>CM075064.1:82243655-83541053 GCA_037428765.1 Rubia yunnanensis
GATTACCAAGCATGCTGCCTAATCTAGACGATAAAGAGCTAAGTCGACTTAAAGAGTTATCAAGTACCAACCAACTAAAAATGGTCCTCAAGCACTCAAAAGTCAACCAGAAAACAGAAGACGGGTACATAGTTACACTTTGTCTCAGCAACTTTGGACGTATGATCCATCAAGCTCCTCCCAATCAGACTGCTAACAGAGCATTCCTGTGATATTCTACCAATTTTAGCATGTCTTACACTCTCTGGGTCTTCAAGCTCGTCTAAAAGTTGTGCACCCATTGTAATTCTCGACCTCCTCATAACTCACATCAGAAAATGCTCCACCTACTAAATATGAATGAACGTTTGCAACATAATGTCCCAAAACAAAAGGTGAATACATGTTTTCATTTTCCTCCTCTATGTGCATGCTTATTTCTCTCTTTTGCAGATTCATCCCTTGCACAAAACTCAAGATTCGCATCCATGTTCTTGTTATTGCTAACTATATGTATCTGCACCAACCAGTAGATAATCCAGTGATAACTTGGATCTCATATGATAAGCAGATACCTATGGTTTTCATAGTAATCAAATTCACATTAAGGTGAAAAGAACATCAAGGAGGATCTTACCCGGTATCGAACAACTATGGAACAAAGATGATATCATGAGCATGACCGCACTATGAAGTATCAACCAACAACCATCCGTTTATCACTGATTCTGATCAAGTACTACTAAATCACTGGAATGGTGAAACATAAATGAAATCTGGACCAAAAAGATTTCCAATTCACTACACCTTGTTGATCTAATATTGTAAACAAATGCTATCAAGTTGTCAACTAAAATGCTAACAATCTCTTGAAAAACTTCTAATCCACTACTAAACCTCTCAGATTGCTTCTAATTAAACTACTTTTCCTCTGCAAACAAATACGCAAGCAAGAATTCCAGGTCTTTGTGACCAACTGTACAAAAAATCAAACCTCTGTTACAGAAAGTAATACTTTTCCAAATCTATCCTCCAAAGCCATTTCGATAACAGAATTTCATGATTTTAAATCTTAACTACACCAAGGAGTGTTTTGACAAAGGATGAATAGAACATGCAATGTTTCCCAGCAGTCGACCAATGCGACAAACATTAGTCTTGAAGCTTAATCAAACAGCAAAAGGCTAACCTTCATTATCCATTGAATGGAGCTAGCTAATCGAAGTGACGTGATGGATAAAACAAGAATCTTTAAGCTTTCTATCTCAACATGGGACAGTATTTTCCAAGAAACTAAGCCAATTTATGTGAGCGGGGAAGTCACACATAACAACCCTTAACATCTTTCAGAGGCTAGCTTGCTAGTGATTCACTAATTCTTGAGCAAAACATCCTTAAAATTACGAATCAAACACTTCAAAGTTCAAACAATACTCCAATTGCAACATAAAAAAAAAAGAACTTTATCAATAAAAACATTGAGATTTTACCTCCCAATTGCTCCCCCAGAATGGTAGCTGCGGATCATCTTCCTCCTCATCAAGCTCATTACCGTACCCGAACTCTGCATCACCATGATAACCCGGTTTGCTCCCATTACCCAATTCGCTCCCCTGACCCAGGTGGTTAATCTCTAAATTCCTATTCTGCCCAAACCCAGACCCCATATTCTCCCTCTCGCCACTCCCATCATCCATCTCCTTCCCCCTCCTCGTAACCCCCGCCGCCTCGCTGACGTCAGACGACCAGTTTGGATCCGCCCCGTTCACAAACAGCTCCGCGCTCGAATCTGTCTCAGGAGCAACAGGGAAGTCCGAGCAGATCCCGAAGGAGCAGCACCGGCGGCGACGAGTCGTTGTCGTCGTGACACTCCGGTAACTACTCCGGCCGGAGAGTTCAGACATAAACAATTGAAATTCCGATCTCATTAGCAACGTCGCAGGTAAAACCCAAGCAGCAATCTGTTATAATAAATTTGACGGGCTTCCGGTCTTAGTCAATACCAGAACGCATCCTGTGTACAGCGCCTCCACCATGCGAGGGATTGTCACCTCATACCCGCAGCCGCAGATGCAGTACTTTCTCTTCCGCATTAGTTTCATGTAAGAAACGACCTTGGGGAACTCGCCGTAGACCTGGAATCGTCCGGACAGGAAGAGAAGAGGTTGATCGGGGAATGGGCAAGGAGGAAGAAGTTGAAGAGAAGAGAAGAGAAGAGAAGAGAGTAAAGTGAACAGAGGCGTGAATGTATAGCCCTAAAATGGTTACGATGATGAAGGCAATCAAACAAATTGCGAAGATGAGAAACAAAGAGAAAGAGGGAAGTGGAAAGCAAAACGATGGCGTTTCCTCAAAAGGATACGTAAATAGCACTGGTTGATACCATCCTAATTATACTCCCTCTGTTTCTCTATTAGTGGCACACTTACCTTAATTGGATGTTTCATTTATATTGGTACACTTTCCATTTTTGGCAAGATTCCTTCCATTTCATCCGCTCATTTTACTTTTTACTTTCTACATCCAATTTCATCCACTCATTTCCTCTACCTAAATCCAAGCATCTAAATCTATGGTGCTAATATTAGTGAAACGGATGGAGTACGATGTTTTGCGAAGGAAAAAAAAACTTAAACCTGAGAAAGCACGTTTTCAGACAATTTTATATGATAGGAAATGTTGTACTTCCTCTGTCCCAACTCAAATTGCACGGAATATTTTTCTCAATCATCAAAAAATTTGTCTAATCGTTAATATGTTTAACTACGTATAATAACAACAAACAAAAGTTATTTTTGTGAAACTATTCATATGATAATATTATTGTTTATATATATATATATATATATTCAAATATGTGGTCAAAGTTAGACAGTGAATAGTGACATAAAGTGAAGTGTGTAGTTTGAGCTGGGACGGAGGGAGTATGATAAGGTGTGGGGCAAATTAGATTCTGCCACGTGTTCGGTAAATTCTATATTTAGTGAAGGTAGAAGTTTTTTAGGAAGTAAAAAGTTATTTGTGAAACACGTGGGAGAATCTGATTTGTTTAACACTAAAACATACAACATTTGCTAACATAAAAAAATTTCTGCGTTCTTCAGCTCTCCATTTCCTAACTTGACCAACAAATCGGCGTAATAGTTAGAGGGTGGGGATGGAGGGATGGGGCGGGGCGGGGGTGTAAATTATGGTCCATTTATATTCATACTTATATGAAAATTTTATATGAGGAAAGTGCTTATATACTCTACATTATTCACATAAGTATCAATAACTTTTCGATAATTGAAAGTGTCAATATAACCCTAAAAGTAAGTGAAAGTGCAAACATTCCCATTTTGACATATTTAGGCAGAAATCTCCTCCTCCTCCCCCTCCTCCTCAGAGTTGGGTGGTGTCAAATTGGTGGAGGGATGGCGGGACTGGTGGCAGAGATAGGTAGTGGGGGGATTTTTTCTTTTAAATTTTTTTATTAGGTTAGAAGGCCATTTTGGTCATTTCTGATCGGCCAATGGTCAGAAATGGCCAGTCAATACCGAAATAATGACTTTAGGGTTATATTTGCACTTATGTATAATAGTTAGGGTTATATTTTCACAAAAAAAAACAACATATAGGGTTATATTTGCATATTACCTTTCTTTTTTGGGTTGAGAATATTCAGCCAGAGGCTTCGTCGGTCCAATCATGCAGACAAGCTTGTTTGTTGCATGCTCCAGAAACCATTCTCCTTCAACTCCACCACTTTCACTACGTCAGTCGATCAAGCTCGCGTTCTGCATCAGCGTTGGTGCCATTGTCTCAATCCCGCCATTTCCAAAAATAAGCACCTGAGCTGCCATCGGATTGGAGCTGGCGGAGAAAGCTCGGGAAATGAGGAGTTGAGGAAGCTTGAGGTGATGACTGGCGGTGCTGAGTTTCACTAGTAGACGCTAGTTTCTGGTGAGGGGTGAAATTGAGGGTTTGGAGATGGATGTGGAGGATTAAATCGAGGGAGTAGGTTGAGAGACTAGGGGTTGGCTGGAGGGGTGGGGGTGGTGGCTGGTAGTGGGAGTTAGGTGGCTATGGGTTGTAGTGGCACGAGGTGGTGGTCGTGGTGGCTAGGGGTGGTGGTCGGTGGTGGCAACCGGTGGCTGGGGTAAGAGAGGGGGTTTGAAGTAGAAGGAGAAAAGGGGTAAAATAGGGAAAGCAATTTTAGCTTTGGCCTAAAGGGCATTTTGGTTATTTTCAGTCGACCAATGCCCGAAAATGGTAAGTCAATGTCGGAACATACTCTGGAGGGTTATATTAGCACTTTCATGAAGTAGTTAGGGTTGTTCTGTAGTAAAAATTATCTGAGGGTTATATTGGCACTTACTCAAGTAGGTTGGGTTATATACACCCATTTTTATATTCATATCTATTATGTCTGGTACAATATTAAAATGCATCTCTGCTCCATTAGGTACTATATAGAATTCTCCCCCTGTCCAACTACTCACTTGGTTGTCCTACCCACTTCATACACATTGTTCTCACCCCACTTATACCTTCAATAATACCTAAAATTTTCTTTAAAATAACAACTTTAATATTTAATAACTTAATATTTATTTACATGAAAATTTTATAGGTTAAATATGTACATTATGGATGAATAACATATTATTATATATTGAAGGGCAAACGACTTCAATGACCCCTAAACTATTAAACTATGAAAACTACCTCCATTTTTTCAGATTATCATCATTCACCTTTGGCCCTCCATTTTTTTTATTGAACACTCTTGGTCATTGAACTAACAGAAGTGTTAAGTCGTGCCACTTTCGTCTAGTCAAACCGTTAAATTCAGCTTTCGTTGACATTTTGATGGGCAAAAAGGTCATTTCCTGCTGAACCCCAGAATTCTTTGTGATTCAAAAGAATGTCTTCTAGAGCCGTTCAGATGTCGTCGTTAACGATGAGATCCAAGTTGAGATTTATCATGCACCGCACGCACGACTTAAGAAGACATCCTTCTGAATTGCAAAGAATTCTAGGTTGAATAGGAAAATAAATTTTCCCCCCTCAAAATGTCAGCAAAAGTAAAACTTAACAGTTTGACTAGACGCAAGTGGCACGACTTAACACTTCTATTAGTTCAGGGATCAAGAGTATTCAAAAATAAAATGGAGGGTCAAAAGAGAACTATAGCTATAGTTTAGAAGCCATAGAAGTCACTTGCCCAATCTTAAATTGGTATGTACATAACGGGTTTAGTGGGGCGGGACGAGGATGGGGAGACTGTGAACTAATATCCACGTCTGACCCACTATCAGTGGCGGGTATTATTTTCACACTCATACCCGCCCTACCCCCACCAAAACTATCTCCATACTCACCCCATTGGAGTGGATGCAAGGCAGACCACCACCAAAAACCACCACTGTAATCCCTATGGATGGCAAAGGGGTAGACATGTGTAGATTATGGTCATTTCATACTCATATTTACTTCTTTTTTATATATTTTTATACATGTCTTATTATTTATGATGAATACAATATTAAAATTCATCTTCATTTCACTAGATATATAAATGTATATATATATATATCTATATCTATGTGTGTGTGTATATTCGCTTCGATTCATCACTCACTTGGATTATTTTGTCCACTTCAAACATATTGTACTCACTACTCCTGCATCTCCGAAAACATCTTTATGATAATTTTATTATTAAACATTTAAAAAATAGCTACATGAAAGTCATTTCTTCAAGAAATCATGCGATATTGTGGGAAAGATGTAACAAATGCAGTGAAGAATTTCTTTATAGGGAAAAATTTACCATAAAGTTTTAGCAGTGTTGTGATCACACGGATTTCAAAAATAGCTCAAATTCAAGTACCTTCGAATTATAGGACTATTACATGTTGTTCAGAGGTTTGCAAAATCATAACTAAGGTGTTGAGTGTTAATTTAAGTGAGATCTTGCATGTGATAATTAGTGATAATCAAAGTGCATTTGAGAAGGATACATATATGGCACATAATATGTTGTGTAGCCAGGAATTATTGTATAGATTTAAGGTGGTAGAAAAGAAACCAAGCCGTGTTGCACAAATTGATATAAGCAATGCCTTTAAAACTATAAGTTGAAAATTTCTGATGGATTGGCTTATTAAGTTAAAAGTTTCCAAAACAAATGTTGAAATGGATACAACAATGCACCATGAACTTTGTCTTTTTCCTGTCAACTAATGGAAGGTACACTGGCTCATTTAAGGCTAAAAGAGTGGTTAAGCAAGGGGATCCCATCTCTCCATTGCTCTCTGTAATCAGTATGGAGTATCTAACTAAAACAGTGGATATGAATTCAAGGAAGGAAGAACAGATTATCATCAGCACACATTTTCCAAACAAACCCCCTATTTTTAGCGCACACTTGGTGATGCTTGTGTGTGTCGTGTACTGTGTTAGCTTTCAAATAAACCATTTTTCCCCTGTGGACGGTCCCGACTTACCATTATTCACTTTGTAGTAGCTAGTAGCAATAGGAAAAACTATAAATTTTATCTTCCATACGACACGCTAGTTTAACACCAGCGTGCCTATCAAATTTTGGCAGTGCAACTGGGGAAACTAGGCGATTTAGTTGACAATTAGCATAGTTTAGTTTTTTCTGAGTTTTTTTTGTTTGTTTGATGTAGTATTGTGCTTGTTGTGTTGTTTGTGCTTATCATCTGATGTTGTTTGATTGTTGAAGGATTGTGTTGCTTTGGTTCTTGGTTATGGTACGCATCTGTGCCAATAACCTAAAACCCTTATACTATACTCATAAGTCCTAACCTTGTAGGTGCACGAAGAGCAAGAAGACAAACACGTCCAAACTCTTTAGTTCCATAACCACAACTAAAAGTGGTTGAGCCAACCATGGCGAAGAACCATAGAACTTTGACATAGCTCATGATTCCCAATTTGGAGAGCAAAAAATTGTGCATTATCTTCCCACGCTTCCATGAATGTCACTTGCGAGTTGAAATCCGTAATGATACATTGCCTACCAACATTCCACAAGATGAGCAGGGAAGATCCCAACAAGCAACTATCTGAATTCCATCTTGTGTGCATGAATAGGAAGCTAAACGGGGTATCGGAAGAAGACTACAACTTTTGAGTGTTTCTCTTCTCCTTGAAGGATGCAACCACCAATTGTATTACCTTCCGCCAGGATGCATCACAAAGTGGATTAACGAGACGGGAAATGATGCTTAAGTTGGTGAATAATTAGGTTTATATGGGTTTAATTTGCATGATAGAGAGTTAAAACTATATTGTTTGGTTCCTATGTTAACTTCTCTATTTTGTAAAATATTTGTAGCCTTATGGGAATTTTTATCCATGAGTCGTCTAGATGTGTTTTTTTGAGGTTAGATGGAAGATCTTCATTGGAGAATGTTATTCACAAGGACGACAGTAGATAGAAGGCCAGTCGCACCATTGGTAGAAGAAAGAAGATCATTGAACCTAATGGTAGTAAATTGAAGGGAGTGGAAGAAGAAATAAGGCAAACAAAGAAAAATCTTCAAGGCCAATCATAAGTGTTCATTGGGCATGAAACACATTATATTACACGGTCCGTGCCACAAGAATTGCCCAAAATGATGAAGGTCCAATAAACAGACTTTGAAAACGTCATGGTATGTGCTAGATCAGAAATCTTTGAAGACGTCCTAGAAGACAGACTGTGAAAATATACACGGTCTGTGCCGCTCAGAAGCTAGAAAACAAAGCTAGGAGAATGGGCCATGTAATTAAGCACGATACATTCCCAAAGTCACTGTAACAGTCTGTGCCGCGCTGTTAACTAGGGTTTTAACCATCAGATTTTTAGTTTTCTCTCTCTTCCCACTGTAAAAAGTGGTCCTTATCCATTAGTTATAGGGGGGATCTAAATGGTTCTCAAATACTCTCTCTCCCTCTTTCTGATCTGCACTCCACGAGGTCGTACTTTTGCGAGAATTAACTCACAAAGCGCTAGGAGATCAAAGATATAATTTATATGTTTCTCTCGTGCTCACTACCAACTACTATAGAGTAGCTAGTGGCAAGTCCGGGGTCGTCCACAGAGATGCTAGAATTCAAATGTTAACTAAACATAACTCACAATCGGACATCACTCTAATTATGTGTCGGAAATAGCTAGTGCTAAAAATGTGGGTTCCTGGGGGTTTTTTGTCTACAAACTACTAATCATGCAAAATAAGAGAACAAACTATATTAAACTAGCCTTGGGATATTTGTGTGACATGACCCGTAAATGACTTTAATCCTAGATTATATCACATAAAATACATATAAACCTATGTCATGTATAAGTCACATAATGTGGGTGATAGTCGACACTTCCCAATATCTGTCACACAAAGGTACCTGAGTTATTTAATCCTATCAACGCAGCCCCCGTAATTAGGGAAGACGCTTCAATCACACCTTTGGATATCACAACTTCTTCCCCATAAGGAAATAAATCATGGGCACTCCACTATGGACACTTCTCCCTAAGCCTAAAGAGGCAAAGGAGTCGGCGTCTCACGATGACTTTAGGGTTGAAACAACAATGATCACTACACTACAACCCTAGTTGCTACAAAATGTCATGCCTTCTATATCGGGGCATGATCCAGTCAAGTTATGCTATAAAAATTGGAACAGAGCTCACTATCATTAATGCATACACTTATAAATCTGGGACTTGCGAACCTACAATATTCCTAACTAGATACTCCCAAGGAGCAAACAAGCCTAGCACGATACACGTCGCATATGAAACTACGGTGCAACATGGAATATACATAACATGCATCTCACAAGAATGTAAAGCTTAAATCAAACATGAATATTCATAAACATAAAAGATAAGAGGCCTAGAATCTCACAAAAACACTACCAAGTCATGACTACAAAAAAAACCCATGTAATTACACTACTCCATGGACATAGAACCTAATTCAATCATAAGATTCAATGCCATAGGCATAAAATAGGAAATAATAAAAGAAAAGAGAAGAGTTATTCTCTTTCTCTCTCTACCTACTCTTAGAACCAGGAAAAATAGAATTACAATTATGAAGGCTTTAATAAATTCATGGCATCAATTGAATAAAATGCCATGGATCTAAGAACTAAAAAGATGGAAAAGAGAAGAAGAACTCCAGACAGAGAGAGAATTCGCCTCTCTCTTCCTACCTACAAAGAAAATAAGATCTACATTACGCCTACTTACCCAACTATATGAGACTAAAGACTCATTATGTAGGAGAAGATAAATGGGCATAGGAGAAGATAAATAAGCCTCTAAAGGCCCAAGTTTGGAAAAACCCTAGTGAAACCCTAATGCCACCAATAGTGCCACATCAGCACTGGCTTTGCAAAAGCACACAGTCCGCGGACTAGAGCTACTCCCTGGGTGTACACAGCACACAGCCCATGAAAAAACATGCAGGCCGTGGACCAGAGTCGTAGTCTTATTCTTCTAAGCGCGCGATCACGCAATACCTCATGGGGTGTGGAAGGAGACCTCGTTCTTTAACTTCTTGGCTCACGGGCTATGCAAAAGTACATGGCCCGCGCTAGGACTTAGTCTCCTTGGAAAGTTATTAGGTACGGGCTTAGCACGGGCCGTGCAAATATACACAGACCGTGCCAGTCTTTGACTCTTCCAAAACTTTCCTTTTTACCTTCAACTTGTTTGCGCCACTGCAAATGAACCGCTGATCCGATTTGAGAGTTTTTATAGTCGATTTTATAGCAGTCAAGAAGATAAATCCAATGGTACCACCCTCGAATGCTGATTCTTCTCTGATCGTTCCCAAAACTTTGTACAACTATCAGTATTCAGTTCATCCACGTCTTTGTCTTCCTTCTTTGACCCTTTTATCTTCCACCACGTTTTGACTTGTGGTCTTTAGTCTTCTACCATCCTTGCAAATAGCCTTCTATGATCTGCTACAGTTCTAGCGAATGGCCTTCACTAAATTACTCTGAAGTGCTTACGAGCAATCTACAAATAAGCTCACAAAGTAGAGTGTAGATGCTCGTAATGACATAGAATCCATTAGATATAAATTGCTACAAAATAAAGGATTTAGATAAGAAAACCAACAATGGCCATCTAGACCCCTTGTAGTGTAAACTCACTTAAACCTAGCAATCCACCATACAAAAGCTACTAAAAGATATACTAAATGCATTAGGAAATACATGCTTCTAGAGTCTCATTACTCTCCCTCTCTCTCTCTTCATTCAAATCACCTCATCCATGACATTTAAACCAATTAATGTCACGGGTTTGATTCTTGTAACTTAAATTAGTACTTGGAAGCATTTGTAAATTTATATTGATTCTTGAAGTGTAACTAGAAACATGTGTTTCCTAATGCATTTAGCACATTTATTAGTATCTTTTGTATGGTTGATTAGTAGGTTTAGGTGAGTTTACATCACAAGGGGTTTAGATGGCCTTTGTTGGTTTTTTTTGTCTAAATCCTTTGTTTTGTAGATTATTCTAATGGATTCTATGTCCTTACAAGCATCTAGATCCTATTTTTTAGCTTCATTGTAGATCGCTTGTAAGCACTTCAGAGTAGATTAATGAATGTCATTCGCACGAATGGTAGAAGATATTTAAAGGCCATTCACAAGGATGGTAGTATACCGAAGGTTATTCGCTTAATCGTGGTAGTAGATGGAATGTGTCAAAGAGAAGAAGTTGAAGCCTGGAATATTTAGAAGACTGGCACAACATGCCAACCAATATAATAGTGTAACTAAGCAATGGCGTGGGTCGTCCCCTTTTTCACGGCCCGTGCCAACCAAGATGATCGTGCAACTAAGTACCAGCATAGGTTGTGTCCTTTTGTACAGCTCGTGCACCTCAAAGGTTAAGACTCGAAGACCCAGTTTATGCCCCACAACGATATACACAGCCGCACCATAAAAAACTGAATAACTCAACTCCACTCCGTGGCTCGCAAGGATTTGCACGGACCGCACCACTCCGAAGGCTAAAATACCCCTCCAGTGTGTGGTGCACAAGAAATTACACGGGCTGCACGCTCAGTTTGGCTAGGAATCTTGCCCAGTCGGTGAGCTGTGGGCATTTTCATAGGTCGTGTGCTATTGTACGCCCTGTGCTGATATAGCAACCTAGGTTTTCATTTGTTTTTAGCCCCTTTAAGGCTCATTTCCTACCTACTATATAAGGACCTCTAGTCTACTATGGTTTGAGAGGATCATTCGTTAGTTGTAATTCTATTCTCGTAGTTTCTAAGAGTAGGTAGAGATAGAAAAAGAATAACCCTTCTCTCCTCATTTAGTATTTCCTAGTCGTGCCCAAGAGTATTGAATCCAATGGTAAAATTGGGTTCAATGCTTAGGGAGTAGTTAATTTACTTGGGAATATAATTTGTATTCATGATTTGGTGGAGATTTTGTAAGATTTTAGGTCACCCTATCTTATTTTTTAATGAATATCAGGCTTGATTTGCCTTTTACATTCTTGAAATGATGCATGTTAATTATACTCTTTGATGCACCATTGTTTTTATGTGACATATTTAGTGCTAGGCTTGTTGGCCCCTTGGGAGTGTCCGGTTAGGATATGCGGGATTGTGAGTCCGCAGTTATGTAGTGTATGCACATAGAATTGTAAGCACTGATTCACACGAGTGTATGCCTAATTTCGACTGGAATATTTTACCCTGATAGGCCTAGGATAAGCATTCATAGTGGAGTACCTGGGATTCATTTCTTTATGGGGAAAGAGGAGCACAACTCGGTTGGACTGCAGGATGCGCTTTCCCTAATTGTAGAGACGGCATTGAAAGGATAGACGTGGGCACCTTTGTGTGACAGACATTGGAAAGTGTTGACTATCGACCACACTAAGTGATATAAACATTGGGATAGGTTTATAGATCTTGTATGTGATAAAATCTAGGATCAAAGGCATATACCGGTCATGTTACACAAATATCCCCAAGGCTTAGCTTAGTATAGTTTGTTCTCTTAATTTACATGCTTAGTAGGTTTTAGATAACCCCCCTCCCCCAAACCATGTTTGTGACACTAGCTATTCCTGACACACAATCAGAGTGACACCCAATTGTGAGTGTTGCATAGTTAACCTTTGAATCCTAGCATCTTTGTGGACGACCCCGGACTTGCCACTAGCTACTCTTTGGTAGTTGGTAGTGATTACGGGAGCAACATTATAAATTTCCATCTTTGTGAAGCATTCAGTGAGTTAATTGATCTCCAGAAAGGTTGGTTTGTTAATGACCTCGCGGGGTGCGGATCAATTCTTGACATGTGATGCTCCTAAATTAATCTAGTGTATGCTATTTATTATTATTATTATTGCTTGGTGTTATTTATTTTAATTATGATTGCATGATACTATGATGTACAACTAATTTATTTCAATGTGTAATATAGCACTAGGCACGGGAATGAACCCGGGAGTATTTTAATCTTTTTGTTGGATTTGCTTAAAGGTCAGTGTGAAGGTCATGTTTATAAGTGACAACTATATATGATTGTTTATTCTTTAGTTGGATTAGGCTAGAGGACTTAAATGAATTAGGCTATGAACGATGTGGGAGTAACTCGACCACATACTGCTAGGCATCAATTATTGATCCAGTTGGGGTTGTAGTCTAGATCTGTAAGTCATATTACATGCCTGTAATAAACTAGTCTGGATAAAATTGTAGGGGGGAAACTAATGAGACACTGATGCTCTCAGTCGTAAAGTCACACACCATTGTAGTGAGTGTTCCCAGTAGAGGTCCCAGTGACTCATGCTCTTTCATATTTAATTTACTGCACGATCGCAGGTTTATCAACCACGAGAGTGAAGGCTAGAGGGGGTCAGTGGTTTTGCGCTCCTCTATGAAGGTATAGGTAAATGAAAAGAAACTGTGAGTGTTGACGGGAGTGAGCACATTGGCCCACCCCCATTAATACAAAGAAATGTAATGCATGTCTCTTGGCAAAAAAGTGCTGGTGCCAAGGGACCCAAATACTAACCCCTTCATAAAGACAGTGGACTAAAAGATAATACTAAAGCTAGATGATCATGAGAACAAACTCAATAGACCACTCTGAAAATGCAATGCATGTACTACCTATTCAATGCAAATCCAGACATGTGGAACTCCAGAAAAAATCATGAAAGCCGATGCGTGAAGACTCAGCAGCCCAAGCTGAAATAGTGGTAGCTACAGCCTATAACAAACCAGTAAATGAACTAGCCCTTTGAAACTGCATGTAGACTCCAGCTCCAAGCAACCGAATTTGGATTTCGCCTTCATGTGAAGTTAAGTGGTCATTGCCTTCTGATGTGTCCATTTTATGTGCATATTTTAGTTCTTTTTGGGATCACTTTTGTGCTCTTTTGTTATCAAGAGCTTGTGTTTTACCTTGAAATTCTCTTAGGAGAGGTAAGAGCGACTTTACACTCTTTTACCTTTTTCTAAGTGAATTTTGTGTGACATAGGAAGAACATCGAGACTTGAAGATCAGAGACCATTGAAGACTTTGAAGATTTGAAGACTAGCTTTGAATATTAAAGACAAAAATAATCGAGGATTTGAAGGCAAGGCGACACAAGGATGAAAATGGGCAGCCCACCCGGGCAAGGCCATTCCCGCCTGGGCGGGAGCCTGCTACACTTTTGGTTTTGCTTTTCTTTTCCTCCCTCTTGTACTATAAAAGGAATTTTTGGCCACCCACTTCATATCTTATCGTTCTTGGCCGAATTCCACCTTCTCCAAACCCTAGGTTCTTTATCTTTTTCATCCTTTCTCTCTTTATTTCTCCATGCATTTGTTTATGGATGTTAGTATGATTTGTATTAGCTAATCTAGTTCTTGGGAGCAATTGATTGAAGCTTCCAAACTTATGTAGTAAGATTCTATATTTGCTCATTTATGAACATTTATTGGAGAGCATTTATTGTGCCATTAATTTTGTGTTTTGCCTCATTTATACCATGAGTTGTTTGAGTATATGACATGTTTGTATGATTGAAGTGTTAGGGTGTTAGGTTAGTTGCGAATTTCTTAACTCATTTGACATGAAATCCAAAAGCATGGATTTAGAAATTCTTATGTATAATGTGTGGTAATTCTATCTAGATGAGTATGTTAATGTGGATTGTTTTCATATTTATCCCATAGATTCAAAGAAAGGTTGAACCTTGAATGTTATTTGTTCTAGGTTTAACCTAATAAAAGTTTTGTTTGGTTAAATGAATATGTCTTTGGTAGAAGGCTTGCTGTTATCAAACCTATGGTCCTTTGGGTGAAATGCCATTGATAAAATAACTCTATGATGTTGTTTGTCTAGGGTGATCGTCATTGAGGTTTGCAAATAGTCGTTGTTTATCTTTGCAAACTACTATTAAGAAGGAAAAAATGTTGATCTTCGAAGAGATGTGATAGCATTCCCCATAGACAATAAATGTAATTGAATGGGTGAATGAATCAATGAGCTATAGGAAGTTTTGAAGTGGAAGTCGATTGCCCCCAAGGCTCCGTTAATTATCATTTTTAATCATCTCTTTAGTTGTATTGCATGATTAGAATAGTTCTCTTTCTTTGCTAATTGTTGTTAGTCAATTTGATAACCTAGGATCAGAAACAAACCAAACCCCCCTATTTACATGCTTTTATATGTATCTATGTATGTATATGCCTAGTATGTTTTCCCTGCCATATGTTCAAACACTTAAAAAGATCCATCTTCTCGTGGACAACCTCGACTTGCCATCACCTACTTAATTATAGATAGGAAGCACTAGGGATTAAAAGTATTAACTTTGAGAGGTACGGCAACGACCTCACAAATTTTGGTGCCACTACTGGGGAAGAGGTGTTTATTTTTAAGTGTTTAGGCATGTTATGTGTGATTATGTGCTACTTGTAAATACTTGTTAGTTTGCTTTTGTTTTGATTTCTTAGTTGACTTGTAATTTTTGCTTGGATTGAAGATGTATTGTTCTAGTTCTTGGTGTATGGTTCGTACGCGATCCTCTTCACAAGAACTCCTACACTACGACCCCGAGTTAGAGTTGAATTTGAGACGGGCTAGGAGGCTCTCTTTGGAAAGTGTGAATAACACCCCTCATAGTGACCATTTTGTGGATACCTCTACTTCTATGGAGCATCAATGTGAGCATGGAGATGAGCATCCAGGAGGAGAGCTTTAACATCCTCCTCTCCAAGGGAGAGATCCTTCACTCCGCGGAAGGGAGATTCCTTTGGGACAAGTATTGTTAAGAGACATTGTGGCTCCCAACCTCGATCAACAACCAATGTGTATTGAGTATCCCTTGGTTGGACCAAATTGGCACTTCGAGCTAAAGACCGGGTTCATAAACATGATACCCATCTTCCTTGGTAGGCAAGGGGAGAATGCCAACAAGCATCTCATCGAGTTTCACTTTTTATATGGTGGTACGGTTCCTCATGGAGTAGATGAGGATTTTTATAAGTTGAAGGCATTCCTGCTCACACTAAGGGATGGTGCAAGAGATTGAATCCACTACCTACCACCCAAGAGCATCAAGAGTTGGCTTGACATGAAGACGAAGTTTCTAGCCAAATACTTCCCAGCCTCGAAATCCGCCGCCTTGAAGAAGGACATAAGTAACATCCTATAATGGCACGAAGAATTTCTCTTCGACTATTAAGAGAGGTTCAAGAGGCTTCTTGCAAGTTGTCTTTACCATGGTTATTCGGAGGGGGATTTGGTATATTACTTCTACAATGGTCTTCTTGATGAGGATCAAAGGTTGGTGAGGAGTTCTTGTGGTGGTACCCTTGGGAACAAGACTTCATCGGAGGCTATGCAATTATATGAGGAGCTAGCGGAGGAGTCAAGAAACTTTAGCTCAAGGGCCAATTTGAGAAGGAGAAATCCAATGGCCACAAGTGACCATTCTAATAATGGAAAGCTTGAGGAGAAAGTCTTGGCCCTTGCATCTATAGTGAAATCGTTGATGACAAAGCCCAAAAACACGCCACATGTTAAATCGTGTGAAATTTGCTACTTGGCGCATCCTTCGGACACTTTCCCTACTTTGCATGAGGACTGTGTCAAGGAGGTAAGGGCCATGGGGTATCAAGGCAATCAAAGCTACCAAGTTTATCAAGGGTACCAAAACCGGCCGTACAATTTGGGCAATCGTGATAACCCGAACATCCGATATGGAAACTCTCAAGGAAGTCAAAACCCTTAATCGTATCAGCTTCCTCAACAACATTATAGGCCACCTCATCAACAATTTCAGGGCTCCAAGACAAGCCCCAAGACCAAGGGGAGAGCTCGGGGTTAACAAAAGATGAGATAATGCAAGCCATTCACTGGTTGAGCATGTGTACGAAAAAAGGCAAAAAAAATCCAAGATGAAGCCAAGGCAAGCATCAAGAACTTGGAAACTCAAGCGAGCCAAATAGCTCAAGTGGTGAATCAAATGGAGGCCCGAGAAAGAGGTAAACTTCCCTCCCAACCGGAGATTAACCCTCGATAAAATGTGAGTGCAATCTCATTGAGAAGTGGAAGGGAAGTGAAGGAGCCCCAAGCAAGGTTTTTTGTTGAGCGGATGGTTGAGAAAGAAGAAGACCTTGAAAAGAAGTCCGATGAGTTGGCCGAAGAGAGCAAACAAGAGGAAATTGAGGTGGAAACATTTGTGCCAAGACCGGGATCAAATCCTGAAACCTCATCCCCACCACACAAGAAGCCAAGAGGGGCGAAGATCCCTATCTATGCACCGGAACCACCGTTTCCAGAGGCATTAAAGGATAGGAGGACAAAGGAGGACACCAATGACATCTACGAAGTCTTTCATAGATGCGAGGTAAATATTCCACTCTTAAATGTTCTAAATCAAGTTCCTAGGTATGCTAAATTTCTTAAAAAGTAAGAAAAAGAGTGTGAAGAAGGAATATGTCTCCGCTGTGTTTGATGATGAGATGCCACATAAATGTGAGGAGGCAAATGTGTTAACAAGGTCATGCTAGACTTATATGCTTCAATCAATGTGATCCCATATTCCTTGTATAAAAGTCTAAATCTAGGCACTTTGCACAAAATCGGGGTTGTTATCCAAGTAGCCGATCACTCTAGCACATACCCGAAAGGTATTGTGAAGGATGTGTTGGTGAAAGTGGACTCTTTGATATTCCCTGCAGACGTTTTTGTACTTGAAATGGGAGGTGACAATAGTTCTAAACCTATTATTTTAGGAAGGCCATTTCTAAAGACTTCAAGGACCATAATTGACGTGCATAAAGGAACATTGACCATGGAATTTAACGGGTTGAAGGTAGAATTTGACACTAATAATTCTATTGATCATCCTGGTAGACGCCATTCTTGCAAAGCTATTCATGTTATTGATGATAAAGAGCAAGATTTAATTGAGCCTAAAGATGGTAGTTCCTTAAATGTTGCCATAGATGATGTTTTGAGTGATACTTTGATTTCAAATGTTGTTAGTACTAACTTAAAGGAAAATAACAATGGTGAATACACTCTTGGTAAAGCAACATCCAACACATTTCGTTCGTCCACGGGTAAGCCAATAAGGGTGGTTTTCCCTCCTACTCTTGAGAAGACTTCAGTGGAAGAGTGCAAACCACCACCTAAAGCTCTTAAATGTTCACCCCTTGGAGAATGAGAGAAACCCCTAAATGCTCACATGCTTGAGATCACCATGGAACAAAAAGGTGAGTTTTTGGAAATGTTGAGGGAACATGAAGAAATCCTGAGCTATTTGAAGAAGGTTTTGTTGGGGGATAATGTGAATCCCGATTGTTTTGACCCGGATTGGAAAAATAGGAGCGAGCATCTCGGTTTATTTTGTGAGTAAGCTCCAAGAAGGGGAGTAAGCCGTGCCGACGACGTTAAATAAACTTGGTTTTGATCATCCAGATCGTCATTTGTGACTTTTCGTCGATGTTGTCGCAATAATTTTTATTGTTATTTTTCATTATTTTAATTTATTTCTATCATGGTTGTGTTCTCCATGATTTTGTAGCAAAATAGGTCGAGCATTGAGAATCGAAGACAGTTTTGGAACGGAAAAATTGGCCATGAAAGAAGAAGGAAAAAAAGGGGAAAGGATCAGGTATGGCTAGGGATGCTTGGAACAGTCCCGCCCGCGCGGCCAAACCCTTGCCCGCGCGACATGCGCAAACACTATTCAAAAAAAATATTTTTTTGATGATTTCTCTCCCTAATTTCTCCTCTTTTCCATTTATTTCTTCTTCATATCCTCTCTTCTCCAATTCAAGAACTCCCCCAAATAACCCATCTTCATCTTCCAAATTTCACCATTCCTAACCAACATTCAATCATTTCCACTCATCAAATCCATCATCTAACCCATTTAATCTTCAAATCCAAAAATATATCCAAAAACTCCAACTTTTTGAGATTTTTGTTCTTGGGTTGAATTGGTCACTTGGGAAGCAACGAATTGCTTGGACTCACTTGGAAAGGTGTTCTTCCTAGTCACCCTCTTCACAATCACGGGTGTTTGTTCTTAGTTGATTTGAGGTGTGGAAATTTTTATGGTGATGTGCTATATTGTCAATTGTTCATTGGACTCTTGGAGCTTGGGGGAATCGTTGCATCAAGAGTTTGTAAGTCATTTTTCCTTCTCTCCTATACTTGAAACTTGTTGCCTTAGGTGTTTTATATTGAGGGCAATGTATGATTTTAGGTGTGGGGAGGGGTGTTTAATGATTGACATATATATAATTAGCTACTTTTGATTGGAAAAACACGGGAAAAAATATATTGAAAATTTTGAAAAATAAAGAAAATGAAAAAGAAAAAAATAAAAAGAATCCCGCTAAGTTGAAAGCTCGAGAGGGTATTTTAGGCAACATTGGGGGTCCGGATAGGTCAAAAACCCGAAAGGGTGACTTAGGTAAAAATGGGAGGCTAAATGTGCAGAAAAATGTGAGATATGAGCCAAACAAACATGATGTGTGGCTAGGATGAAAACCCAAAATGGCTCCTAAGAAAAAATGAGAGATAGAGAGAAAAAGGAAAAATGTTATGTGTTCACTCATTTGCCAGCGTTTGAATCATAAGGTTGTGGTAGCCATATGGATGGATTGGGTAGCTTGACATCTCGAGACCTCGAGGGATTGGAAAATTTAGCGGGGAAAACGAAGTAAGTTATGAAATTCTTAATTGTTGATATACTTCATTTTTAGGATGATATATTGGTATAAAGTGGAGTATGTGTTTGACTTTATGTATGATTTTAGCTTCACCTTGTACCATTGGATTTGGGATTGTCAATTTGGGATTCGGAGATGTTTTAGGGATATCAATGAATTGATAGGCTAATATGGTTTGGGTAGATTTAGGAATGAGGGTTGCGGGAAACTTCTCATTTGGTCTTAACATTGGGATGTGTGATATTGAGAGTTTTGTGAGGTATTGACTTGGGGGAATAGTAGTTAGGATGTAAATACGTCAATTCCTTCGTGCGCTTGGATCCTTTCTTACTCGAGAGCGAGTAAGGTTTAAGTGCGGGGAGGTTTAATGTGTCCATTTTATGTGCATATTTTAGTACATTTTGGGATCACTATTGTGCTCTTTTGTTATCTAGAGCTTGTGTTTTACCTTGAAATCTTCTTAGGACAGGTAATAGCAACTTTACGCTCTTTTACCTTTTTAAAAGTGGATTTTGTGTGAAAAAAGAAGAACATCGAGACTTGAAGATCGGAGACCATTGAAGATCACCTTTTGAAGATTTTGAAGATTTAAAGACTAGCTTTGAAGATTGAAGAAAAAAAGAATCGAGGATTTGAAGGCAAGGCGACATAAGGGTAAAAATGGGCAGGCCGCCCGGGCGATGCCATTCCCGCCCGGGCAGGAGCTTGCTACACTTTTGGTTTTTGCTTTTCTTTTCCTCCCTCTTGTACTATAAAAGGAATTTTTGGCCACCCACTTCATATCTTATCCTCCTTGGCCGAATTCCACCTTCTCCAAACCCTAGGTTCTTCATCTTTTTGAAAACCGAGGATCATTTGTAAGGCTGAGAGAATTGCTGACAAATAGTCCAAACTGCACTCTCAGATAGTTTCACAAATAAAGTCCCCTAAAGATGTAGATACCAGGTTTACTTCTACCGCGTACATCCCGTGGGAGAGTTTTGTAATCGTCCTTTCCGCTTTAGGTAAGTGGACATCTTTATACCATTTAACACTTTGCAGTGCAAAGTAGGCAAATTGCATGAGTCCTTCAATTCCAAGTAATAGCTGGCCACGAACAATAAGAATTAGCTTTTGCTAATATAATAGTTCACGACCCCTAAAAAAAGAAAGATCCCTTCAAATCCTCCATTACAACTTTAGTCATAAATAAATTTCCCCAATTCATGCCAAATTAGCCCAATAAAAATGCCTAAATTCATTTTCCAAAGAATAGGCTCGGCTAGGCTAAATTTAGTTAATTTTCCCAGCCCCAGGTGACTTAACTCCTCCTACAAAAGGCCCAAAAGAATCGCTAATTTGGCCCAGAAATGTGAGGAGCCCTCAGATCCGAAAAATCCATTACGAGTCGAATACTTAGCCTCATTAGCTTTTTTATGCTTAAAATCGCTGGTCAAATTGGGTTATAAGAAGCAGACCCGCTTTCCATTTAGTATTCAGCCTAGAGATAATATTTTAGCCCACTTCCGCCAATTAAATCCCAATTTTGGCCATGCTCAGGGCTCAAGATCTTCTGTTATACAATTATGTACCATTGTGTGTTACATCAATTAAATTCTGTCATGTGTTCCTCATAAATAAATTATACTTAGATAAAAATCATTAAACTAATTTTAGCTAATGTAGGAGAGACACATGGCAGAATCTTATTGGTGTAACATACAATGGTACACAAAAGTGTAACAGAAGATGCCGAGCCAACCCTAAGGCCCCTAGATCCAGATATGCCTTCACAAGTTATGTGACCCGACTGTCACCAAACAGGCTATAAACCCTAAATTCATTTATATTTGTGGGTTTTTGACCCAGCCACCACAAACCGGGTCAAAACCCTAGTCGAGGCATAAATTCATTTTTCCATCTCGGGTCCAAAGACCTAGTTGTACGCCCAAATAACATCTGCCAAAAAATGCAGACTGCCACCATTTTTCATGTCTTACACTTCCATTTTTCGGCATCTAAATCTGCATTTCTTTGTGTTCTTTTTAGGCATAGAGGAAGTGAGACATTTCTGATCAAAGAGGTAAGCAACAATTTGGTTTTTGTTCCAAAAGAAGAATCCATCCGCCATGGCCAATGGAGCCGGAGTTGAAGCTCTTGCCCGGATTTGGATATATGATGAACCTACTCTATAAAGTCGTCATGAACTCCGATTGATCACATACCTTCATTTCTCTTTAATTTCTGTCCAAAAATCTGGGTATCAGGTCAATGTTTTGCTCCAATTTTGATCCCTTTGCTGCAGCCCGACCGAGCCAGAGTTGAAGCTCACCGAAACCTGGGCATAGCAGCAAATCTACACCTTGCAACCATCTTGAACATAAACCAAAACCCAGATCTTCGAACCATTTTCTTCCTCGGCACACTCGCCGTCGAGCATAGAGCCCATAATAGAAATCCTTTGATTTTGTTCAAAAACCCAACTAATCCCACACACAAACTTCGATCCCTGAGTTCAATAATCAAGTGTTGATCTGAAAGAATCCAAGTCCAAAGTCGATTTTGTCCCAATAAAATTCCATTCGCCATTGCATACTCAGTGATGAACCTACTCAGAAGTACCATTACAAACATCAACTAGACTCAGATTTAAAAGTCAGAAAAACACATGAACATCAGACCCAAACATCGCAACAAAAAATCTCTTTGCTGCTTCTAATTTCCTCCATAAACATTCAAATTCTCAAGTATTTCAGTACTATTCTTCAAATCAACCTGGGCATATCCTTCAGCACACGATGAACCCAAAAAGTTCCATATTTCATATAAAACCAATGCAAAATATTGACACACTTATGTACAAACTGTAAATCTTGTTATCGGGCCCGGGGAACCTAATACATAACTCCCTCGCCTCTGGGTATTTTTATTTAAAAAAAATACAAAATATTGAGAATTATCCAAAATCCATGTTAGAAAATTTGAACATAGCCCCCAAAACCCATATTCCGGCTTGGCCTTAATCACCCCAAGCACAAATCTTTAAAACTCGGAAAAAGAAAATTAAGAAAACTTACATTAATCTTTGTTAAATATCCAACATCTGCATCCAAAAAATTATCCAATTAGATCAAGAATTGATCAAAATTTTCCGCCTGAGAAATTAGACCGCTGAGCAAATCCAATTCCTTAGATCATCTATGTTTCTTACATACTATGAGAATGTTCACCGTATCAAAATCCAAGATTGCAAGAACATATCTTCAAATCATACAATGAAAGATGCCCAATAAGGAATCTAACATAATTGTTGGATTCCTCGCCAAAAACTCAGAATCGTAGGAGAAATGCTCCCGATGTTTCTACGAGACGCTACACCTTTTTCTTCTTTTTCTAGAGAAAGAAAGTTCTCTCCTATCAATACCTGAGGTTTAGCGCTCCTCTAGCTTTAACGAGCAGAGGTGAGAGTTTGACGAGGGGGCAGACCGAGATATTGGTGTCATGGGAATTTCAAGTAAATCAACCTCTCCAGACAAGGTGATAAGGCATATAATTGCTTATAGTTTATATGTTAATAGGAGTCAAGAATTAATATCTACATATCAATTACTTAATGCAAATGCCCCCAAAGCCTCTCTCATTATATCTGTCTTGTGTTTGTAGTTTATAATCGGAGTTTATAGCTTAAATCTTTCAAAACCAGAAACCCCCATGTTTTCGACTCCCTACACACTTACGGGGTGATGATTATTTGTGAACTTTATGATCTTATGTTTTAAACCCCTAGATATCTGTAGACAATACCTTAGCTTACCTATATCTACTTTTTAGTAATTAAAAGTGAGTAAGGGAACAACACTTATAAATATTATTTTTGGTTGGCTAGCACTCGGGGTTATTTATTAAAATGGCCCCGGGGTGCTCCACCATAGATGAATATGAAGCTGGAATTCTTGGAGAAGTTTTTTCCAGCATCTAAGTTGGCCAATCTCAAGAAGCAACTTAGAAGCTTTTTTAAGGATAGTATGAAACATTGTATGAGTATTGGGAGGGCTTCAAGTACTTTTTTGCAAGTTTCCACTACCACACATACATGGATGGAGAACTAGTTTACTACTTCTTTGATGAGCTCTCCAACAAAGACATGATGATGGTGCATGCGGCTTGCAACAGGTCAGTTACTGATGCGCACACCGATGCCATTAAAATGGGTGCACAAATCAAAGATAAGATTTATATGTTGCTACCTATTACTTCTAGTTATTAACGAGTAGATGGAGGCAAGCCGGAGTTGTCCTTAAGGAAAAGGAAGTTTAAAAGATAGTTCATGTAGAAAACAACACACACAACCATCACCAAGTGTGTGCTCATACAAATGGGGGATTGTTTGAGAACAAATCTACCAACTAAAAATGTAGAAATGGGATATAACTATCTATCATTCAAAACTACTAAAAGATATTAACGATAATAATAAGGACATTTGTTTCACATGTTTAGCTATTCAATTTGATCCTCAATTCATATTCATATCCTAGATGTATATCTTATTATAATGCTTTGATCACACATTGTGGAGGGTTTAAAATCATTGGATGACTACCACCATCTGTTACACACAAGGGTCCACCGCTCCCTAATTTATCTCTCACCTCCCCCAAGTTTAGGAATAAGGAGCACATAAGGGGTCACCTACTAACCCTTACTCTCAACATTAATCCACCCGACATCTGCAGTAACAAAGATTAAGACTGGTAGTAGCATTACAACCAGGGAACCAACGTGAATACTCATTCTAGATGTATGGATGTGACACCTATAACATTAGTACCTCACTATTCTCTAATATTTTATCAACTTAGGGGCCACAAACTTGAGAGATGACCTTTAGAACTACTCTAGAATCTCAACGTGTGATGAGACATCAAATGCTTGTATTTTCCAAAGCATTTAACATCTCTTTTGTCATATTTTTGTTATAATATTGCTAGATTTAGGTAGGTTTACATGATAAGGGGTTTAGATGACCATTTTTGGTTTTTATATCTAAATCCTTCATTTTGTAACCTATGTTTAGTCTAATAGATTTTGGGTCCTTACGAGCATCTAGATTCCATTTTGTAAGCTTCATTTGTAGATGTCTCGTGAGCCTTTTGGAGTGGTTTAGTGAAGGTCACGTGCCAAAATGTGGTAGAAGCTAGAAGGGTCGAAGAAGGAAGGCAAAGAAGTGGATGAATTGTCACCCAAAAGTTTAGAAAAATTTCTTAAAATTACCTGAGAAGAATCAGCCTACAAAGGTGGTGTCATTGGATTCGTCTTCTTGAGCACTATAAAACCGACTCCCAAAATGGATCAACGATTCACCCGTGGGAAGCAAAACAAGAAGCCTCGAATTGTAGCCCATTTGAATTTTTTGGGCTGAAAGCTCCGCCGCCCGGGCGACGCCATTTCCACCCGGGCGGGAGCCTAATGCATTGTTTTGGTTTTTCTTGACCAAGTTAGACTATAAATAGCCCCCTTCTTCTCCATTTGCCTAAGCCCGACTTGGGGGCTCCAAAACCCTAGTTTTTCACCATTTTCTTCCATTTCTTCTTCTTTCTTTGTAGATTTTTGTTCTATGTTATTGATTTTGATTATCTAGCTTTGTTTTGTACTTGCGAGAAATTGATTAAGACTTCCTTGCTAATCTCTTGAGAATCATTTCTATCTATCTATTGCTTTCTCTATTGTGCATTTATTGAGATTTGAATGTGGATTGTTAATGGCATTAATGTTGTTGGAAGTTTGACTATATGAATTGCTTGTATGATTGCTTGTTAGGGTTGGGAGAAAGTAGCTAATTTTCTCCTCTTTTAATGTGGAATCCAAGAGCATTAGTTATATCTTCTATATGAAGTTGATGTGTTGATAATTGCTAGATGAATGTGATCATGTTGAACTCGTTGTCGTGTTTGTTTTAGGTATCAAATGAGATAAGTCTATGAATGTCGATTGTTCTTGACTAATCCTGTGTAAATGCATGAACTGGTTAAATGCTTAGACATGGTGTAGTGTTTATAAGTGTTGCCAAGCTTGTTGATTCTTCGTGCTTAATGCCATCAATGGGATACGTTTAGTCATGTTTTGACTAAGGGAGTCATTGGTGAGGTTTGACAAGATATGTCGAATTCACTCTTGCAAACTACTATCTAAGAAGGATAAAAGATTTATCTTCACAACAAGTAGTTAAAGCAATGAATAGATTGGTTCACTCGTTCTTGAAGCTTTTGTTATTTAGCATTCATGTGTTCTTAATGCTATGTTTTACTTCATATATGCCATGGGGTGTCTGAGAATAGGAAGTGTTTGTATGATTAAAGTGTCAGGATGTTGGGAAAGTGACAAATTCCTTAGCTCTTTGGCATGAAAATCCAAGAACATGGACTTAGAACTTCTCGTGCATAATGTGTTGTGATTCTTGCTAGATAAGTATGTTAATGTGGATTGTTCTCATATTTATCCTATAGATGCAATGAAAGGTTGAATATTGAATGTGGTTTGTTCTAGGTTTAGCCTAATGAATGATATGTTTGGTTAAATGGCTATGTCTTTGGTAGAAGGCTTGTTGTTGTCAAATCTATGATCCATCGTGTGAAATGCCATTGATGAAATACCTCTATGGTGTGGTTTGCTTAGAGTGATTGTCAACGAGGTTTGCAAATAGTCGTTGTTTGTCTTTGCAAATTACTATTAAGAAGGAATGAATGTTGACATTTGAATGGGAAGTGATTACATTCCCCATAGGTAACAAATATGATAGAATGAGTGAATGGCTCCATGATCTACATGAGGTTTGGAAGTGGATATCAATTGCCCCAAGGCTTTATCTTTTGTAGTTTTTACCCCTTTTTCTTAGTTTGTTTGATGATTTGCATAGTTACTTAACTTTGCTAGTTAGTTTGTTTGTTAATTTCATAACTTAGGAAAACCAACCAACCTAACACCCCCTTTTTACATACTTTTATATATCTATATATATCTACTTCTAGCCTGTTATGAACCTTATATGTTTAAACGCTTAAGAAAATCCCTCTTCTTCGTGGACGACCCCGATTTGCCACTATCTACTTAATTGTATTTAGTAAGAATAAAGGGCTTATAAATTATAACTTTGAGGAGTACGACAATGACCTCCCAACGTGATTCAGACAAAAGATAATTGTCAGCCCATTTGCCTGAAACTCACATTTATTTATCATGATTAATTTAATTTTGTAATTAGTCAAATCATTAATTAACAATCATGCCTAATTATCACTCTTAATCACAATCTTCATGGGAGGTCGTCGTCGTACCTCTCAAAATTAATATTTATAAATCCTAATGCTTCCTATCTACAATTAAGTAGATAATGGCAAGTCGGGGTCATCCACGAGAAGAGGGATCTTTTCAAGTGTTTAAACATATATAGGAGAAAACATACTAGGCATATACATATTTAGATACATATAAAAGCATGTAAAAAGGGGGGTTTGGTTGGTTTTTTTGATCCTAAATTATCAAATTGAAATACAACAATTAGCAAAGAAAGAGAACTATGCTAATCATGCAACAACAACTAATGGGTGATTAAACCAAAAATTAACGGAACCTTGGGCGCAATTGACTTCCACTTCCAAGCCTCTTATCCATCATTGAGCATGCAAACTATTTGCTACTTTCACTACTTGTTGTGAAGACTAAACTTCCATCCTTCTTAGATAGTAGTTTGCAAGAGTGAATTCGACATCTCTTGTCAAACCTCACCCATGACTCCCTTAGTCAAAACACAACTAAAAGTATCCCATTGATGGCATTGAGCATGAAGAATCAACAAGCTTGGCAACACTTATAAACACTACACTGTGTCTAAGAATTTAACCAATTCATGCATTTACACAAGATTAGTCAAGAACGATCGACATCTATAGAGTTTTCTCATTTGCTACAATCAACAAACATGACAAAGAGTTCAACACTATCATATTCCTAGAAATTATCAATCCATCAACACAATCAAAGCTCTAAATCATACTCTTGGATTCCTATCAAGAAAAGCGGAAATCAACCCATTTCCCCAAACCCTAACAAGCATATCATACAAGTACTTCATATACTCAAGCTTTCAAGAACATTAATGACATTAACAAACACATTCAATGCTCCATAAATGCATAATAGTAAGAGTATCAAATAGGTTACAAATTGTTCTTAAGACATGAACTTGGAAGCCTTGGTCAATTGCTCCCAAGAACTAGATTTAGCTAATACAAATCATACTAACCTTCATAGATGAATTCATACACAAACAAAGAGGAAGAAGATGAAAGAAAATGGAGAACTAGGGTTCTTTAAGGAGGAAATTTGGCCAAGAGGATAAGGATATGAAGTGGGTGGCCAAAAATTACTTTTATAGTACAAGAGGGAGGAAAAGAAAAACAAAAACCAAAAGTGTAGCAGGCTCTCGCCCGGGCGGGAATGGGCTCGCCCGGGTGGGAATGGGCTCACCCGGGCGGGATGGCTATTTTCACCCTTGTGTCACCTTGCCTTCAAATCCTCGATTCTTTTTTGTCTTCAATATTCAAAGCTAGTCTCCAAATCTTCAAATTCTTCAAAAGGTGATCTTTAATGGTCTCCGATCTTCAAGTCTCAATGTTCTTCCTTTGTCACACAAAATCCACTTAGAAAAAGGTAAAAGAGAGTAAAGTCGCTCTTACCTCTCCTAAGAGAATTTCAAGGTAAAACACAAGCTCTTGATAACAAAAGAGCACAAAAGCGATCCAAAAAATTACTAAAATATGCACATAAAATGGACACATCACTTCACATTGTACAATTACCAAACAGACAAAAAGACAAATCTTCCCGAGTTCATTACTGAGCCTAGCGCTAAATCATGGGATAATTAAATTAGTTGCACTTCTTAATCATATCCATGCAATACTCATAAACAATAAGCACAAGCTATAATGATAATCAAGTCATTGAATAGGAGGAATCTAGAATCTTACAAATTACAAACTAAACATGTTTAACAGATGTCCCCAAGTGCTAATTTAGCCTAAGGTACAAAAACCCATAATGAGGCATGGATAAAAAATGATAAACAAAGATAATTTAATGAACAATAAATAAGAAGAACATGGTTTTTACCTAGAAGTTTTCCTTCTTATCCAATGGGTAAAAGGTTGCTTTTTATCTGTGGGAAACGAGAGAAAGAGAAGTCAATTGCTCAAATTGCAGTTAAAGGGGTCTGGCACAGTTTGTGTGGGTTTGCACGGATCGTATCTAAGAGTTTGGGTTGTTTTCAGTTATTCGTACCCTAGACGTAGGTTTATTGCTCTTCTGGCTTTCTGTAAAATATGAACCATGCAAGGATACACTGTCTGTGCCTTGGACCATGCAAGGCTGCACGATCTATGCCCTAGAACTTGATTGTGGGTCTCTAAAGTTTTCAAAATTTATGGACCATTCAAGGTTGCACGGATCCTGCCTTAGACCTTGATTTCTCTCCTTGCCCTCTTTTGAAATATACGGTCCGTGCAAGGTTGCATAGACCATACCCTACCATGGCCTTAAATTTTCCTTTTCTTCTTTTATTGCTCTGCTTCTTCTCTTCTTCTTTCCTACTTCAAGCAATTTTCTGCCACTTGATTAGTGGCCTTGAATCTTCTAAACATACTTACGAATGGATTTCTTTGATGACTCAATCTCCGCTAAGAACACAAAATCTTTAATTCTTGGTCAATCATGGAGGAAACTAAACTAGGTAATCAAATACTTGCAAAAAAGGGAAATTAGGGTAGATAACCACACAAGGCGATTATACCCCCCCTATTTGGTAAACCATCCAATTACTTAACTAACCAAAAATAAAACATAGAAAAAGTGAGTTATGTTTAAAGGATGACATATTCTTGTCTTATCAATTGCCAATAAGAGCTCGAAGGATGTTGATGGTGTTTAAAGACACGACTAATAGAACTAGGCATTTCCGTACGAGGTCAAAGATGAAGGAGAAATAAAGTTTTGATCCCATCCCTACCAAATTAGAAGAGCAATTCAAAGCTTTTTTATCCATGATGAAGGATCTCGTGAAGGGGAGAATGCTTCAAGTCAATGTTTGTGTAATTTGTTCCTTGGATCACTCTACCGAGATGTGCCTACAACTTTAAGAATATTTATACGAGGAGGCTAAAACCATGATTTTCAAGGAGATTAAGGTTAATGGAAAAGGTTTCAAAAGTTATAATGCTATGAAAATAAACACAACCCTTATTCCAAGGCCTACAACCAATGGTGGAGAGACCGCCTGAACTTTGGTTAGAGAAATGATAATGATGAGGACCAGACCAACCATCAAGGTGTTGAAGGATTTGACTGGGGGATTAAATAACCATATAAAATGGATGGAGGAATTTCCAACTCTCTAGAAGGATTCACTAAGTATAGGAATAATGAACTTAAATGAGCTGTGGCAAATATAGTTGAGGGAAAGGAGTTACTCCGCACCAAACTTCATGAGGAGAAGAAAGACTTAGGTACCAACGTTTTCTTAAGTATCAAGACTTTGGAAGCTAGTGTTGACCAAATAGCCTTATCTGTGCACCAACTAGAGGGTAAGGTGAAAGGAAAGTTCCCATTCCAATTGGAAGTAAGTCCAAAAACATAGGCGAATTCAAACACTTTGAGAAGCGGAAAGGAAGCAAAGAGACCCAAAGTTATGGTTGGGCTACAAGGGGAAATTGAATCTGCACCATTATGCATGCATTAACTAATGCATTCATCACATTTACTATTAGGTTTTGTTTGGTTGATTGCTAGTTTTTGTTAGGTTTACATGACAAAGGGTTTAGATGACCATTGTTGGTTTTCTTATCTAAATCCAGAGTTTTGTAGACTTAATTGGAACTAATGGATACATTATATTCACGGGCACTTAGATTTTCCTTTGTGATCTTACTAGAAGGTCACTCGTGTGTATTTTGTCATCATTTTGTAGAAGACCACTCGCAAGTGTGGTAGTAGATATTAGAAGGTCATCAGCAAGAATGGTAGAAAACTAAAGGCCACGAGCCAAAATGTGGTAGAAGATAGAAAGGCCAAAGAAAGAATACAAAGAAGTAGAGGAATTAAGATCCAAGAAGAATCAATGTCTATGTGTTGTACCATTGGATTCATCTTCTCGAACACTATAAAATTGACCATAAGAACTCTCAAAACAGACCAGCAGTTCATCCGTAGCGGTGCAAACAAATTTTAGAAGGAGAATGGCTAGACAACCTTGTGCCAGGGACTTCTAGCACGGACATTCCATAGCACGGGCCGTGCCAGAGGGCATCAGCATGAGCCATTCTACCCAGCATGAGATGTTTCAGCTGGCAGGAGCTATTTGAGCCATTTTGGACGTGCCATAGCCCCATTGGCACGAGCCGTTCGGTGCAACACATCTTGTATTGACCCAATCCTTTGGGAGGCTAAGTATGGACACGGACTGTGCCATTTTACATGGTCTATATCATTTCAACTCCAAAAGATGTGAAGATCAGCCCGCCGGATGCGAAGAACGAAACAACACCATTTTTCTCAGAAAATGACTACCAGACGATGTGTTACATGGTTGGGCTTATGACCCAACCTCAACACAACCCTATACATGCATGCACGCTAAAGCCGTGATGTGGTCCTGTGCTGCTTAATGCGTGCCTGCGAACTGGTCTCCCTAAACTGCAATGCACATACTTCTGGGTCATTCAGTGTCGACCGCCTAATTGCTCATGGCCCGTGATGTCCCTATCTGCCCGCGACGCGCTGTGCACAATACTCGAGCCACTTGTTCCCAACGCCTATGAGCGCAGCTCTCGGTCTCCTGCAAGGCTAGCACACTAAGTGTTGAGTCACGACTCGAGAAGACATGTTCCAAGCTTCTTGTCGCAGAAGTCTTCTCTTTTGCTTGTAATAGACTTTGCTAGTAGATTAGCTTAGTTTCTTTCTTTATGGTTCAGGCTTACGTGCCTTATTTCCTTTGACCTTATTTTTTCTTTATACCTGGTACTTATAATAACGTTTGCAGAACATATATGTGGAGTACTGAGCTATCCACATTTGGTTACTTTTATGCAATATATTGAAAATGAGCATTTGCTCCCTAGTTCTCTGGCTTTGTATTGCATTTGTGGCTTTTGTGTGTGAAGCATTGCTCCCAATCTAAAATCGTCTGTGTATTTCCACTACATACTCGACCACGTCCCTCTAAAGGCTTGGTGTGTTAAGAGCAACCAAGCTGAGTGCGACACACGTGGAAATTATGCGGTAGTTGTGACTGATGTGCCCATTTTATATGGTTTTTTGGGACTTTTAGGATTAATTTTTTACACTTTTGTGCTCTAGATATGACATTTTTCTTTGAAACTCTCTAAGGAGAATTAAAAGTGACTTTTACGCTTTTATTACTTTTCTGGAAGATTTTGTGTAACAAGGAAATTTATTTGAAGACTTTGAAGGATTTGAAGATTACCTTTGAAGATTTGAAGACTTGCATTTGAGCTTGTGAAGACTTGAAGAATTGAAGATAAGTGAAGTAAAAAGGAGGACTTGAAACAAAAAGAAGAAAGAAATCAAGATGCTGAAACTTGGCTCGGTTGCGACTTGCGAGAGTCGCAACAGACGTATGGTCAGAAATATTTTCTACTTTTTGTACTATAAATATCAAACCTTATCACCTCTCTCTCCCTCCTCTTCTTCCTCCGCAATTTTCTGGGTTTCAAAACCCTAGTTTTCTTCTTTCTTTTCTTAGATTTTGTAGGTTAATCACATGTTTTCATTATCCAAGTTAGTTTTGTACTTAGGAGCAATTGATTGAGGCTTCCAAACTCACGTCTTGAGAATAATTTCTATCTATTTGTTGCTTTTGCCATTTTGCATTTATTGAGCTTTGAATATGGATTGTTAATGTCATCAATGTTCTTGAAAGCTTGATTGTATGAAGTACTTGTATGATTGGGATTTGGGAAAAAGTAGCTAAGTTTCCCCCTTCTTGATATGAAATCCAAGAGTATGAATTAGATCTTTTGATTTTCTTGATGGGTTGATAATTGCTAGATGAATGTGATTATGTTTAACTTATTGTCATGTTTGTTTATTGTAGCAAATAGGAAAGGTCTACGAGCGTTGAACATTCTTGACTAATCTTGTGTAAATGTATGAATTGGTTCAATGCTTAGACATGTTGTAGTGTTTATAAGTATTATCAAGCTTGTTGATTCTTCGTGCTCAATGCCATTAATGGGATACTTTTAGCTGTGTATTAACTAAAGGATTCATTAATGAGGTTTGACAAGAGATGTCGAATTCACTTTTGTAAACTACTATCTAAGAAGGATAGAAGGTTTATCTTCACAACAAGTAGTTAAAGTAATGAATAAGTTGTTTAACCCATTCTTGAAGATTTTGTTATTTTGCATTCATGTGTTCCTAATGCTACATTGTAATTCATTTATATCATGGGTTTTTTGAGAATAGGAAGTGTTTGTATGATTGAAGTTTTAGGGTGTTAGGAAAGTTGCAAATTTCTCAACTCATTTGGCATGAAAATCCAAGAACATGGACTTGAAACTTCTAGTGTATAATGTGTTGTAATTCTTGCTAGATATGTATGTTAATGTGGATTTTTCTCATAATTATCCTATAGAAGCAATGAATGGTTGAATCTTGAATGTGGTTTGTTCGAGGTCTAGCCTAATGAATGCTATGTTTGGTTAAATGACCATGTCTTTGGTAGAAGGTTTGTTGTTATCAAATCTATGGTCCTTCGTGTATAATACCTTTGATGAAATACCTTTATGGTGTGGTTTACCTAAAGTGATCATCAATGAGGTTTGCAAAATGTCGTTGTTTGCGTTTACAAATTACTATTAAGAAGGAATGAATGTTGACCTTGAATTAGGAAGTGATATCATTCTCCATAAGTGAATGGTTCAATGATCTACATGTGGTTTGAAAGTGGATATCAATTGCTCCCAAGGCTTTATCTTTTGTAGTTTTTACCCCTTTTTCTTAGTTGTTACATGATTATCATAGTTACTTGACTTTGGTAGTTACTTTGTCTTTTAGTTTCATAACTTAGGACCAAAACCAACCAAACCCCCCTTTTACTTGCTTATATATGTGTATATATATATATATATATCTACTTCTAGCCTAATACCAACCTTATATGTTTGAACCCTTAGAAAGATCCCCCTTCTTTGTAGACGATCTTAACTTGCCATTACCTACTTAGTTGTAAATAGGAAGCAATTAGGGCTTATAAATTTAACTTTGAGAGGTACGGTGATGACCTCCTAGTGCACTCTAGCACGGCTAGGCCACACGGTTAACCCTTTGAGTTGGTGACTCATGATAGTTGGTATTAGAGCTCAAGCAATCCTTGAGATTATTGTGAAAGACCGTCACTTTGTCGAAGAAGACCGGTCGGTTGGAGAACATCGAGAGAGTTCTCTTTGGTGGGGCATAAGGGTCCGTGAGCCTAGCTGACCAAGTTGATTAGACGGAATTGAATGTTGCCATTATCAGTAGAGACATCAAGGTGGCCAACGCGAAGGTTGCACGTCAGGATGAGGAGATCGCTACGCTAAACAAAGCTTTGGCATCTTACGAGTCCGACGTTGTTGAGATAAGAAGCACCATTGAGAAACTTGGCAGGGATGTGCACGTACTCATGCAGTTGTGGCCAACTTGTCGCAATGTGGGGTGGTGGTGGTGGTGGTGTCCGTGCTGTGCATAGACTAAAATTCCTTGAGCCCAAGAAATATGGTTGGGCACGTGACGAAAGAGAGCTTGATAACTTCTGGTATGAGTTGGAGCAATACTTTAAGGTGACCAAGGAGGAATCGAAAGCTGAGAAAGTCACTGTTGCCACATTGTACCTGGAGGGCTCTGCGATGGTGTGGTGGTGCTCCCAGGACGTGGAGATAAAGGAAACATGCTTAGCCATCGACACATGGAATGATTTAAAGCTTAAAGTGAAGTAATAAATCATGCCCACTAATATGAAGGAATAAGCATTGTTGAGACTCATGACCTTGGTGCAGATCGACAGTATAAGGGAATACGTGTCAGCTTCCCAGGCTTGCATGCTTAACTTGCCTGACTATCCGGAGGAGTATAAACTCCATGTCTTCAACCAGGGACTGAAGCCGTGGGCTAGACTAGAGCTAAGGAGAGCTCCTTGCACTGACTATAACTCAGCGGTTGCATTCGTTGAAAGTCTGGATGGCTATGGGGGCGGAGGATCGCAAAGAGTTGATAGGGAGGTGAATGGTTTTACTATTGCCATAGTGGGCAATGGTGCGGGTGAAAGTTCTCCGAAGGTGGGGAGTAACTTTTGACCCAGTCCAAGCGGCGGAGATAACTACAAGCCCAATTCGGGTGTAGGAAGGAATGGGGGAAGCCCCAGTACAAGTGTAACTAGTTCAGTTGGGTCCAAACCAAGGTGGGATGGTAAAAATTGGGAAGGCGTGACCTGTGTGTGGGATGTGCAAAGGGAATCATGAACTTTTTGATTGCCCAATTGAGGATCAATGTTATGTTGCTCAAGGACTTGAGACAAATCAGGGAGGCACTGAGCGAGGTAGTTCAAAAGCATTTGGATGAAGAGTCTAGGCCTGAAGAGGAAGAAACATGCTCCATGGGATCGCTGAATCTGCAGTTTAATTCCATGGTGGGATCAATAGAGCCAGGGTAGTTGAATATGTTAATGGAGCCTGAGATCAATCGAGTGGTTGCTTTAGTGCGAGCAAAGAGAGCTGCAGCTTAGTTAAGCAGAGCGGAGAAGGCCGCACCTAAGCTTGAAAAACATGAGATTCCCCGTGTGAAACCAGTGTGACAAATAAATGAAGCATTGATGCATATGGACTTGCACATGAATGGAAACCCATCCGAGTCATGGTTGATACGGGAGTTAGCCACGTGTATGTCTCCGAGTCAAAGGCATCAAGATTTAGGCTCATGTTGGAGAAAGTTGTGGGTAGGATGAATGCCGTTAACAGTATAGCCCAACCGGTTCTAGGTGTTGCGAGGCGTTGCTCGGTCCAGGTTGGCACAATGAAAGCCACAGTTAAAATGGATGACTTTGGTTTAGTCCTTGGCATGGATTTTCTGAGAGATGTATGGATTTTTGTATTCCCATATGGCAACTGCCTTTAAATCTTAGGCACCATCCGTGCACGATTACAATAACTGCAAAGAGATTACCTGAGGATAAAATCTTGGCTTTGTAGCTTGTCATGTGCGTAAGACAAGATGAGGACCGCAGTTCAGTGGATCCTAGTGGGGAGAACATATATGAAGGGTAGAAGGGTTTACACCAACAATATGATCACCCAATGGATCCGAGAAGCTTTGTGAAGAAATTCCAAGGATTGAGCATATTGTGGGTTGCTTCCCAGCTGGGAGAACAAAGATTTGTTGTGCAAGAAGGGTAGGCAGTGTTTGTCGATTTCCATGAAGATTTGGATTCCAAAGATGTATCTGCCAGCTTGCACACCCAATCAAATTCCCATTTCAAGTCATTCAAGCAAGCTAACCCTTGTAGACCTTGACCAGAAAAGATGAGTCATCATTCACATCAGCAACCCCTTGTTGTTCCATAAGGCAGGATACATAAACGTGAACAAATGATGATGCATACCAGACAGTATCTAGAGTTGGACATTTCTTCGGTCGTCGATCAAGAAGTGGGTGCTATAAAATCAAGCCAGATAAAAAAAGGACTAAGGAGAAGCCGAGGACCATGGCTACATCAGAGTACACCAGTGCCAACAATTGAATCAACCCCTTTCTTAAGGCAGAAGTGTATATGACAAATGTGGGTAGCGAAGAACCTTGAAGGATTGATGGCTCTGAGGACATTCACCTAATTGAGTGGGGGGGGGGATGCTACAGGGGGGCTTATAATCCAACCTCAACACAACTTCATGCCCACATGCATGACACAACCGTGCTACTGTCCAGTGTCGCTCAATGCATGCCTGCAAACCAGTCTCCCTAAAATATGATGCACATGCCTCTAGGTCATCCAATGTCGATGGCCTAACCGCTCACGGCCCGTGATATAAGCGCAGTTATTTAAATCAAAGGTTGAATGAAATCTATTATATTTTAGATCCCTCTTTGTGCTTACAACATGTTGTGCACAACGCCCAAGCCATTTGTGCCCAACGCTCATGTGCATAGCACCCGGTTGCCCACTAAGCTAGCACACTAAGTGTTGAGTCACGGCCCGAGAATATATGTCTTAAGCTCCTTGTCCCAGAAGTCTTCTCTTGTACTTGTCATAGACTTAGCTAGTAGATTAGCTTAGTTTCTTTCTTCAAGGTCCAGGCCTACGTGCCTTGTTTCATTTGACCTTGTTTTGTCTCTGTACCAAGTACTTGTAATAACGTTTGCACAACATATATATGGAGTACTGAGCTACCCACACCCGATTACCTTTTTGCAATATATTGAAAATGAGCATTTACTCTCCAGTTGCCAGGCCTTGTATTGCATTTGTGGCTTGTGTGTGTAAGGCCTTGCTCCCAATCTAAACTCGGTGTGTTTTTACTACATACTCAACCACGTTTCTCTAAAGGCTTTCTGTGCTGAGAGCAACCAAGCTAAGTGCGATGCACATGGAAATTAGGTGGTAGTTGTGATACTCTAGCATGGTTAGGCTGCAAAGTTAACCCCTTGAGAGAGTGATCCATGATAGTTGGTATCAGAGCTCAAGAAATCCTTAAGCTTATAGTGAAATGTCATCACTATATCGAAGAAGACTGATCGGTTGGGGAACATTGGGAGAGTTATCTTTGGTGGAGCACAAGGGTCCGAGAGCCTAGCTGACCGAGTGGATCATATAGAATCATATGTTACCTTTATCAGTAGAGACATTGAGGTTGCCAACGCTAAGGTTTTACACCAGGATGATTGGATTGCATCTCGCAAGTCCGATGCTAGTGAGATGAGATGCACCATTGAGAAGCTTGGCAGGGACGTGCACGTACTCATGCAAGGTGTGGCCAACTCATCCCAAGGTGGGGGCAGTGATGGTGGTGTCCGTGCTGTGCACATACGGAAAGTCCCCAAGCCTAAGAAATATGGTGGGGCATGTGATGCAAGAGAGCTTTATAACTTCTTCTATAAGTTAGAGAAATAATTTAAGAAGACCGAGATGGACTCGGAAGCAAAGAAAGTCAATGTTGCCACGATGTATCTGGAGGGCTCTACGATGGTGTGGTGGCGCTCCCAGGATGTGGGGATAAAGGCAACACGCTTAGCCATTGACACACATGATAAATTGAAGCTCAAGGTGAACAAACAATTCATGCCCACGAATATGAAGGAATATGCATTGTTGAGGCTCAGAACCTTGGCGCAGACCTGCAGTATAAGGGAATATGTGTCGTCTTTCCAGGCTTGTATGCTCGACTTGCTTAACCATCCAGAGGAGCAGAAACTCTATGACTACAACCAGGGATTGAAGGCATGAGCTAGAATAGAGCTAAGGAGAACTCATTGTAGTAACTTTAACTCAGCGGTGGCGTTCATTAAAAGTCTGGATGACTATAGGGTGGAGGATCCTAAAGAATTGATAAAGAGGTGAACGGTTCCACTGTTGCCAAGGTGGGAAATGGTATGGGTGCAAGTTCTCCAGAGGTGGGAAGTAACTTTAGACCCAGTCCAAGTGGTGGAGGTAGCTACAGGCCCAATTCAGGTGCGGGAAGGAATGGGGGAAGCCCCAGTACAAATGTGGCTAGTTCAGTTGGGTCCAAACCAAAGTGGGATGGACAAACTGGGAATGCATGACTTGTGTGCGGGATGTGCAAAGGGAATCATGCCCTTGTTGATTGTCCAAGGGAGCAGAGGATCACTGCTATGTTTCTCAAGAACTCGAGACAAGTCAGAGAGGCACTGAGCGAAGTAGTTTAGGAGCATTCGGCTGAGGAGTCTGGGCCTGAAGAGGAAGAACCATTCTTCATAGGAGCATTAAATCTATGGTGTAATTCCATGGTGAGATCAATAGAGCTAGGGTGGTTGAATCTGTTTACGTATCCTGAGATCGATCGGGTGGTTGCTGCAGTGCGAGTAAAGAGAGCCATGGCTCAGTCAAGCAGAGCGGAGAAGGCCGCACCTAAGCTTGACGGACCTAAGATTGTCCATGTTTTTTTTTGCTTTAACCATCCGAGGATGGGGGGAATTTATTAGGCTCCCCGAACCGGAATTAAATAAGCCAAAGTAGGCGCAAAAAGTCTTAGTTCGTTACAAAAAGATCATCCATTTGATGATCCAAGATCCAAAATAAGCTCTTGAAGCAGTAAAGCACTTGCTTCCAAAAACGGCGTTTCCACCTATTCAAAGCTAAAAGAAAACTAGAGATCATCGATGTGTTAACAGAGGACTATCTTAGTATACCATCGAGGTCGGCAAATCGAGAATTCGAAACCCCTGTTTGTCAATGATATGCCAGCCGAATGGTAAGTAAGATAAGGTTCGGTATAAACAGTGGAAGTCCCGGATACAAAATCCAGAGAGCAGCTGTGTTGTTTGGGTGGCAAAGGTTTGCTAATCATCCTAGGAGCTGACTGAGGAGTGTAGAAGTGGAACAAAATTTCATAGATTGCTGGAGATGGATGTTCTGTAGACTATTGCTGGGAGAGAAAATAAACCTCGCCCTGCCACCATTGCCTTGCCACCGTTGCCTGACATCCGTATCCTATCCATGCATACAATCAAGATACCTGAACTAACAAGAAGAGAAAAACCAGCAGTATCTGTGCTAAAAACAGTTACCCATAATTTCAAAATAGTGAAAAGCACAGTTACCCTTAATAGCAAGCTGAGCATTCCTTTTCTAATTCCTATTGGTATTTATAGGAGATCCAAATCGAATCGCTGGATAACCAATGCTATCGAGGGACAATAAACCCCTAAGGAAGAGGGGAATAGACAGAGTATCTAAGTCTCCCTGTAGGTGATTTTCCCTAGCAAATTTTGCCAAGAAATCGGCAGCCAAGTTAGCTTCTCTAGGGGTATGCTGGATTGGGTGTGTGAAGTGTTCTAAATTGAGTGCACTACAGATGGAGAAAATTCTCCAAGGGCAGCACAATGGATTTTGAATACCCCTAACCGCAGTTAAATAATCAGATTCAATGACACAAATACCTAAAGCTAGTTCTGAACAGATTTCATATCCACTTTGAATAGATAATAGTTCAGCATGTAAGGGGGTTGGACACTGAAACGTTTTAACTCTCATTTTAACCACATTCCCTTTCCAGTCCCTGACTATAACTGCAGATGAGGAAAGACCACTAGAGATCCAAGATGCATCAGTATTAATTTTATACCCAGTTAGTGGTTTTTCCCAATACACAGCAGAAATAGCATTTTCTTCTTTTGGAAGATTTGTGGAATGATTTTAGCCTGAATCCATTGCTTGTGCCTTTCTCGATTGCCTATCACTTGGTGTGCTGTGAATATTTGATAGATCGTATCTTTAATATCATGAAGACATGCATCTCTTGAGAAAGATCTATTTTCAAAAAGGATTTTGTTCCTATTAATCCAGAGAGTCCAAATTGTAACCAGTAAAGCAGCAGTTATCAAGTTGGCATGAATCTTTGATTCTGCCTTAAAGGATAAATAAAATTCCACTCTGCTTTTTAAACTCCTAAATCCAATTTTTTGTAACTGTAAAAGTGTATGAACACTTTGCTACACAGCACAGGAAGAGGGGCATGAATTAAAAAAATGATCCAAGTTATCCGAATGGTTCAGGCATAGAGGGCATTTAGAAGCCAAAGAAAATCCCATTCTACATAGAATATTATCAAAAGGTAGGATGCTATTTAGAGCTCTCCAAAGAAGTACAGGCTTCTTTTTAGGTATGAAAGGGGACCAAACCTTTTTAAAATGTTGTATTTCTGGTTTTTTTTGTCTGAATATACTGTAAGCCGATCTAATTGAGAAATTCCCATCATTTGTTGGAGTCCAGACAAGCTTGTCTACGTGAGAGTATTCCAGCTTCACTTCCTACAAAATTTGAAGGGTATTGGTAGCCAAATGAGGCTCCAGATTTGGTAGGATAGCAGTTTTGTTGTTAATGAAAGACCTAAGAGAGATGTCCTCGAAGGGAATATCCATCTCCTCAGGCCATTTATAACACAAAGCTCCATCTCCTGTCCAATGTGCATTCCAAAATGAACAATCACCAACACCATAAATAACTCTAGAAAAACTGTTGGCCGTGGCAGTGATTCTACTAATTCTACCCCAAGTGTGGGATTTTTTGTAAGAGGCAGGTAGTGACCATAATAGAGATGACCATTGGGTACTATTAATTTGGAGCTTCCACCATAATTTACATGAAAAAGCATCTACTATGGCATTTAGATCCCTGAAACCTATTCCATTTCCATCCACATGGTAGCTCATTTTTTTCCAAGATCTTCACCTTTTTCTTTCAGAATTTTCACTGTTCCCCCAGAATAAGCTAGATGCAATTGTTTCCATTTTTTTAAAACTATCCTTGGGGGTCTTAAAACTGCAAAACTATGTGTTGGAATTGAAAGAAAACAATGATTAATCAAAATGATCTTACCGGCTGAACTTAGCCATCTATTCTTCCAATTATTTATCAATTTCTCCATTCTTTCTATTACAGGTAGGTAATGCACCTGTAAATTACGAATAGAAAAAATAGGGACTCCAAGATATTTAAAAGGTAAGGAGCCTTTCTTCACTCCCAGTATTCTCCTAACAGATTGGACATTATGTAAAGATGTGTTGTAAGCTACAAAAAATTCAGATTTGGCAAAGTTTACCTTTTGACCTGATGTATGCTCATATGCAATCAGAAAATGTTTAAACCGCTTCAAATTGTTAGGCTTAGTACTCAGAAAAATAGCAGTATCATCGGCATACATGAGGTGAGTAAGGGGAGAACAAGAATTGGGGAGACTAAAGTATTGTAAATATCCTATGCTAAACATTCTCTTTAAGCCTCTAGAGAAAGCCTCGGATAATAAATTGTACAGGAAAGGGGAGAGGGGGTCTCCTTGTTTAATTCCCCTAGAGGAAGAAAAAAAACCAGATGTTACTTCATTAACTAGTACAGAAAATTGAGCTGAAGCAATGTTATGCATTATGAGTCTAACAAATTTACCATGAAAACCAAAATGTAGTAGAATGGAATTTAGGAATGACCAGGAAACCCTATCAAAAGCCTTTTGCATATCAAGTTTAACTATCAGATTTGAAACCTTAGATTTCCTAGACAGTAGTCTGGTCATCTATTGCATTTGAATTACATTATCTGAAATATCCCTTCCTTTAATAAAGGCACTCTGCTAAGGGGAAATCAGTTTTTGCATCAGTGGTTTGATCCTTTCCATTAACAATTTTGAGAAAACTTTATTAACAAAGTTTGATAGGCTAATTGGTCTGAAATCTGCAAATGTGATTGGAATTGATTTTTTTGGAATTAAAGTCAGCCAAGTACTAGAAATGGCTTTAGGTATGTTGCCATTATTTAAAAAATCATTTGTAGCTTCTAAAAGATCATCTTTAATGGTCTCCTAGAAAGAGGTGTAAAATTCTCCTGAGAAGCCATCTGAGCCCGGGGCACTAGATTTGTTAAGGTCAAAAACTGCAAATTTAAGTTCCTGGATACTAAAAGGGTGAAGCAGAAGGAAGTTCTGTTGGTCAGTTAGTACTTTAGGAATTTCTTGTAGAAAATGATTAAGATAAGTTCCCTTTTTTTGTGAGACATCCTCATGAAGTAATTCCTGAAAAACTCGAACTCCTTCTTCTTTAATCAGTTGTGGATCTGTTATCCAATTCCCACTACCATCTTTAATTTTACTAATTCTGGATCTTGCTTTTTTTCCCCTAATGGTGTGATAAAAGTAGCTAGTGTTTGCATCTCCATGTTTTAACCAATTTAACCTAGCCTTTTGCTTCAGGAAAATATTGTGTTCTTTCTGTGCTCTCAGAAGCATAGCTTTTGACTTCATGAGTTCAATTAAAACTGATTCATCTTGAGACTGCTAGAACTGTATTTCCAGGTCATTGACTTTTGTTTCAGATTGTAAAAGATTAAGATTTACATTGCCAAATTTGGTTTTGTTCCAGTCTTTAATTATAGTCTTAAGCCTCTTTAGTTTGTGAACAAACCTATGCATCCCACTGAGGGGGGATATTAATTTCCAATTTGAGACTACTAAAGCTTGAAAATCTTGTCTATTTGACCACATTTCTTGATATCTAAAAGGCCTTGGAACCTGTTCTACAGCAGATTGAATAGACAGTAATAGAGGGGAATGATCAGAAGTCATTCTATTTAGTACTTGTATAGAGCTGTTTGGAAAAAGTTCCAGCCAGTCTAAATTACTCAATCCCCTGTATAATCTTCGAAACTGTAGGTCCTTATATTTATCCCGATATCTATTATTACTCCAAGTGAAAGAGTTGCCTACTGTGGGGATTTCATGCAGGTCCATGTTAGTTAAGAATTCATTAAATTGTTTCATGCTTTTCCTAGGTGTTGATTTCCTACCTTTATATTCAGTAACTGAAGCAACAGTATTGAAATCCCCTACGTATATGGATGGTTCAGGTGTTGGGGATTGTAAATCAGTCTATAAAACTTCCCTCGACTGTCTATAGACACTAGCATAAATGAAGAAACAATTCCAGGTAACAGAAGTGGCATTGTCAGTTATTCTAGCTTGTAGAAACTGATCAGATTCCTTTAAGAAGGCTAAACTAAAAACATGGTTCCATAAAATCCAAATTTTAGCATTCTGGGCATGGAGGGCATTTTTGTAACCAAGCTCATGCATCAAAGTATTTAAATTCTGTTTATCATGCCATGGTTCAATTAAGCATAGAATGTCAATCTTGTGTTTCAAATTGAGAGCCTTTAATCTGTCCAGTGAAGTACCATAACCCCTAACATTCCAGACTAATATATTCCCTATTTTTGTGTATTTTATCATTTAAAACTTGGGGGGTTGCCTTTTGTGATGATCTTAGTTTCCTAAGTTTCGTTACTGGGGCATTACTATTTTTGCCCTTCTTGCCTTCACTTTTACTCAAAATATCTGATGTAGAGTTACTTACCTCCGGTTGAGTGATTAGTTCTACAATTCTGCTCTGTTCTTCTGAATTGATTGGGGATTTGTTTGCAGTGCTGAGATCATGCTCTGCGGGATCAATCTGCTCTGCATCAGGAGTAGACAAACATAATGCCAAAGTATCTACCTTTTCTGCACCTGTCTGGTGTGCCACTACTTCCTGTGATTCCAAAGACTCATGAAAAATGTCAACTACTTCATCCTCGTGGTTAGCTTGATCATCATCCTGTAAATCATTTAAAGTGTGGAACGCATTTGATATTGTGACCGTACTCTTATTAACTAATTCTTCCTGAATAGGAGGGAGTTCAGTCTGTTGAGTCTTTTTTCTCCAAAAAAAATTAGTGATTGGTTTTGAGATATCATCCAGTGAGTAGAAAGGAGTATTTCTTTTCATGTGACTAACTCTGAAAGAGTTAAAGTTATTTTCTACCAGAGAAGCTGAGTTCTTGTTTTGAGTTTGGAAATCAGTTTCTTTTTGGGAAACTGATGGAGTTGATGATCCTTCAAATTCAATTGTTACATTAGGGGAAATTCCTAAGATTTTCTGAGAATCAGCTTGGGCTGGAGCTTTACTAACCTTGTTCTCTTTGACTTCAGCTATGTTATTTCTATTTTTTCTCAGTTCTGGATGTAGGAAATTACAGTTTGCCTGACTGTGTCCAATTATCCTACAGTGAGTACAATATGAAGGCAACTGATCATATTCTATTGGGCAATCTGCTACTTTGTTACCAATTCCTACCACAATAGTAGAAGGGAGTTGAGACAAGAGGTCCACCTCTACACATACTTTAATAGCAGAGGGTCTAGTTAGTGTATTTGTAGCTGCATCCATTTTGAGAAATCTTCCTATCTGGCTGCTAATGCCTATAATAGCCGAGGTATTGTAAAAATGTATAGGGAGTTGGTGAATTGTTACCCATGCTAGAACTATGGAGGATTCAGCAGCTGGAGAGAAGTCCGGAGACCACTTCTGAACTTTCATAGTCGAGCCTTGAATCATCCATTGGTCTTTCATCCAACATCGCTGGTAATCCTCGCTATCCTGAAAACGAATTAGAACATGGCGATAGTCAATAGATCCTAATTGAAATTTAGCTTTGAAGCCAATTGATTTTAAAGCAGATAATAATTTCTCCATCGGAGGTTTCCCCCTATTGAATTTCCCAACCAACGCATTCTGGTAATGTGAGGCAAGAAGATCGCCTTCCTCCGGGGGGAGGATATAAGCAATCTTGCCCTTATATTCTGTGATAGGGTGCAGATTGGGCGTGTTAGGAAGAGAGGATAGTAGCAAGGAGGGTTTCATGTTCAGAGCTTGTAGAAAGCTTTTGTTAATGGGAGGGGTGGAGTCTGGAATTTGGTTTGGCATCGGAGATGCCATGATCGGCAACCAGTAGCAGTAAAAATGACCGTTAACAGAGAAAGGTTTGAGGAGAAAGAAGAACAGTAAAGGTAGTGTGTGTTTCGCACTAAAATTCGCACGTAGGAACAGTAATTGTGTAGCTTCCAGTCACTTGTTGCTCTTTGTTGATGGATCCGACAAAAGATTGTCCATCTTAAACCAGTGTAAAAAGTGAATGGAGCATTGATGCATATGGACTTGCGCATGAATGGAAAACCCATCCGAGCGATGGTCAATACATGAGCTAGCCATGTGTATGTATTTGAGTCAGAGACATCCAGATTGGGGCTCATGCTAGAGAAAGTTGTGGGCAGGATGAAGGCCGTTAATAGTATACACCAACCAGTACTAGGTGTTTTGATGCGATGCTTGGTCCAGGTTGGTACCATGAAAGCCACTGTAAATTTCCATGTCGTTAAAATGGATGACTTCAGTTTAGTCCTCGGCATGGATTTTCTGAGAGATGCACAGATTGTTGTATACCCATATGGAAATTTCCTTTACAACTTAGACACCAATCCATGCACGGTCAAAGTGACTGCAAAGAGATCACCCAGAGATAAACTCTTCACTTTGCAGCTCGTCATATGCATACGATAAGATGAGGACCGCGGTTTATTGGATCCCGGTGGGGAGAACAAAGATTAAGGGTAAAAAATGTGTACACTTGCAATGGGTTCACCTAATGGATTTGAGAAGCTTTTTGATGGAAGTCTAATGATTGAGCATGTTGTGGGTCGCTCCCCAGCTACGAGAAATGAAGATTTGCTGAGCAAGGAGGGTAGAAAGCGTTCGTTGGTTGCCACAAAGATTTAGATTCTAAAGATGTATCTACCGGCTGGCATGCCCCATTAAACTTCCCATTTTGAGTCATTCAAGCAAGCTAAACCTTTTGGACCTCGATGGGGAAAGACGAGTCATCATTCATATCAGCAATCCCTTGTTGTTTATCAAGGCAGGAGGCAGAAATGTGAATAGATAATGATGCGTATCGGACATCATCCAGAGTTGGAAATTCCTTCGGTCGTCAATCAAGGAGTGGGTGCTTTAAAACCAAGATAGATTAAAAAAAAACCTAGGAGAAACTGAGGACCATGGCTGCATCAGAGTACACCAGCGCCAACAATTGACTCAACCCCTTTCTTGAGGCAGAAATGTACAAGACAAATGTGGGTAACGAAGAACCTTGGAGGGTTGATGGCTCTGAGAACGTTTATCAAATCGAGTAGGGGAGAATGTTACGGGGTCAAGCTTATCACCCAAACTTAACGCAACTCTGTGCTAGTATGCATGCCACAAACGTGATGCGGTCCCGTACTGCTTAATATGTGCTTGCGAACCGGTCTCCCTAAACAACGATGCACATGTCTGTAGGTCATCTAGTGCCAACCACTCACGGCCCATGATGTTCCCCTTTACGCCCGCGATGCGCTGTGCACAACACCCGAGCTGTTCATGCCAATGCCCGTGGGAGCAGCGCCCGATCACCCGCCAGGCTAGTACACCAAGTGTTGAGTCAAAAGACATGTCCCAAGATCCTTGTCCTCAAATTCTTCTCGTTTTCTTGTATTAGACTTAGCTATTAGATTAGCTTAGTTTCTTTCTTGAAGGTCCAGGCCTACGTGCCTTGTTTCCTTTGACCTTCGTTTGTGTTTGTACTCGGTACTTGTAATAACGTTTGCACAGCATATATGTGGAGTACTGAGCCATCCACATATGGTTACCTTTTTGCATTATAATTAAAATGAGCATTTTCTCCCCAGTTGTTAGGCCTTGTTTTGCATTTGTGACTTGTGTGTGTGAAGCCTTGCTCCTAATCAAAACTCGTTTGCATATTTCCATTGCATACTCGTGTGTGTATTTCCGCTGCTAGGAATCGCAACTACCATATCAAATCTTTTGTTTCTAACTACTCGATTAGATATACTTTTCGGCTGCTAGGTTTTCTTTTGGAAGAAACAATGTTGCCTCACTGATCGCTTTTTTTGTAATGAACTATTTATTCTATATAGGCTTGGGGAACCTTATATAATCCCCCACCTTTATGGTGTTTACAATTAAAAAAGAAAGTATTTCCGCTGCTCATGCCATTTTTTGACTGCTCGTGCAATTTGCGGCTGCTAGGGTTTTTTGGCCTATTTTGGGCCTTTTTCAAGGCTGATTACCTACTTCTATAAATAGGAGCCTTTAGTCTTCCAGGGTTCACTAAGTAGGTATAATTTAGATATTATTTTTCTATCTAGGTAGAAAGAAGAGAAGAGTTCTCTCTCTCTAGAATACTTCATCTCTTTTCCTTTCCTTTTCTTTTCTTTTCTTTCTCTTATTTTCCTAGTTACATGGCATTTAAGTGATTATTTTCCATGGATCTATTTGGTAGGGAGTAGTTAATTTTCTTGGGGTAGTATTTATACTCCATAATTGATTTTGGCTTTTTGAGATTTATAGATTTTCCTATCATTATGTCCTATGAATATTTGTGCTTGATTTATGCTTTCCTTTCTTGTGATATTTATGCTATGCCATAATTATGATGCATTCATACATGTATGGTAGTGTAATATTGTGCTAGGTTTCATTGCTCTCTTGGCAGTGTTAGATTATGAAGTAGGTTCAAGAACACCTGGGAGATGAGTGCATTCATGTTACCCCTAGATAATATCTTTCTATTTGGTAAACAAAAATTCTAATTGGCTAGTTGTGTGAGAAATAACATGTTGGGTGGTCGACTAGTTAAATCCTAATAAGGGAAAACCCCTGGCTTACCCCGATAGTTTAGCATGATTGTTTGTAGAAACTAGAGTTATGCCGACTCTAGAGTCATCACAAGATATCATTCCCTTTACCTCTCTAGGCCTGGGGATTAATATCAATAGTGGAGTGTCCAGGATGTAATGCCCTCACTCTCTAAGTGGGGGCGCGTTAGTATTGGGAGTGAGATAACATGGATGGTCTGCTACACCTAGGGACTAGAGCGCATCCTTAATTATGGAAATGGTGAGATATGCATGTATTTATGGTAAGTCCCTTTGTGAGACAGACAAAGGGAAATATCTGGCTATCTCCACACTTCGTGACATAGGCATAAGATAGGGTTCTATTTTTGTATGTGAATGAATCAAGGATAAAAGACATTCATCGATCTTGTTATGAAAATACCCCCTAAGTGCTAGTTTATATAATTTATCATTCTTCAATCTCGTACACTTGTAGTTTTTAATTGAAAACCCCCCAAAAAACCAGTTTTGTAATATTTATCTATTCCTAAGACACCGACAGATTAATAACCCGTACGTGGCTGTGTGTAGTTGACTATTGGACACTTAACATCTCTGTGGACAAACCTGGGCTTGCTACTATCTACCCATAGGTAGCATAGTAGTAAGAACGAGAGAAAAATATAAATCTCTATCTTTGAATCTTTTGAACGCCCTCCGCTTGGGTTAGTTGACCTCCCGTGGATAATTTATTAGCAACCCCGAGTGAAGACGAGGTCAAATTTTGGCGCCACTATCGGGGATTTAGTCTAAAAGTTTAATTGTTGACTTGCATAGCACATTAGTTGAGTAGTTAGTACCGTTGTTTTATTTGTTTGTTGTTTTCAGGAATATGTATTACTTGAGTTCTTGGTACAAACTGAGAACCCTTGCACTACGATTATGAACTTTGTGTGTTTTCTTTTTTTGTGTTTTTAATTGAAAAAAAGAAAAAAAATGCGGGGAGAAAGTTCTGAACGGATGAAACTTTGTAGGGTGTGTCATTATGATCATCCTACAGAGAGTTTCCCATGGTTGAATGACTATAGGAGGAGAGAGGCTCAACGAGTGAAATCTCTTAGGATATGTCATTGCAACCATCCTACGGAGTCTTACTCTTAGATGAGAGAATATGAGGGAGAGGTATGAGCCATTGATTCCCAAGATAGATGGGATTGAGATTGGTACCCATATCACGATTCTCCAAATTTTAGGTTTAGTGATAACTCATATTCATGGTATGGAAATGCATCAGGAAACCAACACTTTTGGTTAGATAGTTGGATTTCACCAACCTATACAATTCCCCAAACCCAATCCCTAGGATTAGTTCCCAATTCAGATTATTGAGAAATCTTGCATGCTATAACTAATGTGACCAAGAGTAGTGAGTTACTCCAATCACAATTGCATAGAAACATTAGAGATTTGGGAACTCAACTCTTCTCAAGCATTGACAAAGTTGAAGGGCAAGTGATTGATTTGATGGAAATGGTTAGCCAACTAGAAATCAAATATTTCGAAAGTGAACCATCCCTAGTTGAACTTGACATTTTGGTAGATGAATCAAAAGGGGATGGGGAGTGGTTTGTTGAGAGTGAAGAAATTAAGGAAGGGATGATTATACTTAATTCACCATATTACCTATTTTAACCCCAACCTCCACCTATAGAACCAACCCCCATATTTTCGGAACCCTTAGAGGAAACCATAGAGAAGCCAATTGATTATGCTAAACTTCCAAACCACCTATTTCCTCTATGCTTAACTCCTCCTCTACTACATCTTCCCCTTGGAAGATTCTTACCCCCAACTCTCCATTCAAAAGCTCAAATGCAGGTCTTCAAATCTTCAAAGATATTCTTCAAAGTCTTCAAACAAATTTCAATGTCACACAAAATCCTCTAGAAAAGTAATAAAAGAATAAAAGTCGCTTTTAACTCTTCTTAGAAAATTTCATGGAAAAATGCCACATCTAGAGCACACAAGTGCACAAAAGTGAATCATAAAAGTCCTAATATAACCATATAAAATGGGTACATCAAACCCCCCATACTTAAACCTTACTTGCCCTCGAGTAAGAAAATATTCAAGCACACAAAAGAATTCATATGTCCATATCCTAAACTAATATTCCCCCAATCAAAACCTCACAAAAACTCTCAATATTGTAAATCCCAAGATCAATGCTCAAATGAGATTTTATCACACACACAACCCCAATTCTTAAATCTAACCAAACCTACCACTTATCAATTCACTACCCATAAAACGTTTCAAAGTCCCGAATTAATAATCCCGAAGTCCAATGACCCAAAATGAAGTTAAAACCATATGAAAGGTTCAAGCACATAATTCACTTTATACCAATATATCAACCAAAATCCAATAACACAAACTGAAGTCAAAACCATTTAGGAGCTTCAAACACATTCTTCACCCAATGCCAATATATCAACCAAAACGAAGTATAAAAGAATCAATAATTTCAAACCATACTTCAATTTTTAGACCGCTAAGTTACCTAATCCCAAGAGGTCTCAAGATGTTGAGCTACCGATCCATCCACATGACAACCGCAACCTTATGACTCCAACATAAAAAAATGAGTGAAATCATAGCATTTTCCTTTTTTTCTCTCTTTCTCTCATTTTTCCTAAGAGCCCATCCTATCCACACATCATGTTTCTTTGGCTCACATCTCACCTTTTTTAGCACATTTCGACTCTCATTTTTGCCTAGGTTGCCCTTTCAGGTTTTTGACCTATCCGGGCTTCCAATGTTGCCTAAGTTTCCCTCTCAGGATTTCAACTTAGTGGGCTCTTTTAAAAAAAATTTCTTTTTCTTTTTCATTTATATATTTTTTTCAAAAAAAATTAAATTTTGTGTTCCTTTTTCTCATGTTTTTCCAATCAAAAGTAGCAAAAAACATTCCAAATCAAGCTAGCATGCATGTGAGTCCTGTAACCCCTCCCTGCACTTAAAACATTACATTGCCCTCAATGTAAACATGTAAGGAACGACCAATAAAAATCAAGGTAAGAGGTAGAGTGACACCTGTTTCTCCATATAGTCGCCGGTGATACAGCGCAATCCCATGTATTTGTATAGAATTGGTCTCAAAATTGGTTTCGGAGCCGGAAGGGGAAGCAAAATTACCGTAGAAGAACTCACCTCTTGAGCAAAATGTAGTCTACTAGGCGCCGTTTGATCAATACTAACACCACAGAGAACAACATCAAACTCACAAGTACATAAGGATTTGTAATACTAGGTTTAGCATCAAACATTAATAGCTATAGTATTCTCATAGAACAACCAATCCATCATGCAATCACCACTATAATATTGTCCAATAAAAATATCCAACATATATCAACACATATCCAAGCATCATTATAGAATGTAGCAATTATATTCACAATGATGTAGTTGGCATACTACAATCAACAAAGGTACTATAAAGATGCAAGAATCTTCATATGTCAATATATGTAAGATGGTGGAGGAATGAGTGGAGGTATGGTGGTTCTTGGGAGTATTTGGTGGAGAAGAAGAAATAATTATGCAGTTTTTAAGCACAGTTGAAAAGTTGATTTCTCCATCGCGACTCGCGAAAGCACTGGTACCGACTTGTGATGCATTGTCGTAACTCACGACCAAGCCATCACGACTCACGATATCTTGGGTTTGTAAGCTCAATTCTTCCAAAAATTTTCTAATTCGGTCGTGACTCACAACGGTTATGTCATGACTTGCGATTGCAATGTTGCGACTCGCGGAAAGCTGGTGATGGGAGTTCATTTTTGCTCCCCTGTTCGTCGTGACTCATGATGTATCCGTCACGACTCGTGATGATAGGGTTTCCCAACACTTAGAAATAATATATTTTTTTCCTTTCAACTTTCCAAGCTTTCTTTCCTTTCTCAAGGATCTCATTCCTTCATCTCATCCAATGCAATGCACTTTACTTTGCTACAAAATTATATAAAAACACACCGTAAAAAGAATAAGAAAAAATGACAAAAACTAAACAACAAAACCAAAATAAAGGCCAAATTTATTTACGTCGTCAGCATGACAAAGCTCCAATGTTATCCATATGGCAAAGGCTTGAACCCCTTCACCATGAGCATCCAAAAGTAGAGAGGTGATGGTAAAGAACTTTCAAGAGGAAAGTCTTATTGAGGTGGAGATGGTTTAAAGGGAGTTGGGTGGTTAGGAGGCTTGGGATATTATTTTGGATCCTCTCTTATCTCCCTCAAAACTTCCAAAAATGGTGGAGTTGGTTCACTAGGTGGGGGCAGGTGTGACAATGCTAATGTATGTAGCACAATCACCACTTCCTCCATTTTTTCATCCTCAACAACCAACTCCTCATCCCCTTTGAACTCAAGCTTATTTCCCATGGTGACCTCACTCACCGAATCATCGAGTTTGACTTGGGATGGTGCATTTTTGAAATCACAAGATTCCATTCGGGCCAACGCTTCTAATATACTCCTCACATGCCCATCAATAGCCTCAACACTAGAGGAGAGCTGAGTGTCCGGTTCCTCACTAGTCAAGGTGTTCAAGTTTGCTATTGCATTTATGACTTCCTCATGTGTCAAACTTAAACTTCCTTATTGGGCTTGGTTGTGGGGTATGGTATAAGGTGGTGATGGCCAACTATTTTGCTTGTATTGTTGGTTTTTTGGTTCATTATCACACCACCAATCTGGATTACCACTCCATTCTGGATCGTAAGAATTGTGATATGAACACCATTCTTGGTTTTCTTGCCCTTGAAAACCAACATCTCCTACCTCTTGGTAGCACTCTTCATAATACCCTTGGTTTCCAAAACCAAGGGTTCTTTTCCCCTCATAGTGCATCCCCCTCAACAAATAGCAAGACTCGGTAGGATGGTCGAAATGACACATCCTACAAAACCTTGCTTGTTGAGCCTCTCTTCTCATCATGAGTTCCCCCAAGTTGAGACGCTCCATTTTTTTTCAAATTACCTATCTTTTCAAAAGTCTGAAATCATATTGCAAGGATTCTCGATAAAAATTCACCAAGAACTCAAGAAATACCTACTCCAAACAAAAAAACCACCAATGAGTGGAAAATAGAAACAACTAGCTAATATGTGACCAAATATACCTAAACACTAAAAAAATAAACACCTCTTCCCCGGCAGCGGCGCCAAAATTTGGGAGGTCATCTTCGTACCTCTCAAAGTTAAATTTATAAGCCCTAAATGCTTACTAACTACAACTAAGTAGATAGTGGAAAATAGGGGGGGGGGGGTCGTCCACGAAGAAGAGGGATTTTCTTAAGCGTTTAAGCATATAAGGTTGATATTATACGAGAAGTATATATAAGCAAGTAAAGAGAGGGGGGGGGGTTGGCTGGTATGTTTTCCTAAGTTATGAAATTAAAAGACAAGGTAACTAGCAAAGTAAAATAACTATACTAATCATCAAACAAACTAAGAAAAGGGGTTCAAAATTACAAAAAGACAAAGCCTTGGGGGCAATTGATAGCCACTTCCAAACCTCATATATCATTGAACCATTCACTTATTCTACCACATTTTTTACCTACGGGGAATGCTAAAACTTCTTAATTGTAGATCAACATTAACTTCTTCTTAAGAGAAATTCACAAAGACAAACAATGACCATTTACAAACCTCATTGATAATCACTTTAGGCAAACCACACCATAAAGGTATTTCATCAATTGCATTATACACGAAGAACCATAGATTTGATAACAACAAGTCTTCTACCAAAGATATAGCAATTTAACCAAACATAGCATTCATTAGGCTAAATCTAGAACAAACCACATTCAATATTCAACCTTTCATTGCATCTATAGGATAAATATGAGAACAATCCACATTAACACACTTATCTAACAAGAATTACAACACATTATACACTAAGAGTTCTAAGTCCATGTTCTTGGATTTTCATGTCAAATGAGTTAAGAAATTTGCAACTTTCCTAACACCCTAACACTTCAATCATACAAATACTTCCTATTCTCAAACAACCAATGATATAAATGAGGTAAAACATCACATTAAAACACGTGAATACTAAATAACAAATGCTTCAAGATAGAGTGAAATAGAGGTTCTTACAACATAGATATGGAAGCGTCAATCAAGTGCTCTCAAGATTAAAATAACCTAGATAGTGAAAATACACGATTAACCTACAAAAAATAAGAAAAGAAAGAAAGGAAAAAACTAGGGTTTGGACCCAGAAAATCGCAGGAAGGAGAAGGTCTAAATGAGAGGAAAGAGAATACTATTTATAGTACAAAAAGGATAACGCTAGGTTTTGGCCACTCGTGCATCGCGACTAGCGACGGGTTTGTTGCGACTCGCAATGGGTGCCAGAACTTAACCCTGTCTTCTTTTCTTCTTCTTGTGGAAAGCACCCATCTTCACTATAATTCCTCTCATTTTTCAACTCTTCAAAAGCTCAAATACAATTCTTCAAATCTTCAAATTTATTCTTCAAAGTCTTCAAAAAAATTTCCTTTTAACACAAAATTCTCTAGAAAAGTAATAAAAGCGTAAAAGTCGCTTTTAACTCTTCTTAGAGAATTTCAAGGCAAAATGCCACATCTAGAGCACAAAAGTGTACAAAAGTGAATCATAAAAATCCTAATATAACCATATGAAATGGTCACATCAATGGTGATGGGGGTACAAATCCGCACCATATGGATAACATTAGGGATGTGCCAACGACGGTAAAAATACGGAGCTTCTCAGGAGACAACCTAAGCTTTCAAAAAATGTTTAGTAAAATTTTCTATGAAAAAACCCAAGAGGGAAACTTAGGGAACAATGAGAAAGGCCCAAATAAGTTGAAAAACCCAAGTAAAAATGAGAGGCTAAGGACTAGCTAGGTTGAAAAACCTTAGACAAAAATGACAGGCCATATGTGGAAAAAAAGGTGAGAAGTGAGTACTATTTGTGTGTTAAAGCTAGGATGAAAACCCAAAAGGTCTCCTAGGCAAAATGAGAGAAATTGTGAGAAATCAGAAACTAAGTTGAGGATCCTTTGGGGGTTATCTTTGGTGGTAACTAAGATGAGGATCTTTTGGATTATCCTTGGTGGTTTCTTCGGCAACATCTCTTGGATTGGTTTTGGTGGCCTATTTGGTGGAGTAAGCTAGTTTGACACTTATCATTTTTGCTTACCTTTTTCTTCACCCGATTTGGTTGTATAGATTGCTTAGTTTCTTTGGGGAGTGTGAGAGTTGTGAGATTCTTACTTCTTTGGAGGAACTAGGGAAATCTAGGAATAAGTTGAATGTATTAATTAACTTATCCTTGCATGCTATATTCTTCTTGAATCTTTTCTTATTTTAGTTTACTCGAGGACGAGTAAAGGTTTATGTGTAGGGAATAGATCTGGACCATTATGCATGTGTTAACTAATGTATTAGGCACATTTTTTATTAGGTTTTGTTTGTTTGATTGCTAGTTTCAGTTAGATGTACGTGACAAAGGTTTTAGATAACCATTGTTGATTTTCTTATCTAAATCCCAAGTTTTGTAGAATTAATTGGAACTAATGGATACACTATATTCATGGGAACCTAGATCTTTCTTAGTGATCTTACTAGTAGGTCGCTCATGAGTATTTTGTTGGTATTTTGTAGAAGGCTGCTCGCAAGAGTGGTAGTAGACATTAGAAGGCCATCCGCAAGAAAGGTAGAAGACTAAAGGTCACTCGCAAGAGTGGTAGTAGAAATTAGAAGGCCACCCGCAAGGATGGTAGAAGACTAAAGGCCACAAGCCAAAACGTGGTAGAAGATAGAAGGGTCGAAGAAGGAAGACAAAGAAGCAGAGGAATTAAGATTCGAGAGGTGTACAGAGTTTTTGGGAACAATCCAAGAAGAATTAGTGTTAATCAGTGGTACCATTGGATTTGTCTTCTCGATCACTATAAGATCGATTACAAAAACTCTCAAAACGGATCAGTGGTTCATCTTTAGCGGTTCAAACAAATTTTGGAAGGAGAAGGACTAGCCGGCCTCATGACAGGAACTTCCAGCACGGACATACCACAGGGCTGGCCGTGCCAGAGGGTATCAACATGAGCCGTTCCATTAAGCATGAGCCATTTGGGCCAGAGCCATTTTGGCTGTGCTACAGCCTCTTGGCACGAGCCATTTGGTGCAACACGTCTAGTGTCACCCTAATCCTTTGTGAGGCTAAGTATAGACACAGACCGTTCCATTTTACACGATTTGTGTCATTTCAACTCTAAAAAATGTGAAGACTAGCCCGCAAGATGCGAAGGACGATATGGTCGATCACCATTTTTCTCATAAAATGACTCCCAGCCGATGGCCCGCAAGTACTCAAATAGCATGTAACCTACCTCCCCCCGGGGCCATTAAAATCCTTAGCTTAGAAGTTAACCTGGTTGGAGGTGGTTAGGGTCAACAGATAGAAAATTATAGTTTTGCACCATGTTCCTATTGCTGTGCTACATATAGGGTAGTTAGCGGTAAGCTCTGGGTTTGTCCACAGAGATGCTAGGCCTAATGTATCAACTCAAAACACAACCTCGTACGGGTCGTCAATCCGTACAAGTGAAAGGAATAACTAGTAAAGCAAACATGCAGATTGGGGGGGGTTACAATATTAGCTAAGCACTTAGGGAAATCATTGAGCAACTTGGTAAATCTAATGCTTCTATCCTCGGTTCATTAACATAGAGATCTAAACAAACCTAATGGAATGTCTATAACACATGGTGTGGCCGACGACATACACTTCTCTGTCCCTATCACGACAGGTGCTCTTACAACCCTCCATTAACACCTCCATCATAATTAGAGAAGTACAACAAGGTCTGACTGTTGTTGTAGGTCTAATTCTCCCTCGTGTGATTACGTCCCGAGCTTCCATCACGAATGCGCTACTCCCCTCGGGTCCTATCAATTAGGCCCAAGGGTCGTAGGCACCTTATCTTTGATACTAGGGTATCTTGTAACCCTAGCTTACTACTATTTTTCTATCTCTACCCAGAACCTCTCGAGAAACTTTACGAAGTCAGCTAAGACTGGTGTGGTGGTAAGTGGATAAGAGTGACCTCGAATCTCCCATGCACACACTCACGCAGACGCGTTCTCTTTCACCCATTTCAACAACCATGTTTCTCTTCCCAAGGGGGCATCGATATTTGCACATAGCATGAATACAACCCAAAATATGTGCTATATATGTTGTGTAATATTCATGCATTCAAACTCAAAAGCAAATCACAATAATATTATGCACACAAAATTAGGATAAACTAGAGAATCTCAAAAGGCATATAGATTACCAGTCACTAAAATCTATCTCCAAGCTATGGAAACTACTTCCTTGATATGGAATTCAAATAAATATTTCAATTCCACATCTTAGAATCAAAGCAAAATAAAAATAAGAGAAAGATAAAGTTTCTTCTAAGGAGAGAGTCTACAAACTACTCTTGAAAATGAAGTAGGATATATGAAAACCTATAAGACAAAGGTTCTATTTATATTAGTAGGAGATTGGCCTCAAAATAGGGTAAAACCTAGCTCAGCCACTGCTCGACGTTGGGCGTCACAGATGATGCGGCATGTGGCTTGTACTTGGCATGGGGCGCGAGGACTGGCGTGGGCTGTGTTGCTTCATGGGCACAGGGCTCTAGTACTTTGGGGTGGCATAGATCTTCATCTTGTGCATGGTGTGAGGCTTCGCATGGGTCACTTTTAACACCTGGAATGAGCCACGTTATCTACTGCGGGGCATTGTCAGAGCGCTGAAAATTGAAGTCCTAATCCGTGCCCATGGCCGTAGGAGCGGGCCGTGGTCAGCAAGGGTGCTCGCTCTGAACTTTGGCTTGGGATGTGTGAGTTCCCAAACCCCACATGCTGGTCTTGGCATAATGGACTTGGGATGGTGCATGATGCTTAAAATAGGAAGTCCCGCTACCATACTTAGCAGCATGGGGGTTCTTCACTTTGTGCTAGAGGCCCGTGGCCTATGGCGCGGGTTGTGCCATAGCATCGCACTGGTCTCCTTAGTGCAGGGCATCTCCTTTGGTGTAGGCCATTAGTGCCAAACCATGCACAACCTACACCAACCCGTTGGTGCATTGGCTAGCTGAATTAGTTTCCTTCTCTATGGGAGAACCGATAGTCCAACTTAAGAGTTTTAGTAGTTGATTTTGTAGTACTTGGGAAGATGAATCCAATGGAAATAGCCTTGAAGGCTAATTCTTCTTGTACCGTTCTCGGACTTAAGCATAACTCATCGGACCACGATTTCCCATTTCTTTGTTGGCCACTATGAACTCTGTTGCCACCTATCTTTGACTTCAATCTTTTTCTACCACACATTAATGATCGCAACTTTCGTTTACTACCATTATAATGCGAATGACCTTTGTTTCTACTACCCTCCTTGCGAACGACCTTCAATATCTTCTACCGCCCTTACGAACGACCTTCACATAGAATGTAAACAAAAGTACCCTCGGGTGACCTACTAAAGATGATCACAAGGAAGATCAAGGAGCCCGTGGATACAAGATATCTATTAGTACCAATTAAGTCTACAAAATGCGGGATTTAGACAAGAAAATCAAACATGGCCGTCTAAACCCCCTGTCACGTAAACTCAACTAATCCTAGCAATTTACCAAGTAAAAGTAACTAAAAAGTATGCCAAATGCATCGGTTAACGCATGCAAAGTGAAGCAGATCAACCTCTCCACACTTAATCCTTTTCTCTTCCTTGAGTAAATGAAGATAAGAAAATGAATCAAGCAAAATGTAGCATGCAAGCATAAGTTAACCAAGATATTCAACTTATTCCAAGTTTACCCTGTTTCCCCAAAGAAAGTGAGATTACCCTGTTTCCCCCAAGAAAGTAAGAATCTCACAACTCTCACACTCCCCGAAAACATAAGTAATCAAACAACCAAAAAGTAAAGCGTGAAAAAGGTAAGCCAAAAAAATAAGTCTCAAGCTAGCTTACTTTTCCCAAAATGATCCCAAAAGAAATCAAAAAGTAGTCATAAAAAACAATCCACCGCGGAAGCATGCATTCAACCAAGTTTTTTTTTATTTTCTCTCAATTTCTTTCATTTCTCCTAGGAGCCCTTTCAGGTTTTCATCCTAGCTTTAACACACAAAGGGTACTCACTTCTCACATTTTTCCTCATGGCCTCTCACTTTTTCCTAGGATCATAAGTCTAGCCGGGCCTAGCCTCTCATTTTAACCTAGGCCTTTCAACCTATCCGGGCTTTTCCTCATGTTACTCAAGTCACACTTTCGAGTTTTTGATTTGCCCATTTTATATGGTTATTTTGGGATTTTGAGGATTCACTTTTGGATACATTTGTGCTCTATATGTGGCATTTTGATTTGAAATTCTCCAAGGAGAGTTAAAAGTGAATTTTACTCTTTTATCACTTTTCTAGAGGATTTTGTGAGACAAGACAATTTGTTTGAAGACTTTGAAGATTTGAAGACTTGCATTTGAGCTTTTGAAGACTTGAAAAATTGAAGATAAGTGAAGTGAAAAGGAGGACTTGAAACAAAAAGAAGAAAGAAATCAAGATGCTGAAACTTGGCTCGGGCGCGACTCGCAAAGGATTGGTTGCGAGTCACGATGGACATGTGGCCAGAACTCTTTTCTACTTTTTATACTATAAATATCAAACCTTATCTCTCTCTTCCTCTCTTCTTCTTCCTACTATTTTATGGGTTTCAAAACCCTAGTTTTTCTTCTTTCTTTTCTTAGTTTTTGTATTAATCATGCATTTTCATTATCTAGGTTAGTTCGTTCTTGGGAGCAATTGATCGAAGCTTCCATATCTATGTACTATTTCACTCTTTCTTGAAGCATTTTTTATTTAGCATTCATGTGTTTTAATGTGATGTTTTACTTCATTTATGTTAAGGGTTGTTTGAGTATATTAAGTGTTTGTATGATTGAAGTGTTGGAGTGTTAGGAAAGTGGCCAATTTCTTAGTTATTTGGAATGAAAATCCAAGAACATGGAATTAGAACTTCTTTTCCATAATGTGTTGTGATTCTTGTTAGATAAGTATGTTAATGTGGATTGTTCTCATATTTATCCTATAGATGCAATGGAAGGTTGAATCTTGAATGTAGTTTGATCTAGGCTTAGCCTAATCAATACTATGTTTGGTTAAATGGCTATTTCTTTGGTAGAAGACTTGTTGTTATCAAATATATGGTTCTTCATGTATAATGCCACTGATGAAATATCTTTATGGTCGTTGATTTCTTAAAGTGATTGTCAATGAGGTTTGCAAATGGTCATCAAATTGCCTTTGTGAATTACTCTTAAGAAGAAATGAATGTTGATCTTCAATTGGGAAGTGATAGCATTCCTTGTAGGTAACGAATGTGATAGAATGAGTGAATGGTTCAATGATCTACATTAGGTTTGGAAGTGGATATTAATAGTCCCTCGGGACTTTGTCTTTTGTAGTTTTAATCTCTTTTTCTTAGTTGTTGCATGATTAGTAAAGTCACTTAACTTTGCTAGTTATCTTGTCCTTAATTCATAACTTAGGACCAAACCCAACCAAAACCCCCCATTTATTTGCTTATATATATACACACACACATATATATATATCTAGCCTAATATCAACGTTATACATTTAAACGCTTAAGGAAATCCCTCTTCTTCGTGGATGACCCCAACTTGCCATTATCTACTTAACTGTAGATAGGAAGCATTTGGGGCTTATAAATTTAACTTTGAGAGGTTCGGCGACGACCTTCCAGTTTTTGACTTGTCCAGGTTTTTGTATTATTTTTTTCATTTTTTCAAGTTTTTCCATTTTTTTTGGTGTAGCACAAAAATTCCCTAAAAGTGGGCTTCATGCTACAAAAGATAAAAATGCACCAACAATTTCCTAAAACATCCTACCCCATGCAAACTAGAAAGCCTAGCATAGCATGTCATGCCACCAAATGTTCAACCAAAATCGTTCCTCAACAATCAAAAGCTAACACCATAAACTAACAAGTAGAAAAACTACCAAAGCAAATCATGAAATGCACCGAGGAAATCCAAAAATGAAAACTCCCTAAGTGCTCACTACTCCCTCCCCACACTTTGCCCATACAAAGTGTCCAATGCACAAAAATTATATCAAAACATAAGTGAGTGATTTGCTTCATTATTCGTGTGTTAATCGATTCATTTGGCATACTTTTTAGTTAGTTTTATTTGGTGGATTGCTAGTACTAGTTGAGTTTATGTGACATGGGGTTTAGACGACCATGTTTGATTTTCTTGTCCAAATCCCCTATTTTGTAGACTTAATTGGTACTAATGGACTTAATTGTAAACTTAATTTGGCTTTCTAAGTTATGAAAATAAAAGACAAGATAACTAGCAACGTTAAGTAACTATGCTAATCATCAAACAAACTAAGAAAAAAGGGTAAAAACTACAAAAGATAAAGCCTTGGGGGCAATTGATATCCACTTCCAAACCTCATATAGGTCATTTAACTATTCTATCATTCTATCACATTTGTTAACTAGGGGGAATGTTATCACTTCCCATTCGAAGATCAATATTCATTCCTTCTTAATAATAACTTGCAAAGATAAACAACGACCATTTGCAAACCTCGTTGAGAATCACTCTAGACAAACCACACCATAGAGGTATTTCATCAACGTCATTTCACACGAAGGACCATAGATTTGGTATTAACAAGTCTTCTACCAAGACATAGCCATTTAACCAAACATAGCATTCATTAGGCTAAACCTAGAACAAACCACATTCAAGGTTTAACCTTCCATTGCATCTATATGATAAGTATGAGAACAATCCACATTAACATACTTATTTAGCAAGAATCACAACATGTTATGCACAAGAAGTTCTAAGTTCATGTTCTAGGATTTTCATGCCAAAGAGCTAAGGAATTCGTCACTTTTCTAACACCCTAACACTTGAATCATACAAACACTTCCTATTCTTAAACACCCCATGGCATAAATGAAGTAAACCATAGCATTATGAACACATGAATGCTAAATAACAAAAGCTTCAAGAAAAAAATGACAAAATCTATTCACTACTTCCACTACTTATTGTAAGATATATCTTCCATCCTTCTTAGATAGTAATTTGCAAGAGTGAATTTGACATCTCTTGTCAAACCTCACCAATAACTTCCTTAGTCGAAACACGACTAAAAGTATCCCATTGGTGGGATTGAGCACGGAGAATCAACAAGCTTGGAAACACTTATAAACACTACACCGTATCTAAGCATTTAACCAATTCATACATTTACACAAGATTAGTCAACAATGATCAAAATTCATAGACGTATCTCATTTGCTACAAGCAACAAACATGACAACAATTTCAACATCATCACATTCATCTAGCAACTATCAACACATCAACATCATTAAGAAGCTCTAACTCATGCTCTTGGATTCCATATTAAAAGAGGGGAGAATTATCTACTTTCTCCCAACCCTAACAAGTAATCATACAAGCAATTCATATACTCAAACTTCTAACAACATCAATGCCATTAACAATTCATATTCAAAGCTCAATAAATGCACAATACAAAAAGCAATAAATTGATAGATATGATTCTCAAGACATTAGCAAGGAAGTCTCAATTAATTGCTCCCAAGATTAAACTAACATAGATAATTAAAAGACATGATTAACCTACAAAAACTAAGAAAAGAAAGAAAAGAAAACTAGGGTTTTGAACCCACAAAAATTGAAGGAAGAAGAAGGTTGTGAAGAGGAGAGAATAAGGTGAGTATTTATACTACTAAAAAGTAAGAAAGTTTCTGGCCATACGTCCGTCGCGAGTCGCGACCGAGCCCAGTTTCAACATCTTGATTTCTTTCTTCTTTTTGTTTCAAGTTCTCCTCTTCACTTCACTTATCTTCAATTCTTCAAGTCTTCAAAACCTCAAATACAAGTATTCAACTCTTTAAATCTTCAAAGGCATTCTTTAAATTCTTCAAAGTCTTCAAACAAATTTCCTTGTCACACAAAATCCTCTAGAAAAGTTATAAAAGCATAAAAGTTGCTTTTAACTCTTCTTCGAGAATTTCAAAGCAAAATGCCACATCTAGAGCAAAAAAGTGTACAAAAGTGAGTCCTAAAAGTCATAATAGAACAATATAAAATGGGCACATCACACATAAGCATAAATTTCAATGGGTTACCCAAAATGTGATTCTAATATTTGTAAGACCCACAAAAGAAGATGCAAAAATTGCTAACTTTTGGAAGAAAAGCTTCACTTTTTTTGAGTTACACCAAGAGTGTGTGAGAGTGAGTGTTTCTTGAGAATAAAGAATGTGTCAAATGAGAGAATTAGGTGGATAAATATATTATGGGATTATAATTTCAGCATAGGGGACTAGGGTGAGAGGTACAATTAGGATAAGAATGTAATTTTAAAATGCTCAATTTAGGGGACAATAGTACAAGCCAACTAATTCCAGTGGTTTTGGAAGTATTTTCAAAAATCCTAAGGAATTAGGGAATTCCAAAATTCTTGAACCAAAAATGCATTTTTGAATTTGGGAATTAGAATTTTTGAAAATTTGCATTATTGGAACAAAGAAAAATTCAAAAATTTGTGTAGTGCGCAAAAGGTGCCTGACGCAAAGCAGAGCCTGGTGCCAAACCACTTGGCACAGAGCATATCCTCATGCCAAACCTCTGACATGAGACATAGCCTCATGCCATTCCAGCCTTAGCACGAAGCATTACCTCGCTCCAACCTACTTGGTACGAGGCATTCACCAATATTTCCCTAATCCTTGGTTTTTTCCCTCTTTTTCAAAAGGCTGTGTCACCCTCCAATTTAATTCCATTCAAAATAAAATCACGAGTCTTGAGCTCAAATTTCCAAACCAACTAGAATTTCATTTAAAAAATCCACATAGCAAAAAAGATTCATGCAAACACTATCTACTCACTAATAAAAACACAAAAGAAAAAGAAACAATGTATATTTATTGTCTTCCTCACGACTTATTTTCTTTTTCTATACATTCTAGTTAGAAACACTTACCCGTGGGTCCCCAGAATTACCATCAATGACTCCACCCACGATGACATCATTGTGGAGAGGTTTCCACAACAAGCCATCCTTACCTTTAGGCCTTTTGTACGCCAATAGTAATGAAACTTCATGTCTTGCCATCATTGAGTCCCTGAATGTCATTTCAGGGATTAAGGTAGGCCGAGGAGGTTTTAAACTCTCGATCATCTCCCTTTCATGCTGCAAATTAGTCAGCATAAAAAAATAATCCAGCATCGACATATCATCCATTGCATCATGCAATTCATTGGAATCATCATCATTATTATCAACATGGGATTCACTCAAACATTCATACTTGTTTGTCACACAAGAAGATTTATCATGCTCATCACATTTACACATTTGCATGTCAAAGAAGACTTTGTTGAATCATGCCTAGATATATAGATATCAAATCCCTCTTTATCCATGTCAACTTCTAGAGTTAAGGTTCCTAAGTGGACATCGGTTTTAGTCCTAGACGTTTTAAGAAAAGGTCTCCCCAAAAGTATTGGGAGTGCACTTCCGTTGTACGCCACGTCTAAGACATAAAATTTCGCCGAAAAAACCAATTTTTCAACTCGCACCATCACATGTTTTACAAGTCCATGGGGACTAGCTTGGGAATGATTAGAAAGTTGGACAATCACTCTAGTATCCCTAAGCTCACATATTTCTAGTCGTTCATATAGACTAAATGGGATAACTTTAATGGATGCACCTAGATCTATCATAGCATGTTCCAGAAGTTTGCCTCCTAAATAGATAGAGATAGAAAACATTTCAGGGTCATCGCATTTCTTAGGCAAGTTATTATGGTTCAAAAAGGAGACTCCTCCCACTTTTAAATGTCCCAATCTCTTAGTTGGCCTACACCTTTTCTTTGTGTATGCAACTCTAAAATTTAGCATATGATGGCATATGTTCAATTAATTCCAAGATAGAGATGGTTACCTCAACCTTTTTAAAGACTTTTTGAATGTTTGCATTATCGGTCACCACCTTTGGTCGTCCTCTCAAAGCATTTGGAAATGGAGGTGGAATAGTTACTTGTGCCTTAGGAGGTGGAAGTTTCTTGGAGGGTGCTTCCTTGACCACAATCTCCTCCTCTTTGAAGTGTCCCTTGGTAGCCTCCACTATCTTTTCACCTTCTTGCATTATCTTCTTCTCGGTCTCATGAACTTCCTTCCCACTCCTCAATTTAAGTGGACTCACATACCTCGAATTAACCTCCGATTAGGAAGGTAGTTTTCCGGACTCCTTAGCCTCAAGTCGGCTTACCGAGGGGGAAATTTGCCCGACTTAAACTTCAAGATTTTTGATACTTGAGAAAGCTCTATTTATAAGGTTCTTAATCTCTCACCTTGTCTGCTCCGCGAAGATTTCATGTTTCTTCCCCAATTGACCGATGGCTTCCAAGATCTCATCTCGTTTTGACTTGTAAAGTGAATCATGATTGTTGGAAGGGCCTTCACCTCTAGGATATGGTTAAGGTGGAACTTGTCCTCCTTGGTACCCTTGAGGTTGGTTGTCCTGCCTTCATCAGAAATTAAGATGATCTCGATACCTCGAGTTGAATGAATTTGCATAGAGGTTTGGCCTTGCATCTCCTTGGTTCCCTCGGAACCCTTGTGGTTGACCCCTAGAAAATTATGGTATTTCCTGGTTGTTGTAGTCAATTGCCTTTACCTCTTGTAAATCATCTACGACTTTAGGGTACCCAACATTTATTGAAGAAAGTATAGAGTCGATTACAAAAAATACTAGTTTGAAAGGCTTCGAAACTATGGTTAAGGTTGAAAATTCCCCACATTTGGACTTGATGCACCCTTCCTCGCAAAAGATCCTTCATCATGGAAGGAAGAGCTTGGACTTGCTTCTCCAAATAAGGTGAGTGTGTGGATTCATCCAACAGCTTCACCCTCGATCAAGTGCCAAATTATCGCATACCATTTTCCATTTCTTCAAAGAGGGCCATTGCACCCTTGGGGCTCTTTTTTGCTATCGAACAGTTGCAAGCAGCATTCACCATCCGCATATCTTCATTGCACAATCCCTCAAAGAAGTAGTACACCAAATCTCTTTCCTTGAATGGGTGGTAAGGTCAAATCGCCAAAAGTCAGTTGAAGTGCTCCCAATAATCATACATACTCTTAGTGGCACCTTGGGTGATGTTTGACAACTGTTTGTTCAACCCGGCCGACTTGGACGCTGAAAAATATTTTTCTAGGAGCCTCCACTTCATATCCATCCACGATCCAATGTTCCCCACTGGCAAGTAGTAGATCCAATCCTTGGTACTACTTTGAAAGGAAAATGGAAAGGCTCTTAGGTTGTAGTCATCTTCGGACACTCCCGAGGGTTTCATGTTTATGCACACCAAATGGAATTATGAAAGATGTTTGTTCGGGTTCTCCCCTTCCAATTCATGAAATGTAGGAAAGAAATGGATCATGCCACTCTTTAGCTCACATTAGTAGGTAATGGCAAGAAAGTGATGCATATATGTTGATTCTTTAAGTTGGGTGCCATGAGCTCCCTTAGGGTGCGGTATTCTTCGACTATTGCTAGCAGATCTTCTACTACTACTTCCTGCCATGGTTGAACTTGTGCCCTAGCTCTTCTCCCCCTTCTCCTTCGAACACCTATGTTCTCAGTCAGGTAGTGCAAGATGCCTAGATTAGTGGCACGGGTGTGTACCATAACCTAGGGCTAACAATACCCTTCCAAATACAACACTAGCAAACAGATCAAAATGTAACAAAACAACTATAACAAAAGCTCCAACCAAGAATGAACAATGTAAACAAACAAAATAAAAGCTAAACTGACTTCTCTACTAACACTTTATACCTAAGTTGATACCTAGACTCATAGCATCCCTGACAACGACATCAAAATTCTGACCTGCCTCCCCCCGGGGTTGTTAAAAACCGTAGCGTAGAAGTTAACCCGGTTGGAGGCAGTGATGGTCAGAAGATAGAAATTTATAGTTCTGCACCCTATTCCTACTACTACGCTACCTATAGGGTAGTTAGCGGTAAGCCCTGGGTTTGTCCACAGAGATGCTAGGTCTAATGTATCAACTCAAAATACAACCTCGTACGGGTCGTCAATCCGTATGAGTGAAAGGAAAAGCTAGCAAAGAAAACATGCAAAAGGGGGGGGGGTTGGTGTTTTTTCAGTCTAACAATTACAAAACATGAAAAGTAAAAACACAACTACTATATTAAGCTAAGCACTTGGGGAAATCACTGAGCAACTTGGTCAATCTAATGCTTCTATACTCAATTTATTCTCATAGAGATCTAAAAAAAACCTAATAGAGTGTCCATAACATGTGGTGTGGCCAATGGCATACACTTCCTCATCCCCGTCATGGTGGGTGCTCTCGTAACCCTCCATCGACACCGCCATCATAATTCAAGGAGTACAAAAAGGTCCACCGTTGTTGTAGGTATAATTCTCCCCCGTGCAATTACATCCCAGGCTTTCACCACGAATGCGCTACTCCCATGGGGTCCTAAAAATCAAGCCCAAGGGTCGTAAGATGCTTATCTATGATACTAGGGTTTCTTGTAACCCTAGCTTTCTACTATTTAGCTATTTCTACCTAGAACCTCTCAGACAACTTTACGAAGTCAGCTAAGACTGATGAGATGGTAAGCGGATCATAGTGACATCGAATCTCCCTTGCACACACTCTCGCAGATGCGTTCTCTTCCATTTATTCAAACAACTAGGTTTCACTTCCCAATAGAGCATCGATATTTGCACCTAGTATGAATACAACCCAAAGTGTGTGCTATATATGTGGTGTAATATTCATGCATTCAAACTTAAAAGCAAATCACAATAATGTTATAAACACAAATTATGATGAACTAGAGAATCTCAAAAAGCATATAGATTACCGAGTCACTAAATTTATCCTCAAGCTATGGAAACTACTCCCTTGACATGCAATTAAAATAATGATTTAAATTCCACATCTTACGATCAAAGAAAAATAAAGAGAAGAAAAAGATAAAGTTTCTCCTAAGGAGAGAGTCTATAGACTACTCTTGAAAATGAAGTATGAGATAAGAAAAACTAGTAGACAAAGGTTTTATTTATAGTAGTAGGATATTGGGACTAAAAAGAAGCCTAAAATAGGGTAACCCTAGCTCAATCGCCGCCCGACACGGGGCATCAAGGATGATGCAGCCCGTGGCTTGTACTTGGCATGGGGCGCAATGACTGGCGCTGGCTGTGTTGCTTCATGGGCACAGGGCACCAGTTCTTGGGAATGGTGTGGATCTTCATCTCGTGTGAGGCGTAAGGCTTCTCACAGGTCGCGTCTGACACCTGTCACAGGTCGCGTCTGACACCTGTCACAGGTCGCGTCTGACACCTGTCACAGGTCGCGTCTGACACCTGTCACAGGTCGCGTCTGACACCTGTCACAGGTCGCGTCCGACACCTGTCACAGGTTGCGTCATCTGCTGCAGGGCGCTGAAACTTGAAGTCCTGATCCCATGCCCTGGCTGTTGGTACATGCTGTGGTCAGCAATGGTGCTCACTTTGAAAATTTGGCGTGGGTGTGTGATTTCCCACACCTTGCTTACTGGTCTTGGCATAATGGACTTGGGAAGGTGTGAGACGGACATCTTGCACCCATAATTAGCCGCATTAGGGGGAGGTTCTTCACTATGTGCTGGCGGCTGCGGCCTTTGGTGCTGGTCGTGCCATAGCCTCGCGCTGGTCTCCTTGCCGTAGGGCATCTCCTTTGGTGCAGGCCATTGGTGCAGGCCATTGGTGCTAAACCATGCATGGCCCGTGCTAACCCATTGGTGTGTTGCCCGACTGAACTAGTTTCTTTTGCTATGGGAGAACCGTTAGTCTGATATGATATTTTTAGTCTATTTTATAGTAATCGAGAAGACAATTCCAATGGAACCATGTTTGAAGGCTAATTCTTCTTGGACCATTCTCGGACATAAGCACAACTTATTGGACCACAATTCCCCTTTTCTTCATTGGCCGCTATGAACTCTGCTATCGCCTATCTTTGGCTTCAATCTTCTTCTACAACACAATGATGATCGTGGCCTTCGTCTACTACCATTTTAATGTGAATGCCCTTGGTCTCTTCTACCATCCTAGCGAATGGCTTTCAATATCTTCTACCGCCTTTATGAATGGACTTCACATAGAATGTAAACAAAAAGTACCCACGAGTGACCTACTAAAGATGATCAGAAGAAAGATCAAGGAGCTCGTGGATAGAAAATGTCCATCAGTACCAATTAAGTCTACAAAATGCGGAATTTAGACAAGAAAACAAAGCATGGCTATTTAAACCCCTTGTCATGTAAACTCAACTAATACTAGCAATCCACCAAGTAAAAGTAACTAAAAAGTATGCCAAGTGCATCAGTTAATGCACGTGAAATGAAGCCGATAAGCATGTGCCGTTCAACCGATTAAGAAGTTCTTCTTGCCAAAGGTTCGAGCCAAATGACACAAGCGCACGATTAGGAAGTTCAATAAAAAAGTCCCTGCAGACAGCCCGCACTGGTTGACACGGACCATGCCAGACCTAGCCGACATTGCCGTACCAGAGCTAGCCGAAATGGCCATGCTAGACAAAATGGGCTGTGCCTGTGCCAATTGGAACAACCGTCCCTGACGACACTGGCCATGCCATTTTTTGGTGCTCGTGCTATTTTTGACAGCCCGTGCCGTTTGCAGATGTTAGGGCTTTTTTTGGGCCTATTTTGGGCCATTTTCAAGGCTTAATTCCATACTTCTATATATAACATCCTTTAGTCTTCTAAGGATCACTAAGTAAGGATAATGTAGATATTATTTCTCTCTCTAGGTAGAAGGAAGAAGAGAGTTCTCTCTCTCTAGAGTACTTCTTCTCTTTCCTTTTTCTTTTCTTTTCTTTTCTTTCTCATATTTTCCTAGATCCATGGCATTTAAATAAATATTTTCCATGGATCTATTTGTTAGGGAGTAGTTAATTTTCTTGGGGTAGTATTTATGTTCATGTTTGATTTTGGCTTTTTGAGATTTATAGAATCTCCTATCTTTATGTCCTATGAATATTTGTGCTTGATTTATGCTTTCCTTTCTTGTGAGATTTGTGCAATGCCATAATTATGATGCATTCATACATGTATGGTAGTGTAATATCTTGCTAGGTTTCATTTCTATCTTGGGAATGTTAGATTATGGAGTAGGTTCAAGAACACCGGGGAGATGAGTGCATTCATGTTACCTTGAGAGAATATCTTTCTATTTTTTAAACCACAATTCTAATTGGCTAGTTGTGTGTGAAATCACATATTGGGCGGTCGATTCAGAAAATCCTAATGAGGGAAACCCCTTGGCTTACCCCGACAAATTAGCATGATAATTTGTAGCAACTAGAGTTGTACCAACTCTAGAGTCATCACAAGATATCATTCCCCTTGCCTCTCTAGGCCTAGGTTAATATCTACAGTGGAGTGTCTGGGATGTATTGCCCTCACTTTCATATCTAATAGTTGTGACCTACGCTAGGCATTACCCTTTTGGGCGGGCTTTGTTCCTCTAAACAGGGGCGCATTAGCATTAGGGGTGAGATGACGGGGATGGTCTGCAGCGTCCAAGGACTAGAGCGCATCCCTAATTACGGAGACTATGAGATATGCATGTATTGGTGGTAAGTACTATTGTGTGACAAACAAAGAGAAATATCTGGCTATCTCTACACTATATGACGTAGGGATAAGATAGGGTTATATGTTTGTATGTGAATGAATCAAAGATAAAATCCATTAATCGATCATGTTACGCAAATTCTCCCCATGTTTATATAGTTCATTCTTGTGTGATCTCAAATGCTTGTAGTTGTTAATTGAGGCCAAAAAAACCTTTTTTGCAATATTTAGCTATTCTTAACACACTGACGAATTGAAAACCCATATTTGACTGTGTAGTTAACTATTTGACACCTATAATCGCTGTGGAAAAACCTGAGCTTGCCACTATCTACCCCATAGGTAGCATAGTGGTAAGAATGGGAGAAGAATATAAATCTCTATCTTTGAATCTTTTGAACCTTTTTTCAAAGAGAAGAAGTACTCCCTAAGGTTCACTAAGTAGGCATAATGTAGATATTATTTCTCTCTCTAGGTAGAAGGAAGAGGAGAGTTCTCTCTCTCTAGAGTACTTCTTCTTTTTTCCTTTCCTTTTGTTTTCTTTCTTCTATTTTCCTAGATCCATGGAATTTAAATCAATATTTTACATAGATCTATTTGTTAGGGAGTAGTTAATTTGCTTGGGGGAAGTATTTATATTCATGATTGATTTTATCTTTTTGAGATTTATATAATCTCCTGTCTTTATGTCCTATGAATATTTGTGCTTGATTTATGCTTTCCTTTGTTGTGAGATTTGTGCTATGCCATAATTATGATGCATTCCTACATGCATGGTAGTGTAATATCATGCTAGGTTCCATTGCTATCTTGGATGTTTTAGATTATAGAGTGGTTTTAGATTATAGTGACAACAACAAGGATATCTTCAAGGTTTTCTTGAACTGCGGAGTAAATGTCCCCTTTTTTATGCCATTAATCTAGTCTGTAGGTATACAAAGTGCATAAAATAATTATGCACAACTAAGCATAGTGATGTGTCCATTGTACATAATTAAGTACTTTTTAGGATCACTTTTGTGCTCTTTTATTATCAAGAGCTTGCGTTTTACCTTGAAATTATCTTAGGAGAGGCAAGAGCGACTTAATACTCTTTAACCTCTTCTAAGTGGATTTTGCGTGATAAAGGAAGAACATGGAGAATTGAAGACTGGAGGCCGTTGAAGATCGCCTTTTGAAGACTTGCTTCAAAGATTTGAAGACTTGAAGACCGGAGGCCATTTAAGATCATCTTTTGAAGACTTTGTAGACTTGATTCAAAGATTTGAAGACTTTAAGAATGAGAGGATTATTGTGAAGAAGAATACTTGCTACAAAAAGAAGAAAAGAAGACAAGGGTAGGTTCTGGCGCCCATCACGAGTCGCGATAAATGGGTGGCCAAAACCCAACCTTATCCTTTTTGTACTATAAATAGTATTTTCTTTCCTCTCATTCATTACTTCTTATCCATCCGATCTTGGTACTATTCTAACCCTAGTTGTCCACCACTTTCATCTTTGATTTCTCTTGTATTATGTTTGGTTTGTTAGCATTAATTAATATGAACTCTAGTAGCTAAATCTAGTTCTTGGGAGCAATTGATTGAAGCTTCCAAACTTATGTAGTGAGATTCTCTATTTTCTAATTTATGAACATTCATTGGAGAGCCTTTGTTATGCCATTAATGTTGTGTTTTGCCTCATTTATACCATGAGTTGTTTGAGTATATGAAATGTTTGTATGATTGAACTGTTAGGGTGTTAGGAAGGTTGCAAAATTCCTAGCTCATTTGACATGAAATGCAAAAGCATTGATTTAGAACTTTCTTGTGTATAATGTGTGGTGATTCTTTCTAGATAAGTATGTTAATGTGGATTGTTCTCATATTTATCCCATAGATGCAAAGAAAAGTTAAGCCTTGAATGTTGTTTGTTCTAGGGTTAACCTAGTAAATACTTTGTTTGGTTAAATGACTATGTCTTTGGCAGAAGGCTTGTTGTTATCAAACCTATGGCCCTTTGTGTGACATGCCATTGATGAAATACCTCTATGGCATTTTTTTCCTATGGTGATCATCAATGTGGTTTGCAAATGGTCGTTGTTTGTCTTTGCAAACTAATATTAAGAAGGAATGAATGTTGATCTTTGAATGAGAAGTGATAACTTTTCCCATAGAAAATAAATGTAATTAAATGAGTGAATGAATCTAAGATCTATAGGAAGTGTGGAAGTGGAAGTCGACTGCCCCCAAGGATCCGTTAATTGTTGTTTTAATCATCTATTTAGTTGTTGTTGCATGATTAGCATAGTTCTCTTGCTTTGCTAGTTGTTGTCTTTCAGTTTTATAACTTAGGACCAAAAACCAACCAAACTCCCCCATTTTTACATGCTTTTATATGTATCTATATATGCCTATAACTAGGATGTTTTGTCCTATATATGTTTAAAAACTTGGAAAGATCCCTTTTTAAACTTAGATAAGAAGCATTAGGGCTTATAAAAATATAACTTTGAGACGTACGACGACGACCTCTAAAATTATGGTGTCGCTTCCAGGGAAGAGACATTTAATTTTAAGTGTTGGGGGCATATTATGTGTGATTATGTGCTAGTTGTAAATATTTATTAGTTTGCTTTTATTTTATTTTCTTAGTTTACTTGCCATTTTCGCTTGGCTTGGAGACTTATTGTTCGAGTTCTTGGTGTATGGTTCGTACACGATCCTCTTCACAAGAACTCCTACACTAAGACCCCGGGTTACAGTTGAATTTGAGATAGGCAAGGGGCTTTCTTTGGAAAGTGTGAATAAAACCCCTCCTAGTGACCATTTTGTGGATATCTCTACTTCTATGGAGCATAAACATGAGCATGAAGATGAGTATCTGGGAGGAGGGCCTCACCATCCTCCTCTCTAATGGAGAGTTCCTCCACTCCAAGGAAGGGAGATTCCTTTGGGGAAAGCCTTGTTGAGGGACATTATGGCCCCCAACCTTGATTAACAACCGATGTGCATTGAGTATCCCTTGGTTGGACCGAATTGGCACTTCTAGCTAAAGACCAGGTTTATAAACATGTTACCTATCTTCCTTGGTAGGCAAGGGCAGAATGCTAACAAGCACCTCACGAGTTCCACTTTTTGTGTGGTGGTACGGTCCCCCACGGAGTAGATGAAGACTTTTACAAGTTAAAGGCATTTATGTTCACATTGATGGATGGTGAAAGAGATTGGTTCCATTACCTGCCGCCCAAGAGCATCAAAAGTTGGCTTGACATGAAGATGAAATTTCTAGCCAAGTACTTCCCTGCCTCATAGTCCGCCGCTTTGAAGAAGAATATAAGAAACATCCTCCAATGACATGAAGAATCTCTCTTCGACTATTGGGAGAGGTTCAAGAAGCTTCTCGCAAGTTGTCCTTACTATGGCTATTTGATGGGAGATTTGGTCTACTACTTCTACAATGGTCTTCTTGACAAGAACCAATGATTAATGAGGAGTTTTTATGGTGGTACCCTTGGGAATAAGACTTTATCGGAGGCTATGCAATTATATGAGAAGCTAGCGGATGAGTTAATGAACTTTAGCTCAAGGGTTGATTTGAGAAGGAGAAATCCAATGCCCGTAAGTAACCCTTCTAAGAGTTGAAAGCTTGAGGACCAAGTCTCAACCCTTGCTTCTATTGTGAAATCCTTGATGACTAAGCCCAGAAATGTGCCACATGTTAAATCGTGGGAAATTTGTTACTTGGTGCATCCTATGGACACTTGCCCTACTTTACAAGAGGATTATATTGAGGAGGTCAGTGCCATGGGGTATCAAGGAAACCAAGGCTACCAAGGAAACCAAAACTACCAAGGTGCATAAGGATATCAAAGAAATGAAGGGTACCAAGGTGGCCAAGGCTACCAAAACCGGTCGTACTATTCGGGTAATCGTGATAACCCAACCTTCAGTATGGAAACCTTCAAGGAGGCCAAAACTCTCAACCTTACCAGCCTCATCAACAACAATATAGGCCACCTCAACAACAATTTCAAAGACTCCAAGATAAGCCCTGAGACCAAGGGAAGAGCTCGAGGTTAACAAAAGATGAGGTGATGCAAGCCATTCACCGATTGAGCATGTGCACAGAGAAAGGTAAAAAATTCCAAGATGAAGCCAAGGAAAGCATCACAAACTTAGAAACTATCATGAGCCAAATAGCTCAAGTGGTGAATCAGATGGAGACCCGAGAGAAGGGCAAACTTCTCTCCCAACCGGAGATCAATCCCCGCTAAAATGCTAGTGCTATCACTTTGAGAAGTGGTAAAAAGGTTAACTTTCCCCCGGTTGATGAAGTTGTTTAAGGTGAACCTAGAAGGCTTGAAATGTTTGAGAACGAGGTTGAACAAGAGACCGAGAATGTGGCCAAGGAGCAAGCAAGGAAGGGGAAGGAGAAGGAAGAGAAGATCATCATTGAGAAATTAACCTCCATTTTTGAACCTTCATCCCCTTCTCATAAGAAGGCAAGGGTGGTGGAAATTCCCCCATATGTGTCAGAACCACCATTCCCGGAAGCTTTGAAGGACAAAGAGAGGAAGTAGTCCAACAAAGACATCTACGGAGTCTTTCGTAGGTGTGAGGTAAATAGCCCTATCTTGAATGCTATTGAACAAATTCCTAGATATGATAAATTTTTTAAGGAACTATGTGTTGTAAATAGGAAACAAAGAACAAAGAACAAGCTTAAAATGGGAAAAGTAAACATGTTTCCGCTTTGTGCCAAAGGGAGTTACCCCCTAAATGTAGTTATCCCAGCATGTTTACAATCCCTTGCATGATAGGGATTACACATTTTAAAAAATAAATGCTTGACCTAGGTGCATCAATAAATGTGATTCCTTAGTCTTTGTATGAAAGCCTCAATCTTGGTACTTTGCACAAAACTGGGGTGGTGATCCAACTAGCCAATTGTTCTAGTGCATATCAGATTTTTAACTATGTGAGAACCTAATGGACTTGAGAATATGGGCATGTTGAATATGACATGGATTGTATATGCAATTATGGTTCAGACTTGAACTCATTGGCTTGGATTTGATTTGGTTTGTGATGTTGGAAAAACTAGTTCGAGGTTGAGTGTGATTTTGTGATATTGCATGTATGTATATTCCTGTGCATTTGACTTATTTGTTGTGGTTGTTAGATATGAACCCTACCAAGAGAGCTAGGTCTCCCCCATGAGGTGGGCGCACCGCCGCTCCACCTTTGCCTCCGGCTCCGAAGTCGAGCCCTGTACCTCCTCCTCCCGACCCAAGATTCCGGGCCCTATGCAGAGAGGTGGGAAGCCTTGGCCAACTGCTAGCTCAAGGAGATGAGTTTAATAGGTGTGTCCACACTGGACGCTCTTGGGCTAACCCAACCATTCCAATGCTTCCTCGCCAAAGAAGGGTTCATGGGCAAGAGTGCCCCCTCCTACCGGAAATACACACTGGAGTTCCTATCCATGGTCAGGATATGTAGCATGAGGGATGATTAACCGTGCAAAAGGTACATCACTTTCCACCTAGATGATATACCTCTAGAGATGACTATCTCACAGGTTGAGGAAGCCTTTGGATGGGACACTGCTGAGATACGGGTGAGGCTAGACCCACAGGCCATGGATTGATCAATTGAGGATGACATGCTCTTTTGGAGTGTCATCAACATGAGGGTCAAGAACTCCAATGACAAGAGTAGTGTCATTATCTATCCCGCACTCTGTTATGTGCACAGACTTTTGGTCGGCATTGTGCTTTGCTTGGCGGAGCCGACAAATGTGCCAGACAATGACATTCACTTCTTATGGCACTTTACAAGTGAGGGATTAGGATACATGTTATGGGTCGAGCTACAGATGAAGAGGATTATAGAGGAAACAGGGAAGCCAAAGAGGAAGATTATGGTTGGAGGCATGATCGGCCACTTGGCGGAGTACCTTGGATTGGTCCCACCATCTAATTTTCCACGGAGGTGCACTTCCTACCTCATAACTACAGAGAGGTTGGTGCGATTTGAGATGCTTAGCGCTATACAGATCACAGAGGTATTTCATTGGTTATATGGCGCTAGGAAGGTCACATTCATGGAACTTCCTCTTCTCAACAAGATGAAGTTGGAGTTTGATACACCTCTAGCAGACTTGGAAATTTCACCAGACTCCTTTTGCAGAGAGGAATTTCACTGCGAGCTCCATGGCCTTGGTCCAGCCACTGTCCAGCGCGATGATAGTAGCTTACCTTTCACTGAGCAACAACAGCAGTACTCTCCATAGCCTCCGCCAGAGATCGAGCCTATGCAGGAGGATTATGTGCCACCCCACTACTGCCAGCCTCTGCATGATTTCTATGAGCGTATGATGTAGACTATGCAGGATGGATTCTGCAGCCAGGACAGTATGATACTGGAGCACAATGTGTTTGTCTTCTAGAGCTTGATCGATATGGATGAGAAGATTGACCACCTATCGGCTCACATCCACGAGATGAAGTACCAGGTAGGTGGTGTCTCAGACCTTGATCCCAGAGCAGAGAGGCATACAACTAGGAGGCAGAGGAGCACAGATTAGCTAGCTTGTTATCAGCAGCGTTATTTTGGTGGTGGTTCTTCTTCCTCACAACAGTGATTTGTGAGCATTATATTCTTACCCTTTCCATAATTCGATGTGTACGCTTTTTCCCTATTTGTCTACATTGAGAGCAATGTAGCAGTATAAGTATGGGGAGGGGTATGTACTGATCTCACTGCTGGATTGGGGAATTTTTTTTCTAGACTTGCTACTTTTGGATATTTATTTTGCTTTGTTTTAGATATTTTTCCCTTTTTGTTTTGGGGATGCTTTCCATTTGATGTACTTGAATGATGTTAGCTTTTATATTTTTCTTAGCCTTAACATTTGGAAAGCACTTTGCTACTTTTTGGATTGGAGAAACATGAAAAAATTGAAAAAAATAGAAAATAAAAAAGGAAAAAATAATGTAAATAAAAAGAATCCCGCTAAGTTGAAACCCGAGAGGGCATCTTAGGCAACATTGGGGGCCCAGATAGGTCAAAAACCCAAAAGGGTGACCTAGGTAAAAATGAGAGGCTAAATGTGCGAAAAAATGTGAGATGTAAGCCGAAGAAATATGATGTGTGGATAGGATGAAAACCCGAAAGGGCTCCTAGGCAATATGAGGGAAAGAGAGAAAAAAGAGTTATGTGTTCACTCATTTGCCGGCATTGGAGTCATAAGGTTGTGGTAGCCATATGGATGGATCAGGTAGCTTGACATCTTGAGGACCTCTTGGGATTGGGAAATTTAGTGGGAAAAACAAAGTAAGTTATGAAATTCTTGATCATTAATTTTCTTCATTTTTAGGATGATATATTGGTATAAAGTGGAGCATGTGTTTAAAATTTATGCATGCTTTTAGCTTCACCTTGTACCATTGGATTTGGGATTATTGATTTGAGATTTGGAAATATTTTAGAGATATTAATGAATTGGTAGGTTGATATGGTTTTGGTAGATTTAGGAATGGGGGTTGTAGGAAACTTCTCATTTGACCTTAACATTGGGGTGTGTGATATATAGAATTTTGTGAGGTATTGACTTGGGGGAATAGTAGTTAGGATGTAGATACGTCAATTCCTTCGAATGTTTGGATCTTTTCTTACTCAAGGGCGAGTAAGGTTTAGGTGTGGGGAGGTTTGATGTATCCATTTTATGTGCATAATTTAGTACTTTTTAGGATCACTTAGTCAATTGCTCCCAAGAACTAGGTTTAGCTACAAGAGTTCATACTAATTAATGCTAAACAACCAAACATAAAACAAGAAAATTCAAAGATGAAAATGGAAGAAAATAGGGTTCCAAAAAGTACCAAAAATGCAGATGAAAAAGATTGTGAATGAGAGGAAAGAGAGTGCTATTTATAGTACAAATAGGATAAGGTGACATTCTGGCCACCCGTTGGCCGCGACTTGCGACGGGCTCATCGCGACTTGCGATGGTCTCACGACGAGGCCATCACAACTCGCGACGGGTGCCAGAAGTTTGCTTTGTTTCCTTTTCTTCTTCTTGTGGTATACAATCATCTTCATAGCAATTCTTCTCATTTTTTCAAGTCTTCAATGTCTCCAAAAATGGTCTTCAATGGCCCCCGGTCTTCATGTCTTCGAAGCAAGTCTTCAAAAGTCTTCGAAAATGTGATCTTCAATGGCCTCCGGTCTTCATTGCCTCCGTGTTCTTCCCTTGTCACGAAAAATCCACTTAGAAGAGGTAAAAGAGCATAAAGTTGCTCTTACCCCTCCTAAGATAATTTCAAGGTAAAACACAAGCTCTTGATAATAAAAGAGCACAAAAGTGTCCCAAAATAGTACTAAATTATGCACATAAAATGGACACATCACTTATATATATATATATATACACACACACACTTCTAGCCTAATATGAACCCTATATGTTTAAATGCTTAAGAAAATCCATCTTCTTCATGGAAGACCCCAATTTTCCACTATCTACTTAATTGTATTTAGTAAGCAGAAGTGGCTTATAAATTATAACTTTGAGAGGTACGACAACGACCTCCCATTGGGCTTATGAAAATATAACTTTGAGAGGTACGTCGAGGACCTCCCACATAGTCGTAAATCTAAAATGGTAAAACAAGGAAGGGGACATGTGTCGGCCCTTTTTCAAGGGGACTTCCCCCAGAGTGTAGTGACTTGGGCATGTTCATGATTCCTTAGACTGTAGGAAATACAATGTTTATAATGGTTGTTCAAATAAGGAGTACAATGGAGATGTTGTGGAATTTATAATTTATGATAACATTAAATGTTCAATTGATGATCATTTTTGCCATATTATTGATGTTATTGATGATATTAAGAAAAATGTATTTGATATTGATGGTGAATACTTGTTGAAAGTAGCTTGGAGAATTGCCTTTTTGGTGATGATTTGCATGTTTATCCTCTAAATTCTAGTCTAGTTGAACCCATAAGAGAACTTTAAACACTTGAAGAGCTTCCCCTTTGACCCCCTTATAAAATCCTCATTGCACCAAGGGAGTCAAAATCCCCTTCAGAAGTGGAATTCAAGCCATTACCCGATAACTTGACGTATGGGTTCCTTGTTGAATAGGAAAATTTACCGGTTATTTTATTAAGTAAACTCACCAAAGAGAAAGAGGGAAGGTTTATTAAGGTTCTTAAAGGGCACGGGAAAGCAATTGGAAGGACAATTGCTGATGTCAAATGCATTATCCTTTCCATTTGCATGCACCACATCTTATTGGAAGATGGGGCAAAACCATTGAGACAACCACAATGGTGGTTGAACCCGCTGTGATAGAAGTAGTAGTCATTATACTACTTCAAACCAATATGATTTACCTCATATCTGATAGCAAGTAGGTTAGCCCCACTCAAGTTGTACCCAAGAAGAGTGGTGTGATGGTGGTTGAAAACAAAGGGGGAATTTGGTCCCCACCCGAGTTTGAAATGGATGGAGAGTGTGTATAGACTATTGTTCTTTAAATGCGTAACTAGGAAAGACCACTTCCCCTTGCCCTTTATAGACCAAATGTTATAGAGGTTAGTCGATCTTAATTTCTCACTACTTGAAAAATGGTACATAGGCACCGGTACCTAAGCCCTGGGGGTGGAAACCGGTGCTGAAATGATGTAAGACACTGGTTTTCAGAAAAAAATCATGGAAATCGATGCCATTTCCCTTTTTCAGCACTGGAAATTAAACGCCGTTGTCTAAAACCGATGCTGATATGTCCATTTTGTGTGCATAATTTAGTACTGTTTTGGGTCACTTTTGTACTCTTTTATTATCAAGAGCTTGTATTTTGAAATTCTCTTAGGAGGGGTAATAGCAACTTTACGCTCTTTTACCTCTTCTAAGTGGATTTTGCGTGACAAGGGAAGAACACGGAGGCATGAAGACTGGAGGCCATTAAAGATCACATTTTTGAAGACTTTTGTAGACTTGCTTCAAAGGCATGAAGAACAGAGGCCATTGAAGACCATTTTTGAAGACATTGAACACTTGAAAAATGCGAGGAATTTCTATGAAGATGAATGTGTACCACAAGAAGAAGAAAAGAAAATAGGATTTAGTTTTGGCACCCATCACGAGTAGCGATAGCCTCGTCGCGAGACCACCGCGAGTCGAGATGAGCCCATTGCGAGTCGTGATCAATGGGTGGCCAGAATTTAACCTTATCCTTTTTGTCCTATAAATAGCACTCTCTTTCCTCTCATTCACATCTTCTTCATCTGCATTTTTGGTACTTTTTAGAACCCTATTTTCTTCCATTTTCATCTTTGAATTCTCTTGTATTATGTTTAGTTGTTTAGCATTAATTAGTATGAACTCTTGTAGCTAAATCTAGTTCTTGGGAGCAATTGACTAAGGGTTCCAAGCCCATGTCTTAAGAAAAACTCATAGCCTATTTGATACTCTTACTATTATGCATTTATGGAACATTGAATGTGTTTGTTAATGTCATTAATGTTATTGAAAGCTTGAGTATATGAAGTACTTGTATGATATGCTTGTCAGGGTTTGGGGAAATGGGTTGATTTCCCCTTTTCTTAATAGGAATCCAAGAGTATGATTTAGAGCTTTTGATTGTGTTGATGGATTGATAATTGCTAGATAAATATGATAATGCTGAATTCTTTGTCATGTTTGTTGCTTGTAGCAAATGAGAGAAGTCTATGAATGTCGATCGTTCTTGACTAATCTTGTGTAAATGCATGAATTGGTTAAATGCTTAGACACGGTGTAGTGTTTATAAGTGTTGCCAAGTTTGTTGATTCTTTGTGCTAAATGCCATCAATGGGATACTTTTAGTAGTGTTTCAACCACGGGAGTCATTGGTGAGGTTTGACAAGGGATGTCGAATTCACTCGTGAAAACTACTGTCTAAGAAGGATAGAAGTTTAGTCTTCACAATAAGTAGTGAAAGTAGTAAATAGGTTGCATGTTCAATGATGGATAAGAGGCTTGGAAGTGGAAGTCAATTGCGCCCAAGGTTCCGTTAATTGTTGTTTTCATCTTATCTTTAGTTGTATTACATGATTAGCATAGTTCTCTTACTTATCTAGTTGTTGTACTTTAATTTGATAACTTAGGATCAAACCAACCAAAATCCCCCCTTGTTTACATGCTTTTATATGTATCTATGTATGTATAAGCTTAGTATGTTTTCTCTTATACATGTGTAAACACTTGAAAAGATCCCTCTTCTCGTGGATGACCCCGACTTTCCATTATCTACTTAATTGTAGATAGGAAGCATTAGGGCTTAAAAGTATTAACTTTGAGAGGTACGACGACGATCTCCCAAATTTTGGCGCCGCTACCGGGGGAGAGGCATTTATTTTTAAGTGTTTGGGCATATTATGTGTGATTATATGCTATTTGTAAATATTTGTTAGTTTGCTTTTATTTAGATTTCTTAGTTTATTTTCCATTTTCACTTGGCTTGCAGAAATATTGTTCGAGTTCTTGGTGCATAGTTCGTATGCGACCCCGAGTTAGAGTTGAATTTGAGACTGGCTAGGAGGCTTTCCTTGGAAAGTATGAATAACACCCTTCAGAGTGACCATTTTGTGGATAAATCTTCCTCTATGGAACATCAACTTGAGCACAAAGATGAGCATCCGGGAGGGGGACCTCAACATCCTCCTCTCCAAGGGTGAGCTCCTCACCTCCACCAAAGAGAGATTCCTTTGGGGAAAGCTTTGTTAAGAGACATAATGGCCCCAACCTCGATCAACAACCAATGTGCATCGAGTATCCCGTGGTTAGACCGAACATGCACTTTGAGCTAAAGAACGGGTTCATCAACATGCTACCCATCTTCCTTGGTAGGCAAAGGGAGAATGCCAACAAACACCTCACCGAATTTCACTTCTTGTGTGGTGGTATGGACCCTCGTGGAGTGGATGCAGATTTCTATAAGTTGAAGGCATTCCCGTTCACACTAAGGAATGGTGCAAGAGATTAGCTCCACTACCTACCACCCAAGAGCATTAAGAGTTGGCTTGATATGAAAACAAAATTTCTAGCCAAATAATTTCCGGCCTCTAGATTCACCGCCTTGAAGAAGGACATAAGAAAAATCCTCTAATGGCATGAAGAATCTCTCTTCGACTATTGGGAGAGGTTCAAGAAGCTTCTTGCAAGTTGACCTTATCACGGTTATTCGGATGGGGATTTGGTTTATTACTTCTACAATGGCCTTCTTGATGAAGATCAAAGGTTGGTAAGAAGTTCTTGTGGTGGCACCTTCAGGAACAAAACATCCTCTGAGGCTATGCAATTGTATGAAGAGCTAGCAGAAGAATCTAGAAACTTTAGCTCAAGGGCCGATTTGAGAAGGAGAAATCCAATGCCCGCAAGTGACTCTTAAAATAGTGGAAAGCTCGAGGATCAAGTCTTGAACCTTGCATCTATGGTCCAATCATTGATGACGAAGCCCGAGAATGTGCCACATGTTAAATCATGTGAAATTGGTTACTTGGCGCATCCTATGGACACTTGCCCCACTTTGCAAGAGGATTATGTTAAAGAGGTAAGTGTCATGGGCTATCAAGGGAATCAAGGCTACCAAGGAAACCAAGGATATCAAGGTGGGCAAGGCTACCAAGGTCACCAAGGCTACCAAGGTTATCAAGGGTACCAAAACTGGCCGTACAATTCAGGAAATCGTGATAACCTGAACCTCCGGGATGGAAACCCTCAAGGAAGAAAAAACCCTCAACCATATTGGCCTCATTAACAACAATATAGGCCACCTCAAAAACAATTTCAAAGGCTCCAAGACAAACCCCGAGACCAAGGGGAGAGCTCGGGGCTAACAAAGGATGAGGTGATGCAAGCCATTCACCGGTTAGGCATGTGCACGGAAAAAAGTGAGAAATTCCAAGATGAAGCCAAGGAGGGTATCAAGAACTTAGAAACTCAAGTGAACAAATAGCTCAAGTGGTGAACTGGATGGAAGCCCGGGAAAAGGGTAAGCTACCCTCTCAATCAGAGATAAACCCTCGACAAAATGCAAGTGCTATCGCTTTGAGAAGTGGTAGAGAGGTTGGCACTTCACTGGATATTGAAATTGTTGAAGAGGATCCTGAGAGGATTGAGGTGTTTGAAAAAGGAGTTGAGAAGGAAGAAGCCCATGAGAAGAAGGCCAAAGAGTTAGCAAAAAAGAGCAAGGAAGAAGAAAGCGAGGTGCAGACATTGGCGCCAAGACTGAAGTTAACCTCAATTTTGGAACCTTCATCTCCACCTCACAAAATAGCAAAGATGGTGGAGATCCCTCCATATGTACCAGAACCTCCATTTATGGAAGCCGTTGAAGGACAAAAGGAGGAAGGATGACAACAAGGAAATCTACGAAGTCTTTCATAGATGTGAGGTAAATATCCCACTCTTGAATGCCATTGACTAAATTCCTAGATATGTTAAATTTCTCAAGGAATTATTTGTTGTGAATAGGAAATAAAGGGCAAAAAAAAGTTGAAAAATGGAAAAAGTGAGCATGTTTCCGCCTTGTGTCAACAAGAGCTACCCCCTAAATGTAGCGATCCCGCCATGTTCACAATCCCTTACATAATAGGAAATACACATTTTGAAAGAACTATGCTTGATTTAGGTGCATCAATAAATGTGATTCCTTACTCATTATATGAAAACCTCAACTTGGGTACATTGCACAAAACCGGGGTGGTAATCTAATTGGCCAATCGTTCTAGTGCATACCCTAAAGGTATTGTCAAGGACGTGTTGGTTAAGGTGGATTCCTTAGTTGTCCCCACGGATTTTTATATCCTTGACATGGAGCATAATAAACATGCCTCCCCAATTTTATTGGGGAGACCATTTTTGAAAACCTCTAGGATAATGATTGATGTGCATAAGGGTACCCTCACCATAGAATTTGATGGAATAAAAATAGAGTTTAACATAAATGACTCTATGAAGTATCCTGGTGAAGAACATGCTTGCCATATCCTAGATGTTGTTTAAGAAGTTGTGCAAGATGTTTTTGGACTAAGTGGTGATGATTCTTTGTTAGTTGCTTTGCAATGTGATAGTGATGATGCCCACAATGTATACTCTATGAGCACTAACTTTAAGGAAAACTTTGAGGATTTGAACCAGCTTGAAGAATTGAAATCGAGTCTCTCAAAACCTGCTCCTCTACTCTTAGAGGAGCCCGAGGAACCAGAATTCCTCCCGTCACTTGTGAAAGCGTCGGTGATTTAACTTAAACCTTTGTGAAATGACCTCAAGTACACTTTTCTTGGGGAGGGGGAGACACTTCCATTTATCATTTCAAGCAAGCTTATCAAAGAGCAAGAAGAAAGGTTCATGGTGGTGTTACGGGAAAACAAGGAAGCAATTGGATGGAATATTGCCGACATCAAAGGCATAAGTCCATCCACTTGTATGCATAGAATCTTGTTGGAAGAAGATTCAAGACCCGTCCTGCAACCCCAACGCCATTTAAACCCACCTATGATGGAGGTGGTGAAGGTGGAAATCCTCAAGTTACTCCAAGCAGATATGATCTATCCAATCTCGAATAGAAAGTGGGTAATTCAAACTCAAGTGGTACCCAAAAAGAGCGGGGTGACGGTGGTAAAAAAAGAGAAGGGTGAAATGGTGCCCACCCGAGTTCAAAATGGGTGGCGCGTTTGCATTAACTATCGGAGCTAAACACGGAAACCCGAAAGGATCACTTCCAGTTGGCAATCATTGATCAAATGCTTGAGAGGTTAGCAAGCCACCCCTTATATTAATTTTTGGATGGGTACTCGAGGTACTTTCAAGTGACTATTGCCCTGGAAGACCAAGAAAAGACCACCTTCATGTGTCCCTTTGTTACGTTTGCTTACAGGTGTATGCCTTTCGAGTTATGTAACGCCCCCGCAACTTTCCAAAGGTGTATGGTAAGCATTTTCTCAGATTTTGTTGAAAGTTTTGTCGAGGTATTCATGGATGATTTCATCATTCATGGTAATTCTTCTAACAACTGTTTAGAAAATTTGGCACAAGTTCTTAAACGTTGCATTGATACTAATCTTGTGTTAAATTCTGAGATGTGTCATTTCATAGTAGAGCAAGGCATTGCCTTAGGCCATGTTGTCTCCTCTAAGGGTATTGAGGTTGACAAGGAAAAGATAGACACAATTCAAACTTTGCCTGATCCTACTAATATGCGCGAAGTGCGCTCTTTTCTTGGCCATGCAGGATTCTATCGTCGGTTCATCAAGGACTTCTCAAAGATAGCATCTCCTTTATGCAAGTTGTTGCAAAAAGAGGTGGAATTTGTGATGGAAGAGAGTTGTAAAGGTCGATACATTGAAAGAAATGTTAGTTTTGGCCCCTATTATACAACCCCCAGATTGGTCTTTCATTGAGAGACATGGATGCATAGATTGGTCGTTGCCTTTTGAGATTATGTGCGATAAAAGTGATTATGCCGTTGGAGCGGTGCTTAGTCAAAAGGTGGGAAGAGTGCCTCATGCCATATACTATGCATCCATGTCTCTCAATGAAGCCTAAAGAAACAATTCCACCACCGAAAAGGAGTTGCTAGCAGTGGTATTTTCTTTCAAAAAATTTCAATCTTACTTGCTTGGTACAAAAGTTATTGTGTACACTTACCATGCAGCGCTTCATCATTTAATGACAAAGAAAGAGGCCAAGCCAAGATTGATTGTGTGGATCCTGCTTTTGAGCGAATTTGAGTTGGAGTACGAGACAAGAAGGGTGCAGAGAACCTTGTGGCCGATCATTTGAGCTGGTTGACTCTATGTGAAGACATTGTAGTAAACCCCAAAGTGAAAGAGCAACTATGGGAAGAATTCCCTGATGAACAGTTGTTCACCATTAGGGATCTCCCACTGTGATATGCCGATATTATAAATTTTCTTGTCGCCGGTAAATTCCCTCCTCATTTTTCCAAGGCCCAAAAGGATAAATTAAAGAGTGATGCTAACTATTATGTGTGGGATGATCCCTTTTTGTGGAGACATTGTGCAGATCAAGTTGTTAGGAGTTGTATCCCTGATAATGAAGTTCACTCAATTATTGAATTTTGTCATTCCCATGCATGTAGTGGTCATTTTGGAGCAAAGAGGACCGCTAGGAAAGTTTTAGAAAGTGGGTTTTATTGGCCTACATTTGAATAAGCATGTATACACCTTTTGCAAATCTTGTGATGAATGCCAGAGAGTAGGAAATATCTCCACTAGGAATGAAATGCCCCAAAGGCCTATTCTGTATTGTGAAATCTTTGATGTTTGGGGTATTGAATTTATGGGACCTTTCCCTAGTTCTTATGGATTTACATATATTCTTCTTGCCATTGATTATGTGTCGAAGTGGGTTGAAGCAAAACCCACTTGGACTGAAGATTCTAAATTGGTTTCAAAATTACTGAAAGATAAAATCTTTTCTAGGTTTGGGGTACCCCGAGCCTTGATTAGTGACCGTGGCACCCATTTTTGCAATCGGACCATAGAGGCACTCTTGAAGAAGTATGACGTCACTCATAAGATATCCACCACCTATCACCCATAAACCAACGGGCAAGCCAAAGTTTCCAATCGGGAAATGAAGTCCATCCTTCAAAAAATAGTTAACCTTAATCGGAAAGATTGGAGTTCTCTGTTGAATGATGCCTTGTGGGCGTATAGGACGACTTAGAAGATACCAATCGATATGTCACCATACCGGTTAGTGTTTGGGAAGCCTTATCATCTACCGATGGAAATTCAACATAAGGCTTACTGGGAAGTCAAAGAAATCAATCTTGATATAGATGAGGCCGGCTTGCACAAGAAGTTAAAATTGAATGAACTAGATGAGATCCGGAGGGAGTCCTATGAGAACACCGAAATCTATAAAGAGAAGAAAAAGGTGTGGCACGACAAGATAATCATTAGGAATGATTTTGACGTTGGTTAAAAGATCCTCCTATTCCAATCTCGCCTTCGCCTATTCCCAGGTAAGTTGAGGTCCCAATGGATTGGTCCTTTGAAGGTGGTTAAGGTATCCCCGCTTGGCACAGTGGAGATTCTAGATCGAGCTAAGTCCAATACATTCAAGGTTAATGGATAATGTTTGAAACCTTACCACGAGAATTTTGTGTCGAAAAAAGGAGAGGACGTTGATCTTCTCGATCCGGCTTGTGAGTAAAACCCAAGAAAAGGGAGTAAGTCGTGCCGACGATGTTAAATAAACTTGGTTTTCATCATCCAAATCGTCATTCGTGACTTTCCGTTGATGTTGTTTGGTTTTGGATTTTGTCATTATGTTTCTTTGTTTTGCTTTATGCTTTTCACGGGTTGTTTTTCCATGATTTTGTAGCAATTTTGAAACCCAGGGCATTGGAATTTTGAAGGGAGAAATGCTTGGAGTTAAGAAGGAAAGACTTGGACAAGAGAAGGAATCAGAAAAATTTTCTAAGTACCAGGTTAGTAGTCCGTCGCGAGTTGCGACGGTAAGTTTTGGCGAGATTTCAGCTTTCAGCTTCCACTTTTCGCGAGTCTCGTCATGAGTTGCAACCAAATCAAGGATTTTGGCTGAAAAGTGGAGGTCTCGACCTCCACCTTTCACGAGTCGTGATGGCCTCATCACGAGTCACGATGGACTATCGCGAGTCGCGACAGAGTGGTTGTGAGTTATGATGTAATCAGAAATCTTGTGTTAAAATTCAGCTCCTGGCCTTCACTTTCTGCGAGTCACAATGGCCTTGCGATGGCCTCATTGCGAGTCCTTGAGACTAGCCCTCGAGATATCATCCCCTCAAGACCTCAGATCCTTGAAGCCCTAAGCCCTTGACTCGAACCAAACCTGAAAATTCATCACCCTCTCGAGGCCAACCCTCAAGACCAGCCCTCGAGACATCATCCCCTCGAGACCTCGAGGCAGGAAGCCCTCGACTCGAGCAGATTCTGAAAGTCCATCACCCACTCGAAGCCAGTCCTCGAGACCAGCCCTCGAGACATCATCCCCTTGAGACCTCGAGGCCACAAGCCCTCGACTTGAGCTGAACCAGAAAGTCCATCACCCTCTCGAGGCCAGTTCTTAGACCAGCCCTCGAGACATCATCCCCTCGAGACCTTGAGGCCGCAAGCCCTCAAATCGAGTTGAACTAGAAAGTCCATCACCCTCTCGAGGCCAATCCTCAAGACCATCCCTCGAGACATCATCCCCTCGAGACCTCGAGGCCGCAAGCCCTAGACTCGACCGAACTAGAAAGTCCATCGCCCTTTGAGACGTCACCCTCTTAAGACCAGTCCTCGAGACCTCGGGTCCTTGAGGCTGTAAGCTCTCGACTCGGGTTACGAGCCAAACCTTTTGAAACCTTGGGATCACGAGCCAAACCTCTCGAGACCTCAGAGCCGTGAGCCCTCGAGGCCGCGAGCCGAACCTCTTGAGACCTCGTGTCCTCTAGGACAAAAGCCCTTGAGACTAGTGAAGCCTTTTAGCCCCTCAAGACCAATGCCCCTCGAGACGTCATCTTTCATCCTTAAGCCTAACTAGACTTGAGCCCCTCGAGACCAAATATTTCATCCTTGAGCCTAGCCATACCCAAGCCCCTCGAGACCAAATCTTTCATCCTCGAGCCTAGCCGTACCCAAGCCTTCGCTACCCGTCGCGAGTCACGATGAACATGTCGCAAGTCACGACGGATGTACAGGTCTGCTTTAAAAAATGGGCAAAACCCTTTCTGCCACAAACACATCCACACTTCTGCTGCTACTCTTCATCGTCCTCATCCTTTCCTCCACCAAACGACCACCGCTCGCCGCCGCTAATAGCCACCTTCCGCCACTCACAACCACCACTCCATACCCCATCCTTTCTTCCCAATATCCACCCACAAATCACCATAAAAACTTTGAAGAACACAAACCCTAGAATTTGGGGGTTTTGTAACTTTGGGCAATTCGATTTTGAATTGATTGTGGGCTTCCTCCTTTCATTTTCCTAAGCATCTAAGTGGTACATTTCTTTAGTTTATTGAGCTTCAATTGTGATTATGAATGTATACTCTATTTATTGGATATTGTGTAGATTATGTGTGATGCCTTAGGAAATTAAATTGTTGGAAATTGGTTGATTTTGGTGAATATATTGTGCTTGCAATTTAATTTGATGGGTATTGTGTGCATATTTTGTGGTTGCAGTGTGGATTGTACATTTTGTGGTTGCGGTTTGGATTGTGTTCTGCTTGTTTAATTTTGGATTGTATGCATTTGTGTTGCTTTGGCTGAGAATGGATTTTGACTTATGCTAGATATGAGTCATGTTGCCCTTGATTAAACATAGTTGTTACTTGGATAAAATGTTATTGTGTTTTGCAATGTTATTTTGCTTAGGGTAGTTTAGCCATGGGACATGGATGTTGACTTTGTGAATGTACTAATAGTGGCTACACTTGTTGAGCACAACTGTGATTTTAAAATATAGCATATTATTTCAACTATGTGAGAACTTCATGGACTTTAGATTATGGGCTTGGTGGACATAATATGGATTGTATATACAATCCATATTATGACTTGAACTAGTTGACTTGATTTTGATTTGGCTTATGATGATGAACTAGTTTAAGGTTGAGTATGAATTTTCAATTTTGCATATACACATTTCCTGTGCATTTGATTTGTTTATTGTGGTTGTTAGATATGGCCCCCACGAATAGACCCAGGACTCCCCCATGAGGTGGGCACATCACATCTCCACCTCCGTCTCCTCCACGGGCTTCGGAATCGAGCCATGTACCTCCCCCTCTGGATAGGTACATGGGTTTGACCCACGTGCCTACATTAGATGCTCTTGGACTCACCCATCCGGTCAGATGCCTCCTCACCAAGGGGAGAATGGAAGGATTCATGAGTAGGAGCACGCACTCTTACTAGAGGTACACACTGGAGTTCCTGTCCACGATCCGTATAAGCAGCATGAGAGGTGATCAACCATTATAAAGGTGCATTTCTTTTTCACTTGGATGATATATCTAGGCAAATAACTGTCTCATGGATTGAGGAGGCATTTAGATTTGACATCGCAGATATACGGGCCAGGCTAGACCCACAGGCCCAGGAGCGATCGATTGAGGATGACATGCACTTTTAGAATGCCATCAACATAAGGCCAAAGAAATCCCATGATAAGAGTAGTGCCATTATCCACCCTACACTCCATTATGTGCACTGACTGTTGGCTGGCACAGTACTTTGCTCCGCAGAGCCGAAGAATGTGCCAGACAATGACATTTACTTTCCGTGGCACTTAATGAGTGAGAGACCAGGATATGGGTTGTGGGCAGAGTTGTGGATGAAGAGAATCATGGAGGTTGCAAGAAAGCCAAAGGGGAAGATCATGGTCGGAGGCATGATAGGCCTTTTAGCAGAGTACTTGGGATTGGTTCCTCCGGCTGACTTTCCACACTTAGGGAGGCGTACTTCCTATCTTATCATTGTTGAGAGGTTAATTAGATTTGAGATGCTCAGTGCCACATGGACCACGGGGCTATTCCATTGGTTGTATAGCATGGGGAAGGTCATATTCATGGCCCTTCCTCAGCCCAACAAGATGAAACTAGAATTTGATACACCTCTAGGAGACTTGGAGATTTCACCTGACTCCTTATGTAGTGATAACTTCCAGCGGGAGCTCTGCGACCTTGGCCCAGCTCCCGTCCAGTGCGATGATAGTACCCTACCTTTTTCTAAGCGATAGTAGTAATAGCACTCCCGGTAGCACTCCCCGTAGCCTCCACCAGAGACCAAGCCAATGCAGGAGGACGATGTGCCACCTTACTATTCCCAGCCTCCACCGGACTTCTACGAGCGGATGATGCAGACTATGCAGGATGGATTCCATTGCCAGGACATCATGATATTAGAGCATAATGTATTTGTGTCCCACACCTTGATCGACATGGATGAGGAGATTGATCACCTGTCAGCTTGCATCCATGAGATGCAGTCCCAGGCAGGTGATGTCTCTAGCCTCGATCCGAGAGTGGAGAGGTAGAGAGCTAGGAGACAGAGGAGCACGGAGTGGCTGGCACATTATCAGCAGCGCTATTTTGTGAGCACCATAGCTTTACCCTTTCCATACTTCGCTTTGTATGTTTTTGCCCTATTGTCTACATTGAGGGCAATGTAGTGTTCTAAGTATGGGGAGGGGTATCTACTTTGAGGTGATTAGGGTTGAAGATACTTTTGGACAGCTCTTTTATTTTGTTTTAGGTATTTTTCCCTTTTGTTTTGGGATATTTTTCTTTTGATGTACATGCATAATATTGGCTTTGATACTTTTCTAAGCCTTAACATTTGGAAAGCACTTTGCTACCTTTTGGATTGAAGAAACGTGAAAAAATACTGATTTTTTTTTAAAAAAAATATAATGAAATTTTTTAAAAAAAGAATCCCACTAAGTTGAAAACTCGAGAGGGAAACTTAGGTAACATTGGGAGCCCGAATAGGTCAAAAACCCAAAAGGGCGACCTAGGCAAAAATGAGAGGCTAAATGTGCAGAAAAAGGTGATATGTGAGCCAAAGAAACATGATGTGTGGCTAGGATGAAAACCCGAAAGGGCTCCTAGGAAAAATGAGAGAAAATGAGAGAAATTGAAAAATGTTGAGTGTTCACTCATTTGCCGGTTTTGGAGTCATAAGGTTGCGGTGACCATACGGATGGATCGGGTAGCTTAACATCTTTAGGACCTTTTGGGAGTGGAAAACATAGCAGGAGAAGATGAAGTAAGTTATGGAATTCTTGATCGTTAATATGCTTCGTTTTAAACCTTATACATGTCTTTAGCTTTACCTTGTATCATTGGATTTGTGATTATCATTTCGGGATTTGAAGATGTTTTAGGGATATCAATGAATTGATGGGTTGATATGGTTTGGGTAGATTTAGGAATAGGGGTTGTGGGAAACTTCTCATTGAACCTTATCATTGGGATGTGTGATATTGAGAGTTTTGTGAATTATTGATTTAGGGGAATAGTAGTTAGGATGTGGATATGTCATTTCCTTCGTATACTTGGATCTTTTATTACTCAAGGGCGAGTAAGGTTTAAGTGTGGGGAGGTTTGAAATGTCCATTTTATGTGCATAATTTAGTACTATTTTGGGTCACTTTTGTGCTCTTTTATTATCAAGTACCTTGAAATTTTCTTAGGAGGGGTAAGAGTAACTTTACGCTCTTTGACCTCTTCTAAGTGGATTTTGCGTGAAAAGAGAAGAACATGGAGGCATGAAGACCGGAGGCCATTAAAGATCACATTTTCGAAGACTTTAGAAGATTTGCTTCGAAGACATGAAGACCGGAGGCTATTGAAGACCATTTTTTAAGGTATTGAAGACATGAAAAATGAGAGGAATTGCTATGAAGATGAATGTGTACCACAAGAAGAAGAAAAGAAAATAGGATTAAATTCTGGCACCCATCGCGAGTCACGATGGCCTCGTCGCGACGAGACCATCGCAAGCAGAGACTGAGCCACGACGAGACTGTCGACGGGTGGCCAGAATTTAACCTTATCCTTTTTGTACTATAAATAGCACTCTCTTTCCTCTCATTCAAAACTTCTTCATCTGCATTTTTGGTACTTTTTAGAACCCTATTTTCTTCCATTTTCATCTTTGAATTCTCTTGTATTATGTTTAGTTGTTTAGCATTAATTAGTATTAACTCTTGTAGCTAAATCTAGTTCTTGGGAGCAATTGACTAAGGGTTCCAAGCCCATGTCTTAAGAAAAACCTGTAGCCTATTTGATACTCTTACTATTATGCATTTATGGAGCATTGAATGTGTTTGTTAATGTAATTAATGTTATTGAAAGCTTGAGTATATGAATTACTTGTATGATATGCTTGTCAGGGTTTGGGGAAATGGGTTGATTTCCCCTTTTCTTGATAGGAATCCAAGAGTATGATTTAGAGCTTTTGATTGTGTTGATGGATTGATAATTGCTAGATGAATATGATAATGCTGAATTCTTTGTCATGTTTGTTGCTTGTAGCAAATGAGAGAAGTCTATGAATGTCGATCGTTCTTGACTAATCTTGTGTAAATGCATGAATTGGTTAAATGCTTAGACACGGTGTAGTGTTTGTAAGTGTTTCCAAGATTTTTTATTCTTTGTGCTAAATGTCATCAATGGGATACTTTTAGTTGTGTTTCGACTACGGGAGTCATTGGTGAGGTTTGGCAAGAGATGTCGAATTCACTCTTGCAAACTACTATCTTAAGAAGGATAGAAGTTTAATCTTCACAATAAGTAGTGAAAGTAGTAAATAAGGTGCATGTTAAATGATGGATAAGAGGATTGGAAGTGGAAGTCAATTGCACCCAAGGTTCCGTTAATTGTTGTTTTCATCTTATCTTTAGTTGTATTGCATGATTAGCATAGTTCTCTTACTTAGCTAGTTTTTGTACTTTAATTTGATATCTTAGGATCAAACCAACCAAACCCCCCTTGTTCACATGCTTTTATATGTATTTATGTATGTATATGCTTAGTATGTTTTCTCCTATATATGTGTAAACACTTGAAAAGATCCTTCTTTTCATGGACGACCACGACTTGCCATTATCAACATAATTGTAGATAGGAAGCATTAGGTCTTAAAAGTATTAACTTTGAGAGGTACGACGATGACCTCCCAGGTGCCTTACAAGAAACATAGCACTGGTAGGGAACATAAAAGTGCAAGAAACCGGTGTCCGTAGTGGAAAGGTGTCTGGGATATCATTTTTTCTAGCACTGGTAGTGCTAATATTGGATGATTGCCAGTGCTAAAAGAGGTAACTATGAGAGTAATAGTATCTTTGGCGCAAAAAAATGGTGGGAAACTTTAGCACCGGTTAAATAGCAGTATGCTGGTGTCTATGTAAAATCATAGCACCGGAATACTTTGTACTGGTGGCAAAAAATGGGTCCCATTTTAAAAAGGGATGGTATTATTTTTATTTCTAGCACCGGTAAAGAAAATAGACTATACTGGTACTGAAAGAGGTTCCTATGACCATAAAAGTGGATTTAGCGGGCAAAATTTTGGTGGGAAATTATCTACCACCGGTATGTAGGCATAATATCGGTGCTAGAAGAGCATTTAATGTTCACCTACCACTATTCATTGGTGGGTAAAAAGTGTGGTTTTGGGAGAGAATGTTCATTAATGGTGTTTTTTGGAGGGTTTTAGCATTGAATGCTCAAATGAAGACCCACAAAGGTTAGATTTTAAATTATTTAACATGTTATTGATGATGAAATATGTTACAAATGGTTTGTATGCATATATTTTGTGTTTTTGATCATGTTCATGGTGCTTGCATTAATGGAATAAATGTGATTCTTTTCTAGATTTCTTAATGTCATTAATACCTTGTTTAAGAACGTGAAATTATTGGGTAAGTTTTAAATGTAGAGATGTGAGTTGTACGTGAGGTTTTCCAAATTGATTTTGAATGTTTAGAATCTTGTGTAGCCACGATCATTGTGTGGAACTATAATTTTCGTACATTCATTAATTTGTAGAGATTGAATGTGAAATTGAGAGGCGTAAGCATATGTATTGCAACTTTAATTGGTTGAGAAAAGAATATGTTGTTTTCGTGAGGAGTGTTTAGAACACTCATTTGGCTGTGAGAAGCGAGTGTTATATCCTTGTCGTGATTATAAGAATAGTAAACATAGTGGTGATAGAGACATCATAAAACCTCACTTGGTTAGGAGAGGGTTTTAAAAAGGTTATTTGGTTTGGATATTTCATGGTGAGAAGGCACCGCCGGAGGTGGTTGTAGGTAGTTTATGAGAGTGTTTTAGAGATGTAAATTTAGATGACATGTGTGAGAAGGTTGTCGATGAATTTATGAAGAGGCCCGAGGATGTGTTGGACATTTCTTAGGTGAGAAGGACAAGTCCCGGTTGCAATAAGAAATATACGGTAATGTTATGTTTGATGGAATTCTATAATATGAAAGGTGTTGGTTCATGGAGTGGCACTAGCATGAATAAGTTTTTAAAGTTCTTGAATGAGAAGATTCCCTCCGGTAATAGGTTACCGTACATCCTATACAAAGCAAACAAAATTCGTTGTCCGATGGGAATGGAGTATGAAAAAATATGTGTTTGTCCCAATAATTGTGTTTTGTACAGGGATGGCTAGGATAAGGAGGTGGCTTTCCCTGTATTCCATGTGTCATGCTATAAGAAAAGTAGAAATGCAGTTGTCGAGGGAGATGTTGTCGTAAAGTTAAGGAAACGGGTTCCTGCAAAGAACATGATGTTGAACATGCAAAGAACATGATGTTGAACATGGGAAGGTGATCTCTTGAATATGATGTGATTTTTCATCCAACTAATGCCAATCAGTGGAAGAGATTTGATAAGAGGTATCTGAAATTTTCAAGTGAGCCAAGGAACTTATGGATTGCTTTATGTACTGATGGAATGAACCCATTCGGTAACATGTCCTCTAGGTATAGTTCATGGCTGGTAATGTTGGCCATATACAACCTTCCACTGTATTTGTTTGTGAAGAGGAAATATGTGTTGATACCTTTGTTGATTTCTGGGCCAAAATAGCCAAGAAATGACATTGATACGTATTCAGCACCCTGATAGAAGATTTGAAGGTTTTATGGGCTAACAGTGTCGATGTGTTTGATGGTTTTAAGGGATCGAAGTTCAATTTGAAGGAAATGATTTTTTTTATTATAAATGATTTTCCCGAAAATGAAAACCTTTCGAGTTATGTGGTGAAGGGGCACAAGGCGTGTCCCATGTGTGAAGAGTCTAAAGACTACCAACAGCTAAAGAATGGTCGCATGACTACGTATTTGGATCACTATAAATTCCTCCCAATGAAGTACAAATTGTGTGAGGACACGTTTCAGTTTGTTGGTGGAAAGAAGTTTAGAAAGGCGCCAAGACCAATCAAAGGGGTTCTCATCCACAAGAAGGTGAAGAACTTGAATGTTGTTCTTGGGGAAAAAATGAAGAAGGTGGGTGAAGTGCCTGATGGACCTTGGAAGTAGAGGTTGGTTTTCTTCAATTTACCTTACTGGAAGCATTTGGAGGTTTGACATTGTTTGTATGTAATGCACATTGAGAAGAATGTGTGCGAGAGTTTTATTGGTACCTTACTCAACATTTATGGGAAGACAAATGATGGCTTAAATGTGTGGAAGGACTTGTTGGAGCTTGGAATTTGGTCGGACCTAGCCCCAGAGGTGAGAGCACAACAAACATACCTCCCTTCTGCCCCGTACAATCTGTCAGTGGATGAGATGAGATCGGTTTTCAAGTGTATCCAAGGAATAAAGGTACCATCTGAATACTCTTCTAATGCTAGTCGCTTTGTGAATGATGATTTGCATATGAATGCCTTGAAATCGCATGATTGTCACATTCTCATGCTACAATTATTGCCAGTTGCCATCTGTGGTGCTATGGAGGAGGATGTGTGATTTTGAATTATGAAACTGTGTTTCTTCTTCAACTCCATTTTTCGTAAGAATATAAGTAGGCAAGTGCTAAATGTGTTAGCGGGAGGGGGTTTTGGTGTTATGTCAGTGGAAGAAGTACTTTCTTTCATCTTTCTTTGACATCATGGTTCATCGAGTCATTCATTTGGTTAGCAAAATTTTACCATGTGGTCTTGTGGGAATGCTTTGGAGTGGCACATGGGTGTTTTCAAAGGTTACGTTCACAATCATAGCCTACCAGATGCGAGCATCGTGCAAAGGTGCATGACCAAGGAGATCGTTGAATATTGTACTTCGAACTTAGTTGGTTAGAAATTGGTCGAATTACCTGAACAAGCACACTTTGGTAGGAAGAATGGGGATGCACGTTCAAAAGGTACACTTCATATGCCCTTCAATGCTGAGTTGATGAAAGTTCACCTTTATGTTTTACGGAATAGTAGCGAGACTGCAATCGATGTTCAAGTGCACATGTTATATTTACAAGCACTATATCTAAACTGGACTTCAAACAAAATAGAGCTAAAACATTCTTCCACATTCGTGAATTGGTTTTATAATCACTACAATGTGGACAACATACCTAGTAAACTTTGTGACATTGCCATAAGGCCAAACTGCACTATCAGAAGATACCCGGGGTATGATATTAATGGATTCGGTTTTTGGGAGGTCGTTTTCGTACCTCTCAAAGTTAATATTTTTAAGCCCAAAATTCTTCCTATCTATAACTAAGTGATAATGGCAAGTCGGGGTCATCCACAAAAAGAAGGATCTTTCTAAGGGTTTAAACATATAAAGCGGATAACATACTAGATATACATATACATATACACATTAAAGCAAGTAAATGGGGGGAGGTTTTGGTTGGTTTTTCCTAAATGATGAATTGAAAATCAAACAACTAGCAAAGCAAGTTAACAATGCTAGTCAAGCAACAGCAACTAAAAAGATGATTAAATCAACAATTGACAAAGCTTTGGGGGCAATTGATCCTCACTTCCAAACCTCCTATAGATCCTTGATTCATTGACTCATTCATTCACATTTATTTCCTATGGGGAATTCTATCACTTCCATATTGAAGACCACCATTCATTTATTCTTAATAGTAATTTGCAAATGTAAGCAACAACATTTTGCAAACCTCTTTGACAATCACTTTAGACAAACAACGCCTAAAGGTATTTTATCAACGACATTTCACACGAAGAGCCATAGATTCGATAACAACAAGCATTCTACCAAATGCATAGTTATTTAACCAAACAAAGAATTTATTAGGCTAACCCTAGAAAAAACCACATTCAAGGTTCAACCTTTCTTTGCTTCTATAGGACAAATGTGAGAATAATCCACATTAACATACTCATCTAGCAAGATTCACATCACATTATACAAAAGAAGTTCTAATTCCATATTCTTGGATTTTCATGTTAAATTAGCTAAGAAATTGGCAACTTTCCTAACTCCCCAACACTTCAATCATACAAATATTTCATATTCTCAAATAATCCATGGCATAAATGAAGTAAAACATCACATCAATGGCACAATAAATGCTTCCCAACAAATGTTCATAAATGATCAAAATAGAGAATCCCACTACATGGGTTTGGAAGCTTCAATCAATTGCTCCCAAGTGATTACTTAGCAACTACAATCCATGCTAATAATCATAAACAAACTCAACATAATCCAAAGTGAAATAAGATGAAAAAGAAGGAGAAACTAGGGTTTTTAAGAGAGGAAATTCGGCCAAAGGGAGAAGATAGGAAGTGGGTGGCCAAAAATTCATTTTATAGCACAATAGAGGGGAAAAGAAAGACAAAAAGAAAAAGTGCAGCAGGATCCCGCCCGGGCGGAAATGGGCTCGCCCGGGCAGGCTGCCAATTTTCACCCTTGTGTTGATTCCTCTTTGCGTTTTCACCTTTCCTTCTTTCCTTCAAGTCTTTGATTCTTCTTGTCTTCAACCTTAAATACCTTATCTTAATGGCATCAATCTTCACTATCTTTCCTTGTCACACAAACTTCCTAGAAAAGTTATAAGAGCGCAAAAGTCGCTCTAAACTCTTCTAAGATAATTTCAAGGTAAAACTCAAGATCTAGAGCACAAAAGCATACAAAAGTGATCCCAAAAGTCCCAAAATATGCACATAAAATGGACACATCAAACCTCCCCGCACTTGAACCTTACTCGTCCTTGAGTGAGAAAAAATTCAAGCACACAAAGGAATTCACATGTCCACATCCTAAACTAATATTCCCCCAATTTGATACCTCATAAAACTCTCAATATCACACATACCAAAGTTAAGCTCAAATGAGAATTCACCCGCAACCCCCATTCCTAAATCTACCTAACCATACCAACCTATCAATTCCAATAAAAACATTTCCAAATCCCGAATCGACAATCCCAAAGTCTCCAATGGCACAAAAAGAAGTCAAAACCATATAGGAGGTTCAAACACTTACTTCACTTTATACCAATATATCAACCTATAAACAAGCATATCAAAAGTCAAGAATTTCATACCTTACTTCGTTTTCCCGCTAAACTATCCAAACCTAATAAGTCCCATAATGTTAGGCTACCTGATCCATCCATGTATCAACTACAACCTTATGACTCCAATGCCGGAAAATGAGTAAAATTATAGCATTTTTTTTCTCTTTCTCTCATTTATCGCAGGAGCCCTTTCGGGTTTTCATCCTAGCCACACATCATGTTTCTTTGGCTCACATCTCACCCTTTTCCACACTTTTAGCCTCTCATTTTTTCCTAGGCTGCCCTATTGGGTTTTTGGCCTATCCGGACCCCCAATGTTACCTAAATTTCCCTCTCGGGTTTTCAACTTTACGGGCTTCTTTTTATTTTTGTTCCTTTTAATTTCTATTTTTTTCAAAATTTTCATTTTTTTCATTTTTTTGTGTTTTTCCAATAAAAAGTAGCAAAGTTTATACATGTAACATTAAACCACTCCCCACACTTAAAACAATTCATTGCCCTCAATTTAAAACACCTAAGGATACAAGTTTTAATTTTAAGAGCAAGGGAAAATAACTTACAAACTATTAATGTGATGATTCCCCCAAAGATTGTTGCCGGTATTGGACCTTCCAAGCATCTTCCTCCTCGTGGCATCTCCTCTGAGTTTCTTCATTTCTAGTGAATGCCATGGATTCGCCACCTGTCAAGTGGTGAATCCGTATCCAAAGTTCTTCAATGTCATCCGCCACGGCAGTTCTCCACTGATTGGCATGAATATTATACTCCACTTAGAATCGATGGAAAGAATTTTGCTCCTCTCAAAGGCCACACACCTAAGGTGAAAGTGTGTTGGTATGAATAACAACTACATGTGGAGTGTTCACAGAATTGCTGATCCACCTCCACCCGGGGTCATTAATTGTAGCTAATTAACTCGAGTGGAGGCTTTGAGAACTCAAAGATAAAATTTATATTCTATACCCATTCTCACTGCTATGGTACTGATAAGGTAGTTAGCAGTAAGCCCTGGGTATGTCCACAAATATGTTAGGGCCTAAAAGTAAATGAAAACATGACCTCATACGGGTTGTCAATCAGTACGAGTGAAAGGAATAGCTAGTAAAGCAAACAATAAAGGGGGGTGGTTTTTGGTTTTTCAGCTAAAAGCAAGTATTCTAATTAGCTAAGAACTTGGGGAGTCATTGCGCAACATGGTTAACATAATGTTTTGACCCCCGATTCATTCACATGGAGATTTATACAAACCTAATAGATTGTTCATAACACGTGGCGTGGCATGTGGCAAACACTTCTTTGTACCTGTCACGTCGTAATCAGGGAAGTATAACAAGGTCCGACCATTGTTGTAGATATGTTTCTCCCCCGTGCGATTACGTCTCGGGCTTTCACCACAAATGCAGTACGTCTCGGGGGTTATTGGCACCTTATCTATGACACTAGGATCTCTTACAACCCTAGCTTGCTACGTTTTGCTATTTCTACCCATAACCTCTCGGACTACTTTATGTAATCGGCTAAGAATGGTGCGATGGCAAATAAGTCAGAGTAATACTCGGGTCTCCCGTGCACACACCCACTTAGATCCATAATCCATTACCCATTCAAACATCCAGGTTTCTCTTTCCAAGGGGGCATCAATATTTACACCAACATGAAAATAGACTAAAGTGTGTGCTTATATGGAGTATACTATTCATGCAATTCAAACATTCAAGAAAAAATCACAATAATATCATGAACATAAAATTAGGATGAACAATAGAATCTCACAAAACATAGACTAAACCATGAACCTGCAATTTATCCCCAAGCTACGGAAACTACTCCATAGATATGGAATTCAAATACAAATTTAAATTTCACATCATAGGATCAAAGCAAAAATAAAAGGAAAGAAAAGAAAATGAGAGAGCGTTTCTGTATCTAAATTTGTTCTCCTAATGAATAAAATTGATCCAAACTCTATCTACTTGAAAATAAAAGAAAAGGAAAAGAGGAGATGAACTCTAGAGAGAGAGAGCTCTCCTCTTCCTTCTATCTAACTAGAGAGAGAAAGAAATCTACATTATTCCTACTTAGGTTTACTAGAACACTAAAGGCTCCTATATGTAGTAGTAGGAGATTGGGCCTAAAGATAGGCCCAAAAAAGACCAAAATTAGGTCATAACCCTAGCCACCTTTCCCTCTTGCTACTGATTTTTTCTCGATAAAACTGATACATTACATGAATTCTCTGGAGTTGATATTTTGTGGGTTGGATAGAGCTCGGAAAGATGAAGATTTTGATATATGGTAGAGGAAAATTAGATGAAAATTGAGAGAGTTATGTCCAAAATAATGAGAAGCCGCCACCTGGCATGAGCCGTCGTCTGGAAGGTGTCTTGGACATTTGATCGTGTGAGACATGGCCCTTGGAATGGACAGTGGTCTAGAAGGCTGATTTTTTTAGAATCTTTGCATGGGCCATGTAATTCTCCACACCCCATCGGATGGTCTCGACATCTTGGACTTGGAATGGTGCAAACCGTCGTAAATGGGATGGTCTGTGCCATACTTAGCTGGATTTTGTGAGGATTAGAACTGGTGTGTTCGCAGCCTATGGCATTTGGCACGGTCTAGGCTATAACCTCGTGATGAACATTGTTGGCATGGGCTAACCCCTTTGGCGCGAGCCGTTGGTGCCAACCATGCACGGCCCATGCGGACTCGTGGTGCCTTGGCCGGCTAAACTTCTTTCCTTGACTACGGTAGAACCTTTAGTCCAATTTGAGAGTTTTAGTAGTCGATTTTATAGCGCTCAAGAAGAAAAATCAAATGGAATCGGCCTTGAAGGCTAATTCTTCTCGGATTGTTCTTAAAATTAGGCACAACTTATCGGACCACGATTCCCCGTTTCTTTGTTGGCCGCTTTGATCTCCGTTGCCATCTGTATTTGACTCGAATCTCCTTCTACCAAGCATTGATGTTTGTGGTCTTTGTTTACTACCATTCTAGAGGTGAATAGCCTTTAATGTCTTATGTCATCCTTGCAAACGGCCTTAATATCTTCTACCGCCCTTACGAACGGCCTTCACATAGAATGTAACCAAAGAGTACCCACGGGCAACCTACCAAAGATGATAACATGGAAGACCTAGGAGGCCATGGATACAACATATCCATTATTACTAATTAATTCCACAAAATGTGGGATTTAGACAAGACATGGTCGTCAAAACCCCTTGTCACGTAAACTCAACTAATGCTAGAAATCCGCCAAACGAAACAAACTAAAAACTATGTTGAATGCAATGGTTAGCGCTCACAAAATGAAGCACATCAGACTCCTCAAACTTAACCCTTTACTCGTCCTCGAGTAAATAAAGACAAGAAAAATATTTAAGCAAAATGTAGCGTGCAAGCATAAGTTAACCGAGGCATCCAACTTATTCCTAGATTACCCTGTTTCCCCCAAAAAGAGTAAGAATCTCACAACTCTCACACTCCTCGAAGAACATAAGAAATCTAACCACCCAAAAGTAAAATGTGGAAAACTATAAGCCAAAAGATAAGTGTTGAACTAGCTTACTTTTCCCAAAATGATCCCCAAAGCAATCAAAGAGTCGTCTCTAAAAATAATCCATCAAGGAAATCCAGAAGCTATTGACTTGGTTGTAACATAGGGATAATTCGTGATTCTGAACCTAGTCACAACCAAGGAGTCAAGTGTATCATCAACCTAATTTTTTGTTTTCTCTCAATTTCTCTCATTTTGCCTAGTAGCCTTTTCGGGTTTTCATTCTAGCTTCAACACACAAAGGGTACTCACTTATCACCTTTTTTCACACGGCCTCTCATTTTTTCCTAGGCTCATAAGCCTAACCGGGCCTAGCCTCTCAGTTTTACCTAGGTCATTCGACCTATCCGGGCTTTTCGCAATGTTACCCAAGTTCCCCTTTTGGGTTTTCAACTTGTCTGGGTTTATATATATATATATATATAAATGCTCCAAAATGCACTTAGAAGAGCTATTAGCTACACAAAAACAACTAAAAATTATAAGTTCTATCTAATCCTCTCCCCCACACTTAAAGCTTGCATTTTCCTCAATGCATACAAAATCAAAGAACATGTATCAAGGGAAGGAAATAGGAAAGCACTTAGAATGAAAAATGGACACTAAAAACTACCATTGATAGCACAATTATGGAATGTAATGAACAAACTACCATCACCCCCAATAAACTACCCTAACCTCTAAACAAGAAAGCTCAATCTAACCACCATCATGCACCACAAATTGAAATAAGGAATTGAATCACAATGGAGACTTACCTCTTAGGTCTCCATATGGGGTCTCAAGGGTTTTGAGAGTAAGTGGATTTGGTGGTGCTAGGGAAGAAATGGTGATTGGAAAGTAGGAAGTATGTGAGTTTCATGGGTCATGCACATCTATACGCCCATGAATTTGGGGTTTGGTTCTCCTCCTTGTCCACCATTTTGAGCATCACGAACCATGTACGTCTACATGGTCCATGAGTTGGACTTTCCATTTTCTCACCTTCCTCCAAGAACCATATGCTTCCTACAAAACAAACATATACACCAAGTGTAATAGTGTCCTAAAAACCAAAAAAAAAACAAAAAGCAACAAATAGGAAAACACACCAAAAATACTAAACTAATCTTTTTTTTTCAAATCTCGGGTTTCCTCCCGAGAAGCTCCATATATTTAAGGTCATTGGCATGACTCTAGTGTTATCCATATGGTGCGTGTTTGTATCCTATCACCTTATATAACCAAACATGGAGAGGTGAGGGTAAGAATCTTCCAAGAAGATGATATAGTAGAGGAGGAGTCAACCTTAGAGAGAATAAGTGGTTTGGAAGCTTAGCATATTCAAGTGGCTTCCCTTTGGTTTCCTCTAAGGGTTTCAAAAATGTGGGAGTTGGTTCTATAGGTCGAGGTAGGGGTGAAAATAGGTAATATGGAAAATTAAGTATAATTACCCCTTCCTCGACTTCTTTACTCTCAACAAACCATTACCCATCCCCTTTAGATTCATCTACAAAAAGTTCACACTCAACTAGGGGTGGTTCATTTTTGGAATATTGGCTTTCAAGTTGGCTCACCCTTTCCATCAAATCAGTCACTTGCCCTTCAACTTTCTCAATGCTTGAGAATAGTTGAGTTCCTAAATTGCTATTCTCGCTAAGCAGTTATGATTGGCGTAAATCACTACTCTTGGTCACATTAGCTATAGCTTGAAATACTTCTTCATAATCTAATTTGGGAACCAATCTTAGGGATTGGTTTTTGGGAATTGGATAAGTTGGTGAAGTCCAACTATCCACTCATCAAAGAGCAAGACTCCATAGGGTGGCCACAATGACATATCCTACAAAACATCACTCGTTGAGCCTCTCTTCTCCGCATTTTTTTTCAACAAACTCAATCAAAGAAAATCACAAAATTTGTAATCATAGTGCAAGGGTCCTCGCTTTGCACCAAGAACTCAAGCAATACCTACTCCAAAAAACAACAAACAAAAGAACAATACTGGCTGCTCAAATAACACTTTATGCGAATTGACACTTAAGATGAATAGCATTCCCGATAGCGGTGCCAAAATTTGACCTACCTCCCCAGAGGTTGTTAATTGTAGCTAATTAACCCAAGCGGAGGCTTTAAAGGTAAAAGATAAAATTTATATTTAGCACCCGTTCTCACTACTATGCTACCAATAAAGTAGTTAGAGGTAAGCCCTGGGTATATCCACAGAGATGCTAGGGCCTAAGAGTTATGAAAACAAAACCTCGTACAGGTCGTCAATCCATACGAGTGAAAGGAATAGCTGGTAAAGCAAACAAAAAAGGGGGGTGATTTTTGGGTTTTCAGCTAACAACTAAAAAACATGAAATTAAAAAGAAAGTAATCTAATTAGCTAAGCACTTGGGGAGTCATTGTGTAACATGGTTATATTAATGTTTTAATCCTCGATTCATTCACATAGAGATTTAGACAAACCTAATAAAGTGTTCATAGCCCGTGGTGCGGCCAATGGTATACACTTTCCCGTACCTATCACGCGGGTGGGCTCGTAAACCTCCGTCGACACCACCATCATAATGAGGGGAGTACAACAAGGTCCGACCATTGTTGTAGATCTATTTCTCCCCCATGTGACTATGCCTCGGGCTTCCACCACGAATGCACTACTTCCCAATCACCTATCAATTAGGTAAAGGGGTCATTGGCACCTTACCTATGACACTAGTGTCCCTTACAACCCCAGCTTGCTACTCTTTGTTATCTCTACATGTAACATCTCAGACTACATTACGTAATCATCTAAGATTGGTGTGATGGAAAATAAGTCAGAGTAATACTTGGGCCTCCTATGCACACACCCACTCAGATCTGTACTCCCTTACCCATTCAAACATCCAGGTTTCTCTTCCTAATGGGGCATTATTATTAACACCAACATGAATATAGACTAAAGTGTGTGCTTATATGGATTGTACTATTTATGCAATTTAAGCATTCAAGAACAAGTCACAATACTATCATGAACACAAAATTAGGATGAACAATAGAATCTCACAAAACATAGATTAAACCATGCGCCTACAATTTATCCCCAAGCTATGGAAACTACTCCATGGATAGGGAATTCAAATATAGATTTGAATTCCACATCATAGGATCAAATCAAAAATAAAAGGAAAGAAAAGAAAATAAGAGAACATTTCTCTCTCTAAAGTTGTTCTCCTAATGAATAAAATTGTTCCAAACTCTATCAACTTGAAAGAAAAGAAAAGAGAATGAAAAGAAATGAAGAACTCTAGAGACAGAGCTCACCTCTTCCTTCTATCTAACTAGAGAGAGAAAGAAATCTACATTATGCCTACTTAGGTTTACTAGAAGACTAAAGTCTCCTATATATAGTAGTAAGAGATTGGGCCTCAAGATATGGCCAAAATAGGCCAAATTATGTCATAACCCTAGTCACCCTTCCCTCTTGCCACTGAATATTTCTCGAATAAAATGCTCTAATCCGTGAACTTTCTGGAGCTGATATTTAGTGGGTTGGATATAGCTTGGAAATATGAAGATTTCAATGTATGGTAGAGGGAAATCAGATGAAATTGTGAGAGTTATGCCCAAAACAGTGAGAAGCCAACGCTTGGCACGGACTATCGCGGATGTTATGGTCCACGCCATGTACTTGTCCTTGCTGGCGTGGGGGACAATGTCTAGTTCGGTCTGTGCTATCTAGGATCCTGTGGATACAAGATGTCCATTAGTACTAATTAAGTTCACAAAATGGGGGATTTAGAGAAGAAAACCAAACATGGCTGTCTAAACCTCTTGTCACGTAAACTCAACTGCTAGCAATCCTCCAAACAAAACAAGCTAAAAAGTATACCAAATGCAATGGTTAATGCATGCAAAATGAAGCACATCAATTGTGGTTCAATTCAATCTCAAAAGTTGTCCTGTGTGCCAAGTCTAGTTCGATGCACAATGCTTCCACTGGGGTGTCCTCCTCAAGGATTGTCTTCTCCGGTTGATCAAAATCCATAAACTTTACCTTTTTCTCATACAACCAAGTAGTTCATAATTATAAATGATCGCTAGCATGTACAATTCAGATAGCCTCTTACATGAAAGGAATTAAGTGTCTATTAGGCCTAGTCTCGGAAGACCCTCCGGTGGTTGGATGTTCAAATGTTTGACTAACATTATAACCATACCGCCCATGGAGAGCTCACCTCTTAAATCTAATTTGGTGGTTTTTGCACAACATTTTTTCACCCAAGCATCTACCCAATTCAGATGCCCAATGCTCGCTCTTGTCATTGACCAAAGAGGCTTAATGACTTTGAGGGGGACATGCATGGGCTCTCCATGGAAAAAGAAGGTTGAGGCCAATAAATGGTGAGTGTAGCACAAAGTGGGGTGTAAAATCGAGAGGCTTCTGTCTTTGCCATTCCAGGCTCTCTGGGTTATGATTTGCCAAAAGTCGACATCATTATAAGAAAGAGTAGTTTCATACTCCCTATTGTACTCATAATCACACCCAAAAGCAAACTTCAACTCGGTGTAGCTTACTTCATGGTTCACATCATTCAAGTGGAAGGTGATATATAGTACATACTTGCCATCCTCATCCACCCGGTCTTGGTGTTTCTCTACAGTGGCCAAGAACTCTAATGTGTACCTCTCGTACGTTGGAGATTATTTTTCCATGAAATGTGTCAACTCCACCTTAGACAGAAAAACTCCAACCAATTGCTTTAACCAGAGCACATACATAGCTTCACCACAATAAAATTTTGTTTCTTGAATAGTCTAGCTAACAAGCAAATCCCACCTTCTTGCAAACTCACCTGTGATGCATCTTAACCTTATATACCTCCCCGTGAAATGCCTAGGGGGTGTGGAGGAACTCTCACCACCATGCCTAGGTCGCTTTTTCGAGGCCACGAGTTCTCACCACAATAAACCAAACACCACAAGAAACAAGGCTCTACAAACAATCAATCACCACAATAAGCAATGCTCCATAATGTCATTCACACAACAATTAATTCTCCATGAAATTATCAATCACCATAGTAAGCAATGCTCCATGATACTATTCACCACAACAAGCAATTCTTCACAAAAGCACTCCTAGTGGTCAAGAACGAAATTGCACTAAGCTCTATGAACAAAATAGCTCAAAGAATCCAACAAGCAATTGACAATATAGTATATCACCAAAAAAATTCCAACACCTCATATCAACTAAGCAACAATACCCCAATCTTAAACCAACCACAAGATAACCACAAAATTCTTCCAAAAATTCTACACCAATCCCAATGGAAATTTGTAGGAGATGCAAATTTACCATGATTGTGAACAGGATGACTAGGGAGAACATCTTTCCAAGCGAGTCCAAGCAATTCATTGCTTCCCAAGTGACCAATTCAACCCAAGAGTAAAAATTCCCCAAAAGTTAGGGTTCTTGGAAAAATGTAGGATTTTAAAATTTAATGGGTGGAAGGATGGATTGGATGAGTGTAGAGGAGTGTAAAAAGGTGGGCAAGTGTTGAATGTTCGTGAAAATGATGAATATGTTAGCTAGGAATGGTGAAATTTGAAAATTTGAGGTGGGTTGTGGGAGAGTTCTTCAAATGAAGAAAATAGGAGAGGGAGAAAAAGGATACAGAGAAGAGAGAGGAAAAGGGGAGAAGGGAATTTCAGTAATTAAAAAAATGAAATTTGTGAATAGTGCATGCGCATACCGCACAGGCAGGAAGGCTCTCCTTATTGCCTCGTTGCCTTCTGATCAGGTCGCAAATCGCACAAGCGGTGCTCCCTTCATATGCACGGTGCGGCTCTCAGCCTGCCTCTTCCGATCATGCCTGCATAAGTCACGCGAGCGGGGGCTTGGCTGCTCAGGCGAGACAGCCCCCGGCTTCCTGTAACCAGCCCCCCATTCTCCTCTTTCTGAATTTTTTCCCCTTTTTTCGATTCTCTTCTTTCTATGACAAATTTTTTCGCTCGAAAATCATCGCCGATTTTCCAATGCTCAACCTATTTTGCTATAAAATCATGGATAAATACTACCTTGATAGAAATAAAATAAAATAATGAAAAATAACAAAAAAAATCAAATTGAGACAACATCGACGGAAAGTCAAGAATGACTATCCGGATGATCAAAATAAAGTTTATTTAACGTCAACGGCATGACTTACTCCTCTTTTTGGAGCTTACTCATAAACCAGATCATGAAGATCAAGATCCTCTCATTTTTCCAGCACAAAACTTTCATAGTAAGGCTCAAATATTGTCCATTGATCTTGAAGGTCTTAGATGTGTTATGATCCATGATCTCCACCGCACCATGTGGGAATACCTTTACCACTTCAAAAGGGCCACTCCACTCTGACCTTAGTTTACCGGGAAATAGGCGGGGCGGGATTGGAATAGGAGAACATTTTGTCCCACAACGAAAACCTTCCCACTACGAAAACCTTCCCACTTATCATTTTATCATGCCACGCCTTGGTCTTGTCCTCGTAGTTCTCAAAATTTTCATAGAATTCTCTTCGTATTTCCTCCAACTCTTGCAATTGCAGCTTCCTATGTAAACCGGCCTCATCTACATCAAGGTTGAAACTCTTAACTGCCCAACATGCTTTATACTCTATTTCCACCAGTAAATGACATGGCTTCCCAAAGACTAACCGGTATGGTATACCGATCGGCGTTTTCTAAGCCATTCTATATGCCCACAAGGCATCATTCAACCGAGAACTCCAATCCTTTCGGTTAGGATTAACCATTTCTTGAGGATGGACTTGATTTCCCTATTGGAAACTTCGGTTTGTGTGTGACACCATACTTCTTCAAGAGTGTCTCTATTGTTCCACTGCAAAAATGGGTGTCATGGTTACTAATCAAGGCTCGAGGAATCCCAAACCTAGAGAAGATGTTATCTTTCAAGAAATCTGCTACCACTTTTGAATCATCAGTTCTAGTGGGTTTTGCATTAACCCACTTTGACACATAATCAACCACAAGAGGAATGTATGTAAAGCCACAAGAAGTAGGAAAAGGTCTCATAAATTCAATGCCCCAAACATCAAATATTTCACGATACAACATAGCCTTTTGAGTCATCTCATTCCTAGAAGAAATATTTCCTACTCTTTGACATTTGTCACAAGCTTTGCAAAATATGTATGCATGTTTATTCAAGGTAGGCCAATAAAAATCACTCTGTAGGACAGTGGGGATTGTCGAATCACGAATGGCAACATCAAAATTCAATTCAATAATCTACAGTTGTGATTTTACAATTTGGGCATGTATGGGTGAACGGAAGGGCCTCGAAAGTCAATATTGATTACTTCTACACAATCTTGAAAATTTTCACTATGGCCCAAAATTGTGTTACTCCATAATCCATTGCTCCAAAATACACGATTTTTGTTATTCTTGCCTAAATATAGATATATAAAATATATTGTATTTTTGGCAAAATGTTGGAAAGTGCTAGTACATGTTCTAAGTAAGAGTTGGTTACTTAGAATTAAGAAAGGTAAGTCGGAAAAGATTACAAATATATTCTTGTGCATGTTTATTGGTAAATACTAGGTTACAGACTTGGAAAATACAACTTGGGTTTATAGGGTACCATCACGTTCAAATGGATTTTAATTTGGAGTTACGAGTGAAGTTTTTACTTTATGACTTAGGTCCCTCTAAGAAAGTTGGAATTGTCGAATCACGAAATTGACAACATCAAAATTCAATTCAATAATATAAAGTTGCAATTTTGCAATTTGGGCATGTATGGGTGAACGGAATGGCCTCGAAAGTAAACATTGATTACTTCTACACAATCTTAAAAAATTACAATATGGCCCAAAATTGTGTTATCCTATAATCCATTGCTCCAAAATACATAATTTTTGTTATTCTAGCCTAAACATAGATATATAAAATAAATTATTTTTTTGGTGACATGTTGGAAAGCGCTAGTACATGTTCTACAGTAACTTAGAGTTGGTTACTTAGAAGTGAGAAAGGTAAATCGAAAAAGATTACAATTATATTCTTCTGCATGTTTATTGGTAAATACTATGTTATGGACTTGGAAAATACAACTTGGGTGTATAGGATACCATCGCATTCGAGCGGATTTCAATTTGGAGTTATGAGTAAAGGTTTTACTTTTTGCACTTAGGTCCCTCCAAGAAAGTTGGAATTATCGAATCACGAAATTGGCAACATCAAAATTCAATTCAATAATATAAAATTGCAATTTTTCAATTCGGGCATGTACGGGTGAATGGAAGGGCCTCGAAAGTCAACATTGATTACTTCTACACAATTAAAAATTATACTATGGCCCAAAATTGTGTTACCCTATAATCCATTGCACCAAAATACATGATTTTTATCATTCTTGCCTAAATATATATATATATATATATATATGTATATAATATATGATTTTTTTGTGAAATGTTGGAAAGCGCTAGTATATGTTCTAGAGTAACTTAGAGTTTGTTATATAGAAGTAAAAAATGGACTAGCCATGTGTCAAATGGAAAATACTAAAAAGGTAACTCTTAGCCATGTCACCTGTGACACGTGTCACCCTTCGAATTAGCCCCGTGTCAAATAAATAAAATTGTATATACCACTTATTCATAATTATATAAAATTTTATATATTATATACTACTTATTTTATATACAACTTATTTTATATAATTATGAATAAGTAGTACATAAAATTTTATTAGGTGAGAAAATAAAGTTTATTTATTTATATTCGACTACGATCATGTATTACTCGAACTCTACGTTTAATTCATTTCATTTGAAGATATAAACATATAAGTCATAGTTAAAAGCATATATATGAAAGGCAAAGTCTTGGGAAAGACGGTCTTTCCATAGACTTATGGAAAGACGGGGTTTGATTAGAATATTAAAAGGTAAAAGGTCTTAGTTGCAATATTAAAGTTTTAGTATGAAACATGTAGTAGTTATAAAATTTATAACCCGGTTCATGCAACCCAAAAATTTTATCTTAATTTCTTCTAATTTACACTTTAAACCTTGGTCTTTCCGTAACTTATGGAAAGACCGTCTTTCAAGAGACGTACTCTATATGAAATCTTTTAAAATATAAAAGAAATAGAGTTGTATAAAAAAATTTAAAAATTATAATTTATTTTTATTAAAAAATTAATTAAATTATTAATATATATATATATATATTTAATTATTTTAAATCGTGCATCGCAAGGGTGCTATATGTTATTCATATACTTATAATTAAGTATCATGCATGTCTGTGAGAGTGATGCGCGATGTCGGTCACAAAAACAACCGATGTAGGTAAGCCAGACATGCGTACGACGTTGATCATTTGTGTCTGGGTTAGGTACGTGCAACCTCGATCACAACATCGCCAGACATACGTACGACCTCGGTCACAATGTCGGTAAGCCAGACATACGTGCGATGTTGGTCATTTGTGTTTGGGATAGGTATGTTCAACCTCGATCACAACGTTGGTAATCCAAACATGTGTGCGACGTCGGTCATTTCTTGTCTGCGAGTGGCACGTGCGACATCAGTCACAACGTTGGTAAGACGGACATGCGTGCAACGTCGGTCATTCTCTTCTGGGATATGTATGTGCAACCTCGGTCACAATGTTAGTAAGTCAAACATGCATGCGACGTCGGACATTTTTATCTGGGATATATATGTGCAACCTTGGTCACCATATCGGTAAGCCAGACATGCATGCGATGTCAGTTATGCAGACATTTTACCTCAATTTTTTTAAAACTGAGGTAAAAAGTGTACTTTTTACCTCTATTTTTTTAACCGAGGTAAAAAATATTTTTTACTTTGATAAAAAACAAAAACGAGGTAAAGGAACTTTTTACCTAAATTTCCTGGAGTTTAGGAAAAAAACAAGGTAAAATGGGCAAAGTAATAGGTGCCTGTTTGGTTCAACCAACGGATATTCTATGCACATCAGTTATTGATCAAGGTTGGGGGCCATGGTCTCCCTCAAAAGGGCTTGCCTCAAAGGAATTTCTCCTCCTTGGATGGGGGGATGTTGAGGTTCTTCTCCCGGATGCTCGTCTTCATACTCCATGGAGGTAGAGGTATCCGCAAAAAGGTCAATAGGAGGGGTGTTATTCACACTTTCCAAAAAAATGTCTCCTAACCCTTTTCAAATTCAACTCTAACTCAGGGTCGTAATGTAGGGGTTCTTGTGAAAAGGATCGTGTATGAACCATACACCAAGAACTCGAGTAATACGTCACCAAGCCAAGAGAAAATGGTAAATCAACTAAAAAAACAAAAACAAAAGCAATCTAACAAATATTCACAACTAGCACATACTTGCACATAATATGCCCAAGCACTTAAAAATAAATGCCCTTTCCCTGGCAGTGGCGCCAAAATTTAGGAGGCCATTGCCCTACCTCTCAAAGTTATTATTTTTAAGCCCTAAATGCTTCCTATCTACAACAAAGTAGATAATGGCAAGTCGGGGTCGTCCACAAAAAGATGGATCTTTCTAAGGGTTTAAATATATAAAGCGGATAACATACTAGATATACATATACATATTAAAGAAAGTAAATAGCGTTTTTGGTTAGTTTTTCCTAAATGATGAATTGAAAGGAAAACATAGCAACGCAAGTTAACAATGCTAGTCATGCAACAACTAAAAAGATGATTAAATCAACAATTGACGAAGCCTTTGGGGCAATTGATCCACACTTCCAAACCTCTTAGATCCTACATTCATTCACTCATTCATTCACATTTAATTCCAATGGGGGAATGCTATCACTTCCATATTGAAGATCACTATTTATTTCTTCTTAATAGTAATTTGCAAACGCAAACAACAAAATTTGAAAACCTCTTTGACAATCACTTTAGACAAACGCCTAGGTATTTCATCAACGGTATTCCACACGAAGATCCAAAGATTTGATAACAACATGCATTCTACCAAATGCATACTCATTTAACCAAACAAAGCATTTATTAGGCTAACCCTAGAACAAACCGCATTCAAGTTTCAACCTTTCTTTGCTTCTATAGGACAAATATGAGAATAGTCCACATTAACAAACTCGTCTATCAAGATTCACATCACATTATACACAAGAAGTTCTAATTCCATGTTCTTGTATTTTCATGTCAAATGAGCTAAGAAATTGGTCACTTTCCTAACACCCTAACACTTCAATCATAAAAAAAAATTAATATTCTCAAACAGCACATGACATAAATGAAGTAAAACATCACATTAATGGCACAATATGTTTCCCAATAAATGTTCATAAATGAGCAAAATAGATAATCTCACTACACGGGTTTGGAAGCTTCAATCAATTTCTCCCAAGTGATTACTTAGCTACTACAATACATGCTAATAATCATAATCAAACTCAACATAATCCAAAGTGAAATAAGATGAAAAAGAATGAGAAACTAGGGTTCTTAAGAGAGGAAATTCGGCCAAAGGGAGAATATAGGAAGTGGGTGGAAAAATATCCATTTATAGTACAAGAGAGAGGAAAAGAAAGACAAAAATAAAAAGTGCAGCAGGATCCCACACGGGCGGGCTGCCCATTTTCACCCTTCCTTGTGGCGATTCCTCTGTGCTTTGTCGCTTTGCCTTCTTTCCTTCTTTCCTTCAATTCTTCGATTCTTGTTGTCTTCAAACTTAAATACCTTTTTTTGATGGCATCAGTATTCACTATCTTTCCTTGTCACACAAAACTCCCTAGAAAAGTTATAAGAGTGCAAATACTGTTCTTAACTCTCCTAAGAGAATTTCAAGGCAAAAATCAAGATCTAGAGCACAAAAGCATGCAAAAGTGATCCCAAAAGGTCCCAAAATATGCACATAAAATAGACACATCAGTTTTGCGATGACTGAGAAAGACAACAAGAGCACGATGCAGAATAATGGTGTTTACATTGCATCCGAATCAATGTGGTAGGCTAGCAAGAAAGACAAAAACCTTGCTGTTGTTGTGGTGGCCTTTTACGAGGTGATTGAAGAGATTTTGGAGTTGGACCATGTTCAGTTAAAAGTTGTGGTATTTAAATGCCATTGGGTTGATAATGGATCCAGGGTTTGTACGAAGAAACCCATGGGTTTCACACTGGTGGACCTAACTCGTATTGGGTTCGAGGATGTCAAGTTCATCTGAGCTGCCTAGGCACGCCAGGTTTTTTTTATGTTTGGGATCCCTGTAACAAGAAGTGGCATGTCATCCTACATGGAAAGAAGTTCTACTTCGAAGACGAGATTGACTGGCCTGTGCGAGCGGAATGTCCTGAGTTCCCATATGCATTTCCATGTTTGGAGGATGTGGGTAGAGCTTTAGTCTATAGATGGTCACATGGCAATGGATTATGGGTTGATGAAAGCGGTCAAATTGTGGGGGTGATGCTTTCTTAAAAAGGAAAAGATAGGTGCATCTTATCACCGTAAATGTATTTAGTATTATAGTTTTGTGTACTCGCCAGCGCCTATCTATTCAGCATATTGATATTAATATGTGAATTTAGGTTTAGTTCGTTTGAAGTGTCATGTGGTTCTATTTTCTCCTTTGTTATATCTTGTTTTTAAAAAGTGTAAATGAATACCAGCACCAGTAATAGGAGCTATAACCGGTCCTGGAAAATAGAGTGTGTGCTCTGTTTCATCAAAGGCACGAGTATTAGTACTGGTGCTATGTACTTAGAAACTATTTTGTGACTTTTTTCTCGGGTTGAAAAATAATCTGATAAAATAATTTAAAGCAGCGTCAGGCAGATGTCATAGATCAAAAAGACACCGGTATGTTTCCTTTCTAGCACCGGTATTAGAATCGATGCTCTAGACTTAGAATATAATTTTACTATTGGTCTCCAGTTGGGAAAAAAGTTAGATAAATTAGTTTAAAACGGTGTCAGACAGCTACCTTAGACTGAATAGGCACTGGTATTGGTACCAGTGCTGTGTACTTAGAAAATATTTTTTGACATTGGTCTCGGGGTTGGAAAAAAATCAAATAAATTGATTTAAAGAAGCATTTGGCAGCTGCCTTAGCCTAAATAGGCATCGGTATGTACCCTTTACAGCACCAGTTCATATACTGGGGCTCTGGACATAGAAAATAAATTTTGACATTGTTCTCAAGTTGGAAAAAAAGGACATGAAAAATTATTTAAAGCAGCAACACGCAGTTGCCTTAGTCAAAGTAGGCACCGGTATTATTAGTTCATACCGGTGCTAACTTTGCCACAATATAAATAAAAAATGACATATCCACATATGCTACACCTTCAAATTCATAAATTTGGAGCAAAAGTCTTCCCAACTATCACCATCGGGTCATAAGCCCAAGGTCTCTAAAGGAATAAGGTAAGTTTTCTTGCAAGAACATTTATCATTTTTACCAAGAAAGTTACACATGCAAGCTTTTGGAAAAATGTTTGTAAGCTTTCTCTACAATAAGATATAGTCTACGATGCAATGATGTACATACCATGAATTTATATTAGTTATATATCTCTATAGTTAGGTTTATATTGATTTTTGTTAAATGTTTGTTCATGTTTGAAACACCTGTATTGTTAAGGTTTATATGATGCATGGAAGGTGTTTGTTAAAATGCTTCCGTTGACTTTATAAGATATTACACTAAAAACTCCATTGAAGAGGACACGCAAGGCATCCCCTTCCTCTCTGGAGATTCAATCCAATATTAAACAACAAGAGAAGAGGTTCGTGTCGGAGGAGGCAAGGCTAATCGAACAAACTTACAGAACAAGGCAGCCTTTTCTGAAGAGGTGAATAGAAGCATCTCCCCACTTTGAAGAAACTATCCGGATTCTTGGATGGGAAAAGTTGGGTGACACGCCTGCAACATTTAACTTCAGCATAGTGAGTGAGTTCTATGCTAATTTGAGTGTGTTACGAGGTGGGATGAGGTGTTATGTAGAGGCAAAATGGTCAAATTGACAGCTGAATTTGTAAATAAATTGTACGGGTTTCCATGTTCCCGCCGTGGAGGATGAATTTCTTTCCTTCCATACCAAGGTCGATGACGCTTGGGTTTTTGATGATCCCACTGGGAAGGAGATTGTGAGGACTTTTACCAGGGAGGGAACCAATGTCAATTCACTTGTCAAACCGGGTTGGACAAGGATTCCAAAGAAGGTCCTGACGCCTGAGATGAATGAATGGTACCATTTCGTAGCATCTAGAATTGACTCAGACATAGTGAACATGGATGTTCACAAAGTGAGGCTTAAATATCTGTACGCAAATAAACTGAAAATACGATGGAATGTATGTCGTCGAATGGTGAACTTTTTGAGACAGGATGCGGAGAAATCTGGTTGTTACGGTTACTGCAGCCCCATCTCTGCATTTTGCACAAACGTGGGTGTCCAGCACTATCCGCATGACATGTATGGGCAACCAATGGGTAAGATTACAGTAGAATCTTTCTAAAAATGACTCATGAAAATGTGGTTCCTTCATTAGAATCTAGAGTCGTGACGTTTAAGGTTGGTGTTCAAAATCTACTTACGGAATCACATTATCAAAGATCCTGGTGTGATCATATGGGTAAGGTTTTTCAATTCAATATCACAAGGTGTTGAAAAGAATATGACCTTTCCCTACATACCGCAACTCGGGCATTGGGTTGAGCGACATGGGGACCAGCTCACAAAATACACACATGTGGGATGAAGAACCATTCGCTTAATATTATTCATTATTTAGTATAACAAATTTCATAAACTGTGGTTTTTTGCACCTTTTATTTTCTTGGGCCATTTAGAACAAATCAACGTTATTTTGTAGACATGATATTATTATTATCACATGGATTATCACATGGATTGAGCAATATCAAGTTTTTATATTGATTTTATGGTCGTGAGTACTAGATTAAATTGGGCCACATTATCATTTTTTGAAAAATGATCAGATGTGAATGTAGTATATTAAATCTTGATGAATTTTCCATGTACATAAAGGAAGAATAATACACGATCGAGCAAAATAAAGGTTCCACAAACAAATCCAATTTCCCCTTTTAAATTCCAAACAATGTTCTATAATTTAGTCTAGAACATGTACTACTACTTTATAATTTGTACCATGAAAATTTCTAATATTTGAAATTATTGTATTTAGGCCATAATTATAAAATTCAAGTATTTCAAAGCAATGGATAAGGAGTTCGCACACTTTTGAGCAACAATTCAATTTCACAAAACGTTGTACAACTTTTCTGTTTTCAATTTTGAGGACGTTCCATTTACCCAGTCATGTCCAAATCACATAGTTGTGATCATACATTATCGATGTTCACTATGGAATTACCAATTTTGCATTTTGACAATTACAAGAATATTAGAGGGACCCCATTGAAAAAAGTAAAAGTTCATTCAGATGTCCAAATTGAAATCCGATCGGATACAATGCTACATTATAAAACCCCTGATGCATATTCCAAGTCCGAATATAAAAAAATTATTGATATTTCGTGGGAAAAACTTACCAATAATCCCTCCTGTTTAGACTTCTTAGCTTTTAAGTAATCTAGAGTAATATACTCTAAGACATGAGTGTTTTACTAAATTTCATGAAAAAGTCATTTTCTACTTAAAAACTGATATTAACCCTAAAATACAAATAGCAAGTTATTATGATACAATGAAGAAAGGTATAACTTAGTTTTGGGCAATAGTCACTATAACAAAAGGCACCTATCACCTTGATTTTTCAGGCCTTTTACCTCGGTTTTTTCCCCTAAGAAAATTGAAGTAAATTTGGGTGTAGTAAAAAATATACCTTTTACCTCGGTTCGAAACCAATGTAAAAAGGACTTTTTAACCTCAATTTTGGACCCGCGTCGGTATGTTCTGCGACCGAGCTCGCACCAGGGAAGAAGGCCAAATATAGTACCCCATAGCTCTAACATTTTTTACATCAACGTCGGCGTCCATAAGAAGCGAAATCAATAACAGCAAGAAGGAAGTAGATGGCACTAGAACAACTATGACATCAATGAGATCGATGACGCAGATAGTTACAGCAATGTCGCTCATGATTGTAAGTGAGATTACATGATCCAGTGCACCATTATTGTCTACATGCTGACATGGGAGACTAACAAATACAACGTCATTTTGAATGTGTGACATTGTAAAATAAAACATAGCCGTTATATGCAATGTCGGTTTGGTGTTGTTGCTTTATCGGTATATGCGATGTCACACGGGTGTCGTATCTTTACTGGTTTGTGCGATGTTGCGGTATGAATCGTGGAGAAATTAATTTTCGTACAATAATATAGCATTTACCTTCTGATGAAACAAAAAAAACCCTTGAACATAAATTACCAATACATGTCAGAATATATTCAAATACTTATGGTTGATGTGAAAATGAACGATTAATTGTATTTAACATCCACTGCCTACGTCATATAACATCCATGCTAAAAGTCCGTAGTAACTCTCTTTGTTCTATTAAAACAAATACACATGAAAAAGAAATTATGTCAAAATTCGGCAGTCCCAGAATGATGTACACAATATTTTCAAATGCAGGTGACAATAATCTAAACATGGAAAAAGTACCTTTACTGACAAAAAGCGATGTCGCTTGGTTTCTAAAGCAATGTCGATTAAACTGATAGATGTGTTATGTTGGACATTCAAGATGGGGATGTCAGTTCTGGACAATGCAACATTGCACAACATTTGGCTCTATATCGTATAGGACGATGAATAGAGTGCAGCGTCGCACATTCAACCTGTGTTCATACAACAATTTGATTATTATCCACAATTAGCAATAATCTATGATTTTTTTCCACAATCCTTACAAAAAAGACATTATTTTGGAAAGACAAACATTGTAACTTATATAACATGTAACATAACATACTCCATGAATATATTCAATGAATTGTCAATGTGGAAAAAACATATACAATTGATGAGATGCAAGAATGAACTACCTCAATTTATTTGAATCCAGAGATGCTCCATCCTAGAATAATTTTTTATATTTGATAGAAGAAATTGGATTGGGTTCTTTAGTGTTTGTAATGGTGTTAATGGAAATGATGGTGTGGAGTTGTGTTGAGAGCAAATGTGTTGGAGATGAGAAATGATAGTGTTGGTGCTGGATATTATTGTAATGAGATGGGTTTGGGGGGGGTTGGTTCAAAATTTTGGCTCAAAATTTCAGTTCCCACTAGAAATTTTCAACCGGAGTGAAATCGCATGGATGTCGGCCACAGATTCATTTCATGTGACTAGCATTTGTGAAATCAAAGTCGAATTTTGATAATTGTCATCAAAGAAATTATCTACAATTTACTCTACACGATGCGCTTTTTAAAATTTGATGGACGGAATTTTATGCGCTTTTAATTTCATAAAAACCCTAGAATATTAAATTTCATGTGGTAAAAATGATCTTTCTCGTAACGCTTATAGTAAGGGTATTAATGGAATACTCCAAAAATGATGGACAATCACCCTGAACTGGGACCCCAGTTCAGGGACAGGACCCTCGCCATCCCTCAGTCAAACTCATTATCAACGTTAGTCATGATAAAGAAACTAACATGGTCCCATAAAGAATTCCACAGGTTCATCCTGAATGAACCATACATACTTATAAGTAATCATCTACAATTTACTCTACACGATGTACTAGCGCTTTTTAAAATTTGATGGATGGAATTTTATTAGCTTTTAATTTCCTAAGAAACCTAGAATATTAAATTTCATGTGATTCCATGTGGTGGAAATGATCTTTCCCATAACGCTTATAGTATAGGTATTAGTGGAACACTCCAAAAATGAGGGACGATTATCCTTGTCCGGGGATAGGACCCTTGCCATCCCCCGGTCAAACTCATAATCATTGTTAGTTATAACAAAAAAACTAGCATGATCTCACAGAGAATTCCACAGGTTCATCGAACCCTGTATACTTATAAGTAATCATCTACAATTTACTCTACACGATGTACTAGCACTTTTTAAAATTTGATGGGCAGAATTTTATTAGCTTTTAATTTCATAAAAACCAAGAATATTAAATTTCATGTGATTCCATGTGATGGAAATGATCTTTCTCATAACGCTTATAGTAAGGGTATAATGGAATACTCCAAAAATGATGGACGATTACCCCGGTTTGGAGATGGGACCCTTGCCATCCCCCAGTCAAACTCATGATCACCGTTAGTTATAACAAAGAAACTAGCATGATTCCACAGAGAATTCCACAGGTTCATCCTGAATGAACTATGTATACTTATAAGTAATCATCTACAATTTACTCTCCAAGATTTACTAGCGCTTTCTAAAATTTGATGGACGGAATTTTATTAGCTTTCATAAAAAACCTAGAATATTAAATCTCATGTGGTTCCACGTGGTGGAAATGATCTTTCTCATAACTCTTATAGTAAGAGTATTAATGGAATACTCCAAAAATGATGGACAGTTACCACCGTTCGCTTATGGGACCCTTACCATCCCCTAGTCAAACTCATGAGAATACAATTTATATTACTGGGTAGCTCCAATTTTGCATTTTATCCCCCCCCCCCACCATCTTGGAGGGACCTAAGTGTAAGAACTGAAAAGTTCACCGACTATGTTAAAATTGATTCTGATTTAACCAAAAGTTAATATAGGTCAAGGACAATTATAAATTAAAATTAAATTATCCAATGTAAAATTACCCAATTTGAAGGTCAATTACGTTTGTCTAGGTCAAACAAGGCCCCAATTTCCATCTTAGTGGGCGGAAATGGTGAGGCCAAATTTCATAGGCGTCGACGTCGGTCTTATATCGGATTCATGTCACTAAACTAAAATAAGATGCAACCTCACACAAGGATTGGTCAAACACAGGCCCATTCCAATGCGAGTGGGTTGTAATGGTGAGGCCTACATTTATAATAGCTGACGTCGCACAACAATCGGTTTGAGTTCAATAAGTGTTACAGACAAGCAAAGTCGGCTTGCCCTAGGAGGAAGTCACAACTCCTCATAAAAAATGTATAAATGGAGCCCAACTCTCATACATCATTTCAAACTTTTTATATTCTCTCAAATTTCAACACTCCTCCCTGCCTATCTTCTAAAAGGTATGGTTTCCACATGTGTTTACATTACTTTTTTTGTATTTAATCTTAAAATTGTTATTTGGATTTGGGTGTGAATTTGTGAATTGTTTTAAGTTTGGAGGTTTTTATGGTTTGGGGTGTTAGGATATGGTTTTAGGGTGTTAGGATATGGTTTTAGGGTGTTAGGATATGGTTTTAGGGTATTAGAATATGAATTGAGGTGCTACAATATGGTGTAAGGGTGGTGAAGTTTCTACTGTTGTCGTTATCTTCTTTAATGTGACGTCACTGGCAAGTCGGTCTTGCTTTTGTTGTGCCGATCCTTATGCAACCTCGCAATCATGCTTTCTGTAGATGGCCAAATTAATGTGAACTCGAACATTCACCGGTTAACCAATTGGTTATACCGATGCCTTCACGACGTCGCCTTGAGTTGGTCAACAAAATAGATTTTATGTCTTTATTTCCCATTGTCTGACTATTATAACATTTAACATCCCCGGAAATATGAGTCATAGCAATCATGGCTAGCAATGCTGGTTCCAGCCATGAAGTGATTGAGGTGAGCAATTTTTTTTACGTTTGCAATATTCCTTCTATTTCATTACTAAGAATCTAATTGAATTTTTAATAATTTCATTGACAAATATATATCCGTACTGATTCAGATGATGACAGTCTGTGTTGCACATTCTCGGGCAGATATCCACATTTTGAACATACTCTAACCCCCAGACAAACTTCTGGTCAATTCCAATAATGGTAATTCCTCCCTGTTTCAAACAAAATGAATTTTCAATTAACATTTTCTATAGATTACTTTCATAATTACTAACAAAGGCTTTTTGTTTATAATTTAGTACATCCCTAACAAAATTTCTGAGTACCTACCGCCGTACAAGTTGGATGTTGTGATTATGTGCAAAGGAAGGGAACAGAAAATGCACTACTCGGGGAACAGGATGCTCAAGACCCTGGTCCGGAAGGGGTTTGGATAGTTTCTTGACGCAATGGAACTTGAGATTGGGGATACACTTACTTTGAGCTCATAAATGGTGTTGGGCCCATAGTTTTCCGTGTTGCTATTCTTCCCCGCGAACATTAGAGGGTTGGCTAAGACTTCATATATATGATTATGTATTTAAAACTAATTTTCTCGTATTTGGATGAATTGGACGTATTTTATATTAGATATCTTAAAATTTAAAATTTTGTTGCTTATAGTTATTTTAATTTTATTCAATGTTTAATATTGAACATAACATGTTATTCAATGTTATTCAAAATTTTATTTATAAATTGTAATTATTGACCGGTTGGGTGGTAGGCTGAAATAGTTGTTAGTCCCATATATATGCAACGTCAGTCTCACGTCGGTACAATTTTGTATGTTCTGATATACGTGCGACATTGCAACTTAAGAACCAGGCTTCAGAATCTGGTTAAAAGACATCATTCCAAAATTGGTATAAATATGGTAACTCTAACGGAGACTTCAAGCTTTTCTTCCCAAGTTTCCCGCAAACTCCAACGGTCTCCACCTTCCACCCATCTCTTGTGTATTGGGAAAAAAAAGGTATGGCTTTTTTAATCTTCGGACACATAAGATTAGAAATTCTTACTTCATAATGTCATATATGTGGTCTGTGAATTTGTTTTGTTTATCCTGCTTTTAGCTTTTGTTTCAAATTTATAAGAGTGTGAACTTTCCTAGACTTTGAGCGTTGGTACTATATTTTGGTGTGCCTCTAAAGGGTTTTTGTTTTATTTTATGTTGATGAAGCTTCATTTTTTCCGGTTTGATATGTTTCTTCCCGTAGCAACCTATGATATCTGTGATGTCGGTAGTCTATCTGACACAGTTTGGTTCGTCCGATACATGTGCAACCCCGGGTTTTTTTTTCTAGTTGCTGATTCTTCAATTTTTTACGTCGGATGTATCTCGGTATGACATTCTGTTTGCCAGAAATGCTACCAACTTTTCATTATGGCCTCTAAGTTTACTTTGGATTTCCCAACGAGACATCGCTATTGTGTCGGTTTACTGTTTGGTGTATCCGACACAAAACCGAGATCGCATTTACACGTTTACCAAACACTACAAGAAACTGAACCTATTACTTTGATCCTTTTACCTTGGTTTTTTGGTTGAGGGCAAATAACTGTGGTAAAAAGTTCTTTTACCTCGGTTCTTTTTTTAAGTAAATAATATTTTTAACCCCGGTTAAAAAAACTGAGGTAAAAAGTACAGTTTTTTAAAAACCGGGGTAAAAAGCCTGAAATTACCGACATCGCACACATGTCTGGCTTACTGAAATCAATGTTGTTTAGACCAACGTCGTACGTCACTCTCGCAACGAGAATGATCGACGTCGCATGCATGTCTAGCTTACCGACATCGGTTATTTTTTAGACCAAAGTCGAACGTACCACTCGCAGACATGAAATGGCTGACGTCACCCACATGTATGGCTTACCGACGTCGATTATTATTGTGATCGATGTCGCACATAACTCTCACAGACATGAAATAGCCGATGTCGCACGTATGTTTGGCTTAACAATATCGCACATACCTTTGGCTTACCGACGTCACACGCACCTCTCAAAGACACCTTTACGATGCACGATTTAAAATAATTGAATATATAGATATATATTAATAATGTAATGTTTTTAATAAATCAAAAATTTTAACATGGAGAGGGAGCTTGAAGTCCTTAGTCATTTTGTAGTCTCAAAGATGCGGTTCTAGGGGTGACTTGTCTGCATCGTCACCTGCCACTATGTCCTGCAATTGTTCTTCCCACTTGAGATTTGCTTGCTCCTGACTTACTCTTTTTTCCAGCCTTTAAGGGTTTGGCTTAAGTTTTTTCAGAAATTGGTTGTACAAACTTTCTCTGTTCGCTTCTAAGAATTCTGTGAAAGACCTCCTTTCTTTTTCTTAGTTATTGTTGGGAGATTCTGCTTCCTCTTCTTCATCTTTCATTTCTTACTAAGCTTATTTTCTCTACTGGGGGTGTGATCCTAGTTTTGCATGTTTCTGTTGCATCCAGATGTTTATTCTTGTGTCTGGTAATTTTGACTCTTCTCACTTCTGGTGAACATCATTGCTTACCTAAAGGATATTGAAACGAAAAAATTCCTTGTTCCCCACAGTCGGCACCAAATGATGTGGTAATCAAGTCAGGAAAACCAATTGCTGCTCATGCTGTGAATCTCTTCCTTGACAGAACAAGCCCCGAAAGTGATTCCGGGAGAAAAGCTTTGACGATCAAGTCAGTCCTTCTCTTCAAGGATTGGAATTTCTTAGTCTAGACACACTTACCTCGTTCGGCATTACTTTTGCTGTATTTATAAGAGTTCACCATTGTGGCTATGCGTTTCTCTCACTTGAGAACGTGGGTTGTACCACAATCCCTATAACTTTGGTTTGTGGCCAACCTCCCCGATCGTGGCTTAATTGTGTCTCCGTATTTATTGGTTTGTGATCTCGTGCTTCAAACTAGGCTTTGCTTTTATCACTTTGTTGGCCTTATCTGAATTTGTACTTTGGGCTAGGATTACAGCCCAATGATGCCAACTATAGGCTAGGTATACATCAGGCTAAGATGGTAAGAACGATCTCAAATTGTGGGCTACTAGAGCAGCCAGAATCAATAGTAAACTTGGGGGAAGAAATAGAGCAAGTTAGCTTGGATGAAGAATATAATTCCAAGTGTGTAAAAATAGGAAAACATTTTCCATGTAAGGAAAAGAATAAGGTTATAGAAATCCTATGAAGCCACAGAGATATATTCGCATGAAGCATCCAGAACAGGGTAGGAGTCGACCCAGACATCACTACCCATTCTTTGAATATTAGTGACTCAGTCAAACCAGTGAAACAAAAGCAATGCAACTTCGCTAGTGATAGGCAAAAAGCAATCGAAAAGGAAGTTATAGTGGTACTTCAAGCCGGTATATTGAAAGAGGTCATTTATCGAGAGTGGCTAGCGAACCTAGTAATGGTGAAAAAATCAGACGCGAGATGGAGAATGTGCATAGATTTCACAGACCTGAATAAGGCTTCCCTAAAGAAATGTTGTCCTTAGCCAAAAATTGATAAACTATTTGAAGCAATCTCGGGGTATGAAGTCCTGGCATTTTTAGATGCATATAAGGTATACCACCAAATTTGATGGATCCGGAGGATGCATAGAAAATGGTTTTTATAACGAGCTTTGGAATGTTATGTTATGTAAAAATGCCATTTGGTTATGCAAGAGCAACATACCAGAGAGTGGTCGATAACAAATTTTGTAATTGAATAGGACGAAATGTTGAGGCATATGTTGATGACATGGTTATCAAGAACAGGAAGGTGGGCGACTTTGTTGCAGACTTGAAAGAAACTTTTTTTTGCACCATAAGGTGGGGGATATGTATTAGGTTCCCCAAACCTATGTAGAAACCAAAAGATGTACAAAGATGTTTGGGATATTACATCGGTAAAGCAACCTCGTTGCCTTCAAAAGATTAAACTAATAGTGGTGGAATGGTGGATGAAAACTGAAGGGAGTAAAGCTGCTGGGTTAAGGTCCGGTGGAGTGCTCGACGGGTGGTGTACTCGAGGTGTCAAGTGCCTTAGTTCTCGTGGGGTGGTGTGCTCATGTTCACGAGGTCCATAGTTGTCGAGTGCCTTAAATCTCGAGGGGTGGAGTGCTCGTGTTCGAGGGCTCCATAGATCAAGGGCTTCAAAATTCGAGGGCTCCATGGTGTCAGGACTCCATGGGTCGAGGTCTTTCGGTCATGTGCTCAAAGCTCCAGTCTCAAGTTCTCGATGCTCCAGTCTAGAGTGCATCAGTCTTGAGTGCTCGATGCTTCAGTCTTGAGAGCTCGATGTTCCAGTCTCGAGTGCTTCAGGCTCGAGTGCTCGATGCTCCAGTCTCAAGTGCTCGATGCTCGACTGCTCGAGTGTTCGGAGCACCTAGCGCGAGTGCACGATGCTCCCAGGTCGAGTGGTCAGTGCTCCAGGCTCAAGTGAAATAGTGCTCAAAGTGCTGAAGTGCTCATTGCACCAGGCTCGAGTGCTCAATGCACCAGGCTCGAGTTCATGATGATCCAGACTCTAGCAGTGCTCGATGCTCCATTCCCGAATGGTCGATGATCCATTTTTGAGTGCTCGATGCTCCATTGTTGAGTGCTCGAATCTCCTTTTGAAGAGTGCTTGATGCTCCATTCTCGAGTGCTCGATGCTCCAGGCTTCGATGCTCCAGGCACAGTCTCGAGTGCTCAAAGTTCCCATCTCGAGTGCTCGATGGTCCTATCTCGATTGCTCCGTGCTCCATGCTCCATACTCCAGGTTCCAAGCATGAGTGCTCGATGATCTAGTCTTGAGTACTCCATGCTCCCTGCTCGATGCTCCAGGTTCCAAGTATGAGTGCTCGATGATCCATTCTCGATTACTCGATGCTCCAATCTTAAGTGTTCGATGCTCCAGTCTCGAGTGCTCGATGCTCCAGGCTCGAGGGCTTGAAACCCGAGGCTCGAGTGCTCAAAGTTCTAGGCCCGAGTGCTCAAAGCTCCAGGCTCGAGTTCTCTGTATCTTGAGGGCTCCAATTCACGAATCCACCAAAGCTTGATTGCACGAGGGTGCAAGGGCTCTAGGGCTCCCTATTCGAGTGGTCGACGCTCCAGGCTCGAGGAAGAAGTAGTCTATGTTCATAGGTGTGTCCTTGAGGACATGCGTAGTAGTAGTCCCTAAGAAGCTGGTGTTGGACAGTAGCTCAGAATGCCATCCGATTAGCCTGCATAAAAAGCCAAATTATCAGCAGTATCAATCCTTATAAGGGCCATTTTTATGCATTCTTATATGAGGAGTGTGGTCCTTGTCCAAAGTGATAAGGCCTTTGATATGTGTTGGAACATTTGAGAGATTGAGGCTTTGATTATGGGAGGAGTGGTGTTTGGCAATTGCATTAGCCACATAATTACATTCCCTGAAAACATGTTTGAGTACTCCACTGCCTAAGAGGGATTTAACTTTATAAACCATATCAAACATTTGCCATTGTGCAGAATAGGGATCATTTAACATTTGAACTGCCAGCAAGGAGTCTGTTTCAATAGTGAATGTGTTGTCCAATTGCAGGAAATTGTGGCAGGCAAATGTATAGCTAGGATTTCATCTTGGAGTGGAGAGGCAACTGAAATAGTCTCTGATTTAATCAATAGAGGTGTACCAGAATTATCTCTAGCAATTAGCCCTACTGCAGCTTTGTTTGGGTACCATGAAGCATCAATGTTAACTTTGATGGACCCGATCTTAGGCCTTTCCCAGAATACAGTATATATAATAGGCTTTGGTGGAGGTCTAAGATATGGTATCAAATGCCTAAGGGAATGTGGAGTAGCTGTGAGGGAGACCAGATGTGACGGTTTTGTATAGAGAGACAGTTTTATTAGATCCTGCACTTCCTTACATATAAGGTCTGTAGAAAATAGTTTCTGATCAAATAAGAATCAGTTCCGAGCTTTCCAAAGGTACCAGCATATCAGGGAGGGGAGAATATAACAAATCATTTGGTGTCACTTAGGGAGATCATTGCAATTCCAGAAAAAAAAAATCTATCACTGATGGAATATTGGTCACTAAGGTGAAAGTGAACTATAGATGCCATGCTATTCCATACAGATTGGGCCACAGGACATGATATGAAAAAATGTTGGATAGAATCTGAATGAGTACATGCTGGTCATTTTGATGCTAGACTAAAACCGCATTTAGTGAGTACATCATCAAAAGGAAGAAAGGAGTGCATCATTTTCCATGTGAATATATATATCTTTCTCTATAATGCTGTGTTCCATATGAATTTACATACAGGGAAATTACCTGGTGATAGTGTAAGTATCTTATATGCTAACTTGAAGGAGAAGACTCCTGACACTTCTGGTTTCCATATCAGCTTATCATCCCTGTCTGGTGTAATTACTGCTCCCTGCAAAAAGGAGAGCGTATCATGATCCAGGAAAGGTGAAATCTGGGGTAAAATGGTAGCTTTGTTTGTGATGAAATCTGCCACAGTACAACATGTCAATGTAGAAGATATGTGACTGGGGATATAGTGTAAAAGTGGACCATTGGGGTACCAGTTGGCAGTCCATAAATTGCAACTGCCTTTTCCATGGATGAGAAGAGAATTATTTTCTGCAATGGAGTTTAGAGAGCAGATTCTTTTCCAAGTCACAGATTTTCTATGAGAGTGTGGCAAGGACCACAGCAATTTAGACCATAAAGAACTACCTAACTGGCTTTTCCACCATAGTTTGAGTGAGCAGGCATCAATTATAGCTTGGATTGATCTAAAACCTAAGCCATTCTGATTTATTGGTATAGCTAAATCAGCCCATTTTTTCCAAAGTAACAATGATCAAGTGAATTTTCTCTTCTAAGAATTGGAATTTCTCAAGATGGTTATGCTTCCCTGTATCTGTAACCTCTTTGTTCCTTTTATATCCTGCTCTAATTGTGGCTACACTTTTCTTTGGCTTGCTATTGTGTGATTGATCGTGGCTCCAAGAAAGATGGTTCATATTTGATGCCTGGCCATGATATCCGCTTTTCACGGTTTATGGGTTGCCACTATCACTGGTTGCATCGCGGGCTCGTCTTGGGTTTGCTTGCAACTTCGGGCTTGCGTCCCAATATTTGGAAGAGTTAGACACCATAAGCCCTCCCAACCATGAAGACTAAAGGAAACGGAGTAATGGCGTAGCTTCGTGTTTTAAATGCAAACTGATGTTGCTTGTCAACAGATTGCTCGTCATTTAATACTACCTTTGTCGTTATTGCAAACAGACTTTAGCTTTTTGGCTATATCTCTGTCCTCGATCCACTATCAAATTTGAATTTTTGAACTTTGAACTCTTCTTGTAAGGCTGTATTTGTGGAGATTATGTTTCTAAAGGCCGGGATTCCATCCTCAATATTTGCTATTCTAGTCTGTATTTTCATAATGTTTGCTCTCGCTGCACTTCTTAAATGGAGAATTTAAAATGAATATTTAAGTGTTGCCTTCATTTAGTGCACTGTCTTTTCATATACTTCAGTTATCTCGATATAAGCAAAAGGTAACTTTCTTTTTGTGTCAGATTATTATCATTGCATTTTCTGAATAGATTTTCTTCCTCAATCTTGCTTTTTCTTGTTGATATTTAAGTAAATTTCTGAATATCATTTCAATGTTTCTCCTTTGTTGCCAAAGCTTTCATCATCGCTGAGCAATCCTAGGTTTTTTGCGTATTATCTTCCTTCATCCTTTTAAAGAGCAAGTTTTATGGGTAACTTAATTTCCAATTTCTTTGCTGCATATTCTGGGCTTTGATACGTTGAGGTTCTGCTTCAATTTCTAGTAATTTTAGCAGTTGTGTTTTCAACTATTTTCTAGTCATCTTCTCTGGTTTGTTCTCTGTGAATATTTGCCATGAAAAACACGTGTATGCAGTATTTTACCCTAATTAAGGTTGTTACTTCCACCTCTCAGACTCTTGCTCATCCATATTTCATCTACAAACCGTGTTGAGTCCCTCGTTCAAGATTCTCATTCTGACGAGGGTCTCTGTCATATCATCGGATCTCTTACCATACGAAGTATGCTATCTAGTTTGTATTTAGATAAGTTGAAAAATTATTTCCCATTTCTAGCTCCCTTTTTCGGTCCACGCTCCTACAAAATCTGAGCGCATTCGCACTCCTCCACCTTGCTATATTTCATATTATTTAGCCTACCTAAACACTAGCCTTTATTTTCCTCTCCCTGAACATGTGATTGAACTTCTCCATTCATGCAAGATTGCGCAGTCCCAATTTAACCCAAAGGCATCGCTATCATAATGGGGTTTCTTCAGGTTTGTGAGAACGTGGATATTCCTTTCTCTCTTGATTTGTTTAGCATCTACTATCATCTGCAAAAGGTTTAAAATACAATAGATGAATTTACCTTTTATCCTGTGATCACTGGGTTGAGCTTGTTAGCGGGTTCCCTAGTAATATGGGTCTATGGCTTACCAAATATTTTTTCATAAATTTAAAACAAACTCCCAAAGTGGTTGTGCCTTCTTAGAACTAAAAGGTCCCAAGTCTAAGCTTCCCGGTCTGAATGTCTGTTTTAGTGTTGAGACAGAAATTGTGGCCACACTTCATGCTCATACCCAACATATTCGCCATGCTGACTCTGATGCTGAAGGTGTTTTTTTGTTATTGTTTTGATGAGTTTGATCTGTAATCTCTCATATGTTAGCAAAAGATTATATTGTTTTCAAGCCTTCGTTTCATCTTTAATTGTCCTTTTATTTTGACTAAATTATTTTTTTGGTCCCTAACATATGACCGAATACCATCTTTTGGTCCCCGTTTCCAAAACCACGTTATTTCAGTACCCTACAAATTCAATACAATTTGTTTAGTTCCCAAGATGGTTTCCAATATGACTTTTCAGATGGTTTTTGGGACCAAAAGATGGTATAAGATCATATGTTAGGGACCAAAATAACAATTTTATCTGCCTGAAAACCACATGGAATTCGGTTTGGGGACCAAACAAATTGTTTTAAATTTTTTGGGTACTGAAAGGATGTGGTACTGGTCTCGGGGACCAAAAGATGTATAAGGTCATATGTTAGGGATTACAAATAATTTAGTCTTTTATTTTAAACATGGATCTATCTAAAGGAGAGACTGACATATCACTTTTTGATGGCAACGATGAGGAGGTGGCTGAAACATTTGCTCAACCTGATAATGCAGCTGAAAGCAACACCACCCGATAGGGTGGTAACAAAATAGGTGCTGGTAATAGGGGTAAGTCTTTTAGAGGTGGGGAGACAGGCATTCACCGCTCCATTGGTGGGCATAAGAAGAAAAAGAACAAGAGGGATAGGAGTGAAGGTCATTTAGGACATTCACTTCCTCCTGTGAAAAATGGGTGTGGTCCCAGCGCATCTCACCTTCAAAATTTGGCGCTAAGTGAGGATCCTGTAGCAGAGAGAATGATATCTGACATTCTCTCAAACCTTTCTCTGCCTGATACACTAGCTGGTTTTTTCTATACTAGCCATTTTTTCTATACACTAGCTGTGGTGAGTTCGTGGCTAGATTTTGTGTGAGATGTTCATGAACTTCATTCTTTGTGTTATCATTATGTAAGTTCAGCGAGAGCCTTTAGATCGTGAGTGAGCGGCTTTCTAAGTTTTCCCCCATTGATGAGTCACTTATAGAGAAGTATAAGGCTCAGGAAAAAAATGTGCGAACCTAGAAACTTCCCTGAAAGCTGCTCTGGAGCGTGCAAAGGTCGTGGAGGTTGGAAGGGTTTAGCTTTATTATGAATTGGAAGAGATGCGTACCAATGGGCCTAGGTCTCCTAACTATCCTCAAATTCTAGTAGATAGGCTTTGCAAGTCTAAGTGTTTCTATAAGCTGTTTGAGAACATTTCTAACAATGCTCATAACGTTGGGTACTACAAGGCTATGAAGGATCAACTCGAGTGGAATATATCTTGTTCGCTGAAGAGTCTGCCCACACTGAAGAAGTGCACTGAGAAACTGGAGAAGCAAAAGGCCAAGCTGAACAAAGCTTTTATCGAAAATATTGCTGATGGGGGGCATCCCTCTGCTTTGCTTTCTCATCTTCCCAACCTTGCTCGTTTTCCTTCTGCAGCGGAACTAAAGGGTTACGAGGTGGATTACGTGGAGGATCTTGCTTTTAAATCTGGTATTGTCGCTCCAACTCCTGACTTAGTGCTAGTGTGGTAGCTGAGGCTGACGCGAGCATTGAGACTCCTGCCCAATAGCCATACCAGGAAGCTTCTAATCAGCCACCAAGCTAGGAAGCCTCTGTGATTATCATTCAGCCTTCACCTACCTCCATCTCTGAAGTTAGTTAATTCTTAGTGTATTTGATTTTTGCTAGATTTTTAAGTGTAACCTGAAACAATATTGTGGTGTATGGTTGTACTATTTCTGTGATTGGGATTTTCACTGCTATTTTATCATTCATTTATTTGCAGCTTCTCATTATGCCTATTTATATGCAGGGTTACAATATTTAGATTGATCATAAGTTTTTGAAATGTCTTGACTTTCTTTGATATAGCGATCATTTTTCCAATATCTATGGACCTTCGTCTTCTGATTTTCAATGCCCTATTGGATTGATTCGTGCCTCTTATTTCTTCACTAAGGAATATGAAGAGATGGTGTCTTCTGATCATTTATGTCGTGTGGAGTCACTTTGTTTATGCCTTGGATGGAAACTTCCTATATCAAACGCATCTACATATACAAAATGTCCTTGTATTCAGTCTGTACATGTTGGTTACAATGTTGAATCAATCAGGTAGGTTATCGTTAGTGGGCTGCTAGATCTTAAATCGGTTGCAGTGTATATGCTATCTCTTAATCTCCCTGCTCACATCCAGGAGTGGGTGTTGTCTCTAGGTATTCATTTGAAATACATGCTCTTAGGTATTAATGATCCCGAAGTGAAATGGGGAAAGAATGTGAAAGACACCCCGGATGCTTTGCGTGATTTGCATAGGATTTGTAACGAGAAGAATGGTCTTATCTAATGTCAGCAGCTGGCTATGACAAAGATACTCCGAAAATAGGAACACTACAAAAAATCGAACCTATTACTTCTCCCCTTTTACCTCGGTGTTTTGGTTATTTTTTTAAGTAAAAATATAATTTACCTTGATTTTTTTAAAACCGAGGTAAAAGCCTGACATTACCGAAGTCACACACATGTCTGGCTTATCAACATCGATTGATTTTTAGACCAACGTGCACGTCACTGTTGCATACATGAATGACCAACGTCACATGCATGTCTGGCTTACCGGCATCTCATTTTTTTTAGACCGAAGTCGCACGTACCACTCACAGACATGAAATTTGATGGAGCACACATGTCTGGCTAAACGACGTTGATTAGAATTGTGACCGATGTCGCAAGTACCTCTCATAGACATGAAATGACCAATGTCACACGCATGTTTGACTTACCGACGTGGATGACGTGGATTATTATTGTGACCGACATCACACGTACCTCTTGCAGACATGAAATAACCGGCATCACATGCATGTATGGCATACCGACGTCGCACTTACCTCTCTCAGCCACACTTGCGATGCACGATTTAAAATAATTGAATATATATATATATATATATATTTATATTTATTAGGGCAAAAAACTTCAGGGGCCCCTGAACTTCCTCCATCTTACCCTTTTAGTCCCTTATTTTTTTTTGAATACTTTTAGCCCCTTAACTAGCAAAAGTGCTGAATTGAAACCCTTCGGCCTGGTTAAAGCATCAAGTTCTGTCAAAACTATTAAATTTAAGGGCAAAATGATCATTTTACAATTTTCCTTTTCCTTTTCTCATTTTTCAATTTTCTTTTTTATCTTTCTATATTTCCTTTTCCTTTTTATCCTTTTCTTTCTTTTTGTCCTTTTTCTTTCCATTTCTTTTCTCTCTTTTTCCACTATTTTTCTTCCATAGTCTCATCTTCTCCAAAGCGCCGCCACCACACTGCGCCCTCGCACCACCACCACACTGCGCCCTAGCACCGCCCCCACTACTTAGATCCTCAACCCGTAGCACCGCCGCCTTCAAATCCCCAATCTGGTGAGAGGATTTGATTCCAGCACCCCGCTATTTGATAGATTTGGTTCCAGCGCTTCTCGTTATTTTGTCGCTACCCTTAGACCTATCACCCCTCGCGGACAAGACGAGCTCTTCAGTTTTTCCATCTTCTCTGTCAGGTGCTCCCGTACTCCAATTAGCTACTTCATCTTTGATTAGCCTATGTCGAGCCACCTCGGTCTCTCCCAGCCAGCGGCGTCCCACGTTAACGTAAGTCGTGCGGTGACTTACAGGTAGACTCACCAGGATTGTTCCAGTTTTACGGCACCAATTTGGTGAACACTGGAGCTGATGCGAATGTAGGGATTCGCCGGCTGTGGTGGTGCAATATCGAGCTATAGCAGAGCTCCCACAATGGTGCTTTCATTTCCACTGGCGTTTGATGAGAGAGGGCATTTTGTGTGGAGCTTTTAATTATGAAGTTATGTTTATATATTTTTTTAATTGAAATAATTTAAAATTTTAATAAGTTTAAATGAAATAAATTAAACATAAACTTTCAATAGATTTTATGTACTAGCATTTTTGTCAACATTTCATCAAAAAATAATTTATTTTATACTTCTATATTCAGGAAAGAATAACAAAAATCATGTATTTTGGAGCAATGTGTAATAGGGTAACATAACTTTGGGCTATAGTATAATTTTCCAAGATTGTGTAGAAGTAATCAATGTTTACTTTTGAGTCCCTTCCGTTCACCCTTACATGCCCAAATTTCAAATTCACAGTCTTATATTATTGACTTTCATTTTGGCATCGCCAATTTTGTGATTGGACAATTCCAACTTTCTGTGAGGGACCTAATTGCAAAAAGTTAAAACTTACTCGTTACTCCAAATTGAAAACTGCTCGAACGTGATGCTACCATATGCACTCTCATTGTATTTTCCATGTTTGTAATGGTGTATATATATATATATATATATATATATATATATATATAATTTTGCATAAGAACCTACTCGTAATCTTTTCCGATTTTTCTTTCTTCTAAATATTCAACTCTAAGTTACTCTAGAACATGTACTCGAATTTTTCAACAATTCAACAAAAGATAATTTATTTTTTATTTCTATATTTAGGCAAGAATAAAAAAATCATGTATTTTGGAGCAATGGATAATAGGGTAACATAACTTTGGGCTATAGTGTAATTTTCTAAGATTGTGTAAAAGTAATCAATGTTTACTTTCGAGACCCTTCCGTTCACTCATACATGCACAAACTTGAAATTCACTATCTTATATTGTTGAATTTCATTTTTGCATCGCCAAATTTTTTATTTGACAATTTCAACATTCTTGGAGGGGCCTAAGTGCAAAAAGTAAAAACATCACCGTAAATCCAAATTGAAATCTGTTCGAACGTGATGCTACCATATACACTCTCATTGTATATTCCAAGTCTATAACGGAATATTTATCAACAGTTGGGCATAAGAACATATCCGTAATCCTTTCCAATTTTTCTTTCTTACTTCTAAGTATTCAATTCTAAGTTATTCTAGAACATGTACTAGCTCTTTCAAACATTCACCAAAAAAATAATTTATTTTATATTTATATATTTAGGAAAGAATAACAAAAATAATGTATTTTGGAGTAATGGATAATAGGATAATACAATTTTTGAGTCACAGTGTATTTTACTTAAACTATTTTGAATCCCAAATGTAATATTATCGTTATTACATATTCACATAGGAAATTATTTTCTAAAATTATTACATAATACATATATAAAAATATCATGACATCAAATATGCTTGAAATTATTTTATAATAAAAAGACTAAATTATTTTTCGGACCCCTACAAAGTATCTTATACCATATTTTGGTCCCCTTTTGCAAATCAACCCTCAGATAGTACCAAACAAATTAAGAATGATTTATTTGAACCCCAAAGTTGGTTTTCTAGGAACCGGGGTTTTTTTCCAATATAGTTAGGGGTATTTTAAGAATTTTACTTATTAAAAATCATTTTCAATTAAATTATGGGGTCAATACACAAATATTCTATATTGTTGAGGGGATTAATTGCAGATAAAATAAATGTTTGTTGAAAACGCCGGAAGCTCCGCCAACACTGGTCTTTTCGTGAGCCCTTGAAGCTCCCTTGGCGTCTCAAAGCTCAAAGCTCAGCCATGGGTCTCGAAGCTTCGTCGGTGTCTCGAAGCTCGAAGCTTCTTGCCAGCGTCAACCATTGAGAACGCTCTGCCTCGTTGGTGGTACACTCGACTCGCCCTGCTCCAGATCTGGTTTCAACGATGGAAGAAGAAGGTTTGAGCTTTAGAATTGCGTTCTCTAGATCTTCCCCCATCGTTGGGCCCTTGAGAAACGCGTACCCTCGACCGGTATTCAAGTTTCTCTAAACCTTCATAAACCCTTTCCGATTGTGAAGAAACCCAAAAGGATGAAACTTGGATCAATCTAATTTGGCACGTTCCGATTTGGGTTTTCTTCTACTTTGTCTTCTTCGGCAAGAAGGGTCTGGCTGGATGGAAGTGGAAGGCTTCGTTTGCCACCACCGGGTAGCCCTAATTTGGGGCGACGATGGGCACTTATATACGGTGGCGAAGGAGAAGAGCGAAGAAGACAAAGAAAAAAAGACGAGCGAAGAAGATGGAGACATTTTTTTAAACTCATGGATATATTGGTTATTTTACATATTTTGACCAATTTTACCATTAACTTTCCATGAAAACCACCTTTGAGGACCAAAGAAATTAATCTAAATTTGTTTGGTACTGTCTGAGGGTTGATTAGCAAATGGAGATCAAAACATGGTATAAGATACTTTGTAGGGGACTAAAAATATAATTTAGTCTAATAAAAAATAGTACTATTTTATTTAAATTAAGGAAATAAAATAATTGTATTTAAATTCTAACCAAAAAAATAAAAAGCTAAACTAACCCAATCAGCCCAAACCATACTAACCTAGCCCAAAATCATAGCCCAACCCTGGCACTATAAAATAATAAAGCCCTTATCTAACCTTCCCCATCTTCAAACATATTTCCGCCCCATCATTTTTTTCTTCATCAAATTGGCACCAGATTCCATCTCACTAATGCCACCGCTCCAACGCCACGCCGCTGGTAGTGCCGGATTCCGCTGCTTCCACACCAAGCCGACATTCTTGTCCCTAGCCACGTGACCTCCACTGACGCCTTCGATCTCCACTCGACGCCATAGTTCTAGTCACATCGTTGAGCTCCGCCATGCCACCACCATATGCGTCATCGAGCTCCACCATGCCATTCACGTCGTCAACCTCCTCCCGCCGTCGAACTTTTACCGTCGCCACCCCTGTCGCGCTACCAGCATCCAGATCCATCGGTGCTCTAGATCCAGCCACCAGTCGAGCTCAAATGTGATTCCGCTCTCTAGATCCGGTGGCAGCTCCAATTCTTAGCAGCTTCGATGGCGTTCATCCATCGCCGAAGCTCCGGCCACCGCCGCACCGGATTATGGCACCTCCAATCCCTCGATCTGATTTTTTAATTTTGTGGGGTTTTAGGGTTTTTAAATTATTTAATTACTGACCATTATTGTGTAATTTAATTGTTAAATCTGGTTAATGCAATCTAGTACTCCCTCCGTCCCGAATTAAATTGCATATAGATTACCGAGTCACTAAATTTATCCTCAAGCTATGGAAACTACTCCCTTGACATGCAATTAAAATAATGATTTAAATTTCACATCTTACGATCAAAGAAAAATAAAGAGAAGAAAAAGATAAAGTTTCTCCTAAGGAGAGAGTCTATAGACTACTCTTGAAAATGAAGTATGAGATAAGAAAAACTAATAGACAAAGGTTTTATTTATAGTAGTAGGATATTGGGACTAAAAAGAAGCCTAAAATAGGGTAACCCTAGCTCAATCGCCGCCCGACACGGGGCATCAAGGATGATGGAGCCCGTGGCTTGTACTTGGCATGGGGCGCAATAACTGGCGCTGGCTGTGTTGCTTCATGGGCACAGGGCACCAGTTCTTGGGAATGGCGTGGATCTTCATCTCGTGTGAGGCGTAAGGCTTCTCACAGGTCGCGTCTGACACCTGTCACAGGTCGTGTCTGACACCTGTCACAGGTCGCGTCTGACACCTGTCACATGTCGCGTCTGACACCTGTCACAGGTCGCGTCTGACACCTGTCACAGGTTGCGTCATCTGCTGCAGGGCGCTGAAACTTGAAGTCCTGATCCCATGCCCTGGCTGTTGGTACAGGTTGTGGTCAGCAATGGTGCTCACTTTGAAAATTTGGCGTGGGTGTGTGATTTCCCACACCTTGCTTACTGGTCTTGGCATAATGGACTTGGGAAGGTGTGACACGGACATCTTGCACCCATAATTAGCCGCATTAGGGGGAGGTTCTTCACTATGTGCTGGCGGCCGCGGCCTTTGGTGCTGGTCGTGCCATAGCCTCGCGCTGGTCTCCTTGCCGTAGGGCATCTCCTTTGGTGCAGGCCATTGGTGCTAAACCATGCATGGCCCGTGCTAACCCATTGGTGCGTTGCCCGACTGAACTAGTTTCTTTCGCTATGGGAGAACCGTTAGTCTGATATGAGATTTTTAGTCTATTTTGTAGTAATCGAGAAGACAATTCCAATGGAACCATGTTTGAAGGCTAATTCTTCTTGGACCATTCTCGGACATAAGCACAACTTATTGGACCACAATTCCCCTTTTCTTCATTGGCCGCTATGAACTCTGCTATCGCCTATCTTTGGCTTCAATCTTCTTCTACAACACAATGATGATCGTGGCCTTCGTCTACTACCATTTTAATGTGAATGCCCTTAGTCTCTTCTACCATCCTAGCGAATGGCTTTCAATATCTTCTACCGCCTTTATGAATGGACTTCACATAGAATGTAAACAAAAAGTACCCACGAGTGACCTACTAAAGATGATCAGAAGAAAGATCAAGGAGCTCGTGGATAGAAAATGTCCATCAGTACCAATTAAGTCTACAAAATGCGGAATTTAGACAAGAAAATAAAGCATGGCTATTTAAACCCCTTGTCATGTAAACTCAACTAATACTAGCAATCCACCAAGTAAAAGTAACTAAAAAGTATGCCAAATGCATCAGTTAATGCACGTGAAATGAAGCAGATAAGCATGTGCCGTTCAACCGATTAAGAAGTTCTTCTTGCCAAAGGTTCGAGCCAAATGACACAAGCGCACGATTAGGAAGTTCAATAAAAAAGTCCCTGCAGACAGCCCGCACTGGTTGACACGGACCATGCCAGACCTAGCCGACATTGCCGTACCAGAGCTAGCCGAAATGGCCATGCTAGACAAAATGGGCTGTGCCTGTGCCAATTGGAACAACCGTCCCTGACGACACTGGCCATGCCATTTTTTGGTGCTCGTGCTATTTTCGACAGCCCGTGCCGTTTGCAGATGCTAGGGCTTTTTTTGGGCCTATTTTGGGCCATTTTCAAGGCTTAATTCCATACTTCTATATATAACATCCTTTAGTCTTCTAAGGATCACTAAGTAAGGATAATGTAGATATTATTTCTCTCTCTAGGTAGAAGGAAGAAGAGAGTTCTCTCTCTCTAGAGTACTTCTCTTTCCTTTTTCTTTTCTTTTCTTTTCTTTTCTTTCTCCTATTTTCCTAGATCCATGGCATTTAAATAAATATTTTCCATGGATCTATTTGTGAGGGAGTAGTTAATTTTCTTGGGGTAGTATTTATGTTCATGTTTGATTTTGGCTTTTTGAGATTTATAGAATCTCCTATCTTTATGTCCTATGAATATTTGTGCTTGATTTATGCTTTCCTTTCTTGTGAGATTTGTGCAATGCCATAATTATGATGCATTCATACATGTATGGTAGTGTAATATCTTGCTAGGTTTCATTTCTATCTTGGGAATGTTAGATTATGGAGTAGGTTCAAGAACACCGGGGAGATGAGTGCATTCATGTTACCTTGAGAGAATATCTTTCTATTTTTTAAACCACAATTCTAATTGGCTAGTTGTGTGTGAAATCACATATTGGGCGGTCGATTCAGAAAATCCTAATGAGGGAAACCCCTTGGCTTACCCCGACAAATTAGCATGATAATTTGTAGCAACTAGAGTTGTACCAACTCTAGAGTCATCACAAGATATCATTCCCCTTGCCTCTCTAGGCCTAGGTTAATATCTACAGTGGAGTGTCTGGGATGTATTGCCCTCACTTTCATATCTAATAATTGTGACCTACGCTAGGCATTACCCTTTTGGGCGGGCTTTGTTCCTCTAAACAGGGGCGCATTAGCATTGGGGGTGAGATAACGGGGATGGTCTGCAGCGTCCAAGGACTAGAGCGCATCCCTAATTACCGAGACTATGAGATATGCATGTATTGGTGGTAAGTACTATTGTGTGACAAACAAAGAGAAATATCTGGCTATCTCTACACTATATGACGTAGGGATAAGATAGGGTTATATGTTTGTATGTGAATGAATCAAAGATAAAATCCATTAATCGATCATGTTATGCAAATTCTCCCCATGTTTATATAGTTCATTCTTGTGTGATCTCAAATGCTTGTAGTTGTTAATTGAAGCCAAAAAAACCTTTTTTGCAATATTTAGCTATTTTTAACACACTGACGAATTGAAAACCCATATTTGACTGTGTAGTTAACTATTGGACACCTATAATCGCTGTGGAAAAACCTGAGCTTGCCACTATCTACCCCATAGGTAGCATAATGGTAAGAATGGGAGAAGAATATAAATCTCTATCTTTGAATCTTTTGAACCTTTTTTCAAAGAGAAGAAGTACTCCCTAAGGTTCACTAAGTAGGCATAATGTAGATATTATTTCTCTCTCTAGGTAGAAGGAAAAGGAGAGTTCTCTCTCTCTAGAGTACTTCTTCTTTTTTCCTTTCCTTTTCTTTTCTTTCTTCTATTTTCCTAGATCCATGGAATTTAAATCAATATTTTACATGGATCTATTTGTTAGGGAGTAGTTAATTTGCTTGGGGGAAGTATTTATATTCATGATTGATTTTATCTTTTTGAGATTTATATAATCTCCTGTCTTTATGTCCTATGAATATTTGTGCTTGATTTATGCTTTCCTTTGTTGTGAGATTTGTGCTATGCCATAATTATGATGCATTCCTACATGCATGGTAGTGTAATATCATGCTAGGTTCCATTGCTATCTTGGATGTTTTAGATTATAGAGTGGTTTTAGATTATAGTGACAACAACAAGGATATCTTCAAGGTTTTCTTGCACTGCGGAGTAAATGTCCCCTTTTTTATGCCATTAATCTAGTCTGTAGGTATACAAAGTGCATAAAATAATTATGCACAACTAAGCATAGTGATGTGTCCATTTTATGTACATAATTAAGTACTTTTTAGGATCACTTTTGTGCTCTTTTATTATCAAGAGCTTGCATTTTACCTTGAAATTATCTTAGGAGAGACAAGAGCGACTTAATACTCTTTAACCTCTTCTAAGTGGATTTTGCGTGACAAAGGAAGAACATGGAGAATTGAAGACTGGAGGCCGTTGAAGATCACCTTTTGAAGACTTGCTTCAAAGATTTGAAGACTTGAAGACCGGAGGCCATTTAAGATCATCTTTTGAAGACTTTATAGACTTGATTCAAAGATTTGAAGACTTTAAGAATGAGAGGATTATTGTGAAGAAGAATACTTGCTACAAAAAGAAGAAAAGAAGACAAGGGTAGGTTCTGGCGCCCATCACGAGTCGCGATAAATGGGTGGCCAAAACCCAACCTTATCCTTTTTGTACTATAAATAGTATTCTCTTTCCTCTCATTCATTACTTCTTATCCACCCGATCTTGGTACTATTCTAACCCTAGTTGTCCACCACTTTCATCTTTGATTTCTCTTGTATTATGTTTGGTTTGTTAGCATTAATTAATATGAACTCTAGTAGCTAAATCTAGTTCTTGGGAGCAATTGATTAAAGCTTCCAAACTTATGTAGTGAGATTCTCTATTTTCTAATTTATGAACATTCATTGGAGAGCCTTTGTTATGCCATTAATGTTGTGTTTTGCCTCATTTATACCATGAGTTGTTTGAGTATATGAAATGTTTGTATGATTGAACTGTTAGGGTGTTAGGAAGGTTGCAAAATTCCTAGCTCATTTGACATGAAATGCAAAAGCATTGATTTAGAACTTTCTTGTGTATAATGTGTGGTGATTCTTTCTAGATGAGTATGTTAATGTGGATTGTTCTCATATTTATCCCATAGATGCAAAGAAAAGTTAAGCCTTGAATGTTGTTTGTTCTAGGGTTAACCTAGTAAATACTTTGTTTGGTTAAATGACTATGTCTTTGGCAGAAAGCTTGTTGTTATCAAACCTATGGCCCTTTGTGTGACATGCCATTGATGAAATACCTCTATGGCATTTTTTGCCTATGGTGATCATCAATGTGGTTTGCAAATGGTCGTTGTTTGTCTTTGCAAACTAATATTAAGAAGGAATGAATGTTGATCTTTGAATGAGAAGTGATAACTTTTCCCATAGAAAATAAATGTAATTAAATGAGTGAATGAATCTAAGATCTATAGGAAGAGTGGAAGTGGAAGTCGACTGCCCCCAAGGATCCGTTAATTGTTGTTTTAATCATCTATTTAGTTGTTGTTGCACGATTAGCATAGTTCTCTTGCTTTGCTAGTTGTTGTCTTTCAGTTTTATAACTTAGGACCAAAAACCAACCAAACTCCCCCATTTTTACATGCTTTTATATGTATCTATATATGCCTATAACTAGGATGTTTTGTCCTATATATGTTTAAAAACTTGGAAAGATCCCTTTTTAAACTTAGATAAGAAGCATTAGGGCTTATAAAAATATAACTTTGAGACGTACGACGACGACCTCTAAAATTATGGTGTCGCTTCTAGGGAAGAGACATTTAATTTTAAGTGTTGGGGGCATATTATGTGTGATTATGTGCTAGTTGTAAATATTTATTAGTTTGCTTTTATTTTATTTTCTTAGTTTACTTGCCATTTTCGCTTGGCTTGGAGACTTATTGTTCGAGTTCTTGGTGTATGGTTCGTACACGATCCTCTTCACAAGAACTCCTACACTAAGACCCCGAGTTACAGTTGAATTTGAGATGGGCAAGGGGCTTTCTTTGGAAAGTGTGAATAAAACCCCTCCTAGTGACCATTTTGTGGATATCTCTACTTCTATGGAGCATAAACATGAGCATGAAGATGAGTATCTGGGAGGAGGGCCTCACCATCCTCCTCTCCAAGGGAGAGTTCCTCCACTCCAAGGAAGGGAGATTCCTTTGGGGAAAGCCTTGTTGAGGGACATTCTGGCCCCCAACCTTGATTAACAACCGATGTGCATTGAGTATCCCTTGGTTGGACCGAATGGGCACTTCTAGCTAAAGACCAGGTTTATAAACATGTTACCTATCTTCCTTGGTAGGCAAGGGCAGAATGCTAACAAGCACCTCACGAGTTCCACTTTTTGTGTGGTGGTACGGTCCCCCACGGAGTAGATGAAGACTTTTACAAGTTAAAGGCATTCATGTTCACATTGATGGATGGTGAAAGAGATTGGTTCCATTACCTGCCGCCCAAGAGCATCAAAAGTTGGCTTGACATGAAGATGAAATTTCTAGCCAAGTACTTCCCTGCCTCATAGTCCGCCGCTTTGAAGAAGAATATAAGAAACATCCTCCAATGACATGAAGAATCTCTCTTCGACTATTGGGAGAGGTTTAAGAAGCTTCTTGCAAGTTGTCCTTACTACGGCTATTTGATGGGAGATTTGGTCTACTACTTCTACAATGGTCTTCTTGACAAGGACCAATGATTAATGAGGAGTTCTTATGGTGGTACCCTTGGGAATAAGACTTTATCGGAGGCTATGCAATTATATGAGAAGCTAGCGGATGAGTTAATGAACTTTAGCTCAAGGGTTGATTTGAGAAGGAGAAATCCAATGCCCGTAAGTAACCCTTCTAAGAGTTGAAAGCTTGAGGACCAAGTCTCAACCCTTGCTTCTATTGTGAAATCCTTGATGACTAAGCCCAGAAATGTGCCACATGTTAAATCGTGGGAAATTTGTTACTTGGTGCATCCTATGGACACTTGCCCTACTTTACAAGAGGATTATATTGAGGAGGTCAGTGCCATGGGGTATCAAGGCAACCAAGGCTACCAAGGAAACCAAAACTACCAAGGTGCATAAGGATATCAAAGAAATGAAGGGTACCAAGGTGGCCAAGGCTACCAAAACCGGTCGTACTATTCGGGTAATCGTGATAACCCAACCTTCAGTATGGAAACCTTCAAGGAGGCCAAAACTCTCAACCTTACCAGCCTCATCAACAACAATATAGGCCACCTCAACAACAATTTCAAAGACTCCAAGACAAGCCCTGAGACCAAGGGAAGAGCTCGAGGTTAACAAAAGATGAGGTGATGCAAGCCATTCACCGATTGAGCATGTGTACAGAGAAAGGTAAAAAATTCCAAGATGAAGCCAAGGAAAGCATCACAAACTTAGAAACTATCATGAGCCAAATAGCTCAAGTGGTGAATCAGATGGAGACCCGAGAGAAGGGCAAACTTCTCTCCCAACCGGAGATCAATCCCCGCTAAAATGCTAGTGCTATCACTTTGAGAAGTGGTAAAAAGGTTAACTTTCCCCCGGTTGATGAAGTTGTTTAAGGTGAACCTAGAAGGCTTGAAATGTTTGAGAACGAGGTTGAACAAGAGACCGAGAATGTGGCCAAGGAGCAAGCAAGGAAGGGGAAGGAGAAGGAAGAGAAGATCATCATTGAGAAATCAACCTCTATTTTTGAACCTTCATCCCCTTCTCATAAGAAGGCAAGGGTGGTGGAAATTCCCCCATATGTGTCAGAACCACCATTCCCGGAAGCTTTGAAGGACAAAGAGAGGAAGTAGTCCAACAAAGACATCTACGGAGTCTTTCGTAGGTGTGAGGTAAATAGCCCTATCTTGAATGCTATTGAACAAATTCCTAGATATGATAAATTTTTTAAGGAACTATGTGTTGTAAATAGGAAACAAAGAACAAAGAACAAGCTTAAAATGGGAAAAGTAAACATGTCTCCGCTTTGTGCCAAAGGGAGTTACCCCCTAAATGTAGTTATCCCAGCATGTTTACAATCCCTTGCATGATAGGGATTACACATTTTAAAAAATAAATGCTTGACCTAGGTGCATCAATAAATGTGATTCCTTAGTCTTTGTATGAAAGCCTCAATCTTGGTACTTTGCACAAAACTGGGGTGGTGATCCAACTAGCCAATTGTTCTAGTGCATATCAGATTTTTAACTATGTGAGAACCTAATGGACTTGAGAATATGGGCATGTTGAATATGACATGGATTGTATATGCAATTGTGGTTCAGACTTGAACTCATTTGCTTGGATTTGATTTGGTTTGTGATGTTGGAAAAACTAGTTCGAGGTTGAGTGTGATTTTGTGATATTGCATGTATGTATATTCCTGTGCATTTGACTTATTTGTTGTGGTTGTTAGATATGGACCCTACCAAGAGAGCTAGGTCTCTCCCATGAGGTGGGCGCACCGCCGCTCCACCTTTGCCTCCGGCTCCGAAGTCGAGCCCTGTACCTCCTCCTCCTGACCCAAGATTCCGGGCCCTATGCAGAGAGGTGGGAAGCCTTGGCCAACTGCTAGCTCAAGGAGATGAGTTTAATAGGTGTGTCCACACTGGACGCTCTTGGGCTAACCCAACCATTCCAATGCTTCCTTGCCAAAGAAGGGTTCATGGGCAAGAGTGCCCCCTCCTACCGGAAATACACACTGGAGTTCTTATCCATGGTCAGGATATGTAGCATGAGGGATGATCAACCGTGCAAAAGGTACATCACTTTCCCCCTAGATGATATACCTCTAGAGATGACTATCTCACAGGTTGAGGAAGCCTTTGGATGAGACACTGCTGAGATACGGGTGAGGCTAGACCCACAGGCCATGGATTGATCAATTGAGGATGACATGCACTTTTGGAGTGTCATCAACATGAGGGTCAAGAACTCCAATGACAAGAGTAGTGTCATTATCTATCCCGCACTCTGTTATGTGCACAGACTTTTGGTCGGCATTGTGCTTTGCTCGGCGGAGCCGACAAATGTGCCAGACAATGACATTCACTTCTTATGGCACTTTACAAGTGAGGGATTAGGATACATGTTATGGGTCGAGCTACAGATGAAGAGGATTGTAGAGGAAACAGGGAAGCCAAAGAGGAAGATTATGGTTGGAGGCATGATCGGCCACTTGGCGGAGTACCTTGGATTGGTCCCACCATCTAATTTTCCACGGAGGTGCACTTCCTACCTCATAACTACAGAGAGGTTGGTGCGATTTGAGATGCTTAGCGCTATACAGATCACAGAGGTATTTCATTGGTTATATGGCGCTAGGAAGGTCACATTCATGGAACTTCCTCTTCTCAACAAGATGAAGTTAGAGTTTGATACACCTCTAGCAGACTTGGAAATTTCACCAGACTCCTTTTGCAGAGAGGAATTTCACTGCGAGCTCCATGGCCTTGGTCCAGCCACTGTCCAGCGCGATGATAGTAGCTTACCTTTCACTGAGCAACAACAGCAGTACTCTCCATAGCCTCCGCCAGAGATCGAGCCTATGCAGGAGGATTATGTGCCACCCCACTACTGCCAGCCTCTGCATGATTTCTATGAGCGTATGATGTAGACTATGCAGGATGGATTCTGCAGCCAGGACAGTATGATACTGGAGCACAATGTGTTTGTCTTCTAGAGCTTAATCGATATGGATGAGAAGATTGACCACCTATCGGCTCGCATCCACGAGATGAAGTACCAGGTAGGTGGTGTCTCAGACCTTGATCCCAGAGCAGAGAGGCATACAACTAGGAGGCAGAGGAGCACAGATTAGCTAGCTTGTTATCAGCAGCGTTATTTTGGTAGTGGTTCTTCTTCCTCACAACAGTGATTTGTGAGCATTATATTCTTACCCTTTCCATAATTCGATGTGTACGCTTTTCCCTATTTGTCTACATTGAGAGCAATGTAGCAGTATAAGTATGGGGAGGGGTATGTATTGATCTCACTGCTGGATTGGGGAATTTTTTTTCTAGACTTGCTACTTTTGGATATTTATTTTGCTTTGTTTTAGATATTTTCCCCTTTTTGTTTTGGGGATGCTTTCCATTTGATGTACTTGAATGATGTTAGCTTTTATATTTTTCTTAGCCTTAACATTTGGAAAGCACTTTGCTACTTTTTGGATTGGAGAAACATGAAAAAATTGAAAATAAATAGAAAATAAAAACGGAAAAAATAATGTAAATAAAAAGAATCCCGCTAAGTTGAAACCCGAGAGGGCATCTTAGGCAACATTGGGGGCCCAGATAGGTCAAAAATCTGAAAGGGTGACCTAGGTAAAAATGAGAGGCTAAATGTGCGAAAAAATGTGAGATGTAAGCCGAAGAAATATGATGTGTGGATCGGATGAAAACCCGAAAGGGCTCCTAGGCAATATGAGGGAAAGAGAGAAAAAAGAGTTATGTGTTCACTCATTTGCCGGCATTGGAGTCATAAGGTTGTGGTAGCCATATGGATGGATCAGGTAGCTTGACATCTTAAGGACCTCTTGGGATTGGGTAATTTAGTGGGAAAAACAAAGTAAGTTATGAAATTCTTGATCATTAATTTTCTTCATTTTTAGGATGATATATTGGTATAAAGTTGAGCATGTGTTTAAAATTTATGCATGCTTTTAGCTTCACCTTGTACCATTGGATTTGGGATTATTGATTTGAGATTTTGAAATATTTTAGAGATATTAATGAATTGGTAGGTTGATATGGTTTTGGTAGATTTAGGAATGGGGGTTGTAGGAAACTTCTCATTTGACCTTAACATTGGGGTGTGTGATATATAGAATTTTGTGAGGTATTGACTTGGGGGAATAGTAGTTAGGATGTAGATACGTCAATTCCTTCGAATGTTTGGATCTTTTCTTACTCAAGGGCGAGTAAGGTTTAGGTGTGGTGAGGTTTGATGTATCCATTTTATGTGCATAATTTAGTACTTTTTAGGATCACTTAGTCAATTGCTCCCAAGAACTAGGTTTAGCTACAAGAGTTCATACTAATTGATGCTAAACAACCAAACATAAAACAAGAAAATTCAAAGATGAAAATGGAAGAAAACAGGGTTCCAAAAAGTACCAAAAATGCAGATGAAAAAGATTGTGAATGAGAGGAAAGAGAGTGCTATTTATAGTACAAATAGGATAAGGTGACATTCTGGCCACCCGTTGGCCGCGACTTGCGACGGGCTCATCGCGACTTGCGACGGGCTCATCGCGAATTGCGATGGTCTCACGACGAGGCCATCACAACTCGCGATGGGTGCCAGAAGTTTTCTTTGTTTCCTTTTCTTCTTCTTGTGGTATCAATCATCTTCATAGCAATTCTTCTCATTTTTTCAAGTCTTCAATGTCTCCAAAAATGGTCTTCAATGGCCCCCGGTCTTCATGTCTTCGAAGCAAGTCTTCAAAAGTCTTCGAAAATGTGATCTTCAATGGCCTCCGGTCTTCATTGCCTCCGTGTTCCTCCCTTGTCACGAAAAATCCACTTAGAAGAGGTAAAAGAGCATAAAGTTGCTCTTACCCCTCCTAAGATAATTTCAAGGTAAAACACAAGCTCTTGATAATAAAAGAGCACAAAAGTGTCCCAAAATAGTACTAAATTATGTACATAAAATGGACACATCACTTATATATATATATATATATATATACACACACACACACTTCTAGCCTAATATGAACCCTATATGTTTAAATGCTTAAGAAAATCCATCTTCTTCATGGAAGACCCCAATTTTCCACTATCTACTTAATTGTATTTAGTAAGCAGAAGTGGCTTATAAATTATAACTTTGAGAGGTACGGCAACGACCTCCCATAGGGCTTATAAAAATATAACTTTGAGAGGTACGTCGAGGACCTCCCACATAGTCGTAAATCTAAAATGGTAAAACAAGGAAGGGGACATGTGTCGGCCCTTTTTCAAGGGGACTTCCCCCAGAGTGTAGTGACTTGGGCATGTTCATGATTCCTTAGACTGTAGGAAATACAATGTTTATAATGGTTGTTCAAATAAGGAGTACAGTGGAGATGTTGTGGAATTTATAATTTATGATAACATTAAATGTTCAATTGATGATCATTTTTGCCATATTATTGATGTTATTGATGATATTAAGAAAAATGTATTTGATATTGATGGTGAATACTTGTTGAAAGTAGCTTGGAGAATTGCCTTTTTGGTGATGATTTGCATGTTTATCCTCTAAATTCTAGTCTAGTTGAACCCATAAGAGAACTTTAAACACTTGAAGAGCTTCCCCTTTAACCCCCTTATAAAATCCTCATTGCACCAAGGGAGTCAAAATCCCCTTCAGAAGTGGAATTCAAGCCATTACCCGATAACTTGACGTATGGGTTCCTTGTTGAATAGGAAAATTTACCGGTTATTTTATTAAGTAAACTCACCAAGGAGAAAGAGGGAAGGTTTATTAAGGTTCTTAAAGGGCACGGGAAAGCAATTGGAAGGACAATTGCTGATGTCAAATGCATTATCCTTTCCATTTGCATGCACCACATCTTATTGGAAGATGGGGCAAAACCATTGAGACAACCACAATGGTGGTTGAACCCGCTGTGATAGAAGTAGTAGTCATTATACTACTTCAAACCAATATGATTTACCTCATATCTGATAGCAAGTAGGTTAGCCCCACTCAAGTTGTACCCAAGAAGAGTGGTGTGATGGTGGTTGAAAACAAAGGGGGAATTTGGTCCCCACCCGAGTTTGAAATGGATGGAGAGTGTGTATAGACTATTGTTCTTTAAATGCGTAACTAGGAAAGACCACTTCCCCTTGCCCTTTATAGACCAAATGTTATAGAGGTTAGTCGATCTTAATTTCTCACTACTTGAAAAATGGTACATAGGCACCGGTACCTAAGCCCTGGGGGTGGAAACCGGTGCTGAAATGATGTAAGACACTGGTTTTCAGAAAAAAAATCATGGAAATCGATGCCATTTCCCTTTTTCAACACTGGAAATTAAACGCCGTTGTCTAAAACCGATGCTGATATGTCCATTTTGTGTGCATAATTTAGTACTGTTTTGGGTCACTTTTGTACTCTTTTATTATCAAGAGCTTGTATTTTACCTTGAAATTCTCTTAGGAGGGGTAATAGCAACTTTACGCTCTTTTACCTCTTCTAAGTGGATTTTGCGTGACAAGGGAAGAACACGGAGGCATGAAGACTGGAGGCCATTAAAGATCACATTTTTGAAGACTTTTGTAGACTTGCTTCAAAGGCATGAAGACCAGAGGCCATTGAAGACCATTTTTGAAGACATTGAACACTTGAAAAATGCGAGGAATTTCTATGAAGATGAATGTGTACCACAAGAAGAAGAAAAGAAAATAGGATTTAGTTTTGGCACCCATCACGAGTAGCGATAGCCTCGTCGCGAGACCACCGCGAGTCGAGATGAGCCCATTGCGAGTCGTGATCAATGGGTGGCCAGAATTTAACCTTATCCTTTTTGTCCTATAAATAGCACTCTCTTTCCTCTCATTCACATCTTCTTCATCTGCATTTTTGGTACTTTTTAGAACCCTATTTTCTTCCATTTTCATCTTTGAATTCTCTTGTATTATGTTTAGTTGTTTAGCATTAATTAGTATGAACTCTTGTAGCTAAATCTAGTTCTTGGGAGCAATTGACTAAGGGTTCCAAGCCCATATCTTAAGAAAAACTCGTAGCCTATTTGATACTCTTACTATTATGCATTTATGGAGCATTGAATGTGTTTGTTAATGTCATTAATGTTATTGAAAGCTTGAGTATATGAAGTACTTGTATGATATGCTTGTCAGGGTTTGGGGAAATGGGTTGATTTCCCCTTTTCTTAATAGGAATCCAAGAGTATGATTTAGAGCTTTTGATTGTGTTGATGGATTGATAATTGCTAGATGAATATGATAATGCTGAATTCTTTGTCATGTTTGTTGCTTGTAGCAAATGAGAGAAGTCTATGAATGTCGATCGTTCTTGACTAATCTTGTGTAAATGCATGAATTGGTTAAATGCTTAGACACGGTGTAGTGTTTATAAGTGTTGCCAAGTTTGTTGATTCTTTGTGCTAAATGCCATCAATGGGATACTTTTAGTAGTGTTTCAACTACGGGAGTCATTGGTGAGGTTTGACAAGGGATGTCGAATTCACTCGTGAAAACTACTGTCTAAGAAGGATAGAAGTTTAGTCTTCACAATAAGTAGTGAAAGTAGTAAATAGGTTGCATGTTCAATGATGGATAAGAGGCTTGGAAGTGGAAGTCAATTGCGCCCAAGGTTCCGTTAATTGTTGTTTTCATCTTATCTTTAGTTGTATTACATGATTAGCATAGTTCTCTCACTTATCTAGTTGTTGTACTTTAATTTGATAACTTAGGATCAAACCAACCAAAATCCCCCCTTGTTTACATGCTTTTATATGTATCTATGTATGTATAAGCTTAGTATGTTTTCTCTTATACATGTGTTAACACTTGAAAAGATCCCTCTTCTCGTGGACGACCCCGACTTTCCATTATCTACTTAATTGTAGATAGGAAGCATTAGGGCTTAAAAGTATTAACTTTGAGAGGTACGACGACGATCTCCCAAATTTTGGCGCCGCTACCGGGGGAGAGGCATTTATTTTTAAGTGTTTGGGCATATTATGTGTGATTATATGCTATTTGTAAATATTTGTTAGTTTGCTTTTATTTAGATTTCTTAGTTTATTTTCCATTTTCACTTGGCTTGCAGAAATATTGTTCGAGTTCTTGGTGCATAGTTCGTATGCGACCCCGAGTTAGAGTTGAATTTGAGACTGGCTAGGAGGCTTTCCTTGGAAAGTATGAATAACACCCTTCAGAGTGACCATTTTGTGGATAAATCTTCCTCTATGGAACATCAACTTGAGCACAAAGATGAGCATCCGGGAGGGGGACCTCAACATCCTCCTCTCCAAGGGTGAGCTCCTCACCTCCACCAAAGAGAGATTCCTTTGGGGAAAGCTTTGTTAAGAGACATAATGGCCCCAACCTCGATCAACAACCAATGTGCATCGAGTATCCCGTGGTTAGACCGAACATGCACTTTGAGCTAAAGAACGGGTTCATCAACATGCTACCTATCTTCCTTGGTAGGCAAAGGGAGAATGCCAACAAACACCTCACCGAATTTCACTTCTTGTGTGGTGGTATGGACCCTCGTGGAGTGGATGAAGATTTCTATAAGTTGAAGGCATTCCCGTTCACACTAAGGAATGGTGCAAGAGATTAGCTCCACTACCTACCACCCAAGAGCATTAAGAGTTGGCTTGATATGAAAACAAAATTTCTAGCCAAATAATTTCCGGCCTCTAGATTCACCGCCTTGAAGAAGGACATAAGAAAAATCCTCTAATGGCATGAAGAATCTCTCTTCGACTATTGGGAGAGGTTCAAGAAGCTTCTTGCAAGTTGACCTTATCACGGTTATTCGGATGGGGATTTGGTTTATTACTTCTACAATGGCCTTCTTGATGAAGATCAAAGGTTGGTAAGAAGTTCTTGTAGTGGCACCTTCAGGAACAAAACATCCTCTGAGGCTATGCAATTGTATGATGAGCTAGCGGAAGAATCTAGAAACTTTAGCTCAAGGGCCGATTTGAGAAGGAAAAATCCAATGCCCGCAAGTAACTCTTAAAATAGTGGAAAGCTCGAGGATCAAGTCTTGAACCTTGCATCTATGGTCCAATCATTGATGACGAAGCCCGAGAATGTGCCACATGTTAAATCATGTGAAATTTGTTACTTGGCGCATCCTATGGACACTTGCCCCACTTTGCAAGAGGTTTATGTTAAAGAGGTAAGTGTCATGGGCTATCAAGGGAATCAAGGCTACCAAGGAAACCAAGGATATCAAGGTGGGCAAGGCTACTAAGGTCACCAAGGCTACCAAGGTTATCAAGGGTACCAAAACCGGCCGTACAATTCAGGAAATCGTGATAACCTGAACCTCCGGGATGGAAACCCTCAAGGAAGACAAAACCCTCAACCATATTGGCCTCATTAACAACAATATAGGCCACCTCAAAAACAATTTCAAAGGCTCCAAGACAAACCCCGAGACCAAGGGGAGAGCTCGGGGCTAACAAAGGATGAGGTGATGCAAGCCATTCACCGGTTAGGCATGTGCGCGGAAAAAAGTGAGAAATTCCAAGATGAAGCCAAGGAGGGTATCAAGAACTTAGAAACTCAAGTGAACAAATAGCTCAAGTGGTGAACTGGATGGAAGCCCGGGAAAAGGGTAAGCTACCCTCTCAATCAGAGATGAACCCTCGACAAAATGCAAGTGCTATCGCTTTGAGAAATGGTAGAGAGGTTGGCACTTCACTGGATATTGAAATTGTTGAAGAGGATCCTGAGAGGATTGAGGTGTTTGAAAAAGGAGTTGAGAAGGAAGAAGCCCATGAGAAGAAGGCCAAAGAGTTAGCAAAAAAGAGCAAGGAAGAAGAAAGCGAGGTGCAGACATTGGTGCCAAGACTGAAGTCAACCTCAATTTTGGAACCTTCATCTCCACCTCACAAAATAGCAAAGATGGTGGAGATCCCTCCATATGTACCAGAACCTCCATTTATGGAAGCCGTTGAAGGACAAAAGGAGGAAGGATGACAACAAGGAAATCTACGAAGTCTTTCATAGATGTGAGGTAAATATCCCACTCTTGAATGCCATTGACTAAATTCCTAGATATGTTAAATTTCTCAAGGAATTATTTGTTGTGAATAGAAAATAAAGGGCCAAAAAAAAGTTGAAAAATGGAAAAAGTGAGCATGTTTCCGCCTTGTGTCAACAAGAGCTACCCCCTAAATGTAGCGATCCCGCCATGTTCACAATCCCTTACATAATAGGAAATACACATTTTGAAAAAACTATGCTTGATTTAGGTGCATCAATAAATGTGATTCCTTACTCATTATATGAAAACCTCAACTTGGGTACATTGCACAAAACCGGGGTGGTAATCTAATTGGCCAATCGTTCTAGTGCATACCCTAAAGGTATTGTCAAGGACGTGTTGGTTAAGGTGGATTCCTTAGTTGTCCCCACGGATTTTTATATCCTTGACATGGAGCATAATAAACATGCCTCCCCAATAAAATTGGGGAGGCCATTTTTGAAAACCTCTAGGATAATGATTGATGTGCATAAGGGTACCCTCACCATAGAATTTGATGGAATAAAAATAGAGTTTAACATAAATGACTCTATGAAGTATCCTGGTGAAGAACATGCTTGCCATATCCTAGATGTTGTTGAAGAAGTTGTGCAAGATGTTTTTGGACTAAGTGGTGATGATTCTTTGTTAGTTGCTTTGCAATGTGATAGTGATGATGCCCACAATGTATACTCTATGAGCACTAACTTTAAGGAAAACTTTGAGGATTTGAACCAGCTTGAAGAATTGAAATCGAGTCTCTCAAAACCTGCTCCTCTACTCTTAGAGGAGCCCGAGGAACCAGAATTCCTCCCATCACTTGTGAAAGCGTCGGTGATTTAACTTAAACCTTTGTGAAATGACCTCAAGTACACTTTTCTTGGGGAGGGGGAGACACTTCCATTTATCATTTCAAGCAAGCTTATCAAAGAGCAAGAAGAAAGGTTCATGGTGGTGTTACGGGAAAACAAGGAAGCAATTGGATGGAATATTGCCGACATCAAAGGCATAAGTCCATCCACTTGTATGCATAGAATCTTGTTGGAAGAAGATTCAAGACCCGTCCAGCAACCCCAACGCCATTTAAACCCACCTATGATGGAGGTGGTGAAGGTGGAAATCCTCAAGTTACTCCAAGCAGATATGATCTATCCAATCTCGAATAGCAAGTGGGTAATTCAAACTCAAGTGGTACCCAAAAAGAGCGGGGTGACGGTGGTAAAAAAAGAGAAGGGTGAAATGGTGCCCACCCGAGTTCAAAATGGGTGGCGCGTTTGCATTAACTATCGGAGCTAAACACGGAAACCCGAAAGGATCACTTCCAGTTGGCAATCATTGATCAAATGCTTGAGAGGTTAGCAAGCCACCCCTTATATTAATTTTTGGATGGGTACTCGAGGTACTTTCAAGTGACTATTTCCCTGGAAGACCAAGAAAAGACCACCTTCATGTGTCCCTTTGTTACGTTTGCTTACAGGTGTATGCCTTTCGAGTTATGTAACGCCCCCGCAACTTTCCAAAGGTGTATGGTAAGCATTTTCTCAGATTTTGTTGAAAATTTTGTCGAGGTATTCATGGATGATTTCATCATTCATGGTAATTCTTCTGACAACTGTTTAGCAAATTTGGCACAAGTTCTTAAACGTTGCATTGATACTAATCTTGTGTTAAATTCTGAGATGTGTCACTTCATAGTAGAGAAAGGCATTGCCTTAGGCCATGTTGTCTCCTCTAAGGGTATTGAGGTTGACAAGGAAAAGATAGACACAATTCAAACTTTGCCTTATCCTACTAATATGCGCGAAGTGCGCTCTTTTCTTGGCCATGCAGGATTCTATCGTCGGTTCATCAAGGACTTCTCAAAGATAGCATCTCCTTTATGCAAGTTGTTGCAAAAAGAGGTGGAATTTGTGATGGAAGAGAGTTGTAAAGGTCGATACATTGAAAGAAATGTTAGTTTTGGCCCCTATTATACAACCCCCAGATTGGTCTTTCATTGAGAGACATGGATGCATAGATTGGTCGTTGCCTTTTGAGATTATGTGCGATAAAAGTGATTATGCCGTTGGAGCGGTGCTTAGTCAAAAGGTGGGAAGAGTGCCTCATGCCATATACTATGCATCCATGTCTCTCAATGAAGCCTAAAGAAACAATTCCACCACCGAAAAGGAGTTGCTAGCAGTGGTATTTTCTTTCAAAAAATTTCAATCTTACTTGCTTGGTACAAAAGTTATTGTGTACACTTACCATGCAGTGCTTCATCATTTAATGACAAAGAAAGAGGCCAAGCCAAGATTGATTGTGTGGATCCTGCTTTTGAGCGAATTTGAGTTAGAGTACGAGACAAGAAGGGTGCAGAGAACCTTGTGGCCGATCATTTGAGCTGGTTGACTCTATGCGAAGACATTGTAGTAAACCCCAAAGTGAAAGAGCAACTATGGGAGGAATTCCCTGATGAACAATTGTTCACCATTAGAGATCTCCCACTGTGATATGCCGATATTATAAATTTTCTTGTCGCCGGTAAATTCCCTCCTCATTTTTCCAAGGCCCAAAAGGATAAATTAAAGAGTGATGCTAACTATTATGTGTGGGATGATCCCTTTTTGTGGAGACATTGTGCAGATCAAGTTGTTAGGAGTTGTATCCCTGATAATGAAGTTCACTCAATTATTGAATTTTGTCATTCTCATGCATGTAGCGGTCATTTTGGAGCAAAGAGGACCGCTAGGAAAGTTTTAGAAAGTGGGTTTTTATTTGCCTACATTTGAATAAGCATGTATACACCTTTTGCAAATCTTGTGATGAATGCCAGAGAGTAGGAAATATCTCCACTAGGAATGAAATGCCCCAAAGGCCTATTCTGTATTGTGAAATCTTTGATGTTTGGGGTATTGACTTTATGGGACCTTTCCCTAGTTCTTATGGATTTACATATATTCTTCTTTCCATTGATTATGTGTCGAAGTGGGTTGAAGCAAAACCCACATGGACTGAAGATTCTAAATTGGTTTCAAAATTACTGAAAGATAAAATCTTTTCTAGGTTTGGGGTACCCCGAGCCTTGATTAGTGACCGTGGCACCCATTTTTGCAATCGGACCATAGAGGCACTCTTGAAGAAGTATGAAGTCACTCATAAGATATCCACCGCCTATCACCCACAAACCAACGGGCAAGCCAAAGTTTCCAATCGGGAAATGAAGTCCATCCTTCAAAAAATAGTTAACCTTAATCGGAAAGATTGGAGTTCTCTGTTGAATGATGCCTTGTGGACGTATAGGACGACTTAGAAGATACCAATCGATATGTCACCATACCGGTTAGTGTTTGGGAAGCCTTATCATCTACCGATGGAAATTCAACATAAGGCTTACTGGGAAGTCAAAGAAATCAATCTTGATATAGATGAGGCCGGCTTGCACAAGAAGTTAAAATTGAATGAACTAGATGAGATCCGGAGGGAGTCCTATGAGAACACCGAAATCTATAAAGAGAAGACAAAGGTGTGGCACGACAAGATAATCATTAGGAATGATTTTGACGTTGGTTAAAAGATCCTCCTATTCCAATCTCGCCTTCGCCTATTCCCAGGTAAGTTGAGGTCCCAATGGATTGGTCCTTTTGAGGTGGTTAAGGTATCCCCGCTTGGCACAGTGGAGATTCTAGATCGAGCTAAGTCCAATACATTCAAGGTTAATGGACAATGTTTGAAACCTTACCACGAGAATTTTGTGTCGAAAAAAGGAGAGGACGTTGATCTTCTCGATCCGGCTTGTGAGTAAAACCCAAGAAAAGGGAGTAAGTCATGCCGACGATGTTAAATAAACTTGGTTTTCATCATCCAAATCGTCATTCGTGACTTTCCGTTGATGTTGTTTGGTTTTGGATTTTGTCATTATGTTTCTTTGTTTTGCTTTATGCTTTTCACGGGTTGTTTTTCCATGATTTTGTAGCAATTTTGAAGCCAGGGCATTGGAATTTTGAAGGGAGAAATGCTTGGAGTTAAGAAGGAAAGACTTGGACAAGAGAAGGAATCAGAAAAATTTTCTAAGTACCAGGTTAGTAGTCCGTCGCGAGTTGCGACGGTAAGTTTTGGCGAGATTTCAGCTTTCAGCTTCCACTTTTCGTGAGTCTCGTCATGAGTCGCAACCAAATCAAGGATTTTGGCTGAAAAGTGGAGGTCTCGACCTCCACCTTTCGCGAGTCGTGATGGCCTCATCACGAGTCACGATGGCCTTGCGATGGCCTCATTGCGAGTCACAATGGCCTTGCGATGGCCTCATTGCGAGTCACAATGGCCTTGCGATGGCCTCATTGCGAGTCCTTGAGACTAGCCCTCGAGACATCATCCCCTCAAGACCTCAGATCCTTGAAGCCCTAAGCCCTTGACTCGAGCCAAACCTGAAAATTCATCACCCTCTCGAGGCCAACCCTCAAGACCAGCCCTCGAGACATCATCCCCTCGAGACCTCAAGGCAGGAAGCCCTCGACTCGAGCCGATTCTGAAAGTCCATCACCCTCTCGAAGCCAGTCCTCGAGACCAGCCCTCGAGACATCATCCCCTTGAGACCTAGAGGCCACAAGCCCTCGACTTGAGCTGAACCAGAAAGTCCATCACCCTCTCGAGGCCAGTTCTCAGACCAGCCCTCGAGACATCATCCCCTCGAGACCTTGAGGCCGCAAGCCCTCGAATCGAGTTGAACTAGAAAGTCCATCACCCTCTCGAGGCCAATCCTCAAGACCATCCCTCGAGACATCATCCCCTCGAGACCTCGAGGCCACAAGCCCTAGACTCGACCAAACTAGAAAGTCCATCGCCCTTTGAGACGTCACCCTCTTAAGACCAGTCCTCGAGACCTCGGGTCCTTGAGGCTGTAAGCTCTCGACTCAGGTTACGAGCCAAACCTTTTGAAACCTTGGGATCACGAGCCAAACCTCTCGAGACCTCAGAGCCGTGAGCCCTCGAGGCAGCGAGCCGAACCTCTTGAGACCTCGTGTCCTCTAGGACAAAAGCCCTTGAGACTAGTGAAGCCTTTTAGCCCCTCAAGACCAATGCCCCTCGAGACGTCATCTTTCATCCTTAAGCCTAACTAGACTTGAGCCCCTCGAGACCAAATATTTCATCCTTGAGCCTAGCCATACCCAAGCCCATCGAGACCAGATCTTTCATCCTCGAGCCTAGCCGTACCCAAGCCTTCGCTACCCGTCGCGAGTCACGATGAACATGTCGCAAGATATGACGGATGTACAGGTCTGCTTTAAAAAATGGGCAAAACCCTTTCTGCCACAAACACATCCACACTTCTGCTGCTACTCTTCATCGTCCTCATCCTTTCCTCCACCAAACGACCACCGCTCGCCGCCGCTAATAGCCACCTTCCGCCACTCACAACCACCACTCCATACCCCATCCTTTCTTCCCAATCTCCACCCACAAATCACCATAAAAACTTTGAATAACACAAACCCTAGAATTTGGGGGTTTTGTAACTTTGGGCAATTCGATTTTGAATTGATTGTGGGCTTCCTCCTTTCATTTTCCTAAGCATCTAAGTGGTACATTTCTTTAGTTTATTGAGCTTCAATTGTGATTATGAATGTATACTCTATTTATTGGATATTGTGTAGATTATGTGTGATGCCTTAGGAAATTAAATTGTTGGACATTGGTTGATTTTGGTGAATATATTGTGCTTGCAATTTAATTTGATGGGTATTGTGTGCATATTTTGTGGTTGCAGTGTGGACTGTACATTTTGTGGTTGCGGTTTGGATTGTGTTGTGCTTGTTTAATTTTGGATTGTATGCATTTGTGTTGCTTTGGCTGAGAATAGATTATGACTTATGCTAGATATGAGTCATGTTACCCTTGATTAAACATAGTTGTTACTTGGATAAAATGTTATTGTGTTTTGCAATGTTATTTTGCTTAGGGTAGTTTAGCCATGGGACATGGATGTTGACTTTGTGAATGTACTAATAGTGGCTACACTTGTTGAGCACAACTGTGATTTTAAAATATAGCACATTATTTCAACTATGTGAGAACTTCATGGACTTTAGATTATGGGCTTGGTGGACATAATATGGATTGTATATACAATCCATATTATGACTTGAACTAGTTGACTTGATTTTGATTTGGCTTGTGATGATGAACTAGTTTAAGGTTGAGTATGAATTTTCAATTTTGCATATACACATTTCCTGTGCATTTGATTTGTTTGTTGTGGTTGTTAGATATGGCCCCCACGAATAGACCCAGGGCTCCCCCACGAGGCGGGCACATCGCATCTCCACCTCCGTCTCCTTCACGGGCTTCGGAATCGAGCCATGTACCTCCCCCTCCGGATAGGTACATGGGTTTGACCCACGTGCCTACATTAGATGCTCTTGGACTCACCCAGCCGGTCAGATGCCTCCTCACCAAGGGGAGAATGGAAGGGTTCATGAGTAGGAGCACGCACTCTTACTAGAGGTACACACTGGAGTTCCTGTCCACGATCCGTATAAGCAGCATGAGAGGTGATCAACCATTATAAAGGTGCATTTCTTTTTCACTTGGATGATATATCTAGGCAAATAACTGTCTCATGGATTGAGGAGGCGTTTAGATTTGACATCGCAGATATACGGGCCAGGCTAGACCCACAGGCCCAGGAGCGATCGATTGAGGATGACATGCACTTTTAGAATGCCATCAACATAAGGCCGAAGAAATCCCATGATAAGAGTAGTGCCATTATCCACCCTGCACTCCATTATGTGCACTGACTGTTGGCTGGCACAGTACTTTGCTCCGCAGAGCCGAAGAATGTGCCAGACAATGACATTTACTTTCCGTGGCACTTAATGAGTGAGAGACCAGGATATGGGTTGTGGGCAGAGTTGTGGATGAAGAGAATCATGGAGGTTGCAAGAAAGCCAAAGGGGAAGATCATGGTCGGAGGCATGATAGGCCTTTTAGCAGAGTACTTGGGATTGGTTCCTCCGGCTGACTTTCCACACTTAGGGAGGCGTACTTCCTATCTTATCATTGTTGAGAGGTTAATTAGATTTGAGATGCTCAGTGCCACATGGGCCACGGGGCTATTCCATTGGTTGTATAGCATGGGGAAGGTCATATTCATGGCCCTTCCTCAGCCCAACAAGATGAAACTAGAATTTGATACACCTCTAGGAGACTTGGAGTTTTCACCTGACTCCTTATGTAGAGATAACTTCCAGCGGGAGCTCTGTGACCTTGGCCCAGCTCCCGTCCAGTGCGATGATAGTACCCTACCTTTTTCTAAGCGATAGTAGTAACAGCACTCCCGGTAGCACTCCCCGTAGCCTCCACCAGAGACCGAGCCAATGCAGGAGGACGATGTGCCACCTTACTATTCCCAGCCTCCACCGGACTTCTATGAGCGGATGATGCAGACTATGCAGGATGGATTCCATTGCCAGGACATCATGATATTGGAGCATAATGTATTTGTGTCCCACACCTTGATCGACATGGATGAGGAGATTGATCACCTGTCAGCTTGCATCCATGAGATGTAGTCCCAGGCAGGTAATGTCTCTAGCCTCGATCCGAGAGTGGAGAGGTAGAGAGCTAGGAGACAGAGGAGCACGGAGTGGCTGGCACATTATCAGCAGCGCTATTTTGTGAGCACCATAGCTTTACCCTTTCCATACTTCGCTTTGTATGTTTTTGCCCTATTGTCTACATTGAGGGCAATGTAGTGTTCTAAGTATGGGGAGGGGTATCTACTTTGAGGTGATTAGGGTTGAAGATACTTTTGGACAGCTCTTTTATTTTGTTTTAGGTATTTTTCCCTTTTGTTTTGGGATATTTTTCTTTTGATGTACATGCATAATGTTGGCTTTGATACTTTTCTAAGCCTTAACATTTGGAAATCACTTTGCTACCTTTTGGATTGAAGAAACGTGAAAAAATACTGATTTTTTTTTAAAAAATATAATGAAATTTTTAAAAAAAGAATCCCACTAAGTTGAAAACTCGAGAGGGAAACTTAGGTAACATTGGGAGCCCGGATAGGTCAAAAACCCAAAAGGGCGACCTAGGCAAAAATGAGAGGCTAAATGTGCAGAAAAAGGTGATATGTGAGCCAAAGAAACATGATGTGTGGCTAGGATGAAAACCCGAAAGGGCTCCTAGGAAAAATGAGAGAAAATGAGAGAAATTGAAAAATGTTGAGTGTTCACTCATTTGCCAGTTTTGGAGTCATAAGGTTGCGGTGACCATACGGATGGATCGGGTAGCTTAACATCTTTAGGACCTTTTGGGAGTGGAAAACATAGCAGGAGAAGATGAAGTGAGTTATGGAATTCTTGATCGTTAATATGCTTCGTTTTAAACCTTATACATGTCTTTAGCTTTACCTTGTATCATTGGATTTGTGATTATCATTTCGGGATTTGAAGATGTTTTAGGGATATCAATGAATTGATGGGTTGATATGGTTTGGGTAGATTTAGGAATAGGGGTTGTGGGAAACTTCTCATTGAACCTTATCATTGGGATGTGTGATATTGAGAGTTTTGTGAATTATTGATTTAGGGGAATAGTAGTTAGGATGTGGATATGTCATTTCCTTCGTATACTTGGATCTTTTATTACTCAAGGGCGAGTAAGGTTTAAGTGTGGGGAGGTTTGAAATGTCCATTTTATGTGCATAATTTAGTACTATTTTGGGTCACTTTTGTGCTCTTTTATTATCAAGTACCTTGAAATTTTCTTAGGAGGGGTAAGAGTAACTTTACGCTCTTTGACCTCTTCTAAGTGGATTTTGCGTGAAAAGAGAAGAACATGGAGGCATGAAGACCGGAGGCCATTAAAGATCACATTTTCGAAGACTTTAGAAGATTTGCTTCGAAGACATGAAGACCGGAGGCTATTGAAGACCATTTTTTAAGGTATTGAAGACATGAAAAATGAGAGGAATTGCTATGAAGATGAATGTGTACCACAAGAAGAAGAAAAGAAAATAGGATTAAATTCTGGCACCCATCGCAAGTCACGATGGCCTCGTCGCGACGAGACCATCGCAAGCAGCGACTGAGCCACGACGAGACTGTCGACGGGTGGCCAGAATTTAACCTTATCCTTTTTGTACTATAAATAGCACTCTCTTTCCTCTCATTCAAAACTTCTTCATCTGCATTTTTGGTACTTTTTAGAACCCTATTTTCTTCCATTTTCATCTTTGAATTCTCTTGTATTATGTTTAGTTGTTTAGCATTAATTAGTATTAACTCTTGTAGCTAAATCTAGTTCTTGGGAGCAATTGACTAAGGGTTCCAAGCCCATGTCTTAAGAAAAACTTGTAGCCTATTTGATACTCTTACTATTATGCATTTATGGAGCATTGAATGTGTTTGTTAATGTAATTAATGTTATTGAAAGCTTGAGTACATGAATTACTTGTATGATATGCTTGTCAGGGTTTGGGGAAATGGGTTGATTTCCCCTTTTCTTGATAGGAATCCAAGAGTATGATTTAGAGCTTTTGATTGTGTTGATGGATTGATAATTGCTAGATGAATATGATAATGCTGAATTCTGTCATGTTTGTTGCTTGTAGCAAATGAGAGAAGTCTATGAATGTCGATCGTTCTTGACTAATCTTATGTAAATGCATGAATTGGTTAAATTCTTAGACACGGTGTAGTGTTTGTAAGTGTTTCCAAGATTTTTGATTCTTTGTGCTAAATGTCATCAATGGGATACTTTTAGTTGTGTTTCGACTACGGGAGTCATTGGTGAGGTTTGGCAAGAGATGTCGAATTCACTCTTGCAAACTACTATCTTAAGAAGGATAGAAGTTTAATCTTCACAATAAGTAGTGAAAGTAGTAAATAAGGTGCATGTTAAATGATGGATAAGAGGATTGGAAGTGGAAGTCAATTGCACCCAAGGTTCCGTTAATTGTTGTTTTCATCTTATCTTTAGTTGTATTGCATGATTAGCATAGTTCTCTTACTTAGCTAGTTTTTGTACTTTAATTTGATATCTTAGGATCAAACCAACCAAACCCCCCTTGTTCACATGCTTTTATATGTATTTATGCATGTATATGCTTAGTATGTTTTCTCCTATATATGTGTAAACACTTGAAAAGATCCTTCTTTTCATGGACAACCACGACTTGCCATTATCAACATAATTGTAGATAGGAAGCATTAGGTCTTAAAAGTATTAACTTTGAGAGGTACGACGATGACCTCCCAGGTGCCTTACAAGAAACATAGCACTGGTAGGGAACATAAAAGTGCAAGAAACCGGTGTCCGTAATGGAAAGGTGTCTGGGATATCATTTTTTCTAGCACTGGTAGTGCTAATATTGGATGATTGCCAGTGCTAAAAGAGGTAACTATGAGAGTAATAGTATCTTTGGCGCAAAAAAATGGTGGGAAACTTTAGCACCGGTTAAATGGCAGTATGCTGGTGTCTATGTAAAATCATAGCACCGGAATACTTTGTACTGGTGGCAAAAAATGGGTCCCATTTTAAAAAGGGATGGTATTATTTTTATTTCTAGCACCGGTAAAGAAAATAGACTATACTGGTACTGAAAGAGGTTCCTATGACCATAAAAGTGGATTTAGCGGGCAAAATTTTGGTGGGAAATTATCTACCACCGGTATGTAGGCATAATATCGGTGCTAGAAGAGCATTTAATGTTCACCTACCACTATTCATTGGTGGGTAAAAAGTGTGGTTTTGGGAGAGAATGTTCATTAATGGTGTTTTTTGGAGGGTTTTAGCATTGAATGCTCAAATGAAGACCCACAAAGGTTAGATTTTAAATTATTTAACATGTTATTGATGATGAAATATGTTACAAATGGTTTGTATGCATATATTTTGTGTTTTTGATCATGTTCATGGTGCTTGCATTAATGGAATAAATGTGATTCTTTTCTAGATTTCTTAATGTCATTAATACCTTGTTTAAGAATGTGAAATTGTTGGGCAAGTTTTGAATGTAGAGATGTGAGTTGTACGTGAGGTTTTCCAAATTGATTTTGAATGTTTAGAATCTTGTGTAGCCACGATCATTGTGTGGAACTATAATTTTCGTACATTCATTAATTTGTAGAGATTGAATGTGAAATTGAGAGGCATAAGCATATGTATTGCAACTTTAATTGGTTTAGAAAAGAATATGTTGTTTTCGTGGAGGAGTGTTTAGAACACTCATTTGGCCGTGAGAAGCGAGTGTTATATCCTTGTCGTGATTATAAGAATAGTAAACATAGTGGTGATAGAGACATCATAAAACCTCACTTGGTTAGGAGAGGGTTTTAAAAAGGTTATTTGGTTTGGATATTTCATGGTGAGAAGGCACTGCCGGAGGTGGTTGTAGGTAGTGGATGAGAGTGTTTTGGAGATGTAAATTTAGATGACATGTGTGAGAAGGTTGTCGATGAATTTATGAAGAGGCCCGAGGATGTGTTGGACATTTCTTAGGTGAGAAGGACAAGTCCCGGTTGCAATAAGAAATATACGGTAATGTTATGTTTGATGGAATTCTATAATATGAAAGGTGTTGGTTCATGGAGTGGCACTAGCATGAATAAGTTTTTAAAGTTCTTGAATGAGAAGATTCCCTCCGGTAATAGGTTACCGTACATCCTATACAAAGCAAACAAAATTCGTTGTCCGATGGGAATGGAGTATGAAAAAATATGTGTTTGTCCCAATAATTGTGTTTTGTATAGGGATGGCTAGGATAAGGAGGTGGCTTTCCCTGTATTCCATGTGTCATGCTATAAGAAAAGTAGAAATGCAGTTGTCGAGGGAGATGTTGTCGTAAAGTTAAGGAAACGTGTTCCTGCAAAATGCATGTGGTATCTTCCAATTATTCTGAGGTTGAAAAGGTTGTTCAAGAACGCCAATGATGCAAAGAACATGATGTTGAACATGGGAAGGTGATCTCTTGAATATGATGTGATTTTTCATCCAACTAATGCCAATCAGTGGAAGAGATTTGATAAGAGGTATCTGAAATTTTCAAGTGAGCCAAGGAACTTATGGATTGCTTTATGTACTGATGGAATGAACCCATTCGGTAACATGTCCTCTAGGTATAGTTCATGGCTGGTAATGTTGGCCATATACAACCTTCCACTGTATTTGTTTGTGAAGAGGAAATATGTGTTGATACCTTTGTTGATTTCTGGGCCAAAATAGCCAATAAATGACATTGATACGTATTCAGCACCCTGATAGAAGATTTGAAGGTTTTATGGGCTAACAGTGTCGATGTGTTTGATGGTTTTAAGGGATCGAAGTTCAATTTGAAGGAAATGATTTTTTTTTATTATAAATGATTTTCCCGAAAATGAAAACCTTTCGAGTTATGTGGTGAAGGGGCACAAGGCATGTCCCATGTGTGAAGAGTCTAAAGACTACCAACAGCTAAAGAATGGTCGCATGACTACGTATTTGGATCATTAGAAATTCCTCCCAATGAAGTACAAATTGTGTGAGGACACGTTTCAGTTTGTTGGTGGAAAGAAGTTTAGAAAGGCGCCAAGACCAATCAAAGGGGTTCTCATCCACAAGAAGGTGAAGAACTTGAATGTTGTTCTTGGGGAAAAAATGAAGAAGGTGGGTGAAGTGCCTGATGGACCTTGGAAGTAGAGGTTGGTTTTCTTCAATTTACCTTACTGGAAGCATTTGGAGGTTTGACATTGTTTGTATGTAATGCACATTGAGAAGAATGTGTGCAAGAGTTTTATTGGTACCTTACTCAACATTTATGGGAAGACAAATTATGGCTTAAATGTGTGGAAGGATTTGTTGGAGCTTGGAATTTGGTCGGACCTAGCCCCAGAGGTGAGAGCACAACAAACATACCTCCCTTCTGCCCCGTACAATCTGTCAGTGGATGAGATGAGATCGGTTTTCAAGTGTATCCAAGGAATAAAGGTACCATCTGAATACTCTTCTAATGCTAGTCGCTTTGTGAATGATGATTTGCATATGAATGCCTTGAAATCGCATGATTGTCACATTCTCATGCTACAATTATTGCTAGTTGCCATCTGTGGTGCTATGGAGGAGGATGTGTGATTTAGAATTATGAAACTGTGTTTCTTCTTCAACTCCATTTTTCGTAAGAATATAAGTAGGCAAGTGCTGAATGTGTTAGCGGGAGGGGGTTTTGGTGTTATGTCAGTGGAAGAAGTACTTTCTTTCATCCTTCTTTGACATCATGGTTCATCGAGTCATTCATTTGGTTAGCGAAATTTTACCATGTGGTCTTGTGGGAATGCTTTGGAGTGGCACATGGGTGTTTTCAAAGGTTACGTTCACAATCATAGCCTACCAGATGCGAGCATCGTGCAAAGGTGCATGACCAAGGAGATCGTTGAATATTGTACTTCGAACTTAGTTGGTAAGAAATTGGTCGAATTACCTGAACAAGCACACTTTGGTAGGAAGAATGGGGATGCACGTTCAAAAGGTACACTTCATATGCCCTTCAATGCTGAGTTGATGAAAGTTCACCTTTATGTTTTACGGAATAGTAGCGAGACTGCAATCGATGTTCAAGTGCACATGTTATATTTACAAGCACTATATCTAAACTGGACTTCAAACAAAATAGAGCTAAAACATTCTTCCACATTCGTGAATTGGTTTTATAATCACTACAATGTGGACAACATACCTAGTAAACTTTGTGCCATTGCCATAAGGCCAAACTGCACTATCAGAAGATACCCGGGGTATGATATTAATGGATTCAGTTTTTGGGAGGTCATTTTCGTACCTCTCAAAGTTAATATTTTTAAGCCCAAAATTCTTCCTATCTATAACTAAGTGATAATGGCAAGCCGGGGTCATCCACAAAAAGAAGGATCTTTCTAAGGGTTTAAACATATAAAGCGGATAACATACTAGATATACATATACATACACACATTAAAGCAAGTAAATGGGGGGGGGGGGGTGGGTTTTGGTTGGTTTTTCCTAAATGATGAATTGAAAATCAAACAACTAGCAAAGCAAGTTAACAATGCTAGTCATGCAACAGCAACTAAAAAGATGATTAAATCAACAATTGACAAAGCTTTGGGGGCAATTGATCCTCACTTCCAAACCTCCTATAGATCCTTGATTCATTGACTCATTCATTCACATTTATTTCCTTTGGGGAATTCTATCACTTCCATATTGAAGATCACCATTCATTTATTCTTAATAGTAATTTGCAAATGTAAGCAACAACATTTTGCAAACCTCTTTGACAATCACTTTAGACAAACAACGCCTAAAGGTATTTTATCAACGACATTTCACACGAAGAGCCATAGATTCGATAACAACAAGCATTCTACCAAATGCATAGTTATTTAACCAAACAAAGAATTTATTAGGCTAACCCTAGAAAAAACCACATTCAAGGTTCAACCTTTCTTTGCTTCTATAGGACAAATGTGAGAATAATCCACATTAACATACTCATCTAGCAAGATTCACATCACATTATACAAAAGAAGTTCTAATTCCATATTCTTGGATTTTCATGTTAAATTAGCTAAGAAATTGGCAACTTTCCTAACTCCCCAACACTTCAATCATACAAATATTTCATATTCTCAAATAATTCATGGCATAAATGAAGTAAAACATCACATCAATGGCACAATAAATGCTTCCCAACAAATGTTCATAAATGATCAAAATAGAGAATCCCACTACATGGGTTTGGAAGCTTCAATCAATTGCTCCCAAGTGATTACTTAGCTACTACAATCCATGCTAATAATCATAAACAAACTCAACATAATCCAAAGTGAAATAAGATGAAAAAGAAGGAGAAACTAGGGTTTTTAAGAGAGGAAATTCGGCCAAAGGGAGAAGATAGGAAGTGGGTGGCCAAAAATTCATTTTATAGCACAATAGAGGGGAAAAGAAAGACAAAGAAAAAGTGCAGCAGGATCCCGCCCGGGCGGAAATGGGCTCGCCCGGGCAGGCTGCCAATTTTCACCCTTGTGTTGATTCCTCTTTGCGTTTTCACCTTTCCTTCTTTCCTTCAAGTCTTTGATTCTTCTTGTCTTCAACCTTAAATACCTTATCTTAATGGCATCAATCTTCACTATCTTTCCTTGTCACACAAACTTCCTAGAAAAGTTATAAGAGCGCAAAAGTCGCTCTTAACTCTTCTAAGATAATTTCAAGGTAAAACTCAAGATCTAGAGCACAAAAGCATACAAAAGTGATCCCAAAAGTCCCAAAATATGCACATAAAATGGACACATCAAACCTCCCCGCACTTGAACCTTACTCGTCCTTGAGTAAGAAAAAATTCAAGCACACAAAGGAATTCACATGTCCACATCCTAAACTAATATTCCCCCAATTTGATACCTCATAAAACTCTCAATATCACACATACCAAAGTTAAGCTCAAATGAGAATTCACCCGCAACCCCCATTCCTAAATCTACCTAACCATACCAACCTATCAATTCCAATAAAAACATTTCCAAATCCCGAATCGACAATCCCAAAGTCTCCAATGGCACAAAAAGAAGTCAAAACCATATAGGAGGTTCAAACACTTACTTCACTTTATACCAATATATCAACCTATAAACAAGCATATCAAAAGTCAAGAATTTCATACCTTACTTCGTTTTCCCGCTAAACTATCCAAACCTAATAAGTCCCATGATGTTAGGCTACCTGATCCATCCATGTATCAACTACAACCTTATGACTCCAACGCCGGCAAATGAGTAAAATTATAGCATTTTTTTTCTCTTTCTCTCATTTATCGCAGGAGCCCTTTCGGGTTTTCATCCTAGCCACACATCATGTTTCTTTGGCTCACATCTCACCCTTTTACACACTTTTAGCCTCTCATTTTTTCCTAGGCTGCCCTATTGGGTTTTTGGCCTATCCGGACCCCCAATGTTACCTAAATTTCCCTCTCGGGTTTTCAACTGTACGGGCTTCTTTTTATTTTTGTTCCTTTTAATTTCTATTTTTTTCAAAATTTTCATTTTTTTTCATTTTTTTGTGTTTTTCCAATAAAAGTAGCAAAGTTTATACATGTAACATTAAACCACTCCCCACACTTAAAATAATTCATTTCCCTCAATTTAAAACACCTAAGGATACAAGTTTTAATTTTAAGAGCAAGGGAAAATAACTTACAAACTATTAATGTGATGATTCCCCCAAAGATTGTTGCCGGTATTGGACCTTCCAAGCATCTTCCTCCTCGTGGCATCTCCTCTGAGTTTCTTCATTTCTAGTGAATGCCATGGATTCGCCACCTGTCAAGTGGTGAATCCGTATCCAAATTTCTTCAATGTCATCCGCCATGGCAGTTCTCCGCTGATTGGCATGAATATTATACTCCACTTGGAATCGATGGAAAGAATTTTGCTCCTCTTAAAGGCCACGCACCTCATGAAGCAAATCTTGATAGGAATTTTAAGGTGAAAGTGTGTTGGTATGAATAACAACTACATGTGGAGTGTCCACAGAATTGCTGATCCACCTCCACCCGGGGTCATTAATTGTAGCTAATTAACTCGAGTGGAGGCTTTGAGAACTCAAAGATAAAATTTATATTCTATACCCATTCTCACTGCTATGGTACTGATAAGGTAGTTAGCAGTAAGCCCTGGGTATGTCCACAAATATGTTAGGGCCTAAAAGTAAATGAAAACATGACCTCATACGGGTTGTCAATCAGTACGAGTGAAAGGAATAGCTAGTAAAGCAAACAATAAAGGGGGGTGGTTTTTGGTTTTTCAGCTAAAAGCAAGTATTCTAATTAGCTAAGAACTTGGGGAGTCATTGCGCAACATGGTTAACATAATGTTTTGACCCCCGATTCATTCATATGGAGATTTATACAAACCTAATAGATTGTTCATAACACGTGGCGTGGCATGTGGAAAACACTTCTCTGTACCTGTCACGTCGTAATCAGGGAAGTATAACAAGGTCCGACCATTTTTGTAGATATGTTTCTCCCCCGTGCGATTACGTCTCAGGCTTTCACCATAAATGCAGTACGTCTCGGGGGTTATTGGCACCTTATCTATGACACTAGGATCTCTTACAACCCTAGCTTGCTACGTTTTGCTATTTCTACCCATAACCTCTCGGACTACTTTATGTAATCGGCTAAGAATGGTGCGATGGCAAATAAGTCAGAGTAATACTCGGGTCTCCCGTGCACACACCCACTTAGATCCATAATCCATTACCCATTCAAACATCCAGGTTTCTCTTTCCAAGGGGGCATCAATATTTACACCAACATGAAAATAGACTAAAGTGTGTGCTTATATGGAGTATACTATTCATGCAATTCAAACATTCAAGAAAAAATCACAATAATATCATGAACATAAAATTAGGATGAACAATAGAATCTCACAAAACATAGACTAAACCATGAACCTGCAATTTATCCCCAAGCTACGGAAACTACTCCATAGATATGGAATTCAAATACAAATTTAAATTTCACATCATAGGATCAAAGCAAAAATAAAAGGAAAGAAAAGAAAATGAGAGAGCGTTTCTGTATCTAAATTTGTTCTCCTAATGAATAAAATTGATCCAAACTCTATCTACTTGAAAATAAAAGAAAAGAAAAGGAAAAGAGGAGATGAACTCTAGAGAGAGAGAGAGCTCTCCTCTTCCTTCTATCTAACTAGAGAGAGAAAGAAATCTACATTATTCCTACTTAGGTTTACTAGAACACTAAAGGCTCCTATATGTAGTAGTAGGAGATTGGGCCTAAAGATAGGCCCAAAAAAGACCAAAATTAGGTCATAACCCTAGCCACCTTTCCCTCTTGCTACTGAATTTTTCTCGATAAAACTGATACATTACATGAATTCTCTGGAGTTGATATTTTGTGGGTTGGATAGAGCTCGGAAAGATGAAGATTTTGATATGTGGTAGAGGTAAATTAGATGAAAATTGAGAGAGTTATGGCCAAAATAATGAGAAGCTGCCACCTGGCGCAAACCATCGCGGATGGCACGGTCCACGCCGTGTACTTATCCTTGCTGGCGCGGGGCACAGGGTCTGGCATTGTCCCTAATGTCACCTTGGCGTGGGGCACTACATATGGCATGGGCCGTTGTTTCATGCTACTATGGGCAACCGAATCTGGCGCGGTTCGCGCTAACACCTTTGGCATGGGCCGTCGTCTGGAAGGTGTCTTGGACATTTGATCGTGTGAGACATGGCCCTTGGAATGGACAGTGGTCTAGAAGGCTGATTTTTTTAGAATCTTTGCATGGGCCATGTAATTCTCCACACCCCGTCGGATGGTCTCGACATCTTGGACTTGGAATGGTGCAAACCGTCGTAAATGGGATGGTCTGTGCCATACTTAGCTGGATTTTGTGAGGATTAGAACTAGTGTGTTCGCAGCCTATGGCATTTGGCACGGTCTATGCTATAACCTCGTGATGAACATTGTTGGCACGCGCTAACCCCTTTGGCGCGAGCCGTTGGTGCCAACCATGCACGGCCCATGCAGACTCGTGGTGCCTTGGCCGGCTAAACTTCTTTCCTTGACTACGGTAGAACCTTTAGTCCAATTTGAGAGTTTTAGTAGTCGATTTTATAGCGCTCAAGAATAAAAATCAAATGGAATCAGCCTTGAAGGCTAATTCTTCTCGGATTGTTCTTAAAATTAGGCACAACTTATCGGACCACGATTCCCCGTTTCTTTGTTGGCCGCTTTGATCTCCGTTGCCATATGTATTTGACTCGAATCTCCTTCTACCAAGCATTGATGTTTGTGGTCTTTGTTTACTACCATTCTAGAGGTGAATAGCCTTTAATCTCTTATGTCATCCTTGCAAATGGCCTTAATATCTTCTACCGCCCTTACGAACGGCCTTCACATAGAATGTAACCAAAGAGTACCCACGGGCAACCTACCAAAGATGATAACATGGAAGACCTAGGAGGCCATGGATACAACATATCCATTATTACTAATTAATTCCACAAAATGTGGGATTTAGACAAGACATGGTCGTCAAAACCCCTTGTCACGTAAACTCAACTAATGCTAGAAATCCGCCAAATGAAACAAGCTAAAAACTATGTTGAATGCAATGGTTAGCGCTCACAAAATGAAGCACATCAGACTCCTCAAACTTAACCCTTTACTCATCCTCGAGTAAATAAAGACAAGAAAAAGATTTAAGCAAAATGTAGCGTGCAAGCATAAGTTAACCGAGGCATCCAACTTATTCCTAGATTACCCTGTTTCCCCCAAAAAGAGTAAGAATCTCACAACTCTCACACTCCTCGAAGAACATAAGAAATCTAACCACCCAAAAGTAAAATGTGGAAAACTATAAGCCAAAAGATAAGTGTTGAACTAGCTTACTTTTCCCAAAATGATCCCCAAAGCAATCAAAGAGTCGTCTCTAAAAAAAATCCATCAAGGAAATCCAGAAGCTATTGACTTGGTTGTAACATAGGGATAATTCGTGATTCTGAACCTAGTCACAACCAAGGAGTCAAGTGTATCATCAACCTAATTTTTTGTTTTCTCTCAATTTCTCTCATTTTGCCTAGTAGCCTTTTCGGGTTTTCATTCTAGCTTCAACACACAAAGGGTACTCACTTATCACCTTTTTCCACACGGCCTCTCATTTTTTCCTAGGCTCGTAAGCCTAACCGGGCCTAGCCTCTCAGTTTTACCTAGGTCATTCGACCTATCCGGGCTTTTCGCAATGTTACCCAAGTTCCCCTTTTGGGTTTTCAACTTGTCTGGGTTTATATATATATATATATATATATATATATATATATATATATAAATGCTCCAAAATGCACTTAGAAGAGCTATTAGCTACACAAAAACAACTAAAAATTATAAGTTCTATCTAATCCTCTCCCCCACACTTAAAGCTTGCATTTTCCTCAATGCATACAAAATCAAAGAACATGTATCAAGGGAAGGAAATAGGAAAGCACTTAGAATGAAAAATGGACACTAAAAACTACCATTGATAGCACAATTATGGAATGTAATGAACAAACTACCATCACCCCCAATAAACTACCCTAACCTCTAAACAAGAAAGCTCAATCTAACCACCATCATGCACCACAAATTGAAATAAGGAATTGAATCACAATGGAGACTTACCTCTTAGGTCTCCATGTGGGGTCTCAAGGGTTTTGAGAGTAAGTGGATTTGGTGGTGCTAGGGAAGAAATGGTGATTGGAAAGTAGGAAAGTATGTGAGTTTCATGGGTCATGCACATCTATACGCCCATGAATTTGGGGTTTGGTTCTCCTCCTTGTCCACCATTTTGAGCATCACGAACCATGTATGTCTACATGGTCCATGAGTTGGACTTTCCATTTTCTCACCTTCCTCCAAGAACCATATGCTTCCTACAAAACCATATGCTTCCTACAAAACAAACATATACACCAAGTGTAATAGTGTCCTAAAAACCAAAAAAAAACAAAAAGCAACAAATAGGAAAACACACCAAAAATACTAAACTAATCTTTTTTTTTCAAATCTCGGGTTTCCTCCCGAGAAGCTCCATATATTTAAGGTCATTGGCATGACTCTAGTGTTATCCATATGGTGCGTGTTTGTATCCTATCACCTTATATAACCAAACATGGAGAGGTGAGGGTAAGAATCTTCCAAGAAGATGATATAGTAGAGGAGGAGTCAACCTTAGAGAGAATAAGTGGTTTGGAAGCTTAGCATATTCAAGTGGCTTCCCTTTGGTTTCCTCTAAGGGTTTCAAAAATGTGGGAGTTGGTTCTATAGGTCGAGGTAGGGGTTAAAATAGGTAATATGGAAAATTAAGTATAATTACCCCTTCCTCGACTTCTTTACTCTCAACAAACCATTACCCATCCCCTTTAGATTCATCTACAAAAAGTTCACACTCAACTAGGGGTGGTTCATTTTTGGAATATTGGCTTTCAAGTTGGCTCACCCTTTCCATCAAATCAGTCACTTGCCCTTCAACTTTCTCAATGCTTGAGAATAGTTGAGTTCCTAAATTGCTATTCTCGCTAAGCAGTTATGATTGGCGTAAATCACTACTCTTGGTCACATTAGCTATAGCTTGAAATACTTCTTCATAATCTAATTTGGGAACCAATCTTAGGGATTGGTTTTTGGGAATTGGATAAGTTGGTGAAGTCCAACTATCCACTCATCAAAGAGCAAGACTCCATAGGGTGGCCACAATGACATATCCTACAAAACATCACTCGTTGAGCCTCTCTTCTCCGCATTTTTTTTCAACAAACTCAATCAAAGAAAATCACAAAATTTGTAATCATAGTGCAAGGGTCCTCGCTTTGCACCAAGAACTCAAGCAATACCTACTCCAAAAAACAACAAACAAAAGAACAATACTGGCTGCTCAAATAACACTTTATGCGAATTGACACTTAAGATGAATAGCATTCCCGATAGCGGTGCCAAAATTTGACCTACCTCCCCAGAGGTTGTTAATTGTAGCTAATTAACCCAAGCGGAGGCTTTAAAGGTAAAAGATAAAATTTATATTTAGCACCCGTTCTCACTACTATGCTACCAATAAAGTAGTTAGAGGTAAGCCCTGGGTATATCCACAGAGATGCTAGGGCCTAAGAGTTATGAAAACAAAACCTCGTACAGGTCGTCAATCCATACGAGTGAAAGGAATAGCTGGTAAAGCAAACAAAAAAGGGGGGTGATTTTTGGGTTTTCAGCTAACAACTAAAAAACATGAAATTAAAAAGAAAGTAATCTAATTAGCTAAGCACTTGGGGAGTCATTGTGTAACATGGTTATATTAATGTTTTAATCCTCGATTCATTCACATAGAGATTTAGACAAACCTAATAAAGTGTTCATAGCCCGTGGTGCGGCCAATGGTATACACTTTCCCGTACCTATCACGCGGGTGGGCTCGTAAACCTCCGTCGACACCACCATCATAATGAGGGGAGTACAACAAGGTCCGACCATTGTTGTAGATCTATTTCTCCCCCATGTGACTATGCCTCGGGCTTCCACCACGAATGCACTACTTCCCAATCACCTATCAATTAGGTAAAGGGGTCATTGGCACCTTACCTATGACACTAGTGTCCCTTACAACCCCAGCTTGCTACTCTTTGTTATCTCTACATGTAACATCTCAGACTACATTACGTAATCATCTAAGATTGGTGTGATGGAAAATAAGTCAGAGTAATACTTGGGCCTCCTATGCACACACCCACTCAGATCTGTACTCCCTTACCCATTCAAACATCCAGGTTTCTCTTCCTAATGGGGCATTATTATTAACACCAACATGAATATAGACTAAAGTGTGTGCTTATATGGATTGTACTATTTATGCAATTTAAGCATTCAAGAACAAGTCACAATACTATCATGAACACAAAATTAGGATGAACAATAGAATCTCACAAAACATAGATTAAACCATGCGCCTACAATTTATCCCCAAGCTATGGAAACTACTCCATGGATAGGGAATTCAAATATAGATTTGAATTCCACATCATAGGATCAAATCAAAAATAAAAGGAAAGAAAAGAAAATAAGAGAACATTTCTCTCTCTAAAGTTGTTCTCCTAATGAATAAAATTGTTCCAAACTCTATCAACTTGAAAGAAAAGAAAAGAGAATGAAAAGAAATGAAGAACTCTAGAGACAGAGCTCACCTCTTCCTTCTATCTAACTAGAGAGAGAAAGAAATCTACATTATGCCTACTTAGGTTTACTAGAAGACTAAAGTCTCCTATATATAGTAGTAAGAGATTGGGCCTCAAGATATGGCCAAAATAGGCCAAATTATGTCATAACCCTAGTCACCCTTCCCTCTTGCCACTGAATATTTCTCGAATAAAATGCTCTAATCCGTGAACTTTCTGGAGCTGATATTTAGTGGGTTGGATATAGCTTGGAAATATGAAGATTTCAATGTATGGTAGAGGGAAATCAGATGAAATTGTGAGAGTTATGCCCAAAACAGTGAGAAGCCAACGCTTGGCACGGACTATCACGGATGTTATGGTCCACGCCATGTACTTGTCCTTGCTGGCGTGGGGGACAATGTCTAGTTCGGTCTGTGCTATCTAGGATCCTGTGGATACAAGATGTCCATTAGTACTAATTAAGTTCACAAAATGGGGGATTTAGAGAAGAAAACCAAACATGGCTGTCTAAACCTCTTGTCACGTAAACTCAACTGCTAGCAATCCTCCAAACAAAACAAGCTAAAAAGTATACCAAATGCAATGGTTAATGCATGCAAAATGAAGCACATCAATTGTGGTTCAATTCAATCTCAAAAGTTGTCCTGTGTGCCAAGTCTAGTTCGATGCACAATGCTTCCACTGGGGTGTCCTCCTCAAGGATTGTCTTCTCCGGTTGATCAAAATCCATAAACTTTACCTTTTTCTCATATAACCAAGTAGTTCATAATTATAAATGATCGCTAGCATGTACAATTCAGATAGCCTCTTACATGAAAGGAATTAAGTGTCCATTAGGCCTAGTCTCGGAAGACCCTCCGGTGGTTGGATGTTCAAATGTTTGACTAACATTATAACCATACCGCCCATGGAGAGCTCACCTCTTAAATCTAATTTGGTGGTTTTTGCACAACATTTTTTCACCCAAGCATCTACCCAATTCAGATGCCCAATGCTCGCTCTTGTCATTGACCAAAGAGGCTTAATAACTTTGAGGGGGACATGCATGGGCTCGCCATGGAAAAAGAAGGTTGAGGCCAATAAATGGTGAGTGTAGCACAAAGTGGGGTGTAAAATCGAGAGGCTTCTGTCTTTGCCATTCCAGGCTCTCTGGGTTATGATTTGCCAAAAGTCGACATCATTATAAGAAAGAGTAGTTTCATACTCCCTATTGTACTCATAATCACACCCAAAAGCAAACTTCAACTCGGTGTAGCTTACTTCATGGTTCACATCATTCAAGTGGAAGGTGATATATAGTACATACTTGCCATCCTCATCCACCCGGTCTTGGTGTTTCTCTACAGTGGCCAAGAACTCTAATGTGTACCTCTCGTACGTTGGAGATTATTTTTCCATGAAATGTGTCAACTCCACCTTAGACAGAAAAACTCCAACCAATTGCTTTAACCAGAGCACATACATAGCTTCACCACAATAAAATTTTGATTCTTGAATAGTCCAGCGAACAAGCAAATCCCACCTTCTTGCAAACTCACCTGTGATGCATCTTAACCTTATATACCTCCCCGTGAAATGCCTAGGGGGTGTGGAGGAACTCTCACCACCATGCCTAGGTCGCTTTTTCGAGGCCACGAGTTCTCACCACAATAAACCAAACACCACAAGAAACAAGGCTCTACAAACAATCAATCACCACAATAAGCAATGCTCCATAATGTCATTCACACAACAATTAATTCTCCATGAAATTATCAATCACCATAGTAAGCAATGCTCCATGATACTATTCACCACAACAAGCAATTCTTCACAAAAGTACTCCTAGTGGTCAAGAACGAAATTGCACTAAGCTCTATGAACAAAATAGCTCAAAGAATCCAACAAGCAATTGACAATATAGTATATCACCAAAAAAATTCCAACACCTTATATCAACTAAGCAACAATACCCCAATCTTAAACCAACCACAAGATAACCACAAAATTCTTCCAAAAATTCTACACCAATCCCAATGGAAATTTGTAGGAGATGCAAATTTACCATGATTGTGAACAGGATGACTAGGGAGAACATCTTTCCAAGCGAGTCCAAGCAATTCATTGCTTCCCAAGTGACCAATTCAACCCAAGAGTAAAAATTCCCCAAAAGTTAGGGTTCTTGGAAAAATGTAGGATTTTAAAATTTAATGGGTGGAAGGATGGATTGGATGAGTGTAGAGGAGTGTAAAAAGGTGGGCAAGTGTTGAATGTTCGTGAAAATGATGAATATGTTAGCTAGGAATGGTGAAATTTGAAAATTTGAGGTGGGTTGTGGGAGAGTTCTTCAAATGGAGAAAATAGGAGAGGGAGAAAAAGGATACAGAGAAGAGAGAGGAAAAGGGGAGAAGGGAATTTCAGTAATTAAAAAAATGAAATTTGTGAATAGTGCATGCGCATACCGCACAGGCAGGAAGGCTCTCCTTATTGCCTCGTTGCCTTCTGATCAGGTCACAAATCGCACAAGCGGTGCTCCCTTCATATGCACGGTGCGGCTCTCAGCCTGCCTCTTCCTGATCATGCCTGCATAAGTCACGCGAGCGGGGGCTTGGCTGCTCGGGCGAGACAGCCCCCAGCTTCCTGTAACCAGCCCCCCATTCTCCTCTTTCTGAATTTTTCCCCTTTTTTCGATTCTCTTCTTTCTATGACAAATTTTTTCGCTCGAAAATCATCGCCGATTTTCCAATGCTCAACCTATTTTGCTATAAAATCATGGATAAATACTACCTTGATAGAAATAAAATAAAATAATGAAAAATAACAAAAAAATCAAATTGAGACAACATCGACGGAAAGTCAAGAATGACTATCCGGATGATCAAAATAAAGTTTATTTAACGTCAACGGCATGACTTACTCCTCTTTTTGGAGCTTACTCATAAACCAGATCATGAAGATCAAGATCCTCTCATTTTTCCAGCACAAAACTTTCATAGTAAGGCTCAAATATTGTCCATTGATCTTGAAGGTCTTAGATGTGTTATGATCCATGATCTCCACCGCACCATGTGGGAATACCTTTACCACTTCAAAAGGGCCACTCCACTCTGACCTTAGTTTACCGGGAAATAGGCGGGGCGGGATTGGAATAGGAGAACATTTTGTCCCACAACGAAAACCTTCCCACTTATCATTTTATCATGCCATGCCTTGGTCTTGTCCTCGTAGTTCTCAAAATTTTCATAGAATTCTCTTCGTATTTCCTCCAACTCTTGTAATTGCAGCTTCCTATGTAAACCGGCCTCATCTACATCAAGGTTGAAACTCTTAACTGCCCAACATGCTTTATACTCTATTTCCACCAGTAAATGACATGGCTTCCCAAAGACTAACCGGTATGGTATACCGATCGGCGTTTTCTAAGCCATTCTATATGCCCACAAGGCATCATTCAACCGAGAACTCCAATCCTTTCGGTTAGGATTAACCATTTCTTGAGGATGGACTTGATTTCCCTATTGGAAACTTCGGTTTGTGTGTGACACCATACTTCTTCAAGAGTGTCTCTATTGTGCCATTGCAAAAATGGGTGTCATGGTTACTAATCAAGGCTCGAGGAATCCCAAACCTAGAGAAGATGTTATCTTTCAAGAAATCTGCTACCACTTTTGAATCATCAGTTCTAGTGGGTTTTGCATTAACCCACTTTGACACATAATCAACCACAAGAGGAATGTATGTAAAGCCACAAGAAGTAGGAAAAGGTCTCATAAATTCAATGCCCCAAACATCAAATATTTCACGATACAACATAGCCTTTTGAGTCATCTCATTCCTAGAAGAAATATTTCCTACTCTTTGACATTTGTCACAAGCTTTGCAAAATATGTATGCATGTTTATTCAAGGTAGGCCAATAAAAATCACTCTGTAGGACAGTGGGGATTGTCGAATCACGAATGGCAACATCAAAATTCAATTCAATAATCTACAGTTGTGATTTTACAATTTGGGCATGTATGGGTGAACGGAAGGGCCTCGAAAGTCAATATTGATTACTTCTACACAATCTTGAAAATTTTCACTATGGCCCAAAATTGTGTTACTCCATAATCCATTGCTCCAAAATACACGATTTTTGTTATTCTTGCCTAAATATAGATATATAAAATATATTGTATTTTTGGCAAAATGTTGGAAAGTGCTAGTACATGTTCTAAGTAAGAGTTGGTTACTTAGAATTAAGAAAGGTAAGTCGGAAAAGATTACAAATATATTCTTGTGCATGTTTATTGGTAAATACTAGGTTACAGACTTGGAAAATACAACTTGGGTTTATAGGGTACCATCACGTTCAAATGGATTTTAATTTGGAGTTACGAGTGAAGTTTTTACTTTATGACTTAGGTCCCTCTAAGAAAGTTGGAATTGTCGAATCACGAAATTGACAACATCAAAATTCAATTCAATAATATAAAGTTGCAATTTTGCAATTTGGGCATGTATGGGTGAACGGAATGGCCTCGAAAGTAAACATTGATTACTTCTACACAATCTTAAAAAATTACAATATGGCCCAAAATTGTGTTATCCTATAATCCATTGCTCCAAAATACATAATTTTTGTTATTCTAGCCTAAACATAGATATATAAATAAATTATTTTTTTGGTGACATGTTGGAAAGCGCTAGTACATGTTCTACAGTAACTTAGAGTTGGTTACTTAGAAGTGAGAAAGGTAAATCGAAAAAGATTACAATTATATTCTTCTGCATGTTTATTGGTAAATACTATGTTATGGACTTGGAAAATACAACTTGGGTGTATAGGATACCATCGCATTCGAGCGGATTTCAATTTGGAGTTATGAGTAAAGGTTTTACTTTTTGCACTTAGGTCCCTCCAAGAAAGTTGGAATTATCGAATCACGAAATTGGCAACATCAAAATTCAATTCAATAATATAAAATTGCAATTTTTCAATTCGGGCATGTACGGGTGAATGGAAGGGCCTCGAAAGTCAACATTGATTACTTCTACACAATTAAAAATTATACTATGGCCCAAAATTGTGTTACCCTATAATCCATTGCACCAAAATACATGATTTTTATCATTCTTGCCTAAATATATATATATATATATGTATATAATATATGATTTTTTTGTGAAATGTTGGAAAGCGCTAGTATATGTTCTAGAGTAACTTAGAGTTTGTTATATAGAAGTAAAAAATGGACTAGCCATGTGTCAAATGGAAAATACTAAAAAGGTAACTCTTAGCCATGTCACCTGTGACACGTGTCACCCTTCGAATTAGCCCTGTGTCAAATAAATAAAATTGTATATACCACTTATTCATAATTATATAAAATTTTATATATTATATACTACCTATTTTATATACAACTTATTTTATATAATTATGAATAAGTAGTACATAAAATTTTATTAGGTGAGAAAATAAAGTTTATTTATTTATATTCGACTACGATCATGTATTACTCGAACTCTACGTTTAATTCATTTCATTTGAAGATATAAACATATAAGTCATAGTTAAAAGCATATATATGAAATCTTTTAAAATATAAAAGAAATAGAGTTGTATAAAAAAATTTAAAAATTATAATTTATTTTTATTAAAAAATTAATTAAATTATTAATATATATATATATATATATTTAATTATTTTAAATCGTGCATCGCAAGGGTGTTATATGTTATTCATATACTTATAATTAAGTATCATGCATGTCTGTGAGAGTGATGCGCGACGTCGGTCACAAAAACAACCGATGTAGGTAAGCCAGACATGCGTGCGACGTTGATCATTTGTGTCTAGGTTAGGTACGTGCAACCTCGATCACAACATCGCCAGACATACGTACGACCTCGGTCACAATGTCGGTAAGCCAGACATACGTGCGATGTTGGTCATTTGTGTTTGGGATAGGTATGTTCAACCTCGATCACAACGTCGGTAATCCAAACATGTGTGCGACGTCGGTCATTTCTTGTCTGCGAGTGGCACGTGCGACATCAGTCACAACGTTGGTAAGACGGACATGCGTGCAACGTCGGTCATTCTCTTCTGGGATATGTATGTGCAACCTCGGTCACAATGTTAGTAAGTCAAACATGCATGCGACGTCGGACATTCTTGTCTGGGATATATATGTGCAACCTTGGTCACCACATCGGTAAGCCAGACATGCATGCGATGTCAGTTATGCAGACATTTTACCTCAATTTTTTTAAAACTGAGGTAAAAAGTGTACTTTTTACCTCTATTTTTTTAACCGAGGTAAAAAATATTTTTTACTTTGATAAAAAACAAAAACGAGGTAAAGGAACTTTTTACCTAAATTTCCTGGAGTTTAGGAAAAAAACAAGGTAAAATGGGCAAAGTAATAGGTGCCTGTTTGGTTCAACCAACGGATATTCTATGCACATCAGTTATTGATCAAGGTTGGGGGCCATGGTCTCCCTCAAAAGGGCTTGCCTCAAAGGAATTTCTCCTCCTTGGATGGGGGGATGTTGAGGTTCTTCTCCCGGATGCTCGTCTTCATACTCCATGGAGGTAGAGGTATCCGAAAAAAGGTCAATAGGAGGGGTGTTATTCACACTTTCCAAAAAAATGTCTCCTAACCCTTTTCAAATTCAACTCTAACTCAGGGTCGTAATGTAGGGGTTCTTGTGAAAAGGATCGTGTATGAACCATACACCAAGAGCTCGAGTAATACGTCACCAAGCCAAGAGAAAATGGTAAATCAACTAAAAAAACAAAAACAAAAGCAATCTAACAAATATTCACAACTAGCACATACTTGCACATAATATGCCCAAGCACTTAAAAATAAATGCCCTTTCCCTGGCAGTGGCGCCAAAATTTAGGAGGCCATTGCCCTACCTCTCAAAGTTATTATTTTTAAGCCCTAAATGCTTCCTATCTACAACAAAGTAGATAATGGCAAGTCGGGGTCGTCCACAAAAAGAGGGATCTTTCTAAGGGTTTAAATATATAAAGCGGATAACATACTAGATATACATATGCATATTAAAGAAAGTAAATAGCATTTTTGGTTAGTTTTTCCTAAATGATGAATTGAAAGGAAAACATAGCAATGCAAGTTTACAATGCTAGTCATGCAACAACTAAAAAGATGATTAAATCAACAATTGACGAAGCCTTTGGGGAAATTGATCCGCACTTCCAAACCTCTTAGATCCTACATTCATTCACTCATTCATTCACATTTAATTCCAATGGGGAATGCTATCACTTCCATATTAAAGATCACCATTTATTTCTTCTTAATAGTAATTTGTAAACGCAAACAACAAAATTTGAAAACCTCTTTGACAATCACTTTAGACAAACGCCTAGGTATTTCATCAGCGGTATTCCACACGAAGATCCAAAGATTTGATAACAACATGCATTCTACCAAATGCATACTCATTTAACCAAACAAAGCATTTATTAGGCTAACCCTAGAACAAACCGCATTCAAGTTTCAACCTTTCTTTGCTTCTATAGGACAAATATGAGAATAGTCCACATTAACAAACTCGTCTATCAAGATTCACATCACATTATACACAAGAAGTTCTAATTCCATGTTCTTGTATTTTCATGTCAAATGAGCTAAGAAATTGGTCACTTTCCTAACACCCTAACACTTCAATCATAAAAAAAATTAATATTCTCAAACAGCACATGACATAAATGAAGTAAAACATCACATTAATGGCACAATATGTTTCCCAATAAATGTTCATAAATGAGCAAAATAGATAATCTCACTACACGGGTTTGGAAGCTTCAATCAATTTCTCCCAAGTGATTACTTAGCTACTACAATACATGCTAATAATCATAATCAAACTCAACATAATCCAAAGTGAAATAAGATGAAAAAGAATTAGAAACTAGGGTTCTTAAGAGAGGAAATTCGGCCAAAGGGAGAATATAGGAAGTGGGTGGAAAAATATCCATTTATAGTACAAGAGAGAGGAAAAGAAAGACAAAAATAAAAAGTGCAGCAGGATCCCACACGGGCGGGCTGCCCATTTTCACCCTTCCTTGTGGCGATTCCTCTGTGCTTTGTCGCCTTGCCTTCTTTCCTTCTTTCCTTCAATTCTTCGATTCTTGTTGTCTTCAAACTTAAATACCTTTTTTTGATGGCATCAGTATTCACTATCTTTCCTTGTCACACAAAACTCCCTAGAAAAGTTATAAGAGTGCAAATATTGTTCTTAACTCTCCTAAGAGAATTTCAAGGCAAAAATCAAGATCTAGAGCACAAAAGCATGCAAAAGTGTTCCCAAAAGGTCCCAAAATATGCACATAAAATAGACACATCAGTTTTGCGATGACTGAGAAAGACAACAAGAGCACGATGCAGAATAATGGTGTTTACATTGCATCCGAATCAATGTGGTAGGCTAGCAAGAAAGACAAAAACCTTACTGTTGTTGTGGTGGCCTTTTACGAGGTGATTGAAGAGATTTGGGAGTTGGACCATGTTCAGTTAAAAGTTGTGGTATTTAAATGCCATTGGGTTGATAATGGATCCAGGGTTTGTACGAAGAAACCCATGGGTTTCACACTGGTGGACCTAACTCGTATTGGGTTCGAGGATGTCAAGTTCATCTGAGCTGCCTAGGCACGCCAGGTTTTTTTTATGTTTGGGATCCCTGTAACAAGAAGTGGCATGTCATCCTACATGGAAAGAAGTTCTACTTCGAAGACGAGATTGACTGGCCTGTGCGAGCGGAATGTCCTGAGTTCCCATATGCATTTCCATGTTTGGAGGATGTGGGTAGAGCTTTAGTCGATAGATGGTCACATGGCAATGGATTATGGGTTGATGAAAGCGGTCAAATTGTGGGGGTGATGCTTTCTTAAAAAGGAAAAGATAGGTGCATCTTATCACCGTAAATGTATTTAGTATTATAGTTTTGTGTACTCGCCAGCGCCTATCTATTCAGCATATTGATATTAATATGTGAATTTAGGTTTAGTTCGTTTGAAGTGTCATGTGGTTCTATTTTCTCCTTTGTTATATCTTGTTTTTAAAAAGTGTAAATGAATACCAGCACCAGTAATAGGAGCTATAACCGGTCCTGGAAAATAGAGTGTGTGCTCTGTTTCATCAAAGGCACGAGTATTAGTACTGGTGCTATGTACTTAGAAACTATTTTGTGACTTTTTTCTCGGGTTGAAAAATAATCTGATAAAATAATTTAAAGCAGCGTCAGGCAGATGTCATAGATCAAAAAGACACCGGTATGTTTCCTTTCTAGCACCGGTATTAGAATCGATGCTCTAGACTTAGAATATAATTTTACTATTGGTCTCCAGTTGGGAAAAAAGTTAGATAAATTAGTTTAAAACGGTGTCAGATAGCTACCTTAGACTGAATAGGCACTGGTATTGGTACCAGTGCTGTGTACTTAGAAAATATTTTTTGACATTGGTCTCGGGGTTGGAAAAAAATCAAATAAATTGATTTAAAGAAGCATTTGGCAGCTGCCTTAGCCTAAATAGGCATCGGTATGTACCCTTTACAGCACCAGTTCATATACTGGGGCTCTGGACATAGAAAATAAATTTTGACATTGTTCTCAAGTTGGAAAAAAAAGGACATGAAAAATTATTTAAAGCAGCAACACGCAGTTGCCTTAGTCAAAGTAGGCACCGGTATTATTAGTTCATACCGGTGCTAACTTTGCCACAATATAAATAAAAAATGACATATCCATATATGCTACACCTTCAAATTCATAAAGTTGGAGCAAAAGTCTTCCCAACTATCACCATCGGGTCATAAGCCCAAGGTCTCTAAAGGAATAAGGTAAGTTTTCTTGCAAGAACATTTATCATTTTTACCAAGAAAGTTACACATGCAAGCTTTTGGAAAAATGTTTGTAAGCTTTCTCTACAATAAGATATAGTCTACGATGCAATGATGTACATACCATGAATTTATATTAGTTATATATCTCTATAGTTAGGTTTATATTGATTTTTGTTAAATGTTTGTTCATGTTTGAAACACTTGTATTGTTAAGGTTTATATGATGCATGGAAGGTGTTTGTTAAAATGCTTCAGTTGACTTTATAAGATATGACACTAAAAACTCCATTGAAGAGGACACGCAAGGCATCCCCTTCCTCTCTGGAGATTCAATCCAATATTAAACAACAAGAGAAGAGGTTCGTGTCGGAGGAGGCAAGGCTAATCGAACAAACTTACAGAACAAGGCAGCCTTTTCTGAAGAGGTGAATAGAAGCATCTCCCCACTTTGAAGAAACTATCCGGATTCTTGGATGGGAAAAGTTGGGTGACACGCCTGCAACATTTAACTTCAGCATAGTGAGTGAGTTCTATGCTAATTTGAGTGTGTTATGAGGTGGGATGAGGTGTTATGTAGAGGCAAAATGGTCAAATTCTCAGCTGAATTTGTAAATAAATTGTACGGGTTTCCATGTTCCCGCCGTGGAGGATGAATTTCTTTCCTTCCATACCAAGGTCGATGACGCTTGGGTTTTTGATGATCCCACTGGGAAGGAGATTGTGAGGACTTTTACCAGGGAGGGAACCAATGTCAATTCACTTGTCAAACCGGGTTGGACAAGGATTCCAAAGAAGGTCCTGACGCCTGAGATGAATGAATGGTACCATTTCGTAGCATCTAGAATTGACTCAGACATAGTGAACATGGATGTTCACAAAGTGAGGCTTAAATATCTGTACGCAAATAAACTGAAACTACGATGGAATGTATGTCGTCGAATGGTGAACTTTTTGAGACAGGATGCGGAGAAATCTGGTTGTTACGGTTACTGTAGCCCCATCTCTGCATTTTGCACAAACATGGGTGTCCAGCATTATCCGCATGACATATATGGGCAACCAATGGGTAAGATTACAGTAGAATCTTTCTAAAAATGACTCATGAAAATGTGGTTCCTTCATTAGAATCTAGAGTCGTGACGTTTAAGGTTGGTGTTCAAAATCTACTTACGGAATCACATTATCAAAGATCCTGGTGTGATCATATGGGTAAGGTTTTTCAATTCAATATCACAAGGTGTTGAAAAGAATAGGACCTTTCCCTACATACCGCAACTCGGGCATTGAGTTGAGCGACATGGGGACCAGCTCACAAAATGCACACATGTGGGATGAAGAACCATTCGCTTAATATTATTCATTATTTAGTATAACAAATTTCATAAACTGTGGTTTTTTGCACCTTTTATTTTCTTGGGCCATTTAGAACAAATCAACGTTATTTTGTAGACATGATATTATTATTATCACATGGATTATCACATGGATTGAGCAATATCAAGTTTTTATATTGATTTTATGGTCGTGAGTACTAGATTAAATTGGGCCACATTATCATTTTTTGAAAAATGATCAGATGTGAATGTAGTATATTAAATCTTGATGAATTTTCCATGTACATAAAGGAAGAATAATACACGATCGAGCAAAATAAAGGTTCCACAAACAAATCCAATTTCCCCTTTTAAATTCCAAACAATGTTCTATAATTTAGTCTAGAACATGTACTACTACTTTATAATTTGTACCATGAAAATTTCTAATATTTGAAATTATTGTATTTAGGCCATAATTATAAAATTCAAGTATTTCAAAGAAATGGATAAGGAGTTCGCACACTTTTGGGCAACAATTCAATTTCACAAAACGTTGTACAACTTTTCTGTTTTCAGTTTTGAGGACGTTCCATTTACCCAATCATGTCCAAATCACATAGTTGTGATCATACATTATCGATGTTCACTATGGAATTACCAATTTTGTATTTTGACAATTACAAGAATATTAGAGGGACCCTATTGAAAAAAGTAAAAGTTCATTCAGATGTCCAAATTGAAATCCGATCGAATACAATGCTACATTATAAAACCCCTGATGCATATTCCAAGTCCGAATATAAAAAATTTATTGATATTTCGTGGGAAAAACTTACCAATAATCCCTCCTGTTTAGACTTCTTAGCTTTTAAGTAATCTAGAGTAATATACTCTAAGACATGAGTGTTTTACTAAATTTCATGAAAAAGTCATTTTCTACTTAAAAACTGATATTAACCCTAAAATACAAATAGCAAGTTATTATGATACAATGAAGAAAGGTATAACTTAGTTTTGGGCAATAGTCACTATAACAAAAGGCACCTATCACCTTGATTTTTCAGGCCTTTTACCTCGGTTTTTTCCCCTAAGAAAATCGAAGTAAATTTGGGTGTAGTAAAAAATATACCTTTTACCTCGGTTCGAAACCAATGTAAAAAGGACTTTTTAACCTCAATTTTGGACCCGCGTCGGTATGTTCTGCGACCGAGCTCGCACCAAGGAAGAAGGCCAAATATAGTACCCCATAGCTCTGACATTTTTTACATCAACGTCGGCGTCCATAAGAAGCGAAGTCAATAACAGCAAGAAGGAAGTAGATGGCACTAGAACAACTATGACATCAATGAGATCGATGACGCAGATAGTTACAGCAATGTCGCTCATGATTGTAAGTGAGATTACATGATCCAGTGCACCATTATTGTCTGCATGCTGACATGGGAGACTAACAAATACAACGTCATTTTGAATGTGTGACATCGTAAAACAAAACATAGCCGTTATATGCAATGTCGGTTTGGTGTTGTTGCTTTATCGGTATATGTGATGTCACACGGGTGTCGTATCTTTACTGGTTTGTGCGATGTCGCGGTATGAATCGTGGAGAAATTAATTTTCGTACAATAATATAGCATTTACCTTCTGATGAAACAAAAAAACCCTTGAACATAAATTACCAATACATGTCAGAATATATTCAAATACTTATGGTTGATGTGAAAATGAACGATTAATTGTATTTAACATCCACTGCCTACGTCATATAACATCCATGCTAAAAGTCCGTAGTAACTCTCTTTGTTCTATTAAAACAAATACACATGAAAAAGAAATTATGTCAAAATTCGGCAGTCCCAGAATGATGTACACAATATTGTCAAATGCAGGTGACAATAATCTAAACATGGAAAAAGCACCTTTACTGACAAAAAGCGATGTCGCTTGGTTTCTAAAGCAATGTCGATTGAACTGATAGATGTGCTATGTTGGACATTCAAGATGGGGATGTCAGTTCTGGACAATGCAACATTGCACAACATTTGGCTCTATATCGTATAGGACGATGAATAGAGTGCAGCGTCGCACATTCAACCTGTGTTCATACAGCAATTTGATTATTATCCACAATTAGCAATAATCTATGATTTTTTTCCACAATCCTTACAAAAAAGACATTATTTTGGAAAGACAAACATTGTAACTTATATAACATGTAACATAACATACTCCATGAATATATTCAATGAATTGTCAATGTGGAAAAAACATATACAATTGATGAGATGCAAGAATGAACTACCTCAATTTATTTGAATCCAGAGATGCTCCATCCTAGAATAATTTTTTATATTTGATAGAAGAAATTGCATTGGGTTCTTTAGTGTTTGTAATGGTGTTAATGGAAATGATGGTGTGGAGTTGTGTGGAGAGCAAATGTGTTGGAGATGAGAAATGATAGTGTTGGTGCTGGATATTATTGTAATGAGATGGGTTTGGGGGGGGGGGGGGTTTTGGTTCAAAATTTCGGCTCAAAATTTCAGTTCCCACTAGAAATTTTCAACCGGAGTGAAATCGTATGGATGTCGGCCACAGATTCATTTCATGTGACTAGCATTTGTGAAATCAAAGTCGAATTTTGATAATTGTCATCAAAGAAATTATCTACAATTTACTCTACACGATGTACTAGCGCTTTTTAAAATTTGATGGACGGAATTTTATGAGCTTTTAATTTCATAAAACCCTAGAATATTAAATTTCATGTGGTAAAAATGATCTTTCTCGTAACGCTTATAGTAAGGGTATTAATGGAATACTACAAAAATGATGGACAATCACCCTAAACTGGGACCCCAGTTCAGGGACAGGACCCTCGCCATCCCTCGGTCAAACTCATTATCAACGTTAGTCATGATAAAGAAACTAACATGGTCCCATAAAGAATTCCACAGGTTCATCCTGAATGAACCATACATACTTATAAGTAATCATCTACAATTTACTCTACACGATGTACTAGCGCTTTTTAAAATTTGATGGATGGAATTTTATTAGCTTTTAATTTCCTAAGAAACCTAGAATATTAAATTTCATGTGATTCCATGTGGTGGAAATGATCTTTCCCATAACGCTTATAGTATAGGTATTAGTGGAACACTCCAAAAATGAGGGACGATTATCCTTGTTCGGGGATAGGACCCTTGCCATCCCCCGGTCAAACTCATAATCATTGTTAGTTATAACAAAAAAACTAGCATGATCTCACAGAGAATTCCACAGGTTCATCGAACCCTGTATACTTATAAGTAATCATCTACAATTTACTCTACATGATGTACTATCACTTTTTAAAATTTGATGGGCAGAATTTTATTAGCTTTTAATTTCATAAAAACCAAGAATATTAAATTTCATGTGATTCCATGTGATGGAAATGATCTTTCTCATAACGCTTATAGTAAGGGTATAATGGAATACTCCAAAAATGATGGACGATTACCCCGGTTTGGAGATGGGACCCTTGCCATCCCCCAGTCAAACTCATGATCACCGTTAGTTATAACAAAGAAACTAGCATGATCCCACAGAGAATTCCACAGGTTCATCCTGAATGAACTATGTATACTTATAAGTAATCATCTACAATTTACTCTCCAATATTTACCAGCGCTTTCTAAAATTTGATGGACGGAATTTTATTAGCTTTCATAAAAAACCTAGAATATTAAATCTCATGTGGTTCCACGTGGTGGAAATGATCTTTCTCATAACTCTTATGATGGACAGTTACCACCGTTCGCTTATGGGACCCTTACCATCCCCTAGTCAAACTCATGAGAATACAATTTATATTACTGGGTAGCTCCAATTTTGCATTTTATCCCCCCCCCCCACCATCTTGGAGGGACCTAAGTGTAAGAACTGAAAAGTTCACCGACTATGTTAAAATTGATTCTGATTTAACCAAAAGTTAATATAGGTCAAGGAAAATTATAAATTAAAATTAAATTATCCAATGTAAAATTACCCAATTTGAAGGTCAATTACGTTTGTCTAGGTCAAACAAGGCCCCAATTTCCATCTTAGTGGGCGGAAATGGTGAGGCCAAATAAGATGCAACCTCACACAAGGATTGGTCAAACACAGGCCCATTCCAATGCGAGTGGGTTGTAATGGTGAGGCCTACATTTATAATAGCTGACGTCGCACAACAATCGGTTTGAGTTCAATAAGTGTTACAGACAAGCCAAGTCGGCTTGCCCTAGGAGGAAGTCACAACTCCTCATAAAAAATGTATAAATGGAGCCCAACTCTCATACATCATTTCAAACTTTTTATATTCTCTCAAATTTCAACACTCCTCCCTGCCTATCTTCTAAAAGGTATGGTTTCCACATGTGTTTACATTACTTTTTTTGTATTTAATCTTAAAATTGTTATTTGGATTTGGGTGTGAATTTGTGAATTGTTTTAAGTTTGGAGGTTTTTATGGTTTGGGGTGTTAGGATATGGTTTTAGGGTGTTAGGATATGGTTTTAGGGTGTTAGGATATGGTTTTAGGGAGATAGAATATGGTTTTAGGGTATTAGAATATGAATTGAGGTGCTACAATATGGTGTAAGGGTGGTGAAGTTTCTACTGTTGCCGTTATCTTCTTTAATGTGACGTCACTGGCAAGTCGGTCTTGCTTTTGTTGTGCCGATCCTTATGCAACCTCGCAATCATGCTTTCTGTAGATGGCCAAATTAATGTGAACTCGAACATTCACCGGTTAACCAATTGGTTATACTGATGCCTTCACGACGTCGCCTTGAGTTGGTCAACAAAATAGATTTTATGTCTTTATTTCCCATTGTCTGACTATTATAACATTTAACATCCCCGGAAATATGAGTCATAGCAATCATGGCTAGCAATGCTGGTTCCAGCCATGAAGTGATTGAGGTGAGCAATTTTTTTTTACGTTTTCAATATTCCCTCTATTTCATTACTAAGAATCTAATTGAATTTTTAATAATTTCATTGACAAATATATATCCGTACTGATTCAGATGACGACAGTCTGTGTTGCACATTCTCGGGCAGATATCCACATTTTGAACATACTCTAACCCCCAGACAAACTTCTGGTCAATTCTAATAATGGTAATTCCTCCCTGTTTCAAACAAAATGAATTTTCAATTAACATTTTCTATAGATTACTTTCATAATTACTAACAAAGGCTTTTTGTTTACAATTTAGTACATCCCTAACAAAATTTCTGAGTACCTACCGCTGTACAAGTTGGATGTTGTGATTATGTGCAAAGGAAGGGAACAGAAAATGCACTACTCGGGGAACAGGATGCTCAAGACCCTGGCCCGGAAGGGGTTTGGACAGTTTCTTGACGCAATGGAACTTAAGATTGGGGATACACTTACTTTGAGCTCATAAATGGTGTTGGGCCCATAGTTTTCCGTGTTGCCATTCTTCCCCGCGAACATTAGAGGGTTGGCTAAGACTTCATATATATGATTATGTATTTAAAACTAATTTTCTCGTATTTGGATGAATTGGACGTATTTTATATTAGATATCTTAAAATTTAAAATTTTGTTGCTTATAGTTATTTTAATTTTATTCAATGTTTAATATTGAACATAACATGTTATTCAATGTTATTCAAAATTTTATTTATAAATTGGAATTATTGACCGGTTGGGTGGTAGGCTGAAATAGTTGTTAGTCCCATATATATGCAACGTCGGTCTCACGTCGGTACAATTTTGTATGTTCTGATATACGTGCGACATTGCACCTTAAGAACCAGGCTTCAGAATCTGGTTAAAAGACATCATTCCAAAATTGGTATAAATATGGTAACTCTAACGGAGACTTCAAGCTTTTCTTCCCAAGTTTCCCGCAAACTCCAACGGTCTCCACCTTCCACCCATCTCTTGTGTATTGGGAAAAAAAGGTATGCTTTTTTAATCTCCGGACACATAAGATTAGAAATTCTTACTTCATAATGTCATATATGTGGTCTGTGAATTTGTTTTGTTTATCCTGCTTTTAGCTTTTGTTTCAAATTTATGAGAGTGTGAACTTTCCTAGACTTTGAGCGTTGGTACTATATTTTGGTGTGTCTCTAAAGGGTTTTTGTTTTATTTTATGTTGATGAAGCTTCATTTTTTCCGGTTTGATATGTTTCTTCCCATAGCAACCTATGATATCTGTGATGTCGGTAGTCTATCTGACACAGTTTGGTTCGTCCGATACATGTGCAACCCTGGGTTTTTTTTCTAGTTGCTGATTCTTCAATTTTTTACGTCGGATGTATCTCGGTATGACATTCTGTTTGCCAGAAATGCTACCAACTTTTCATTATGGCCTCTAAGTTTACTTTGGATTTCCCAACGAGACATCGCTATTGTGTCGGTTTACTGTTTGGTGTATCCGACACAAAACCGAGATCGCATTTACACGTCTACCAAACACTACAAGAAACTGAACCTATTACTTTGATCCTTTTACCTTGGTTTTTTGGTTGAGGGCAAATAACTGTGGTAAAAAGTTCTTTTACCTCGGTTCTTTTTTTAAGTAAATAATATTTTTAACCCCGGTTAAAAAACTGAGGTAAAAAGTACAGTTTTTTAAAAACAGGGGTAAAAAGCCTGCAATTACCGACATCGCACACATGTCTGGCTTACTGAAATCTTGTTTAGACCAGCGTCGTACGTCACTCTCGCAACGAGAATGATCGACGTCGCATGCATGTCTAGCTTACCGACGTCGGTTGTTTTTTAGACCAAAGTCGAACGTACCACTCGCAGACATGAAATGGCTGACGTCACCCACATGTATGGCTTACCGACGTCGATTGTTATTGTGACCGATGTCGCACATAACTCTCACAGACATGAATTAGCCGATGTCGCACGTATGTTTGGCTTAACAATATCGCACATACCTTTGGCTTACCGATGTCACACGCACCTCTCAAAGACACCTTTACGATGCACGATTTAAAATAATTGAATATATAGATATATATTAATAATGTAATGTTTTTAATAAATCAAAAATTTTAACATGGAGAGGGAGCTTGAAGTCCTTAGTCATTTTGTAGTCTCAAAGATGCGGTTCTAGGGGTGACTTGTCTGCATCGTCACCTGCCACTATGTCCTGCAATTGTTCTTCCCACTTGAGATTTGCTTGCTCCTGACTTACTCTTTTTTCCAGTCTTTAAAGGTTTGGCTTAAGTTTTTTCAGAAATTGGTTGTACAAACTTTCTCTGTTCGCTTTTAAGAATTCTGTGAAAGACCTCCTTTCTTTTTCTTAGTTATTGTTGGGAGATTCTGCTTCCTCTTCTTCATCTTTCATTTCTTACTAAGCTTATTTTCTCTACTGGGGGTGTGATCCTAGTTTTGCATGTTTCTGTTGCATCCAGATGTTTATTCTTGTGTCTGGTAATTTTGACTCTTCTCACTTCTGGTGAACATCATTGCTTACCTAAAGGATATTGAAACGAAAAAATTCCTTGTTCCCCACAGTCGGCACCAAATGATGTGGTAATCAAGTCAGGAAAACCAATTGCTGCTCATGCTGTGAATCTCTTCCTTGACAGAACAAGCCCCGAAAGTGATTCCGGGAGAAAAGCTCTGACGATCAAGTTAGTCCTTCTCTTCAAGGATTGGAATTTCTTAGTCTAGACACACTTACCTCGTTTGGCATTACTTTTGCTGTATTTATAAGAGTTCACCATTGTGGCTATGCGTTTCTCTCACTTGAGAACGTGGGTTGTACCACAATCCCTATAACTTTGGTTTGTGGCCAACCTCCCCGATCGTGGCTTAATTGTGTCTCCGTATTTATTGGTTTGTGATCTCGTGCTTCAAACTAGGCTTTGCTTTTATCACTTTGCTGGCCTTATCTGAATTTGTACTTTGGGCTAGGATTACAGCCCAATGATGCCAACTATAGGCTAGGTATACATCAGGCTAAGATGGTAAGCACGATCTCAAATTGTGGGCTACTAGAGCAGCCAGAATCAATAGTAAACTTGGGGGAAGAAATAGAGCAAGTTAGCTTGGATGAAGAATATAATTCCAAGTGTGTAAAAATAGGAAAACATTTTCCATGTAAGGAAAAGAATAGGGTTATAGAAATCCTATGAATCCACAGAGATATATTCGCATGAAGCATCCAGAACAGGGTAGGAGTCGACCCAGACATCACTACCCATTCTTTGAATATTAGTGACTCAGTCAAACCAGTGAAACAAAAGCAATGCAACTTCGCTAGTGATAGGCAAAAAGCAATCGAAAAGGAAGTTATAGTGGTACTTCAAGCCGGTATATTGAAAGAGGTCATATATCGAGAGTGGCTAGCGAACCTAGTAATGGTGAAAAAATCGGACGCGAGATGGAGAATGTGCATAGATTTCACAGACCTGAATAAGGCTTCCCTAAAGAAATGTTGTCCTTAGCCAAAAATTGATAAACTATTTGAAGCAATCTCGGGGTATGAAGTCCTGGCATTTTTAGATGCATATAAGGTATACCACCAAATTTGATGGATCCGAAGGATGCATAGAAAATGGTTTTTATAACGAGCTTTGGAATGTTATGTTATGTAAAAATGCCATTTGGTTATGCAAGAGCAACATACCAGAGAGTGGTCGATAACAAATTTTGTAATTGAATAGGATGAAATGTTGAGGCATATGTTGATGACATGGTTATCAAGAACAGGAAGGTGGGCGACTTTGTTGCAGACTTGAAAGAAACTTTTTTTTTGCACCATAAGGTGGGGGATATGTATTAGGTTCCCCAAACCTATGTAGAAACCAAAAGATGTACAAAGATGTTTGGGATATTACATCGGTAAAGCAACCTCGTTGCCTTCAAAAGATTAAACTAATAGTGGTGGAATGGTGGATGAAAACTGAAGGGAGTAAAGCTGCTGGGTTAAGGTCCGGTGGAGTGCTCGACGGGTGGTGTACTCGAGGTGTCAAGTGCCTTAGTTCTCGTGGGGTGGTGTGCTCATGTTCACGAGGTCCATAGTTGTCGAGTGCCTTAAATCTCGAGGGGTGGAGTGCTCGTGTTCGAGGGCTCCATAGATCAAGGGCTTCAAAATTTGAGGGCTCCATGGTGTCAGGACTCCATGGGTCGAGGTCTTTCGGTCACGTGCTCAAAGCTCCAGTCTCAAGTTCTCGATGCTCCAGTCTAGAGTGCGTCAGTCTTGAGTGCTTGATGCTTCAGTCTTGAGAGCTCGATGTTCCAGTCTCGAGTGCTTCAGGCTCGAGTGCTCGATGCTCCAGTCTCAAGTGCTCGATGCTCGACTGCTCGAGTGTTCGGAGCACCTAGCGCGAGTGCACGATGCTCCCAGGTTGAGTGGTTAGTGCTCCAGGCTCAAGTGAAATAGTGCTCAAAGTGCTGAAGTGCTCATTGCACCAGGCTCGAGTGCTCAATGCACCAGGCTCGAGTTCATGATGATCCAGACTCTAGCAGTGCTCGATGCTCCATTCCCGAATGGTCGATGATCCATCGATGCTCCATTGTTGAGTGCTCAAATCTCCTTTTGAAGAGTGCTTGATGCTCCATTCTCGAGTGCTCGATGCTCCAGGCTTCGATGCTCCAGGTACAGTCTCGAGTGCTCAAAGTTCCCATCTCGAGTGCTCGATGGTCCTATCTCGATTGCTCCGTGCTCCATGCTCCATACTCCAGGTTCCAAGCATGAGTGCTCGATGATCTAGTCTTGAGTACTCCATGCTCCCTGCTCGATGCTCCAGGTTCCAAGTATGAGTGCTCGATGATCCATTCTCGATTACTCGATGCTCCAATCTTAAGTGTTCGATGCTCCAGTCTCGAGTGCTCGATGCTCTAGGCTCGAGGGCTTGAAACCCGAGGCTCGAGTGCTCAAAGTTCTAGGCCCGAGTGCTCAAAGCTCCAGGCTCGAGTTCTCTGTATCTTGAGGGCTCCAATTCACGAATCCACCAAACCTTGATTGCACGAGGGTGCAAGGGCTCTAGGGCTCCCTATTCGAGTGGTCGACGCTCCAGGCTCGAGGAAGAAGTAGTCTATGTTCACAGGTGTGTCCTTGAGGACATGCGTAGTAGTAGTCCCTAAGAAGCTGGTGTTGGACAGTAGCTCAGAATGCCATCCGATTAGCCTGCATAAAAAGCCAAATTATCAGCAGTATCAATCCTTATAAGGGCCATTTTTATGCATTCTTATATGAGGAGTGTGGTCCTTGTCCAAAGTGATAAGGCCTTTGATATGTGTTGGAACATTTGAGAGATTGAGGCTTTGATTATGGGAGGAGTGGTGTTTGGCAATTGCATTAGCCACATAATTACATTCCCTGAAAACATGTTTGAGTACTGCACTGCCTAAGAGGGATTTAACTTTATAAACCATATCAAACATTTGCCATTGTGCAGAATAGGGATCATTTAACATTTGAACTGCCAGCAAGGAGTCTGTTTCAATAGTGAATGTGTTGTCCAATTGCGGGAAATTGTGGCAAGCAAATGTATAGCTAGGATTTCAGCTTGGAGTGGAGAGGCAACTGAAATAGTCTCTGATTTAATCAATAGAGGTGTACCAGAATTATCTCTAGCAATTAGCCCTACTGCAGCTTTGTTTGGGTACCATGAAGCATCAATGTTAACTTTGATGGACCCGATCTTAGGCCTTTCCCAGAATACAGTATATATAATAGGCTTTGGTGGAGGTCTAAGATATGGTATCAAATGCCTAAGGGAATGTGGAGTAGCTGTGAGGGAGACCAGATGTGACGGTTTTGTATAGAGAGACAGTTTTATTAGATCCTGCACTTCCTTACATATAAGGTCTGTAGAAAATAGTTTCTGATCAAATAAGAATCAGTTCCGAGCTTTCCAAAGGTACCAGCATATCAGGGTGGGGAGAATATAACAAATCATTTGGTGCCACTTAGGGAGATCATTGCAATTCCAGAAAAAAAAATCTATCACTGATGGAATGTTGGTCACTAAGGTGAAAGTGAACTATAGATGCCATGCTATTCCATACAGATTGGGCCACAGGACATGATATGAAAAAATGTTGGATAGAATCTGAATGAGTACATGCCGGTCATTTTGATGCTAGACTAAAACCGCATTTAGTGAGTACATCATCAAAAGGAAGAAAGGAGTGCATCATTTTCCATGTGAATATATAGATCTTTCTCTATAATGCTGTGTTCCATATGAATTTACATACAGGGAAATTACCTGGTGATAGTGTAAGTATCTTATATGCTAACTTGAAGGAGAAGACTCCTGACACTTCTGGTTTCCATGTCAGCTTATCATCCCTGTCTGGTGTAATTACTGCTCCCTGCAAAAAGGAGAGCGTATCATGATCCAGGAAAGGTGCAATCTGGGGTAAAATGGTAGCTTTGTTTGTGATGAAATCTGCCACAGTACAACATGTCAATGTAGAAGATATGTGACTGGGGATATAGTGTAAAAGTGGAACATTGGGGTACCAGTTGCCAGTCCATAAATTGCAACTGCCTTTTCCATGGATGAGAAGAGAATTATTTTCCGCAATGGAGTTTAGAGAGCAGATTCTTTTCCAAGTCACAGATTTTCTATGAGAGTGTGGCAAGGACCACAGCAATTTAGACCATAAAGAACTACCTAACTGGCTTTTCCACCATAGTTTGAGTGAGCAGGCATCAATTATAGCTTGGATTGATCTAAAACCTAAGCCATTCTGATTTATTGGTATAGCTAAATCAGCCCATTTTTTCCAAACTTTATTTTTTCTACCTTCCGATTCACCCAAAAAAAATCTAGTCAATTTTTTCTCAAATGTTTTAACTATGTGCTTTGGGGGTTTAGTTACAGACCATAAATGTTGTGGTATAGAATACAAGCAAGATTGGATTAGGATCATTCTACCCCCTGAGCTCAGCCACCTGTTCTTCCAATTTTGCAATTTTTTGTCCAAATTTTCCATCAAAGGTTGGAAGTACCTATTCAATGTTCTGCCTTTAAAAATGGGTCAGCCTAGGTATTTGAAAGGGAAGGAGCCTTTTTTCATTTTTAAGATCGTCCTTACCTGATTAAGTTTAGCAGCTGTGGCCCTCTTACTTATGTAGAAATCTGATTTATCAAAATTAAATTTTTGGCCCGAAGTGTACTCAAAGATCTCTAAGAAGGCTTTAATCTTAATGAGGTTAGACTTAGAGGCTTGCAAAAAAAAAACAAGGTGTGTAATTGGAGTAGCATTGGGATGAAGCTTAACCATTAAAGATGTGTAATTGGAGTAGTTGTGGGATATTTTTTAGGATACAAGGTATGCTCAAAATAAATCGAAGTCAACCTAAAGAAAATCCAAGCTATAGTGGATCTTCCCCAGCCATGAATAGTCAAAGAGGTGAAAATATTGATGGGGTCGCTGGCAGCACTTAGTAGGTTTGTTTCAAAAGAAGTGGAAAATAACTTCCTACTCTTCTAAGGAAGGTAAAAAAGTTCAACTGGAGCGAAGAATGACAAAAAGTGTACGACCATCTAAAGCAACAACTTCAAACATTGCCAATATTGAAGTCACCTGTTTATAGAGAAATGCTATAATATTATTTAACGATCTCGCAGAATGTGGTCAGCTCAGTTTTAGTGCGCCAAGAAGGCCAAAAACAAGTACCAATGTTCATCATCAACATAATATTGAAAAATGTGGAGAAGGTGTACATGCTAGTAGAGAAGCTAACCCTGGATTTGATATATTCACCAAGAAGGTTAAGAACATATTTTCACAATCATGGCATTGTGGTCTGCACTAATTTCCCAATCCAGAATATCCTTAGGAAGCCTAAATTATCTAGCAGATTGACGAAATAGGCTCTAAAACTGGGATATTCGAGATCTAATTCAAGCCAAGAACAACGATCAAGGGTCAGTTATTAGCAGTACTCATTGTAGAAATGACAAGCGGAGACGCACGGGAAATGAATAGCACTAGAACCTGGGAATCAACAAAGGGAAATTGAAGCAGGAAGATATCACATGGAAATTGTTCATTGATGGTGCGTCTTGCAGAGAGATTTGGGTGCAGGGCTACTATTGGTCAATCCAAAAGGAGGAGAACATAAATACTCACTTTGCTTTGACTTCCCACTCACTAACAATGAAGCAGAATATGAGGCTTTGATATGTGAACTAGACCTTACCATTAGAATGAATGTCAAAAGTATCTGGGGATTCAGCGATTCACTTTTCATAGTTAAGTAAGTAGAAGAAGACTAGGACATACGAGAAGGACATTTGGTAAATTATTCAAAGAGGGTCCAGCAGCTCATAGCCCAGCTTGAGTACTTCGATATCCAGCACGTACCAATAAGTGAAAATACAAAGGCAGATGAACTAAGAAATCTAGCAACGACTGGGTTTGAATCATTGAGAAAATGTAAAGATATGATTGTGGAAGTTATTCCAGTAAGAAGCATAGTAACGACAACTATGTCAATAATCCAGATAGAAAGTGTAAACTGGATAACACCGCTGACAGAGTTCTTTGCAAAGGGAATATTGCCAAAAGATAAGGTGAAAGCCCAAAACTTGGAGTTGCATTCTAACAACTACATCTATGGAGGAGGAGTCTCAAATAAGAAAGGTTTTTATCTCTATTGATAAAGTGCGTAGGACCAACGCATGCACGTGAAATTTTAAGAGAAGTGCACAAAGGGTTGTGTAGAATGCAAGAGGGAGCAAGAATAGTGGCAAAGAAGATCATCTGAGCAGGATATTACTGGCTGAATATGTTTTAACAATGCACATAAGTTTGCGCTCAAATGTAAAAGTTGCCAGATTCATGCCTCATTGTAACATAAACCACAAGCTTCTTTGAGAGGGATACATAGATCTTGGCCATTCGATAAATGGGATATAGACCTAGTTGGACCCTTCCCTAAGGGTGAGAGCAATGCTAAATTTATAGTTGTGGCAATTGATAACTTCATGAAGGGGGTGGAGGCGAAGCCATTAAGACAAGTCACAGTTGAAGTAACGAGAAAATATGTCCGGCAGAATATATTGTGTTGCTTCGGGGTGTCACACACTATTGTCATGGACAATGGTACAAATTTCAGAAGTGGTACCTTCACTAAATAGTATTCAAAGATAGGGATTCTTCAAAGTTTACATCGCTAGCGCATCCTCAAGCTAACGGAAGAGTGGAAGTAACAAACAGGACCATAGTTCAAGGAATTCAGAAAAGATTTTGGGAAAGCAAACCAGATGGGTGGATGAGATATGAAACACCCTATGGTCATATAGAAAAATTGTTCTAGAACCAATGGGAAATACGCCATACAATCTGGTATATGATTGCAAAGCAGTGATACTTGTGGAGATCGGTAATTTAATTGTCCGAGTAGACAATTACAGGGAGAATGACAATCTGGACCTTATGAATTGGTAGAAAAAAATTGGCAACAATCACAGAGGCTAAGTATAAAGAAATAATGGATATAGCTTAAAATCAAAAGGTTAAAGAGGCACGATTTCAAATTGGCAATCTTGTGTTCAGAAAGAACAAAGCAAGACTGGAAGAAGAAAGAGGAAAGCTATGCCCGAAGTGGGAGGGACCTTACAAGGTTACAAAGGCAAACGAATTCAACTACTTCAAGCTAGAAAGGTTGGACGCCAGCGGCGTTCCCAATACTTGGCATGTGATCAATCTGAGAAAGTTCTACATCTAGATTCAAGGAAAAAGATAGGAAATACCTAGTTGTATAGAAACCATGAGATTATCATTGTTTGCATTTGTTCCTTTGTTTTTAAGGCGACATTATCGCAGTCCTATATTATAAATATTAAAAACTATTATTCCGGGCAAAGCTCACATTTTTAGTTCTCTACTTGAAATTTTAGATGGTCACACATCTATAGTACATTACAATAAATAAACCAAGGTTTTGTGAATATCAAGGGACGAACACAATCATATATATCATAACAAACATCAAGCTGTAAGCTACAGATCTTGCAACTTTGCAAATATTACATTCACGGGCTATAGACCTTGCACAACTACTGGATTTTGCAAGCTTTAGATGTTAGAACTTCACAAATCTTACATTCCAAACTATAGATCTTGCACAAGGTTGGATTTTCTCAAACAAATGAAACCATAAAGCCATATATCTTTCTTGTCGCAAAATCTGAAGCTCTTAAATTAGTAATCAATCGATCTTGCAGCTTCGCTGCACTTACTATGAAAGCTATAGATCTTGAAAAAATGAAATTGATCTGCTTCATTATGGGTGTGTTAACCATTGCATTTGTCATAGTTTTTAGCTAGTTTTATTTGGTGGATTTCTAGTATTAGTTGAGTTCACGTGACAAAGGGTTTAGACGGTCATGTTTTATTTTCTTGTCTAAATCCTGCATTTTGTAGACCTAATTCGTACTAATGGACATCTTGTATCCACGAGCTCATTTATCTGCATTGTGATCATCTTTAGAAGGTTGCCCATGGTTACTGTTTGGTTCCATTCTATGTGAAGGCTATTTGTAAGAGCGGTAGAAGATATTGAAGGCTATTCGCAAGGACGGTAGAAGAGAAGAATGGCATTCACATTAAAATGGTAGTAGATGAAGGCCACTGATGTGGTAATTCATTCTGGAAAACTTCTTCCTCATTCCTTGAATCTTCTTCACTTGAAAAACTTATCCAGAAAGTGATTCTGAGAGGAAAGTAACAATGATCAAGTGAGTTTTCTCTTCTAAGAATTGGAATTTCTCAAGATGGTTATGCTTCCCTGTATCTGTAACCTCTTTGTTCCTTTTATATCCTGCTCTAATTGTGGCTACGCTTTTCTTTGGCTTGCTATTGTGTGATTGATCGTGGCTCCAAGAAAGATGGTTCATATTTGATGCCTGGCCATGATATCCGCTTTTCACGGTTTATGGGTTGCCACTATCACGGGTTGCATCGCGGGCTCGTCTTGGGTTTGCTTGCAACTTTGGGCTTGCGTCCCAATATTTGGAAGAGTTAGACACCATAAGCCCTCCCAACCATGAAGACTAAAGGAAACGGAGTAATGGCGTAGCTTCGTGTTTTAAATGCAAACTGATGTTGCTTGTCAACAGATTGCTCGTCATTTAATACTACCTTTGTCGTTATTGCAAACAGACTTTAGCTTTTTGGCTATATCTCTGTCCTCGATCCACTATCAAATTTGAATTTTTGAACTTTGAACTCTTCTTGTAAGGCTGTATTTGTGGAGATTATGTTTCTAAAGGCCGGGATTCCATCCTCAATATTTGCTATTCTAGTCTGTATTTTCATAATGTTTGCTCTCGCTGCACTTCTTAAATGGAGAATTTAAAATGAATATTTAAGTGTTGCCTTCATTTAGTGCACTGTCTTTTCATATACTTCAGTTATCTCGATATAAGCAAAAGGTAACTTTCTTTTTGTGTCAGATTATTATCATTGCATTTTCTGAAAAGATTTTCTTCCTCAATCTTGCTTTTTCTTGTTGATATTTAAGTAAATTTCTGAATATCATTTCAATGTTTCTCCTTTGTTGCCAAAGCTTTCATCATCGCTGAGCAATCCTAGGTTTTTTGCGTATTATCTTCCTTCATCCTTTTAAAGAGCAAGTTTTATGGGTAACTTAATTTCCAATTTCTTTGCTGCATATTCTGGGCTTTGATACGTTGAGGTTCTGCTTCAATTTCTAGTAATTTTAGCAGTTGTGTTTTCAACTTTTTTCTAGTCATCTTCTCTGGTTTGTTCTCTGTGAATATTTGCCATGAAAAACATGTGTATGCAGTATTTTACCCTAATTAAGGTTGTTACTTCCACCTCTCAGACTCTTGCTCATCCATATTTCATCTACAAACCGTGTTGAGTCCCTCGTTCAAGATTCTCATTCCGACGAGGGTCTCTGTCATATCATCGGATCTCTTACCATACGAAGTATGCTATCTAGTTTGTATTTAGATAAGTTGAAAAATTAGTTCCCATTTCTAGCTCCCTTTTTCGGTCCACGCTCCTACAAAATCTGAGCGCATTCGCACTCCTCCACCTTGCTATATTTCATATTATTTAGCCTACCTAAACACTAGCCTTTATTTTCCTCTCCCTGAACATGTGATTGAACTTCTCCATTCATGCAAGATTGCGCAGTCCCAATTTAACCCAAAGGCATCGCTATCATAATGGGGTTTCTTCAGGTTTGTGAGAACGTGGATATTCCTTTCTCTCTTGATTTGTTTAGCATCTACTATCATCTGCAAAAAGTTTAAAATAAAATAGATGAATTTACCTTTTATCCTGTGATCACTGGGTTGAGCTTGTTAGCGGGTTCCCTAGTAATATGGGTCTATGGCTTACCAAATATTTTTTCATAAATTTAAAACAAACTCCCAAAGTGGTTGTGCCTTCTTAGAACTAAAAGGTCCCAAGTCTAAGCTTCCCGGTCTGAATGTCTGTTTTAGTGTTAAGACAGAAATTGTGGCCACACTTCATGCTCATACCCAACATATTCGCCATGCTGACTCTGATGCTGAAGGTGTTTTTTTGTTATTGTTTTGATGAGTTTGATCTGTAATCTCTCATATGTTAGCAAAAGATTATATTGTTTTCAAGCCTTTGTTTCATCTTTGATTGTCCTTTTATTTTGACTAAATTATTTTTTTGGTCCCTAACATATGACCGAATACCATCTTTTGGTCCCCGTTTCCAAAACCACGTCATTTCAGTACCCTACAAATTCAATACAATTTGTTTAGTTCCCAAGATGGTTTCCAATGTGACTTTTCAGATGGTTTTTGGGACCAAAAGATGGTATAAGATCATATGTTAGGGACCAAAATAACAATTTTATCTGCCTGAAAACCACATGGAATTCGGTTTGGGGACCAAACAAATTGTTTTAAATTTGTTGGGTACTGAAAGGATGTGGTACTGGTCTCGGGGACCAAAAGATGTATAAGGTCATATGTTAGGGATTAAAAATAATTTAGTCTTTTATTTCAAACATGGATCTATCTAAAGGAGAGACTGACATATCACTTTTTGATGGCAACGGTGAGGAGGTGGCTGAAACATTTGCTCAACCTGATAATACAGCTGAAAGCAACACCACCCGATAGGGTGGTAACAAAATAGGTGCTGGTAATAGGGGTAAGTCTTTTAGAGGTGGGGAGACAGGCATTCACCGCTCCGTTGGTGGGCATAAGAAGAAAAAGAACAAGAGGGATAGGAGTGAAGGTCATTTAGGACATTCACTTCCTCCTGTGAAAAATGGGTGTGGTCCCAGCGCATCTCACCTTCAAAATTTGGCGCTAAGTGAGGATCCTGTAGCGGAGAGAATGATATCTGACATTCTCTCAAACCTTTCTCTGCCTGATACACTAGCTGGTTTTTTCTATACTAGCCATTTTTTCTATACACTAGCTGTGGTGAGTTCGTGGCTAGATTTTGTGTGAGATGTTCATGAACTTCATTCTTTGTGTTATGATTATGTAAGTTTAGCGAGAGCCTTTAGATCGTGAGTGAGCGGCTTTCTAAGTTTTCCCCCATTGATGAGTCACTTATAGAGAAGTATAAGGCTCAGGAAAAAAATGTACGAACCTAGAAACTTCCCTGAAAGCTGCTCTGGAGCGTGCAAAGGTCGTGGAGGTTGGAAGGGTTTAGCTTTATTATGAATTGGAAGAGATGCGTACCAATGGGCCTAGGTCTCCTAACTATCCTCAAATTCTAGTAGATAGGCTTTGCAAGTCTAAGTGTTTCTATAAGCTGTTTGAGAACATTTCTAACAATGCTCATAACGTTGGGTACTACAAGGCTATGAAGGATCAACTCGAGTGGAATATATCTTGTTCGCTGAAGAGTCTGCCCACACTGAAGAAGTGCACTGAGAAACTGGAGAAGCAAAAGGCCAAGCTGAACAAAGCTTTTATCGAAAATATTGCTGATGGGGGGCATCCCTCTGCTTTGCTTTCTCATCTTTCCAACCTTGCTCGTTTTCCTTCTGCAGCGGAACTAAAGGGTTACGAGGTGGATTACGTGGAGGATCTTGCTTTTAAATCTGGTATTGTCGCTCCAACTCCTAACTTAGTGCTAGTGTGGTAGCTGAGGCTGACGCGAGCATTGAGACTCCTGCCCAATAGCCATACCAGGAAGCTTCTAATCAGCCACCAAGCTAGGAAGCCTCTGTGATTATCATTCAGCCTTCACCTACCTCCATCTCTGAAGTTAGTTAATTCTTAGAGTATTTGATTTTTGCTAGATTTTTAAGTGTAACCCGAAACAATATTGTGGTGTATGGTTGTACTATTTGTGTGATTGGGATTTTCACTGCTATTTTATCATTCATTTATTTGCAGCTTCTCATTATGCCTATTTATATGCAGGGTTACAATATTTAGATTGATCATAAGTTTTTGAAATGTCTTGACTTTCTTGGATATAGCGATCATTTTTCCAATATCTATGGACCTTCGTCTTCTGATTTTCAATGCCCTATTGGATTGATTTGTGCCTCTTATTTCTTCACTAAGGAATATGAAGAGATGGTGTCTTCTGATCATTTATGTCGTGTGGAGTCACTTTGTTTATGCCTTGGATGGAAACTTCCTATATCAAACGCATCTACATATACAAAATGTCCTTGTATTCAGTCTGTACATGATGGTTACAATGTTGAATCAATCGGGTAGGTTATCGTTAGTGGGCTGCTAGATCTTAAATCTGTTGCAGTGTATATGCTATCTCTTAATCTCCCTGCTCACATCTAGGAGTGGGTGTTGTCTCTAGGTATTCATTTGAAATACATGCTCTTAGGTATTAATGATCCCGAAGTGAAATGGGGCAAGAATGTGAAAGACACCCCGGATGCTTTGCGTGATTTGCATAGGATTTGTAACGAGAAGAATGGTCTTATCTAATGTCAGCAGCTGGCTATGACAAAGATACTCCGAAAATAGGAACACTACAAAAAATCGAACCTATAACTTCTCCCCTTTTACCTCGGTGTTTTGGTTATTTTTTAAAGTAAAAATATAATTTACCTTGATTTTTTTAAAACCGAGGTAAAAGCCTGACATTACCGAAGTCACACACATGTCTGGCTTATCAACATCGATTGATTTTTAGACCAACGTGCACGTCACTGTCGCATACATGAATGACCAACGTCACATGCATGTCTGGCTTATCGGCGTCTCATTTTTTTTAGACTGAAGTCGCACGTACCACTCGCAGACATGAAATTTGATGGAGCACACATGTCTGGCTAAACGACGTTGATTAGAATTGTGACCGATGTCGCAAGTACCTCTCATAGACATGAAATGACCAATGTCACACGCATGTTTGACTTACCGACGTGGATGACGTGGATTATTATTGTGACCGACATCGCACGTACCTCTTGCAGACATGAAATAACCGGCATCACATGCATGTATGGCATACCGACGTCGCACTTACCTCTCTCAGCCACACTTGCGATGCACGATTTAAAATAATTGAATATATATATATTTATATTTATTAGGGCAAAAAACTTCAGGGGCCCCTGAACTTCCTCCATCTTACCCTTTTAGTCCCTTATTTTTTTTTTGAATACTTTTAGGCCCTTAACTAACAAAAGTGCTGAATTGAAACCCTTCGGCCTGGTTAAAGCATCAAGTTCTATCAAAACTATTAAATTTAAGGGCAAAATGATCATTTTACAATTTTCCTTTTCCTTTTCTCATTTTTCAATTTTCTTTTTTATCTTTCTATATTTCCTTTTCCTTTTTATCCTTTTCTTTCTTTTTCTCCTTTTTCTTTCCATTTCTTTTCTCTCTTTTTCCACTATTTTTCTTCCATAGTCTCATCTTCTCCAAAGCGCCGCCACCACACTGCGCCCTCGCACCACCACCACACTGCGCCCTAGCACCGCCCCCACTACTTAGGTCCTCAAACCGTAGCACCGCCGCCTTCAAATCCCCAATCTGGTGAGAGGATTTGATTCCAGCACCCCGCTATTTGATAGATTTGGTTCTAGCGCTTCTCGTTATTTTGTCGCTACCCTTAGACCTATCACCCCTCGCGGACAAGACGAGCTCTTCAGTTTTTCCATCTTCTCTGTCAGGTGCTCCCGTACTCCAATTAGCTACTTCATCTTTGATTAGCCTATGTCGAGCCACCTCGGTCTCTCCCAGCCAGCGGCGTCCCACGTTAACGTAAGTCGTGCGGTGACTTACAGGTAGACTCACCAGGATTGTTTTAGTTTTACAGCACCAATTTGGTGAACATTGGAGCTGATGCGAATGTAGGGATTCGCCGGCTGTGGTGGTGCAATATCGAGCTATAGCAGAGCTCCCACAATGGTGCTTTCATTTCCACTGGCGTTTGATGAGAGAGGGCGTTTTGTGTGGAGCTTTTAATTATGAAGTTATGTTTATATATTTTTTTAATTGAAATAATTTAAAATTTTAATAAGTTTAAATGAAATAAATTAAACATAAACTTTCAATAGATTTTATGTACTAGCATTTTTGTCAACATTTCATCAAAAAATAATTTATTTTATACTTCTATATTCAGGAAAGAATAACAAAAATCATGTATTTTGGAGCAATGTGTAATAGGGTAACATAACTTTGGGCTATAGTATAATTTTCCAAGATTGTGTAGAATTAATCAATGTTTACTTTTGAGTCCCTTCCGTTCACCCTTACATGCCCAAATTTCAAATTCACAGTCTTATATTATTGACTTTCATTTTGGCATCGCCAATTTTGTGATTGGACAATTCCAACTTTCTATGAGGGACCTAATTGCAAAAAGTTAAAACTTACTCGTTACTCCAAATTGAAATCTGCTCGAACGTGATGCTACCATATACACTCTCATTGTATTTTCCATGTTTGTAATGGTATATATATATATATAATTTTGCATAAGAACCTACTCGTAATCTTTTCCGATTTTTCTTTCTTCTAAATATTCAACTCTAAGTTACTCTAGAATATGTACTAGAGCTTTTCAACAATTCAACAAAAGATAATTTATTTTTTATTTCTATATTTAGGCAAGAATAAAAAAATCATGTATTTTGGAGCAATGGATAATAGGGTAACATAACTTTGGGCTATAGTGTAATTTTCTAAGATTGTGTAAAAGTAATCAATGTTTACTTTCGAGACCCTTCCGTTCACTCATACATGCACAAACTTCAAATTCACTATCTTATATTGTTGAATTTCATTTTTGCATCGCCAAATTTTTTATTTGACAATTTCAACATTCTTGGAGGGGCCTAAGTGCAAAAAGTAAAAACATCACCGTAAATCCAAATTGAAATCTGTTCGAACGTGATGCTACCATATACACTCTCATTGTATATTCCAAGTCTATAACGGAATATTTATCAACAATTGGGCATAAGAACATATCCGTAATCCTTTCCAATTTTTCTTTCTTACTTCTAAGTATTCAATTCTAAGTTATTCTAGAACATGTACTAGCTCTTTCAAACATTCACCAAAAAAATAATTTATTTTATATTTATATATTTAGGAAAGAATAACAAAAATAATGTGTAATGGATAATAGGATAATACAATTTTTGAGTCACAGTGTATTTTAGTTAAACTATTTTGAATCCCAAATGTAATATTATCGTTATTACATATTCACATAGGAAATTATTTTCTAAAATTATTACATAATACATATATAAAAATATCATGACATCAAATATGCTTGAAATTATTTTATAATAAAAAGACTAAATTATTTTTCGGACCCCTACAAAGTATCTTATACCATATTTTGGTCCTCTTTTGCAAATCAACCCTCAGATAGTACCAAACAAATTAAGAATGATTTATTTGATCCCCAAAGTTGGTTTTCTAGGAACCGGGGTTTTTTTCCAATATAGTTAGGGGTATTTTAAGAATTTTACTTATTAAAAATCATTTTCAATTAAATTATGGGGTCAATACACAAATATTCTATATTGTTGAGGGGATTAATTGCAGATAAAATAAATGTTTGTTGAAAACGCCGGAAGCTCCGCCAACACTGGTCTTTTCGTGAGCCCTTGAAGCTCCCTTGGCGTCTCGAAGCTCAAAGCTCAGCCATGGGTCTCGAAGCTTCGTCGGTGTCTCGAAGCTCGAAGCTTCTCGCCAGCATCAACCATTGAGAACGCTCTGCCTCGTTGGTGGTACACTCGACTCGCCCTGCTCCAGATCTGGTTTCAACGATGGAAGAAGAAGGTTTGAGCTTTAGAATTGCGTTCTCTAGATCTTCCCCATCGTTGGGCCCTTGAGAAACGCGTACCCTCGACCGGTATTCAAGTTTCTCTAAACCTTCATAAACCCTTTCCGATTGTGAAGAAACCCAGAAGGATGAAACTTGGATCAATCTAATTTGGCACGTTCCGATTTGGGTTTTCTTCTACTTTGTCTTCTTCGGCAAGAAGGGTCTGGCTGGATGGAAGTGGAAGGCTTCGTTTGCCACCACCGGGTAGCCCTAATTTGGGGCGACGATGGGCACTTATATACGGTGGCGGAGGAGAAGAGCGAAGAAGACAAAGAAAAAAAGTCGAGCGAAGAAGATGGAGACATTTTTTTAAACTCATGGGTATATTGGTTATTTTACATATTTTGACCAATTTTACCGTTAACTTTCCATGAAAACCACCTTTGAGGACCAAAGAAATTAATCTAAATTTGTTTGGTACTGTCTGAGGGTTGATTAGCAAATGGAGATCAAAACATGGTATAAGATACTTTGTAGGGGACTAAAAATATAATTTAGTCTAATAAAAAATAGTACTATTTTATTTAAATTAAGGAAATAAAATAATTGTATTTAAATTCTAACCAGAAAAATAAAAAGCTAAACTAACCCAATCAGCCCAAACCATACTAACCTAGCCCAAAATCATAGCCCAACCCTGGCACTATAAAAGAATAAAGCCCTTATCTAACCTTCCCCATCTTCAAACATATTTCCGCCCCATCATTTTTTTCTTCATCAAATTGGCACCAGATTCCATCTCACTAATGCCACCGCTCCAACGCCACGCCGCTGGTAGTGCCGGATTCCGCTGCTTCCACACCAAGCCGACATTCTTGTCCCTAGCCACGTGACCTCCACTGACGCCTTCGATCTCCACTCGACGCCATAGTTCTAGTCACATCGTTGAGCTCCGCCATGCCACCACCATATGCGTCATCGAGCTCCACCATGCCATTCACGTCGTCAACCTCCTCCCGCCGGCGAACTTTTACCGTCGCCACCCCTGTCGCGCTACCAGCATCCAGATCCATCGGTGCTCTAGATCCAGCCACCAGTCGAGCTCAAATGTGATTCCGCTCTCTAGATCCGGTGGCAGCTCCAATTCTTAGCAGCTTCGATGTCGTTCATCCATCGCCGAAGCTCCGGTCACCGCCGCACCGGATTATGGCACCTCCAATCCCTCGATCTGATTTTTTAATTTTGTGGGGTTTTAGGGTTTTTAAATTATTTAATTACTGACCATTATTGTGTAATTTAATTGTTAAATCTGGTTAATGCAATCTAGTACTTCCTCCGTCCCGAATTAAATTGCACACCTTCCATTTTTTGTTGTCCCCAAATAAATTGCAATGGTCAGAACTTTTCTAATTCATCCAAGTTGACCGGTGGTGAAAAGACTATAATGCCCTTGGAACTTGTGAATATTACAAGCATTTGGTTGATTAATTGTGCTCATAAGCAATGCTTGGGAAGTATGTTTCTTTATTGAGCAGTGTGCTGACCCATTTTCAAATTAGTCAGATTTATCACATGCATTGCTTTTTGCTCTTTCTCATGCGGATTATTGCTCTCCCAACGCTCTCTTTCTCTCTTCAAAGTTACTTCTCAACGTTCCATTCACATCTCCATTCATAGCTCATTTCTCTCTTCTCCTTTACGAAATCACAGTGATGTTCTGTCCTCCCTCGATGCTTGAAAACCCTAGCCCCTCCATATCCGATCTGTGTTGAAGGGTTTGTGTTTCTGTTGATCCTCATGTGTGAATCGATCCTTGTTTTTTGTTTCAAATCACAGCTTTCTATTTTCCAATCTAGAGTTTTCTAAAATCGATGTTGTCCGTTTTCAAAATGAACTTGAGTTCTAAAATTACAGGTTTATGTTTTCCAATCGTGCTGGTCTGTGTTTGGGTCCTTTTTTGGTTGGGTTTTGTACTGATTTGGATGCTTCTTAAGTTGTGGTTTCTGCTTTCTTAGCTGTTGTTTGTTAAAACCCTTGGAATGTGTACGGGTCTACAGTTCTCAAGTATAAAATCGGGTGCATGCGAAGTTTTTGTGTGGTTTCCTGTCTTTTGATTTTAGAAACCTAGATTTATTGTGCTCGTCGTTGGATTTTTTTCATGCCGTTTGGCAGTTTTGACACATGTATGCCCCACTTTGTGGTATTGTTCCCGTTCCGAGTTAATTTCAACCTAGATTCGTTGCAATTTGTGCTCTTTGTCCACAAAAGGAGTGTTCAAGTTTGATTATTGGTGTTGCTACTTGTACTTCGTATCCAGATCTGTCACTACAGTGCCCCTGTTCTAACTATTCTTGCACTTTGGCATGTTAATGTTATCGATTTGAATCTGTTAGGGTGCCCTATGTTTTCATTCCCTGCTATCTAACTAGATGTGACATTGGAAGTGCTTGCATGTGTAGCATATGTGTTATTGCGATAACTTTCAGTGTTATGTTGTGATTTAGCTCAAAAATGTTGTTTGTTTGCTTATGAATTGTCATTGACATGTTAAGAATTACTCGTACTGTGTTGTTTCAGGCCTGGGCTAGTTTGATTTTCCAACCCTAGTCCCATCCCTGCTCATAGAGAACGACTGTTTTTGCATGCCATTCTTTGTTTCTGTAACCCATTCCCCACCCATTGTGTCTTCCCTTATCTGATGGATCACGGTGACAGGGTCATTGCTTGGCAGGGTGAGTATCCCCCTTGCCAGTCCTTGAGGGATTCCAATCAGTTTCAGGCCAGTATTGATCCTACTTTATTTACTGGCCTTGATGACATTAAGTCACAACCCACGGGAATTAAACTCACCCCACCCTAGTGTCCTGTCCTAGACATGGATTCGTGTGAATCTGGGGACACCCCTGTGGCAACACATTTTAGTCCTTTACCTGAAGCAATCCTGTATCACTCAGATCCAGATCCTGATTATGATACACTACATCTCCTTCATCCACATGAATCACACTCCCCTGATTCTGATGAAACCATGCCCCCTGATTCTGATGAAACCCTGCCCCCTGTTTCAGATGAAACCCTGCCCCCTGATTCTGATGAAACCATGCCCCCTGATTCTGATGAAACCTTGCCCCCTGTTTCAGATGAAACCCTGCCCACTGATTCTGATGAAACCCTGCCCCCTGATTCTGATGTAACACAGCCCCCTGATTCCAATTGTACACAACCCCCTGACACCGATGATTCTGATTCTGAATCCTGGTGTGATCCACATCCATCAGTGTTCTTTAAGGGTAACGAATTCCCTAAGTATGGTGAGTCTAGTTTCTGGGAAACTGGAGCCTGTCTATATCATGGGAACTGGACTGGATATGTTCGTCATGTAGATTCTGATGCTGGAAAATGAATTTACTGCTCACAGGTAGAAATGTACTCTTACCTTTCTGCACTTTCTTTAAGGGGTAATATTATAGACAGTGTACTAACATGTTACCTTCACATGCAGGTTTGCTTGGTAGTGCAACTGCTTGTTGTTGCTACTTGTCTGTGACTACTTGTTTGCTACTTGTCTGTTATAGCCTGTTAGCAACTGTTTTATGATATGTGCTTGACTGTGTGTGATGTTAATGATCAAATGTGCAACCACTAAGATTTTGACACGGATTCAGTTGAAACCTGGGTGGGTGTCACCCATTTTTCATCTGAATCCATTACAGAACATGAGTATGGCAGGGTATGTTTCATATATGGGGCAATAATGGAGCAGTGAAAGTTATGCATGTGTATGTGTTTATGGTTGTTATATGCAGCCATGCAGTAATGTTTCCAAAAGTCACTGACCTTGGCTGGGCATATGTTAACTGCATTTTATATGATATATCATAGCTTCTTACATTATTTGTGATAGCCTCTTTATGTGCTAGTTGAACCCTTGATTAATGATGTAGCCGTGATGAATGATTAAAACATGCAGGCATGTCTATCAGCCTCGAAACTGATTTGATCTTGGCGGGGCATAATGTGATTAAACCCAGCTCTGAAATTATTTGCCCAATCCACCCTGTATTAGTTGGTAGCCGCCACCAATGATGATATTGTATGTTCACACTTAGGCAGCAACCGTGTTTTTTGCAAAACACATGGATGGCAGCCTTGTAGTGTCTTTTGCCACGAAATGGTTGTGTGTGTCTAGTCATCCATTACATTCTGGTCGATGTTTCTTTGCCTTGGTTCTGAAATTTAAATTTACACAACACATTCTTTACAAATTGCATGCATGCTTAATGGAGTTTAGCCCTCCTAGCTTTTACAAGGTTGCCCTATAAACTTACCTGTACCAAAAATAACTGGTAAGTTTATCCTAGACCTGAATCTAGATGCACAACCCTACAAAAGTACATATCCAATGCACATCTAAACTATCTCCATACTGATCAACATGTCTTGAATGTGCCTTGTTCTTCCAATAGTCACCATGTGTTCCAAGCATCCCCCAACCAGTCCTGTGTCAACTATTAAATTGTGGGGCAGCATCCCAAGGCTTCTAAGCCTATCTTTACCCATATGTGGAAGTTTACAATCGTTCCCTCCTCTACATTTCATGATTTCCACCATGACACATTGTAGACTCAGGAAAATCTTGTCAATAATTTTTGGATCATATCTCTGAAATGCATCATACACAGCCTGCAGTAACTCATCTAGGTTTTGACTAGGGTTTTGCTGCTGTAAACTTTGAATTGAGGCAAAAAACCCCAAATCCAGAATGTTTAGGTCCGGTGATTTTGATGGCTGACACACTAACTGTATATTGAAACCATCTGAGGTGGCTGCAGCTAGAAATTCAGGGTCATTTGCAAATTTGTGATATGGGGCATTATCTTGTTGTATGAAAATGTTTTTGGTTGCCTAAACTGGCCATTTCTGCTTGATTGATGGTATCAGCTTATGAATCAACTTGTGTCTTATGATGTCTCTAGTTATGGATGATATGGGTTTCAGAATCATGGTTCCTCTAGGTCTATTTATAGTGGTGTACTTGGCTGGTACATAATCCACGTATGGAAACACACCTATTTTCCCATCAAACATTACATTTCCCTCTAAGTCAAGTAAAGGTCTAGACACAGCACATAAAAACATGAGTTTTGGAATATAATGCTTGCTTTGTGTGATTCTGTATGGTTCAGGTTCGTTGGGACCCAGAATATACCTTGTCGTTGCCCCTGTCAGGTAGAACCACTTTTCATCGATATGTATCACATTTTCCATAGGCTTGAACTGCATGTCACACTCCAGTTTACTTAGGCACCATTCTAGCCTTGATTTCTTGCATGCCAAACTTAGCTGTGGATGAACTGCATTAGTGTGGCTCCTGATCTCCTTGCTTGCTATAGCTCTATGTATTGTGCTTTTTCCAATATGCAGCTGTGCTTCTGTGCTCCGACAGGTTCGCCGGTGCCTAAGTGGCACTGCCATTAAGGCCTCCACATCGATTGGTTTCTTGGTTCTGCCACAACGTCCATGCTGTTTTGAACATTCACAGCTTCTCCATTCTGAAGTTGCTGCTTCATGCGCGCCCATATGGTAGAGATGGTCCGAACTGAACAGGACCATCTCTCTGCTGCCTCTAGTCTTTGTTGCCATTGAATCTACCCATTTTTTGAGTTTTGTAGCAGAAAATGGGCTATGTCCTGCCTGTGCTCATCTGTCAGGTTTGCCCCAACCATCACAGCCGTGCTCAATGATGAATTCAGAATGAGGATGGAGATTTTTTTTTTGTATATGGCCAGTTCCTGAAGAACTGGCCAAAATTATTCTGAGAGCTCTGAAATTTTTTCTAGATTTGGTTGATTTGGGAGCTGTAATAAATGCCCCATTTTATAGAAGTTTGGATGAAATATTCAGGCATGTAAACAGTGGCCTAATTTGGCTCCAGAATTAAAAATTTTGGAGCCAAAAATTAGAAAACGGAGGGAATGGTTACTATTCCCGTAGCTTTTTAACACCTGCCAAACAGTAAATAAACTCTGACATCAGAGTACGAATTTCAGCTTTTTCAACTGAAAAGCTGACATTAATTCACTGTTCAATTTTGCAGCCAAAATTCTCTTTCATACATTTATTTTGGGACGGAGAGAGTATTAAATTATATTAAGTTCTAAAATTAACTACCAAAAGCAGGACCGGCATCGGTTCTACTTTTTGTAGTTTCTTAAAATTTTCAAAATAATACGTGTGACATTGCACTACTCTCGGCAGTGGTTTTGGTGAGACCAATGACATCGCATGGTCCGACATCGCACCGTATTCGGTAGTGGTTTTGGTAAGCCTGAGGAAAATGTAACATTTTTACTTTTGCCACATTTACTTTGGTTTTTCATTGCAAAATACCGAGGCAAATAGGCCTGAAAAACTGAGTAATACGTGTTGTTCGCAGTAGTGGAAGAGGCTTGGAAATATGTTGCTAGCAAGACTAGCAAGGCACATCAAAAGACGTTGATCATTCATAAACAGTGTGTTTTTATTGATGAATTGTTTGATAAGTTGAAGAAAAAATAGGGTTAGTGGGATCACTTAAGTTCATCTGCACTTGGTTGGGAAAGTATGTTTGACGAGCGGTTTGCTATAAACACGGAAATGCGAAGTGAAAATGAGCAATTTCGCCCTGAGTGCAATCGGCTTGATTTGCTAGTGCACCAACTCGAGAAAACATGTGTTGAGTACAAAGACAAACTTCAGGCTCTCCCTTCTTCATCTCGTAGAGGTACTAGGCGTGAAGATCTCATTGTGGGAATCGGTGATCAACAGATCAATTTTTCTAAGGCTAATCGAGCACATATTTGCAGCTTAGAGGATGAAGTGCAGGGTTTAAGGACCAAAATGAAGTGGCATGAGGAGACCTTTAATGTGATGAGTATGAAGCTAGATCGCAAGCAGTTTGGCCCTATCATCAATTTCAAGGCTTATTATGCCAGGTATCTTGGTCATATTGAGCAAAGGGGTGCGATACGCAATCCTGTTTATTTACACATGAAATGGAGATATGACTATGTGGTTAGCGAGATGCGTGAGGTTGAAGAAAATAGATTAAGGGTTGAACACTTCCATCGCGAAGCTGAGCACAGTCGTCGTTGCCATGGTTTGTTTTCTTCTGGTTTATCATAAGCATCTAGACGTAGATAAAATTGGATGATATTTCCAACAATATTGTTTTTGTTGCATTTTTTTGGATGTTGTTGTTGTCACTCTTTTTTTATTCTGCCTTCACACTTTAGAATGGTTTTGACTTTGTAGTTCATTTATCTTCGTAAAACTTGTTTCCAGTATATCCAACTATTTTATTTTGAGTATTTTAGCTCTACGTATTGCAAAGCCGCAAGATCTATAGCTTGCTTTAGTCGTTGTAGTGTAGGCATATCTATCATGTAGCAAGATCTTTTGCTTGCTTTGTTACACGAAGCTGCAAGTTCTATAGCTTGCTTTAGTCGCTGCAGTGTAGCCATATCTTCCATGTAGCAAGATCTAATGCTTGTTTTATTGTGCGAAGCTGGAAGATCTATGGATTGCTTCTGTCATTGTATCTGAGCCAAGTTTTCCTAGTAGCAAGATCTATTGCTTGCTTTTCATTGATAATGCAAAGCCGCAAGATCTATGACTTGCTTTTGTTGCTTTGTTGTGGTCATATCTACCTTATTGCAAAGTTCAAGACTTGCTTTTCCTTTTGTATTGTGAAGAGGTAAGTTGAGTTGTGGTTATAAATGATAACGGTGCCACCATCATTCTGTGTTCGTAAGCTAAGAATTTGTAACTTAGTTTTGTGATGCAAAGTACAACTGTCTAAAAAGGAAAAGATGATGCTCCAAAAGATTTATATTGCAATCATATCGCCTTCAACATAGAATAAAGGAACAAACACTCCCAATGATTATATCATGGTTTCTATACATGGAAACAAGGACTTCCTGTCTATCTACAGAATCTTCACATAAAACTTTCTTAGGTTGACTACGTACCAAGTGTTGGGAACGGTGCTACCATCATTCTCTCTAGCTCGTAGCTAATTTATTTGTGGGCCTTTGCTACCCTGTAAGGTTTTTGCCATTTTGGCCATAGTTTTCCTCGTTCTTCCTCAGCATTAGATCACCAATATGAAACCATGTTTCTTTCACCTTCTGATTGTAACCTTTAGCCATTCTCTCCTTATACTTAGCTTCTGTGATCGTTACCAAATCTCTTTTCTCTTCTATTTTGTCCAGTCCAACCCCATCATATTCAGGTTATATTTCTCCTTATAATCGCATACTTGAAGGTTTGAGTTACCAATTTCCAATGGTATAACCGCTTCATGGTTGTAAACCAGAATATATGGTGTCTTCCCCATTGGTTCTTGAACAGTTGTTCTATATGACTGTAGGTAGTTTAATAATTCATTTACCCACCCAATTTGCTTTCCTTCCAGCCGCTTCTGGGTGCCTTAGATGATAGTCTTGTTCGTTACCTCCACTTGGCCTTAGCTTGAGGGTGCACTACAGAGGTAAATTTCTGGAGAATCCCTAGCTTCAAACACCAATCTGTGAATGCTCCGCACGTGAACTGCGTACCATGTTCGTGACAATGGTATGTGGAACCCCAAAGTGACATACTATGTTCTGCCACAAATTTCCTAGTGACTTCAGTTGTCACTCGTCCTAATGGCTTCGCTAGAAATTTGGCAAGTCGTCATTTGCTATGACTAAGAATTTGGCATTGCTCTCACCCTTTGGGAATGGTCAAACTAAGTCAATCCCCTATTTATTGAATGACCATGCTTCATATACTCCTCTCAAAGCTACTTGTGGCTTATTCATCAGCGAAGCATTGATTTGGCAACTCCTATTTTTAAGCACGAAGTTGTGGGTATCGTTGAACATTGTCGACCAGTAGTATCTAGCTGGGATGATCTTCTTTGCTATTGTTATAGCTCCCTGATATGTTCCACACAACCCTTAATGAAATTCTTTTAAAATTTTTGCTGCCTGTACTGGTCCTACGCACTTTCTCCATAGAGACAAAAAACCCTTTTTGTACAGTGTCTCGTGTTCGTAGGTGTAATTATTAGAGCGTAACTCCAACTTCCTAGCTTGCACCTTATCTTCTGGAAATGTTCCCTCATGAAGAAATCTATTAGTGGCGTCATCCAGTTAACTTCATCTATTTGGATTACCGACACAATAGTTGACACCGTGCTTCAAACTGGAATAACTTCAACCATAACTTCTCCATGTTCCCTGAGAGAATCAAATCTTGTTGCATCTGCCTTTATATGCTAACTTCGTAGTATATGTTGTATGTCAAAGTATTCGAGCTGGGCTATGAGTTGTTGAACTTTCCTTAAATACTTCACAACTGCTATTCTCGCACTTCATAGTCTCCTCGCACTTGCAGGACAACAATTAGAAAATCCCTTGACACTCAAACGCTTATAACCTTCATTTTGATGGTAATATCTAGTCCAAAAACTAAGGCCTCATATTCTGCTTCATTATTGGTGAGCGGGAAATTGAAAAGTAGTGAGTATCTATGTTCACCCCATCTATGTTTACGAACAGCAATCCTGCATTGCAAACCTCTCCGTTGGATGCGCCATCAACGAACAATGTCCATGCCACTTCTTTCCATATTGAATTTCCCTTATCGATTCTCAGGTTCTGATATATGCTTGCTTTGATACTTCTTCACTGGTCATCTCTGCAATGAAATCTGCTAAGGCTTTGGCTTTGATCGTTGTTCTTGGTTGGAATTGGGTCTCAAATTGGCATAATTCCAGGGACCACTTTGTCAGTCTACCCGATGATTCATGTATTTTAAGGACGTTCTTAATTGGAAAAAACAATGTAGACCACAATGCGGTGGCCATGGAAATACATTCTCAATCTTCGTGCTTAGTTTACAAGGGCCATGGTTAATTTCTAAACGGGCATATATGTTTTTTCTGCACTCTTCAATATCCTGCTACTATAATAAACTGGTACTTGTTTTTGGTCTTCAAGGTGAACCAAGACAGAGCTGACTGCATTTTGCAAGATCGCTAAATACAAGCATAATGTTTCTCTAGGGGAGCGTTGGCAGTGCTAGGAGCTGGTCCTTTAAATCATCAAATGCTGTCTGACATTCTTCATTCCAACTAAACTTCTTGGCCTTTCTTAGAACTTTGAATAGTGGGAAGTGCTTCTTTGCCACTTTTTAGACGAACCTGCAAAGCACTGCCAGCGACCCTATTCGATACTTGTTAGACAGTCACGGTTGAGAAAGATTGACTATGGCTTGGACTTTTTCTAGGCTGGCCTCGATACCATTTGAGGGCACCCTGTATCCTAAAAAATTTCCTGGGCCTACTCCAAAAACGTATTTCTTGGGGTTGAATTTCATCCCCGTGGCACGTAATGTGTCTAAATTCTCTTATAAATCTATAGTGAAGCCATCCACCTTCCTGCTCTTGACAACCATGTCATCGACATATACTTCTACATTTTGTCCTATTTGGTTATGAAATGCATTATCAACTACTCTTTGATATGTTGCTCCCACATTTTTCAACCCAAACGACATTTTTACGTAACAAAACATCCCAAAGCTTGTTATAAAAAGTGTTTTCTCTGCGTCTTCCGAATTCATCAATATTTGGTGGTATCCCTTGTACGCGTCTGAAAATGCTAGAACTTTGTATCCTTAAATCGCTTTAACTAGCTGATCATTTTTTGGTAAAGGATAACAATCCTTTGGGTACGCCTTATTTAGACCTATAAATTCAATGCACATCCTTCATCATGCGTCTGACTTTCTAACCATGACTGGGTTCACTAGAGATTTTGGGTATATGACTTCCTTTAATTTGCTAGCTTAAAGCAGTGCAGTAACTTCTTCTTCTGTCGCTTTCTGCCTATTGCTAGCGAAGCAAAGCTGCTTTTGTTTAACTGCTTTGACTGTATCACTGATATTCAAGGAGTGGGTAGCGATGCTTGGGTCTACTCCTTCCATGTTATGAACGTTCCATGCAAAATTTTCTTTGTGGCTTAGCAGGATTTCTATGACTGTCGTCTCATCTACAATTGGATGGTGTTTTCCTACCCTTACACACTTTGAGCTACCTTCGTCATCTAGGCAAACTAGCTCTGTGTTTTCTCCTAGATCTGTGGCTAATTTCATCTAATCCAGTGATTCACCACTTGGGATTGTGTTAACCATCTTTGCCTTCTCTCCCACTTTTCTTGCCTTCATTGTGATGACCATGCATCGTCCTGTTGTTTGCAGGTTTCCTATTACAGTCGCAATTCCGGCCGAAGTTGGGAATTTCATGACCAGGTGGTAAGGAGACCATATTGCTTTTTCTCTATCTATGGTCTTCCTATGAAAGCATTAAACGTACTTGGAGCTTCTATGACTATGAATTCGCACATGATGGTGCCATTTTTGTTTGCGCTTTCCCCAATAGTGATAGTTAGTTTTATATAGCCCAGAGGTGTTTCTGTTTGCCCTATAAATCCAACTATCGAGGATGTGGGTTTTTTTAGGTCCGTTCGCTTGAAACCCAACCAGTGGAAGCAGTCCAAAAATAGTATTTCGATCGTACTTCCATCATCCATGAATACTCTGTGCACAGTAGCATTTTCTATTTTTGCAACTATGACCACGGGGTTGTTGTGAGGTGAAGCATTAGGCATTGAATCCTCCTCGCTGAAGGTAATCGCTTCATCCGAGCGGAGTCTTTTGTCCACCAATTCTTGTGGGGGAGAGTATCTTGTCCTAGCCTTTGAAGCATTGTTAGAGAACTTCGTAGATACATGTAAAAACAAGATGACTATTTCTTGTACTTCTTCATTTGCATCATCCATGCAGTCAACTGCAGCGGTCATTCTTTGATTTTTTGGTAATGTGGATGTTATTCTTTGATTCTTTGCTAATGGGTTCATTGTTTTGTTAATGTCACCATACTGGCTTCCTCATTCCTTTCTATATTGGCTAAAGAAGCCATTCCTCAAATTTTCTTAAATTTGTCTTCTTAGGTCTCTGCAATACTTAATATCATGATCATGATCCTTGTGAAAAGTGCAATAAAACACTCTGGATCTCTTTTCTGATGGTGCTAGCATAGGGGCTGGTTCCCAAAATAGTTCCTTGAAAGGGAATGGCGCAGCCTGTGAACCTGGTTCTTTTTCTTTGAAAGGGATGTTTCCCTTTCCCTTCTTCGTAAATCCTTTATGAAAATCCTCCATCGTTTGATTTTTGCCTCATTTCTGCTCTATCTTGCAGTTTTTTGCTTCTTCTCTTTGTACATGCTGTTCAATAATCTTTTGTAGTTCCCTTGGATTTTTAGGCATATTCTTCGTCAGTTATTTTTTGAACTCTCCTGATCGTATGCCTCCTTTGAATGCTCTTAATGATGAATGGAATGACGAGTCACAAACCTAAAGACTTTCCGTAAAAAATTGATTATGATACTCTGCCAGGATTTCATCACTTCACTAGGCTGTGTTATTAAGATACGCGATCATTTTGATGAATTTTGGTTTGGATAGAAACGACCCAAGAATAGGTCTGAAAATTGTGCCCCGGGTTTAATGCTTCCATTCGAAAGGTCTTCGTATCAAGTGATCATTGTTCATGACATAAAGATGGGAAACGCCTTACAAACTAATTTGATGTTCTTGTTGCGAAATCTCATGTTGTTTTTGTATGAATGTAGGAACTCTTTTGGATCTGTGGTCCCATCATAGATTTTAACATGTAAAGGGAGTTTGAAGTCCTTTGGCCTCTTAAAATATAGCAGATGCGATGCTAGGGTTAATTTGTCTGCGTCATCTTCTGCAACGATGTCACACAACTCTTCTTCATAGTTGAGATTATCATGCTCTTGGCTTACCTTTTTTTGGTTTGGAGGGTTATTACTTGAGCGTCTTCAAAAATTGATTGTAAAGACTTTCTTTGTTCGCTTTTAGGAATTTCGTGAGTGCCCTCTTCTCCTTATCATGGTTGTAATTTGGAGATTCTGCTTCCTCTTCTCCCTCTTCCGTTTCTTCTTTACTGTGTTCTTTTTCCCTATTTGGGGTGTGATCCTGATGATGATACATTCCTTTATTATTTCTAAGTGTTTGCTCTTGCGACTGATGAATATGGTAGTTCTCACTCCTAGTGAACACCATTGTTTACCTGAATGTTCTTAAAATGAAAAGAAAAATTGTGGTCTCGACAGTTAGCACCAAATGATGTGGTAATCCGTTCAGGAAAACTGCTTGCTCACTCCTTGAATCTTCTTCAATTGTAAAACTTATCCTGAAAGTGATTTTGGGATGAAAGCTCCAACAATGAAGTTAGTTTTGTCTTCTAAGAATCAGAATTTCTCAAGATGGTTACGCTTCCCTGTATCTGTGACCTCTTTGTTCCTTTTATAGCTTTCTCTGATCATGGCTCCACGTTTCTCAAGCTTGTTATCGTGTGCTTGATCATGGCTCTGAGAAAATGGTTCGAGTTTGATGGCTGGCATGATCTCCACTTTTCACGGTTCGTGGGTTTCCACTATCACTACTCGCATCGCGGGGTGGTCTTGGGCTTGCTTTGCGGGCCATGCTAGATGCCACAGGCTGCCAGCAAGAGTCTAAGTCCCATTCCACATGGCTAAGTATGGGCACTAGACGTCCCATTTTCAATATCCTGCGTCGTTCCATGTCCAAAATACTAAGACCAGTCGGCAAGGTAAGGGAAATCACACGGCCCACACCAAAGTTTCCGAGCGGAGCACCCTTTTTGACCATGGGCCATACAACCAGCCATGGGCGCGGATCAAAAGGCTCAGTTTTAGCATTCTGTTACCCCCCACACCAAACGACGTGACCTGCGCTAGAGGGACCACGCAACCCGTGTTAGACTCTGGGTCCTGTGCCACTTGAAGATCACTGTTATACACCAGAATAGGGGCCTCACATCACATAAAGAGGTGAAACCTGTGCTAGATCTCCTTCCCCGCCAAAGACATGCCATGTGCCACACCATCCTTGACGGCCCACGTCGGGTGGCGGCAGAGCTAGGGTTTACCCTAATTTGGCCTATTTTAGGCATATTTTTAGGCCCAATCTCCCACTACTATAAATATAACCTCGGTCTATGAGGTTAAAAGGGTTGGATCATTTTTGTAATTAGGAGAACAACTTTATAGAGAGAAACTCTCATTTTCTTTCATTTCTTTTGCTTTTATCCTAGGATGTGGAATTCAAATCTTTATTTGAATTCCATATTTATGGAGTAGTTATTATAGCTTGGGGATAAATCGTAGGAACATAGTTTGATTAATTTTTTGTAAGATTCTATAGTTCATCCTAAATTTGTGTTCATGATGTTATTGTGATTGGTCTTAATTATTTGAAATGCATGAATAGTACACCACATATAAGCACACACTTTGGGCTATATTCATGTATGTTGTAAATATCAATGCCCCCTTGGAAAGAGAAACCTAGATGTTAGAAGGGGTAAGGGATTAGAGTTTACTCTGACTTATTTGTCGTCGGACCAGTTTTAGCTGACTTCGTAAAGTTTTTCGAGAAGTTCTGGGTAGAGATATCAAATAGTAGCAAGCTAGGGTGTGAGAGGTATTAGATCATGGATAAGGTGCCAATGACCCTTTGGCCTAATTGATAGGACCATTGGGAAGTAGTGCATTTATGGTGGAAGCCCGAGATGTAATTGCACGGGAGAAAAATAGACCTACAACAATGGTCGAACCTTGTTGTACTCTTTTAATTACGATGGCGGTGTGGATGGAGGGTTGTGAGTGCACCCACCATGACAGGGACGGGGAAATGTATGCCACCGACCACACCACATGTTATGAACACTCTATTAGGTTTGCCTATATTTCTATGTGAATGAATCAAGGATCGAAACATTAGACTAACCATGTTGCTCAATGACTCCCTGGGAGGCCGTCACCATACTTCTCAAAGTTAATATTTATAAGCCCTAAATTCTTACTATCTACAACTAAGTAGATCACGGCAAGTCGGGGTCTTCCACAAAGAAGAGGGATTTTCTCAAGCGTTTAAACATAAATGGTTGATATTAGGCTAGAAGTAGATATATATATATATACATATAAAAGTGAGTAAATGGGGGAGGGTTTGGTTGGTTGGTGGTCCTAAATTATGAAAATTAAAAGACAAGATAACTAGAAAAGTCAAGTAACTATGCTAATCATCAAACAAACTAAGAAAAAGGGTTTTAAAACTACAAAAACAAAGCCTTGGGGGAAATTCATGTCCACTTCCAAACCTAATCTAGATCACTGAACCATTCACTCTTTCTATCACATTTATTACCTATGGGGAATGCCAATAGAAGATCAACATTCATTCCTTCTTAATAGTAATTTGAAAAGACAAACAACAACCATTTGCAAACCTAATTGATGATCACCCTTGACAAACAATGACCATAGGGGTATTTCATCAATGGCATTATACACGATGGGCCGTAGATTTGACAACGACAAGCCTTCTACCAAAGACATAGCCATTTAACCAAACATAGCACTCATTAGGCTAAACCTAGAACAAACCACATTCAAGGTTCAACCTTTCATTGCATCAATAGGATAAATATGAGAACAATCCACAATAACATACTTATCAAGCAAGAATCACAACACATTATGCACAAGAAGTTCTAAGTTCATGTTCCTAGATTTTCATGCAAAGGAGCTAATTCGTCACTTTCCTAACACCCTAACACTTCAATCATACAAACACTTCCTATTCTCAAACAACACATGGAATAAATGAAGTAAAACATAGCATTAAGAAAAAATGAATGCTAAATAACAAAGGCTTCAAGAACGAGTGAAACAATCTATTCACTAGTACTTCCACTACTTGTTGTAAAGATAAATCTTCCATCCTTCTTAGATAGTAGTTTGCAAGAGTGAATTCGACATCTCTTGTCAAACCTCACCAATGACTCCCTTAACCGAGACACGACTAAGAGTATCCCATTGATGGCATTGAGCACAAAGAATCAACAAGCAACCAATTCAAGCATTTACACAAGAACGATCGACATTCATAGACCTATCTCATTCGCTACCTAAAACAAACATGACAACGAGTTCAACATCATCACATTCATCTAGCAATTAACAACACATCAACATAATTAAGAAGCTCTAACTCATGCTCTTGGATTCCACATCAAAAGAGGGAAGAATTAGCTACTTTCTCCCAACCCTAACAAGTAATCATACAAGCAATTCATATACTCAAGCTTCCTACAACATTAATGCTATTAAAAATTCACATTCAAAGCTCAATAAATGCACAATAGCAAAAGTACTAAATAGATATATATGGTTCTTACTACATAGATATGGAAGCTACAATCCATTGCTCCCAAGATAAAACTAAGCTAGATAATTAAAAGATATGATTAACCGACAAAAACTGAGAAAATAAAGAAGAGAAAAACTAGGGTTTGAACCCAGAAAAATTGCAAGAAGAAGAGGTTCTAAAGAGGAAAGGATAAGTTGAGTATTTATTGTACAAAAAAGCAAGAAAGATTTCTGGCCATACGTCCGTCACGAGTCGCGATGGTGCCCAGTTCCAGTATCTTGATTTCTTTCTTCTTTTTGTTTCATGTCCTCCTCTTCACTTCACTTTTCTTCAATTCTTCAAGTCTTCAAAAGCTTAAATAAGACTGTCATGCTACCTCACATATTCTGGCCTCAGCTCTTTACATTCCTTGATCATTAAATTAGCACCTTCAATAACTTGCTGGAACCTCTGGAAGGTCAGGAATAAATATCTGTATGACAACGTGCCTCCACTGACCAGCTTTGTTGTTTCACAGATCAGGGATCAGATATTCTATTCTTTCAGTGCTAAACCTGTTTATGTTTCTTCTATTTTTGACTTGGGTATTACAGATCACTCATTTCTTCCTCTAATCAAATCTGCCCCTAAGCCAAAATTTTTTAAAATTGCTTGGTCTAAACCGTGCATAGGTTTTAAAGTTAATGTTGATGCTGCATGGTGTGGTATTTCTAAAAAGTGTGGGCTTGGTATGATCATCAGAGATAATAGAGGTGGTTTCATTGATGCACACAGGAAGTATACAAATGCTGAAACTCCTCTAGAAGCAGAACTTAGGGCAATTTTATTTGCTCTTCAGAGGCTGCTGGTTGCATGCTATTCAGTTCCTATCTGTATTGAATCTGATTGTCTTAATGCAGTCTCCTTTGTTTTGAACCCATCAATTTCTCATTGGACATTGTTCCAATTGACCGATGACATTAACCTTCTTCTGAATGATATTACCCTAACGCATGTATATAGACAAGCTAACCAAGTTGCTAATAGCATAGCAAAATCATGCCTCCAAGCTTAATCCTGTTCAAACCTATCTTTTAGTTCCCTATCTAACAATGTACAGGGACTGATTAGACTTGATCAGATTGGTGTACCTACTATCAGAATTGCAACTTGAATGGATGCTACTGATCTTACTTGTTTTCTGACAGGATGCTGACCAAAGATCTCGAGGGATACTGACCAGGATGCTGACCATGATGAGCTCAGAAGATCAATTTCCGGCTTAGAAGATCAATTTCCGGCTCAGGAGTTTCTCCTTTCCAGCTCACTTTTTAATTCTAGCTCCACCTTTTGACTAAATTGTGCTTCGTTTTATACGATCACTAAATTGTTCGAAGGTACGGAGCTAAAATTATTGGGTGAACACAGAAACCTACTGCATTGATTTTGGCTGATCAGATGGTTCGAGACCTCGAGGGGGTTCGAGACCCCGAGGGGTGGTTTCGGGACCCCGAGGGACGGTTCGAGGCATCAACCTCGAACATGGTGGATCTCAGCGGTTTGAGACCTCGAGGGGTTCAATACATCGAGACCTCGTACATGGTGGATCGAGGAGTTTTAGTGGTTCGAGACCTCGAGGGGTGTTTCGAGACCCCGAGGTGATCGAGGCCTCGAGGGGTGTCGAGGTGTCTTTTTGAGACCTCGCAAATGGTGGGTGAACAAAGAAACTTACTACATAGATTTTGGCTGATCACATGGTTTGAGACCTCGAGGGGGTCCGTGACCTCGAGGGTTTCAAGACATTCGTGACCTCGCACATGGTGGTTCGAGTAGTTCAGCGGTTTCAAAGACCTCGAGGGGGGTTTCGAGACCCTGAGGGATTCGAGGCCTCGAGAGGTGATTCGGGACCTCGAGGTGTCTTTCCGAGACCTCGAGGGGTTTGAGACATTGCAGCAGTTCTGAGACCTCGAGGGGTGTTTTGAGACCCCGAGGGATTCGAGGCCTCGATGGGTGATTCGGGACATCGAGGTGTCTTTCCGAGACCTCGCAAATGAAGGATGATCAGATCGTTTCGAGACCTCGAAGGGGTTCGTCACCTCGAGGGGTGGTTTTGGGACCCCGTGGGATAGTTTTAGCATCGAGACCTCACACATGGTGGATCGAGGAGTTCGGTGGCTCGAGACATCGAGGGTTTCGAGACATTGAGACCTCGCACATGGTGGATCGAGTAGTTCGGCAGTTCGAGACCTCAAGGGTTTCGAGACATCGAGACCTCGTAGTGTATTGAGGAGTTTCGACGATTCGAGACCTCGAGGGGTGTCGAGACCCCGACGGATGGCTCGAGGCCTCGAGGGGTGGTTCGTGTTCCCCGAGACCTCGCAATCGTATCCTAAATGGGCTGGTACCTGTATTAGGAGGTTCGTGACCTCGAACTTTTTTACTACACACTAACATAGGTTAGTACTATTATTTTGGAATCAACTAGGGTTGGTTCGAGAGTGTTCCAACTCTCATATGTATCTCATATGATCCAAACTTAACGATTGCTACCTGTATTTTGTGAATGTTTCTTTTTAATGGTTTAGGGGGGCCAAATAAAATTCCCCTCCATCTCCGGATGGTTTCATTTAAAAAGAAATAAAAGTCTTCAAATCTTCAAAGGTATTCTTTAAATTCTTCAAAGTCTTCAAAGAAATTGCCTTGTCACACAAAATTCTCTAAAAAAGTAATAAAAGCGTAAAAGTCATTTTTAACTCTCCTTAGAGAATTTCAAGGCTAAATGCCACATTTAGAGCATAAAAGTGTGCAAAAGTGAATCCTAAAAGTCCTAATATAACCGTATAAAATGGGCACATCACTCCCCAAGTGCACAGTTTTATAGCTTACTTTGCTTTTTTACTTTTATTCTTAGTAGTTAGTTTGAAAACCCAGCCCCCCCACTTTTGCATGTTTGCTTTACTATCTATTCCTTTCACTCGTATGGATTGATGACCCGTACGAGGTTGCATTTTTATTAATATTTAGACCTAGAATCTCTGTGGAAAAACCCAGGACTTACTGCTAACTACCCCATATGTAGCGTAGCAGTGAGAATGGGTGCAGAACTATAAATTTCTATCCTTTGACCTTCCCACGAGAAAGGCTCCGCTTGGGTTAATTAGCTACAATTAACGACCCCGGGGGGAGGCAGGTCAAAATTTTGACACCATTTCTGGGGATGCTATTCAGTCTAAGTGTTAGTTAGACATAACGTGTTAGTAGAGTAGTTAGTATTAGCTTTTATTTTTATTTTTGTTTTAGTTTAGTTTTTGATTCTTTGTTATAGCTATTGTTATATTTATTTTTTTACCTTTTGATCTATTTGCTAGTGTTGCATTTGGAAGGGTATTATTGGCCCTAGTTTATGGTACACACCCGTACCACTAATATAGGCATCTTACACTACCTGATTGAGAACATAGGTGGTCGAAGGAGAAAGAGGTGAAGAACTAAGGAACAAGTTCATCCAAGGCCAGAAGAGTTAGTAGAAGAACTGCTAGCAATGGAAAAAGATAATTGTACCCTATGGGAGCTCATAGCCCCCAACTTGGAGAATCAGTCTCTATGTATTACCTTTCTACCATTACCGGCCAATGTGAGATGTGAGCTAAAAAGTGGCATGATCCATTGCCTACCTACATTCCATGGATTGGTGGGGGAGGACCGGAACAAGTATTTATCGGAGTTCCATTTGGTGTTCATGAACATGAAGCCCCCGGGAGTGTCCAAAGACGACTACAATCTAAGAGCCTTCCCATTTTCCCTTCAAAGTAGTGCCAAGGATTGGCTCTACTACTTTCCACCAGGATGCATTGGTTCTTGGATGGACATGAAGTGGAGGTTCGTAGAGAAGTATTTTCTAGCATCAAGTCTGTTGGGTTGAAGAAACAAATGTCAAAAATCACCCAAGGTGCTGCCAAGAGTATGTATGATCACTGGGAACACTTCAAGAGACTGCTAGCTAGTTTCCCCTACATCCCTTCATGGAGGAGGATTTGGTGTATTATTTCTTTGAGGGGCTTTGTGATCAAGATATGCTAATGGTGAATGATGTTTGCAATGGTTCAATAGAGAACAAGAGCCCCAAGGATGCAATGGCCCTCTTTAAAGAAATGAAAAATGGTATGCAACAATTTGGAACTAGGTCAAAGGTTAAGGTCTTGGATAAACCCACACACTCACCTAAGTTGGAGGAATAAGTCCAAGCTCTTGCTTCCATGATAAAGGAAATTTTGAGAGGAAAAGTGCATCAAGTCCAAGTGTGTGGAGTTTCCAACCTTAACCACAACTTCGAGGCGTGTCCCGAAGTCATAGATGATTTATAAGAGGTAAAGGCAATTGACTACAACAACTATGAAAGACCACAATTTTCTAGGGGTCAACCACAAGGGTTCTGGGGAAACCAAGAAGATGCAAGGCCAAACCCCTATGCAAACACATTCAACTCGAGGTATCGAGATCATCCTAACTTTCGATGGAGAGAGGATAACAGATCTCAAGGATACCAGGGTGGACAAGCTCTAACTCAACCATATCCTAGAGGTAAAGACCCTTCCAAAAATCATGTTTAACTCTACAATTTGGAATAGGATGAGATCTTAGAGTTCATCGGTCAATTGGGGAAGAAACATGAAGTCTTCGCGGAGAGGACAAGGCGAAAGATTGAAGACCGTGGTAAAAGAGATTTCTCAATTCTCAAAAATATTGAATTTCAAGTTGGGAAACATGATATCTTGGTAAGCCAGCTTGAAGCCAAGGAGTCCGAAAAACTACCTTCCCAATCGGAGATCAATCCAAGGAATGTGAGTGCTCTTAAGTTGAGAAGTGGGGAGGAAGTTTGTGAGACAAAGAAGAAGATGATTCAAGAGGATGATAGGATAGTGGAAGCTACCAAATCACACTTCAAAAAGGAGGATATTGTTGTCAAGGAAGCACCCTCCAAGGAACTTTCACCGTCCGAGGCACAAGTCACTATTTCACCTTCATTTCCAAATGCTTTGAGAGGAAGACCAAAGGTGGTGACCGATGATACAGACATTAAAATATTCTTCAAAAATGTCGAGGGACCATCAATATATTGGAATTAATTGAGAATGTTCCATCATATGCTAAATTTTGTAAAGTTGCATGAACAAAGAAAAGACAATTACCCAGAATTTTTTCTATCCCTATCTCTTTAGGTGGTAAACTTGTAGAGTGTGCCATGATAGATTTAGGTGCATCCATTAATGTTATCCCATTTAGTCTATATGAACGCCTAGAAGTAGGGAAGCTTAGAGATACTAGAGTAATTGTCCAACTTGCTGATCATTCCCAAGCTAGTCCTCGTTGACTAGTAAAGAATGTGATGGTGCAAGTTGGAAAAAATATTTGGCGGACTTTTATGTCCTAGACGTGCCGCACGATGGAAATGAACCCCGAATACTTTTGGGGAGACCTTTTCTTAATACAACTGTGACTAAAATCGCTGTTCACTTTGGAACTTTAACCCTAGAAGATGACATCGATAAAGTGGAATTTAATGTCTATAAATCTATACATGATTTGACAAAGTCTTATTTTATGTGCAAAGGTGTAATCCTATGTGATGAGCATGATGGATCTTCTTGTATTATCAATGAGAATGAATGTTTGAATGAATACCATGTTGATGATATTGATGATGAGTCCAATGAATTGCATGATGAAATGGATAATATGTCTGTGCTAGATTGTTTTTCCATGCTAACCAACTTGCAATGGGAAAGGGATATTGTCGAGAGTTCAAAACCTAATCGACCTCCCCTAACCCCAAACTGACATTCACAGACTCAATGTAAGCGATACACATGGATTCATTTCTTATGATGGACAAGAGGTCCAAAGGTAAGGATGGCTCATTGTGGAGACCTCTCCACAACGATGTCATCATAGGTGGAGTCGCCGATGGCGATTCCGGAGACCCACAGGCAGGTGGTTCTAACTAGATTACTTGAAAAAGGAAAATAAGTCATGAGACCAACAATAAATATACGGTGTTTCTTTTTCTTTCATGTTTTTGGTAGTGATTAGATAGTTTTTGCATGTTCTTGTTTTTCTATGAGGATTTTTGAGATAAAAAACTTATTTGGATTGAAATTTTGAGTTCAAGACTTGTGATTGTGTTGTGAATGGAATAAGATTTGACGAGTAACATAGTTTTTAGAAAGAAAGAGGGAACAACTAGAGATTAGGGAATATTTTGGGTGGATGCCTTGTGCTGAGATGCTAGGCGCGAGGCTAAGCTTCATGCTAAGATGCTCGCCGCAAGGCAATGCTTCGTGCAAAGGATTTTGGCGCCAGGCCATGCTTTGTGCCCAAAATTTTGGTGCTAGGCTTTGCTTTGTGCCCGAATGTTTGGCACAAGCCTATGGTTCGAGCAAAGCACGTTTTGCGCGTAAAACCGATTTTTCAATTTTTATTAGTTCCAACAGTGCAAATTTTTGAAAATTTTGAATTTCAAACTAAAAAAATGCATTTTTGGTTCAAGAATTTTGGAATTCCCCAATTCCTTAGTATTTTTAAAAATACTTCCAATATCCCTTGGAATTAATTGATTTGTTCCTCCCTCCATGGTCACCTAGGCTGAATTTCTAATCCCATGGTACATTTCTCCACATAACTCTATCATTTGACACATTCTTCCTTCTCAAGAAACACTCCCTCTCACACACTCTTGGTGAAACTCAAATAAAATTGAAGTTTCTACCAAAAATAAGCAATTTTTGCTTCTTCTTGTGTTGGGTCTTACAAATCCTAGCTTCAAATTTTGGGTAACTCATTGAACTCTTTTTTTTATATACTTTATTGACATTGTGTTGAAGAAAGTGTTGGGTGGATTGATGTGCTATTATGCTTGAATGATGTGATCTTTATGTGTTGGGTGATTTAGGAGGGAGTGGATTTTGATTGCATGATCTTATTGATGGATTGGAGAGAAATTATATGGGTTTATTGTTTGATGAGGAATTTTCTTGTTTAAATAGCCTACATGCTTAGATTATCATGTTTTGAATGGTTTGGCTACTCGGGAGGATGTTGTCTTATTTAATTATAGGCCATTCCTTGCTTATGATCATATCATCACTCTTTTCTTCACATTGATAGGATGCCACCTAAGAAGAATGTTTTGGAGAAGGGCAAGTCCACTCAGGGTGAGAGGAGGAAGAAGCTGGCGAAGGGTGCAAACCCTGAGCCGACGACTTTCATTCCTCTAAACCCCACGTTTATGACCAAAGAGTTTATGGGGTTATCTAACATCTATGGAACTACATTCCGGAGGTAGAGGAACTTTAGAGAGCCGAAGAGGAGTATTTTGGAGACTTGATTTGCATGCAAGGACACCTTGCCGCCTCTCAGCTTACTAAAGCCCGTCACTTATCTATTGGGATGAGTAGGTCTAGAGTGGTGTCTCGAGAGACACTCAAAGACGTATGTCAGGTGGACCCTAGAGTTCCTTGCTACTCTATGGCTGGTCGTGGAGGATGATGGATACATAGTGATCAAATTCAACCTGGACGATAAGGAGTACAAGATGACCCACCCTGAGGTAGCACGTGCCTTTGGGGGGAGGTATGGCAAGGAGATCCAGAAAACACATTGTCAGGGGGTACCCTTCTCTCTTGGACGCTTTTGGGTGCAACTGACAGGCACTGATTGGAAGAACCTGTGCAAGAGTACCATCTTGGTTCACCCGGTGTTTTCATTATGTTCATCGGTTGTTGGCTATGGGGGTTTTCTGCCATGATGAACTGATGCAATGCACGAGTTTGGATGTTCATTCCCTTTGAGCAATGACACTCGAGGTTAATTTTTACCCAAACTTGGTGGGGTCTTTTATGCAGGAATGTTTAGCAATGGGGGACAGAAAAAGTGGCAAGATATTTATGGGCAGTATGATGGGTCTACTGGCACAACACTTATGAAATTTGGTCACAAAGATAGCAATTACTAACTGGGTATGATCGGGTACAAGGTATAGCATCAAGAAGTTAGCAAAAGCATCCATAGTGGGACCTACGGCATCGGAGGGTAGACATGTATGGCTTTATGATGGAGCAAAAACTTGTAGTTTGATGGTACTTCCACAGCCAGAGCGTACCGCCATCGACCATGACACATGCTTGGATAACATATTTATTTAGCAGGACTGGCAATTTGAGAGAGATTTCTACAGAGTTTTAGCCATCCCAGAGATAGATGTTGAGGATGCCGAGGGTGAGAGCTCTTCGAGAGCACCTCCAAATCATTCTTATGTATCCACGGGCATTATGGACCAATTGCAATCTCTTGGGGAAAATTTTTTAAACTCTACCCAAGTTTTGCAAGGGATCATCCAAGTGATAAGAGGAATGTGCTCATAAGTGGATTATCTTAGTTCAAGGATGGATAGCATCAAGGCCACACTTCAAGCAACAAGATACATTGAGGGAGCTTCACGAGTCACGGTGATGGAGGCCCTTCAGGGCCACGAGAGTGAGTATCACCATTTCTCCTTACCTAGGGAGTCTTCATTCTTAGATTTCCTCGGTGCATTTCATGATTTGCATTGGTAGTTGTTTTTCTTGTTTGTTGGTAATTTTGTTTTTTTATTTTTAAGGGATGATTTTGGATGGATATTTTGTGGCATGACATGCTATGCTAGGGTTTCTAGTTTGCATGGGGTAGGTTGTTTTAGGATATTGGTTGTGTATTTTTTTTGCGATTGATCTTATCTTTGTAGTATTAAGCCCACTTTTGGGGTGATTTGTGCTACACCATAAAAATTGGAAAAACTTGAAAAATGAAAAAATATGAAAACCTGGACAAGTTGAAAATGAGCGACTTGGGTAACATTAGGAAAAGCCCAGATAGGTCGAAAGACCTACGTAAAAATGAGAGGCTAGGCCCGGTTAGGCTTACGATCCTAGGAAAAAGTTAGAGGCCATGTTAAAAAAGGAGAGACGTTAGTACCCTTTGTGTGTTAAAGCTATGATGAAAACCCAAAAGGGCTCCCAGGCCAAATGAGAGAAAACAAAAAACTAGGTTGACGATTCATGCTTCCGCGGTGGATTGTTTTTTAATACGACCCTTTGATTACTTTGGGATCATTTTGGGAAAAGTAAGCTAGCTTAACACTTATCTTTTTGGCTTACCTTTTTCCACATTTTAATTTTGGGTGGTTAGATTGCTTATGTTTTTCGGGGAGTGTGAGAGTTGTGAGATTCTTACTCTTTTGGGGGAAACGGGGTAATCTGGGAATAAGTTGAATGCCTCGGTTAACTTATGCTTGCATGCTACATTTCACTTGATTCTTTGCTTGCCTTTGTTTACTCGAGGATGAGTAAAGGGTTAAGTGTGAGGAGTCTGATCTGCTTCATTATGCATGGATTAACCGTTGCATTTAGTATAGTTTTTAGCTAGTTTTATTTAGTAGATTGCTAGTATTAGTTGAGTTTACATGCCAAGGGGGTTTATACAGTCATGTTTGGTTTTCTTTTCTAAATCTTGCATTTTGTAGACTTAATTGATACTAATGGACATCTTGTATCCACGGGCTCCTTGATCTTCCTTTTGATCATCTTTAGTAGGTCGCCCATGGTTACTTTTTGTTTAAATTCTATGTGAAGGCCATTCGTAAGGGCGATAGAAGATATTGAAGGCAGTTCGCAAGGATGGTAGAAGAGATGAAGGACATTCACACTAGAATGGTAGAAGATGAAGGCCATAAGCATCAATGCATGGTAGAAAGAGATTGAAGCAAAAAATAGGCGAAAATGGAGTTCAAAGAGGCCAACGCAGAAATGGTGAATCGTGGTCTAATGATTTGTGCTTAAGTCAGAGAAAAATTTGAGAAAAATTAACCTTCAAGACTGATTTCATTGGATTCGTCTTCTCGAGCACTACAAAATCAACTACTAAAACTCTCAAATCAAACTTACAGTACCTGTATGGAATGAAAGAAGTTCATCCAACCAAGGCACAAACGGGGTTGGCGTGGATTGTTCATGGTTGGCACCGATGGCCCATGCCAAAGGAGTTGCCCCGGTCCAAGAAAACCAGCACAAGGCTATGGTGCAGCCTACGCCAAACGCCACAAGCCACTAGCACGAGACTAAGTCCCACTTCACACGGCTAAGTATGGGAGTGGGACATCCCATTTTTTTATGTAGTGCACCATTTCAAGTCTAAAAGACTAGGATAAGCTGACAGGGTGTGAGAAATCACCCGACCCGCACAAACTTTTCAGAGCTGAGCACCTTTCCAGACTATGGCCCGGGCCACAAGCCACGGACGTGGATTAGAAGGCTCAAGTATAGCACTCTATTAGCCCCCCATGCCAGGTAAAATGACCCACGCTAGAGGGAACATGCGATCCGTGCCAGATCTCACACGCCACGTGCCTCACCATTCATGACGACCCACGCCGGGTGGTGGTTGAGCTAGGTTTTACCCTAATTTGGCCTATTTTGGGCCTATTCTTAGTCTACTATGTTAAAATTGTTGGATCATTTTTTTTAATTAGGAGAGTAACTTTACAGAGAGAAAAACTCTCTCCTTTTCTTTTCTTTCTTTTGCTTTGGATGTGGAATTCAAATCTTTATTTGAATTAAATATCAATGGAGTAGTTTCTATAGCTTAGGGATAAATTATAGGAACATTGTTTGTTTTAATTGCATTGTGAGATTATATAGTTCATCCTAATTTTATGTTCATGATATTATTGGGATTGTTCTTGATTATTTGAATTGCATGAATAGTACCCCACATATAAGCACACACTTTGGGTACAAATATCAATGCCCCCTTGGGAAGAGAAACCTGGATGTTAGAATGGGTAAGGGAGTACGCATCTGCGTGGGTGTCTGCATGAAGGGTTCGAGTTTACTGTAACTTATTTTCCATCACACCAGTCTTAGCTAGCTACGTAAAGTTTTCCAAGAGGTTCTGGTTGGAGATATCGAATAGAAGCAAGCTAGGGTGTGAGAGGCCTTAGATCAGAGATAAGGTGCAATGACCCTTTGGCCTAATTGATAGGACCATTGTGAAGTAGTGCAATCATGGTGGAAGCCCGGGATGTAATCACAAGGGGGAGAAACAGAGATACAACAACGGTTGGACCTTGTTGTACTCCCTTCATAACGATGTCGATTTCAATAGAGGGTTGCAAGTGCACCCGCTGTGATAGGGATGAGGAAGTGTATGCCATCAGTCACACCACCTGTTATGGACACTCTATTAGGTTTGCCTCTTTCTTTATCTTAGGGATGTAAATGGTAGAAGCTGATCCTCATTCAGGCCAGACCGGTGCCACTTGAAGACGGCTTCAATTACATGTGACATCCAAGACCCGAGACACTCTCGGCTGCACTAGGAGTTTCCATCTATACAGTTTTTGGATTATAGTACCTTCATTGCCGTTCCAGCTACGTTATCACTTCAAGACCCGAGTGACACAAACCTCGGTTGCATTATGGAATTCAAATGAAGAAGGCCCCATTTGTTAGGGGTAGAAGCAGATTATTTGATCATGGGTAGTGAGTTTGTTCTCACCCCATTTTCTTGGGTTTTATAGCCTGTGTTTTTCCAGGTTGTGTTGTTTCTTCCTTTGCTTTATTTGCTTAGGGTTGGTAGTTCTTTACTTAGCAAAAATGGGGATGGGGGAATGCTAACCTTTGGGTTTTGCACTCTCCCATCCTCCCCCTATCTCTTTCGCGGATATACTCCTTAGGTTTACTTACGTAACCTAAGGTTGGACTCTTTTTGTATTTGGTGGGGTCCTCTTTGGGTCTCACTGCAGGTTCCACCGTCTATACTATTTACCTATTTAAAATCTATTAGGTTTGCCTAAATTTCTATGTGAATGAATTGAGGATCAAGACATTAGATAAACCATGTTGCTCAACAACTTCCCAAGTGCTTAGGTAAATAGTTTACTTTGCTTTTTTACTTTTATGCTTAGTAGTTATTAGGTTGAAAAACCACCCCCCCCCCAATTTTTTCTATGTTTTCTATACTAGTCATTCCTTTCACTCATGCGGATTGAGGACCCGTACGAGCTTTTGTTGTGATTGATATTTAGACCTAGAATCTCTATGGAGAAACCCAAGGCTTACTGCTAACTACCTCATAGGTAGAGTAGCAGTGAGAATGGGTGCAGAACTACAATTAACGACCTTTCCATGGGTACAGATCTATCTTTTGACCTTCCCACGGGAAAGCCTCTGCTCGGGCTAATTAGCTACAATTAATGAACCCAGGGGGAGGTGGGTTAAAAAGCATGCCTACACAACTAAACCAATAAATGCAATACAAGCAAGCTATAATCTTGCAACTTCACAAACTTAGTCACATGATTCATACAACTTGTAATATATAAAAAAAGCATGATACAGCTTATAAAGTGATAGCGAACACGCAAGTTTACAAAATCATAGAAAAAGTATTTAGAGTAGTACAAAGAAGACAATGCATAATAAAAATAGGAGAACTATCTATGCCTAGATGCTCGTGATGATCTAGAAGACAATGAACCACCACAATAATGAGTGTACACGCTCTCGTAATGGGAGTGCTCAGCCTTACGCCGGGTTTCCTCAGCCATGCATTCCTCACTTACTATGTGGTCATATCATCATTTCATGTGTAAGTAAGCATGATAGTGTATTAGACCCCTTCACTTTATATAACCAAGATATATAGCATAACATGCCTTGAAGTCAGTTATAGGACAAAATTCCACGTGATCCAGTGACATACTCATTACAGACAGTTTCTTGATACTCTAATTCTCAGTCGTCAAATTTCACACCTAATTTTCTAGACACAAAATATGCGACCGGACAGCCTCAGACAAGTTAATCCTCTGCCCGCCAATTTCTATAGTAACATCCCCATGACCAGTAGAGCTATGAGATGACGAAGGGAGTGCCTGAAGCTTATCTTTGTAATCAACACAAGCTTGCTTAATTTGATGCATAGATCTAGGCGATTGCACTTAGCGTGGAGCTGTTCATTTTTCACTTCACATTTGTATATTTATAGCAAACTACAAATCAAACTTGTTTTGCCAACTGATTGCAGAAGATGAAAAGTGATCACACACAACCTACTTTTTTCTTGGGTCCAACAAGTCGTCAATGCAAGTATACTGTTTATCAATGATCGGGGTCTTATGATAGGCTTCGCAATTCTTACTTGCAGCAAAAGTTTTAGATTCCTCTTGTTGTCGAATCATCTTCACCATAGCCAACTGTTGACGGTGAATAAGATTGTTCTCCCCAGCACAAAAACCCTCTTAATTCATGCACAGAGTTCTGGGTGTCTTTACAGTCTTCTCCCACTTCCCTTCAAGATCACTCATACCCATAATAATATGCTTTAGACAAATTCCTAAAGATAACTCCGATTCTTAGAAACAGGTAGGGAGGTTAAGCAAACTTATGTACATACCAGCGGATTCAAGATCAATCAAACTACGAACAATATCCTTGCTATGCAATTCACATTATAACCATAGGGAATCAAATTGCTGCAAGGACATGCTGTGGAAGAATATAATGTTGATAAAGACATAGGAGCTTCCCAGCAAACATTTAAAGGAATTGACTCCACACGAGATAAGCAATCAGAGGAAAGAAGTTGGAGATATTCCTTTGATATACACTTAGACGTTTCAATCAGTTTAACAGGGCAACATCAGCGAGAAGAGTGTGATGAGGAAAATTAACATAATATCCCAGATGTTCAACACTTTTCAAAAACTTTTTATCGACCATCATATTGAATCCCTGCGTATAAATAAATATAAAAAGACCGATCAAATTAGAAAAGATGAACAAAATAATATTATCTTCAATAATACAAAATACTGCACACATACTTCATAATGTTGTCATAAATTTTTATAAAAAAACTCCTTAAAGTCTATAGCGCTAAGATTTACTAACTTTAGAAGGAGAAGCAGATGAAGTGGGGACAACAACAGAACCCTCCTTGCTGACGTGCTGAGTGGATCCTTTGCCATTTAAATCACCTCCAAGGCTTGCATCATCATTAGGATTAGACGAATGCGAAGCTCGGAAATGAGAGAGCTAAACGAAAGATCCTCAAGGTAGTCAACCACACACTTCTTCAACTTAGGTGCAGAAGGTAGACTAGGAAGACTGGAGAGATGGGAAATCAGCACAAAAGGATGACCACCATCAGAAATGCTCTTAATGAAACCCTTGTTCAGAATTTCCTTCTACTGTTCCAAGACCTTCTCAGATTTGGCCAGCTTAAGAAGCTTTCAACCTTTGCAGTAGGATTCAGCTTTCGCAATTCAACCAAGGCCTCGCAGTACCCAACGTCGCTAGCACTAGTTGTAACCTCCTAAATAAAGAATAAAAGGATTTTGTCTTCACAAGTGGATCAACTAGAACCTGAGGATATGCAGCCGATGCGGGGCCAGTGGTCTGCATCTCTTCCAACTGGGAACGAAGTTTCTTCATTTCTTCCTCTATGGCCGAAGCACGATTATTAGCAACACGTGCTTGCTTTTCGGTGGCTTTAAAAGAAACACTCAGGGCAGCATACTTCACTTCGTTGGCTTGCCATTTTTCTAGCATCACCCCATCTCCCTTAGGAATCTCAGCAGCTTGATCACTGACGAGTTGAAGGCTCTCACCAACCTAGTTTTTCAAAAAAAATCAAAAAAAATTAGAAGAGTTACACACTAGGAAAGACCTAATTGGATCATGATAACATTTTAACTGAAAGAGAACATACCACATATATTGTCTCAGGAACAGTTCCTTCCACCATCAAATCGTGGCTTCGGGACATAAGGTTAGGAAGAGAATGGCTAACGCGACCCTTCTTCTTAACAAGATCCAGTGTCATCATAGAGTCGTCGGCTTGTTTCTTTCGCCTCCTCCTACGAGAGGTCTCATTGGAGATGCGATTATCTCCCCTCTTACCTTCTTTGGTTAGGGCCCCAGAAGCTATCGTCTGAGCGGTTTTTTCAATAATCACTTCCTGAGGGATAACTATCTTAGGGTTGTCATTAGTCTCAGTCGCAAAAGTCTCTAAATTATCATTCTCATCATCAGAAATGAAGTTTTTTTAATGGAGCGCTTCGTTAGATCCGTATCTGTAACTCAGTACACAAAGAAAGTTAGACAAACATACAAACATAGAAGGACAATGAAAACAACGATAGAGAAAAACAAAGTTGAACAGAGTAGAAGCGACTAAATCAATGACAAGTAAAACACCTTTGCTCAAAGAGCTAGCATGATGAAGGGTGATGGAATGCTGGCTAAGTGATGCCACAACTTTGGACTCGAAATTATGATGAACCCCAGCCTTAGGAAGTTTTGATTTGGGAACACCATAGCTCCAAATAAAAAAAGATGGTCTACTATCACTACCAAGTTTTATATAGAAAAAATTTCCACACCACACTCCACAATTATTTGGAAACCCACTAACGAACTCATATGTTGGGATCACAGGATAAATGGTAAACTCATTAGAGGTGTTTTTTCAATTTTTGAAGATGGTAAAGGTTGCAAAACAATTCAATGGAGAAAGGAACCTCAGCAGCTTCGCACACATGATAGAAAAAAAAACAAAAATAGAAACATTTTTAGGATGCAACTGACATAAAGTGGCCTGATAATGAGAAAGCAAGTCCAGGACGTGTTGAGAAAAGGGAAGGAAATCCCGAACTTAAGGTAGACTAGGTAGTAGGAAATATAACCGGAAGGAGGAGTGTCAACACTTTCAGAGGCCTCAAGAGCCTTAAGTTCATAAAAAGACAAAAAAGGGAAGTTATGCTTCAACTCCTCAACACAAGAATCAGATAGGATACTACTAATGATAGAAGAACCGGTGAGGTGGTCGAAATCCTCCTCGGAATCGACACTGTTTTCAGGGACATTTGGTGCAGAAATTCCAATAACGTTAGAAGCAAACATTGAAGCGCTCAAAATACCTAAAATGCATACGAATGTGGCGTTAATTAAAACAACAAAATAAAAAATTGAAGATTCCAGCCAAACTCCAGAAGAAAAACACAAATAGAACGCCAGAGAAACAAAAAGATCCCCTCAATCCAAAGGAAAATGAAAAATACTACGAAAGAAAAACTCTACAAATTCAAACCTATGGAACTTGTTACAGATAAGGAAAAAAGTGGATGAAGAGAACTTATAAGATTAGCATGGAGTATGAAAGAATATTGGAGCAATGAAGGAAAAAGGAAGAAGATGAAGAAGTTTAAACTGTTAGGAGTTTTAATTGAAGATAGGGAAAAGCCAAAAGATGAAAGGTGAACAGTAAGCAATTATGACGGCCTGACAAAAGTGTAATACCTTTTTAGGAATCTGAGAAGGCGGTGGTATAGAAGTACACTGAATCCTTCAAATCATAAAAATCAAGGAAATTATAGAAGAAAGAAAGTGTAACGGAGGAGGAAATCTAGGAATGAACACCGACTACAAAGGAGCAAACCTCAGCTACAAGATCACAACAGCTGAATATCTACAATACTTCCATGTTCAAATTTCAAAATTTAAATTTCAAAGATTACATGATTCAAGGAGGTAATGAAACACAACCAGAAGCATACAACACTTCGCGAGTTCATGTCGCAGCAAAAATGAACATATTACTACGCATCGATTGAAGACAAAATAACAAGTTCGCAAGAAGCTCTTGAACATGGTCATAGCTTCATGTAGTAATGACTTTGTGGCTGGGGGATTATGGTGTATATCCAGCCCAATGAATTTTTTGGCCTCTAAGCCCTTCCCAACTCCACTTCATAGTAAAACGAAGTCATTTTAGCCCAAGGTGCAGATCGACCGAGAAAAGGTATACATGGAACAATATAGTCGTGGGATAGATTGTGAGCTGAGAAACACTGAGCAAAGAATGAACACTAACCCATGAGCTGAAGACAAGGCCATTTTGGCATGACCCATGATCTCAACTCCTAAAAATATGGAACCACGACTACAATGGCCTATGAATACAAGAAGCTCAGAACAAGCTAAGGTAAGTGTGACTATACTAAGAAATTCTAGTTCTTGAAGAGAGAGACTGAATTGATCGTCAGAGCTTTTTTCTTGGAATCACTTCCGGGACTTGTTTTACAGTAAAAGAGATTCACAGAGTGTAAAAGGATTAGCTTACCTGACCGAATTACTACATCAATGACCTTAGTAAGTGATAGGAAAAACTTAGTTGTACAGGAGCCATGATATAATCATTGGCGGCTTACTCATTATTGGCATTATTAAATGGATATCTGCACGATATCATTATGATCGTACATAATCAATATCAAAAAAAGGTATTCCCAGCCAAATCTTTTTCGTCTTTGGAAATACTAGAAAAAGAACAAAATATATTACATCATAATAGAGAAGATATACCGTTGTATATTTTCATGCCATGGATCTTGAAAAAAGGTAAATATGCCTACAAAAACAGCAACAAAAGAAAGCGATAAACCTTGCACCTTCCACAGTGCAAATTTTCAATTTTGCAAGCTATAGATCTTGCAATAGGGAAGATATGCCTATAAAAACAACAACAAAAGGAAGAGATAGACCTTGCAGCTTCACACAATAAAAATTTTAAATTTTGCAAGCTATGGATCTTGTAATAGGGCAAATATGTCCACAAAGACAGTGAGAGAAGCAAGGAATAGATAATGCAGTTTTGCACAATACAAATTTTCAATTTTGCAAGCTGTATAGATCTTGCAATAGGAAACATATGTCCACAAAGACATCAATAAATGCAAGCATTAGATCTTGCAAGCGAACACATGATCATGCAAGTGCAAACATATAAAGTATAAAGCATAACATTTTATGTTAGTAAGAAGTAAATGCATTGACTTCCAAAAGCTGAAACAAAATGAGAATAATAATTGAAAAATTCGGAAGAAAAATTATTACATAATATAAAATGGAAAACTATCTACGCCTTGATGCATGAGAGAACCTAGAAGATGATGAAACACCACAGTGATGAGATTCCGCGGTCTAATGTTCATCAGACATAATATGATCATAGCACCATTTCATACGCAAGTAAGCAGGATGGCAAATCCGGACACTTCGTTCCATATGATCAAGATACTTAGCAAAAAAAGCCTTAAAATCAGTTATAGTACCAAATTACTCACGATCAACCTGCATACTCACAAGGTCAACGCTCTCTTGATAGCTTTTGTTCACCTTCTCCAAATTTTGAATCTCCTCTTGTACTTGACGCATATGAGACCGAACAGCTTCAAAAAAATTAACCTATTGCTCCCTTAAATTTCCTAAGATCCACCCTATTGCTCCCTTAAATTTCCTAAAGACTTCAAGCAACCGACTCTCTTAATCACTAGATAGCTTATTTTAGATAATCACAGGTAGTGTTTCACTCTCACCTAAAAATACATACTTCAAGTTCTCAGGAAAAGGTTTTAGTTTAACTACAGGTGGTTCCTCTATTGAAGGTTTTTCTTTGGGTAACACTAGCTCATCTGGGTTCTTGGGTAAGGTCTTCACAAGGTTCTCGACTTGAGGATCAACCTTTTCCACACTTCCCACTAGGTTAGCATCTAGAGAATCAAAGTATATATCATTCAAATGGGTGTTCTCTAAATCTACCTTCTTGTTAAATTGAACACATGTTGCACAATATTGTCAAACATATGAAAAAAAGGGCGGTGGTTATTCACATTTTGATATATTGCTCTATGCTCAAATTCATGCTTTGGTTCATATATTTTTTTCAAAAATCTTGTCACTTATGCATAGAATTGATAGCATAAAAAGAAACAGAGCTAACCTCATGATCATAAAAGACCTCAATTGGCTTCCTATTCCTCAAACCATCCAAGCACAAAGGTGAGAGGCATCTACATCTGTAAGCTTGTGTCTTCCACTCACTCGATTGACCTTACTAATCAATTTTTTCACCTTCTTAACTACATTTTCAATACTATAAGAAATTTGAGCCCCACAATTCCTAATGCAAGTAATTACTTGGTTTTGAAGACTTTCACTAGCTTCTGAAAAACTAGTTAGAGCTCGAAGTATCTCCACGCATGCAGACTTGGGGGTCGAGATCGATTGGGGTGAGTTATGGTTCATGCACCATTCTTGCTCCCGTTGATCTCACAGAGTTACAAGTTCCATTTCCTTCCCATAGTCGCTCAACCACAGGAAACATTCTGTAGCGTGGTCAAAATGACATGCCCCACAGAGTTTCATCTGTTGAGTGATATTTCCCCACATCATACAGGATGAACAATGAAAACCAACAAAAAAAAGAAAAAACAAAATCAATACTAGCTACTTAAATAACATGTTATACAAATTGACAATTAAACTTTTGAACTACCATGCCCAGAAACGGCGCCAAAGTTTGACCCACCTCCACTCGAAGCCGTTAAATTCATAGCCTAAATTAACCCGAGTGAAGGCATTCCCAGTCAAACAAATTTTCCCAAAAGGGAGGATGCAATGGGGTGATGTAAAATTTAAATTTATAGTTCTGCACCCAACTCACTACTAAGCTACCTATGGGGTAGTTAGTGGCAAGTACGGGTATATCCATAGAGATATCAGAGTCTAATAACAAATTAAATCACAACCACATACGGATTGTCAATCTGTACGTGTGCTAGGAATAGCTAATATAGTAAAATGAGGGGTTTTGGATTTTTTAACTAACAAGTGCAAACATGAAAGATAAAACACAAGTAAACTATATATACAGACGCTTGGGGAATATTTAAGTAACATGGTTGATTAAATGTTTTGATCCTCGATTCTATCATATAGGAGACCTCAACAACCTAATCTAATGCTCATAACACATGGTGTGGTCGATGGTTAGCACTTCCCAAAACCTGTCACGTAGGGTGCTCTTGCAATCTTCCATCGACACCGCTTTCATAATAAAGGGAGTGTGACAACGGTTCTTCCGTTACGCAAATCTATTTCTCCACCGTACGGTTAAGTCTCGGGCTCTACACCAAAGATGCTCTACCCCTAGGCCTAAAAAAACCAACTGGAAACAGGTACCTTATCGATGGCACTAGGACCGCTTAAAACCCTAGCTTGCTACTGAATGTTATCTCTACCCGTAATCCTTCGAACTAACTCGCCAGCTAAGACTGGTGTGTTGTCATCATAATGGTAAAACTCCAAAAAGACCTACGTGGACACACTCACGTGGACCCAGACCCTGCTACCCATATCACATTCAGGTTTCTCTTCCCCCGGGGGGGGGTGTATCAATATTTGCACTAACATAAATGTAGACTAGACTTTGTGCAAATGGAGTGTATCATTCATGCAATTATATCAATTCAAGAACAAGCCAACATAATATCACAACACATAAATACAAATATTATCCCCAAACTATAGAACTACTCCCTAAACATGGGATTCAAGTCATAGAATTCCACATTTTTTGGGCAAAAGAAAAATAAAAAGGAAAAGAGAAAGAACCTAGAGAGAAGAGATAGTGCTTCTCTCTCTAAGCTACTCTTCAAAATCAAAGAAGATGATCCAAAAGATTCTAACCCTAGTAGACTAAGGTTATATTTATGTAGTAGGGGATTAAGCCTAAAAATAGGCCAAAACCCTAGCAGCCGCTTCCTGACATAGGGCGCCGCGGATGGCACAGCTCGTGCTACTGACGTGGCCTCGTACCGGTGCGTGACACCAGATCTGGCACGAGTTATTTTCCTCGTGCTGGCGCGGGGGCACCGGTCTTGGCACATTCTTGCTAGCTCGGTCCATGCCATTAAGCTTATACCGTCGTCTGGAGCTCCATTTTTGCACTTCTGGTCTGCACCCCATGTCGTTTAGCGTGGGTTGTCAACCGAATCCTTGTTTTTCTTAGTTTCTTATCATGGGCCATTTCATTCTTCACACTATGTAGGCTGGTCTTGAAATTTTTGACTTGGAACGGAGCAGGCCGTGTGAAACGGAATGGTCTACGCCAATACTTAGCCAAATTTGGAGTGAAAAGGGAAACATGCAGAAACGGTCATCCGAAGTTTTCATAGCCCATGTTAGGTTTTGGCATGGATCATGCCAAAGGCCCTTGACACGAGTCGTATGGCGTGGGGCGGGCCGTGTGTGCTTAGTCTCATGCCTCCCATAAGCGGTATGTGCTACCCATTGATGGTTCATCCGGCTGACTTCTTTGCTCTGCTACGGTGAACCGTTGGTCCGATTTAAGAGTCCTTGTACTCAATTTCATAGCGCTCAAGATGAAAAATCAATGGAACCAACCCCAAGGGCTGATTCTTATCGGATAATTCCCAGAACTTTGCGCAACTATCAGACAACAATTCTCCATTTCTTCCTTGGCCTCTATGAACTTCAAGTCTGTCTTTCTTTAGCTCAATCCTTCTACTACCACGATGTAGAGTCCATGGCCTTCATCTACTACCATTTTAATGTGAATGACCTTCGACATCTTCTACCGTCCTTACGAGCGACCTTCTATACAAATGTAACAAAAAGTACTCACGAGCGACCTACTAATGATGTTAAGAAAGGAAGATCTAGGTTCCCGTAGATTCAAGGTGTCCATTAGTATCAATGAACTCTACAAAATTCAGGATTTAGACAAGAAAACCAAACACAGCCATCTAAACCCTTTGTCATGTAAACCAATACTTGTACTAGCAATCCGACAAGTAAAAGAAGAAAATTATTATGCCTAATTCATAAGTTAATGCATGCCTATTGATGTATATCACTAAATAACAAGACATGTTACCAACAGGAGGTGTGCAAAAAAACTCAGAGTTAGCAGTAGCATGAAGCTCAAATGAAGACAAAAAAGGAAAATAAGTCTTTAAGTCTTCCAAGTAGTGGTCAGACAAAACAATGTTAATGGTGAAAGAACAAGTGGCATGATTAGAATCCTCCTCAGAGTGAATATTGTCAACCCGGACATCTTCTACAGAATTATCAACACTATTAGAAGAAGACATTGGATAGACAGTGTCCTAGAATTCAAAATAAAAACCCTAATTAGGGCTACAAAACTTAGACACATGTATTCTGGAAAAGGTTTAAAGAAAAGAAAAAGCAGTACGATTGAGAAAACGATCGGAAAAATTATGATGCAAGTGTAAACAACAGATTGGTAGGAAAAAGATGCTTTTATAGATTCAATGGATATGGAAAAGAAAGAAAATAAAGGCCAAAAAAACATACTTTTAAAGGGAATGAAGAATAATGATTCCCAGGAGGATTAGGAAGAGGCAAAGAAGACGAAAGATTGAAAGGTGAAAGGGTTGAACAAAAAGAAATAAATTTATATTTTTAAACTCAAATACTAAAATGTCAAAAACAAGAATTTTAATCAATCAAAAAGCATCATGATTACAGTCTGACACAAAAGCAAGTTACCTTTTACAGAAATTGAAACGGCGGTAGAATTTTAGTAGACGATACACTGAATGGTGATGGAATTAATTAAATTGAATTAACTTCCTTTTTAAGGGGAGTAATGATAACGGAAGCTAAAAAAAATTGGAACAGTGTAGCAAAGAACAAGGAGAGAATCTCGGTTCATTGAAACAAAATCCTAACAAATAAGTCCATTGGAAGTACGACGTCTACATAAAGATTCTAATTCAAAATTTAAAATCAGAAATACTAGCAAAATTGAAAGCATAGCCAAGAATCAATACTTTCCGATGATAATGAAAGTTATACTAATGACAAACATGTTATTAGAGCTTAACGACTGTCATAAAACAACAGTTCTCATATATTCACAAAATAATGTCATCACTTCGTGTTTCCTAGTCTTCATGGCTAGGGGAGTGGAGGCTTATGGTGTATACCTATCCCATGGACTATAGAATATTGGCCTTGAGGCCCAGCCCAAATATTTAGCTGCAGGATAATAAACACACACACCCAAGAGCTCTTAGCTATGAATTGAGAAAAGCGAGATTATGTCAGGAACGACTAAGTCACTAACCGAGAAAGGCGAAGAAAAAAACATGTTTTAGCCATGAAACAAGACACAAACCAAGTTTATAGGGACTACGATGTAGCCCACGATCATGAATCCTAATAATGCGGAGCCATGACTACAGTCTTTTATAAATACAAGAACAACCACGCTGGTTAATGTAAGTGCAACTAAGCTGAGAAATTCTAGCTCTCTGAAAAGGAAGACTAACTTGATCGTCGGAGCCTTTTACCCGGAATCACTTCCAAGATCTGTTTCGCAAGTTCATAGTGATACAGAGTGAACATCAACCACCTGACCTGACCGAGAATACCACATCAAGAGTATTTCTTCCTACTTTTTCTATCGCAAATTTTTGCTTCCTCTTCCCAAAATCATTAAGAAAATCTCTAACTCTTTCAAAAACCTCAAGCTCATTAATGGTCGGCGTTCCTCGTAACTTGATCTGTCCATTGAGCCACGTCTTTGTCCAATGCAACGGGTGCCATGAGGAAGAAACTGCCTATGCCCTTGGTAAACAATTTTACATCCGTGTTTAAGTTGAAAAAATTATGTTTCCTTCTCAAACAGAGGATATGCATAGTGCCATTTCACCGAATATCAAGACGAATCTCCATAAGTGAGAAAATTATTTATAGTGCAGAACAACATGGCCTTCAACGTGAAATAATCTTCCGTAAAATCATCGTAGGTCCAGAACCTTCGTTGAAAAATGTCACAAAATCATCGACTAGAGGAGAAAGATAAACATCTATATCATTACCCAGTTTCTTAGGCCCCGAAATCATCATAGATATCAACAGATACTTTCTTTTCATTGTCAACCACGAGGAGAGATTGTAAATCACCAACATTATAGGATATGAACTATGTGTGTTGCTCATATTACCCAATGGATTTATTCCATAAGTAGATAGGCCCAACCTTAAATGTCAGGGCTTCAATCCAAACTCATGGTAAATGGTATCAAGCTTCTTCGAGTGCTCACCGTTCAATGTATGCCTGACCAAATCATTTCCCGGTCGAACTCTATATGCATACCAACACAGTAACTTAGCATCTTCTTTGCAAGCAAAAAACTTCTTCAACTGTGGAATGAATGGAAGATACCATAAACTTTGGCGGGTGGCTTCTTCTTTGAAATGAACCCCACTTTCACACCCACAACAATTTCACCCTACTTCAACTTGTACTCAGACTCACCACATGCCAAGAATCTTTCTCAATTCTTGTCCTTCCCCCCCATTCAACATACAATTATTTGAACATGCATGACGTTTTTGCACTCAATCCTATTGGACAAAGAATATTTTTTGCAGCATACAACCTATCGAGCATAAGATTACCCTTGGGAAGCAATATCTAAGCATTTAAAGAGTTTCAATCATCCCTCTACCAGTCCACCAAAATTTTCCCTTAAAATTCATCATTCTCAAGGTGGCGCTCAAAAAGGAATGTTTGGACTCCTCATACAATATCATCTTATTGTCATTATGCAACGCTTCTAGGACCTCGCCTTTATTGTGAAATTCTCTGGCAACATTCTCCATCTCATTGAATTCATTGTCTCCATCTAAATCAACCCCTTCTTTACTTTTAACTTCTTCACCGCTACCTATCACAACCTCCTTGTGCCATATCCATGGAGTGAAACTAGTTTTAAAACCTCGAATTACAAGATGCTCACGCAACTTCTTCCTCCCCAAAAATACATCATTCCTACAATCTGTACATGGGCAACATGCACACACAATGCCATTCTTTGACACAGTGGAACGCTAACATAATAAATTATTCTACCAAAGGGATATAATCAGGTGAGTTCCTAAGATCGCTACCAATGAGTTCAATATTATCCATTATCGGCTACGTACCTACATGGAAATGGCATTTAAACCTCTGAGGTCAAACCTAAATCCTAATTCAACACATTTGAAACCTAACTAACATTCAATGCATTCAAATGAGTTATACCTTTCCTATTAGTTCCACGAGAAGCCCCAAAGTGTAGGTTCTTCCTCTTTACATATTTTTTCTAAAATTAAATGGCATTAAAAGCCAAAATATAATTCCCGCTTCATTAGTTCCGAGTTCGGAACTTCAATTTCAAAATTAACACTGAAAATGACATAGTTTTGAGTTGGCAACTCAACCCCAACGAGGTTATGTATTCGCTATTTGATTCGGTTCTTAGTATGTGGTCCAACTGACGAGTTTCGAACTCGGAACAAGTATCAGATCCCAGTTTTGAGATCGTAACTGACTACAATCAAGGTCATTTTGGCACAGTCGCCTTTAGTTAAGCACAATTAAAGGCATTTTTATGATAATCCACCTTTATTTCTTATCAGTCTATGTCGGTTCTCTGAAAACTGCCTTCCATTTCAGTTGAACCGCCTTTGAATTTCATAGGTGTCTCTGGAACCGCCTTTGAATGCCGCCTTTGAATGCCGCCTTTAATAGGCCTTTTTCCATTAGTGTCCAATGTATAAGTAAAAAAATACGGTGAATTATTCATATTTTAATGACAGACCACCTATTAGAAAAACTACTCGTATATAAATAAATATCTTTATTTTCATAAAATTAAATAATACATGGGACTAGAAATACTAGATTGTACCTAATAATTAATTTATCAAACACCATACCTAAACCATCTCAAACCGGCCAATTCAATTATTGCCACAGTGCTATGAATAAATCATTTTTTATATATTTGACATAAATAATTGATCACTTTATTACTAAAATGATACTCCCCGGCAAGTATTAGCATGTTTACTTTTTCACAACATATTTCACCACCAATATCTCTAACTTTGTACAATAATTTCATATAAAAAATTATTAAAGACATGATATTTTTATTATAAATATATTAATTCAGATTTAGATTCAAGGCAAAGTCTTGAAAAAAAACCGTCTTTACATGGACTTATGTAAAGACGGAGTTTAATTAAAATAATAAAATGTACAAGGTTTTAGTTTCAATATTAAAAATTTATTATTCGATAGGGAATAGTTATAAAGTTTATAAGATTCAAAGCTTATTAACCTGAAAAAGAGAAGAAAAAAAAGAGAAAAACGTAAACCTATCACAACTCGTAACACGGACGCATTATCTTATATAATTGAAGCAATAATTAACTAGATATTAGCTAGATATAAATTCAAGTGGGCTGGAAGGATTATCTGCTATAAAGGAGGCAATAATTTACCAGATATTAATTAGATATAAATTCGAGTGTGAAACCAATGGTTGGTTATATATCTTTAATATTTGAGTGTAAAAACAATCGTTGTTAAAAAAATTTAATAGTTTATTCCATAAAATTCAATTGAGTGTGTACTTTGTCATCAAATTTAAGTAATCAAAAAAGGGTTATTTATCGTTTAAAATATTTATTTTACATTATTATACATAAAATTAAGAGAATGGAAAGTTAAACATTAATAATTATACATCAAATATCATAAAAATGATTTTATATATGAAGTATTAATAAATAATTTAATTACTCATGTTCACCAATTTTTATTGTTGATTTGTAATGATGGATATTTTTCAAAATAAGAGTTTCATATAATTTAAACAGTTTTATAAACCATAGGATGGATATTTTATATAGATATGAGTAATTTTATTTATAGTAACCAATTTTTATTGTTGATTTGTAATGATGGATATTTTTCAAAATAAGAGTTTCATATAATTTAAACAGATTTATAAACTATAGGATGAATATTTTATATAGATATGAGTAATTTTATTTATAGTAAGTTTATTGGTGTGGGTGTGGTTTATACTCTGTAAATAGTATTGCAGTTATGTAATTTACATCCATCAAATAAACTATTACCTGTTATAATTATTACATGTACACATCAATTGTGTGCGAAGGATTTGGAATTATACAAACGACGGTTAGAAACACACGTACACAAAACGTCGGAATTATACAAACAATAGATAGAAATATATGTACACAAAACATGTCGGAATTATACAAGCAATAGATAGAAATACATGTACACAAAACAGGGATGAAGGATCCTTAAAAGCACATGTATACAAATCCCTCGAACTAATTAAAAGGTAGAGACGGAATAAAAGTTGGAGAACAACTTCAATGGTAGAAGATAATTTGAAAGAAGAGGTTTAAGGCAAAACGGTGTTTGGAACCGATTTTGTTATTTCTGAAAATCAGTGTATATGTATATATAGAAGGATATACAGTTAGCTAATCTCTAATTATAACTAATTTCTGTCAATTTACCATTTTTTGTTGCTGTCTAACTAATTCTAATGGTACAATTAACAAATTAACAAATCATACTTTAAATATCTGAATTAAAACTGAAACTTCATTATACTCTTTAGACACATTTCATTTGTTAATTTACTAGTTATTTATTTATAGATTTAAGTGAATTGTGGGCTCGTATATGTAATTTATTTATCAAAGTTCCTGTATATTTTTTTTATGAAATTAGTTGTACATCTAAATGCATACCCCTCTGTCTGTGAAGTAAAAATTAGATTTAAGTGAATTGTTGGCTCGTAATTTATTAATCAAAGTCCCTGTATATTTTTTTATGAAATTAGTTGTACATCTAAATGCATACCCCTCTCTCTGTCAAGTAAAAATTATTTAGTGTTTAACTACTAATATATTTATTTATTTGTAAAGTATTTCTTAAAGTGTTAATTTAGAAATATATGTTATAATGAATCCAACTAAATATATAACATATATACAAAAGAATTTAATGGTTGAAATTGACATGATTTTATTTCCAAAATTAAATTAGATCATTTTTACTGTATATAATAATTTATAGCAATACAACAAAGTGTTAAATTAAAGAGTTGTATTGGTATTAAATACGAGTGTCAATATATTCAAGAGTCTAACAATTATATATTATAATGATATTAAAATAAGAGCAAAGTGCATATATAACACAACATAATAGACGAAAGTGCAAATATAACTTTGCGATAATTAAAAATGCAAATATAATCCTAGATATTTAGATTATGTGCAAATATAAACTTTTCCAGCTAATTTAGATCGGAATTGAATGAAAAGTCAATTCTACCCCCTAAAAAGGAAAAAACCAAAAAAATAAATTAATTTACTATTTTAACCCCAAAATTTCTAACCTAGCTGCTTCTTCTCTAGACCATCTCTTCTCAAACTTCTGATTTCCTCCCCCAAATCTACTCAAACTTCTCAAACTCATCGTACACCCTCTTCACCCTCCCTCCGACTTCTGCAAAAAGTATGCCTCCAGGTTCTGCAGCACGTTGTCGTGTTTCTGGCGGAACGGAACCCACATCCGCACGAAACTTTTCGCCTCTGTCAGCGCCTCGAACGTTATTAGTGAGTCATCGTCGTCGGAGAGGTAGCACGCAACCTTCTCCACCGGGTAGTCGACGACAAGGATGGAGAGGACGATTGTGCGGGCTCGGGTCGGGTTGTGCGGTTTGAGAGGGCCTTCGAGTTATGCGGGTACGGGTCGGAAGCAGCGGAAGTGAGAAGTGGTGAGCAACTGGAGCAGCCGGACTGAATCGTGGCCTAGGATGGTACCGTAGATGTCAACGGTGTCCAACATATTCGAGGTTTGATTTCTTGAATTGGGTATGGGAAAGATGGTATTTTTACCCATCAAAGTTGTGTTCTTGTTTCCTGTGTTTGTGTTTCTTGCTGGAACAAGTTAGCAAGTGTTTAGAATAAAGGGAATTTGGATATGGGGTTTCAAGGGTCTCCAATGACATGGATTGATAACCAATGCATGATTTTGATTTCCAACAATTCAAACTTTGGGTTTGGATTCAACCCCACGGAAGATGTCACCAAGTTTCTTCTTGTTGTTATTCATAATAGCAGTAAGACCATAGCATCGTCTGCCAACAGGAATAACCCAGTTGAAAATTCAAATCTTCTGGTGTTTGACTCTTCTGGGAATGCTTTCTTGAAGAGTGGCAATTATATCATTTGGTCTACAAACACTGCCAACAAAGGTGTTGCAGAAATGCAGTTTCTTGATTTTGGGAATCTGATTCTTGTTGGGAATAATAGCAGTGTGATTTGGGAGTTATTTAGCCATCCTACAGATACCTTTTTGTCCAATCAGGAGTTTCTTCTAGGGATGAAGCTTTTAGGCAATCCTGATGAGAACAATCTTTCACATTCTTTGGAATTGAAGTATGGAGACATGAATCCTTCTACATTTATCTTTTAAAATTTTGTATTAGATTAGAAGAGCATTTTTGTCATTTTTGGTCGGTCAGTGATCAGAAATTGCCAATCAATACCGTAATAATAGATTTGGGGTTATATTTTCATATATGTATAATAGTTATGGTTATGTTTACACTAAAAAATAACTCAAAGTTATATCTACATCTTTCCAACATATAGGGTTATATTTGTATATTACCCTCAAAATAATAACCATCCAATATTCAACCACATTTGGTGTTCAGGATAGAGATGTAGGGTTGGGTGAATCGGCCGGGTTATGCTTGAGTATGTGGGGTCAGATTTGGTTAGTTTTTGGGTTTGATGTGTATTTTGTATATATTATGTGTTTTGATCCTTTCTTTATAGAGTCTGTCTCTTGAAAGACGGAATTTTCATAAGTCATGAAAAGACTAAGGTTTAAAGTATAAATTAGAAGAAATGAAGATAAAATTTTTGGGTTGCATGAACTGGATTATAAATTTTATAACTACTACATATTGCATACTAAATTTTTAATATTGCAACTAAGACATTTTATCACTTATTATTCTAATTAAACTCGTCTTTTCATAACCATATGGAAAGACCACGTCTTTCCATAACCATATGGAAAGACCGCATCTTTCCCAAGACTTTCCTTCTTTATATTTCATAATTATGATTATGTGGCATTTTCTTAATCTATGATATTTCCATGTATTTTTTGAAATTACTGAATCAGAAGGAAGAAAGGAAGAAGAACAGAGAAAGCAGCAGCATACATTTCATCACATCAAAATTGTGCCAAAGAATCCAAGCTCAAAATGAGCAGTGTTGTTTTGTTTTATACCAGATCATAAAAATAGTTCTACCTATTACAAGAGGACACGTGTATAAGCTAACAACCAAACAACAGAAAAATAAAATGGCACTGAAAGCATGCGTTTTAGCAACGTATCAAAGTGTCAACGTGTCAAATTTTAGCAACGCCTAACATTTGAAAAAAAAGAACACCCGCCATCTGTTTAAACTTCTTCTTCAGCTCATCTGTTCAAACTTCTTCTTCAGCTTATTTTTCACTCATTTTTCACCCCCTCCTCAAGATCAGCTTTGGGGGACAAAAAGCTGAGCTTGAAAAGATTAGCACGGAAAGGAGCAGGAGGTAAATCCTTGGTCAGCAAATCCGCCAGCTGCATTCGGGAAGAGACAAAAGAAGGAAGCATGAATCATTCAAGATAGTAATCCAAAACCAGATGGCAATCAATGTCGAGATGTTTAGTGCGCTCATGGAAGACCAGATTAGTTGTGATGTGGATGGAAGCTTGATTATCACAGAACAAAGGGATAGGAAAAACAACCTTAAGAAAAAAATCATGAGCCAGGTAACTGATCCACTTGAGTTCACAGGAAGTCATAAATAGACTTCTGTACTCTGCCTCAGCTGAAGATTTTGAAACGGTGGATTGCTTCTTGGATTTCTAAGACACCAGAGCAGATCCCAAGAAATTGGTATAACCAGTAACAGAACGTCGAGTAACTTTACAGGTAGCCCAGTCTACATCACAGTAGGCATGAAGCCTGAGATTGTTATCTGAAGCATAGAAGAGACCATGATCTGAGTGATGGTGAAGGTATTTGACTATATGTAAAGCACCTTGAGATGATGATGAGTAGGGGACTGTACAAACTGGCTCAATTGATGCCCAGCAAAGGTGACATCAGGCCAAGTGTAGTTAAGATAGAGTAATCTGCCAATCAGCCTTCTAAAAATACTTGGATCGGGAAGGAAAGGAGAGGATTCATCATGAATGGTCCAACTGATAGGTAGTGGAGTGGAGACAGATTTACATTGAGTCAAACCACAGTCTGCAACAATATCAGAGATATACCTTCTCTGATGTAAATGAAAACCTGTACCGGATCTATGAAGTTCTAAGCCCAAAAAATAATGTGCAGCTCCAAGATCCTTGATAGTGAACTTCTGGTTTAAGGAGTGCTTAATCTCTGTGATAGCACCCATAGAAGTTCTAATAATCAAAACATCATCTACATAGACTACCAAGGCCTCAAAATAGGTGGAGCTGAATTCCAAGAAAAGGCAATGATCATGGTGAGATTGAGTGAAATTCAGGGATAAGAGATGCTGTTTAAATTCCTTATTCCATTGTCTAAAGGCCTATTTTAAGCCATAGAGACTCTTGGTCAACTTACAAACTAGTGGAGAATCAGATGCAGCATATCCATCTGGTAATTTCATATAAACCTCCTCATCCAGATGGCCATGAAGGAAAGCATTGTTGATATCCAGTTGATGAATATGCCACCTGGAAGCAGAAGCAAAGGCAAGAAGCATTCTGATAGTAACTGCTTTGGCAACTGGAGAGAAAACCTCAAAGAATTCAATCCCTTCAATCTGATTGAAACCCTTTGCCACTAATCTTGCCTTATTCTAAGCAAGTGAACCATCTACATTATATTTTGTCCTGTATAGCCACTTAGACCCAATGGCCTTCTTTCCAGGAGGTAACTAAACCAGATCCCAGGTGTGATTTTGTTCCAATGCAACTAGCTCATCATCCATGGCCTTGACCCACTTAGGTGAATTCTTTTCTTGATGATAAGTAGATGGTTCTGGAATCTGTGAAGAGCTACAAGTTGTATGTGTAGTGATAATAGACTGAGGAACAATGGGATGAAGAAAAGATGAAGATACATAATCTTTGGACCAGACTGGTGGTTTAATGACTCTAGTGCTGTGTCTCAGATGAGTATCAGTAGAAGGAGAGGAAACATGAGGAAGAGATGGATCAGAAGGAGCAAGCTTCTGTGATTCAAAAAGTGTGGAAAGATGTTCTGAATCTAGGTAGGGTAAAGGAAAAGAAAATTGACCAGGATGAGAATAAGGAAAGACTGATTCATGAAAAACAACATCCCTAGAAACTATAATTTTCTGATTATGAAGATCAAAAAGCTTATAAGCCTTTTGCTCTGGAGGATAGCCAATGAAGATACAAGGGAAAGCTCTTTCAGTAAATTTATCTTTGTGAGGTGAAGTATTTGTGGAATAAGCAAGGCAACCAAAAGATCTAAGACTATGAATATCTGGACTGAGGTCAAAAAGAAGCTGATAAGGGGAATGCCAAGAAAGTGTTGGAGATGGTAATCTATTTATAAGATAGGTAGCAGTGAGAATTGCATCACCCCAAAAAACTTTTGGCAAATGAGATTGAAACATGAGAGCTCTAGCTATTTGAAGCAAGTGCTGATGTTTTCTCTCAACAACTCCATTCCGCTGTGGAGTATAGGAGCAAGATTTTTGATGTAAAATACAAAAATCTGAGAAAAGCCTTTCACATTCATGGTTTACAAATTCACTTCCATTATCTGATCTTAAAAATTTAACAGAAACATCAAAATGATTTCTGATAATGATTAGAAAAGTTTTCAGTAGAACTAGTATTTGATCTTTGGTTTTAAGAAGATAAGTCCATGTACACCTTGTAAAATCATCTACTATTGTCAAAAAATATTTGCAATCTGTAGTTGATTTTACTCTATATGGCCCCCAAAGATCAACATGCAATAAAGTGAAGGAAGAAGATGTAGATAAAAAAAAAATCGAGATAAAAGGGGCAAAGTAAAAGATCATTTTTCTTGTAGTGAGCAAGCACCGGACACACGGACATTAGCCAGGTCAGTTTGTATCATATGGTAAATCTGATAAGAGATATAGAAAGGTTTTTGAAAATCAAGACACCCCACCACACATAGCAGTGGCGACGGCAAACGCAAACTTGCAATTTAGCCGAGAACGAAGACTTTCCATGGATATAGAAGAGGGAACTCAAATGCCACCTCGAACATAGCAGGATCACTTGCAGATACCGATTGAAGACATGGATACCCCGATCCTCAAAGTTGACGGGGCACTTTGGAAGAAACAGGGCCATGGAGCTTCGGCATGGACCATCTTGCAGCGAGGTCAGCAAGGAAGTCAGACACTCAAACAGCATTTTCGGACACAATCGGCTCTAATGACATAGGATTTGGGTTGCTTATTAGGGTTGCAGACGGTAGCTAGGCAAGGAATTCAAAAAATTTGGGTGTTATCGGACTGTCAAGTGCTGGTGGATTTGTTCCAAAGACCGGAAGAAAAATCTTCTTGGGAGGTGGACGGAATCCTTGCAGACATCAGAAACTTTAGTCAATGTATTCGCAGTGTAATATTTTGCAAAGTTCCGAGGGCCTCGGTACAACTAGAACACTCTGTAGCCAATGCCTTCAAATATTTTCCTTCATATAACTTTTTCTAGTTTAATATGAGTTGGTTATAAAAAAAAGGATGTACTTGATACTAAGGAATTTATTTTTGAATTGGAGCTCAAAGAGAAAAGAAAATTACGTACAAAAAAGTCAAACCTTTAACCTAAATTAGTAATAACTTTACACAAGAGTCTTGATTTACAATGACTAAACTTTGGACCAAAGTTTACTAAGCAATTATTGTAAATTTCATTTGGGATGGATTTTTAAAGAAAATATGCAAATAAATTTAGGAACCTAATGTGAAATTATCAAAATACTATAAATATCACAAAAATATCATAATTCTCATTTTTCTTTCCTCCTTCTCCGATTAGAACCGCCGGAAACCGCCTGCGACCAACAGTTATCGTCGAAATTTGGCCGGATTTCTACCCTTCACCCGATTTCCACCGAAACCGTCGTCTAAACAACCGGATCTTGCCGAAATCTCACAGCGGTTTCAGAACTAAACCTCACATATGGAGCTAGGGTTTCAGCGCTAGCCATTCTTCTTCCTTCGCGAGAGGAACCAGTGTGCGAAGCTCCCGTCGCCGAGATGCATCTAAGGTAGCTCAACTGTTCGATTAGCCAATTTCGACGTGACCTTATTAGTTGAGGATACTTCTCCAATGCATCGTAGGAGGCGCTGCGATTGACAAACTCATAGAGGTGACAGTGGAGGCGACTGCAATCGATAAGCTCGCAGAAGGGACGGTGAAGGCGTTTGCGGAGGGGACTGTAGAGACGATTCTGGAAGTGACTAAGGAAGCGATGACGGAGGCAACTAGCGGAGGTGCCTGGCAGGGGAGAAGGCTGAATTGAAGTCACAACCAATCTAGGGTTTGCAGAAATGATCGAGCGCGTGTGATTCACCCTTGGCCATTCTGGATGACACGTGCAGCTCAAGCGTGGCGACATCAATGGTGTTTTCATGGTGGATAGCGACAGACGAAGACTAACCTTCTGCTCGTGAGAAGTGAGGTTTAATTTCATTTTTTATTTTATTCAAAGACATGCTGAGGTTTATTATTTTTTGACTGAGTTGCATTGATCTGCTTCATTTTGTGTGCATTAACCGATGCATTTTGCTTTTTTTTAGTTACTTTTACTTGGTGGATTGCTTGTATTAGTTGAGTTTATATGACAAGGGGTTTAGACAACCATGTTTGGTTTTCTTGTCTAAATCCCACGTTTTGTAGACTTAATTGGTACTAATGGACATCTTGTATCCTTGGGCTCCTTGATCTTCCTTATGATCATCTTTGGTAGGTCGCCTGTAGGAACTTTTGTTTTACCTTCTATGTGAAGGTTGTGCGTAAATGTGGTAAAAGATATTGAAGGCCATTCACAAGGATGGTAGTAAAGACAAAGGCTATTCACATTAGAATGGTAGTAGATGAAGGCCACAATTATCTATGTGTGGTAGAAGGAGATTGAAGCTAAAGATAGGCAGCAACGGAGGTCATATCAGCCAACGAAGAAATGGGGAATCGTGGTCTGATGATTTGTGCTTAAGTCTGAGAACGGTCTAAGAAGAATTAGCATTCAACACTGGTTCAATTGGATTTTTCTTCTCGAGTACTACAAAATTGACTACTAAAACTCTCAAATCAGACTAACAGTTCTCCCGTGCATAAGGGCGGTAGAACATATCGAAGGCCGTTCGCAAGGATGGTAGTAGAGATGAAGGCCACTAATATAAGAATGGTGGTAAACGAAGGCCACGATCATAAATGCATGGTAGAAAGAGATTGAAGCCAAAGATAGGCTGCAACGGAGTTTATAGTGGCCAATGAAGAAATGGGGAATCATGGTCCGATGAGTTTTTCTTAAGTCTGTGAACGGTCCAAGAAGAATTAGCCTTCAAGTTTGGTTCCATTGGATTTTTCTTCTTGAGTTATACCAAATCAACTACTAAAACTTTCAAATCGGCCTAACAGTTCTTCCATTGAGAAAGAAACTAGTTCAGCCGGCCAACACACCAATGTGCCGGCGCGGGCCGTGCATGGTTTGGCACCAAAGGCCTATGCTTAAGGAGATTCCCCACACCAAGGAGACAGTGTGAGGCTATGGCGCGACCTGCGCCAGGGGCCATGAGCCACCAGCACAAAGTGAAGAACCCCCCCTTCCACAGCTAAGTATGAGCTCGGGATGTCCTGTTTTAGGCATCCGGCGCCATCCCAAGTCCATTATGCCTAGACCACCGCATGGGGTGTGGGAAATCACACAGTCTACTCCAAAGTTTGTGAGCGAGCACCCTTGCTAACCACGGCCTGCGCCAATGGCCATGGGCGCTGATCAGGACAATGCTCCACAGCAGACGATGCGGCCCATGGCAGGTGTCAGACGTGACCCGCTCAAAGCCTTGAGCCCCGTACAAGATGAAGATCAGCGCCATTCTCAAGAACTGGAGCCCCGCAACCATAAAGCAACATAGCATGCGCCAGTCCTCGCGCCTCGGGCCAAGTACATGCCATGGGCAGCATCATCCATGACACCTCACGCCGGGTGGCAGCTGAGCTAGGGTTTACCCTATTTTGGCCTATTTTGGGCCTACTTTTAGGCTCAATCTCCTACTACTATAAATAGAACCTTTGTCTACTAGGTTTTCATATCTTATACTTCATTTTCACGAGTAGTTTGTAGACTCTCTCCTTAGGAGAAACTTTATATTTTTCTTCTTTTTATTTTTCTTTGATCCTAAGATGTGGAATTAAAATATTTATTTGAATTCCATGTCAAGGGAGTAGTTTTCATAGCTTGGGGATAAATTGTAGTGACTTGGTAATATATATGCTTTTTGAGATTCTCTAGTTCATCCTATCTTTGTGTTCATAAAATTATTGTGATTTTCTTTTGAGTTTGAATGCATGAATACTACACCACATATATAGCATGCACTTTTGATGTAATCATGCTAGGTGCAAATATCGATGCCCCCTTGGTAAGAGAAACCTAGTTGTTTGAATGGATGGAAAATAATGCGTCTGCCTGAGTGTGAGCACAGGAGATTTGAGGTCACTCTAATCCACTTACCATCGCACCAGTCTTAGTTGACTTCCTAAGCTTGTTCCAGAGGTTTCAGATAGAGATAGTTAAATAGTAGCAAGCCAGGGTTACAAGAAACCCTAGTATCATAGATAAGGTGCCTACGACTCTTGGGCGTAATTGATAGGACCCGAGGGGAGTAGCGCATTTGTGGTGGAAGCCCGTGACGTAATCACACTGGGGATAATCCAACCTACAACAAAGGTCGGACCTTGTTGTATTCCCCCTAATTACGATGGCAGTGTTGATGAAAGGTTGTGAGAGCACCCATCGTGACAAGGATGGGAAAGTGTATGCCATCGGTCACACCACATGTTATGGACACTGTATTAGTTTTGCTTAGATATATGGGTGAATTAATCGAGGATAGAAGCATTAGATTGACCAAGTTTCTCAATTATCTCCCCAAGGAATTAGCTAATATTGTAGTCATATTTTTACTTTTCATGTTTTGTAGTTGTTAGTTTGAAAAAACATCCCCCTTATTTGCATGCTTTCTTTACTAGCTAATCCTTTCACTTATACAGATTGATGACCCATATGAGGTTTTTTTTTTGAGTTGATACATTAGACCTAGCATCTCTATGGAGAAACCCAGGGCTTACCGCTAACTACCATATAGGTAGCGTACTTGTAGGAAAGGGGTGCATAACTAAAATTTTCTATCTTCTGACTCACTGCCTCTAACCGGGTTACTTCTAAGCTACAGTTTTAACACCCCTGGGGGAGGCATGTTAGAAATTTGGCACCATTGTCGGGGATGCTATCAGTCTAGGTATCAACTTAGGCATAATGTATTAGTAGGGTAGCTAGCATTGCGTTTATCTGTTTTTGTTCTATTTGCATGATGTTTGAAAAAGAAAATTTTGAAAAATCCTAAAAAGTGATATTTCCCGACATTAAGACTTTGTATTTGCTATCCTGTGTGAATGATCCATCTTTTGATACTATTATTGTTGAGCATGATTTTTATAATTTGAACAAAGATACTTCACCATGGTATCTCATGTTGAATGTGTAGCGAGGAAAGAAGTATGCCTAGGAATTAAAAACTCCCAAGCCTCTTCCAACCCCCAAACTAAACAATAATATTTCCACACTTGAGAAGAACGAAAAGGTAAACCTAGGATGATGTGGCGACCCACCCATCATGATGTGGCGACCCACCCATCATGATGTGGTCATTGGTAGGGTCAAGAATGGTGATTCCGGTGATCCACCAAACCACTTTTTTCATATCAAATGATTAATGAAAAATAAGTCATGACGATAACAATAAAGATACGTTTGCTTTTAAGAAGTAGTTTTCTTTAAATGTTTTAAATATTTTTGGGGATGAGTTCAGTTCTTGATGGAAATGTTTTTGGAAAATTTCAGTCATCTATAATTTGTGTGTGGAACAGTAATAATTGGATTTTTAATGTCTTTGGATGCAAATTCAAAAGGAAAGTCATCGGAGAAAGGTGGGCTGATGGTCCGTTTCAAGGTGCTTGGCACGAGACTATGCCTCGTGTCTTGGTACTTGGCACGAGGCTATGCCTCATGCCCAAGTGCTTAGCGCGAGGCTATGCTTTGTGCCCAAGTGTTTGGTGTGACCCTTTCCTTCACGCCCAAGTCAGCAAACACAGAGCTGATGTGGTCTCCACGTCACCACAGAGCACGAAGTTGGCGCGGACTTACAGGGCACTGGCATGTGGATGGCGCGGACTGGCGCATGTATTTTCACGAACCAATTGTAGGCACGGATCTAACCTAGGGATCCATGACAACCACTTGCCTAAACCAATCTTGATCTAGCCTATCCTCTACTTTCACCATCGCATCTATAAATCCTTTTTCCTCACTAACCCCCACCAACCCTCAGCTTATCCGCCTCTTTTTCCCTATATCCCACTATTTTGGCCATAACTCTCTTATTTTTCATCCAATTTCCCATTACCGTACATCAAATTTTCCTCTTTCAAATCCCCATCTAACCTACAAAGCCTTTACCCTAGAAAATTTGAGAGGATCAGTTAATTGGAGTAAGTTTCGGCCACAAATTGGTATTTTCTCTGGGGACTGAATTTTCAATTCATTCCAAGACACCGAACTTGCTTTGAGAAGTGCTGCAAAACCATCAATTGGGGATTCCACCACACTCTCTGTTTGAGGTAATATTGGTGGAACTTTCTCTTATTTGAAGGAATCAGATTGACATATTTACTTTGGGATCATTCTTGCTAGTTTATAAAAATTTGGTGAATAGTGTTGTTGGTAGAATTGCTTGGGAGATATTATGCTGTGTTGAGGGTAGTTGGTGGAAATATTACACTATATTTTTCATGTGTTCCTTGGCCACATCTATTGGACATTATGATTCATGTACAGAGAGAAAAGGGAGAGCCTAGTGAGCCATTCTATATGGTATTGACCACTCTTACTGAAACCCATAGGAGAAGGTGGGGGTATGGATCGCCAAATCTTAGAGACAAAGTTTGTAGATGAAGAGACCCTTTAAAGTCTCAAACTTTACAAACAAGTCCAGATTCATCTAGGGAGGATAGGAATGAAGAAGTTCACTACCCTGTCTGCCCCTACCTACACTAGGTATACCCTGAAGTTCTTAGCCATTGTTTAGAGGTTTCGAAACAGGCATGGAGAATGCTTCATCACCTTCCATCTAGGAGATGAACCCCAAAACTTGACATATGATCAGTTAGGGAAGATCTTCAAATGAAAGGAGCAGCGAGACGAGCCAGGATACAGTGGAGCCGAACACTTGTGATTTAGTCCAATTCTGGGGTGCCATCACTAGGAAGATGAGGGGAAAGAATAGTAAGAACATCAACATAGTGCATCTGACTCTTAGATACATGGCCAAGTTGTTGTCCATTATAGTAAGTTGTCATGGGAAGGCCACCACATCCACTGATGATGATTGTAGGATTCTTCTATGGTCTATGTGCATGGGGGAGAGATTTTCCCAACTTGGTGGATAGGTTTATCTATCTATGGAAGCATGGATCTCACTTTCTCATATGTTCGCACCGGCAAGATATCAATAGGAGGAATGGTTACACTATTGGCACAACATTTCCACCTTTTAAAGAGTAAAGATATGAGGGCCGACCCCGGATCGATCTTTACGCTCAATCTTTCAGTCATGGCGGAGGTGAGGCTTATAAAAAAAGTTTGGTTCCATCTTCTAGAAATATAAAGGAAGGAAATTCACGAGGCTTCCCAGAGTGGGAGAACTAAGTTGGGCAAGTCTTTCTGATTGATAGATCTTATCATCGAGCCCGATGCAGATTTAGAGGCAGTTTTAGGGGAGTACGACACGGGATATGAGGAGTCTGAAGAAGAGTATGAACAAGAGGAGCAAGAGAAGCCCCCTCCACTTCACACTATGCCACTACCTATGGGGCACCCTTTAGCGCCACCGCCACCTATTCTGCAGGTATCAAGAGGACCACCCCATTTCTATGGGGCTGATTAGCATGCATGAGAGTTGTTACCATTCCACAGGACACGGCGCCAGGAGTGCACTTAGACATAGCGTTTCATCTCACTATCAGGACTTCTCAAAGTTTAGCAGCCATAGATCTCATCCACCTTTTGAGTCTGATTAGGGAGCTCACTCATGGTAACATCGATAATACAGCCCCTTTTGGGAGCACAAGTTGCTAGGATTTCTATCTAATTCCTACCCTATGTGGACCGAGCCATCTCAGCAGCCCCAACCTTATTGGGCACGATCCTTGAAGTAGCCAATCTCTGCGGTTAGACAAGATATGGCCACCGTTAAAGCTCAGGTGGATGATCATCACTGGGATAGGGTTGATAGATTTGATAGAGTAGATGACCATCTGCATTATCTAACAGACAGCATGGGAGCACTCCGCGATGGGATCATAGACATTAGTGACGGGTTGAGGAGTGCAGGCATAAGGGAGCACTATATGGATCCTCAGCACAAGAAGGGCAAGGAGTTAGTCATCGCAAGAGGGAATGATCTTTTATTGGGCTCCAACCTCTCTTTCAATTAGTTACTTTCATTAGAAATAATGCAAGAACTAAGTGTGGGGAGAGGTTGTAATATCTTCTATTATGGTACCCCCTTTTGCTAGTATCTCTTTCAACCTGTATTCTACCGTTATGGATTTCTGGATGACTATCTTTTTCATGTTTTTGTTTACTTCCCTCATTAAAATTTTTGTTGTTTTTGGTGTGGGGGTCACCTTTTGTAGGATTTTGGGATATTTTGGGATGTTCTTGGTGGTGTATTTATATTTTTGACTATCTTTTGTAGTGTGAAGCCCACTTTTGGGGCATTTTTGTGCTACAAAATTTTGTTTTGGTAAAACTAGAAAAAACTAAAAAAAAATACAAAAACCTGGACAAGTCGAAAACTCGAAAGGGCGACTTAAACTAATTTTTCTTGGTTGATGCATTTGGCATACTTTTAAGTTACTTTCACTTGGTGGATTGGTAGTATTAGTTGAGTTTACTCGACAAGGGTTTTAGATGGCCATTTTTGGTTCTCTTGTCTAAATCCGCATTTTGTAGACTTAATTGGTACTAATGGACATCATGTATCCAACGGCTCTAAGATCTTCCTTGTGATCACCTTTAGTAGGTCGCCTGTGGGTACTTTTTCTTTACATTCTATGTGAAGACTGTGTGTAAGGGCGGTAAAAGATATTGAAGGCCGTTCGCAAGGATGGTAGTACAGACGAAGGCCATTCACATTAGAATGGTAGTAGAAGAAGGCCACGATCATAAATGCATGGTAGAAGGATATTAAAGCCAAAGATAGGCGATAATGGAGTTCATAGCGGCCAACAAAGTAATGGGGAATCGTGGTCTAATCCGTTGTGCTTAGGTTCGAGAATGTTCTAAGAAGCATTAGCCTTCAACGCTAGTTCCATTGGATTCTTCTTCTCGATTACTACAAAATTAACAACTAAAACTCTTAAATCAGACTAACAGTTCTCTCGTAGCTAAGAAAACTAGTTCAGCCAGCCAAAGCACCAACGGGTCCGTGCATGGTTTGGCACCAATGTTTGGCACCATACCAGTGCAAGGCTATGGTGTGACCCAAACCAGAGGCCACGGGCTGCCACTTCAAAGTTAAGACCCCCCACGCGGCTAAGTATGGGCGTGGCACGTCCCATTTTAGGCGTCTTGCACCATCCCATGTCTATTATACCAAGAAAAGCATGTGGGGTGTAGGAAATCACACGGCCCGTACCAAAGTTTTTGAGCCAGCACCTGTGCCGACCACGACCAGCGCCAACGGCCACGGGCACAGATCTGGACTTCAAGTTTTGTCGCTCTGACTTTGCTCCGCTGCAGATGACACAGCCTGCTCTTGGTGTTAGACTCGACCCGGGAAAAGCCTTGCGTTCTGCACAAGATGAATAATTGGCGACCTGTGCCCATGAAACAACACAACCTACGCCAAGTACATGCCATGGGCTGCATCATCCATGATGCCCTGCGCTGGGCGGCATCTGAGCTAGGGTTTACCCTATTTTAGCATATTTTGGGCCTATTTTTAGGCTCAATCTCTTACTACTATAAATAGAACCTTTGTCTACTAGGTTTTCATATTTCATACTTCATTTTCAAGAGTAGTTTGTAGACTCTCTCCTTAGGAGAAACTTTATCTTTTTCATCTTTGTATTTTGCTTTGATCCTAAGATGTGGAATTCAAATATTTATTTGTATTTAATATATAACGATTTATAACTAAACTAATTATTTCCTCATATAGTTTTCCTTAGATAACTAGACTTAAAAATTGTAAATAAAATTCTTTATTTTCAATTTAAATGTAAGACACAAAAATACATAAAAGTAATCCTAATTTTTTTATTAATAATAACGCACAATGCGCAGTGGAACTTCACTAGTTTTTTATTAAATAAAATAGAATCGGAATATTTATTACAACACAAAAATGCACTAAAGTATTTTAATAAGTGAATTGAATTCTAATAACCGTTTGAATACCGTTTGAATACCGTTTGAATACTGTTTGTGTGGGCGATTATAGTGCGATTGTGTGTGCGTTTGATTCCCTACCTCTCTTTAACCTAAATCTCGTCTTCTTCCCCAATTATATATTTCTCTAGTTCTGGTCCGAATCAATTTCTGATTGCCGGTAACGGCTATATTGGCCGTTACGGTCGCCATGTCAGAACTTCTGCAACCCGTAGCTCAGGCTTCCACTCTGGAAGCCAATCCCACCCCTCCTCCGGTCTCTTTTGCTGATATCCTGAAAAACAAAGCCCCGCCACTATCCACAATCCTCCCGAGCAACCCTGAACTTGTCCCCAAATCCCTTCATCTTAGGGAGGCGGCCTATCTTTACTCGGAAGAACAAATTGCCAAACTGTCCTCCCACTATGCAAATGCCCTGGTTGGAAAGTTCACCAACGGTAGATGCTCGATGGAGCAATTGGAACAAGTCTTCAAGACGGTGGGCTTCACAGGTAAATACCAACTTGGTTCTCTTGATTTCAAACATGTGCTCATTCGTTTTGAATTGCTAAATGATTACCAACGAGCTTGGATGAAAGGTGTCTGGAACTTTAATGGGATTCTTTTAAAAATGCTAAAATGGACTCCTGATTTTTCAATACATAAAGAATCTCCTATTGTTCCTGTTTGGTGTAGAATTAAGGAGGTTCCTTTGTACTATTATAACACTGCAGCTATTGAGTCCATTGGCAACAGTATTGGGAGTTTTATCAAGACTGATCTGGCCACTGATAACTTAACTAGACCTTCAGCCATTAAACTTTGTGTCGAAGTGGATCTTCTTAAACCTATTAGCACCTACATTAGGCTAGGATCTTTGACAAACAATAGAAAATATTACATTGAGTGTGAGGACATCCCATCATACTGTGACCATTGTTCAAAATTAGGTCACTCCAAAGCACAATGCAGAACCTTTCCCCCGAACCTCAATGCTAAGATTGATGATCCTATCATACCTCAGATTCAACCAAAATGGCAGGCCACTGGGAAAAAATTTGACACCCCACCCCTCATATCCACTAAGGATCAGGCAGAGCTATTACAACCTGAAATTCCTACAAAATCTAACCCAGGGTCCCCTCCCTCCATCCTTGTTAATCTGGAAACAGATACTGACCTTACAGTGACTGAAACTCCCACAACTGTTAGGAACAATCCTCAAACTCTCAGCCCGAAGCCTTTATCTCGGGTCCCTCTAAATAACTCCCTTTCCAAACTGCTTAATGATACTGCAATAAAAAAATTTACTCCTATGGTTTATGCTACTGATGATATCAGCATTGGAACTCTTCCAAATGCTGGTAAAAATAGCAATGTCTCTCCCTCTTTTCAGCACAAGTTGGGAAACAGATTCTCTGTTTTGCAGGTAGACATGGAGGAACTGGTTACTGATCAAGAAGCTACCTCTAACATGCCAGGAACCTCAATCTCTTCACCGATGCTCAATCAGGGCCTCTTGCCAGGTAAGGCAAAAGGTAAGAAAACTAATTATTTTACCCAAATTAATAAAATGATGCTGAGATCATCTACTAAGAGTCATAAGTCAAGTGAGCAATGATAGGTCAACTTTCAATTAATTTCTTGATCTGGAACATTAGGGGAATGGAAACTTCCATGTTGTGACTAATTAGTTTAATCAAATTGAAAAAAATTCAATTTTTATGCATTATTGAGCCTATGCATGACAATTCCAAAATAAAATCCTATATGGATATGCTTAAATTCACTGATGGCCTAACCTTGCAAAATGGAAAAATTTGGATCATGTGGGATAATGGTTTCTCTGTTAACCTCCTTTCATCTCATGAGCAGTTCCTACATGTACATCTCACCCATAGCTCTTGTAATTTAACTATGGATGTTGTTTTCATTTATGCCCTTAGAAATAGGGAGGGCAGGAAAATATTGTGGACTGATCTATCTTCTCTGTCCTCGGGAGATACCATTTTCATTGGTGATTTTAACACTATATCCTCCATTTCTGAATACAGGGGTCCTAGTAGCCCCTCCCTTGGGAGTATTAGGGATTTCAATTCTTGGATTAATACTTGTGGTATTCAGGAAATATCCACTGTTGGCAATCTATTTACATGGTGTAATTCAAGATTAAGAAACCCTACCTCCAAGAGGCTAGATAGAGGATTAAGTACTATATCTTGGAATACTAAGTATCCTTCCTCTTCCATTCAAATTTTAAACAGGCAGACTTCTGACCACTCCCCTCTACTACTTAGTATTTCCAATCTATCCAGTTTTAATCCGAGACCTTTCAGATTTCTAAATGTATGGTTTAAGCGCCCTGATTTTATCACTCTCATTCAAAATAACTGGGGCATAAGACTGAGGGAGACTGGATTGTTAGGTTTCTACTTAAAATTAGTAAGGTTAAAGAAGCAGATTAAAATATGGAATAGGGAATCTTTTGGGAATATAGATAATAATTTAATTCAAGCTGAAGAATCCCTAAGAATCCAAGAGGCTATCTATGATTTAAACCCTTCTCAAACTGAGCTCATTAATTTAAATCTGAAAAAGGCATTACTGTTGAGAGCTCAAAAAGAGAAAGAGAAATTTTGGAAGCAAAAGGCTAGATTAAAATGGCATAAAATGGGAGACAATAATACACAGTTTTTTCATATGGTTGTAAAGGAGAAGAATTGTAGACTACAGATTTCAAAAATAAAAAACAGTAATGGCCAATGGCTTAACACTGAATCAGAAATTCAAAATGAGGCCATATCTTATTTTTCATCTCTATTGACTGATCCTAATCAGGAACCAAATAATACCTATTATTCTCACTTTCTAAGTCAAATCCCAAGTATAATTACTGATCAAGACAACTTAGATTTATCAATCCCAGCCTCAGAATCTAAGGTGGAGGCAGTAATTAAGAATTTAAGTAAGAATAGTAGTCCTGGTCCGGATGGCTTCAGTAATAAATTCTACTCTAAGTGCTGGCCTATTATTAAAAATGATCTAGTGGAAGCAGTTAATGATTTCATTAGGGGATCCCCTCTACCTAAGGGCATATCTAGTACATGGATCACCCTAATACCTAAGAAAGCTACCCCTTCATCATTTGATGACTTCAGGCCTATCAGCCTTTCAAATGCTCTTAATAAGATCTGTTCGAAGGTGTTAATGGAAAGACTTAGGCCTTATATGGATTCTTTAATATCACAGAATCAATCTGCTTTTATGAAAAGCAGAAACATTACAGATAACATTCTTTATCTTCAAGAAATGGTCAGATTTCTAGATAGGAAGGCTAGAACTCCTAATTGTATGCTGAAATTAGACTTACAAAAGGCATTTGATAGGGTTAATTGGGATTTTCTAAAATGTGTACTGATGAAATTTGGATTTCAAGGCTTATTTTTAAATGCAATCATGTCTAACCTTTCACAAGCACATTTTTCGATTTTGATCAATGGTAATCCGGTTGGTTTTTTCAAAGCCTCTCGAGGAATCAAACAAGGTGACCCTCTCTCCCCCTTCCTGTTCAACATCTTTTCTGAAGCTTTTTCAAGAAGCTTATCTTTCATTTTCCATAACAGTAAACTTTCATATTATCAGATTCCATCAACTGTTTCTGCAATCTCTCATCTTATGTATGCGGACGATACTATAATACTGATGCAAGCCTCGAAATCTAACTTAATTAAGATTAAGGCTTTTCTAGACATATTTGAATTCACTTCGGGCCAAAAATTCAACTTTCATAAATCTGAATTCTTCATTAGTAAACGAGCTTCGACCATTAAACTTAACCAAATGAGGCACATCTTGAAAATGAAACAAGGTGTTTTTCCTTTCCAATACTTAGGATGCCCTATCTTTAAAGGTCAAACCTTAAATAGATATTTTCAACCACTTATGGAGAAGTTGGATAAAAAAGTGCAAAACTGGAAAAATAATTGGTTGAGTTCGGGAGGGGGGGAAATGATTCTGATAAACAGCTGCCTGTATTCATTGCCACAACACTTATGGGCTGTAACGAGACCACCTAAACAGATTATAAAATCATTTGAGAGAAAGCTAGCTCGGTTTTTCTGGGGTGAAACTGATGGGAAAAGAAATAAGGTGTGGAAAAAATGGAAAGATTTGGCCAAACCAAAATCCTTAAATGGCTTAGGTTTTAGATCAATTAAGGATATAGTAGATGCATGCTCCCTCAAGCTTTGGTGGCACTGTCAGCTAGGAATCACACTTTGGTCTAAACTCTTATGGTCCCTTTCACCTTCACATAGGAATTCTGTGACTTGGAAATGGATCTATTCTGTAAATAATATAGCAGAGGAAAACACTCAGATTATTCATGGTAAAGGGACAAGTAACTGTTGGACATCCACTTGGTGCCCTCATGGTCCACTGACTAACATGATACCTCACAGTATCTATGTCACTTTTCAGTGGTACTCCATATCAGACTTCATTAATAACAAAGTAGAAGTTCTACCTCTGATATCTTCCTACCTGGAAAATGATGCTGTGATTTTTTTACAGGAAGCTCAAGTAGTGGATAACAGAGAAGACAGGCTCATCTGGAAACCGGAGACCTTGGGTAATTTCTCACATAAATCTGCATATCGCACCATTACGAACTCACCAGGTAATTTCCCGGCTACTAAGAATGTGTGGAATAAGATGTTGCAGAAGAAAATATCAATATTTACATGGAAATTGCTTCATGCCTTCCTTCCTTTCGATGATGTGTTGATAAAGTGTGGTTATAGTATGGCTTCAAAATGCCCTGTGTGCTGCAATTCAGATTCAATTGAACATTTTTTCATATCTTGTACACTGGCAAAACTGATTTGGCATAACCTGACTTCTCTGATTAATTTTAACATGGCTGATCAACATACTATAGCTCAGAGATTCTATGCTATGTGGAATTGCTCAGATCTACCGAAAGGTTTCCAGATGATATGTAAACTTTTTCCATCTCTTATTTGTTGGGGTCTATGGAAAGCTAGGACCAGATTCCTTTATGACCAGATTCCTTTCTCGGCTGATCACATCTGTAGAGAGATTCATGACCTTATTAACCTCTCCTTTTATTCCTTTCCTGTGAACTTTAACCCTTCATCTGGCTTCCCTAATTCACTTAGGCACTTAATACCACTACTGAGGCCACCCCCGAAACCAATTATTAGATCGGTCTACTGGGAAAAGCCAGTTACTAGTTCCATAAAAATAAATATGGATGCCTCTTGGCTGCCACACACTGCTTCTATTGGGATTATAGCGAGAGATAGCTCTGGCTCTCCATTGTTCATTCACTCGGCTTCAATAGTAGCAAACTCCCCTATACATGCTGAATTATTAGCTATTCTCTCAGCATGCCAAATCTTTCCTAGTCGCGATCTTCCTGTTATATTTGAATCGGATTCCCTCTTAGCAATCAGGATGGTTCTGGATCCTTACTTAGCAAATTGGGATCTTTTTAATTTGGCTTTTCAAATCCACAGCCTTCTAAATGGAGCTGAACTTCATCATGTTTATAGAGAATGTAACTCTGTGGCAAATGCAATTGCCAAATACCATACAGCCAACAACCGGCCACTCAACCTTAATAACTTGACAATGCACATAAAAGGTCTCATTTCTTTGGATACTGAACAGGTTCCTTATATAAGAACCTGCAGTCGTGGCCGTATTTGAACTTGATACTGCTAATGAAAATGTTGGTCATGTAGGTAACCTGGTTTTAATGCCCACTGGAGCTGGCTGTATCAGGACTTCTGCAAGTGCTTCATTTCTGTAAATATTCTACTCTACTGAAGTTTCTGCATACATTAACTACTTACCAATTCATCATGATTATGAAGACCCTCCCTTCTCTCCGGAGTACTTACCAGTCTGTAAACTAACTACTTCTTCGTGCCTGTACTTTTCACCTCTACTCGTATTTGTTGGTATATCTACTTAGTTGCCTGGCCAAAGAGCGAATTAACACGGGGTGTGGAGATTCGTTTTTCTTTGGAATCGCAACTCATGGATATATTAATAACCCTATATAGCCTTACTTATTTTGTGGCAATGCTATTGCCTTTTGTACAAACTCAAGTCATTTCCGATGGCTACTTTTCATGGTTTGGGGCGCCAATATACAACCCCCACCTTAGGGTGTATCTATTTAAAAAAAAGTGAATTGAATTCCATAAGTACTCAATATTTCTATTCAACAAAGATAATAGGCACAAAAGCGCCTCTAACATATTTATGAAAAATTATGCTATGCCTCAAAAAATATTACGACACTATCCTTCTCTCTAAATTACACAATTTTCATTATTCTTGCAGAAATATAGAAATAGAAAACAAATGTTTTTTTGGTGAAATGTTGGAAATCGCTAGTACATGTTCTAGAGTAACTTAAAGTTGATTACTTAGAAGTAAGAAAGAGAAATTGAAAAGTATTATGGATATATTTTTGTGCCCGATTGTTGATAAATATTCTGTTATGGACTTGAAAAATACATGAGGGTGCATAGGGTATCATCATGTTTGAGCGGATTTCAATTTGGAATTACGAGTAAAGTTTTGGCTTTTTGCACTTAGGTCCCTCCATGAAAGTTGGAATTGTTGAATCATGAAATTGGCGATACCAAAATGCAATTCAGCAATGTACTATTGCAACTTTACGATTTGGGCATGTATGGGTAAACATAAGGGCCTTGAAAGTCAACATTGAATACTTTTACACAGTCTTAAAAAATTACACCGTGGTTCAAAATTGTGTTACCCCATTATCTGTTGCTCCAAAATACATTATTTTGTTATTCTTGCCTAAATATAGAAATATTAAATAAATTGATTTTTTGGTGAAATGTTGGAAAGTGCTAATACATGTTCTAGAGTAATTTAAAGTTGATTACTTAGAAGTAAGAAAGGGAAATAAAAAATGATTACGGATATATTTTTATGTTCGATTGTTGATCAATATTTTGTTACGTACTTGGAAAATACAATGGGGTATATAAGGTAGCGTCACTTCCGAACATATTTTAATTTGGAGTTGCGAGTCAAGTTTTTACACTTTTGCGAGTTACAAGTTAAAATGAAACAAAACCTGATAATAGTGCAGTAGTAACAATAATATTATTGAAATATAACCTCAACCAACTCAAATTTAATCGGGTAGCATAATAACCGGATCTAAAATGAACCAACCCAAAATATATCTGAATCCAGTATGAAACATTTTAAAAAATAACTGACATGATCAGACCCGAACAAAACTTCAATACAAAAAATGACATGAATTACCTTATTCAAAATAAGCTTAATGTAACACTTTCCTTGCAACACTTATTCAAAGTGTTATAATAACTTGTAAAGTGTTACTTAAACTTTTGAAAAGTGTTACAAAAGTGTTCCAAAATTTTAAAAAATGTTACATTAGATCTAATTTAACATCGCATAAGGTAATACTTGTAAATGTGTTACTTTAGGAGTTGTTGTAACACTTTGAACTTAAAGTAACAATTTTACATGTATTAACTTAGGCGATGTTACATTAGATCTAACGTAACACTTTTTAAAATTTGGATAACACTTTTCAAAAGTTTAAGTAACACTTCATAATCTATTGTAGCGTTTTAAATAAGTGCTGCAAGGAAAGTGTTACGATAACGTTATTTGTAGTAGTGACATGACAATAACCCGATCTGATCCAACCCAAAAATATTCTGACCCGACCCAACCTAACCAATTATAAAAATTACACATAGTAACCCGACCCGATATTTACTCTACATGACACGACCCCACCTGAGGAAAAAACTGACACATTTTCAACCCGACACGATATTAACCCAACCCAACCCGACACGACAAATAAAATCAATACGTTTCAGCCCGACCTGTTTCAACACTACACATTTTTAATCTGATACGAAGCTAACACGATAACCCTAATTGACACCTCTAATTTTAGGTGGTAAGGGATGATATTTATAGATTTATGGGTAATTTAATTGATTTTTTTGTAGTATTTTTTCCTTACGTTAACGTTTACAGTTTTGAACAATAAGCAGCACAAAAGAAAAACAACAATACTTATCAGGACATGATATAATGATTTGTCGTAATCAATTGTATTATTGATATCTAAATATATAGAGAGTACAATAGAGGTGTAATAAGGAAAGAACTCTAATCATAATAAATCATAATCTAATCAGGAGTCTAATTTATCCTAACACCCCCCTCAAGCGAAGCGTTGGATGCTCGCCGACGCACAACTTGGACCTGAAGAACTCGAACAGCAGACGAGAGAGCCCTTTGGTGAAAATGTCCGCAATCTGAAGAGAAGTCGGAACATGAGCAACACGCAGCTTTCCGGATGTTACCAACTCACGAACAAAATGGTAGTCGATGTCGATGTGCTTTGCCCGCTTGTGAGCCACTGGATTCTGAGCCAAGAAGATAGCACTACTGTTGTCGCATAACAACAGTGGAGAACCAGAAAGCAGAAACCGAAGATCACGAAGCAAATGAGTGAGCCAGACCACTTCTGAGGTAGTCTTGGCGAGAGCACGTTATTCAAACTCAGTGCTAGAGCGAGAAACAATGGGCTGTTTCTTGGCACTCCAAGAAATCAGATTCCCACCAAGAAAAACTGCATAACCATAAGTGAACCGACGAGTCTCCGGACACTGAGCCCAATCAGCATCAGAGTATCCTAACACATCAGGAGTACTAGCAAAACAAAACAGGAGACCAAAATGAAGAGTGCCACGAACATACAGCAAAATCCAAGTCACAACAGCAAAATGATCATCTCTGGGATCCTGAAGAAACTGACTCACCGTGTTGACCGAGAATGCCAAATCCGGGCGAGAGATGGTGAGATACTGAAGAGCACCAACAAGAGAACGATAAAGTGTAGGATCCCGAAATGGAGGACTGGTAGAGCTGTAAAGCTGAGAACCAGTAACAAATGGAGTAGAAATAGGTGCCGCATCAGACATACCGGCCCGATTCAAAATATCCCGAGCATACTTTGCTTGGCCAAGCAGGAATCCTGAGGAGGTAGGCGAAACTTCAAGACCAAGAAAGTAATGAAGAGCACCAAGATTCTTGATCGCTAACTCTCTGTGTGTCCGATCAATGAACTGGCGAAGAAGAGTCGAGTCATTTCCTGTAAGAATGATATCGTCCACATACACAAGTAGGTACAGTACCGACGACCCTCTCGAAAGGACAAACAAAGAAGTATCAGCTGAGCTGCACCGAAAACCAAGCTGTGTCAGATAACTGCTGAAACGCTGGAACCAAGCCCGGGGAGCTTGCTTAAGACCATAAATGGCCTTTTTCAAACGACAAACATAGTCTGGATGGACAGAATCCTGATAACCAACGGGCTGCTTCATGTAGACTGGAACATCAAGAACACCATTAAGGAAAGCGTTCTTGACATCCAACTGATGAAGTGGCCAGGAACGCATGGTGGCTATGGCGAGAACCGTCCTAACAGTGGAGGCTTTGACCACAGGACTGAAAGTGTGGTCAAAATCAAAACCCCGAATCTGCGAGAAACCTTGCGCCACAAGTCTAGCTTTGTGATGCTCAATGGTGCCATCTGGTCGATATTTGAGCCTATAGACCCATTTGGAGCCAACAATGTTGACATTCGAAGGTCGAGGCACCAAATCCCAAGTGTGATGACCACGAAGAGCATCCATCTCATCATCCATGGCTGAAACCCAGGCTGGATCCCGAAGGGCAGTGCGATAATCAGTGGGCTCTGTCTGAGAGAGGAGTGCGGTAGTGAGACCATGAGCAATAATATCTGAATAATCCTGGCGCTGAATGACACCAGTAGAAGACCGAGTGGCCATCCGATGAGTACGAAGCTGGGGCAGCGAAGCTGGAGGAGTCGAACCAACTAATGACACGGAAGAAGATTGAGCTGTGCTGACCGGCGAGTGGCCGTCAGAAGTCAATGGAAAAAGAATAGCCGATACTGGCTGAGACGTGGTGACCGGTGGCTGAGATGGTGGCTGAGGAGTGCTGGCCAGCGGCTGAGATATGCTGGGTGTTTGGCGAGGAGCCGGGTCCAGGTCGGCCGTCCAGATGGAAGATGGGGGTGAAGGAGGAGCAGCCGGAATAGACACAGACACAGGCGTGGTGGCACCAATCGATGAAGTAACAGTTCCATAAAAAAATGATGAAATCTTCAGAACTGAAATCGAACGACTGTCCGTGGAAGATGAGACATAAGGGAAGAGAGTTTCATCAAAACGAACGTGGGGAGAGATATATATGCACCCAGAAGTCTGGTCGAGACACTGGAAGCCCTTGTGACGAGGGCTATAGCCAATAAAAACACGGGGAATGGATCGGGGTGCAAACTTATCAGTAGCAGTGGCACGCAGACATGGAAATGCACGGAAACCAAATGGGTGAAAGAGGGTATAGTCAGGCACATGACCAAAAACAACCTCAAAAGGTGATTTTCCACTCAAAACTGAACTAAGCAGACGGTTAATAATGTAAACCACAGAGGAGAATGCTTCCACCCAATAACAGTGCTGCACAGAAGAGTGAAAAAACATGGCAAGACCAGTCTCTGTGATGTGACGATGCTTTCGCTCAGCCCGGCCATTCTGAGCAGGTGTATAGGGCGAGGACATCTGATGATGAATGCCACATGATATGAGATGAGCCTGAAGTCGGTGATTAGTAAACTCGGTGCCACCATCGGTCTGAAAATTTTTAACCCTAGCAGATTACTGATTCTCAACGAATTTCTGAAACTGGATAAAAGTGTCATAGAAATCCAACTTATGCCGCATCGGAAGAAACCATGTGAATTGCGAAAAATCATCAATGAAAACGGCATAACAAGAGAAACCACCGACAGATAAAACAGGAGCTGGTCCCCACAAATCACAATGTACTTTATCCAATAAACTAGTAGCGCGCTTGTCACTAGTGGAAAAGGGCAAACGGCTACTCTTGGCCATCTGACAAGGAGAGCAACTGACAGGTGCAGGCATAGCAGAAGTGACAAAAATAAAGCCCCGTCGATTCAATAACTGAACAGTATCATGAGACACATGACCGAGGCTAGAGTACCACTGCTCAAAAGAAGCATGAAGCTTTGTAGAGCGTAGTTCGCCTAAAAAACTGGAATCACCAGTCTCAAGAAAATAAAGACCAGACCTATGATGGCCTTTACCAATTATCGCCCCTGTAAGCTTATGCTCAATGGAAAATGCATCGGCATCAAATATAACACGGACAGGTAGATCACGAGTAAGCTTACTAATGGACAATAAACTTCTAGTAATCTTAGGGACCACAAGGACATCATTAATAGAGAAACCATAGAAATGACACTGACCGATGTGAGAAATAGATAATGATTCACCATTCCCAACAAGAATAGAATCAGAACCACGATAAGATTGTACCTTATCAAGATGACTGGTGTGAGCAGTGATGTGAGATGTAGAACCCGAATCAACAATCCACTGATTGGACGAAGGATGACGATTGAGACCATTCACACTGGCCTAAAATAAAGCTTTGTCCGCAATCCAATTAGCGGAGCCATCTGCCCGAGAAAAAGGTGCCAAATAAACCATAGCAAGAAGATACCCAGAAAATAGGCGCAAAATGACCCGGCATGTGCAAAAAATGCCAAAAAAACTATTGAATCGTCAGGCGCATGACTTCATGCGCAGAGAATGATATTGAACCGCCAGGCGCGTGACTTCACACGCAGAAGATACTGTTGGCTCCCAGGCGCGTGACTTCACGCGCGAAAGGGTGTGTGCGCGTCTGCACACATGAGCGCGTGACTTCACGCGCGAAAGGGTGTGTGCGCGTCTGCACACATGAGCGCGTGGACGCACGTGCTTCTGGAAGAAACGGGTGCGTGGATCTGCTGTTGCTGGTCGGCCGAGATGCGATAAGCACGCCGGAGACGAAGCCAAGCACGACGGTCTGATGACCTGTACGCGCTGGACGACGGGAAGACGACCGCCGCTGGATCTCACGATCTTGCCGCTGGAAGGCGTTGATGAAGGCGCCGCTGGAAGGAGCTGCCGCTGGAGGACGCCGGAGGAGGAGGAGTTGCCGTTGGAGGAGGCTGCCGATGGAGGAAGGGGCCGCTGGAAGAGGCGCCGCTGGAAACTTCGCCGCTGGAAGAAGATGGAAACTTTGCCGGAAAATTGACACTTGAGAGGTTGCCGGAATTTGACCGGAACTTCGCCGGAAACAGGGCCGGAACTTCGCCGGAACTTCGCTGAACAATAAATTAAAATTTAGGGCTTAGGATCAGAACTTGCTCTGATATCATGATAGAATGATTTGTCGTAATCAATTGTATTATTGATATCTAAATATATAGAGAGTACAATAGAGGTGTAATAAGAAAGAACTCTAATCATAATAAATCATAATCTAATCAGGAGTCTGATTTATCCTAACAGGACACACCTGAACCAACAAAGGCTACATATATTTAAATATTTAAATTAAACCATAAAAATTGATTGAAATACCTTAAGATACACTCGAAAATTTTGAGCGAAGAAATTCGAAGAACAAATTGCAGAGAGCGATAAAATTCATCCGGAAAAAAGGAGAACGAAGCAAAATTAGGGCAAAGATAAATGAAAAACAACAAATTCATGAAATATAAATCCAGATACAGATTTAAAAAAAAAAAAAATTGGGCAATAATTCAAATGAGCCCCCAATAAAATCCCTCCCTCCCCTAGTGAGAATTGAACCCATAACCTCATAGTAGTAGCACTAGACATTCAATTCCCATAAATCCAGATACAGATAACTAGCCAGATACATCCATATCCTTGCAATAAAAAAAAAAAAATTAGAGAATAGAAATGGTAGAGAACGAGCGTTTAAGCAACGGTTAGAGAGAGCGGTCAAGCTTAGGCGGTAAAATTCAGGGAGAAGAAAACAAGGAAATTTAGTTTATATATCACGTGGAATGGTTTTTACTTGAATTCTAGATACCCGGTTTCTTTGTTTTTTTTTTTTTAAAAAAACCATTATAATTACAACGTGAGAAAGCCTCGTAAAGGCGACATTTCCGTAACCTTATGGACAGTTTCCAAGGGTTTTTATCTTATATGTTGTAATTTTTTATAAAATCTAAAAATTGTATTTTATAAGTTAAAAAATGTAATAATATGTATTTCAAGGTAAAAATATAAAGATATACTATGATATAAAAATATTTTAAAAAATTCTAAATTTTGTATTTAATTTAACTTTTTTTTTTAAATTGGGGGGAATATATATGGCTCCCCAGACCAAAAGAATAAACCCCTGTAGGGGCAGAAAGTTAGCATACGTTTATTTTACAAAAAGATCCTACATATGATGATCTATTGCTAAAAGGCACGTGAATCAATAAGGCCTTTGCTTCCAAAAGCGATGGTAACACCCTAAAAGTTATGGACATATCTAGAAGAAGCTCTAAGTAGTATCTATCACACTAGTACATCGCGAGCAGGTCGGAGAAGCGAGATCGAGACTCCTGTTTGCCAACGAAGTAGTAGCCGATAGAGTACTTCAGAATGTGAGCAGCGGGTGATGACCGTGAAATGCTCAGAGTAGAACCTCCTATACTTTAGTGGTGTACTGGATAGCTTCTTCAAGGAAAGCATAAATACTAAGAAACTGGCTGGAATTTTTACACTCCTCTTAATCACCGCATAGCTGTGTCCAGTTATGGTTGAAAGTCCCTCACCATTTTACTTGCCCCGGGAATCCCTGAAAAAGAGAAAAAGGAGAAGCAGCAGTATGTGTAACACTTAAGAGTAATATACAAGCACAAAAGGAGTACCAAATGTTATCTATCCGATTATGTAGCTTCATAATAGCTACTGATGTTTGGTTCCCTAGATGAATCAACTCGAATTGCTGGGAAACTCATGCAATCAAGTGCTAGTAAACCTTTAAGGAATAGTGGTATAGAAACGAGCTCAATAACCCCATTAAGGTGGTTTTCCCTTGCATATTTAGCCAGGAAATCAGTGGCCGAGTTAGCTTCACGTGGTATGTGTTGCAATGTGATGGAGCCTTGTGCTAAGTTAAGAGCATTGCACATAGAAAAACTCTCCAGGGAGAAGAGAGAGGGTTTAGAATACCCCTTACAGCGGATAAACAGTCTGATTCAATGATAACATTTAACAAATGCAATATATAAAGTAAGAAATAAGTGGACTGTCCATAACCTTATGGACAAACCACTTATCAGAAGACCTACTCTTACAACTTTTATTGATGAGAAACTTATCTGTTTAACCATCAGTCAGTCTAAAATAAGAATTTGTGAACACTCATATATGTTTCTTAATCCCGAGTATAATATAATACAAATTGTTTACTCTTTGTGTTGGTGTGTTGGTCCAAATATGCTGTCAAGTGGGGGTATTGAAGTTATTTTGACTAACTTAAATTCAAGTTGTCTAAAAATAACATACCAATATTATTATATGTTGCTAATTTTATTTTTTTACCATATATAATCAGTCAAATTTTGTTCAAATATATAACTACTAAAAATATAATTAAAACCATAAATATCCTATTGTATTGTATTTATATATACCATAAAAGAGAATCCAAAGAAGCACCCATCAGAAGTAGCAGTTTAAATATATATATATATATATAGAGAGAGAGAGAGAAAGATGGTCTCATGTGAGGCAGTCTAAACATTCGACAGGGACCAAGGCAAACCACTTTCCTATAGAATTTGGGGCCTGGGCGTAATTACTTTGTTTTTGGCGTCATATTTAAAAACATTAAGAAAATGGAAGGACTGATGTGCAATAAAGAAACAAAATATCTCATTTAGGAAAAAATACGGTTTCTCTCTCTCTCTCTCTCTCTCTATCTTTCTCTCTCTAATCTCATCCTCCCAAAATTCCTTCCAAAAATCTTTGAATTTGAAGCTCTTCTCATCTAAAGCGCGAAGCAATCTGGAAAAACTGTGACACAATCTCAACGTTATCAGCTCCAATATCGACTGATACAACTCCAATCTCGACGAATTCGAACGATGAGAAGATTCAACATGGTAAACAAATTTCTTCTGAAATCTGATTCAATCTGTTCATGAATGTGATAAAAATGATGTTTTAATCGATTGACTTAGCAGGAAAAATAATCAAGTTAAACATCACCAAAAAAATTAGGAACTTGCTCTGATATCCGATCAAAATCAGAAACTCGTATCAGAAACTTACTCTGAGCAAACTGAGATTCTGCAAATCACAGGTTATCTCGAGATGAACTGAGGCTTACTATTAAAAATATTATGTCAATATACACAGAATGAGGTTTACCATTAATAAGGTGATGTATGTATAGCAACGCTAGTACATTGTGCTGTAACTAAGAATCCTTGATCAGATCATTATATGAATGATGTTCCCTGTTTTTCTTTTAATGTGTAAAGAATATAACATGAGTTTCCTATCTTTCCTATTGATGTTTATAATTATCCTGATGATATGTGAAGTTTGTAGCATGATAATTCTATTTTTTCAACTACTGTTGCTCAGTATATATGATGATGAAGTTCCTATTTTATTGTTGAGCTATTTATATAATGGGGTACATGTTTTCTCTGTTGAGGTTCACATATAGAATTTGAGGTTGATTGTTGCTCTTGTTTATTTTTAACTACTATTGCTCAGTATATATGATGATGAAGTTCCTCTTTTAATTGTTGAGTTATTCATAACATATAATGAGGTTCCTGTTATCTCAGTTATGTTTTACATATAAACCTTGAGGTTGAATGCTGCTCCAGTTTGATGTTTATAAAACAGGAGCTGATGATGAAATACAAGAGGTAGATGTTTACCAAAACTTAAAAGGGGTGACAACAAGAACATAAGAAGAGTTAGAAGACATGTACTTCCGCCACTCAAAGGCATCAGTTTCAGCACATGAAAATCAACTACACGCAGGACAAACGACAAGAAGCTGAAGGGTAGATACTATACCTGTTCTTGTGAAGGCAAAACAAACAACAATTCTGTAACTCCAGCAGCTGAGAATAAAAATAGGAAGAGGAAGGAATTCTTTGTAAGAAGAACATAATGAAGAGCCAAGATGTTTGTCAAAATGACTGAAGATAGCATGTACACAGTCCATCAACATGCTGTAATTCACAATCATGAACTTACCCTTCTTCGGTGGCAACATCTGCACCAAAGTGAAAGGAAAATAGGCCTTGTAAAGGGAAAAGCAATCGTAGCAATGGAACAAGATGGACTTACACTAGCAGATGGATATAGGTACATGGTAAATGATGTTGGAGGTGAAGACTTAATTGGGCACACCATGAGAGATCACATCAACTATGTAACCGGACTCAGAATGAAACAAATAGAAGATGGAGATGCTCAAAAGTTGACCGATTTGCTCATAGAACATAATGAAAAAGAAGAAGGTTTATTTTTTAGGGTTAAGCTCGACAATGAGGGGAAAATGTCAGCACTATTCTAGAGGGGTTCCATGATGGCTGAAGATTTCAAAATATATGGTGATTTACTGGTTTTCGATACAACCTATCAAACCAACAAATACAACCTAATCTGTGCTCATTTTGTTGGCCTCAACAATCACAGAATGAATGTCATGTTTGGATGTTCCTTCATCAACGATGAAGCTGCATAAAATTTTGTGTGGTTGGTTGATGTGCTTCATTTAGAGTGCGTTAACCATTTCATCTGGCATAGTTTTTGGTATGTTTTGTACGGTGGATTGCTTGTATTAGTTGAGTTTACGTGACAAGGGGTTTTGACGGCCATGTTTGGTTTTATCGTCTAAATCCCAGATTTTGTAAACTTAATTAGTACTAATGCACATCTTGTAATCATAGGCTCCTAGATCTTCCATTTGATCACCTTTAGTGGGTTGCCCGTGGGTACTTTTTTGTGACATTCTATGTAAAGGCCATTCATAAGGGAGGTAGAAGATATTGAAGGCCATTTGTAAGGATGGTAGAAGAGATCAAAGGTCATTCACCTCTAGAATGGTAGTAGACATAAGGCCACGAACATCAATATGTGGTAGAAAGAGATTGGAGTCAAAGATAGGTGGCAACGGAGATCAAAGTGGCCAATGAAGAAATGGGGAATCGGGGTCTGATGAGTTGTGCCAAAGTCTGATAATGATCTGAGAAAAATTAGTCTTCAAGTCTGATTCCATTGGATTTTTCTTCTCAAGCACTGCAAAATTGACAACTATAACTCAAAAATCTGACTAACGGTTCTCTTGTAGCAAAGGAAGCAAGTTAAGTCGGCTAAGGTACCACGGGTAAATGCGGACCGTTCATAGTCAAGCATTAATGGCCCATGCCAGAGAAGATGTCCTATGCCAATAGTTCCAGCACGAATTGAAGGTTTGTCCCAACAATGTTTGGCGCGAGACAATGGCGCGACCTGCACCATACGCCACGGTCTACGCAGCTCAAGTTCAAGAGTTTTTCTCAAAATTGGCTAAGTATGGGCTTGGACCATCCCATTTAAAATGGCCCGCACCGTTCCAAGATCAAGATGCCAAGACCAGTCATTGGCCTGTGCCAAACATCTAAGCAAACCATGATTTCTGACCACGGCCCGCACCATAGCCCACGGTCTGCGCCAAACTTTTGAGTGGATCATACTTCTTGACCACAGCCGCTCCACAACCCATGTTCCATGCCAGAGCCTCTTGCCATGGTCCCGCCCTAGATTAAGCACCCCATACCTATGAAGAACCAGAACCACGTGCGATGATGTATTCCATGACAAAGTACTTGGCACGGACCGCGCCATCCGTGACGGCCCTTGCCAAGGGTGGCTGGACTATGGCTTCTCACTACTTTGGTTATAACTCTCTCAATTCTTGTCCATTTTCCCTCTACCATATGTCAAATTATTCTTCTTTCTGAGATATATCCAACGCACTAAACCTCAACTCTAGAAGGTTCATAGATTTAAGCAGTTTATTCGAGAAAGATTCTGCCACAAGAGGGAAAGGATGACTAGGGTTTTGACCTGATTTTGACCTGATTCTGCCAATATCATATTACTCTATATAGGAGCCTTAGTCTTCTACTAAACCCTATGTAGGAATAATGTAGATTTTCTTTCTCTCTCTGGTTAGAAGGAAGATGAGAGCTCTCTCTAAAGTTTTTATCCTTTTTCCTTATCTTATCTTATCTTATCTTTTATATGTACAAAGTAGATTATATCATTAGGAGAGCTCTTAGAGAGGGAGAATCACTCTCTCCTTTTCCTTTTTCTTTCTTTTCATTTTATGTTCATCCTAGATGTGGAATTCAAATATGTATTTGAATTCCATGTCTATGGAGTAGTTTCCATAGCTTGGGGATACATGCAGCACATGTTTTAACCTTTACATTTATGTGAGATTCATTAGATTCATCATATTATATGTGTTCATGATATTATTATGATTGTTCTTGAGTGTTCTAAATTTGTGAATATTACACTGCATACCGGCACACACTTTGGGATGTATTCATATATGGTGCATTTATTGATGCCCACTTCAGGAAAAAAAAACTTGGATGTTTGAATGAGTAAGGGAGTACGTTGCATCTGCGTGATTGTGTTGGGAGACCAGAGTCATGCTCTGACTTATTTTCCATCGCACCAGTCTTAGTTGATTACTAAAAGTTTTCCAATAGTTTGCGGGTAGAGATAGCTAAAAAGGTAGCAAACTAGTGCGTGAGACCTTAGATCATGTATAAGGTGCCAATGATCCTTGGGCCTAATTGATAGGACCTGAGGGGAGGTGTGCATTCGTGGTGGAATCCCAGGACGTAACTGCAGGAGGGAGAAACAAACCTAAAACAATGGTCAGACCTTGTTGTACTCTAATTACGATGGCGGTGTCAATGGAAGGTTGCGAGCACACCCGACATGACAAGTACGGGGAAGTGTATGCTATTGGCCACACCACGTGTTGTGAACATGGTATTAGGTTTTTTAGTAAATCTTGCATGTGAATGAATCAATGATCAAAACATTCGGTTAATTATGTTGCACATTGACTCCCCAAGTTCTTAGTTTAGCTAGCTTACTTGTTTTACTTTATACATCATAGTTATTAAATCTGAACATCCAAATCCCCCCCCATTTGTGTTTGCAATAACTAGTTGTTCCTTTCACTCGAACGAATTGATGACACATATGAGGTTGTGTCTTTAGTTGGTATTTGAGCCCTATCATCTCTTTAGACAAACCTAGGGCTTGCCGCTAACTACCATCTAGGTAGCATAGCAGTGAGAACGAGTGCAGAATGTAAATTTTATCTTTGACCATCCCACGGGACAAGCCTCCACCTTGGTTAATTAGCTAGGGTTAACGACCCCGGGCGGATGAGGTTCAAATTTTGGCTCTGCTGTCGGGGATGCTATCCAGCTCAAGTATTAATTAGCACAGTGTGTTAGTAGAGTAGTTAGTATTTGCTTTTTTTGTTTGTTGTTTTCCAGAGCAGGTATTGCTTGAATTCTTGGTGCAACCCAAGGATCCTTGTACTATGATTATGAATTTTTTGTATTTTCTTTGCTTATGTCTACTTGAAAAGAAAACAAATATGTGGGAAAGCACTCTACGGATGACACTTTGTAGGGTGTGTCATTGACCTTCCCCGACCTGGTTGTCATTAAAACACGAGCTGAGGGGCTTACGGGTCAAAGATAGAGATTTATATTCTGAATTATTATTTCTAAGCTACCAGCGGGTAGTAAGCGGCAAGCCGTGGGTTTGTCCACAAGGATGCTAGGGTTCAAGTACTAGTCAAAACACAACCTCGTGTGGGTCTTCAATCCGCACAAGTGAAAGAAACAACTAGTAATGTAAACATGCAATTGGGGGGGGGTGTTTTATATTTTAAACTAACAACTACAAAACATGCAATTAACAAACCATAAACTATTTATACCAGGCACTTTGGAATCATTTAACAACATGGTAGTTCTAATGCTTCAATCATCGATTCATTCACATATAGACATACAAAAGACCTATAAGTGTGCTCACAACATGTGGTGTGACGGACAACATACACTTCTCCAACCATGGCATGGTGGGTGCGCTCGTAATCTCCATCGACACCGCCATCATAATCAGGGGAGTACAATGAGGTCCGCCCATCATTGCAGGTTTCTTCCCTGTGCTATTACATCTCGGTTTCCACCATGAATGCAACTACTCCCCTCGGGTCCTAAATCTTAGGTCCAAGGTTCGTAGGTACCTTATGCATGATAATAGGGTTTCAACCCAACACCTAGCTTGCTACATCCACTATATCTACCTACAACCTCTCAGACAACACTTATGAAGTCACCTAAGACTGGTGCGACAACAAATAGGTTCAAGCATTCTCGAATCCCCGGTGCACACACCCACGCGGACGTGTTCTCCCCTACCCATTCTAACATCTAGGTTTTTCTTCCAAAGGGGGCTTCAATAATTGCACCATACATGAGTATATCCTAAAGTGTGTGCTTATGTGTGGTGTACTACTCATGCATTTATAACATTCAAGAACAATCACAATAATGTCATAAACACGAAGATATGATGAATCTAATAAATCTCAAAAGGCATTTAGAATATATGAATTGCCAAAATGAATCCCAAGCTAATCTAATTATACCCTACACATGGAATTCAAAATATAGATTTGAATTCCATATCTTTGGGACAAATCAAGAAGAAATGAAAAGAAAATATTACAAAACCTACAAAAGGAACTCCTTCCTTCTCTCCAAGCTCTCTCCTCTCCAAATGTGTTTCCAAAATGATTCAACCTCTTTCATTGAGTAGACTAGGGTCCTATATATAGTAGCAGGAGATTGGGCCTAAAATTAGCCCCAAAATAGGCCAAAAGTAGCAAAACCCTAGGTTAGCTGTGAAGGTTTCACGAGTCGCCACAGATGCCACGGTCTGTGAAACATGCATAGCCACATGATGCTAGATCTACCACGGTCCGTGAACGTTCATAGTTGTGACCCGTAGGATCTTGCAAGGTCTGTGAAGCTAGGATTGTGCCACGGTCCATGAATGTTTGTTTTCACGGACCGTAAACAGCATGCAGTGTTTGCTTAGAGTTTTCCCACAGTTCGTAAAGGTTTTTAAGAACCGTGAACAACTTGTGGCTTCTATTCAGAAATATTTTCACAGCCCTTGAAGGTTTTCACGGACCGGCTCTGTACTTATCCAACCTCTTCAACTCTTCATCTCCTTGATTCATGGCCCGGTGGTTTTGTCATGGCCCAACGCCTTGCCTCGTAAAGGTCTCATGCTGGTCACGTACAGGTCTTCACAGAATCCTTGGATTCTTATGTAGTGCAAGCCGTGGAGATTTTCATGGGCTACTGGTGATTGACCACGGTTCATGACTGGCCGCTGGTAATTCGTTGGATGAACTTCGTTTGCTTGTCACGGGTGAACTGTTAGTCCGAATCGGGAGTTCTAGTAGATTTGTAGTACTCTAGAAGAAAAATCCAATGGAACCATCCTTGAAGGATAATTCTTACTGGATCATTCTCGGACTAAGGCAACACTCCTTGGACCACAATTTACTTGTCATGTAAACTCAATTAATGTCGTGAAACTGCCAACCAAAAGTAACTAAAAACTATGTCAAATGCATTGGTTAAAGCAAGTGAAATGGTGTAGATCAGACTCCCACACTTGAACCTTTACTCGTCCTTAAGTAATATAATCAAAGAAAATGGTTCAAGCGGAATGAATCAATCAAAAATAGCCAATGCATTCAACTGATTCCCAAACTACCCTAGTTCCCCCCAAGAAGGTGAAAATATCACGACTCTCATACTCCCCAAAGTTCCTAAAGCAACCCAACCACCCAAAGCAAGTAAATGTGTATGGAAAAAGATAAGTGGCAAAAGATTGTAATAAAGCCAAACTTAGTTTTCCCAAAAGCAGTCCCAAAAGCAATCAAAGAGCAATACTCAAGCCAAACAATACACCAAGGAAATCCAAAAGTCGTCGACTTGGTTGCAACATAGGGATAACGCAAGATTCTCAACCTAATTGCAACCAAGGAGTCTAATGTATTGTCAAACTAGTTTCTTGTTTTTTTCTTTTTTGCTCTCTCAATTTATCTCATTTTTCCTAGGAGTCCTTTTGGGTTTTCATTCTAGCTTTATCCCACAAAACGTGCTCACCTCTCACCATTTTCCACACGGCCTATCACTTTTTCCTAGACGTGTAAGTCTATCTGGGCCAAGCCTCTCATTTTTACCCTGGCCTTTGGACCTATCCGAGTTTTTCCTCATGTTACCCAAGTCGCCCTTTTGGGTTTTCGACTTGTTCAGGTTTTAATTAAAAAATTCAATTTTTCCAATTTTTTGGTGTGGTACAAAATTTTCCCAAAAGTGAGCTTCATACTACAAAAGATAAGTAACAAACCAATACACCCCAAAATCCTAAAGCTACATTCCACATGAAAACTAGAATCCTAAAATCCTAGCATAACATGCAAACAACCAAAATTTTCCAAAAGCATTAAAATCACAAGTAACCAAAAATCTACTAAGAAAAAAAAACAAAGCATGCATGCACAAAGAAATCCATGAATGAGAATTCCTAAGTACTCACTAATCCCTTCTTCACACCTAAATAATGCATAGTCCCTTATGCATTCTCATGTCAAATCAAAGGTGAAGTAGAAAAACTAGTGATACTTACACTTTCGGCCTCGAAGGGTCGGCCTCCTCGTGGCTAGTGAAATACCTCTCAATGAATCATGTTGCTTGAATTGTGGCCTCAAGGAAATCTACCCTTATGTTTAGCTCCTCAACTTGTTCCTTCACTTCTCCAAAAGCTTGAACTATCTCCTAAAGCACTTTGGAAGAACTTAAGAATTGCTTTCCAAGTAGGTGTAGTTGATCCATAATGTCAATGGCCTGATGAAATATAGGATATCCCAAATGTCATGCCAAAAGGCCAACCATGCCTCCCATAGGAATTTTCCCACTCTTCTGCTCTCTCATAGCTATGCACTCTTGAACAAAATCACTAACTAACTCTTGGTAGATGTTCCCATCCAGTGTCATTGCCCAAAGAAGGTGTACTTTGGAGCCCGGACAATGCATCAATTCACCATGGCATAGAACGCTCATAGAAAGGAGTCGATGAATATAACGTATTTCTGGGTGGACTACAGACGTGCTCTTGCTCAGATTCATCCTTTTGGTCCCAGTTAGTTGTCTCCAAAAATTCACAAGGGAGAATGGCATTCTTTGCCGATGAGTCTGTGGAATATCCCGGCCGGTCTTCCACCCAAAAGCTAATGCCACCTCTCTATAGGTCATTTGGTACTCTTTTTCATTCAAGTTGAACTTAATTGCCTTGTGACCCTCCTCGTCTGTGACCTTCTAAATAGTAGCTAGAAACAGTAAACCTTATGTAGGTTTTCGAGTGCATGTCGAGAAAACCTTATGTAGGTTTTCGAGTGCATGTCGAGAAAACCTTCTAGGCCTACTTGACCCAAAGGAAAGGTCACTGGTTCAAGTAAGCCTAGAGCCATCAAGGTGCTCTTGCAAGCAAAATTAGTCTCCAAAATGCTCCTCTTTGGTTCCCTCAAATTCCTCCATTTCTGGGATGCAGTCTCGGTAATGTCAATCAAACCCATATACTCATCGGTCACAGACTTAGGGTTGCGAGGAATGGGAGTTACACGTTTAGGGTTTGCACCCTTTACCGGCTTCTTCTGTTTCTCACCCTGCGAAGACTTCTCTTTCTCTGAAGTACCCTTTTTCGGAGGCATCCTAACCACAACGAATGAGAAGAATGGTAATGTGATACTAAACAGTGCATGGCCCATGATGCCATCCAATAAAGAACATTCTCCCAAAAATACCAAACATTCAAAGCATGATGGTATAAGCATAAAGGCCATTTAAAATAAGAATATTCCTCATCAACCAACAACATCATTTATGCATTTCACAAACCTATCAATAGATTCATGCAAACAAGATTCATGCTCTCTCTAATCACCCACAAATGAAGAACACATCATTCAAGATCAATAGCATGTTCAAGACTCCTATAAATTCCTCATCACAAGATTGGACACACAAGCTCAAACAACATCACATCAACACATGATCATTCGAAAATCATGCTTTTCATAACAACCCACAATGTCAATCAAGAATTTATACAAAGAGATCAAAGAGTTACCCAAAATTGGAAGCCAAGAAGTGTAAGATCCACACAACAAGAAGCAAAAATTATTAATGTTTCGGATAAAAGCTTCACTTTTTTTTGAGCTCGCCAAAGAGTGTGTGTGTGTGTGTGTGTGTGTGTGTTGAGTGTTTCTTGAGAAGAAAGAGTGTGTAGATGATGAGATTATATGGAGAATTCTACCATGAGAATGAAATTTCAACCTAAGTGAAACAGAGAGAGAGAGAGGGTGCAATCTAGATAAAGATGGAATTTTAAATTAGGGAAAAGTTGTAAAATCTATTAATGTTGGAAGAACTAATTGCATAAAAAATCCTAAGGAAATAGGAAATCTCACTTATTGAATCAAAAATGCATTTTAAATTTTGAAATCCAAACTTCCTTATCTAAAAGTTGCATTTTTTAGACAAGTGAAAAATCAAAAATTGACAAAAAGAATTTTCTGCCCATTTTCCCCACCTTCACGAGACAGAGTCTCATGGCAATCATCATGGCATGAGACCTGCCCTTCTTGACAAGCATTGTCACGGAGCAAACCCCATATTTTTCACTATTCCTTAGTTTTTCTCAGCTTTTGAAAGAAAACTATGCCACCCATCAAAATCCATTCCATCTACACATAAGAACACATTTTCACATCTAGATCTCCAAATCAAGCAAGAATTTTATTGAAATGATCCTTTATTTCAAGAAAGGCATGCAAATTCTACCAAGTCACTACTGCAAACAAGAAAACAAAATAACCACGTATATTTATTGTCGTCCTCAAGACTTATTTCCTCTTCACGCATTCTAATTTGAAGAACTTAATAGTGGGTCTCCGGAATCGCCATCGGTGACTCCACCCATGATGACATCGTTGTGGAGAGGTCTCCACAACGAGCTATCCTTACCTTTGTAGCCCTTGTTTGCACCTAGAAATGTCTCTTCTTGCTTTGCCAAACTTAACTCCTTGAATGTCACTTTGGGGTAAGGAGGAGGTCAAGGAGGTATCAAATCCTTGATGCTTCCTTTTCCCACTGAAATTTGGTTATCATAGAAAACAATCTAGTACGGATATATCATTAACCAAATCATGAAACTCGTCGAGGTTCATGCTTATTAGTAACACAAGAAGGTTCAAGAATATCATACTCATAAAAAAGTCACACCGTTGCATATAAGATAAGGTTTTGTTGAATCATGCCTAGATTTATAAATGTTGAATTCCACTTTGTCTATGCCATCCTCTAGATTCAAGATTCCAGAGTGGACATCAATTTTAGTCCTAGACATTTTTAGAAAAGGTCTCCCCAAAAGGATTGGGGGTACACTTCCATCGTGTGCTACATCTAGGACATAAAAGTCTGCCGGAAAAACCAACTTGCCTACTAGCACCATCAAATCCTTCACTAGCCCATGAGGGCTAGCTTGGGAGTGATCGGCGATTTGAACAATCACTCTAGTCTCTTTAAGTTCACTAATTTCAAGAAATTCAAATCAACTAAATGGAATCACATTGATAGAAGCTCCTAAATCTGTCATGGCATGTTCAATAAGTGTTCCACCTAAAGAAATCAGGATAGAAAACATTTCATAGTCATCACATTTCTTAGGAAAATTTGTATCATTCAAAATGGAGAATTCCCCAATTTTTAGCTTCCCTAACTTCTTAGTTGGTCTACGCCTTTTCTTAGTACATGAAACCTTAAGATATTTAGCATATGAAGGCACACTGTAAATCAATTCCAAGATAGAGATAGGTACCTACACTTTTTTGAAGACTTTCTGAATGTTGGCCTCATTCGTCTCCACCTTCGACTTTCCTCTCAAAGAACTTGGAAATGGAGGTGGAATAGAAACTTGTGCCTCAGGTGGTGGGAGCTCCTTGGAGGGTGCTTCCTTGACGACTATATTTTCTTCTTCAAAATCTGCTTTGGTGGCCTCTACTAACTTGTCATCCTCTTGTGTCACCTTTTCTTGATTTTGCAAACTTCCTTCCCACTCCTTGGCTTGAGTGCACTCACATTTCTTGCATTCACCTTCAGTTGGGAAGGTAGTTTTCCAGATTCTTTTGTTTCAAGTCGGTTCATTGAGGTGGGGAGTTGTTCAACTTGAATCTCTAGGTTCTTGATACTTGATAAGGCTCTAGTAGGTCTTCAATTTCCCTCCTAGTCTTTTCCACGAAGATCTCATATTCTTCCCCAATTGACCAATGGCATCCAAGATCTCTTCCCTATCCAAGTTGTAAAGTGTGGTATGATTGTTGGATGAACCTTCATCCCTAGGAAATGTTGAGGTGGTGCTTGTCCATCCCTATATCCTTGAGGTTGACTGTCATCCCTCCATTAGAAATTAGGGTGATCTCTATACCTCAAATTGAATGTATTTTCTTCGAGGCCCGGTCTTGCTTTGCCTTGGTTTCCCTGGAACCCTTGTTGTTGACCCCAAGCAAATTGAGGTCTCTCCCAATTGTTGTAGTCCATGACATTCACTTCTTGCACATCAACAATAACCTCAGGCATTTTTTGGAGTGGTGGTCAAGATTGCAAACCCCACACATCTTAACTTGTTGCACCTATACTCTCAAAAGCTCTTTAATCATAGATGTAAGAGCTTGGACTCGCTCCTCCAACTTTGGTGTGTTTGCAGATTCATCCAAGACCTTAACTAGACCTTGTACCAAACTTCCTCATCCCATTGGTCATCCCTTCAAAAAGTACCATCGTATCATTTGGGCTCTTGTTGGCTATAGATACATTGCATGCGGCATTTACCATCCTCATGTATTTGTCACAAAGTCCTTCAAAGAAGTAATAGACCAAATCTCCTTCCTTGAATAGGTGGAAGGGGAAACTAGCTATTGGTCTCTTAAACCTCTCCCAATAATCATATAAGATCTCGCTCGCTCCTTGAGTAACGTTGGACAATTGCTTCTTCAACCCGGCCGACTTAGATGTTGGAAAGTATTTTTCCAAGAATCGTCACTTCATATCCATCCATGACCCAATGCAACCTGGTGGTAGATAATACAACCAATTTTTTCCTCCATCTTGCAGTGAAAAGGAGAATTCTCTCAAGTTTTAATCATCTTCCGACACTCCCAGCGGCTTCATATTTGTGCACACCAAATGAAATTCCAACAAATATTTGTTCGAATCTTCTCCCATCATACCGTGAAAAGTAGGGAGGCAATGTATCATCCTACTTTTGAGCTCACAAGTCACATTTGGAGGCAAAGATGGGAATGTGATACATAAGGGTTGGTTCTCTAAGTTTTGGGCCATAAGCTCTCTCAATGCGTGGTTATCTTCTGACATCTTATGCAATGCTTCCTCAAAATTCAAACCCCTAGGTTAAGCCTCTGATCTAGTTCTCTTTCTCCTTCTCCTCTGATTACCTGTGGAATTAGTTAGAGAATGCAAAACACCTAGATTTGTGGTACGAGTATGTACCATAAACTAGGGTCACACTATCCTTCCAATGTCACAATATCAAACATAATCAAAGTAGTAAGGAAACTATGACCAAAACTCCACCAGTAGCAAACAAAACAAACAAAATAAAAACAATAAAAGACACTATTAACTACTCTACTAACATGTCATGGTCAACTGATACTTGAACTGAAAAGCATCCCCAGTATTGGCGCCAAAATTTAACTTGCCCCGACCCAGTTGTCAATAAAACATGAGCCGAGGGCTTATGGGTCAAAGATAGATATTTATAGTCTATACTCATTCTTACTACTAAGCTACCAAGGGGTAGCAAGCTGCAAGCACTAGATTTTTCCACAAGGATGCTAGGGCTCGAGTACTAGTTAAAACACAACCTCGTACGGGTCATCAATCCCCATGAGTTAAAGGAACTAGTAATGTAAACATGAAATTGGGGGGTGGTATTTTCAACTAACAACTATAAAACATGCAATTAACAAACCAAAAACTATTTATACTAGGCACTTGGGAATCATTTAACAACTTGGTAGTTCAAATGCTTTATCCCTCGATTCATTTACATATAGACATACAAAAAACCTATCAGTGTGTTCACACCACATTGTGTGCCCGATGGAATACACTTCCCCAACCCTGTCACGGTGGGTGCGCTCGCAACTCTCCATCGGTACTGCCATAATAATTAGGGGAGTACAAAGAGGTCCGACCATCATTGCAATTCTATTTCTCCCCCATGCTATTACATCCTGGGCCTCCACCACAAATGTAACTACTCCCCCCGAGTCATATATACGCTAGGCCCAAGGTCCATAGGCACCTTATCTATGATACTAGGGTTTCAACACAACACCTAGCTTGCTACTATTCACTATATCTACCAGCAACCTCTCAGACAAGAGTTACGAAGTTAGCTAAGACTGGTGCGATGACAAATAGGTTAGAGCATTGTCAAATCATCTGTGCACACACCCACGGAGATGCATTCTCTCCTACCCATTCTAACATCCATGTTTTTCTTCCCAATGGGGCATCAATAATTGCACCATACATGAGTATATCCCAAAGTGTGTGCTTATATGTGGTGTACTCCTCATGCATTTATAACATTCAAGAACAATCACAGTAATATCATAAACACAAAGATAAGATGAATCTAATAAATCTCATAAAGCATTTAGAACATACCAAATGCCAAAATGAATCCTATACTATTCTAACTACTTCCTAGACATAGAATTCAAATGTAGATTTGAATTCCACATCATTGGGATGGAGAAATAAAAAAAGAAAAGAAAAGATTACAAAACCTACAAAAGGAACTCCTTCCTTCTCTCCAAGCTCTCTCCTCTCCAAATGTGTTTCCAATCAAACCTCTTTCATTAAGTAGACTATGGTTCTATATATAGTAGTACGAGATTGAGCCTAAAAATAGGTCCAAAATAGGTCAAAAGTAGCAAAACCCTAGGTCAGCCGCCAAGGTTTCTCGGGTCGGCACGGATGCCACGGTCCGTGAAGTATCCATAGCCATAGCATTCCAGATCAACCATAGTTCATGAATGTTCATAGCTGCGGCCCGTGGGATCTGACATGGTCCATGAAGCTGGGATTGTGCCAAGGTCCATGAAGGTTTTCACGGACCGCAAGCAGCATGCAGTTTTTGCTCAGAGTTTTCCCATGGTCCGTGAAGGTTTTCATAGACCGCGAACAGCTTGTGGCTTCTGTTCAATATTTTTTTCATGGCCCATGATTGTTTTCATGGATCAACTCCATACTTATCCAAATTCTTCAACTCTTCCTCTCCTTGCTTCACTGCCCGGTGCTTTTATCATGGCCCGACTCCTTGCCTTGTAAAGGTCCCGTGATAGTCTCGTGCCCATCTTCATGGAACCCCTGGATTCTTGTGTAATGTGGGCCGTGAAAATTATCATGGGCCACTGGTGCTTGACCATGTGCGGTCCATGACCAACTGCTGGTGCTTCATTGGTTGAAGTTTGTATGCTTGTCATGGTTAAACCGTTAGTCTAAATTGGGAGTTCAAGTATTCGATTTTGTAGTACTCGAGAAGAAAAATCTAATGGAACCAGCCTTGAAGGCTTATTATTCCTGGATAGTTCTTAGACTAAGGAAATACTCCTCGGACCATGATTCACCATTTTCTCTTTTGATCGTCTTGAACTTTGAAGCTGCCTTTCTTTGGCTTCAATCTCCTTCTACCATTCACTGATGTTCATGGCCTTTGTCTACTACAATTCAAATGTGAATGGTCTTCAAATCTTCTACTGTTAAAAGCAAACAACCTTCGCAAGAATGTAATGTAACAAATAGCATTCACGGGCAACCTACTAAAAGTACTTATAATGAAGACAATGAGCCTGTGAACACGAGATGTCAAGAATCACTAATTAAGTATACAAAATGCGGGATTTAGAATAGAAAACCAAACATGGTTGTCTAAACCCCTTTTCATATAAACTCAACTAATGTCGCCAAACCACCAACCAAAAATAACTAAAAACTATGTCAAATGCATTGGTTAAAGAATGTTAAATGGTGCAAATCAGTCATTACGATCATCCTACGGAGTGTTGCCCAAGGTTGAGTGACTTTGGGAGAAGAGAGGCTCAAAGAGTGAGATTTTGTAGGATATGTCATTGCAACCACCGATAGGATCAAATTGGTACCCATACCACGACTCTCCAAATTTGAGGTTTAGTGGTAACTCGAATTCGTGGTATGGAGATGTACCGGGAAACCAACACTTTGGGTTTGATAGTTGTATTTCACCAACTTACCCAATGCCCCCAAACCAATCCCTAGGATTGGTTCCCAAATCGAATTGTGTAGAAATTTTGCAAGTTATAGCTAATGTGACCAAGAGTAGTGATTTACTCCAATCACAAGTGCTTAGCAAGATAAGAAATTTGGGAATTCAACTATTCTCAAGTATTGAGAAAGTTCAGGGGCAAGTGCTTGATTTGATGAAAAGGGTGAGCCAACAAGAAACCCAATATTCCAAAAATTAACCATCCCTAGTTTAAGGTGAAGTTTTGATAGATGAATCCAAAAGGGATGGTGAATGATTTGTTGAGAGTGAAGAAGTAGAGGAAGGGGTAATTATACTTAATTTTTCATATTACCTATTTTCTCCCCTACTTCCACCTATGAAACCCACTCCCACATTTTCGGAACCCTTAGAGGAAACTATAGGGAAGCCAATTGAATATGCTAAGCTTCCAAACCACCTATTATAATGTGCCCATTTTATATGGTTATTTTGGGACTTTTAGGATTAACTTTTGGACACTATTATGCTCTAGATATGGCATTTTGCCTTGAAATTCTCTAAGGAGAGTTAAAAAGCAACTTTTATGCTTTTATCACTTTTCTAGAGAATTCTGTGTAACAAGGAAATTTTTTTGAAGACTTTGAAGAATACCTTTGAAGAATTTCATTTGAGCTTTTGAAGAATTGTAGATAAGTGAAGTGAAGAGGAGGACTTGAAACAAAAAGAAGAAATAAATCAATATGTTGAAACTTGGCTCGGTTGCGACTCACGAAGGATTGGTCGCGAGACGCGATGAACGTGTTGCCATAACTCTTTTCTACTTTTGTTACTATAAATATCAAACCTTATCCTCTCTCTCTTCCTCTCTTCTTCTCTTCTTCTTCTTTCTGACTTTGGGACATAAAACCCTAGTTTTTCTTCTTTATTTTCTTAGTTTGTGTAGGATTAATCATGCATTTTCATTATCTAGGTTAGTTTGTACTTGGGAAATGATCAACTGAATATTCATACTTGGTTCAGGAGAATATACGCGCTTCAAGAGAAATGGTGCACTGCACCGAGCAAGGACTACTTCTCAGCTAGGACACTGTCTTCACAAAGAAGTGAGAGTACAAATTTTGCTGTAAGTTTCAAAGCATCGAAGAGTACAACACTCCTTCCACACCACCTTTTGATTCACAAACAGCAACAAGCTTCCTATCATAAAAATTAAGATCAACATAATATAAATTACTGTCAAGCCAAGTCCAGCTCTCATCCTCAGACCTAAATATTCCCAAACTACCATCTACACAAAGAGCCATAAAATAAAACATTGATGATGTGTCCATTTTAGGTGCATTATTTAGTAGTATTTAGGATCACTTTTGTGCTCTTTTATTATCGAGAGCTTGTGTTTCACCTTGAAATTCACTTAGGAGAGGCAAAAGCAACTTTGCACTCTTTTACCTCTTTTAAGTGGATTTTGTGTGACAAGGGAAGAACACGGAAGCAACGGAGACCGGAAGACATTGAAGACTATACTTTCGAAGACTTTTAGATACTCACTTCGAAGACATGAAGACCGGAGGCCGTTGAAGACCATTTTTGGAGCCGTTGAAGACTTGAAGATCGAGAGGGATGGCTATGAAGAAGAAAAAGAAACAATGCAGAACTCTGGCTCCCGTCGCGACACCGTCGCGACACCATCGCGAGTCGGGACATCGTCGCGAGTCGCGACGAACACCGTCGCGAGGGCGGCCAGAAATCAACTTTATCTTCTTCCGACTATAAATACTACTCTCTTTCTTCTTCTTCTCCAGTTTTGCTCAGCCCGCATTTTCTCTGGTTTTTGGGCGCAAACCGTAGGTTTTTCTTCTTCTTTCTTTTCTTAGCTTTCTCTTAGTTTGATTATGTCTTTTGTTGTTGTTCTAGAGTAGTTCTTGTTCTTGGGAGCAAAGGATTGAAGCTTCCATTATCTATGTAGCAAGAACTCATTTCTATCTATCTATTTGATGTTTTTGCTATTGTGCTCTTATTGTGTTTTGAATGTTAATTGTTGATTGCATTGATGTTGTTGAGAGCTTGATGATATGAGTGCTTGTATGAATTGCTAGCTAGGGTTTGGGGGATTTGGGTTAATTTTCCCCTTGTTCTTGTTGGGAATGTATGAGTGTGAATTAAGAGCTTTTGATTGTGTTAGTGTGTTGACAATGTGCTAGATGAATGTGATTGATGTCGAACTCTTCGTCATGTTCGTTTGTGTAGCAAACAAGAGAGTCATATGCTCGTGGATGAATGTGCGTTGTACGTTCATCCAATCTCGTGTAATTGCATGAATTGGTTTAATGCTTAGTCACGGTGTAGTGGTCGTAGGCATTGCCAAGCTTGTTGGTCCTTCGTGCTAAATGCCACCAATAACACCTTGAGTCGTGGTCGCGACTCGGGAGTCATTGGTGAGGTTTGACGAGAGATGTCGAACTCACTCTCGCAAACTACGAACTAAGAAGGATAGGAGTTTAGTCTCCACGACAAGTAGTTGAAGTATTGAATAGATGATTTAAATTCATTCTTGAAGCATTTGTTATTTGGCGTTTATGCATTCTTGACGGTGTGTTTCACTGCATGTGTGCCATGAGTGGTTTGAGCATAGGTAGTGCTTGTGTGGTTGAATTGTTTAGGTGTAGGAACGTGACGAATTCCGTAGTGCCTTTGCATGAAGATCTATGAGCATGAACTTAGAACTCCTTGTGATGTGTGTGTTGTGGTATTTGCTAGATGGGGTGTGTGAGTGTTGGGTCATGAATGCTATATGATGGAATGTGTGAATGATTCGATGAACTACATTAGATGTGGAAGTGGATATCCGTTGCCCCCAAGGCATTTTATCTTTGTAGTTTAAAACCCCTTTTCTTAGTTTCGTTTGATGATTAGCATAGTCACTTGACATTGCTAGTTATCTTTGTTAACTTAGGAAACCAACCAACCAACCCCCCCCCCCCCCTCTTACTTGCTTTTAAGTATGTGTATATATATTTACTCCTAGCCTAGTATCAACCATTGTGTGCTTAGACGCTTAGGAAGATCCCTCTTCTCTTTGGACGACCCCGATTTGCCACTATCTACCTAGTTGTAGAAAGTAAGCATTGAGGGCTTATAAATTATCTTTTGGCGCGCGGGCGCGACGACCGCCCGCGCTTGTCAAAATGGCGCCGTTGCCGGGGAAGAGGCGTTTATTCTTAAGTATTTTGGTGTATTTGGTTGTGTATTAGCTAGTTGTTTTTATTTTCCACTACTTGGTGGTTGTTTTTGTTCGGAGTAGGTATTGCTTGAGTTCTTGGTAATTTATTTTATCGAGAATCCTTGCACTATGATTTCAAACTTTTGAAAAACACAAAATGTGCTTAGATCTTTTGAAAAATAAAAATAAAATAAAAATAAAAATAAATTTTTTTTAATGGAGCGTCTCACCTTGAGGGAACTCATGATGAGAAGAGAGGCTCAACAAGCAAGGTTTTGTAGGATGTGTCATTCCGATCATCCTACCGAATCTTGCCCTTTGTTGTGGGATGAGCACTATGACCGAGAAAGAACCCTTGGTTTCCAAAACCATGGGTACTATGAAGAGTGCTATCAAGAGGTAGGAGATATTGGTTTTCAAGGGCAAGAAGCTCATGAATGCTATCCATACCACAACTCTTACAATCCGGAATGGAGTGGTAGTCCGGATTTGTGGTATGAGAATGAGCCGGAAAACCAATATTACGAGCAACCTAGTTGGCCATCACCACCCTATACCATACCCCAAAACCAAGCCCAACAAGGAAGTTCAAGTTTGACACGTGAGGATGTCTTAAATACCATAGCAAACTTGAACTCCTTTACTAGTGAGGAGCCGGATACCCAGCTCTCCTCTAGTGTTGAGGCCATTGAGGGGCATGTGAGGAACATATTAGAGGTATTGGCCCGCATGGAAGCTCGTGATTCCGAAAACATACCATCCCAACTTGAACTCGATGATTCGGTGAGTGAGGTCACCAATAAAAATGATTTTGAGTTTGAAAGGGATGAGGAGTTGGTTGTAGAGGATAGAAAAATGGAGAAACAGGTGATAGTGCTATATCATCCATTAGCATTGTCACCCCTTCTCCCACCTAGTGAACCAACTCTAATATTTTCGGAAGTTTTGAGGGAAACGAGAGAGGAGCCAAAAGACTATCCCAAGCTCCATAACCACTTAATTCCCTTTGAACCATCTCCACCTCCACAAGACTTTCCTCTTGAAAGTTTTGTGTCCCCACCTCTCGTATTTTGGATGCTCATGGTGAAGAGCTTCAAGCCTTCACCATACGGATAACATTAGGGTCGTGCCGATGACCTTAAAAATACGGAGCTTCGTCGTGCCGATGACGTTAAATAAATTCGGCATTTCTTTTAGTTTTTGTTTATTAGCTTGTGTTTCTTAGTTTGTTTTTGTTGTTGTTGTGTTTTGTTCTTTTTATGGCATGTTTTTCTGTGATTTTGTAGCAACATGAAGTGCATTGCAATGAAGGAGATGAAGGAACGAGATCAATGAACGAGGGAAGCAAGCTTGGACAGTTGGTAAGAAAACGAAAAAAAATTTTAAGCCTGGGATACCCTGCCGTCGCGAGTCGCGATGGGCTTCGTCGCGAGTCGCGACGAACAGGGGAGCAAAAACCACTCCCAGCGCCAACTTTCCGCGAGTCGCGATGACTTCGCGAGGCTCGTCGCGAGTCGCGACGAACACCGTCGCGAGTCGCGACGAGCTCAGAAAAATTTGAGTTTCCGGACTCCACTTTCCACGAGTCGCGATGACTTCGCGAGGCTCGTTGCGAGTCGCGACACCCTTCGTCGCGAGTCGCGACAAGCTCAGAACATTTTTAGCTCCCGGACTCTGCTTTCCGCGAGTCGCGATGACGTCGCGAGGCTCGTCGCGAGTCGCGAGGCTCGTCGCGAGTCGCGACGAACCTCGTCGCGAGTCGCGACGAACCTCGTCGCGAGTCGCGACGAACCTCGTCGCGAGTCGCGACGAACCTCGTCGCGAGTCGCGACGTGCTCAGTAACTTTTGAAATTAAATTTTTTTTTGAGCCCGGATTTCAAGTTTCCAAGCTTCCAAGTTCCCAAATGATTTTAAACATTGCATGATCCTTCCTTCTTCTCCACCCAACACTCCCAAGAACATCACATACCTCTCATTTCTTCCACCATCCTACATATATTGGCATATGAACATTCTTGCATCTTTATAGTACATTTGTTGATTGTAGTATGCCGACTACGTCATTGTGACCGTAAGTTCTTATCCTATAATGATGCTTGTATACATGTCAATATATGTTGGATATTTTTCATGCATAATCTTATAGTGGTGATTGAGGGTTGATTGGTTGTTCTTTGACAATACTATGGTTATTAACTCTTGATGCTAAACCTAGTATTACATATCCTTATGTACTTGTGAGTTTAATGTGTTCTTCGTGGTGTAGTCTTGATCAAACGGCGCCATGGAGACAATGCTTTTCTCGAGGGGTGAGTTCTTCTACGGCATTTTTGCTCACCCTTCCGGTTCTGAAACCTATCTCGGGACCATCCAAGTATTTGGATATCGCCATATCACCGGCGAAATTGCGGAGAAATGGGTGTCACTCTAACTCCCTTACCTTGATTTTTATTGTTCTTGCCTTACGTGTTTACATTGAGGGCAATGTCATGTTTTAAGTGTGGGGAGGGGTTAGAGGACTCATATGCATGCTAGATTGTTTTGGAATGCTTTTTGCTACTTTTCATTGGAAAAACATGAGAAAAAAAATATAGAAAAACAAAAAGAAAAAAAATTTGAAAAAAAAAGAAGAAAAAGAAAACCCGCTAAGTTGAAAACCCGAGAGGGCAACTTAGGCAACATTGGGGGCCCGGATAGGTCGAAAACCCTTAAAGGGCGGCCTAGGAAAAAATGAGAGGCTAAAATGTGCGGAAAAAGGTGAGATGTGAGCTAAAGAAACATGATGTGTGGCTAGGATGAAAACTCGAAAGAGCTCCTAGGCAAAATGAGAGAAATTGAGAGAAATTGAAAAATGCTATGATTTCACTCACTTGCCGGCGTTGGAGTCATAAGGTTGCGGTTGTCACATGGATGGATCGGGTAGCTCAATATCTTTAGACCTCTTGGGATTGGGTAGCTTAGTGGGTTAGGAAACGAAGTGTGGTTATGAAATTCCTTATCTCTTTCTACTTCGTTTTTGGTTGATATATTGGCATTAGGTGAAGAATGTGTTTAAAACTTCCTCTATGGTTTTAACTTCATTTTGTGTCATTGGATTCTGGGAATATCAATTCTGGGCTGTGAAATATTTTTATGGGTAGTGAATTGATAAGTGGTAGGTTTGGTTAGATTTAGGATTGGGGATGTGTGTGTGAAAAAAAATTCTCATGTGAGCTTTTATTTTGGGATTTTTGATATTGAGAGTTTTTGTGAGGCTTTGATTGGGGGATTAGTTTAGGTTTTGGGATATATCATTTACTCCGTGTGCTTAGATCTTTTCTTACTCGAGGGCGAGTAAGGTTTAAGTGTGGGGAGGTTTGATATGTCCATTTTGTGTGGTTATTTTGGGGGTTTTAGGATGTGGATATGCCATTTCCTCCGTATGCTTAAATCTTTTCTTACTCGAGGGCGAGTAAGGTTTAAGTGGGGGGAGGTTTGATGTGTCCATTTTAGGCGCATTATTTAGTAGTATTTAGGATCACTTTTGTGCTCTTTTATTATCGAGAGCTTGTGTTTTACCTTGAAATTCACTTAGGAGAGGCAAAAGCAACTTTGCACTCTTTTACCTCTTTTAAGTGGATTTTGTGTGACAAGGGAAGAACACGGAAGCAACGGAGACCGGAAGACATTGAAGACTATACTTTCGAAGACTTTTGGATACTCACTTCGAAGACATGAAGACCAGAGGCCGTTGAAGACCATTTTTGGAGCCGTTGAAGACTTGAAGATCGAGAGGGATGGCTATGAAGAAGACAAAGAAACAATGCAGAACTCTGGCTCCCGTCGCGACACCATCGCGAGTCGGGACATCGTCGCGAGTCGCGACGAACACCGTCACGAGTCGCGACGAACGGGCGGCCAGAAATCAACTTTATCTTCTTCCGACTATAAATACTTCTCTCTTTCTTCTTCTTCTCCAGTTTTGCTCAGCCCGCGTTTTCTCTGGTTTTTGGGCGCAAACCGTAGGTTTTTCTTCTTCTTTCTTTTCTTAGCTTTCTCTTAGTTTGATTATGTCTTTTGTTGTTGTTCTAGAGTAGTTCTTGTTCTTGGGAGCAAAGGATTGAAGCTTCCATTATCTATGTAGCAAGAACTCATTTCTATCTATCTATTTGATGTTTTTGCTATTGTGCTCTTATTGTGTTTTGAATGTTAATTGTTGATTGCATTGATGTTGTTGAGAGCTTGATGATATGAGTGCTTGTATGAATTGCTAGCTAGGGTTTGGGGGATTTGGGTTAATTTCCCCCTTGTTCTTGTTGGGAATGTATGAGTGTGAATTAAGAGCTTTTGATTGTGTTAGTGTGTTGACAATGTGCTAGACGAATGTGATTGATGTCGAACTCTTCGTCATGTTCGTTTGTGTAGCAAACGAGAGAGTCATATGCTCGTGGATGAATGTGCGTTGCACGTTCATCCAATCTCGTGTAATTGCATGAATTGGTTTAATGCTTAGTCACGGTGTAGTGGTTATAGGCATTGCCAAGCTTGTTGGTCCTTCGTGCTAAATGCCACCAATAACACCTTGGGTCGTGGTCGCGACTCGGGAGTCATTGGTGAGGTTTGACGAGAGATGTCGAACTCACTCTCGCAAACTACGAACTAAGAAGGATTGGAGTTTAGTCTCCACGACAAGTAGTTGAAGTATTGAATAGATGATTTAAATTCATTCTTGAAGCATTTGTTATTTGGCGTTTATGCATTCTTGACGGTGTGTTTTACTGCATGTGTGCCATGAGTGGTTTGAGCATAGGTAGTGCTTGTGTGGTTGAATTGTTTAGGTGTAGGAACGTGACGAATTCCGTAGTGCCTTTGCATGAAGATCTATGAGCATGAACTTAGAACTCCTTGTGATGTGTGTGTTGTGGTATTTGCTAGATGGGGTGTGTGAGTGTTGGGTCATGAATGCTATATGATGGAATGTGTGAATGATTCGATGAACTACATTAGATGTGGAAGTGGATATCCGTTGCCCCCAAGGCATTTTATCTTTGTAGTTTAAAACCCCTTTTCTTAGTTTCGTTTGATGATTAGCATAGTCACTTGACGTTGCTAGTTATCTTTGTTAACTTAGGAAACCAACCAACCAACCCCCCCCATTTACTTGCTTTTAAGTGTGTGTATATATAGTTACTCCTAGCCTAGTATCAACCGTTTGTGTGCTTAGACGCTTAGGAAGATCCCTCTTCTCTTTGGACGACCCCGATTTGCCACTATCTACCTAGTTGTAGAAAGTAAGCATTGAGGGCTTATAAATTATCTTTTGGCGCGCGGGCGCGACGACCGTCCGCGCCTGTCAATTGACGAAGAAGTTGGATTAAGTGATAAGGCAGCCTTTCTAGTGTAATGACAATTCATGTAAAATTTATTTCCGCAAGCAGGAAGCTGAATACTAATATTAGAGAATGGATGGAACAGAAAACCATCACCTAATTGATCTAACACTAAAAGCCACCCATAATGTACCTCAATGAATTTTCTTCCTTCAATTTCAGCAAAAAGAGGCCTCATTACATTTCTCCTCATCGTCAAACTAAATAAAATTGGTTCTACCCCACCAACATCTATCGGAGACATCAACAAACGGGTACTGCACCCCTTGAATAATTTCTTGTCAACAAAAGCCCAGAAAAATTACACACTCCTTTCATGGATATGAAATCGCTGGGAACAAGTAGGTAAATAGCAATTTTAAAAAGCATTTCAAAGTCAAGATAAAAAATATGGGTGCATTGATGTTTCACTGAGGCTGAGTTTTTGGTTGAGTTCAAGACGTAAAAGAAGAAACTGGAATGCAAAGAGTTCAGTACGTAAAGAAGAAGCTGGAATGCAAAGAGTTATACTTATACCAAAAAAGTAATGATTAAACTTATATATAAGGAGGAATACTAAAGGTTGCTTGTTGAGAATACAAAAAATTGCATTAAAACAACTTTTTAGGGAAATGGAAGAAATGATTAATGATTATGGAAACTGTAAAAATGCACTAAAGCTATAAAATTAAAAAAGTTGAAAAGTTGAAAAGCAATAAGTGGACATTAAATACATGAAACGTCACTCACATTTAACTGAACCTCATTTCCGTTGTCATAAATGTCAATTATTCAAAAAAAAACTGGAAAAAATTATACAAATTTTAGCAACAAAAAATGACCCCCTATTTTTTAGCATCACTAACACACCTCTTTCTCTACTTAATAATATGGATTATCCCATGATTTCCATTGCCATATTCGATACTCCACTAATTTTACAAATTCCAAAAAACATGGGAAGTAGGTTCCTTTTTATTACATTTTGCATTTATTTATTTTCAAAAACATCAATAGCATTTGCCAAACCACTTTAAATAATTCAACTGATATTTCAATACTACAATTTGAGGTTACAGTTTTTGAAATTGATGTTTCCAATTTGTTGTTATGTTTATACAGTACTTGTACTTGAATTCATTTTTTAAAAACCTTTATTTCAAAAAAACATGTACAAAACTCAACAGAGGCACATCAATCGGTAATGAATGAAACTCAATACAGTACACATGAAACTCAGCATATAAAAAAATAAAACCTCTTCATTAAACAAATATTTGAATTACAACATTAAAATTTTAAAAAAATACATAAAACTAAATAGCTGAAATTACAATCCATAGCGACTCAAATCCGAATCTTGAACGACCTGGACGAATAGGATGTAATACCTCTATCAAACCCCCTTCAAAACTCATAAGTGGATGCAAACTGCTCCTCATTATCACCCTGGAAATGAGTTACCATTTCTTTACCATTTAAATAGATAGCATTTGGATTCAAAATAACCTCCGGGGCAGAAGATGAATCAATAATAAAAGATGCATTGTTACCTACAAACTTTTCATTTCTTCCCAAACTGGGGATTGCTCTAAACTGCGCATTCTGAATATCTAATTCAAAAATATCAAAATTTGTACTGGCTGAAACAGGGCCCTAATTAAAAGAAACCTTCCATCAGATGTTTTAGCCAAATGACATTCACCATAGAAAGACTTAAGGGAATAGCCAGGAATGTCATCTACTAATATATAAACCTCATTAAAATCGACCCCGTATGGATCACAGTACCAAACAATAATAACATTTTCACTATCTTTCGATACACAATAAAATCTCCTATCGAAAAAAATCACATCTAAAAATTTCACACCATCAATACTAATTCTAGTCCATGCATCATCATCTGATTGATATAATGCTAAAATTCCATTTAGACTAATAACCAAAAGTTAAATCTAGAAATATTACTAGGATTAGCAGATAACGCACCTTTCCTAGTGTATCCACTATAGTTGAAAATTTTATCAGAAACGTGAGGCAGCTAAATTCGGGTAGAAGAAAAAGGGTTTAACAAAAAGATGCCACCCTCCTGGTCACACACCAGCAACCACCCACAACGTACCTCAATAAACTTTCTACCTTCAAACTCATAAATTCGAAGCCTCATCAAATATTTCCTCTTCATCAGACAAAAAAATCTCGGTTCAACACTGTGTTGTTCCCTCGGATACATGAGAATGGGGAGGGAACACCCATTCAACACACTACTCTCAATTGCATTGCACCAAAATCTACATACCCCTTTCACTAAAAGAAAATCATTCAAGAGGAGAACGTGCAATGAAATTTCAAAGAGTGCCGCAATAGTGAATCAGAAGACATTTTGGCCGAAGTGAAGAACGTAAAAACTTACTCAGTCAAGAAAGTAAAAACTTGGTCACTGAAGAAAGTTGAATGAAAGTTAATATTTCTACGAAAATTTATAGGAGGAATTTGAAGAGGTTTACTGTTGGAAGAGGTAAAAAAAATCTTAGGAAAATGGAAAGGTTTAATGTTATGGAAACTGTAAAAATTCAGTCAAAGCAATAAATATTGAAGATGTCAAAAAGCTGAAAAGCAATAAGTGGATATTGAAGACATGAAACGCCAATCACATTTACCCAAACCTCATTACCGTTAACATAAATGTCAATTATTCAAAAAAAATACAAAATTTCAGCAACAAAAATATAACCCCTATTTTTTAGCATGACTAACACACCTCCTTCACCACTAAATAATATGGATTATCCCATGATTTCCAATGCCACATTCTACACTCCTCCACTACTTTCACAACTTCCAAAAAACATGGGAAGTGGGTTCCTTTTTATTACATTTTGGATTTATTTATTTTATAAATAGAAACCTCGTTAAACTAATAATAAACGTCGTTACAAAATGCATCAACTTCATACAATGTTAACTACTTGTCTTAAATCAAATTTATTTATAAACAAGAGTGAATTTGAAGAGGCTGCTTATTGAAAAGAAGAAAAATAACTAACTAGGTGAAATCATTACAGCACTGGGAAAAGTGCATAAAAACAAAACACTTGGATAGTAAAAATACTGAACAATAAATGTACAGAGCATTAAAATAAGACGTCATTGTAAAATGAACTAACCTCATTACCTAACACAAAAATGTAGCACCTAAAAAACTCCATAAAATAACAAAATTGAACACTAAAAAAACTGAACAGTAAAATCTACTGAGCATTAAAATCAAACAACGTCATCATGAAATTAATTAAACTCATTACCTGACACAAAAAATGTCAATAATTCACAATAATCCGGTAATAGAAAAATCAAACTAAAAACATCAATTATAAAACACAACCTGTAAATCAAAATACATACTTCAGTTCATCATTCTTCAAATTCAACAACCAAAAGCGAATTCAACAAAAAAAAACTAAAATATTCTATTCATCAACTACACATTACGAATCCCAAACTGAACATTTTAGTTATTATTTGATAAATCTAAAAAGGTCAAATGAAGGCATATCAGCATCCCCAGCAATCCCACTAGCCCTTGCCTTTTTCTCGTATACTTCCTTGATCAATGCATCTATTTCAGCACATTCCGAGATGGACCCAAATTCTTATGGGAGAACCTTAAATGCTAGAGAAGCAACCTTCGAAGAAACAGCCTATCCTTCAGTGGCTTTTTGGCTCCCTGTTTCAGTGGTCTTTTGGTTGCCAATTGCAGTGCCTTTTTAGCTGCCATTCTCAGCCCCTTTTTGCATGCCTATTTCAATCCCTTTTTGGCTGGCTTTTTCACTATACTTATAAAAACATTCAGTAAACTGATCACTTGCAATGGAAGCATGCCACTTGAACTTCTTCATGGAAACTTCCATAGGCTACCAAAACAAAAAAAAAGGGAAAAAATCAGAACATCACAAAAATTAGTATCACCTAAGAGGACAATTTTAAAACTCAGATACATAACAAAAACCCACAACCATTAACAGAAACATATGAACATTGAATCTCAACATGGAAGCGGTAAACCTCATCACAAAAAAATAAGAACCTCAACAATGCAACTGTTCACAACTTCTTTTATTTCATTGACACAACATAAAAAAAACCTCATCATAAAACATCAAACTCAACACCACCGATAATTTAAACTGAACCTCAATGAAATCAGAAACTCAGCAAAAAAAATAACATCAAGAATCAAACAAGTTAAAAACCTCAACATACAAAACTAAACCTTGTCACCAAAAATATGTACATCAACACATACAAAATCATTAAAAAAAAACTTACACTTTTCGATGTGCGCTTAACTTCCTCATCATCTTCCACGCCAACAGGCAACTCTTGCTCAATGAAGTGGCGCTTGCTGCTCTTCAAAGACGTTACCCTAGCAATAGAAGAAGGATTCTTTCTAATCGGAATACCACCAACCAACACACCATTCCCACTCAATGTAAACTAGTTCTAAGTAAACCAGTGTAACCCCCACGATGATATATATGGCAGCACCTCTTAACATTCTCAGTATTCCAATTTTGGTGAGATGGAAGGGTGATGGGATCAGTAATTCCAGGAACACGGCACCGGTAAAAGTAAGCTAGCAATGTGATAATCAAACATACATTCACATAATTGAATTTTTGTGAATGCTTAACCCTATAAATACTCCCACAAAACCTCTTCCACACAAACCCATACTAGTCAAAGCTAGAAATCTTGTCCACATCTTCTAATTAGCTCACTATCTGCAAATCTGCAGTGCTACAGGCAATATGAGCTAAGAAACTGCCTAGGGAAAACATCACAAACTGATGTGTCCATTTTATATGCATAATTTAGTACTATTTAGGGTCACTTTTGTGCTCTTTTATTATCAAGAGCTTGTGTTTTACCTTGAAATTCTCTTAGGATGGGTAAGAGCAACTTTACGCTCTTTTACCTCTTCTAAGTGGATTTTGTGTGACAAGGGAAGAACACGGAGGCAATGAAGACCAGAGGCCACTGAAGACTACACTCTCGAAGACTTTTGAAGACTTGCTTCGAAGACATGAAGACCGGAGGCCATTGAAGACCATTTTTTGAGCCATTGAAGACTTGGAGATTGAGAGGAATGACTATAAAGATGACTGCATGCCACCAGAAGAAGAAGAAGACACAATGCAAAATTTTGGCACCCATCGCGAGTCGCGATAACCTTGTCGCGAGACTATCGTGTATCGCGATGAGCCGTCGTGCGTCGCGACGAGCCGTCGTGCGTCGCGACGAGCCGTCGTGCGTCGCGACGAGCCGTCGTGCGTCGCGACGAGCCGTCGTGCGTCGCGACGAGCCATCGTGCGTCGCGACGAGCCGTCGCGACGAGCCATTGTGAGTCGCGACCAACGGGCGGCCAGGATTTCACCTTATCTTCTTTGTACTATAAATACCACTCTCTTTCCTCTCATTCATCATCTTCTCCAGCTGCGATTTCTGTACTGTTTGAAACCCTTTTTCTTCCAATTTTTCATCCTTGAATTCTCTTGTTTTTATGATTAGTTGTTTAGCATTGATTAGCATGAACTCTTGTAGCTAATCTATATCTTGGGAGCAAATGACTAAGGCTTCCAAGCCCATGTCCTAAGAACAATTTGTAGCTTATTTATTGCTCTTACTACTGTGCATTTATGGAGCATTGATTGTGTTTGTTGATATTATTAATGTTGTTGAAAGCTTGAGTATATGAAATACTTGTATGAATTGCTTGCTAGGGTTTGGGGGAAGTGGGTTGATTTCCCCTTTTCTTGTTAGGAATCTATGAGTATGATTTAGAGCTTTTGATTGTGTTGATGGATTGATGATTTCTAGGTGAATATGATAATGTTGAACTCTTTGTCATGTTTATTGCTTGTAGCAAATAAGAGAAGTCTATGAATGTCGTTCGTTCTTGACCAATCTTATGTAAATGCATAAATCGGTTAAATGCTTAGACGCGGTGTAGTGTTTATAAGTGTTGTCGAGGTTGTTGATTCTTCGTGCTAATTGCCATCAATGGGATACCTTGAGTCGTGTTTCGACTACGGGAGTCATTGGTGAGGTTTGACAAGAGATGTCGAATTCACTCTTGCAAACTACTATCTAAGAAGGATACAAGTTTAGCCTTCACAACAAGTAGTGAAAGTTGTAAATAAGTTGCATGTTCAATGATGGATAAGAGGTTTGGAAGTGGAAGTCAATTGCGCCCAAGGTTCCGTAAATTGTTATTTTCATCTTACCTTTAGTTGTATTGCATGATTAGCATCGTTCTATTGCTTTGCTAGTTGTTGTACTTTAATTTGTTAACTTAGGATCAAACCAACCAGAACCCCCCCTTGTTTACATGCTTTTATATATATCTATGTATGTATGTGCTTAGTATATTTTCTCCTATGTATGTTTAAAACACTTAAAAATATCCCTCTTCTCGTGGACGACCCCGACTTGCCATTACCTACTTAATTGTAGATAGGAAGCATTTAGGGCTTAAAAGTATTAACTTTGAGAGGTACGGCGATGACCTCCCACAAACCCACACTTAAACTCAGGCATATCTTCTTCCCTCACCAAATCTGGAATAACACTATACAAGTCCCTAACAGTAATAATCCCATCCTTGATCGCATATTTTTCAACCCACCTAAGCCTAATAGGATTGTCATTAATAGCAATAGCCTTACCTAAACCCTTATGACTCACATCAATAATAACCTTATCAGATATAGGAAGTTGGAAAATTTCAAATATGTCATTCTTATCTAAAGAATACCTATCACAACCATCATCTTGGACTTGAGCAGTAGAATTGAAGTCATATATCAAAATTTGAACTAGATATTTAGGCACATGCCTAATTCTAAACCTCAACAAACCACCAATCCCAACATGTTCAGCAGCTTTAATCTGAGATGCTTTGAATAAATCCAAAAGCTCAACACATTTTGAAACTATGCAGGTCGTTTTAAATTTCAAGCTGGAGAGAAATAATGAAAAGAACAACCTCAGTCAGTTGAACTAAATATGACTAAATGCAAACCTCATTATACATAACCAAAACCTTATCTGGAAAGCAAAAAAAATCAACAAAATATATTTAAAAAAATAGTGCACCTTCTTAAAAATTCATTCCCAAGAACTTCGTAAAACATTTTGAAAACTCAGAAACATCGGTAAACATATTCAACATAGAACATATGTATCCAAACAGTGAACATCATAATCAAACACATGAACCTCATCACAAAAAAAAAACTAAATTTAGATAATTGAACTAGAAAACTGAAAACTCATGTATCATCAAGCCCTACATCAGCCTCTCCAATTTTCACTCTCTTTTCCAACCTGTTCTCCACAACTGGAGACTTCTCACCTCTTCACTTCCCAATGCCTTTCCTTACCATACCCTTCTTCAAAGCATAACCTTTTACCTCAGTAAATTTTTGAACGACTTTACCCAAAGAAGCATCGACACTTACAGGGTTTAGGTCTTTCAAAACTGTAGACCTCATCCTCACCTTCACATTCATCGAAGCTACATCATTCTTGGGAAGCTTACCCTTCAAAGAAACCTTCTCATTACCCTTCAAAGAAACATTCTCTTTACACTTCGCAGACATAGCATTTGACTCCTTCACTACTTCTTTAGCCTTCAATACCGAATCATGTTTATACTTTTTACGATGAAGCTGAGAGAACTGAGAGGAATGCTACTTCCGAATATCATAATCAGCTTCTTTTTCAGGAACATCTTCTATATCACCATTCCTAGTTTCTGGAAAGTTAATATCCTCTAAATGCACATCACTTGAAAAATTCCTCGCAGCTAAAAAACAAGTAACATGAAAAAAACATGATCAGTAATGTAATAAAAAAAATTTAAGAAAATAAATAAATAAATTTGGAATCAAAAAGGGAAAACATTATAAATCACCATTGACAGCATCATTCAAAAAGTCATCTCCTAGCTTGGGATTCATTTCATAAGATTTCTCAGCAGTCTCATTGGACTCCTTCGCAACATCATTACAATTGGATTCTATATTTGCAACACCAGACTTCATTTCGGAACCAACATTCAACCCAGCATCACGTTCAAGACCTGTATTAAAAAAACACCAAAAATAAAATTACATAAAAAACAATATCATCAATAGAAAAAAAAACCATATGATAAGTAAAACACTTACTGAAAACAAAATCAAATTCATCTAGATCCCTATTGGCTACCATTTTTTTTATTGAGTAGAGGAAGAACTCTTTTAACTGTTTCACGCTTATAACGTATTTTTCGAGCAACATGAACAACATGCTCCAAACATGCTCCACTGCAATGATAACAAATAACATCAACAAAATAATAAATTAACCAAATAATGAAGCAAGAAGTAACAAAAAAATAGTACCCTTACCATCAGCAGTTACAGAAGGGTCTTCAGCAGAAGCACTTGATACCTCAACAGAGGGAGATGGTAACTCAACAGAAACTGGTGGGACCTGAGCTGGAACGGGTGGTACATCAACAAAAGGAAGTCAAACATCAACAACTAGTGAAATATCAACTAAAGTTAGTGGTACATGAACAGGAGCTAGTGGTACATGAACAGGAGCAGGTGGAATCTGAGCAGTATCTGGTGGTACCTCAACAAAATTAGGTACTGAAACTCGAACAACTAGAGCATCAAAAATTTCAGAACAACTCACAACACTCTCAGAAAAAATTGAATCTGTACAAAAACACAAAATTCAACAAAAAAAAAAGGTAACATCAACACAAGAAAAAAATAAAACAAAAAATATGAAAAACAAACCATTCTAATCACCATCCTTGTCATGAGCAGTAAGGAAAACTTCATTCTCAGTATCGTTAAACATCATCTTGAACTTACATCAAAAACAAAATAAGAACGTAACCAAAATGCAAAAGGTAACGTCAACAAAACAAAAAAACCAAAAAAATGAAAAATCAAAATACTTACAACCAGCATCCAAAGTTGATGCAACATTCAGTAACTCCTTCAAATGAACACCTTCAGCTTTAGAATTTCTATGCATATTCCAAGACTTCAAAATTATTGACATTGAACGCACGATTTATTTAGAACTTCTTCTACGACCAGCCGTATTTCATTTCGATTGTCGATGCACAACCGGAACATAGTCATGAACGTTCACAGGATTTGATGAACTAGTCTAAGATAAATTCAATTTACATATGAGACTTTGTATTGTGTCAATCTGAGTACGTGCACGTGTAGAACGCCGAGGTGCAGGAAAAGTTGACTTAGAAAGTGTTGTAAACAAAAACAAAAAAAAAATCAGATGAAGAACCTAAATATCTCTTTGCATAAATCTCATTATGTAAACATAAATGACAAACTATGAAAGATAAACCTCATCAAAAAATTATCTAATAAGGCATGCACCTAAAAACTAAATTCACATATATGAATCCTCAAAATTAATCAAATGAACCACAAATGACAATCATCAGTACAACTATTATAAATCTCAGCAGCTACACATAAATGTCATACAATAAAGAGTAAACCTCATCAAAAACATTGTCAAATATAACACCTTATCATTCTGGACATGAACCTCAACAATAAATTTACATAAATCAATCCCAAAAGTCTTTAGAATAAAGCTCAGACTACATAACCCAATAACTTTTTAAACGTCAACCATATCTCCATACTGAAATCATGAAAACCAATAGCTCTACATGAATGTCGAACGATGAAGACAAACCTCATCAACAAATCACCAACAAATGCACACCTCAACATGTAAAACATTGACATCATCACAAAATCACATAAGTCGAACCTCAAATTATTACAAAAAACCTCAATAGATTACAAAATAATTAAGAACATTCAAACTGCAATGCAAAACCGCCAAAATTACGCACAAACAACACATACATAGATGAAATTAAACAAAAAACACACAACACATCCAGAAGAAAAAAAATTAGGGATGAAAAAACTGAGGAAAACTGAATTACATCATAACATGAAACATCACAAACATAAAATCCAAAAATAAAACAGAAAAATAACCTGAAACATGTTCCAGCGGTGATTTGAAAAGAGAAAGTGCATCACGCTTCGTGCGAGCCATATTCTTCACACACAAAAAAAAACAAAACACACAATAGTTAGGGAAAAACACACAATAAATACACACGGTGAAACAAAAAATTGAAAATACAAAGCAAAAATGAAGAAATTGAACTTACTGCATAATTACTCGGTCGCAATGCAGCGATTTTTGACAAATCGAGTCAATTCCCGGCGAAAATTGATGGTTTCCCAGCGAAAGCAGAGGTTGCGAGCGGTTTACCGGCGGTTACTGTGTGTATTCTAAAAATAAAAGGCACGTGGAGAAATAAATAATCTAGAATCAAAATTTCATTTATATACAAACACTAAACTATGGTAAATTGCACAAGATACCCTCCAATTTCTCAGATTATTTTAAAAAGAAACCCACCCTGATGTAAACTACCATTAATTGCATAAAAGACCCTACCTAAAGTTTATTCAGCATTAAGTAAGAATTTGTGATATATATATACACACATATACATATATATATACACACACACACACATATACATATATATACACACACATATATACATATATGTATATATGTGTGTGTGTGTATAGATGTATATGTGTGTATACCATTTGAAAGTATTATAAATTATAAATCAAAGCAAACAAGCAAAATTATAAATCAAAGCAAATAAGAAAATATTCATAGACAAAATAACTTGTAGATAATAAGAAACCTTACAGAGTATTTTGAATGATTTCGGATATTGAATAGAATTTTGGAAGATTGGAAGTACATATGGATGGTTCGGGTTACAAGTAGTTGAAGCAACTTAATTCTTAGAGTGAGGAGGTTCTAGAATGTGAAGGGGGCTGAAAATCAAGCGTGCTTAATAATGAACTAAGGCTCCTCTATTTATAGAAGCCTGAGACTAGTCTATTACATGTTGAAATCCGGATTTGAAATCCATAGTTGATTACATTATTACTGCCTGTGATAATGGAGTGGGTAGAGTCTGGGACCCTCCACTATCTTTTGTCTCTTGACTAATTGTAGTGGGTGTCGGAGTGGAGTCCGGGTCCCTCCATTACCGACTTCTTTATTGATTCTTTTCTTCAGTGGATAGAGTTTGGGACCCTCCAACTGACTGTCTTCTTTTTGAATTCGTCACTGCCTTCGTTATTCAGAAATCATATGGATCTTGACCCATTTGACCTCCAAATGGATCATCTTCTTGAATTGGTTCAGGCTTAACTTCTTTGTTTTGTTGACTTTTGAACTCCTTGTAGAATGCTAACATTTTCTTAAAATCTTCATCATCTTCATCCTTTTGAATTTGTGTTGGTGTAGGTTTAATCCTTTGGATTGGCTGGATTGGACTCCGAGCTGGTTGAATTTCGAGGGCATGTTGAATCAGACTTTTGAGTGTTAATGGGCTAACATTTTTATTGAATATGATTCTAAGTTTTTCTCCGGTTTCTAAGTAGTGGGTTACTGCTTTGATTGAGCAAAACTTAGTTTTGTAATTGCTCCACCACTTGATCTTGAATTTTCTAATTAAGGAAAAAGGCATATTTGGGTAAATTGGTTTAATTTGAAAGCTCCATGCAAAGATCCATGCAACTCTGAAAATTGAATGAAAAAATAGAGATTTCTCATGAGGTTTGAATTTACTGAGTCTATTGAATGTTTCTAGTACTTCTAATACTGGAATGGGAAGTATATCTTTTGATGGTCCTATTTTTAACCACCAATCATAAAACCATACTGGAATATCTCTATTGAATTGTTGATGAAAATTAATAGACCAGGAATGGTCAAATGACCTAATATAGAAAGTTCTATACCAGGCCTGAATATAGTCTACAGAGTTGAATCCGCTAGGAATATAGTTGACTGAAATTACCTATTTGAATGGATATTTTGGAAAAGGCCGGGACGAAGGACCTGTTTAATATATATTTTTGATGGTCTATTCTACTGGGTTCATGTTTATTTTGAATATGTTGTATTGCTATGGATTGAGTATCTACTAAGATGAGTTCATAGTATGTTTGGGTTTTTTGAATATCCTCGGCCAACCAATGGCAGGCCGGCATGAATAAACTAGCTACCAAGCTTTTGAGTTGAGGGACTTCAGGTTCTGTATGGTATTGGGTTAAAAGGATATGTTCTAGGTTTGGTTTGTCAAATTATAACTAACTAGGTGTTGAGGATGATGGAGTGGATGCTGGGCTGGAAATTTGACTAGCTGGTCTTTGGGGAGTTAGTAGTGTATAATTTGAGGAAATAATTGGAGTGTGGATTAATCTTGAATATGGGGCTTGAACTGATGTGGAGTAAGTGAATGGAGGGAAATCTGGAGTGGGTACTTTGGGTCTTAAGGGCTTTGGAATTTCATAGTCCTTTGATGATTTTGAATGTCAAGAACTTGATGAACTTGAATGTTTACTCATGCTTTCCTGTAAGGAATTCACGAGTCAAAAAATCTGGGAGGGGATTATCCTTCCCTTTAATAAATTGAATATCAAAATCAAATACTGATAAAATGGCTTGCCATCTGGCAAAGATTTGTTTTGAAACCAAAATTTTAACATCTCTTTGTAAAATCTCTTTTGTTGATTTACAATCTATCTTTAATAAAAACTTTTATTGTACAAATCATCTTGAAATTTTGAAATGCATAAGACAATTGATAAATCTTCTTTTTTAACTCTAGAATAATTAATTTGTGCTCCTATCCATAATCCTGAATGGTATCTAACTATTGATTCTTTTCCTAAATGTAATTGTTTTAATACTCTTCCATATCCTATGTCTGATGCATCTGTTGCTACTGTCATGGATGTGGGATTCCTAAACATGGTAGTGATTTATCTTTTAATTTTATTTCTTTAACTATTTGGGTATGTTCTTCCGTCCACATGGGTGAATGAGTTTTTAATCTTTTATATAATGGTTTGCAAGTTATCCTTAATTTTTTTTAAAGAAATCTGATATGTAAATTAAGCATCCCAAAAATCTTTGTAATTGATTCTTATCTTTAATTTTATCTGGGAATCTATCAGCAAACTCGACTGCTCTTTGAATTGGTTTAATATTCCCTAAGTGAATATCGTAGCCTAAAAATCTTATTTTTGTTTGGAATAATTTCATTTTTTGTTCTGATATTACTAACCCATTTTTCTTAATATCTTTAATAATATTTTCAAATGTTTAAAATGGTTGTCTATGGAGTCAGAATAAACTAATAGATCATCAATATAAACTATGACGTATTTTGAATAAGGATAAAATATATTATTCATAATTTTTTGAAATTCTGAAGGTGCATTTTTTAATACGAATGGAATCCGAATGGCATTACATTCCATTCGTATTGTCCGAATGGTACTACAAATGATGTTTTATATTTATCTTTCTCATTTATTTGAATTTGTCAATATCCTAATTTTAAATCAAATTTTGAAAATATTTTTGCATTAACTAATCGATTTACTAAGTCCTCTTTATTTGGAATAGGGTATCTAACCCATTGTAATACTTTGTTTAATGGCTTGTAATTTATGACTAATCTAGGAATACCTCTTTCCTTTTCTGCTTGTTTATTTACATAAAATGCTAAGCAAATCCATGGTGATTTGCTCTTTCTAATTAATTTTCTTTCTAAATGACTTTGAATTTCTTGTTGACACAATTCTATTAATTCTGCATTCATTTGAATAGGTCTGGATTTAGTTGGAATGTTTTGCTCATTAAATTCTTTTTCATATGGTAATAATACAATGTGTTTCTTTCGTTCCCAAAAGTCATTGGGATGACTTGAACAAACTTGAATCTTAACTTCTATTTCTAATGCTGTTATTTTTTCTTGAATTAGCTTATTACTTAGTTGATCTTCTATCTTTGAGTAGCTTTATTCTGTTTTTAGGAATACCATGTCCTTTTGTTTTGTATTTAATAACCATAACTTTTTATATATAGAGTTTGTTTGTAATAGATACAATTCTATTTGGCTAGGTGGATTAATGAATATGAATAATAATTTTCTTCCTAAGATTTTAGTGCTAATTCCTTCTTGGGTTTTCTTAAAAGGGGTAATTTGATATAAGAATGGATTTCCTAATACTGCATCATGTGGCACATTTTCTAGTATGAGGAATGACTGTTTAATACAGTAATCATTATTACATACAAAACCGTTTGGTAATTTTTTATTAACCGTCATTGGAGTACCATTTGCTGCTGATAATTTTTCATTAGTTTTAACTAAATATTTACTAGGAATTATTCTTGCTCTAATGCATGACTGATCTGCTCCACTATCAATCAATGCTATTATTGTAGTACTAAAGCCTTCTACTCCTATAGTTATTAATGAATACCATTTTTCCATGTTAATTTTTTTTAATAACATTGAAAATTTGTTTGTTTGTCAGAGTGCCTTGACTTATATCAATATTTAAACTACTATTTGGCCACTCTTTGTTCTTGTTTTATTCTATAAGTTGTAATTCTAGCTCTATATCTTTTTCTTTTAATGAATTTAATTAATTTTTTATTAAACTAATTTCTGTTTTTAATTTATTAATTTATGTTCTTAAATCATCAGATTTTACTAGTTTTTTCTTTTCTATTTCTGAGTATTTTTAAATTGTTTTGGTTAAACTTAATGCTTCCTCTATCGTTAGTTTTTTGCCATTTTTTATTAATTCTTTTAATTGATGTAAATATTCTGCCTTATTTTAATAATCTTCTAATTTATCAATCATATCTAATAATATTTTTTTTATCTTGCGAACTACTTAACATATTAATTGTTGAAATCTTACAATGACACATTTCTGAATTAATAGAATTATCTGAGTTGGATTCATAATCTGATTGTTCATAGTCTGTGTGTTCATTTTCTGAATTATCTATTAATAATGATAACAATTTGTTCTTTAATTCCTTTTCTTCTGAAAATAATGAATTAATCTTTTTTTAGTCTTACAGTGTGAGGCTGTATGACCGAGCTTCTTACATTTATAACATTGAATGTTTTTATAGTTATTGCTCTTTTTGTACAAATTTTTATTTTTATCTTTACTATAATTTTTATATTTATCCTTACTGTAATACCTATTATTTTTGTTCTTCCTGAATATCTTTTTGCGTTCAGAGGACGGTGGTTTAATACCCATTATGCCAAATTGTTGGCAAAATATTCCCATCTCTTTCCGTTCTGAACCGTATTTGTGTTGAATTTTTAAGTCTTGGCATAATGTTAGGGCTTCCTTTTTAACGAAAGAAAATATTTGACCAAATGTTAAAGAGTTGTAATCTATTTTTTCTGTTCCTAATGTTTTTTGTAAATTAGTAATTATTCTTTGGGAAAATAAATTTGGTAATCTTGTAATAAAATTTTCTTTTCAAAATGAAGAATTTGAATCTGTTCTTCTTAATACTTGGGTTAAAAATATATCTTTATACCATTTCAAATCAGTTAGAGATGGACATCTTAGATTTGTTAGACATATTTTTGAGCTAGTTAATTCCTCTTCTGGGTTTCCTATGAAATACATTGATATTACATAAATTGGATATGTTGATCCATCCTGGATCATTACAAATTCTTCACCTTGAAATTATTCTGTTTCATGATTCATAATTGATTGTTTATCTTCTAATGTGAGATGATTATCCCACCATCCTTTTAATTGTCCTGTAAATCCTGTTACTAATAACCTTACTATATTTGGTTCAGTTATATTAATCTTTTCTTTTTATGTCATTCTGGCCATACCCTTCTTGCAATATATTTAATATTTGGTATTCGGATCTTCCATCAATATTCTATTGATATAGGGATCATCCATCATAACTATTTAATGGAGTATTGTGTTCTTCATATTGAATATCGGGTGGAGTAGGCCTAGGATAATAATTTTTTGTTTTATCGTTCCTCCAATTTTTCCTAAATCTAGTTGATTTCATTATATTTATCTGTAATTGTGTCTTTTTTTAAAATTAAAACTCACATAAGTGAGGGGGTGTATATTTAGCTCCCCAGGCCTTTCAAAGTTCAATGCGTGGAATACATTAGTGGAAACTAATTACAAAATTGAGTTTTACCCAAAACCTTCATTTACTCCCTATCTCAATGAGGGAATTGGCCCTATAACCCGTTCGAGGACTAACTATGGCCTTACACTTTCTAGCCTCCACACCCGGTGTCGACTAGAAGAGGTGACCTTCCATAGTGTCCCCTTGCAATTATCTTCCCCTGAAGATAATTACTGAACATTTGATTGTGTGCAGCATTCCACAACCCCTCAGCACCCAGTGTGCAGCATTCATCAGTACCTCAGCTTCTCAGCATTCCTCTTCTCCATCTGAAAAGGAAAAAATAAACCCAGTAGTACATCATTCTAATTGATAAATTCAGGGACAGAATACATCTGCTTAGATCAGGATTACATGCTTATGAGGAAATTCTTCTGATAGTAGGTAAACCCTGTTTATCTGCAATGATTATAGCTTTAAGCTCTCTTGGTAATTGAGTAAAGGATTGGTACCTATTTTCCTGATTTGAACTAGCCATTTTTGCTAGAAAATATGCTGCTCCATTTGTTTTTCTGTAAATATGATTCACAGTAACTGAAATCTGTTTCATTAGATCCCATATTAATCTAATTTCCTCGATTATGTTCCAGTGAGGTTGCAGTTGTTTGTTTACAATTTTAATGAGCATTAGATTGTCACTTTCAATTTGTAAGTAACTAATACTCATGGAAATTGCCAATTGTAAACCTGCTCTAACTGCCCCTGCTTCCACATGAAGAGGAGAGGGGCTAGTTAATTTCTGGGCTTCAGCAATTAATATGTCACCCAGTGAGTCTCTTATAATTAATCCCATTCCAGCCTGATTTTTATATTTCCATGAACCATCTGTGTTTAATTTATGGAGTAGATGAGATGGAGTTGTCCAGGCAACAGTGACAAATCTGCCATCTTCTTTTTGATTGTTTATTAACAACGTAGGCAGTGTATTAGATATATCCCATTTGAAGTTTAGTTTATAGGCTAACAAAATATCATTGAAGAGGTGTAAAGTTTTCCTAAACATCATTATAATGTTAGGTTTAACACTTTCATGATAGTGTTTGTTCCTAAAGCACCATATTGTCCAAACAACTATGTAGGGTATAATTTGAATCAGTTTTTTATGATTAGGTAGGTTAATGTTATTCCAGTAGTTGAAGTACCTATCCCATAGATATGGGGAATGCTTTGTTGGAACATTAAAGACAGTATCAATCCATGTCCATAGTTTTTAATTTCTATGCAAGAATTAAAACTATGGTGAATTCTCTCTTCATCACCAAAACAAAAACAACAAATGGATGGAAGATTGACAAATAAATCTTCTAATATATCAGGTAGGGGGATTAATCTGTTGAGCATTTTCCAATTTAGGAAACTTATTTTTCTTGGCATAATTGTGGACCAAACATATTTTAAAGAGGATACTCTTGTTCTTTTCTTCCTTAACAATTCATAAGCACTTTTTAGGGTAAACTTACCATTTATAGTAGGTTTCCAAATCATAGTATCCTCATACTCAGAAAAAAAGTCCTTGAGGTATGTTCAGTTCAGAGATTATGTGCTCAGGTAGCAGTTGACTCAATTAGTTAATATATTCATGTTTGTTAATTATGAAATCACCAACTGTTAAGTCAGGAAAAGGAATAGTTTGGTTATTATCCCATAACCTATAAAGAGGGCCATAATTTGTCCATCCTGAGTTCCAGAAAGAAACTTCTCATTTCCCTATTTGTACTTTTGAGTTTAGTATGGCTGTTTCTTGAATATCTTTGATTCTTTTCCAGGTTTTGGAAGTTTTATGGTGATCGGGGATTGACCACATGAATTTAGACCAAAGGGATTTTCCAACTTGTAGCTTCCACCATAATTTAATAGAGAAACTTTGAACCAAAGTTTCAATATTTTTAAATCCAAGGCCATTTTCTTCAATGGGATATCATAGCTTTGGTTAAGCCCTCCAAATTCTTTTCCTTGGTGAGGTTTCAGAGTTTGATGACCATAGGAATTTGCCTAGGATTTTGTTAAGAACATCAATGATGTGTTTAGTCGGTTTAAGAATTGAAATCTGATGTAAAGGGATAGAGGTTAATATGTGCTTGATCAAGATTATCTTTCCTGCTTGAGATAACAGTTTATTTTCCCAGCTATTAATTATGGACTGTATTGAAGATATAATACTTGAGAAATAAACATTTTTGTTCCTACCTATATAAACTTGGCATCCAAGATATTTGAAGGGAAAGTTACCTTGTAACATTCCTGTTGAGGTTTTAATATCACCAATAGCTCTAAGTGGACAGTGTTTGGCAATATAAAATGAAGATTTTTCAAAATTGATCTTTTGGCCTGAAGCCATTTCATAGAATTGTAGGAAACAATTTAATGTTTTAAGTCCAGATTTAGAATAGTTTAGGAATGTGACAGTATCATCAGCAAAGGATAGATGAGAAATCTTCTGTATTGAATTTGGAAGCTTATAAAACTTCAGGTTTGAATATTGAAACAGGAAGTTTAAGTTCCTTGAAAAGGCTTCTGTCATTATAATGAATAGAAGTGGAGATAGAGGATCTCCTTGTTTTAATCCCCTAGTTGCTTGAATGAAGCAATATGATAATCCATTTATTAAGATGGAGAAAAAAAAATGATTTTAAGTTTTTCATTATTAGTTCAATTATTCTGAAGGAGAAACCTATCTGACCTAATAACTTGGATAAGAAGGTCCAAGAGACTCTGTCAAAAGCTTTCATCATATCAAGTTTTATGATCATGTTAAAACCTTTGGCTTTGGTATTAATGAAAGATGTAAGTTCTTGCATTAGGAGTATATTTTCTGATATATATCTTCCTGTGATGAATGTTGTCTGTTCTGGGCTGATAATGATGTCCATAATAGGTTTAATCCTTTCAGTAATGATTTTGGTTAAGATTTTATTAATAAAATTACAAAGGCTAATTGGTCTGTAATCTTTAAATGAGGAGCAAACTTCTTTTTTTGGTATAAGAATGATTAAAGTGGCTGCAATTGATTTAGAGATGTTAGTTGATGAAAAAGAGATCATGTATAGCATGTAGAACATCAGTGTTAATGATGAGCCAACATTTTTGATAGAAAAAGCCTGAAAAACCATTTGGCCCTGAAGCTGAATGACCATCCCTTATTTTAATTATGGTAGATAGTTCATCCATTGTTACTGGTTTAGTGAGTTTACAGTTTATTTCTTCAGTGATTAGTTTGGGAATATTTCCCAATAACCATGCAGTGTTAATTCCAGAAGGATCTTTGTACTCTTCCGGTAAAAGGTTAGAGAAGTATTTAACACCCTCTGCTGCTATTTCCTCTTGAGTGTTTAAGGTTATACCATTTTCAGTTTTAATTGAAAATATGGTTTGCTTCTTATGCTTAGATTTAACTTTTTGATGGTAGAATTTTGTGTTTTGATCTCCTTCTTTAAGCCATTTTATTCTTGATTTCTGCCTCCAGAAAGTTTCTTGATTAGTCAATGCCAGTGTTAGTTTTGCTTTTTATTTATTGAATTGTTCCAAATTCAATTGTGTTTCATTTTGTAGTAGGGCAGATTCTGCTTGAAGAAAATTTTCTTCACATACTTTAACTGTGTCAAAAATATTCCCAAAAGTGTGTTTATTCAGTATTTAAGAGCAGTTTTTATATTTTTTAGCTTGAATAAGAAATTGTCAATTCCAAATCTATTAGAGGGAATATTCCAAGAATTCTCTACTAACTTCATAAAGTTTGGGTGATTAATCCAACATTCTTGGAACCTAAAGGGGAAGGTTTGTTAAAGAATTTTGTTTCACCTATGGTGAAAAGTAAGGGAGAATGATCTGAATTTCCTCTTGCTAGTGACTTAATGCCAGATTCCTTAAACAAATCCCACCATAGATCATTAGATAATCCTTAGTCTAATCTTTTCCAAACTCTACCTTTGGATCTTATACCTGTCCAAGTAAAAGTAGATCCAGAAGTTGGAATTGTATACATGTTAGCTGCTTTTTGGAAATTATTAAAATTCTGGATATTTTTTGTGTCAGGTTGAGAGTGTTCCAGATATTCTTCCATGGAACTTATGATATTAAAGTTTCCTAATAAGCATAATGGTGAATGGTTATGGTTTAGAAATTGTTTCCATAGTTTGTTTCTTTCATTTATAGTATGTTTGGTATAAATGAAGCCTGTAAAACAATCTTGGGAGATTAATTGATTATGAAATTTGGTTAAAATCATTTGTTCCTCTACTGAGATGATCTGTATTTTAATTGATTCATCCCAAAGAATCCAAATTTTACATTTTGGATCTGAGAAATGATGTTCATATTGAGTCTGGAAGGCCACCTTCTTGATGGAGTTGGCTTCCAACATTGGTTCAATTATGGTTAGGATATTAAGGTGATGTCTTTTTTTAATGTCTTTTAACCTATTTATGGTGGCAGAATTGGCCACTCCCCTAGCATTCCAGACACATATTTTTAATCCTATCATTGAGAAGATTTGTTATGTGTCGAAGCTGAACGGGTAATGACCATTTTAGGGGTTTGTGTGTAGGTTTTTTTATTATGTTTTCTGTTCTTGTTTATGTCAATATTATCTAAGTCCTCTTCTGAGTTTATTAATAAATTAAAGTTATTTTGTGATTCCTGTAGAGCTGTTTTGGAGTTTCCAAAATCATCTATAGACAAAGAGGCTGTAGTTGATTTTGAACTGTTTTTGGTCTTGGAGTGTGAGGAAAGCAGTGGAAAATTGCCTCCGTTTATTTCTATGAAGGTTTCTTCATTACATTCTGTTTCTTCTGTGGTATTATTTGATTCGAAAATTAAGCTATCTTTTTGATGATTTTTATGTGTCTGATTAGAGATAGTTCCTGATATGGGGGTTGAATCTAATATTTTGCTTGGGTATTCAACAATATTAATATTGTTGTTCATATGATCATTAACAGTTGGTGTTACTATTTGTTTCATATTTTGAACATCAAGGCCATGATCTGACTTCAGAAGTTGATCATCAGTAGAATCATTAGGTAATGCTAAAATAACCACTGGGTATTAGCATCTGTGTTTGTTTCAACATTGTTTCTAATATAAGTAACATGCTCAGTACTCATATTTAAATGTGATGAGTTCCCAGTGTTCACATTATCTAATTGATGAGAGTTTAAGGGAGAGACCTGGGAACTTTGACCAAGGTTCAATACTTCAGAACTTGTCTCTTGTATCCCTTTCTGAACCTCTGAAAGAGTGGGGTTATTGTTCTGTTTATCTACTCCCTTATTGAGAGTGTCTTTAGTAACCTACATTTGATTGTTAGATTTGTTCTTCTTGACAGGTATATATATTTTTTCCTAAGAAGATAGACCTGAGGAGGAAGTTTTATTGCCCTTGCCAGTAGGTTTTCTCTGTTCACCTATTGTGTTATTATCTATATTTGTGGAAGGCCTCCAGGCATGAAGAGTTGACTGGGTTTGGTCATTTCTACAAGAGGCAGTAGTGTGTCCTAACTTAAGGCATTTAGCACAATATGCAGGCATATTCTCATATTCCAAGTATTGCCAGAAACCTACCCCTCTAAACTCAATCCAAATCCTTTCCAGTTTTATTTTTGTAATGTCTATTTCAACACAAATCCTAGTTACAGAACAATATCCAAGGGAACCTCGATCTCCTATTGGCTCCAATTGTGCTTAGAGGACTCATCTTCCTTGATAGATTAGAAATCCCCTCAGTAAGAATAGGCTCAAGACCAGGAGATGATACTTAACTCTTTCTACTCTTAATTTCACATGTTAATACTATACGGACTCCAATGAGTTTTCTCTCTTCATTGCACTGGAATGGAATCTACTGTGTTTCTTTTCCCTTTTCAGGTCTGCTGCTGGAACTGGGAGTTCAACCACGGTGCAACTCAAGGATGAACACCTACCTCAATTTTAACTTCACTGGTTGAAGTTCCTTGCTGCTACTCTTGTATCTAGGACTGCTACACTCTCTCTATCTTGCTGCTCTTCCCACAGATTCCTTCCTAATGTTTTCCATGGACTAATAGGGGTCTCGCTTTGGCCGATTCGCCGATCTGTTTATGGACTACATTTGGTAGCAATTTGTAGGAAGTACCTCACTAGACTCTTCCTTTCGATAGCTAGTTATTTAGCATCTTAAGCATCTGTTTTGCTCTCTGATCATCATATTGATGAATTTTGTAAACCAATATGCACTTTCAGGCTTATGCCAGTTCTTTCGGCCTGGGGAGCCAAATAAAATTCCCCCCATCCTTAGGATGGTTTAAACTTAAAAAAAAACACAAATCCTAGCTACATGTGGTCTGGACCGATTCAAAGTAGCTTTATCTACTTTAACTGGTTTACCAATAATATTACCCAGAGATAATAGTACCCATTCATCAAAGAATTGTTGAGGAAGGCCTTACAAAGAAATCCATACTGGGCATATAGGAGAATCAGCATTTGGTGAAAAATTAGGTTCCCATTTAGTAATTCTGAGTGAATAGGATTCGAAATTCCATACCTTGAAGCCAACAGCGATAATAGTCCTCCTGCAAAGAAAAATGAATTAGTACCTGATGGTTATCCAAAAGTGATATATCCGTGTGACCTTTGAAATCAGCGGTTTGGAAATCTCGTCTGAGGCGATCTAATTGTGGTCTACTTCGAGCAAATTTCCCTATAAGGGTTAGCCTAAGAAGAGCCTCGAGCCTTTCCCATTCGTCGCTGTTAAAACTCAATCCAGGTTCTCCTAGATGTTCTATAGGTTTTTTTGGATTGAATGGACCTCTGGATTAGGAAGGTTGGGAAAGATCGGAATCAGAGATAGGGCGTAGGGATCGAAGTAGTTCTTTGCCTAGAGCTTGCTTATAGGAGAAAGCCGGTTGAGGTTCCGGCGGTGGTGGTGGTGGCTCCGCCATTGGCATCGCCATTGATTCGGACCGTAGATAGGGTTTCAGATCGAGGAAGAAGGTTAAATCACCTCAGAGCAAAGAGAAGGTATTGTTGTTACATAAAGATCTGTAATTGTGTCTTATTATTTTATTGTTCTGGGTAATCTTGTAATTTTTGTTCTATTAAATCTATCTGATTTTCCAATTGATTTTCTGATTCTTCTTCTGATTCAGAAGAAGATGGGTTTGATGAACTAGAATCTTGGGGATTTACTTGAGATATAACTCCTATGCTTTTTGAAGTGCTAGCTTTATCCTTTTTTATTAATGATACCAAGTTTTCCATATTTTTTGGAAATGAAGATACTTGAATGACAGTTAAAACTAATGAAAAATTATCAGCAGCAAATGGTACTCCAATGACAATTAATAAAAAATTACCAAATGGTTTTGTATGTAATAATGATTACTGTAGTAAACAGTCATTCCTCATACTGGAAAATGTGTCACATGATGCAGTATTAGGAAATCCATTCTTATATCAAATTATCCCTTTTAAGAAATATATATATATAGACACATATATGTGTGTGTGAATTTATCAAGTTAACGATTCATGCAATATCAAAAATCCTGTCAACTTTCTCTTCCACCTTCTGTCCTCACCGGTAACGGCTATTGCCGCCGTTAACGGCAAACCCAACTGTGAACATCTGAGCGACTGAGAAGGCCACTGACGAGCCGACCGCGACGAAAAAAAAATTTCCTTTTCTTTCATACCGTTATCTGACAATAACGGTCATAAACGGACAAATCCCCCCTTTTCTTATGGCGGCACATCCGCCTGCCCGTAGCGGCAATGTGGCGGGCAAAACCTTTCTCCAGACCCTAGCAAACCGCCCCCCTCCACTGCATGCTAACCTTCCGTCCAATCCTGAAATTGTCCCCAAGATGCTATATAAAGGAGATATAGCTTGCCTTGTCATGCGCAAAGAAGCTGAAATCCTCGCATCACACTATGAAAAATGCCCTCGTTGGCAAATTTGCAAGAGGCAAGTCACCGATGGTCAAGCTAAATGAGGCATTTCAATCTGTCGGTTTCAAAGGTAGCTTTCAAATCGGCTCGATTGATTTCAGACATGTCCTGATACGGTTCCAAGAAAAAGAAGACTACCAGCGTTTCTGGCTAAAAGGTCATTGGATTTTCCTTGGTGCTCATATGAAAGTGCTGAAATGGACAATGGATTTTTCTCCAGAAGCAGAATCCTCAATCGTTCCGGTATGGGTTACTATCTCTTACGTACCTGTGTTTTTCTACAATACTGCAATGATAAAGTCGATGGGCAATCAAATTGGTAATTTCATAAAAATGGATGCTGCTACTGAGGCTCTATCTAGGCCATTTGCTGTCAAGCTATGTGTGGAAATAGATCTTAAGAAAAAATAGTCTACCTTCATTAGAGTAGGAATAGAGGAGGATGGGGTAGAATATAATGTGATGAAACTCCCTCTGGAATTTGATGAGCTTCCACTGTACTGCTACCACTGTAAATCCATAGGTCATGATGACAATCAATGTGTACATCTCCACCCTGAACTTAAGAGAAGTAGACCTTTTAAGAAAGTTCATCCTACCACTGATGGCACTATGCTACATAAAGATGGAAAGGATATGGTTCCTCCTGTTTTGAATGCTGGCTCATCTAGAGTTTCTGCTCAAGACAAGGTTCAGACAATTAAGTACCAGGAAAAGGCTCATAAATCCAAATATGTGCCAAAAACAAAAGTAGCGCTTACTGATGACCTGATGGTTGATAATAAGGCCGTAAACACTAAAGATGGTGTTATTTAGGAGGTTACTAAAGTCAATGAGGTCACTAAGGTCACCAAAGTCATCACAGAGGATAATGGGGAACCAGAACCTCCTATTAAGCTTGTGAATGATGTACATCTTTCTATGGATGTTCCTGAAATTGTGGACATCACGGAACAAGAAGAAACCTCTCAACAAGAAGAAATCAATGAAGATTCTCAGTCAAAGGCCCCTGTGGTGGTCTCTCTAGCAGAAACTTCATCTGGATTCCATCTTCAGCACTTCGACACACCTACACAACAACAACTTTCCCCCACTCAGGACCTTCACCCCAAAACCTATGCTGGCAATTCCTCCTCCTCTGCACCACCACACTTTAACAGTAAGAAAGCATCTGCTAGGGATGGCACCCCGGCCAAAAGAGGTAAGACTTTCTCTCCTTTGAATACAATTTTGGCTGCTAAAAATTTTATCTTCTCTCAGCAGAGATCCAAACAAAACAGGTTCCTTCTCCTGGCTGAACCTGAAAACTCTGTGGAAGTTTCTGAATCGGTCTTTGAGGCTCCTGCTACCAGTGCTGAGGGTCCGGCTCCCAGTACTGAGGTTCCATAAATCCCTGTTTTAAATCCTCCTCAGGATATGCCCCACCAGGTAGCACAGGTAAGTCCCACAAAGAACCAGAAAAAGTCCTCCAAGTCTAGGAAATCTGCTAAATTAGACAAGCAAGGAAAATCTAGCACTTCAGCTAATGACACCTATTTAACTCAGTTAAATACTATCATGACTAGATCAAAAAGCACTAATGATGTTTCTCTATGAATAGCACAACTATAAAAATAAAATTCCTGGTTTGGAATCTCAGAGGAATGAACACTTCTATGCTTAGACTTTCTAATCTAATCACTAAGCACAACTTTGAACTTCTCTGCATTATTGAACCTAAACATGATAACATGCAATGCAAACATTATAGACAACTACTTCATTATGACAATTGCATGTATGCCAGTAATGGACAGATTTGGCTTTTTTGGAATACCAACTTGTCATTATCTTTTAAAGCTGATAATATTCAGTTTCTAGCTGTAACTTTGAACTCTCTAACTCTCAATAAAAGTATGGATGCATTTTTTGTTTATGGTCTGAGAACTAGAAATGGTAGGAAAGATCTATGGTCTGACCTTAGGTCTTTTGTTCACTCTGAGTCAATTTTTATTGAAGATTTCAATGCTATTACATCTATAAACGAATATAAAGGTCATTCTACTCCCAAACTTGGTAGTATGAAGGACTTTAATGAGTTTATTAATGTAATGGCACTGGATGAAATAAACACTATTGGGAATTTTTTTACTTGGAGCAACAACAGACTTAGGAACCCTACTAGACAAAGGTTAGATAGAGGTCTCTATACATCATCATGGTCATCCACTTTTCCTGATTCTTCTGTTCAATTTTTAAATAGAGCTTCTTCTGACCACAATCCTATGATTCTTTCCATTGGCAGTGATATTCAATCTGTCCCTATGCCTTTTAGATTTCTAAATACTTGGTATAAAAGGAAAGAATTCAGGGATGTTATCAAACAGAACTGGAATCTTCCTATCCGTGAAACAGGAATGCTTGGCTTTTTTCTTAAATTAATAAAACTGGAGAAGGAGCTTAAAATTTGGAATATGGACCACTTCGGTAATGTCCATGAGAATGTGATTAAAGCTGAATCAGTTCTAGGTTTCCATGAATCTGAATATGATATAAATGCTTCCATTGAAAACCTTGTTAGAGTAAAAGAAGCTAAGGCTAGGTTGGTCAAAGCTCTCGCAGAGCAAAAGAATTTTTGGAAACATAAGGCTAGGGTAAAATGGCTAAAGGAAGGGGACAGTAATACCAAATTCTTTCATAACTCTGTTAAAGAAAGAAAAAGTAGGCTTGGCATCACAAAAATTAAGAGCAGTAATAACCAATGGCTAGATAACATGCAAGATATTGAGAATGAAGCCATTAACTATTACAAGGATCTCTTAACCGAAGATAGTACCCCTGATAGCAACCTGTTTCAATCTCATTTCTTAAGCCAAATCCCTAAATTGATCAACAGTGAAGACAATGCTAAATTGCTACAACCTGTTGTACTTTCTGAGCTTAAAGAAATAGTTTTTAGCTTGAACAGAAATGGAACTCCTGGTCCTGATGGATTCACTCCCATTTTCTATATCAAATCATGGGATGTCATTGCCAATGATTTATTGTCTGCAGTACATGATTTTTTATCTAGCAGCAACATTCCTAGGGGTATCAGCAGCACTTGGATCACAATTATCCCTAAAAAGGATATTCCCGTGTCTTTCGATGATTATAGGCCAATAAGTCTTTCTAATGTTGTGAATAAAATCTGCTCTAAGGTGCTTATGGAAAGACTTAAACCCCTTATGCCCAGGATTATCTCTCCACAGCAAACTGCCTTTCTTAAAGGAAGAGATATCTCTGATAATGTTCTACACCTTCAAGAAATGGTCAGATTCTTGTACAGGAAAAATAGAACTCCTAATTGTATTGTTAAACTAGACCTCAGGAAAGCATTTGATAGAGTTAAGTGGTCCTTTCTATATTGTGTGCTAGCTAAATTTAGTTTCCATGCTAAATTCATTTTTAGTATTATGAAGAATCTATCACAGTCATGGTTCTCAATTCTGATAAATGGTAAGCCTGTGGGTTTTTTCCAAGCATCAAGAGGTCTTAAACAAGGTGATCCTCTCTCTCCTTTCTTGTTCAATATTTTTTCAGAAGCATTTAGCAGGAGCTTAGCTTTTATTTTTCAAAATGGTAAGCTAGCCTACTATGATTTACCTGGTCAGGCTCTTCAAACCTCTCACCTCTCTTATGCAGATGATACAGTGGTTTTTCTTAAAGCCAATACTCAAACTTTGATTAGGTTTAAAGCCTTCTTATCTAAGTTTGAGGATACTACTGGCCAAAAGATAAACTACAACAAGAGTGATATTTTCATTAGTAGGCATGCTTCTGTTCATCAAATTACCTCTGTTAGGACAATTCTTGGCATGAAAATTGGTAAACTTCCTTTTAAATACTTAGGTGTCCCCATCTTTCATGGCTTTGCAAAAAAAATATTTTTCCAACCATTAATAGAACAGATTGATTCTAGGTTAAATAGTTGGAAAAATAAGTGGCTTTCAACTGGGGGAAAAATCACTCTCATTCAGTCATGTATTTATTCTACTCCACAGCATATTTGGTCTGTTCTTAAACCTTCAAAGGAGATTATTCACACCATGGAGAGAAAACTGAGTAGATTTTTCTGGGGGTGCATGATCTGAAACCTAAAAGGGCATGGAGGAAATGGAATGCTCTCTGCTATCCCATTAACCAAAATGGCCTAGGTTTCAGATCAATTCCCACCATCATTACCACCTGCTCAGTAAAATTGTGGTGGAAATATCAAATTGTTGATGCCCCATGGACCCATTTTATTGCTTCTCTGCCACCCTCCTTTAGAACCTCATCAAATTGGAAAAAATTTTGCTATGTTAATGCATGGGCTGAGTCTCATTCTAGAGTGATAGTTGGTACAGGTTCATGTAATTTCTGGTCATCCAACTGGATGGACTTATGTCCTGTTATGGATCTGTGTGACCAGAGTCTTGTTGACATTCCAACTGACTGTACAGTGGCTAATTTCATCTTTCACAAGGACACTCTTCTTCCTAAAATCTCTCCTTTTCTCTCACCTAATGCTGTCTCTCTTTTGCAGGGTGAAACACTCTCTCCACACAGACAGGATAGGTTAATATGGAAACCTAACAAAAAGGGAAGATTCTCCTTTCACTCTACATATCAATTGCTCAGATCACAAAGAGGTAATATTGCCTCAATTCAGCACCTCTGGAATCCAAGGGTTCAAAAGAAAGTCTCAGTTTTTATGTGGAGATTGATTAACTCTTTCCTCCCGTTAGATAATGTTTTGAAAAAGATGAGTTTTTGCATGCCTTCAAGATGTTGTATGTGCTATCAGCATGAGGAATCTCTAGATCATTTGTTTAATTCATGTCCTTTTTCCATTCACATTTGGAAGACAGTGCATGAGTTTATGGGTATTAGGGATGGAATTTTTCCATCCATATGGGAAAGACTGTCATGCTACCTCACATATTCTGGCCTCAGCTCTTTACATTCCTTGATCATTAAATTAGCACCTTCAATAACTTGCTGGAACCTCTGGAAGGTCAGGAATAAATATTTGTATGACAATGTGCCTCCACTGACCAGCTTTGTTGTTTCACAGATCAGGGATCAGATCTTCTATTCTTTCAGTGCTAAACCTGTTTATGTTTCTTCTGTTTTTGACTTGGGTATTGCAGATCACTCCTTTCTTCCTCTAATCAAATCTGCCCCTAAGCCAAATTTTTTTTAAATTGCTTGGTCTAAACCATGCATAGGTTTTAAAGTTAATGTTGATGCTGCATGGTGTGGTCTTTCTAAAAAGTGTGGGCTTGGTATGATCATCAGAGATAATAGAGGTGGTTTCATTGATGCACACAGGAAGTATACAAATGCTAAAACTCCTCTAGAAGCAGAACTTAGGGCAATTTTATTTGCTCTTCAGAGGCTGCTGGTTGCATGCTATTCAGTTCCTATCTGTATTGAATCTGATTGTCTTAATGCAGTCTCCTTTGTTCTGAACCCATCACTCTTGCAAACTACTATCTAAGAAGGATAGAAGTTTAGCCTTCGCAACAAGTAGTGAAAGTAGTAAATAATTTGCATGTTCAATGATGGATAAGAGGTTTGGAAGTGGAAGTCAATTGTCCCCTTTGTTTACATACTTTTATATGTATCTATGTATGCATGTGTTTAGTATGTTTTCTCCTATATATATGTTTGAAACACTTAAAAAGATCCCTCTTCTCGTGGACGACCCCGACTTGCCATCATCTACTTAATTGTAGATAGGAAGCATTTAGGGCTTAAAAGTATTAACTTTGAGAGGTATGGCGACGACCTCCCAAATTTTGGCGCCGCTGCCGGGAAAGAGGCGTTTATTTTAAAGTGTTTAGGCATATTATGTGTGATTATGTGCTATTTGTAAATATTTGTTACTTTGGTTTTATTTTGATTTCTTAGTTTATTTTCCATTTTTGCTTGGCTTGGAGACGTATTGTTCGAGTTCTTGGTGTATGGTTCGCACGCGATCCTCTTCACAAGAACCCTTACACTATGACCCCGAGTAGGAGTTGAATTTGAGACGGGCTAGGAGGCTTTCTTTGGAAAGTGTGAATAACACCCCTCCTAGTGACCATTTTGCGGATACATCTTCATCAATAGAACATCAAATCGAGAACGAAAATGAGCATCCAAGAGGGGAACCTCGCCATCCTCCTTTCCCCCAAAGAGAGATCCCCTTGGGGCAACCCTTGTTGAGAGACGTCATGGCTCCCAACCTTGATCAACAACCAATGTTTATCGAGTACCCCGTGGTTGGACCAAATGGGCATTTTGAGCTAAATATCGGGTTCATCAACTTGCTACCCGCCTTCCTTGGTAGGCAAGGGGAGAATGCTAACAAGCACCTCACTGAGTTTCACTTCTTGTGTGGTGGTACGGTACCCCATAGAGTGGATGAAGATTTTTATAAATTGAAGGCATTCCCTTTAACACTGAGGGATGGTGCAAGAGATTGGTTCCACTACCTACCGCCCAAGAGCATCAAGAGTTGGCTTGATATGAAAACAAAGTTTCTAGCCAAATACTTCCCGGCCTCGAGGTCCGCCACCTTGAAGAAGGACATAATCAACATCCTTCAGTGGCATGAAGAGTCTCTTTTCTACTATTGGGAGAGGTTCAAGAGGCTTCTTGCAAGTTGCCTCTACCATGGTTATTCGGAGGGAGATTTGGTGTATTACTTCTATAATGGCCTTCTTGATGAGGACCAACGGTTGGTTAGAAGTTCGTGTGGTGGCACCCTCGGGAAAAAAACTTCCTCTGAGGCTATGCAATTGTATGAAAAGCTAGCGGAAGAGTCGAGAAACTTTAGCTCAAGGGCCGAATTGAGAAGGAGAAACCCGATGCCCATGAGTGACTTTTCCAATAGTGGGAAGCTAGAGGATCAAGTTTCGGCCCTCACATCCATGGTGAAAACTTTGATGACAAAGCCTAGAGGAAATGCGCCACATGTTAAATCATGTGAAATTTGCTACTTAGCGCATCCTACGAACACTTGCCCCACTTTTCAAGAGGACTACGTTGAAGAAGTGAGTGCCATGGGGTATCACGGGAATCAAGGATACCAAGGTGGTCAAGGCTACCAAGGATATCAAGGGTACCAAAACTGGCCATACAATTCGGGAATTGTGATAACCTGAACCTCCGGTATGGAAACCCTCAAGGAAGCCAAAGCTCTCAACCATACCGGCCTCCTCAACAACAATATAGGCCACCTCAACCACAATTCCAAAGACTCCAAGACAAACCCCGAGACCAAGGGGAGGGCTCGGGGCTATCCAAGGATGAGGTGTTGCAAGCTGTTCACTAGTTGGGCATGAGCGCGGAAAAGAGCGAGAAATTCCAAGATGAGGCCAAAGCAAGCATCAAGAACTTGGAAACCCAAGTGAGCCAAATAGCCCAAATGGTGAACCGGATGGAAGCCCGGGAAAAGGGTAAACTACCCTCCCAACCGGAAATCAATCCTAGGCAAAATGCAAGTGATATCGCTTTGAGAAGTGGTAGAGAGGTCGGGGCTTCACCGGATAATGAAATTGTTGAAAAGGAGCCCAAGAGAATTGAGGTGTTTGAAAAAGGAGTTGAGAAGGAGGAAGTCCATGAGAAGAAGACCGAAGAGTTAGCCAACAAGGGCAAGGAAGAAGAAATTGAGTTGGAGACATTGCCACCAAGACTGAAGTCAACCTCCATCCTAGAACCCTCATCGCCTCCACACAAACGAGCAAAGATGGTGGAGATCCCTCCATATGTGCCAGAGCCCCCATTTCTGGAAGCCTTGAGGGACAAAAGGAGGAAGGAGGACAACAAGGACATCTACGAAGTCTTTCGTAGATGTGAGGTAAACATTCCACTCTTGAATGCCATTGAAAAAATTCCTAGATATGCTAAATTTCTTAAGGAGTTGTGTGTTGTGAATAGAAAACAAAGGGCCAACAATAAGTTGAAAAATGGAAAAAGTGAGCATGTTTCCGCCTTGTGTCAAAAAGAGCTACCTCCTAAATGTAGTGATCCCGGCATGTTCACGATCCCGTGCATAATAAGAAATACACATTTTGAAAAAGCTATGCTTGATTTAGGTGCATCCATAAATGTGATTCCTTACTCTTTGTATGAAAATCTCAACTTGGGTACATTGCACAAAACCGGGGTGGTAATCCAATTGGCCGATCGTTCTAGTGCATACCCTAAGGGTATTGTCGAGGATGTGTTGGTTAAGGTGGATTCCTTAGTTTTCCCCACGGATTTTTATGTCCTTGACATGGAGCATGATAAACATGCCGCCTCGATTTTATTAGGAAGGCCATTTTTTAAAACATCTAGGACAATGATTAATGTGCATAAAGGTACCCTCACCATGGAGTTTGATGGAATAAAAGTAGAGTTTAACATAAATGACTCTATGAAGTATCCTAGTGAAGAACATGCTTGCCTTGCCCTAGATGTTGTTGAAGAAGTTGTGCAAGATGTTTTTGAACTAAGTGGTGAAGATTCTTTGTTAGTTGCTTTGCAATGTGATGTTAATGATGCCCACAATGTATACTCTATGAGCACTAACTTGAAGGAAAGCTTTGAGGATTTGAACTTGCTTGAAGAAATGAGACCGAGTGTCTCAAAACCTCCCCCTCTACTCTTAGAGGAACTTGAGGAACTGGAATTCCTCCCCTCACTTGTGAAAGCCCCTGTGCTTGTCCTCAAACCTTTGCCAAATGACCTCAAGTATGCATTTATTGGGGAAGGGGAGACGCTTCTGGTTATCATTTCGAGCAAGCTCACCAAGGAGAAAGAAGAAAAGTTGATGGTGGTGTTGCGGGAGAACAAGGAAGCAATTGGATAGACTATTGCCAACATTAAAGGCATAATTCCATCCACTTGTATGCACAGAATCTTGTTGGAAGAAGATGTGAGACCTGTCTGATAACCCCAACACCGTTTGAACCTACCTATGATGGATGTGGTGAAGGCGGAAATCCTCAAGTTGCTTCAAGCGGGCATGATATATCCAAGCTCGGATAGCAAATGGGTGAGCCCAACTCAGGTGGTACCCAAGAAGAGTGGGATAACGGTAGTCGAAAATAAGAAGGGTGAAATGGTGCCCACTCGAGTTCAAAATGGGTGGCGAGTTTGCATTGACTACCGGAGATTGAATGTGGAAACTCGAAAGGATCACTTCCCGTTGCCATTCATTGATCAAATGCTTGAGAAGTTAGTAAGCCACTCCTTCTATTGCTTTTTGGATGGGTACTCAGGGTATTTTCAAGTGGCTATCGCCCCGGAAGACCAAGAGAAGACCACCTTCACGTGCCCCTTTGGTACGTTTTCTTACCGATGCATGCCTTTTGGGTTATGTAACGCCCCCGCAACTTTCCAAAGGTGTATGGTAAGCATTTTCTAAGAATTTGTTGAAAATTTTATCGAGGTATTCATGGATAATTTCACCATTCATGGTAATTCTTTTGACAACTGTTTAGCAAATTTAGCGCAAGTTCTTAAACATTGCATTGATACTAATCTTGTGCTAAATTCTGAGAAATGTCATTTTATGGTAGAGAGAGGTATTGTCTTAGGCCATGTTGTCTCCTCTAAGGGTATTGAGGTTGACAAGGCAAAGATAGACACGATTCAAACTTTGCCTTATCCTACTAATGTGTGCGAAGTGCGCTCTTTTCTTGGCCATGCAGGATTCTATCGCCGGTTCATCATGGATTTCTCAAAGATAGCATCTTCTCTATGTAAATTGTTGCAAAAGGCTGTGGAATTTGTGATGGATGAGGGGTGTAAAGGGGCGTAAAGGGGCCTTCGATACATTTAAGGGAAGGTTAGTCTTGACCCCTATCATACAACCCCCGGATTGGTCGTTGCCTTTTGAGATAATGTACGATGCGAGTGACTACGCCGTTGGAGCTGTTCTTGGTCAAAGGGTGGGGAGAGTGCCTCACACCATCTACTACGCATCCATGTCCCTAAATGAAGCCCAAAGGAACTACTCCACCACTGAAAAGGAGTTGCTAGCAGTGGTATTCTCTTTAGAAAAATTTCGATCTTACTTGCTTGGTACAAAAGTTATTATGTACACTGACCATGCAGCGCTTCGTCATTTAATGACGAAGAAAGAGGCCAAGCCAAGATTGATTAGGTGGATCCTACTTTTGAGCGAATTTGAGTTGGAGGTGCGGGACAAGAAGGGTGCAGAAAACCTTGTGGCCGATCATTTGAGCTGGTTGACTCCGGGGGAAGACATTGAGGTAAGCCCCGCAATGAAAGAGCAATTACGGGAGGAATTCCCTGATGAACAATTGTTCACCATTAGGGATCTCCAACCGTGGTATGCTGACATTGTAAATTTTCTTGTTGCCGGTAAGTTCTCTCCTCATTTTTCTGAGGCCCAAAAGGATAAATTAAAGAGTGATGCTAAGTATTATGTGTGTGATGATCCCTTTTTGTGGAGACATTGTGCGGATCAAGTTGTTAGGAGATGTATCCCTGATAGTGAAGTACACTCAATTCTTGAATTTTGTCATTCTCATGCATGTGGCGGTCATTTTGGAGCAAAGAGAACCGCTAGGAAAGTTTTAGAGAGTGGGTTTTATTGGCCTACGTTGAATAAGTATGCATACACCTTTTGCAAATCTTGTGATGAATGCTAGAGAGTAGGAAATATCTCCACTAGGAATGAAATGCCCCAAAGACCTATTTTGTATTGTGAAATCTTTGATGTTTGGGTTATTGACTTTATGGGGCCTTTCCCTAGTTCTTATGGCTTTACGTACATTCTTCTTGCTGTTGATTATGTGTCGAAGTGGGTTGAAACAAAACCCACTAGGACTAACGATTCTAAAGTGGTTGCAGAATTCTTGAAAGATAGCATCTTTTCTAGGTTTGGGGTACCCCGAGCCTTGATTAGTGACAGTGGCACCCATTTTTGCAATCAGAACATAGCGGCACTCTTGAAGAAGTATGGCGTCACTCACAAGACATCAACCACCTATCACCTACAAACCAACGGGCAAGCCAAAGTTTCCGATCGGGAAATCAAGTCCATCCTTTAAAAAACAGTTAACCCTAACCAGAAGGATTGGAGTTCTCGGTTGAATGATGCCCTGTGGGCGTATAGGACGGCTTACAAGACACCAATCGGACCGTCCCCATACCGGTTAGTGTTTGGTAAGCCTTGTTATCTACCGGTGAAAATTCAGCACAAGGCTTACTGGGCGGTCAAAGAGTTTAATCTTGATGTAGATGAAGCTGGTTTGCATAGGAAGTTACAATTGGATGAACCGGATGAGATCCGGAGGGAGTTCTATGAGAACACCAAGATCTACAAAGAGAAAACAAAGGTGTGGCATGAAAAGATGATCATCAGGAAGGATTTTGACGTTTGTCAAAAGGTCCTCCTATTTCAATCTCGCCTTCGCCTATTCCCAGGTAAGTTAAGGTCCCGATGGATCGGTCCTTTTGAGGTGGTTAATATATTCCCGCATGGTGCGGTGGAGATTCTAGATCGAGCTAAGTCCAATACCTTCAAGGTTAATGGATAACATTTGAAACCTTACCACGAGACTTTTATACCGAAAAAAGGAGAGGACGTTGATCTCCTCGATCTGGTTTGTGAGTAAGCTCCAAGGAGGGAAGTAAGTCGTGGCAACGACGTTAAATAAACTTAGTTTTGATCATCCGGATTGTCATTCGTGACTTTCTGTTGATGTTGTTTAGTTTTGAGCTTTTATCGTTAAGCTTCATTGTTTTGCTTTACGCTTTTCACGGGTTGTTTTCTGCATGATTTTGTAGCAATTTTGAAGCCAAGGCATTGGATTTTGGAAGGGGGAAATACTTGGATTCGAGAAGGAAGGACTTGGACAAGAGAAAGAAGCAGAAAAAATTTCTAAGTGCCAAGTTTATGGCCCGTCGCGAGTAGCGACGGGCTCAGAAATATTTTGTCAAAAATTGGACCCTCGGATGCAACTTTCCGCGAGTCGCGACGACATCGCGATGCCTCATCGTGAGTCACAATGGACACGTTATGAGTCGCGACGGGCTCAGAAAAATTTGGGTAAAAATCAACCCTCGGATCCAACTTTCCGCGAGTCGCGGTGACATCGCGATGCCTCATCGCGAGTCACGACGGACACGTCGCAAGTCGCGACGAACTCAGAAGTTTTGAAAAAAATAACCTCGGATCCCACTTTCCGCGAGTCACGATGACCTTGCGATGGTTTGTCGCGAGTCATGACAGACACATCGCGAGTCGCGATGGACACGAAAGCAAAACAGATTTAAAAATTGGATTGCAGCAGTTTCTTTTCCAAAATCGTTCTACAATTCGCTTTTCCTCTTCCAATCTACCTGTCCATCTTCCATCCCCCTCTACCCACACCGCCTCGCCTTCGCGCTGCCGCCGCCTATCAAGCCTCCACACTCTCCACACCTCAAATCACCATCACCATTGTAAAGAACCCAAACCCTAGATTTTGGGGGTTTTGAAGCTTTAGGCAATTCAAACCCGAATTGATCATGGGCTCCCATTTTTCTTCTTCCTAAGCGTATTATTGGTACACTTCTTCACTCTATTGGGCCCTAATTGTGATTAAGAATGTATATTCTACTTATTGGATATTGTGTAGATTGTGTGTTATGGTGTTTGGAATTTAAATCATTGATCTTGGTTGATTGTGGTGAATATGTTGTGCTTGTAGTTTTATTTGATGAGGGTTGTGTGTATATTTTGTAATTGAAATTTATACAGTATATTTTCTTAGTGCCGTTTTGACTGTATTATGCCTGCTTGGTTTTGGAATGTGTGCATTCGTGTTGTTTTGGCTGGAGAGTAGATGGTCACTTATACTGTATTTGAAGCATGTTAGCCCTTGAGTAAACATACTTGTTATTGGGATAAAGTGTTAGTGTGCTTTGGAATGCTATTTTGTTTAGAGTAGTTTGGCCATGGAATGTAGAGGTTGACATTGTCACTGTACTAATGATGGCTAAATTAGTTGAGCATAACTGTGATTTTGAAATATAGCATATTGATTTATACTATGTGAGAACTTCATTGATTTGATGGTATGGGCTTGTTGGACATAATGTAGATTGTATATGCAATCGCAATTAGAACTTAAACTAGTTGAGTTGATTTTGATTCGGCCTGTGATGATGAACTAGTTTAAGATTGGTTATAGATTTGCCATATTGCATATACATATATTCCTTTGTGTTTGACCAGTTTGCTGTGATTGATAAATATGGCCCCCAAGAAGAGATCTAGGGCTCCCCCACAAGACGAGCGCACTGCCGCTCCACCTCCACCTCCGTCACCAGCTCCGAAATTGGGCCCTATACCTTCCCCTCCAGATTGGTACATGGGCTTGACCCGGATCACCGGTCCTATGCAGAGAGATGGGAGGCCCTAGAGAAGCGCATACTTAAAGAGACCAGTTTTGTTGATGAGCCTACATTGGATGTCCTCGGCCTCGCGCAGCCTGTGAGATGCCTCCTCGCCAAAGGGGGAATGTAGAGATTTATGAGCAAGAGCGCGCCCTCTTACCAGAGGTACACATTGGAGTTCTTGTCCACAGTCCGTATGAGCAGCATGAGGGGTGATCAACCCTGTGAGAGGTACATTGCCTTTCACCTAGATGACCTATCTTGGCAACTGACCGTCTCACGGGTTGAGGGGGCATTTGGTTTTGACACCTCCGAGATACGAAACAGACTGGACCCACAGGCCCAAGAGCGGTCAATTGAGGATGAGATGCAGTTCTGGAATGTTATCAATATGAGGCTGAAGAACTCCCATGACAAGAGTAGCGCCATCATTCACCCTGCACTCCGCTATGTGCACCGACTCTTAGCTGGCATAGTCTTTTGCTCTGCGGAGCCGATGAATGTGCCAGACAATGAAATTCACTTCCTATGGCACTTGACGAGTGAGGGGCCAAGATATGGGCTGTGGGCAGAGCTGTGGATGATAAGGATTGTGGAAGTGGCAGGAAAGGCCAAGGGGAAGATCATGGTCGGAAGGATGACAGGCCTTCTAGCTGAGTACTTAGGATTAGTCCCTTCGGCCAACTTTCCACGTTTGGGGAGGCAGATATCTTATCTGATCACCGTTGAGTCGCTTGTTCGATTTGAGATGCTCAGTGTCACCAGGACCACTGGGCTCTTCCATTGGTTATACAATGCGAGGAAGGTCACATTCATGGCACTTCCTCAGCAGAGCAAGACGAAGCTGGAGTTTGACACACCGCTGGGAGATTTGGTGATCTCCACAGAATCCTCATGTACACCTGAGTTCCAGCGTGAGCTCCGCGACCTCGGGCCAGCCCCTCTCCAGCGTGACGATAGCACCCTACATTCCTCGGAGCAGCAGCAGCAGCAGTATTACTCTCCACAGCCACCACCACAGATGGATCCTATACAGGAGGATGATGCTACACCTCACTACTCCCAGCCTCTGCCAGATTTCTGTGAGCGGATGATGCAGACCATGCACGATGGTTTCCACCGCCAGGACAGCATAATTTTGGAGCACAACGTGTTTGTCTCCCAGGCTTTGATCGATATGGATGAGGAGATTGACATCCTGTCAGCTCGCATTCATGAGTTACAGTCCCAGTCGGGTGGTGCGTCAGGCCCCGATCTAAGAGCAGAGAGGCGGAGGGCATGGATGCAGAGAAGCACAGAGTGGCTAGCACAGTACCAGCAGTGCTACTCCGGCGGTGGCCCGTCCTCATCACAGCATTGATTGAGTGAGCATCACACTTTTCCCCTTTCCATACTTTGCTTTAGACGGTTTTGCCCTAGTCTACATTGAGGGCAATGTAGTGTTCTAAGTATGAGGAGGGGTATCTACTATTGTTAGGTGATTAAGGTTGGAGACACTTTTTCACTAACTCTTTTGTTTTATTTTGGATATTTTCTCCCTTTTATTTTGGGATGTTTTGTTTTTGATGTACTTGGATAATGTTGGTTTTGATACTTTTCTTAACCTTCACATTGGGAAAGCAATTTGCTACTTTTTGGATTGGAGACACGTGAAAAATAACTGGAAATTTTTTTTTAAAAGAGAGAATCCTGCTAAGTTGAAAACCCGAGAGGGCAACTTAGATAACATTGGGGGCCCGGATAGGTCAAAAACCCAAAAGAGCGGCCTAGGCAAAAATGAGAGGCTAAATGTGTGGAAAAAGGTGAGATATGAGCCAAAGAAACATGATGTGTGGCTAGGATGAAAACCCGAAAGGGCTCCTAGGCAAAATGAGAGAAAGCGAGAGAAATTGAAAAAAAAAACATTAAGTGTTTACTCATTTGCCGGCGATGGAGTCATAAGGATGCGGTAACCACACGGATGGATTGGGTAGCTTCACATCTTGAGGACCTTTTGGGAATGAGAAATTTAGCGGGAAAAGATGGAGTAAGTTATGAAATTCTTGATCATTAAGATGCTTTGTTTTTAGGTTGATATATTGATGTAAAGTGGAGCATGTGTTTTGAACCTTATATACACTTTTGGCTTCATCTTTTATCATTGGATTTGGGATTATCAATTCGGGATTTGGAGATGTCTTAGGGAAATCAATGAATTGATGGGATAATATGGTTTGGGTAGATTTAGGAATAGGGGTTGTGGGAAACTTCTCATTTGACTTTAACATTGGGATGTGTGATATTGAGAGTTTTGTGAGGTATTGATTTGGGGGATTAGTAGTTAGGATGTGGATATATCATTTCCTTCGAATGCTTGGATCTTTTCTTACTCGAGGGCGAGTAAGGTTCAAGTGTGGGGAGTCTTGATGTGTCCATTTTATATGCATAATTTAGTACTATTTAGGGCCACTTTTGTGCTCTTTTATTATCGAGAACTTGTGTTTTACCTTGAAATTCTCTTAGGAGGGGTAAGAGCAACTTTATGCTCTTTTACCTCTTCTAAGTGGATTTTGTGTGACAAGGGAAGAACACGGAGGCAATGAAGACCGGAGGCCATTGAAGACTACACTTTCGAAGACTTTTGAAGACTCGCTTCGAAGACATGAAGACCGGAAGCCATTGAAGACCATTTTTGGAGTCGTTGAAGACTTGGAGATTGAGAGGGATGACTATGAAGATGACTGCGTGCCACAAGAAGAAGAAAAAGGCACAATGCAAAATTCTGTCACCCGTCGCGAGTCACGATGGCCTCGTCGCGATGACCGTCACGAGTCGCGACGAGCCATCGCGAGTCGCGACCGACGGGTGGCCAGAATTTCACCTTATCTTCTTTGTACTATAAATACCATTCTCTTTCCTCTCATTCATACCTTTTCTCAGCTGCAATTATAGTACTGTTTCAAACCCTTTTCTTCCATTTTTCATCCTTGAATTCTCTTTTTTTTTATGATTAGTTGTTTAGCATTGATTAGCATGAACTCTTGTAGCTAATCTATCTCTTGGGAGCAATTGACTAAGGCTTCCAAACCCATGTCTTAAGAACAATTTGTAGCTTATTTATTGCTCTTACTATTATGCATTTCTGGAGCATTGAATGTTTTTTTTGATATCATTAATGTTGTTGAAAGCTTGAGTATATGAAATACTTGTATGAATTGCTTTCTAGGGTTTGGGGGAAGTGGGTTGATTTCCCCCCTTTTTCTTGTTAGGAATATGAGTATGATTTAGATCTTTTGATTGTGTTGATGGATTGATGATTGCTAGGTGGATATGATAACTTTGAACTCTTTGTCATATTTGTCGTTTGTAGCAAACGAGAGAAGTCTATGAATGTTGATCGTTCTTGACCAATCTTGTGTAAATGCATAAATCAGTTAAATGCTTAGACGTGGTGTAGTGTTTATAAGTGTTGCCGAGCTTGTTGATTCTTCGTGCTAAATGCCATCAATGGGATACCTTGAGTCGTGTTTCGACTATGGGAGTCATTGGTGAGGTTTGACAAGAGATGTCGAATTCACTGTTGCAAACTACTATCTAAGGAGGATAGAAGTTTAGCTTTCGCAACAAGTAGTGAAAGTAGTAAATAAGTTGCATGTTCAATGATGGATAAGAGGTTTGGAAGTGGAAGTCAATTGTGCCCAAGGTTCTGTAAATTGTTATTTTCATCTTACCTTTAGTTGTATTGCATGATTAGCATTGTTCTATTGCTTTGCTAGCTGTTGTACTTTAATTTGTTAACTTAGGATCAAACCAACCAAGCCCCCCCCCTTTGTTTACATACTTTTATATGTATCTATGTATGTATGTGCTTAGTATGTTTTCTCCTATATATGTTTAAAACACTTAAAAAGATCCCTCTTCTCGTGGACGACCCCGACTTGCCATTATCTACTTAATTGTAGATGGGAAGCATTTAGGTCTTAAAATTATTAACTTTGAGAGGTACGGTGATGACCTCCCAGGTTCCGATTCAAGAAGTGAAGGTTGAGATACAGAGGGTTCAAGTGGAGGGGTTCGAGACATACTGATTTGATAGGTGAAGGTTCAGGTGGAGAGGGTTCAAGTAGAGGGGTTTAATTGGAGGGGTTCGAGAGGTACTGACTCGAGAGGTGAAGATTCTATTGGAGGTTCGAGAGGTGAAGGTTCAAGAGGTACGGTTTCGAGTGGTGAAGGTTTCATTAGAGGTTCGAGAGGTTAAGGTTCCAGTAGAGGTTCAAGAGGTGAGAGTTTGAGTTGGGGGTTTGAGAGGTAAGGGTTCAAGAGGTGAATGTTTAGGTGGACAGGGTTCAAGTGAAGGGGTTCAAGAGTTATGGATTCGAGAGGTGAAGATTCTATTGGAGGTGCGAGAGGTGAAGATTCTATTGGAGGTGCGAGAGGTGAAGGTTCCAGTGGAGGTTTGAGAGGTGATGGTTTGAGAGGTACTTATTCGAGTGGTGAAGGTTCCATTGGAGGTTCGAGAGGTGAAGATTCCAGTGGAGGTTTGAGAGGTGAGAGTTCGAGTGGGGGGTTCGAGAGGTGAAGGTTCCATTGGACAATTCAAGAGGTGAAGGTTCAGGTCGAGAGGGTTGAAGTGGAGGGGTTCCATTGGAGGGGTTCCATTGGAGGGGTACAAGAGGTGCCGATTCGAGAGGTGAAGGTTCCAGTGGATGTTCGAGAGGTGAGAGTTCGAGTGGGGGGTTCGAGAGGTGAAAGTTCAATTGGAAAATTCGAGAGGTGAAAGTTTAGTTCGAGAGGGTTGAAGTGAAAGGGTTCCATTGAAGGGGTTCAAGAGGTACCGATTCGAGAGGTGAAGGTTGAGGTACAGTCAAGTGTAGGGAATCCAGTGGAGGGGTTCGAGGGGTACTGATTCGATATGTGAAGGTTCAGGTGGAGATGGTTTAAGTGGAGGGGTTCCATTGGAAGGGTTTGAGAGGTACTGATTCGAGAGGTGAAGGTTTGAGAGGAACTGATTCGAGAGGTACGGATTCAAGTGGTGAAGGTTCTTTTGGAGGTTTGAGAGGTGAAGGTTCCAGTGGAGGTTTGAGAGGTGCGAGTTCGAGTGGGGGGTTCAAGAGGTGAATTTTCAGGTGGAGAGGGTTTAAGTGGAAGGGTTCCATTGGAGGGGTTCGAGAGCTACGAGTTCGAGAGGTGAAGGTTCTATTGGAGAATCGAGAGGTGAAGGTTCCCGTGGAGGTTCAAGAGGTGAGAGTTCGAGTGGGGGGTTCGAGAGGTAATGGTTTCAGAGGTAATGCTCCGAGAGGTGAAGGTTCCATTGGACAATTCGAAAGGTGAAGGTTTAGGTTGAGAGGGTTGAAGTGGAAGGGTTCCATTGGAGGGGTTCGAGAGGTACCAATTCGAGAAGTGAAGGTTCAAGTGGAGAAGGGTCAAGCGGAGGGGTTCCATTAGAGAGGTCTGAGAAGTACCAATTCGAGAGATGCGGATTCGAGAGGTAAAGGTTCTATTGGAGGTTCGAAAGCTGAAGGTTTCAGTGGAGGTTCGAGAGGTGGTAGGTTAGAGTGGAGGGTTCGAAAGGTACGGATTTTAGTGGTGAAGGTTCCATTGGAGGTTCGGGAGGTGAAGGTTCCAGTGGGGATTCGAGAGGTGAGAGTTTGAGTGGGGGGTTTGAGAGGTAATGATTCGAGAGGTGAAGGTTAGAATGAAGGTTCGAGAGGTATGGCTTCGAGTGGTGAAGGTTCCATTGGAGGTTTGAGAGGATAGGTTCCAGTGGATGGGTTCAAGAGATACTAATTCAAGAGGTGAAGGTTTAGGTGGAGAGGGTTCGAGAGGTACGCATTTGAATAGTGAAGGTTTCATCGGAGATTCGAGAGGTGAGATTTTTAATGGGGGGTTCAAGAGGTAATAGTTTGAGAGGTGAGAGTTCGACTGGACAATTCGAGAGGTGAAGGTTAGGGGTGCCATTGGACAATTCGATAGGTGAAGTTTAGGGGTCACATTGGAGGGGTTCGAGAGGTACCCATTCGAGAGGTGAAGGTTCAGGTGGGGAGGGTTCAAGTTGAGAGGTTCCATTGGAAGGGTTTGAGAAGTGAAAGTTGAGGTGGAGAGGGTTCAAGTTAAAGGTTCCAGTGGAGGTCCGACAGGTTTGGGTTTGAGTGGGGGGTTTGAGTGGGGGGTTTGAGAGGTAATGGTTTGAGAGGTGAAGGTTACAGTAGAGGTTCGAGTGCTGAAGGTTCGAGAGGTACGTATTTGAGTGGTGAAGGTTCCATTGGCGGTTTGAGAGGTGAAGGTTCCAGTGGAGGTTCGAGAGGTGAGAGTTCGAGTAGGGGGTTCGAGAGGTAATGGTTCAAGAAGTAAATGTTCCATTGGAAAATTTGAGAGGTGAAGGTTAGGGGTTCCATTGGAGGGGTTCGAGATGTACCCATTCGAGAGGTGAAGTTCAGATGGAGAAGGTTCAAGCTGAGGGCTTCCATTGGAGGTATCGAGAGGTTCCGATTCGAGAGGTGAAGGTTGAGATACAGAGGGTTCAAGTGGAAGGGTTCCAGTGGAGGGCTTCGAGAGGTACGGATTCGAGAGGTGAAGGTTCTATAGGAGGTTCGAGAGGTGAAGGTGCCAGTGGAGATTTGAGAGGTGAGAGTCTGAGTGAGGGATTTAAGAGCTAATGGTTTGAGAGGTGAAGGTTCCATTGGACAATTCGAGAGATGAAGGTTAGGGGTGCCATTGGATGGGTTCGAGAGATACCGATTCGAGAGGTGAAGGTTAAGGTAAAGAGGGTTCAAGTGGAGGGATCCAGTGGAGGGGTTTGAGAGGAACTGATTTGAGAGGTCAATATTTAGGTGAAGAGGGTTCAACTGGAGGGGTTCCATTGCAGGGGTTCGAGAGGTACGGATTTGAGAGGTGAAGGTTCCAGTGGTGGGTTCGGGAGGAGAGAGTTCAAGTGGAGAATCGAGTGGTACTGGTTCAAGCGGTATAGATTTGAGAGGTGAAGGTTCCACAGGACGATTTGAGAGGTGAAGGTTCTAGTGGAGGTTTGAGTGGTGAGAGTTCGAGTGGGGGGGTTCAAGAGGTGAATTTTCAGGTGGAGAGGGTTCAAGTGGAGGGGTTCCATTGAAGGGGTTCGAGGGCTACGAATTCGAGAAGTGAAGGTTCTATTAGAGGTTCAAGATGTGAAGGTTTCAGTGGAGGTTCGAGAGGTGAAGGTTTGAGAGGTACTTATTCGAGTGGTGAAGGTTCCAGTGGAGGTTTGAGAGGTGAGAGTTTGAGTGGGGGGTTCGAGAAGTAATGGTTTGAGAGGTAATGGTTCGAGAGGTGAAGGTTCCATTGGACAATTTGAAGGGTGAAGGTTCAGGTCGAGAGGGTTGAAGTGGAGGGGTTCCATTGGAGGGGTTCGAGTGGTACCAATTCGAGAAGTGAAGATTAAAGTGGAGAGGGGTCAAGCGGAGGGGTTCCATTGGAGAGGTCCGAGAGGTACCGATTCGAGAGGTGCGGATTCGAGAGATGAAGTTTCTATTGGAGGTTCGAGAGCGGAAGGTTCAAGTGGAGGTTCGAGAGGTGGTGGGTTCGAGAGGTACGGATTTGAGTGGTGAAGGTTCCATTGGAGGTTCGGGAGGTGAAGGTTCCAGTGGGGTTTCGAGAGGTGAGAGTTTGAGTGGGGGGTTTGAGAGGTAATGGTTCGAGAGGTGAAGATTACAATGAAGGTTCGAGAGGTATGGATTTGAGTGGTGAAGGTTCCATTGAAGGTTCGAAAGGAGGGGTTCCAGTGGACGGGTTCAAGAGGTACTAATTCGAGAGGTGAAGGTTTAGGTGGAGAGGGTTAGAGTGGAGGGGTTCGAGAGGTACGCATTTGAGTGGTGAAGGTTTCATTGGAGATTCTAGAGGTGAGAGTTCCAATGAGGTTTCGAAAGGTAATGGTTTGAGAGGCGAATGTTTCACTGGACAATTCGAGAGGTGAAGGTTAGGGGTTCCATTGGACAATTCGAGAGGTGAAGTTTAGGGGTCACGTTGGAGGGGTTTGAGAGGTACCCATTTGAGAGGTGAAGGTTCAGGTGAAGAGGGTTCAAGTTGAGGGGTTCCATTGGAGGGGTTCGAGAGGTACTGATTTGAGAGGTGAAGGTTGAGGTGGAGAGAGTTCAAGTTGAAGGTTCCTGTGGAGGTTCGACAGGTTCGAGTTTGAGTGTGGGGTTCAAGAGGTAATGGTTCGAGAGGTAAAGGTTACAGTGGACGTTCGAGTGCTGAAGGTTCGAAAGGTACGGATTCGAGTGGTGAAGGTTCCATTAGAGGTTTGAGAGGTGAAGGTTTCAGTGGAGGTTCGAGAAGTGAGAGTTCGAGTAGGGGGTTCAAGAGGTGAATATTTCATTGGACAATTTGAGAGGTAAAGGTTAGGGGTTCCATTGGAGGGGTTTGAGAGGTACCCATTTGAGAGGTGAAGGTTTAGGTGGAGAGGGTTCAAGCAAAGGGGTTCCATTGGAGGGATTCGAGAGGTACCAATTCGAGAGGTGAAGGTTGAGATACAAAGGGTTCAAGTGGAGGGGTTCCAGTGAAGGGGTTCGAGAGGTACAGATTCGAGAGTTGAAGGTTCTATTGGAGGTTCGAGAGGTGAAGGTGCCAGTGGAGATTCGATAGGTGAGAATCTTATTGGGAGGTTCGAGAGGTAATGGTTCGAGAGGTGAAGGTTCCATTGGACAATTCGAGAGGTGAAGGTTAGGGGTTCCATTGGAGGGATTCGAGAGGTACCGATTCGAGAGGTGAAGGTTGTGGTACAGAGGGTTCAAGTGGAGGGGTTTGAGAGGTACTGATTTGAGAGGTCAATGTTCAGGTGGAGAGGGTTCAAGTGGAGGGGTTCCATTGCAGGGGTTCGAGAGGTATGGATTCGAGAGATGATGGTTCTATTGGAGGTTCGAGAGGTGAAAGTTCCAGTGGTGGGTTCGAGAGATGAGAGTTCAAGTGGAGGTTTGAGTGGTACTGGTTCAAGAGGTACAGATTCGAGAGGTGAAGGTTCCATCGGACGGTTCGAGCAGTAAGAATTTGAGTGGAGGGTTTGAGAGGTGAAGGTTCAGTGGAGGGTTCGAGCGGTGAGAATTCGAGTGAAGGGTTCGAGAGGTGAGAGAATGATACGTTGCTTTAGTTGATAGCTCGAGTTAATTATGAGCTTCACTTACATGCAAACTTGGTACATTTGTAGCTTCAATTACATCTCTTTTCACATTCCTATATTGTAGCAATATTCCTACAATATTTCTATAATTTATTATCAAGCTACCTAACTAGATGTAAAAAAGGGTTATCGATGGTAGTTATGATATAGAATTAGTTTCCTTATATAATTAGTTATAGATGGTAATTTTCTTATAGACTTGGAATCCTACTCCAGTTAGACTTTGAATCCTACTCCAGTTAGACTTTGGTTTGTTGTAACCCTATATATTGTAATTCTCATCACTGATGAGATGTGTCATTGATGTGATATCAATTCACCATAATAAATTCTTTTATATTTTATCATGGTATCTGAGATTAAAATCCTGAAACCCTATGAAAATTTTTGCTGCCTGTTTTTCGAGCCTCCAACGGCCGCCCGACGTCCACGTGTAATCTATACGCGCCGCTGTCTCTCGCGTGCGAAGCTCACCGATCACTGCCAGATCGCAGAATGTCGTTATTGTTCACCAGCTGCCGTTGTCGCAGATCCATCCGTGATTTTAGCGAACCTTCATGTGCTACCGCTTGCTCCACGTCGCGTCGCATCTTGACTTGGTTAGTCACCAATCTGATTCAATCCACTACTGCTACTGCTAATCTAATCTACTACGATATCTATCTCTTAATCTAAATCTTGAAGACAGGAGTCGACGCCTTTCTCGTCGCTACCCGCCACTATTTGTTGTTGTAATCACTACAGATTTATGTCATCATCAACTGACTTTTATTGTCGTTTCGTTGTTGCCATTGTCCGCTGCTTGCCGCTATCTGCTGCTGTAGCTTGCCTATCAGTCCCTCAACGTAACCGCCGACTAATTTCTACCGATTTCCAACATGCTAAATTCCAAATGTGATGGCGCGGCCCACGATGCCATTCTATTGCTGTCATCGTTGTTGTTACCGACTACTTCTACTGCTACTAAAGTTACATCGACCAATTTCTACCATTTTCTTAAAGATTACCAATTTCATAATTTTCGTCGCAAGTTGGTTATTCTTGTTCATCATGCTCCAACTTGAGTGAGGGTGTTAAGGAAATAGAAACTCTTTCCTAGTAGGAAAGGTTATAGATTGTAGTTACATTACAGAATTAGTTTCCTTATAGAATTAGTTATAGATGGTAATTTTCTTATATACTTAGAATCCTATTCTAGTTAGACTTTGGTTTGTTGTAGCCCTATATATTGTAATCCTCATTACTGATGAGATGTGTCATTGATGTAATATCAATGCACCATAAGAAAGTATTTTGTATTTGGCAAAGTCTTGGGAAAGACCGTCTTTCCATGGGCTTACGGAAAGACGGGGTTTAATTCGAATATTAAAAGGTAAAAGGTCTTAGTTACAATATTAAAATTTTATTATGCAACATGTTGGAATATATCAGACTCCTGATTAGATTATGATTTATTCTGATTAGAGTTCTTTCCTTATTACACCTCTATTGTACTCTCTATATATTCAGATATCAATAATATAATTCATTACGGCAAATCATTCTGTCACAACATGTAGTAATTATAAAATTTATAACCCGATTCATGCAACTCAAAAATTTTATCTTTATTTCTTCTAATTTACACTTTAAACCTTGGTTTTTCTATACTTAATGGGAAGACCGTCTTTCATGATACATGCTCTTTATATTTTATCAAAATTACATAAATTAAACCATAAAAATTGATTTAAATACCTTGAGATAAAGTCGCAAAAGCTGAGTGAACAAACTCGGAGAACACATTGCAAAGAGCGAAGAAATCCATCCGGAAAAAGCGAGAACGAAGCAAAATTAGGGCAACGAAAACATTAAAACAACATAATCATGAATGAGATACGGGTTACTAACCAGATACGGGCAGTATCCCGCCTATCAAATGGGTTAATTGGATAAACCCATTATCCAAACCCAATGAGTCTTTATCCAATGGGTCATTATCCAATTAACCCATTTATTAATGGGTCATAAATGGGTTGGGTCATTAAATGGATAACCCATTGGATAACACATGAGATATTTATATGACCCAATGGGTTAAAACATATTATCCAATAAGTTATTATCCAATAAGTGATTATATGATTAACCCAATAAGTTATCATTCAATATTTTCTTCTGATTTGGGTTACAAGTTGTCATTATCCAATGGGATCGGGTATTAAATACTCATTAGTTTTTGGGATTGGGCGGGATGAGAATAATTGTGTTAATGAGAAATTTTGATCTCCATGGGTCCCATATTATGTTAACTCAATAAGAACGTAACAAATACCCAATAAATATTCAAAATTACCCAATTAAATGCATGTGTAATATTTAACATAAGAGTGTGTCTCTTGAAAGACGGGTTTTCCATAAGTCATGGAAAGACCAAGGTTTAAAGTGTAAATTAGAAGAAATGAAGATAAAATTTTTGGGTTGCATGAACCGGGTTATAAATTTTATAACTACTACATGTTGTATACTAAATTTTTAATGTTGCAACTAAGACCTTTTACCTTTTATTATTCCAATTAAACACCATCTTTCCATAAGCCTATGGAAAGACCGTCTTTCCCAAGACTTTGCCTTAACATAAATATTCACTATAATTCACAAATTATACAAATTATAATTCACAAATTATTCAAGCTCAATCTTGTACAATATTCGAGTTCGTACAGTATTCAATCTCGTACAGTATTCAAACTCAATCTCGTACAGTATTCGAGTTCGTACAAAATTTGCACTCAATCTCATACGGTATTCGAGTTCGTACAATATTCGAGTTCAATCCCGTACAGTATTCGAGTTTATACAGTATTCGAGTTCAATCTCGTACAGTATTCGAGTTCGTACAATATTCGAGCTCAATCTCGTACAATATTCGATTTCATACAGTATTCAAGCTTAATCTCGTACAATATTCGAGTTCATACAGTATTCGAGTTCAATCTCATACAGTATTCGAGTTCGTACAGTATTCGAGTTCGTACAGTATTCGAGTTCGTACAGTATTCGAGTTCAATCTCGTACAGTATTCGAGTTCATACAGTATTCGAGCTCAATCTCGTACAGTATTTGAGTTCATACAGTATTCGAGCTAAATCTCATACAGTATTCGAGTTCATATAGTATTCGAGCTCAATCTCGTACAATATTCGAGTTCATACAATATTCGAGCTCAAGCTCGTACAATATTCGAGCTCAATCTCGTACAGTATTCGAGTTCGTACAGTATTCGAGTTCAATCTCATACAATATTCGAGTTTGTACAATATTCGAGTTTGTACAGTATTCGAGCTCAATCTCATACAGTATTCGAGTTCGTACAATATTCGAGTTCGTACTGTATTTGAGCTCGAGCTCGATCCCAAGTAATATTGTTAGTTAGTTTCGTCGAGTTTACAAAGCCAACATATTATATATTTTTATTTTTATTAAATATAATATAATATAATGTACATAATATTATATTACATAATATAATATTATGATCTCGAATATGAACAAAACGTAGACCGATTGATGAACAAATTGTAGACCGATTGATGAACAAAACACGGACTGATGAAACAACACGTAGACTGGGAAGTGAGAAGTGAGAACTGAGAAAGAACACGGACTTGATGGGTAATTCACGTTTCACCCAAATAAATGACCTATACCCAATGTGTCATTTAGTTCGACCCAATGGATAATTAGTATAGACCCAATAGATAATTAGTATAGACCCAATGGATAATTAGTATATACCCAATGGATAATTCAATATATACTTAATGGATAATTAGTGTTTTCAACCATTTAAACTTTAAATGGATAAGTCACGTAACATTTTACTTGGAGTGAAAAATTACGATTAACTCTAATCATTTTTTGATATAGGCTGAATCGTGTACATAACTACAAAAGAGGAAATATTTATTCGAGTGACTAAATGTGGGAATTTCATTTATTATTTTCTTATGTTCAATAAAAGAAAATATTTTTAAAAATCTTCATATTTCATGGAGGAGATTTTTCAAATTTAGTAAAAGTTTCTTAAATACTACTTCTACTTCTTTCGTCAAGATCTTTTATCAATTTTTAATTGGTTCAAATTAAAATTGATTAAGACATGAACCGAAATCGATAAATATAATGAACCGAAATTGATAAATATGATGAATCGAGAATTTGATCGTTTCTAAAATGATTATATGTGTTAGGGAAAAATTAAATCATTCGTAATCAAACTTGTGAAAATTTTGCTATCTTATGATATGAAATTATTCACGGGTCACCCGTTACCCAACCCAACTCGACCCACCCAAAATTATCCAACGGATAATCCATTATCCAACCCAACTAAACCCAATAACTACAACCCAATTATTCCATTAACCCAATGGGTCATTATCCAATAAGTGTTATCCAATAAGTGAAAATAGTATATGGGTAACGGTTATCCAACGGGTCACCCGACCCATTTGACGGGCCTACCCTTAAATAGAAACTATTTCCTTGTATTAAAAGTTATAAATGGCAGTTACATTAGGAAAAGTCTTGGGAAAGACGGTTTTTCCATAGGCTTATGGAAAGACGGAGTTTAATTAGAATAATAAAAGGTAAAATGTCTTAGTTGCAATATTAAAAATTAGTATGCAACATGCAGTAGTTTATAACCTGGTTCATGCAATCCAAAAATTTTATCTTCATTTCTTCTAATTTACACTTTAAACCTTGATCTTTCTATGACTATTGGAAAGACCGTTTTTCAAGAGACGGACTTGTTACATTATATAATTAGTTTTCTTATAGAATTAGTTATAGATGGTAATTTCCTTATAAACTTATAATCCTATTCCATTTAGATTTTGGTTTATTGTATCTCTATATATTGTAATCCTCATCAAGGAAATATAAATCCTTTCCTTTTAGAAAAAGGTTATAGATGGTAATTACATTATGTAGTTATTTTCATTATGGTAATTTTCTTATAGACTTAGAATCTTATTCCAGTTAGACTTTAGTTTGTTGTAACCTTATATAGTGTAAACCTCATCACTTATGAGATATGTGATTGATGAGAGTTACAATATATATGACTACAATAAATTATAATCTAACCGGAATAGAATATCAAGTCTATAATAAAATTATCATTTATAACTAATTTTATAAGGAAACTAATTGTATAATCTAACTTTCTATTTCCTTAAAAGTATCCCCAAACAATAAAAAAAAATCAGAGAAAAGAAACTGTAGAGAACGAGCGTTTAAGCAGCGATTGGAGAGAGTGGTCAAGTTTGAGCGAAGATTACAATGGCTGCTTCAAGGTTCCAATCTGTTACATATACTCACATCCATAGAGATGGCAACCAAACTCCGGACTTCCTAGCTAAACTAGCAGTTAGAAGAAGGCTCTCCTCTCCATTTATGGAAATTCAAGAGTCGATCAGGTTCAACTTTCTTGATCGTAGGGAAACTTTGTTTCCGCAATTTAGATGGAAGAATTACTTAATCAGTTAGATGAGTTTTACTCGATTCTAGTTGATTCTTGAACTGATTCTTGGACTGATTCTTGTTGATTGTCTGGCCTTCGTAAGCTTCACACAGGGGGTGGAGAGCTTATCGAAGGAATCACAACTAACAAAAACCATCCGAGACCAGAACTCTATGTAAAACGTCTACTCCTCTTGTAAGCTTCTATTTTGGGCAGTAATAAAGGGAGTGGGATCCCTTAATAAACAAACCCCACTCATCAGGGATGAGTGTTTTGATTTAAAAAAAAAAAGTTTGAGCGGTAAAATGCTGGGAGAAGAAATAAGGAAATTTAGTTTATACATTGCGTGGAATATTTTTTAATTGCGATCTAGGTCCCCTATTTCTTTGTTGTTTTAAAATAAACCATAATAATTACAACTTTTATTAATTAAGAAACAGGCCCCGTTTAATCGTTAGTCTTTTAAAACGACTTTGTGAAGACTCAAACTTGTTCCTTAATACCAAGCACAATATAGTAGAAACCCTTTGCTCTCTGTGTCGGTGTGTTTGTCCAAATCTTTTATCAATTAATCGGGTATTGAAGTTATTTTTACTAACATAAATTCAAGTTGTCTAAAAGTAGCATACAAATATTATTATATGTAGTTGATTTTATTTATTTACTGTATATAACTTCTAAAATAATAATTTGTTAAAATATATAACTTCTAAAAATATATTTTAAACCATAAATATTCTATTGTATTGTATCTCTATATACCATTGAAGAAAATCTAAAGAAGCACAGATCGGGAGTTGCAAAAGGTTTAGATATTTTTAAACAATACTATAATTATATATATATATATATATATATATATATATATATATCACAAAGTTTTGTTTTAGATCAACTAACTTTTTTATGAGAGTATTTTAGAATTAGTGGGATTAATAGGACCATTTAATATTTACTTTTATCTATCACAGTCTGATACTTATGATAACCTTTTAAGATAAATCTCAACCTATAATACCTATTCTTTAAATAATTTGAATGAAATATTATAAAAATAATTATACTTTATCGTATTCAGCATTCAGCGATTTCTATCCAAATTGATTATACCACTTCATAGGTCATATAGTTTTTTTTTAGATAACTAAACTTTAATTTATTTTTTTAAAAAAAATCTCTTTTTTCCTTCAATTTGAACTTAGGGATGGTCTCATGTGAGGCAAGCTAAACTTTAGTCAGGGGTCTTTCTACAATTCTAACAATATTCTAGCTCCATGGATTTATCTCTTATAATTTTACTTAGGTCTATCACTAATTTTTTACAGGGACCTATCGCTAATAACTTTCAAGGGTCTTTTCATCCAATTTTTCCCATAATTTTCCCACGACCTGCAATCTGCAAAAATAATTTCATTAAAAATTTTAAAAATTTTTTAAAAATCAATAAAAAAAAAAAGCTACAGCAAAAAACTCTAGAAACATCAATTAAAAATAGCAGAACCTCATAAAAAATCATAAAACACCAACTAAAACTGCTGCAAAAAAACTATAAAAAATCAAATGAAACAACAAAAAATATATGAAAATTCAAATAAAAATCAACAAAAAATTGAGGAAAAAAAGCATCGACTATGACTAACAAAAATTCAACTGGAACTTACAAAAACATCAACAAAGCTAAATTGTCATTTTAAAAAAATACCACGAAAAATCAACCATATCATCAAAAAAGCTACAAACATCAACTCCTATCAAGCAACGATTGAAGCACTTACAAGCAACGATTGAAGCGCTTACAAGTTGTATCCTAAGCACCCATTTGTTTTCATAACACACACAAATTATGAAATAAGCAAATACTACCTACATTTCAAGCACTAACAAAAATGGAAAACGGCAACGTAAGGAAAAAATACACTACAAAAAATCAACCATATCATCAAAAAAGGTACAAACATCAACTTCTAACAAGTAACAATTGAAGCACTTACAAGCAACATTGAAGCACTTACAAGTTGTAGTCTAAGCACCAAGTTGTTTTCATAACACACACGTTATAAAATAATCACCTATAACCTACATTTGAAGCACTAACAAAAATGAAAAATGTCAACATAATGGAACAAAAACACTACAAAAAATCAACCATTTCATCAAAAGAGCTACAAACATCAACCCCTATCACCTAAAACTCATCTAGAAAATGATAATCATCAACATGAGAGAAAAAAACTATAAACATCAACAAAAAAGCTACTGTACCTCAAGAGTATAAATTATTCACTATGAAAATCATAAAACATCAACTATTTTTTTAAAAGAAAAAAAAACTAAAAGCATCAACTCCTAACACCTGAACCTCATTAGGAAAATGAAAAACATCAACATAAGAAAAAAAGACACTACAAAACATCAACTCCGATTACCAAAACCTCAGCCGGAAAATGAAAAACATCAACATGAGAAAGTTTAAAATTTTCAAATATCAATCCATATTACCCAAAGAAACTACGTTTCCTCAACTCATATCAACTAAATCTCACCTGCATAATGAAAAATATCAACATAAGAGGGGAAAAAGTTTAAAACATCAACAAAAAGCTACAACACCTCAAGCATAAATCATGAGAAAATTTTTTAAAACTACAAATATCAATCCATATTACCAAAAAAAACTACAGAACCTTAAATCATATTAATTAAAACTCACTCGAATAATGAAAACATCAACATAAGAGAAAAAAAGCTAAAAACATCAACAAAAAGCTATAGAACATCAAGAATAAGAATTCTTCAAAAAAAAGAACCTAGTAGGATTTGAACCCATGCCTATAACCTCAAAGCCTAGAGCAATAACCACTACACTAAAGGCTATTATTGAACATGCACCTAGTCAAATAATAGTAAACCACAACATGTACATCAAGAACATGAATTCAAATAAAATGAAAGGTAATGTGAAATTCGAACCCCTTACCTTCAGCTCAACAACATTAGACTAACCCCTAGAGCAAACAATCATTCATGAAATAAGCTCAGTCATCCACATATTATACCTCGGCAGGTTTTTAAAAACTATTAAACCTCACATCATCAATGTTCTAGAACCTCAGTTCGTGTTCTCCGTTGCAAACCATCGTCAACCACCGCCGCCGTCCACCGTGGCCGTGGGTGAACTACACACGTCGTCCCCACTATGCTGCTCATGGATCTCATGCGCACGAACATCGCACTCATCGTGACTCCACCAGCAGCTTCTTCATCCTAATCTTTGCAATAGTCCTCTTCCAGATCGCCGTGACTCAGCCGCCTTCATCGTTCCTCTTTCGTTCCCTCCGTCAAAGAAATCAGGTAGAGAAGTCATCGTCGTCGCCTCACCTTTGCCAGCTCCCCCATCGTGGCTTTCACCCTAGCTCTGCAGTCGCCTTTGCCCTAGCTCTGTTGCCCAAACCCTAGCTCCATCGCCTTCGCCCCTGCTCCGCCATCTCCAACAATTCATTACCGCATTTTCTCGCCGGAAGTGCAGAGTTACGCTGGGAATTGCAGAAGAAATTGCAGAGTCGTGCTAGTTTTTGCAATCTCGCAGGAAATCTAGAGTCGCGTCGTGAAGTCGTTGATCGCAGCGTCGGAATCTCTGCCGTGAGCTCGTTGATCGCGTCGCTGGAGGAGAAGAAACGACGACGGAAACCGGTTTTGTGACGCAGACCGGAGGCGGAGACGGTGGAAATTCGATGGACACCAAATTGGAAGAAAGTGCAGATCGACAAAATTTCTGACAAAAAACTGACGAGATCCTGGCGCCCGGTGGTTGTTGCCGACGTTAGGTAGCGATTTCTGATCGGGTTTTAAAAAAATGAAAATGAAAATCCTGGATATTTTTGTGGTATATATAGTATTTTGATAACCACACAGGAGGTCCTGAATTCATGAGCATATTTTTAAAGAAAAACCCACCCCAAATATCTTATTTATATTAATTGCATAATAGGGCTTGCATAAAGTTTAGGCTGCGTTAAGTAACACTTTGTGTTAAATGTAAGACACGATATAAAAATCAATGCTAATTTTTTAATTAATAATGCACGGTGTAACTACTCTAGTTATTATTAATATAATTTTATAATCATAACTTTGGGTGAGTGGAATTGTAAAAGGGCAAAGTCTTGGGAAAGACCGTCTTTCCATACGTTTATGGAAGAGCAGGGTTTAATTAAAATAATAATAGGTAAAATGTCTTAGTTGCAATATTAATAATTTATTATACAACATGTAGTAGTTATAAAATTTATAGCCCGATTCATGCAACCCAAAAATTTTATCTTTATTTCTTCTAATTTGTACTTTAAACCTTATTTTTCCCCATGATTTATGGACAGCCTTTGTTTCAAGAGACGGACTCTTATAAAAGTGTGGTTTGGAAAAACTTAATTTTTATTGCTTAGTGGAAGAAAGAAGAAGAAGAGTTATCCTAAAACCATGCTAATGTTGTACTGTCGGTCAAAATCACGTCTTTTGCCATACACAAGATATAGCGCCACAGTTTTAATTGAGTTACTATTATAAGATAATTACATACGAGTAATTAATTAGCACAGTTAATAGCAAAAATTAACTATGGTCTAGATACGATACGAGAGTCATTTCTGGTCAAGACCTCCATAATCACACGAATACGCTCACGATCCCATATCTTCCACACCTAAAAACACAAACATATAATCCGCCACCAACTCTGTTTAACCCAGAGAAAAAGAAGGATCTTCCCGTGTAAAGGGGGGAGCGCTCTTTTCGAAAAATGGCAAACCAACAAAACGAGGACCAAACAAACGAAAACAGAGATAATTCCAATCCCACAAAATCTGCAACAGAACTCAATCTCAACCATGGCGGCGGCTCCAATGACAACCGGGCGTGCGCATCATGCAAGTACCAGCGCAGAAGATGCACCCCGAATTGCCCTCTCGCCCCTCACTTCCCTCCCGAACACCCGGAGCAATTCGCGAACGCCCACAAAGTATTTGGCCTCAGAAACCTGTTGAAGTTCCACAATCAGGTCCATCCCCAGCACCGGGAAACCGCCATGAAGACCATGATTTGGGAAGCCGAAGCCCGGATACGCGACCCTGTCGGCGGCTGTCTTCGCATTGTCCAACAACTCAAGAACGAAATCGAACTTCACCTGGCGGAATGGGCAATGGTTCGTAGTCAATTGGATTACTACCAGAATCTTAGCGGCGGTGCCGCGGCGGAAGCTTCCGGCGGCCCCAGTGGATCTAAGGAACCCTTGAACACTGCCGACTTTCAACCGCCAGATCCCGGCGGGGCCCAAACCTTTGGGGGGATTTATCCAGAATTTCATCAGTCGAATGCGGCAGTAGCGCTAGGGTTTCATGATAATGATGTTAATCCTGTGGGCGGTTACCAAGATGCCATGGCCGTAATCTCGAACAAATATAAGAGGGATGTTGAAACCCTAAAACCCAGTAGCTCTACTCATCCTGAATCATTCTTCGCCGCGGCGGGTGGATATGAAGAGGCGTTGGGGATGGTTTCCAAGAGAACAAAACAAGATGATGAAACCCTAACATCCAGTAGTTCAGATCCTTTGGATACATTCTTCCCGGTGGGTGGATATCAGGAGGCCTTGAGTCAGGCCATAGCGTACAGTTCTGTCGGTGAGTATGTGGATCATGATGTGGGTCTGCTTTCGAAGAAAATGAAGCTTGATGCCGAGGCAATAGCTTCCAGTTCTGTCGGTGAGTATGTGGATCATGATGTGGATCTGCTTTCGAGGAAAATGAAGCTTGATGCCAAGGCAATAGCATCCAGTTCTGTTCATCCACCAACAAATTTACCTTTTTCTGGGTATGGAGATCATGATGTTGGTTTCATTTCCAAGAACTTGAACACTGAATTTCCGAGGTAATTATCATTCGTTGTTATCATCGTACGATACTGTTGATCATGGTTTTTTTAAAGCTGGAATGAGTTGAATTAAGTTGTCTGTATCTATTGACATGGATTGGTAATAAGTGCTGCATACGTTATGGAGTAATATATGTTTATTAATCAACAGCTTTGCTAGATTAGGTTAATACATGTTCTACATAAGATGGGGGAAGTTATACAACATTCAATGATTTCTTTGCCAAACCTGGCAATATTTAAGATCATTTACCTTTTTGATTGTTAGAAATAATTGTTGCGATTAATGGGGACGGAAATGGCGGTTTTGATGCATCCGTTTCTACCTGTTTTTGCACTTTATTCTGACTCAAGATTTTCTATAGAAGGCTGCACTTCATTCCCTCTCTTGAGCTATGTCTTTGTAAAACTCACACAAAAATTGAGGTAGAAAAGAAAATAACAATGCACATCTTTGACTATACATCACATTAGGGGTTCTTTATTTCCATTAGATTCTCTGAGGATGACCTAGGTCATGATCATAGCTGGAAAACTTGATGAGAGAAAGAGATGGGTGTTCAAATACCATTTATTTAGTCTAGAACCAAAATTTTCTTCTGCATTTCAACAGCAGAAGAGTTGTTTTTCCTCTTTCCATTACGGAGTGGACACATAACTTTCTACAGTGTCATATAGTGTACATGACTCGGTAGATGACTGCTAAATTCATCCTGTTTGAGCTAGAACTTCTAACTGCAGAATTTGAGTAATTTTTCTCAACTCCGAATAGACTAAGATTTTCTCATTTGGTTTCTTTCAATCTTCTCATCTTTTGATTTTGTGAAATTATTCGTTAAAGCTTATATGGTTGATACTTATGCATACATTGCTTGTGACAATAGAAGATCGTGATTGATCGTGATTGATTGTGATTGATTGATTGTGATTGATTGTGATTGATCTTGATTAATTTCTAATTAATCAAGATTTATCTTGTCTATATTTAGAACTAGTCCAGATTCATTGTATCATTCATATGTAAACACCTATATATTACTTTGTAAATGGTAATAGAAAATTAAGTTGGAAAATTCCTTTCATGGTATCAGAGCGTTGCTGATCCTCTCTTCCTACAGTTTCAATTTTTTTCGACCTCCCCTATTTCTTCTTCATTCGGCCGCCTCTCTCCCCTCTTCTTCTTCATTCAAATTTTTTTTTCTCGATCATGGCTGACAACAAGAATTCAGACAAGTTGTCCCTCAACACCATGATCCATTTACTCAATACGAAGTTGGATGCTAACACATACCTGCAATGGAAGCAGCAGGTTCAATATGTGTTTAGACCGCAGGGATTGTATGGTCATCTTGATGGTTCTAGTCCCTGCCCAAATTTCCCAGTGATGTAGACACCGGTTTCCTCCTCCTCTTCTCCGCCTGACGATGCTGCGTTTCTCAAAGCTAGAGAGGTCTTTGATAAGACCAAGGCTGTCTATGATGATTGGGTTGCTGATGATCAACGAGTCTGCAGTGTGCTTTATTCTTCTCTCTCTTCCGATGCCAAGAACGAAATCTCGCAGTGCACCACCGCGAAGGAGATGTGGGATGCCTTCGCCACGGCATATCAACACAGTACTGCCATTGCAGCCTTCAGTCTCTGCCAACAGGCCGGCATCATCCGGAAAAACGGTACTGTTCATGAGCTTCACCTTTCCTTCATGAAAATTTTTGATCAATTATCTGTCATGGGAGAACCAGCTAGTAATCGTGAGAAATTGATTTGGTTTCTTAATGCTTTGGGGGCTGACTTTAAGCATTTTAGTGCACCTATTGCTGCCCGTAAGCCTCTTCCTGATTATATGACTGTGGTTGATGAGGCTAAGGGATATGAATCTTTTATTGTTAATGTGGAGAAAACACAGTTGCATAGTGTCCAGGGGCAAGTAAATTCTGGTCCAATTGCTTTTGTGGCTTCTGTACAGCAGCAGGGAGAAGCTGGTTCAGACCAGCAGCCAGTTGTGGGCGGTGCGTGGCCTCACGCGCCGACGGAACCCGAGCGTGGCAGTGGCGTGTGGGCCCCACGCACGGCTGGAAACGGCCGTCTCGGTGGTCGACGTGGTGTCAGAGGCTCCTGGAAGGGTTCTGGCCGTGGGTCCTGGTCTAGATCTGCTGCATATGGGTCTCCAATTCAGTGTTATACCTGTGAGGGTTTCGGTCACATTGCTAGTCAGTGTCCTTCAGCCAATCCTCGCCCTATGGCTTCGGCTCCTCAGCCTTATGTTCAGCAGCAGTACTCGCCTTATGTTGGTTATGCTCCTCAGGCAGTTCAGGCTCATCTTGTTCAGCACTATCCGCAGTATGCTCCTCCGATGCTTCAAGCGCTTCCCACACCACCAGGTTTTACAGCACCTTAGTATTCTGCTCCTTCAGCATATCCCACTCAGCCATCTATTGCAGCACCTCAGTATTCTGCCCCGAGTGTAGCTTCATTGATCCCTGATTGGTATATGGATTCAGGAGCGACTAATCATATGAGCTCTTCTGTTTCCAATCTATCGAGTGTCACTCCGTACAATGGTAACACTCTTGTCTCTGTTGGTAATGGTGCATCTATTGCTATTGCTGGTATTGGTAATGCTCGTATTAGTTCTACCTTACATTTATCTGATGTGCTGCTTGTCCCTGCAATTGCTAAGAATCTCTTATCAATTAGCAAGCTTACTCGTGATCCGTGTGCTATTATTACCTTTGATGATCAGTCTTTTGTCATTCAGCACAAGGTCACCAGGGCAATTCTGGGGCGGGGACACGTTGAGGATGGCCTATATATGCTGGACCGTGGTGAAGAAGCACTTATGTCATTTGTTAGACAAAACAATAATAGAGCATCTTTTGAGATTTGGCATGCTCGATTAGGACATGTGTCCTCTAGCACTGTTTCTTTGTTGAACAAGAATGGGTATTTATCTCTTACTTCTGTGCTTCCTAAACCTGGTATTTGTGAATCTTGTGCTATGGCAAAGGGTCAGAAATTGTCTTTTGTTGAGAATTCTAAGCGCGCTGCTCATGTTCTTGAATTAATTCATTGTGATTTATGGGGCCTTCTCCAGCCTTATCTGGAAGTGGTTTTGCTTATTATGCTGTGTTTGTGGATGATTACTCGTGATTTACCTGGTTTTATCCTCTTTGTCGCAAATCAGACTTTGTTGACATCTATTTTCAATTCGAAGCATTCATGGAGAATCAGTTTTCATCCCGCATCAAAGTTTTTCAAAGCGATGGTGGCACCGAGTTTATCAATAACAGGTTGCAGTCACACTTTGGGCTCGTGGCATTCATCATCAGGTGTCATGCCCATACACTACAGAGCAGAATGGTAGGGCTGAACGGAAGCATTGACACATAACGGAAATGGGGCTGTCCATGCTTCTCCACTCTCACATACCTATCTCATACTGGGATGATGTCTTTAGTGCTGCAGTTTTCACTATTAACCGCCTACCCACTCCTGTTCTTGATAACATCTCTCCTTTTGAGGTTCTATTTGGTCGGCCCCCGGAATACTCTAACTTTCATCCATTCGGGTGTCATGTGTTTCCATATGTTCGACCGACTGCAGCTCACAAACTTGCCCCTCGCAGTCTTCCATGTGTCTTCATTGGCTACAGTGCACATTATAAGGGGTTCAAATTCTTGGATACGACCTCCGGAAGTACTTACATGACTCGACATGCCTGATTTGATGAGTCTCACTTTCCCTTTTCCACTGTATCTTCGGAGGTTCAGTTTTCATCCCTGGATGTTTCATCTTTTTTGGACCCTACTAATTCAGACTTATCTATCACCATTCCTGATCCTGCTTCGGCTTCACCGACTTTTCCTTGTTCGGTGTGTCCAGATTCCTCGTCCACATCTGAGGCTGCAGCACCGATGATTGCCCCTGCTGAGGATGTGGTTGTTCTACCACCACGATCTCCTACTTCTTTGACCACACTGACTGATCCCTCTAGTGGTTCGACTGTCCTCTCAGCATTAGTTCCAGATCAGCATCGGCCAGTTCCTCGGACGGTTCCTCTGGAAGTGCTTCTCCGACTCCTCAGGTGCCCCGTCCTCATCCCATGACCACTCGTTTACAGGATGGGACACGTGTTGCCCATAATCTTGGCCCAGATTTTGTGGCAACAGGATTGGTTGCAAAACTTTTGGAGCAGAAGGAACCACGTCATTTTCGAGCCGCGGCTAAAGATTTAAGATGGGTTACTGCTATGGATGAGGAAATTGCTGCTCTTCGTCGTCAGCAGATGTGGGAGTTGGTACCTTGTCCTCCGAATGTTAATATTGTTGGCTCTAAGTGGATTTATCGGCTAAAGTACCGTCATGATGGCTCTATTGATCGTTATAAGGCCCATCTGGTGGCCCAAGGATATTCTCAGGTACCGGGGTTTGACTTTGATCATACTTTCAGTCCGATGATTAAGGCTGCCACTGTTCGTACTGTCCTTGCCATTGCCACAATGAGGAAGTGGCCTTTACATCAGTTGGACGTCAAGAATGCCTTTCTTAATGGTGTTCTTGATACTCCTATTTTCATGGCTCAACCGGCTGGTTATCAGGATCCTGCTCGCCCTCATCATGTCTGTCGCTTACGGAAGGCCATTTATGGACTCAAACAGGCACCCAGGGCGTGGTTTGACCGGTTCAGCTTGTTCGTCAGGCAGTTGGGTTTTGTTTGCAGTCTTTCAGATCCTTCACTGTTTGTCTTCTCTCAAAGCACTATTGTTCTTTATCTTCTGGTCTATGTTGAAGATATCATTCTCACTGGGAACAACAGTGTTGCTATTCGGCAGTTCATTGCCCCTGCTGATCGTGAATTTTCTGTCAAGGACTTAGATTCTCTCAACTATTTTCTTGGTTTAGAGGTTACCTCTACCTCTACAGGGCTGTTCTTGGGCCAAGGCAAGTATGCTAGGGATATTCTTCAGCGAGCTGGGATGTTGGATTCTTCTCCGGTCTCTACTCCGTTCTTGCCGCTATTCCAGCTTCATAGCAGTACGAACGGACCATTTCACAACCCTAAGGTGTATCATTCCCTTGTTGGCGCCCTTCAGTACCTTACCATTACTCGACCTGACTTGTCCTTTGCGGTCAATTCAGTGAGTCAGTTTCTTCAGGATCCACGTGATGATCATTTTTCTGCTGTCACTAGGATCCTACGATATGTTCGGGGCACATTACATTGTGGTCTAACCTTTGGAGTTGGTGGCATTTCGGAGGTTATTGCCTATTCGGATGCTAATTGGGCGCTTTGCTTGGAGACCCATCGGTCCACCTATGGCTATGCGATCTTTCTTGGTGGCAACTTGGTCTCGTGGAGTGCCAAGAAGCAACCTACAGTCTCTCACTCGAGCTCAGAATATGAATATCGAGCTCTTGCTAACACAGCCTAGGAGGTGGTTTGGTTGTTGCATATTCTTCGCGATCTTCAGTTTCTGCTGCAGGGCTCGCCTCTGCTTCTGTGTGACAATAACAGTGCTATCTTTCTTGCTGAGAATCCTGTTGCTCACAAACGGGCCAAGCATATTGATATTGACTATCATTTTGTACGGGAATTGGTAGCTGCTGGAAAACTTCATGTTAGTCATGTCTCCACTTCGCTGCAAGTTGCGGACATTTTCACCAAAGGGCTTAATCGTGCATTGTTTGACTTCTTCAGGTCCAAGCTTTGCGTCTCAGTCAACCCGACGCTTCGCTTGAGGGGGGTGTGACAATAGAAGATCGTGATTGATCGTGATTGATCGTGATTGATCGTGATTGATCGTGATTGATCGTGATTGATTGTGATTGATTGATTGCGATTGATTGTGATTGATCTTGATTAATTTCTAATTAATCAAGATTTATCTTGTCTATATTTAGAACTAGTCCAGATTCATTGTATCATTCATATGTAAACACCTATATATTACTTTCTAAATGGTAATAGAAAATTAAGTTGGAAAATTCCTTTCATTGCTTACATACCCTAGATGTATATGTGGCGATTCTTGCAGGGTAAACGTCAGTGAAACAAAAGACAAATTAATGAAATCATAGCCTCGTGATGGAAGAGGAGGAGGAGAAAAATGCTAGACCTCCATGTTTTGCCAAGCTTCTTATGGTACTCTAGAGCCATTGTTTTGCCAGATGATGAACATTTTTGAGACAGATTCTCCAAGCAACAATTTGGGTTGAGTTTGTCAGGACTGTGTGTAGCTGAGCCTGGGTACTGGAACAACTGTTATCGAAAGCGAGCGTGATTTTGTTATATACGCATGCATATGTGGGTGTTTGATGTAGACTATTGTACTAATGGAATCACCCCATGCTAGAGAAATCTAGCTAGTTTCCTTAGTTCTGACCGCATGTTTAATTTGAAAAAATCTTGAATGTATACTGATGTAAGCTTGAATTATTATTCCAAGTTCATGGTTGATTCTGGTGTTGTACTGTTGTTTTTAGGATGAATACTATCAAACTCAACTAATCTCAAGCAATAATTATCTATTGTAAGGATATGAACGAATTTACATGTCAATCACATTGATCGTCTATACTATGAAAGATTAAATATCTAACAAAAAATGTAGTTTTGCCATTGGGACATTAATTGGCTTCCCACCACCTGGTAAAGAGTGTAATTTTCCATTGGGATTAACTGGCTTCCCGCAAAAATTATCACTACTTGGTAGAGAGGAGCGTATCACGCATTAATGCATTAATAACTTCGCCAAATAAGGATCTTCAAGAATTGTAACACCACTTAATCTACAAACACCTTGAAAAACATTAATCGAACTCATTTAAATTAATGGAAACCCTGATACAAAATCACAAACAAAATTACGAAAACACAATCTATACAACTAGTTGAGAACAAAATGTTGATGTGATCAACTAAATTGAGTGATCATCATGAACACAACAATCTTACCTATTGAATTGAAAAACAATACTAATGTATAAACATAAATTCATAAATATTCAATAACATAAATGCTCGAACAATCTCGGTTGAATAATTACTGTTCCATCCTACGATCAGAAGATGAGGAAATCAAGATTGAACAGGGGTCGGTTAAATCCAAATTAACCATTTAAGGGATAAACAAATGAGTGCAAAGATGAGAGGCCTAAAAGGCTTAATGGAGAAAGTCTTATAAGATGTGGCCTTTTTAATGAAATACGGCAAGTCAAAGATTTGATTATAGCATGAGTTATAATCATGAGTCACAGTGTAGTCAAAGATTTGACTACACTATGGCAGTGGTAGAAACCACATATTTTTCATGCATCTTTTTTATGGTTACATATGTTTTTGCTTAGTATTATAATATTTATTAGGATTTATGTGTATATATCACTTTATGTTTATGAGACCTTAGATTATAAATGTAATATTTAGCTAGCGTCTCAGTGTAAATAAGTGATTTTTATATTATATGTTGTAATGGCACATTGTGCAAATTTGAGCTTAATATAAAAGGGAAGGAAACCCTATAAACCCTCGTCCTAGTGACGATTCTGGAAAAAAAAAGATTATAACATGAGTTTATTTTGTAAATAACAAAAATTGATTACTCTCTCTGTCGCACCTATATTTACATATTTTTTGGTTAATTTTCTCAACACACGTTTAACCATAAATTTCAACTAGTATATACACTAATATCTTCATGTGAGATATTGTTAGATTTCCTGCACGAGTCCGTCTTTTCAAAAATGGTCTTTCCATAAGTCATGGAAAGACCAAGATTTAAACTGCAAATTTGAAGAAATGAAGATATATTTTTGGATTGTATGAATCAGGTTATAAACATTATAATTACTACGTGTTGCATATTAAATTTTCAATATTGCAACTGAGAATTTTTACCTTTTATTATTCTACACATCTTTCCATAAGTTTATGGAAAAACAGTATTTTTGAAGACTTTGCCTCCCTGCATAGTATATTTTCTAAATATTAAATTTTAATAGATCATTAATGAGTGGGTCTCCTGACAGGCGGCCTGTCCATAAGCTTATGGACAGACCACTTATTTCTTACCTTATACACTGCATTTCTTAAATTACATACAAAATTTAAACTTTTTAAAAATATTTTTATATATCATATATTTTTATATTTTCACCTTCAAATACATAATATTACTTGTTTTAACTTATAAAATGCAATATTTAAATTTTATAAAAAATTACAAAATTTAAGGTAAAGGTAAATGCCCTTGAGGACTGTCCTTAATCTTATGGAAAGGCTAAGGGAAAGTCTCAGGAAAGGCGGTCTTTCCATAAGATTAAGGACAGTCCTCATGGGCATTTACCTTAAATTTTGTAATTTTTTATAAAATTTAAATATTGCATTTTATAAGTTAAAACAAGTAATAATATGTATTTGAAGGTGAAAATATAAAAATATATGATATAAAAAAATATTTTCAAAAATTTTAAATTTTGTATGTAATTTAAGAAATGCAGTGTATAAGGTAAGAAATAAGTGGCCACTACAAAATTTAAAATTTTTGAAAATATTTTTTTATAGCATATATTTTTATATTTTCACCTTCAAATACATATTATTAATTGTTTTAACTTATAAAATGCAATATTTAAATTTTATAAAAAATTACAACATTTAAGTCAAATGCCCCTGAGGACAGTCGATAAACTTATGGAAAGGCCGCCTTTCCTAAGACTTTCCCTTTATCAAAATATATCACAAGAATATATTTGTAATTTTTCCGATTTACGTTTCATAATTCCTTGTAACCATTTCTAAGTTACTTCTGAACAATTACAAGCGCTTTGAAACATTCCACCCAAAATTTCACCTATTTATTATTTCTAAATTTATGAAAGAATAACAAAAATCACGTATTTTGGAGCAATGGATTATAGGGTAAAACAATTTTGTGCCAAAATGTAAATTTTCAAGATTGTGTAGAAGTAATCAATTTTGAGTTTCGTGGCTTTTTCCGTTTACCCAAGCATGCCCAAATAGCAAAATAGAAATTGTATATTATTTATTTGAATTTTTATAGTTCCTATTTCGTGATTCGACAGTTCCAACTTTCTTGAGGGACCTAAGTGCAAAATTATAAAACTTCACTTGTAACTCCAAATTGAAATCTGCTCAAACGTGCTGGTACCCTATACACCCAAGTTGTATATTCCAAGTCCATGTCATAGTATTTATCAATAAACATTCACAAGAATATATTTGTAATCTTTTTAAATATACATTTCTTACTTGTATGTAACAAACTCTAATTTACTCAAGAATTTGTACTAGCGCTTTGCAACACTTCACCAAATAATTCACCTATTAAGTATTTTTAAATTTATTCAAGAATAACAAAAATCATGTATTTTGGAGCAATGGATTATAGGGTAACACAATTTTGGGCCTTGGTTTAGTTTTTCAACATTGTGTAGAAGTAATCAATTTTTAGATTCGATGACTTTCCATTCACCCACAAATGACAATTTGCAAAATTGCAATTGTATATTATTGAAATGAATTTTGATGTAATTAATTTTGTGATTTGACAGTTTCAACTTTTTTGGAGAGACCTAAGTGCAAAAAGTATAAATTTCACTCGTAACTTGAAATCCGCTTAAATGTGATGGTGCCCTATACATCCAAGTTGTTGTTTCCAAGTCAATAACATAGTATTTATCAAAAAATATCACAAGAATATATTTGTAATTATTCCGATTTACGTTTCATAATTCCGTGTAACCATTTCTAAGTTACTTCTGAACAATTACAAGCGCTTTGAAACATTCCACCCAAAATTTCACCTATTTATTATTTCTAAATTTATGAAAGAATAACAAAAATCACGTATTTTGGAGCAATGGATTATAGGGTAAAACAATTTTGCGTCAAAATGTAAATTTTCAAGATTGTGTAGAAGTAATCAATTTTGAGTTTCGTGGCTTTTTCCGTTTACCCAAGCATGCCCAAATAGCAAAACTGAAATTGTATATTATTTATTTGAATTTTGATAGTTCCTATTTCGTGATTCGACAATTCTAACTTTCTTGAGGGACCTAAGTGAAAAATTATAAAATTTCACTTGTAATTCCAAATTGAAATCTGCTCAAACGTGCTGGTACCCTATACACCCAAGTTGTATATTCCAAGTCTATATCATATTATTTATCAATAAACATTCACAAGAAGATATTTGTAATCTTTTTAAATATACCTTTCTTACTGGTATGTAACAAACTCTAATTTACTCAAGAATTTGTACAAGCGCTTTGCAACTTTTCACCAAAAAATTCACCTATTCAGTATTTTTAAATTTATTCAAAAATAACAAAAATCATGTATTTTGAAACAATGGATTATAGGGTAACACAATTTTGGGCCATGGTTTAGTTTTTCAACATTGTGTAGAAGTAATCAATTTTTAGATTCGATGAATTTCCATTCACCCACGAATGACAAAATTTCAAAATTGCAATTGTATATTATTGAAATGAATTTTGATGTAGTTAATTTTGTGATTTCACAGTTTCAACTTTTTGGAGAGACTTAAGTGCAAAAAGTTTAAATTTCACTCGTAACTTGAAATCTGCTTGAACGTGATGGTACCCTATACATGGAAGTTGGTTTTTCCAAGTCAATAACATAGTATTTTTCAAAAAATATCACAAGAATATGTTTGTAATTTTTCCGATTTACGTTTCAAAATTCTGTGTAACCATTTCTAAGTTACTTCTGAACAATTACAAGCGCTTTGAAACATTCCACCCAAAATTTCACCTATTTATTATTTCTAAATTTATGAAACAATAACAAAAATCACGTATTTTGGAGCAATGGATTATAGGGTAAAACAATTTTGCGCCAAAATGTAAATTTTCTAGATTGTGTAGAAGTAATCAATTTTAAGTTTCGTAGCTTTTACCGTTTACCCAATCATGCCCAAATATCAAAATTGAAATTGTATATTATTTATTTGAATTTTGAAAGTTCCAATTTCGTGATTCGACAATTCCAACTTTCTTGAGGGACCTAAGTGCAAAAATATAAAACTTCACTTGTAACTCCAAATTGAAATCTGCTCAAACGTGCTGGTACCCTATACACCCAAGTTGTATATTCTAAGTCTATATCATAGTATTTATCTATAAACATTCACAAGAATATATTTGTAATCTTTTTAAATATACCATTCTTACTTATATGTAACAAACTCTAATTTTACTCAAGAATTTATACTAGCGCTATGCAACACTTCACAAAAACATTTAACCTATTAAGTATTTTAAAATTTATTCAAGAATAAAAAAATCATGTATTTTGGAGCAATGGATTATAGGGTAACACAATTTTGGGCCATGGTTTAGTTTTTCAACATTGTGCAGAAGTAATCAATTTTTAGATTCGATGACTTTCCATTCACCCACAAATGACAAATTTGCAAAATTGCAATTGTATATTATTGAAATCAATTTTGATATAATTAATTTTGTGATTTGACAGTTTCAACTTTTTTGGAGAGACGTAAGTGCAAAAAGTATAAATTTCACTCGTAACTTGAAATCCGCTTAAACGTGATGGTGCCCTATACATCCAAGTTGTTTTTTCCAAGTCAATAACATAGTATTTATCAAAAAATATCACAAGAATATATTTGTAATTTTTCCGATTTACGTTTCATAATTCCGTGTAATCATTTCTACGTTACTTCTGAATAATTACAAGCGCTTTGAAACATTCCACCCAAAATTTCACCTATTTATTATTTCTAAATTTATGAAAGAATAACAAAAATCACGTATTTTGGAGCAATGGATTATAGGGTAAAACCATTTTGTGCCAAATTGTAAATTTTCAAGATTGTGTAGAAGTAATCAATTTTGAGTTTCGTGGCTTTTTCCGTTTATCCAAGCAAGCCCAAATAGCAAAATTGAAATTGTATATTATTTATTTGAATTTTTATAGTTCCTATTTCGTGATTTGACAGTTCCAACTTTCTTGAGGGACCTAAGTGCAAAATTATAAAACTTCACTTGTAACTCCAAATTGAAATCTGCTCAAACGTGCTGGTACCCTATACACCCAAGTTGTATATTCCAAGTCCATATCATAGTATTTATCAATAAACATTCACAAGAATATATTTTTAGTCTTTTTAAATATACGTTTCTTACTTGTATGTAATAAACTCTAATTTACTCAAGAATTTGTACTAGCGCTTTGCAAATTTCACCAAATAATTCACCTATTATGTATTTTTAAATTTATTCAAGAATAACAAAAATCATGTATTTTGGAGCAATGGATTATAGGGTAACACAATTTTGGGCCATGGTTTAGTTTTTCAACATTGTGTAGAAGTAATCAATTTTTAGATTCGATGACTTTCCATTCACCCACAAATGACAAATTTGCAAAATTGCAATTGTATATTATTGAAATGAATTTTGATGTAATTAATTTTGTGATTTTATAGTTTCAACTTTTTTGGAGAGACCTAAATGCAAAAAGTATAAATTTCACTTGTAACTTGAAATCCGCTTGAATGTGAATGTCCCTATACATCCAAGTTTGTTTTCCAAGTCAATAACATAGTATTTATCAAAAAATATCACAAGAATATATTTGTAATTTTTTCGATTTACGTTTCATAATTCCGTGTAACCATTTCTAAGTTACTTCTGAATAATTACAAGCGCTTTGAAACATTCCACCATAAATTTCACCTATTTATTATTTCTAAATTTATGAAAGAATAACAAAAATCACGTATTTTGGAGCAATGGATTATAGGATAAAACAATTTTGCGCCAAATTGTAAATTTTCAAGATTGTGTAGAAGTAATCAATTTTGAGTTTCGTGGCTTTTTCCGTTTACCCAAGCATGCCCAAATAGAAAATTTGAAATTGTATATTATTTATTTGAATTTTGATAGTTCCTATTTCGTGATTCGACTGTTCCAACTTTCTTAAGGGACCTAAGTGCAAAATTATAAAACTTCACTTGTAATTCCAAATTGAAATCTGCTCAAACGTGCTGGTACCCTATACACCCAAGTTGTATATTCCAAGTCCATATCATAGTATTTATCAATAAACATACACAAGAATATATTTGTAATCTTTTTAAATATACATTTCTTACTTGTATGTAACAAACTCTAATTTACTCAAGAATTTGTACTAGTGCTTTGCAACACTTCACCAAAAAATTCACCTATTAAGTATTTTCAAATTTATTCAAGAATAACAAAAATCATGTATTTTGAAGCAATGGATTATAGGGTAACACAATTTTGGGCCATGGTTTAGTTTTTCAACATTGTGTAGGAGTAATCAATTTTTAGATTCGATGACTTTCCATTCACCCACGAATGACAAATTTGCAAAATTGCAATTGTATATTATTGAAATGAATTTTGATGTAATTAATTTTGTGATTTTATAGTTTCAACTTTTTTGGAGAGACCTAAATGCAAAAAGTATAAATTTCACTTGTAACTTGAAATCCGCTTGAACGTGAATGTCCCTATACATCCAAGTTTGTTTTTCCAAGTCAATAACATAGTATTTATCAAAAAATATCACAAGAATATATTTGTAATTTTTTCGATTTACGTTTCATAATTCTGTGTAACCATTTCTAAGTTACTTCTGAACAATTACAAGCGCTTAGAAACATTCCACCATAAATTTCCCCAAATTATTATTTATAAATTTATGAAAGAATAACAAAAATCACGTATTTTGGAGCAATGGATTATAGGGTAAAACAATTTTGCGCCAAATTGTAAATTTTCAAGATTGTGTAGAAGTAATCAATTTTGAGTTTCGTGGTTTTTTCCGTTTACCCAAGCATGCCCAAATAGAAAATTTGAAATTGTATATTATTTATTTGAATTTTGATAGTTCCTATTTCGTGATTCGACAGTTCCAACTTTCTTGAGGGACCTAAGTGCAAAATTATAAAACTTCACTTGTAACTCCAAATTTATATCTGCTCAAACGTGCTGGTACCCTATACACCAAGTTGTATATTCCAAGTCCATGTCATAGTATTTATCAATAAACATTCACAAGAATATATTTGTAATCTTTTTAAATATACCTTTCTTACTTGTTTGTAACAAACTCTAATTTACTCAAGAATTTGTATGCTTTGCAACACTTCACCAAAAAATTCACCTATTAAGTATTTTTAAATTTATTCAAGAATAACAAAAATCATGTATTTTGGAGCAATGGATTATAGGGTAACACAATTTTGAGCCTTGGTTTAGTTTTTCAACATCGTGTCGAAATAATCAATTTTTAGATTCGATGACTTTCCATTCACCCACGAATGACAAATTTGCAAAATTGCAATTGTATATTATTGAAATGAATTTTGATGTAATTAATTTTGTAATTTGACAGTTTCAACTTTTTTGGAGAGACCGAAGTGCAAAAAGTATGAATTTCACTCGTAACTTGAAATCCGCCTAAACATGATGGTGCCCTATACATCTAGGTTGGTTTTTCCAAGTCAATAACATAGTATTTGTCAAAAAATATCACAAGAATATATTTGTAATTTTTTCGATTTACGTTTCATAATTCTGTGCAACCATTTCTAAGTTACTTCTGAACAATTACAAGCGCTTTGAAACATTCCACCCAAAATTTCACCTATTTATTATTTCAAAATTTATGAAAGAATAACAAAAATCACGTATTTTGGAGCAATGGATTATAGGGTAAAATAATTTTGGGCCAAATTTTAAATTTTCAAGATTGTGTAGAAGTAATCAATTTTGAGTTTCGTGGCTTTTTCCGTTTACCCAAGAATGCCCAAATAGAAACTTTTATATTTTATATTATTTATTTGAATTTTGATAGTTCCTATTTCATGATTCGACAGTTCCAACTTTCTTGAGGGACCTAAGTGCAAAATTATAAAACTTCACTTGTAACTCCAAATTGAAATCTGCTCAAACGTGCTGGTAACCTATACACCCAAGTTGTATATTCCAAGTCCATGTCATAGTATTTATCAATAAACATTCACAAGAATATATTTGTAATCTTTTTAAATATAACTTTCTTACTTGTATGTAACCAACTCTAATTTACTCAAGAATTTGTACTAGTGCTTTGCAACACTTCACCAAAAAATTCACCTATTAAGTATTTTTAAATTTATTCAAGAATAACAAAAATTACGTATTTTGGAGCAATGGATTATAGGGTAACACAATTTTGGGCCATGGTTTAGTTTTTCAACATTGTGTAGATGAAATCAATTTTTAGATTTGATGACTTTCCATTCACCCACGAATGACAAAATTACAAAATTTCAATTGTATATTATTGAAATGAATTTTGATGTAGTTAATTTTGTGATTTGGCAGTTTCAACTTTTTTGGAGAGACTTAAGTGCAAAAAGTATAAATTTCACTCGTAACTTGAAATCCGCTTGAACGTAAATGTACCCTATACTTCCAAGTTGGTTTTTCCAAGTCAATAACATAGTATTTATCAAAAAATATCACAAGAATATATTTGTAATTTTTTCGATTTACGTTTCATAATTCCGTGTAACCATTTCTAAGTTACTTCTGAACAATTACAAGCGCTTTGAAACATTCCACCATAAATTTCACCTATTTATTATTTATAAATTTATGAAGAATAACAAAAATCACGTATATTGGAGCAATGGATTATAGGGTAAAACAATTTTGCGCCAAATTGTTAATTTTCAAGATTGTGTAGAAGTAGTCAATTTTGAGTTTCGTGGCTTTTTCCGTTTACCCAAGCATGCCCAAATAGCAAAATTGAAATTGTATATTATTTATTTGAATTTTGATAGTTCCTATTTCGTGATTCAACAATTCCAGCTATCTTGAGATACCTAAGTGCAAAAATATAAAACTTCACTTGTAACTCCAAATTGAAATCTGCTCAAACGTGCTGGTACCCTATACACCCAAGTTGTATATTCCAGGTCCATATCATAGTATTTATCAGTAAACATTCACAAGAATATATTTGTAATTTTTTTAAATATACCTTTCTTACTTGTATGTAACAAACTCTAATTTACTCAAGAATTTGTACTAGCGCTTTGCAACAATTCACCAAATAATTCACCTATTAAGTATTTTTAAATTTATTCAAGAATAACGAAAATCATGTATTTTGGAGCAATGGATTATAGGGTAACACAATTTTGGGCCATGGTTTAGTTTTTCAACATCGTGTAGAAGTTATCAATTTTTAGATTCAAAGATTTTCCATTCACCCATGAATGACAAATTTACAAAATTGCAATTGTATATTATTGAAATGAATTTTGATGTAATTAATTTTGTGATTTGACAGTTTCAACTTTTTTGGAGAGACCGAAGTGCAAAAAGTATAAATTTCACTCGTAACTTGAAATCCGCTTAAACGTGATGGTGCCCTATACATCCAAGTTGTTTTTTCCAAGTAAATAACATAGTATTTATCAAAATATATCACAAGAATATATTTGTAATTTTTTCGATTTACGTTTCATAATTCTGTGTAACCATTTCTAAGTTACTTCTGAACAATTACAAGCGCTTTGAAACATTCCACCCAAAATTTCACCTATTTATTATTTCTAAATTAATGAAAGAATAACAAAAATCATGTATTTTGGAGCAATGGATTATAGGGTAAAACAATTTTGGGCCAAATTGTAAATTTTCATGATTGTGTAGAAGTAATCAATTTTGAGTTTCGTGGCTTTTTCCGTTTACCCAAGCATGCCCAAATAGAAAGTTTTATATTTTATATTATTTATTTGAATTTTGATATCCTATTTCGTGATTCGACAGTTCCAACTTTCTTGAGGGATCTAAGTGCAAAATTATAAAACTTCACTTGTAACTCCAAATTGAAATCTGCTCAAACGTGTTGGTACCCTATACACCCCAGTTGTATATTCCAAGTCCATATCATAGTATTTATCAATAAACATTCACAAGAATATATTTGTAATCTTTTTAAATATACATTTCTTACTTGTATGTAACAAACTCTAATTTAATCAAGAATTTGTACTAGCGCTTTGCAACACTTCACCAAAAAATTCACCTATTAAGTATTTTTAAATTTATTCAAGAATAACGAAAATCATGTATTTTGGAGCCATGGATTATAGGGTAACACAATTTTGGGCCTTGGTTTAGTTTTTTAACATCGTGTAGAAGTAATCAATTTTTAGATTCGATGACTTTTTATTCACCCACGAATGACAAATTTGCAAAATTGCAATTGTATATTATTGAAATGAATTTTGATGTAGTTAATTTTGTGAGTTGACAGTTTTAACTTTTTTGGAGAGACCGAAGTGCAAAAACTATAAATTTCACTCGTAACTTGAAATCCGGTTAAACGTGATGGTGCCCTATACATCCAAGTTGTTTTTTCCAAGTAAATAACATAGTATTTATCAAAAAATATCACAAGAATATATTTATAATTTTTCCGATTTACGTTTCATAATTCTGTGTAACCATTTCTAAGTTACTTCTGAACAATTACAAGCGCTTTGAAACATTCCACCCAAAATTTCACCTATTTATTATTTCTAAATTTATGAAAGAATAACAAAAATCACGTATTTTGGAGCAATGGATTATAGGGTAAAACAATTTTGTGCCAAATTGTAAATTTTCAAGATTGTGTAGAAGTAATCATTTTTATAGTTTCGTGGCTTTTTCCGTTTACCCAAGCATGCCCAAATAGAAAATTTGAAATTATATATTATTTATTTTAATTTTGATAGTTCCTATTTCGTGATTCGACAGTTCCAACTTTCTTGAGGGACCTAAGTGCAAAATTATAAAATTCACTTGTAACTCCAAATTGAAATCTGCTCAAACGTGCTGGTACCCTATACACCCCAGTTGTATATTCCAAGTCCATATCATAGTATTTATCAATAAACATTCACAAGAATATATTTGTAATCTTTTTAAATATACATTTCTTACTTGTATGTAACAAACTCTAATTTACTCAAGAATTTGTACTAGCGCTTTGCAACACTTTACCAAAAACTTCACCTATTAAGTATTTTTAAATTTATTCAAGAATAACGAAAATCATGTATTTTGGAGCAATGGATTATAGGGTAACACAATTTTGGGCCTTGGTTTAGTTTTTCAACATCGTGTAGAAGTAATCAATTTTTAGATTCGATGACTTTTTATTCACCCACGAATGACAAATTTGCAAAATTGCAATTGTATATTATTGAAATGAATTTTGATGTAATTAATTTTGTGATTTGACAGTTTCAACTTTTTTGGAGAGACCGAAGTGCAAAAAGTATAAAGTTCACTCGTAACTTGAAATCCGCTTGAACGTAAATGTACCCTATACTTCCAAGTTGGTTTTTCCAAGTCAATAACATAGTATTTATCAAAAAATATCACAAGAATATATTTGTAATTTTTCCGATTCACGTTTCATAATTCTGTGTAACCATTTCTAAGTTACTTCTGAACAATTACAAGCGCTTTGAAACATTCCACCCAAAATTTCACCAATATATTATTTCTAAATTTATGAAAGAATAACAAAAATCACGTATTTTGGAGCAATGGATTATAGGGTAAAACAATTTTGTGCCAAATTGTAAATTTTCAAGATTGTGTAGAAGTAATCAATTTTTAGTTTCGTGGCTTTTTCCGTTTACCCAAGCATGCCCAAATAGAAATTTTGAAATTATATATTATTTATTTTAATTTTGATAGTTCCTATTTCGTGATTCGACAGTTTCAACTTTTTTGAGGGACATAAGTGCAAAATTATAAAACTTCACTTGTAGCTCCAAATTGAAATCCGCTCAAACGTGCTGGTACCCAATACACCCCAGTTGTATATTCCAAGTCCATATCATAGTATTTATCAATAAACATTCACAACAATATATTTGTAATCTTTTTAAATATACCTTTCTTACTTGTATGTAACAAACTCTAATTTACTCAAGAATTTGTACTAGCGCTTTGCAACACTTCACCAAAAAATTCACCTATTAAGTATTTTTAAATTTATTCAAGAATAACAAAATTCATGTATTTTGGGGCAATGGATTATATGGTAACACAATTTTGGGCCATGGTTTACTTTTTCAACATCGTGTAGAAGTAATCAATTTTTAGATTCGATGACTTTCCATTCACCCACGAATGCAAAATTTCAATGTTATATTATTGAAACTAATTTTGATGTAATTAATTTTGTGATTTGATAGTTTCAACTTTTTTGGAGAGACCTAAGTGCAAAAAGTATAAATTTCACTTGTAACTTGAAATCTGCTTGAACGTGATGGTACCCTATACATGAAAGTTGGTTTTTCCAAGTAAATAGCATAGTATTTATCAAAAAATATCACAAGAATAAATTTGTAATTTTTCTGATTTACGTTTCATAATTCTGTGTAACCATTTCTAAGTTACTTCTGAACAATTACAAGCGCTTTGAAACATTCCACCCAAAATTTCACCTATTTATTATTTCTAAATTTATGAAAGAATAACAAAAATCACATATTTTGGAGCAATGGATTATAGGGTAAAACAATTTTGCACCAAATTGTTAATTTTCAAGATTGTGTAGAAGTAATCAATTTTGAGTTTCGTGGCTTTTTCCGTTTACCCAACCATGCCCAAATAGAAAGTTTTATATTTTATATTATTTATTTGAATTTTGATAGTTCCTATTTCGTGATTCGACAGTTCCAACTTTCTTGAGGGACCTAAGTGCAAAATTATAAAACTTCACTTGTAACTCCAAATTGAAATTTTCTCAAACGTGCTGGTACCCTATACACCCAACTTGTATATTCCAAGTCCATGTCATAGTATTTATCAATAAACATTCACAAGAATATATTTGTAATCTTTTTAAATATACCTTTCTTACTTGTATGTAACAAACTCTAATTTACTCAAGAATTTGTACTAGTGCTTTGCAACACTTCACCAAAAAATTAACCTATTAATGATTTTAAAATTTATTCAAGAATAACAAAAATCATGTATTTTGGAGCAATGGATTATTGGGTAACACAATTTTGGGCCATGGTTTTGTTTTCCAACATTGTGTAGAAGTAATCAATTTTTAGATTTGATGACTTTCCATTCACCCACGAATGACAAAATTACAAAATTTCAATTGTATATTATTGAAATGAATTTTGATGTAGTTAATTTTGTGATTTGGCAGTTTCAACTTTTTTGGAGAGACCTAAGTGCAAAAAGTATAAATTTCACTCGTAACTTGAAATCCGCTTGAACGTGAATGTACCCTATACATCCAAGTTGATTTTTCCAAGTAAATAACATAGTATTTATCAAAAAATATCACAAGAATATATTTGTAATTTTTTCGATTTGCGTTTCATAATTCTGTGTAACCATTTCTAAGTTACTTCTGAACAATTACAAGTGCTTTGAAACATTCCATCCAAAATTTCTCCTATTTATTATTTCTAAATTTATGAAAGAATAACAAAAATCACGTATATTGGAGCAATGGAATATAGGGTAAAACAATTTTGCGCCAAATTGTTAATTTTCAAGATTGTGTAGAAGTAGTCAATTTTGAGTTTCGTGGCTTTTTCCGTTTACCCAAGCATGTCCAAATAGCAAAATTGAAATTGTATATTATTTATTTGAATTTTGATAGTTCCTATTTCGTGATTCGACAGTTCCAACTTTCTTGAGGGACCTAAGTGCAAAAATATGAAACTTCACTTGTAACTCCAAATTGAAATCTGCTCAAACGTGCTGGTACCCTATACACCCAAGTTGTATATTCCAAGTCTATATCATAGTATTTATCAACAAACATTCAGAAGAATATATTTGTAATCTTTTTAAATCTACCTTTCTTACTTGTATGTAACAAACTCTAATTTACTCAAGAATTTGTACTAGCGCTTTGCAACATTTCTCCAAATAATTCACCTATTAAGTATTTTTAAATTTATTCAAAAATAACAAAAATCATGTATTTTGGAGCAATGGATTATAGGGTAACACAATTTTGGGCCATGGTTTAGTTTTTCAACATCGTGTAGAAGTTATCAATTTTTAGATTCAAAGACTTTCCATTCACCCATGAATGACAAATTTACAAAATTGCAATTGTATATTATTGAAATGAATTTTGATGTAATTAATTTTGTGATTTGACAGCTTCAACTTTTTTAGAGAGACCTAAGTGCAAAAAGTACAAATTTCACTCGTAACTTGAAATCCGCTTAAACGTGATGGTGCCCTATACATCCTAGTTATTTTTTCCAAGTCAATAACATAGTATTTATCAAAAAATATCACAAGAATATATTTGTAATTTTTTCGATTTACGTTTCATAATTCTGTGTAACCATTTCTAAGTTACTTCTGAACAATTACAAGCGCTTTGAAACATTCCACCCAAAATTTCACCTATTCATTATTTCTAAATTAATGAAAGAATTACAAAAATCACGTATTTTGGAGCAATGGATTATAGGGTAAAACAATTTTGTGCCAAATTGTAAATTTTCAAGATTGTGTAGAAGTAATCAATTTTGAGTTTCGTGGCTTTTTCCGTTTACCCAAGCCTGCCCAAATATAAAATTTGAAATTATATATTATTTCTTTTAATTTTGATAGTTCCTATTTCGTGATTTGACAGTTCCAAATTTCTTTAGGGACCTAAGTGCAAAATTATAAAACTTCACTTGTAACTCCAAATTGAAATCTGCTCAAACGTGCTGGTACCCTATACACCCCAGTTGTATATTCCAAGTCCATATCATAGTATTTATCAATAAACATTCACAATAATATATTTGTAATCTTTTTAAATATACATTTCTTACTTGTATGTAACAAACTCTAATTTACTCAAGAATTTGTACTAGCGCTTTGCAACACTTCACCAAAAAAATTCACCTATTAAGTATTTTTAAATTTATTCAAGAATAACGAAAATCATGTATTTTGGAGCAATGGATTATAGGGTAACACAATTTTGGGCCTTGGTTTAGTTTTTCAACATCGTGTAGAAGTAATCAATTTTTAGATTCGATGACTTTCCATTCACCCACGAATGACAAATTTGCAAATTAGCAAAATTGTAATTGTATATTATTGAAATGAATTTTGATGTAATTAATTTTGTGATTTGACAGTTTCAACTTTTTTGGAGAGACCGAAGTGCAAAAAGTATAAATTTCACTCGTAACTTGAAATCCGATTAAACGTGATGGTGCCCTATACATCCAAGTTGTTTTTTCCAAGTAAATAACATAGTATTTATCAAAAAATATCACAAGAATATATTTGTAATTTTTCCGATTTACGTTTCATAATTCTGTGTAACCATTTCTAAGTTACTTCTGAACAATTACAAGCGCTTTGAAACATTCCACCCAAAATTTTACCTATTTATTATTTCTAAATTTATGAAAGAATAACAAAAATCACATATTTTGGAGCAATGGATTATAGGGTAACACCATTTTGTGCCAAATTGTAAATTTTCAAGATTGTGTAGAAGTAATCAATTTTTGAGTTTCGTGGCTTTTTCCGTTTACCCAAGCATGCCCAAATAGAAAATTTGAAATTATATATTATTTATTTTAATTTTGATAGTTCCTATTTTGTGATTTGACAGTTCCAACTTTCTTGAGGGACCTAAGTGCAAAATTATAAAACTTCACTTGTAACTCCAAATTGAAATCTGCTCAAACGTGCTGGTACCCTATACACCCCAGTTGTATATTCCAAGTCCATATCATAGTATTTATCAATAAACATTCACAAGAATATATTTGTAATCTTTTTAAATATACATTTCTTACTCGTATGTAACAAACTCTAATTTACTCAAATATTTGTACTAGCGCTTTGCAACACTTCACCAAAAAATTCACCTATTAAGTATTTTTAAATTTATTCAAGAATAACGAAAATCATGTATTTTGGAGCAATGGATTATAGGGTAACACAATTTTGGGCCTTGGTTTAGTTTTTCAACATCGTGTAGAAGTAATCAATATTTAGATTCGATGACTTTCCATTCACCCACGAATGACAAATTTGCAAATTAGCAAAATTGCAATTGTATATTATTGAAATGAATTTTGATGTAATTAATTTTGTGATTTGACAGTTTCAACTTTTTTGGACAGACCGAAGTGCAAAAAGTATAAATTTCTCTCGTGACTTGAAATCCGCTTAAACGTGATGGTGCCCTATACATCCAAGTTGTTTTTTCCAAGTAAATAACATAGTATTTATCAAAAAATATCACAAGAATATATTTGTAATTTTTCCGATTTACGTTTCATAATTCTGTGTAACCATTTCTAAGTTACTTCTGAACAATTACAAGCGCTTTAAAACATTCCACCCAAAATTTCACCTATTTATTATTTCTAAATTTATGAAAGAATAACAAAAATCACGTATTTTGGAGCAATGGATTGTAGGGTAAAACCATTTTGTGCCAAATTGTAAATTTTCAAGATTGTGTAGAAGTAATCAATTTTGAGTTTCGTGGCTTTTTCCATTTATCCAAGCATGCCCAAATAGCAAAATTGAAATTGTATATTATTTATTTGAATTTTGATAGTTCCTATTTCGTGATTCGACAGTTCCAACTTTCTTGAGGGACCTAACTGCAAAAATATAAAACTTCACCTGTAACTCCAAATTGAAATCTACTCAAACGTGTAGGTACCCTATACACCCAAGTTGTATATTCCAAGTACATATCATAGTATTTATCAATAAACATTCACAAGAATATATTTGTAATCTTTTTAAATATACCTTTCTTACTTGTATGTAACAAACTCTAATTTACTCAAGAATTTGTACTAGCGCTTTGCAACACTTCACCAAAAAATTCACCTATTAAGTATTTTTAAATTTATTCAAGAATAACGAAAATTATGTATTTTGGAGCCATGGATTATAGGGTAACACAATTTTGGGCCTTGGTTTAGTTTTTTAAATCGTGTAGAAGTAATCAATTTTTAGATTCGATGACTTTTTATTCACCCACGAATGACAAATTTGCAAAATTGCAATTGTATATTATTGAAATGAATTTTGATGTAATTAATTTTGTGATTTGACAGTTTTAACTTTTTTGGAGAGACCGAAGTGCAAAAAGTATAAATTTCACTCGTAACTTGAAATCCGCTTAAACGTGATGGTGCCCTATACATCCAAGTTGTTTTTTCCAAGTAAATAACATAGTATTTATCAAAAAATATCACAAGAATATATTTGTAATTTTTCCGATTTACGTTTCATAATTCTGTGTAACCATTTCTAAGTTACTTCTGAACAATTACAAGCGCTTTAAAACATTCCACCCAAAATTTCACCTATTTATTATTTCTAAATTTATGAAAGAATAACAAAAATCACGTATTTTGGAGCAATGGATTATAGGGTAAAACCATTTTGTGCCAAATTGTAAATTTTCAAGATTGTGTAGAAGTAATCAATTTTGAGTTTCGTGGCTTTTTCCATTTATCCAAGCATGCCCAAATAGCAAAATTGAAATTGTATATTATTTATTTGAATTTTGATAGTTCCTATTTCGTGATTCGACAGTTCCAACTTTCTTGAGGGACCTAATTGCAAAAATATAAAACTTCACCTGTAACTCCAAATTGAAATCTACTCAAACGTGTTGGTACCCTATACACCCAAGTTGTATATTCCAAGTACATATCATAGTATTTATCAATAAACATTCACAAGAATATATTTGTAATCTTTTTAAATATACCTTTCTTACTTGTATGTAACAAACTCTAATTTACTCAAGAATTTGTACTAGCGCTTTGCAACACTTCACCAAAAAATTCACCTATTAAGTATTTTTAAATTTATTCAAGAATAACGAAAATCATGTATTTTGGAGCAATGGATTATAGGGTAACACAATTTTGGGCCTTGGTTTAGTTTTTCAACATCGTGTAGAAGTAATCAATTTTTAGATTCGATGACTTTTTATTCACCCACGAATGACAAATTTGCAAAATTGCAATTGTATATTATTGAAATGAATTTTGATGTAATTAATTTTGTGATTTGACAGTTTCAACTTTTTTGGAGAGACCGAAGTGCAAAAAGTATAAATTTCACTCGTAACTTGAAATCCGCTTAAACGTGATGGTGCCCTATACATCCAAGTTGTTTTTTCCAAGTAAATAACATAGTATTTATCAAAAAATATCACAAGAATATATTTGTAATTTTTCCGATTCACGTTTCATAATTCTGTGTAACCATTTCTAAGTTACTTCTGAACAATTACAAGCGCTTTGAAACAATCCACCCAAAATTTCACCTATATATTATTTCTAAATTTATGAAAGAATAACAAAAATCACGTATTTTGGAGCAATGGATTATAGGGTAAAACAATTTTGTGCCAAATTGTAAATTTTCAAGATTGTGTAGAAGTAATCAATTTTGAGTTTCGTGGCTTTTTCCGTTTACCCAAGCATGCCCAAATAGAAAATTTGAAATTATATATTATTTATTTTAATTTTGATTGTTCCTATTTCGTGATTTGACAGTTTCAACTTTCTCGAGGGACATAAGTGCAAAATTATAAAACTTCACTTGTAGCTCCAAATTGAAATCTGTTCAAACGTGCTGGTACCCTATACACCCCAGTTGTATATTCCAAGTCCATATCATAGTATTTATCTATAAACATTCACAAGAATTTATTTGTAATCTTTTTAAATATACCTTTCTTACTTGTATGTAACAAACTCTAATTTACTCAAGAATTTGTACTAGCGCTTTGCAACACTTCACCAAAAAATTCACCTATTAAGTATTTTTAAAGTTATTCAAGAATAAAAAAATCATGTATTTTGGAGCAATGGATTATAGGGTAACACAATTTTGGGCATTGGTTTAGTTTTTCAACATCGTGTAGAAGTAATCAATTTTTAGATTCGAGGACTTTCCATTCACCCACGAATGTCAAATTTGAAAAATTGCAATTGTATATTATTGAAATGAATTTTGATGTAATTAATTTTGTTATTTGACAGTTTCAACTTTTTTGGAGAGACCGAAGTGCAAAAAGTATAAATTTCACTCGTAACTTGAAATCCGCTTAAACGTGATGGTGCCCTATACATCCAAGTTGTTTTTTCCAAGTAAATAACATAGTATTTATCAAAAAATATCACAAGAATATATTTGTAATTTTTCCGATGTACGTTTCATAATTCTGTGTAACCATTTCTAAGTTACTTCTGAACAATTACAAGCGCTTTAAAACATTCCACCCAAAATTTCACCTATTTATTATTTCTAAATTTATGAAAGAATAACAAAAATCACGTAATTTGGAGCAATGGATTATAGGGTAAAACCATTTTGTGCCAAATTGTAAATTTTCAAGATTGTGTAGAAGTAATCAATTTTGAGTTTCGTGGCTTTTTCCATTTATCCAAGCATGCCCAAATAGCAAAATTGAAATTGTATATTATTTATTTGAATTTTGATAGTTCCTATTTCGTGATTCGACAGTTCCAACTTTCTTGAGGGACCTAACTGCAAAAATATAAAACTTCACCTGTAACTCCAAATTGAAATCTACTCAAACGTGTTGGTACCCTATAAACCCAAGTTGTATATTCCAAGTACATATCATAGTATTTATCAATAAACATTCACAAGAATATATTTGTAATCTTTTTAAACATACCTTTCTTACTTGTATGTAACAAACTCTAATTTACTCAAGAATTTGTACTAGTGCTTTGCAACACTTCATCAAAAAATTCACCTATTAAGTATTTTTAAATTTATTCAAGAATAACGAAAATTATGTATTTTGGAGCAATGGATTATAGGGTAACACAATTTTGGGCATTGGTTTAGTTTTTCAACATCGTGTAGAAGTAATCAATTTTTAGATTCGATGACTTTCCATTCACCCACGAATGTCATATTTGAAAATTTTCAATTGTATATTATTGAAATGAATTTTGATGTAATTAATTTTGTTATTTGACAGTTTCAACTTTTTTGGAGAGACCGAAGTGCAAAAAGTATAAATTTCACTCGTAACTTGAAATCCGCTTAAACGTGATGGTGCCCTGTACATCCAAGTTGGTTTTTCCAAGTCAATTACATAGTATTTATCAAAAAATATCAGAAGAATATACTCGTAATTATTCCGATTTACGTTTCATAATTCCGTGTAACCATTTCTAAGTTACTTCTGAACAATTACAAGCGCTTTGAAACATTCCACCATAAATTTCACCTATTTATTATTTCTAAATTTATGAAAGAATAACAAAAATCACGTATTTTGGAGCAATGGATTATAGGGTAAAACAATATTGCGCCAAATTGTAAATTTTCAAGTTTGTGTAGAAGTAATCAATGTTGAGTTTCGTGGCTTTTTCCGTTTACCCAAGCATGCCCAAATAGCAAAATTGAAATTGTATATTATTTATTTGAATTTTAATAGTTTCTATTTCATTTTTCGACAATTCCAACTTTCTGGAGGGACCTAAGTGCAAAAATATAAAACTTCACTTGTAATTCCAAATTGAAATCTGCTCAAACGTGCTGGTACCCTATACACCCAAGTTGTATATTCCAAGTCCACATCATAGTATTTATCAGTAAACATTAACAAGAATATATTTGTAATCTTTTTAAATATACCTTTCTTACTTGTATGTAACAAACTCTAATTTACTCAAGAATTTGTACTAGCGCTTTGCAACATTTCACCAAATAATTCACCTATTAGGTATTTTTAAATTTATTCAAGAATAACAAAATTCATGTATTTTGGAGCAATGGATTATATGGTAACACAATTTTGGGCCATGGTTTACTTTTTCAACATCGTGTAGAAGTAATCAATTTTTAGATTCGATGACTTTCCATTCACCCACGAATGACAAATTTGCAAATTAGAAAAATTGCAATTGTATATTATTGAAATGAATTTTGATGTAATTAATCTTGTGATTTGACAGTTTCAACTTTTTTAGAGAGACGTAAGTGCAAAAAGTATAAATTTCACTCGTAACTTGAAATCCGCTTAAACGTGATGGTGCCCTATACATCCAAGTTGTTTTTTCCAAGTCAATAACATAGTATTTATCAAAAAATATCACAAGAATATATTTGTAATTTTTTCGATTTACGTTTCATAATTCCGTGTAACCATTTCTAAGTTACTTCTGAACAAATACAAGCGCTTTGAAACATTCCACCCAAAATTTCCCCAATTTATTATTTATAAATTTATAAAGAATAACAAAAATCACGTATTTTGGAGCAATGGATTATAGGGTACAACAATTTTGCGCCAAATTGTAAATTTTCAAGATTGTGTAGAAGTAATTAATTTTGAGTTTCGTGGTTTTTTCCGTTTACCCAAGCATGCCCAAATAGAAAATTTGAAATTGTATATTATTTATTTGAATTTTGATAGTTCGTATTTCGTGATTCGACAGTTCCAACTTTCTTGAGGGACCGAAGTGCAAAATTATAAAACTTCACTTGTAACTCCAAATTGAAATCTGCTCAAACGTGCTGGTACCCTATACACCCCAGTTGTATATTCCAAGTCCATATCATAGTATTTATCAATGAACATTCACAAAAATATATTTGTAATCTTTTTAAATATACCTTTCTTACTTGTATGTAACAAACTCTAATTTACTCAAGAATTTGTATTAGCGCTTTGCAACACTTCACCAAAAAATGCACCTATTAAGTATTTTTAAATTTATTCAAGAATAACAAAAATCATGTATTTTGGAGCAATGGATTATAGGGTAACAAAATTTTGGACCATGGTTTAGTTTTTCAACATTGTGTAGAAGTAATCAAATTTTAGATTCGATGACTTTCCATTCACCCACGAATGACAAAATTGCAAAATTGCAATTTCATATTATTGAAATGAATTTTGATGTAGTTAATTTTGTGATTTGATAGTTTCAACTTTTTTGGAGAGATCTAAGTGCAAAAAGTATAAATTTCACTCGTAACTTGAAATCCGCTTGAACGTGAATGTATCCTATACATCCAAGTTGGTTTTTCCATGTCAATTACATAGTATTTATCAAAAAATATCACAAGAATATATTTGTAATTATTCCGATTTACGTTTCATAATTCCGTGTAACCATTTCTAAGTTACTTCTGAACAATTACAAGCGCTTTGAAACATTCCACCCAAAATTTCACCTATTTATTATTTCTAAATTTATGAAAGAATAACAAAAATCACGTATTTTGGAGCAATGGATTATAGGGTAAAACAATTTTGCGCCAAAATGTAAATTTTCAAGATTGTGTAGAAGTAATCAATTTTGAGTTTCGTGGCTTTTTCCGTTTACCCAAGCATGCCCAAATTGCAAAAATGAAATTGTATATTATTTATTTGAATTTTGATAGTTCCTATTTCGTGATTCGACTGTTCCAACTTTCTTGAGGGACCGAAGTGCAAAATTATAAAACTTCACTTGTAACTCCAAATTGAAATCTGCTCAAACGTGCTGGTACCCTATACACCCCAGTTGTATATTCCAAGTCCATATCATAGTATTTATCAATGAACATTCACAAGAATATATTTGTAATCTTTTTAAATATACCTTTCTTACTTGTATGTAACAAACTCTAATTTACTCAAGAATTTGTACTAGCGCTTTGCAACACTTCACCAAAAAATTCACCTATTAAATATTTTTAAATTTATTCAAGAATAACGAAAATCATGTATTTTGGAGCCATGGATTATAGGGTAACACAATTTTGGGCCTTGGTTTAGTTTTTTAAATCGTGTAGAAGTAATCAATTTTTAGATTCGATGACTTTTTATTCACCCACGAATGACAAATTTGCAAAATTGCAATTGTATATTATTGAAATGAATTTTGATGTAATTAATTTTGTGATTTGACAGTTTTAACTTTTTTGGAGAGACCGAAGTGCAAAAAGTATAAATTTCACTCGTAACTTGAAATCCGCTTAAACGTGATGGTGCCCTATACATCCAAGTTGTTTTTTCCAAGTAAATAACATAGTATTTATCAAAAAATATCACAAGAATATATTTATAATTTTTCCGATTTACGTTTCATAATTCTGTGTAACCATTTCTAAGTTACTTCTGAACAATTACAAGCGCTTTGAAACATTCCACCCAAAATTTCACCTATTTATTATTTCTAAATTTATGAAAGAATAACAAAAATCACGTATTTTGGAGCAATGGATTATAGGGTAAAACAATTTTGTGCCAAATTGTAAATTTTCAAGATTGTGTAGAAGTAATCATTTTTATAGTTTCGTGGTTTTTTCCGTTTACCCAAGCATGCCCAAATAGAAAATTTGAAATTATATATTATTTATTTTAATTTTGATAGTTCCTATTTCGTGATTCGACAGTTCCAACTTTCTTGAGGGACCTAAGTGCAAAATTATAAAACTTCACTTGTAACTCCAAATTGAAATCTGCTCAAACGTGCTGGTACCCTATACACCCCAGTTGTATATTCCAAGTCCATATCATAGTATTTATCAATAAACATTCACAAGAATATATTTGTAATCTTTTTAAATATACATTTCTTACTTGTATGTAACAAACTCTAATTTACTCAAGAATTTGTACTAGCGCTTTGAAACACTTCACCAAAAAATTCACCTATTAAGTATTTTTAAAGTTATTCAAGAATAACGAAAATCATGTATTTTGGAGCAATGGATTATAGGGTAACACAATTTTGGGCCTTGGTTTAGTTTTTCAACATCGTGTAGAAGTAATCAATTTTTAGATTCGATGACTTTTTATTCACCCACGAATGACAAATTTGCAAAATTGCAATTGTATATTATTGAAATGAATTTTGATGTAATTAATTTTGTGATTTGACAGTTTCAACTTTTTTGGAGATACCGAAGTGCAAAAAGTATAAATTTCACTCGTAACTTGAAATCCGCTTAAACGTGATGGTGCCCTATACATCCAAGTTGTTTTTTCCAAGTAAATAACATAGTATTTATCAAAAAATATCACAAGAATATATTTGTAATTTTTCCGATTCACGTTTCATAATTCTGTGTAACCATTTCTAAGTTACTTCTGAACAATTACAAGCGCTTTGAAACATTCCACCCAAAATTTCACCTATATATTATTTCTAAATTTATGAAAGTATAACAAAAATCACGTATTTTGGAGCAATGGATTATAGGGTAAAACAATTTTGTGCCAAATTGTAAATTTTCAAGATTGTGTAGAAGTAATCAATTTTGAGTTTCGTGGCTTTTTCCGTTTACCCAAGCATGCCCAAATAGAAAATTTGAAATTATATATTATTTATTTTAATTTTGATTGTTCCTATTTCGTGATTTGACAGTTTCAACTTTCTCGAGGGACATAAGTGCAAAATTATAAAACTTCACTTGTAGCTCCAAATTGAAATCTGCTCAAACGTGCTGGTACCCAATACATCCCAGTTGTATATTCCAAGTCCATATCATAGTATTTATCAATAAACATTCACAACAATATATTTGTAATCTTTTTAAATATACCTTTCTTACTTGTATGTAACAAACTCTAATTTACTCAAAAATTTGTACTAGCGCTTTGCAACACTTCACCAAAAAATTCACCTATTAAGTATTTTTTAAATTTATTCAAGAATAACAAAAATCATGTATTTTGGAGCAATGTATTATAGGGTAACAAAATTTTGGGCCATGGTTTAGTTTTTCAACATTGTGTAGAAGTAATCAAATTTTAGATTCGATGACTTTCCATTCACCCACGAATGACAAAATTGCAATTGTATATTATTGAAATGAATTTTGACGTAGTTAATTTTGTGATTTAGCAGTTTCAACTTTCTTGGAGAGACGTAAGTGCAAAAAGTATAAATTTCACTCGTAACTTGAAATCCGCTTGAACGTGAATGTACCCTATACATCCAAGTTGGTTTTTCCAAGTCAATAACATAGTATTTATCAAAAAATATCACAAGAAAATATTTGTAATTATTCCGAATTACGTTTCATAATTCCGTGTAACCATTTCTAAGTTACTTTTGAACAATTACATGCGATTTGAAACATTCCACCATAAATTTCACCTATTTATTATTTCTAAATTTATGAAAGAATAACAAAAATAACGTATTTTGGAGCAATGGATTATAGGGTAGAACAATTTTGCGCCAAATTGTAAATTTTCAAGTTTGTGTAGAAGTAATCAATTTTGAGTTTCGTGGCTTTTTCCGTTTACCCAAGCATGCCCAAATAGCAAAATTGAAATTGTATATTATTTATTTGAATTTTAATAGTTTCTATTTCATGTTTCAACAATTCCAACTTTCTTGAGGGACCTAAGTGCAAAAATATGAAACTTCACTTGTAATTCCAAATTGAAATCTGCTCAAACGTGCTGGTACCCTATACACCCAAGTTGTATATTCCAAGTCCACATCATAGTATTTATCAGTAAACATTAACAAGAATATATTTGTAATCTTTTTAAATATACCTTTCTTACTTATATGTAACAAACATTTACTCAAGAATTTGTACTAGCGCTTTTGCAACATTTCACCAAATAATTCACCTATTAAGTATTTTTAAATTTATTCAAGAATAACAAAATTAATGTATTTTGGAGCAATGGATTATATGGTAACACAATTTTGGGCCATGGTTTACTCTTTCAACACTGTGTAGAAGTAATCAATTTTGAGTTTCGTGGTTTTTTCCGTTTACCCAAGCATGCCCAAATAGAAAATTTGAAATTGTATATTATTTATTTGAATTTTGGTAGTTCCTATTTCGTGATTCGACAGTTCCAACTTTCTTGAGGTACCTAAGTGCAAAATTATAAAACTTCACTTGTAACTCCAAATTGAAATCTGCTCAAACGTGCTGGTACCCTATACACCCCAGTTGTATATTCCAAGTCCATATCATAGTATTTATCAATAAACATTCACAAGAATATATTTGTAATCTTTTTAAATATACCTTTCTTACTTGTATGTAACAAACTCTAATTTACTCAAGAATTTGTACTAGCGCTTTGCAACACTTCACCAAATAATTCACCTATTAAGTATTTTTAAATTTATTCAAGAATAACAAAATTCATGTATTTTGGAGCAATGGATTATAGAGTAACACAATTTTGGGCCATGGTTTAGTTTTTCAACATCGTGTAGAAGTAATCAATTTTTAGATTCGATGACTTTCCATTCACCCACGAATGACAAAATTGCAAAATTGCAATTTTATATTATTGAAATGAATTTTGATGTAGTTAATTTTGTGATTTGATAGTTTCAACTTTTTTTGAGAGACCTAAGTGCAAAAAGTATAAATTTCACTCGTAACATGAAATCTGCATGAACGTGATGGTACCCTATACATGGAAGTTGGTTTTTCCAAGTAAATAACATAGTATTTATCAAAAAATATCACAAGAATAAATTTGTAATTTTTCCGATTTACGTTTCATGATTCCGTGTAACCATTTCTAAGTTACTTCTGAACAATTACAAGCGCTTTGAAACATTCCACCCAAAATTTCACCTATTTATTATTTCTAAATTTATGAAAGAATAACAAAAATCTCGTATTTTGGAGCAATGGATTATAGGGTAAAACAATTTAAAGCCAAATTGTAAATTTTCAAGATTGTGTTTAAGTAATCAATTTTGAGTTTCGTGGTTTTTTCCATTTACCCAAGCATGCCCAAATAGAAAAATTAAAATTGTATATTATTTATTTGAATTTTGATAGATCCTATTTTGTGATTCGACAATTCCAACTTTCTTGAGGGACCTAAGTGCAAAATTATAAAACTTCACGCATAACTCCAAATTGAAATCTGCTCAAACGTGCTTATACCCTATACACCCAAGTTGTATATTGCAAGTCCATATCATAGTATTTATCAATAAACATTCACAAGAATATATTTGTAATCTTTTTAAATATACCTTTCTTACTTGTATGTAACAAACTCTAATTTACTCAAGAATTTGTACTAGCGCTTTGCAACATTTCACCAAAAAATTCACCAATTAAGTATTTTTAAATTTATTCAAGAATAACAAAAATCATGTATTTTGGAGCAATGGATTATATGGTAACACAATTTTGGGCCATGGTTTACTTTTTCAACATCGTGTAGAAGTAATCAATTTTTAGATTCGATGACTTTCCATTCACCCACGAATGACAAATTTAAAAATTAGCAAAATTGCAATTGAATATTATTGAAATGAATTTTGATGTAATTAATCTTGTGATTTGACAGTTTCAACTTTTTTAGAGAGACGTAAGTGCAAAAAGTATAAATTTCACTCGTAACTTGAAATCCGCTTAAACGTGATGGTGCCCTATACATCCAAGTTGTTTTTTCCAAGTCAATAACGTAGTATTTATCAAAAAATATCACAAGAATATATTTGTAATTTTTTGGATTTACGTTTCATAATTCCGTGTAACCATTTCTAAGTTACTTCTGAACAATTACAAGCGCTTTGAAACATTCCACCATAAATTTCCCAATTTATTATTTATAAATTTATGAAAGAATAACAAAAATCACGTATTATGGAGCAATGGATTATAGGGTAAAACAATATTGCGCCAAATTGTAAATTTTCAAGTTTGTGTAGAAGTAATCAATTTTGAGTTTCGTGGCTTTTTCCGTTTACCCAAGCATGCCCAAATAACAAAATTGAAATTGTATATTATTTATTTGAATTTTAATAGTTTCTATTTCATGTTTCGACAATTCCAACTTTCTTGAGGGACCTAAGTGCAAAAATATAAAACTTCACTTGTAATTCCAAATTGAAATCTGCTCAAACGTGCTGGTACCCTATACACCCAAGTTGTATATTCCAAGTCCACATCATAGTATTTATCAGTAAACATTAACAAGAATATATTTGTAATCTTTTTAAATATACCTTTCTTACTTGTATGTAACAAACTCTAATTTACTCAAGAATTTGTACCAGCGCTTTGCAACATTTCACCAAATAATTCACCTATTAAGTATTTTTAAATTTATTCAAGAATAACAAAATTCATGTATTTTGGAGCAATGGATTATATGGTAACACAATTTTGGGCCATGGTTTACTTTTTCAACATCGTGTAGAAGTAATCAATTTTTAGATTCGATGACTTTCCATTCACCCACGAATGACAAATTTACAAATTAGCAAAATTGCAATTGAATATTATTGAAATGAATTTTGATGTAATTAATCTTGTGATTTGACAGTTTCAACTTTTTTAGAGAGACGTAAGTGCAAAAAGTATAAATTTCACTCGTAACTTGAAATCCGCTTAAACGTGATGGTGCCCTATACATCCAAGTTGTTTTTTCCAAGTCAATAACATAGTATTTATCAAAAAATATCACAAGAATATATTTGTAATTTTTTCGATTTACGTTTCATAATTCCGTGTAACCATTTCTAAGTTACTTCTGAACAATTACAAGCGCTTAGAAACATTCCACCATAAATTTCCCCAATTTATTATTTATAAATTTATGAAAGAATAACAAAAATCACGTATTTTGGAGCAATGGATTATAGGGTAAAACAATTTTGCGCCAAATTGTAAATTTTCAAGATTGTGTAGAAGTAATCAATTTTGAGTTTCGTGGTTTTTTTCGTTTACCCAAGCATGCCCAAATAGAAAATTTGAAATTGTATATTATTTATTTGAATTTTGATAGTTCCTATTTCGTGATTCGACAGTTCCAACTTTCTTGAGATACCTAAGTGCAAAATTATAAAACTTCACTTGTAACTCCAAATTGAAACCTGCTCAAACGTGCTGGTACCCTATACACCCCAGTTGTATATTCCAAGTCCATATCATAGTATTTATCAATGAACATTCACAAGAATATATTTGTAATCTTTTTAAATATACCTTTCTTACTTGTATGTAACAAACTCTAATTTACTCAAGAATTTGTACTAGCGCTTTGCAACACTTCACCAAATAATTCACCTATTAAGTATTTTTAAATTTATTCAAGAATAACAAAATTCATGTATTTTGGAGCAATGGATTATATGGTAACACAATTTTGGGCCATGGTTTACTTTTTCAACATCGTGTAGAAGTAATCAATTTTTAGATTCGATGACTTTCCGTTCACCCACGAATGACAAAATTGCAAAATTGCAATTTTATATTATTGAAATGAATTTTGATGTAGTTAATTTTGTGATTTGATAGTTTCAACTTTTTTGGAGAGATCTAAGTGGAAAAAGTATAAATTTCACTCGTAACATGAAATCTGCTTGAACGTGATGGTACCCTATACATGGAAGTTGGTTTTTCCAAGTAAATAACATAGTATTTATCAAAAAATATCACAAGAATAAATTTGTAATTTTTCCGATTTACGCTTCATGATTCCGTGTAACCATTTCTAACTTACTTCTGAACAATTACAAGCGCTTTGAAACATTGCACCCAAAATTTCACTTATTTATTATTTCTAAATTTATGAAAGAATAACAAAAATCACGTATTTTGGAGCAATGGATTATAGGGTAAAACAATTTTACGCCAAATTGTAAATTTTCAAGATTGTGTTTAAGTAATCAATTTTGAGTTTCGTGGCTTTTTCCGTTTACCCAAGCATGCCCAAATAGCAAAATTGAAATTGTATATTATTTATTTGAATTTTAATAGTTTCTATTTCGTGTTCCGACAATTCCAACTTTCTTGAGGGACCTAAGTGCAAAAATATAAAACTTCACTTGTAATTCCAAATTGAAATCTGCTCAAACGTGCTGGTACCCTATACACCCAAGTTGTATATTCCAAGTCCACATCATAGTATTTATCAGTAAACATTAACAAGAATATATTTGCAATCTTTTTAAATATACCTTTCTTACTTGTATGTAACAAACTCTAATTTACTCAAGAATTTGTACTAGCGCTTTGCAACATTTCACCAAATAATTCACCTATTAAGTATTTTTAAATTTATTCAAGAATAACAAAATTCATGTATTTTGGAGCAATGGATTATATGGTAACACAATTTTGGGCCATGGTTTACTTTTTCAACATCGTGTAGAAGTAATCAATTTTTAGATTCGATGACTTTCCATTCACCCACGAATGAAAAATTTGCAAATTAGCAAAATTGCAATTGTATATTATTGAAATGAATTTTGATGTAATTAATCTTGTGATTTGACAGTTTCAACTTTTTTAGAGAGACGTAAGTGCAAAAAGTATAAATTTCACTCGTAACTTGAAATCCGCTTAAACGTGATGGTGCCCTATACATCCAAGTTGTTTTTTCCAAGTCAATAACATAGTATTTATCAAAAAATATCACAAGAATATATTTGTAATTTTTTCGATTTACGTTTCATAATTCCGTGTAACCATTTCTAAGTTACTTCTGAACAATTACAAGCGCTTAGAAACATTCCACCATAAATTTCCCCAATTTATTATTTATAAATTTATGAAAGAATAACAAAAATCACGTATTTTGGAGCAATGGATTATAGGGTAAAACAATTTTGCGCCAAATTGTAAATTTTCAATATTGTGTAGAAGTAATCAATTTTGAGTTTCGTGGTTTTTTCCGTTTACCCAAGCATGCCCAAATAGAAAATTTGAAATTGTATATTATTTATTTGAATTTTGATAGTTCCTATTTCTTGATTCGACAGTTCCAACTTTCTTGAGGGACCTAAGTGCAAAATTATAAAACTTCACTTGTAACTCCAAATTGAAATCTGCTCAAACGTGCTGGTACCCTATACACCTCAGTTGTATATTCCAAGTCCATATCATAGTATTTATCAATGAACATTCACAAGAATATATTTGTAATCTTTTTAAATATACCTTTCTTACTTGTATTTAACAAACTCTAATTTACTCAAGAATTTGTACTAGCGCTTTGCAACACTTCACCAAAAAATTCACCTATTAAGTATTTTTAAATTTATTCAAGAATAACAAAAGTCATGTATTTTGGAGCAATGTATTATTGGGTAAGAAAATTTTGGGCCATGGTTTAGTTTTCCAACATTGTGTAGAAGTAATCAAATTTTAGATTCGATGACTTTCCATTCACCCACGAATGACAAAATTGCAAAATTGCAATTGTATATTATTGAAATGAATTTTGATGTAGTTAATTTTGTGATTAGCAGTTTCAACTTTTTTGGAGAGACGTAAGTGTAAAAAGTATAAATTTCACTCGTAACTTGAAATCCGCTTGAACGTGAATGTACCCTATACATCCAAGTTGGTTTTTCCAAGTCAATAACATAGTATTTATCAAAAAATTTCACAAGAATATATTTGTAATTATTCCGAATTACGTTTCATAATTCCGTGTAACCATTTCTAAGTTACTTCTGAACAATTACAAGTGCTTAGAAACATTCCACCATAAATTTCACCTATTTATAATTTCTAAATTTATGAAAGAATAACAAAAATCATGTATTTTGGAGCAATGGATTATAGGGTAAAACAATTTTGCGCCAAATTGTAAATTTTCAAGATTGTGTAGAAGTAATCAATTTTGAGTTTCGTGGCTTTTTCCATTTACCCAAGCATGCCCAAATAGAAAATTTCAAATTGTATATTATTTATTTGAATTTTGATAGATCCTATTTCGTGATTCGACAGTTCCAACTTTCTTGAGGGACCTAAGTGCAAAATTATAAAACTTCACTTGTAACTCCAAATTGAAATCTGCTCAAACGTGCTGGTACCCTATACACCCCAGTTGTATATTCCAAGTCCATATCATAGTATTTATCAATGAACATTCACAAGAATATATTTGTAATCTTTTTAAATATACCTTTGTTACTTGTATGTAACAAACTCTAATTTACTCAAGAATTTGTACTAGCGCTTTGCAACACTTCACCAAAAAATTCACCTATTAAGTATTTTTAAATTTATTCAAGAATAACAAAAATCATGTATTTTGGAGCAATGGATCATAGGGTAACAAAATTTTGGGCCATGGTTTAGTTTTTCAACATTGTGTAGAAGTAATCAAATTTTAGATTCGATGACTTTCCATTCACCCACGAATGGCAAAATTGCAAAATTGCAATTGTATATTGTTGAAATGAATTTTGATGTAGTTAATTTTGTGATTTGGCAGTTTCAACTTTTTTGGAGAGACCTAAGTGCAAAAAGTATAAATTTTATTCGTAACTTGAAATCTGCATGAACGTGAATGTACCCTATACATCCAAGTTGGTTTTTCCAAGTCAATAACATAGTATTTATCAAAAAATATCACAAGAATATATTTGTAATTTTTCTGATTTACGTTTCATAATTCTGTGTAACCATTTCTAAGTTACTTCTGAACAATTACAAGCGCTTTGAAACATTCCACCATAAATTTCCCCTATTTATTATTTCTAAATTTATGAAAGAATAACAAAAATCACGTATTTTGGAGCAATGGATTATAAGTTTAACAATTTTGCGCCAAATTGTAAATTTTTAACATTGTGTAGACTTAATCAATTTTGAGTTTCGTGGCTTTTTCCGTTTACCCACGCATGCCCAAATAGCAAAATTGAAATTGTATATTATTTATTTGAATTTTGATAGTTCCTATTTCGCGATTCGACAATTCCAACTTTCTTGAGGGACCTAAGTGCAAACATATAAAACTTCACTTGTAATTCCAAATTGAAATTTGCTCAAACGTGCTGGTACCCTATACACCCAAGTTGTATATTCCAAGTCCACATCATAGTATTTATCAGTAAACATTAACAAGAATATATTTGTAATCTTTTTAAATATACCTTTCTTACTTGTATGTAACAAACTCTAATTTACTCAAGAATTTGTACCAGCGTTTTGCAACATTTCACCAAATAATTCACCTATTAAGTATTTTTAAATTTATTCAAGAATAACAAAATTCATGTATTTTGGAGCAATGGATTATATGGTAACACAATTTTGGGCCATGGTTTACTTTTTCAACATCGTGTAGAAGTAATCAATTTTTAGATTCGATGACTTTCCATTCACCCACGAATGACAAATTTGCAAATTAGCAAAATTACAATTGTATATTATTGAAATGAATTTTTATGTAATTAATCTTGTGATTTGACAGTTTCAACTTTTTTAGAGAGACCGAAGTGCAAAAAGTATAAATTTCACTCGTAACTTGAAATCCGCTTAAACGTGATGGTGCCCTATACATCCAAGTTTTTTTTCCAAGTCAATAACATTGTATTTATCAAAAAATATCACAAAAATATATTTGTAATTTTTTCGATTTACGTTTCATAATTCTGTGTAACCATTTCTAAGTTACTTATGAACAATTACAAGCGCTTTGAAACATTCCACCATAAATTTCACCTATTTATTATTTCTAAATTTATGAAAGAATAACAAAAATCACGTATTTTGGAGCAATGGATTATAGGGTAAAACAATTTTGCGCCAAATTGTATATTTTCAAAATTGTGTAGAAGTAATCAATTTTGAGTTTCGTGGCTTTTTCCATTTACCCAAGCATGCCCAAATAGAAAATTTTAAATTGTATATTATATATTTGAATTTTGATAGATCCTATTTCTTGATTCGACAATTCCAATTTTCTTGAGGGACCAAAGTGCAAAATTATAAAACTTCACTTGTAACTCCAAATTGAAATCTGCTCAAACGTGCTGGTACCCTATACACTCCAGTTGTATATTCCAAGTCCATATCATAGTATTTATCAATGAACATTCACACGAATATATTTGTAATCTTTTTAAATATACCTTTCTTACTTGTATGTAACAAATTCTAATTTACTCAAGAATTTGTACTAGCGCTTTGCAACACTTCACCAAAAAATTCACCTATTAAGTATTTTTAAATTTATTCAAGAATAACAAAAATTATTATTTTGGAGCAATGTATTATAGGGTGACAAAATTTTGGGCCATGGTTTAGTTTTTCAACATTGTGTAGAAGTAATCAAATTTTAGATTCGATAACTTTCCATTCACCCACGAATGACAAAATTGCAAAATTGCAATTGTATATTATTGAAATGAATTTTGATGTCGTTAATTTTGTGTTTTGGCAGTTTCCACTTTTTTGGAGAGACGCAAGTGCAAAAAGTATAAATTTCATTCGTAACTTGAAATCCGCTTGAACGTGAATGTACCCTATACATCCAAGTCGGTTTTTCCAAGTCAATAACATAGTATTTATCAATAAATATCACAAGAATATATTTGTAATTATTCCAATTTACGTTTCATAATTCCGTGTAACCATTTCTAAGTTACTTCTGAACAATTACAAGCGCTTTGAAACATTCCACCATAAATTTCACCTATTTATTATTTCTAAATTTATGAAAGAATAACAAAAATCACGTATTTTGGAGCAATGGATTATAGTGTAAAACAATTTTGCGCCAAATTGTAAATTTTCAAAAATGTGTAGAAGTAATCAATTTTGAGTTTCGTGGCCTTTTCCGTTTACCCAAGCATGCCCAAATAGAAAAATTGAAATTGTATATTATTTATTTGAATTTCGATAGTTCCTATTTCGTGATTCGATAATTCCAACTTTCTTGAGGGACCTAAGTGCAAAAATATAAAATTTCATTTGTAACTCCAAATTGAAATAGGCTCAAACGTGCTGGTACCCTATACACCCAAGTTGTATATTCCAAGTCCATATCATAGTATTTATCAATAAACATTCACAAGAATATATTTGTAATCTTTTTAAATATACTTTTCTTACTTGTATGTAACAAACTCTAATTTACTCAAGAATTTGTACTAGCACTTTGCAACACTTCACCAAAAAATTCACCTATTAAGTATTTTTAAATTTATTCAAGAATGACAAAAATCATGTATTTTGGAGCAACGGATTTTAGGGTAACACAATTTTGGGCCATGGTTTAGTTTTTCAACACTGTGTAGAAGTAATCAATTTTTAGATTCGATGACTTTCCATTCACCAACGAATGACAAAATTGCAAAATTGCAATTGTATATTATTGAAATGAATTTTGATGTAGTTAATTTTTTGATTTGATAGTTTCAACTTTTTTGGAGAGACCTAAGTGCAAAAAGTATAAATTTCACTCGTAACTTGAAATCCGCTTGAACGTGAATGTACCCTATACATCCAAGTTGGTTTTTCCAATTCAATAACATAGTATTTATCAAAAAATATCACAAGAATATATTTGTAATTATTCCGATTTACGTTTCATAATTCCGTGTAACCATTTCTAAGTTACTTCTGAACAATTACAAGCGCTTTGAAACATTACACCATAAATTTCACCTATTTATTATTTCTAAATTTATGAAAGAATAACAAAAATCACGTATTTTGGAGCAATGGATTATAGGGTAAAACAATTTTGCACCAAATTGTAAATTTTCAAAATTGTGTAGAAGTAATCAATTTTGAGTTTCGTGGCCTTTTCCGTTTACCCAAGCATGCCCAAATAGCAAAATTGAAATTGTATATTATTTATTTGAATTTTGATAGTTCCTATTTCGTGATTCGACAATTCTAACTTTCTTGAGGGACCTAAGTGCAAAAATATAAAACTTCATTTGTAACTCCAAATTGAAATAGGCTCAAACGTACTGGTACCCTATACACCCAAGTTGTATATTCCAAGTCCATATCATAGTATTTATCAATAAACATTCACAAGAATATATTTGTAATCTTTTTAAATATACCTTTCTTACTTGTATGTAACAAACTCTAATTTACTCAAGAATTTGTACTAGCACTTTGCAACACTTCACCAAAAAATTCACCTTTTAAGTATTTTTAAATTTATTCAAGAATAACAAAAATCATGTATTTTGGAGCAACGGATTATTGGGTAACACAATTTTGGGCCATGGTTTAGTTTTTCAACACTGTGTAGAAGTAATCAATTTTTAGATTCGATGACTTTCCATTCACCCACGAATGACAAAATTGCAAAATTTCAATTGTATATTATTGAAATGAATTTTGATGTAGTTAATTTTGTGATTTGATAGTTTCAACTTTTTTGGAGAGACCTAAGTGCAAAAAGTATAAATTTCACTCGTAATTTGAAATCTGCTTGAACGTGATGGTACCCTATACATGTAAGTTGGTTTTTCCAAGTAAATAACATAGTATTTATCAAAAAATATCACAAGAATAAATTTGTAATTTTTCCGATTTACGTTTCATAATTCCGTGTAACCATTTCTAAGTTACTTCTGAACAATTACAAGCGCTTTGAAACATTCCACCCAAAATTTTACCTATTTATTATTTCTAAATTTATGAAAGAATAACAAAAATCACGTATATTGGAGCAATGGATTATAGGGTAAAACAATTTTGCGCCAAATTGTAAATTTTCAAGATTGTGTAGAAGTAATCAATTTTGAGTTTCGTGGCTTTTTCCATTTACCCAAGCATGCCCAAATAGAAAATTTTAAATTGTATATTATTTATTTGAATTTTGATAGATCCTATTTCTTGATTCGACAATTCCAATTTTCTTGAGGGACCTAAGTGCAAAAATATAAAAATTCACTTGTAACTCCAAATTGAAATCTGCTCAAACGTGTTGGTACCCTATACACCCAAGTTGTATATTCCAAGTCCATATCATAGTATTTATTAGTAAACACTCACAAGAATATATTTGTAATCTTTTTAAATATACCTTTCATACTTGTATGTAACAAACTCTAATTTACTCAAGAATTTGTACTAGCGCTTTGCAACATTTCACCAAATAATTCACCTATTAAGTATTTTTAAATTTATTCAAGAATAACAAAAATCATGTATTTTGGAGCAATGGATTATAGAGTAACACAATTTTGGGCCGTGGTTTAGTTTTTCAACATTGTGTAGAAGTAATCAATTTTTAGATTCGATGACTTTCCATTCACCCACGAATGACAAAATTGCAAAATTGCAATTTTTTATTATTGAAATGAATTTTGATGTAGTTATTTTTGTGATTTGATAGTTTCAACTTTTTTGGAGAGACCTAAGTGCAAAAAGTATAAATTTCACTCGTAACTTGAAATCCGCTTGAACGTGAATGTACCCTATACATCTAAGTTAGTTTTTCCAAGTCAATAACATAGTATTTATCAAAAAATATCACAAGAATATATTTGTAATTATTCCGATTTACGTTTCATAATTCTGTGTAACCATTTCTAAGTTACTTCTGAACAATTACAAGCGCTTTGAAACATTCCACCATAAATTTCACCTATTTATTATTTCTAAATTTATGAAAGAATAACAAAAATAACGTATTTTGGAGCAATGGATTATAGGGTAAAACAATATTGCGCCAAATTGTAAATTTTCAAGTTTGTGTAGAAGTAATCAATTTTGAGTTTCGTGGCTTTTTCCGTTTACCCAAGCATGCCCAAATAGCAAAATTGAAATCGTATATTATTTATTTGAATTTTAATAGTTTCTATTTCGTGTTTCGACAATTCCAACTTTCTTGAGGGACCTAAGTGCAAAAATATAAAACTTCACTTGTAATTCCAAATTGAAGTCTGCTCAAACGTGCTGGTACCCTATACACCCAAGTTGTATATTCCAAGTCCACATCATAGTATTTATCAGTAAACATTAACAAGAATATATTTGTAATCTTTTTAAATATACCTTTCTTACTTGTATGTAACAAACTCTAATTTACTCAAGAATTTGTACTAGCGCTTTGCAACACTTCACCAAAAAATTCACCTATTAAGTATTTTTAAATTTATGCAAGAATAACAAAAATCATGTATTTTGTAGCAATGTAATATAGGGTAACAAAATTTTGGGCCATGGTTTAGTTTTTCAATATTGGGTAGAAGTAATCAAATTTTAGATTCGATGACTTTCCATTCACCCACAAATGACAAAATTGCAAAATTTCAATTGTATATTATTGAAATGAATTTTGATGTAGTTAATTTTGTGATTTAGCAGTTTCAACTTTTTTGGAGAGACGTAAGTGCAAAAAGTATAAATTTCACTCGTAACTTGAAATCCGCTTGAACGTGAATGTACCCTATACATCCAAGTTGGTTTTTCCAAGTCAATAACATAGTATTTATCAAAAAATATCACAAGAATATATTTGTAATTATTCCGATTTACGTTTCATAATTCCGTGTAACCATTTCTAAGTTACTTCTGAACAATTACAAGCGCTTTGAAACATTACACCATAAATTTCACCTATTTATTATTTCTAAATTTATGAAAGAATAACAAAAGTCACGTATTTTGGAGCAATGGATTATAGGGTTAAACAATTTTGCGCCAAATTGTAAATTTTCAAAATTGTGTAGAAGTAATCAATTTTGAGTTTCGTGGCCTTTTCCGTTTACCCAAGCATGCCCAAATAGCAAAATTGAAATTGTATATTATTTATTTGAATTTTGATAGTTCCTATTTCGTGATTCGACAATTCTAACTTTCTTGAGGGACCTAAGTGCAAAAATATAAAACTTCATTTGTAACTCCAAATTGAAATAGGCTCAAACGTACTGGTGCCCTATACACCCAAGTTGTATATTTCAATTCCATATCATAGTATTTATCAATAAACATTCACAAGAATATATTTGTAATCTTTTTAAATATACCTTTCTTACTTGTATGTAACAAACTCTAATTTTACTCAAGAATTTGTACTAGCACTTTGCAACATTTCACCAAAAAATTCACCTTTTAAGTATTTTTAAATTTATTCAAGAATAACAAAAATCATGTATTTTGGAGCAACGAATTATAGGGTAACACAATTTTGGGCCATGGTTTACTTTTTTTTTATATAAATCCACCTGTGATGGTGGGGGGTTTGGCAGACCCCTACCCGTTTATTAATATGAAAAAGGAGTACAAAGAAAGAGGGGGACGTAAAAACCTTACCTCTGAGTATGCATCAGCTGATCTTAACACGGATTATACAAAAGAGTTAAAGTACTAAAAGATTCAGCGATGACAATTTGAAATAGTATTACAATACATGATCGATTCTAGTCTATTCTGACGTTGGGAGTACCTGCAGCATCTAAACTTACCTGGCCCGCTACTGATGTGGGGAGATCTCGCGATCCGAAAATGCTGGATAGTTGCTTCCGGCAAGCCAACTTGGCGAGGGAGTCCGCTGCACCATTCGCTTCTCTGAAGATGTGTGATAGAGTGTAGGTCATTCCGTGGAGTTGTAACCAGATGTCCCGGATCGTTGAAAGCAATCTCCATGGAATTTTGAATTGACGCCGGATCATTCCCAATAGGATTTTCGAGTCTGTTTCTATGTCTACGTTGATGATGCCTTGCTGTTGCACTAGCTGGATCCCGTGTAGTAAGGCAGCAGCTTCGACCTGCAGAGCAGAATCAGACCGTATGGGTTTGGATAGAGCTACTATTACCTGCCCGTTGGAGTTTCTGAGAATGCAGCCGATGCCAGCCGCTCCGTTGTTGAAAGCGCCGTCAGTATTAAGTTTGAAACCACTGGGCTTTAACCACTTGGTGATCCGGACCCGTCTCGGTTTGAAAGGGTTATGGCTTAGAAGAATAGGAGTCGGGCCAAGAGACCATGTGAAATTCAGATCGAAAGCCAGTATAGTGTCATTTAAGTGTAATAAAATGCATCTGTAAATTGATCCTAAATTCGGCCTAATGCCTTCGTGGGAGTAAGTGCAGATGGCACGCCACAGGTGCCAATTGACAATGCAAGGAAGGATTCTGATCAGATTGGAAAGATGAGGGGAATGAGGAGTAGACCAGTAGAAGTGGAAGCGGTCCCATAGGAGTTCGAAAGGATGGTTGGGTAAACTGAAAGTGGTATTGAGCATTTTCCAGATCAGGTTTACCTTGACACAAGAGTTGAAACAGTGGTGGATGGATTCGGAGCTATTGAAACAGAAACAGCATCTGGAGGGGAGGTGAAACTGAAAGCTTTCTAAAACATCAGGAAGAGCCAGAAGTCTGTTTAGCAATCTCCAATTAAAAAGACTAACTTTCCTTGGAAGTATCTTGGACCAGAGGTGTGAATAGGAAGGGATTTTAGGTTTCTTTACTCTGATCAGTTCATAGGCAGATTTGATCGTGAATAGGCCTGATTGAGTAGCTGTCCAAACCAAGGAGTCTTCGAAGAGGTGAGATACTTGGTGATCCAGGGAAAGGCTTTGGAAAATGTTGGATGGGAGGCATTCTCTGATCTGGACCGAGCATGAATCTTTGTTTTGCAGAAATTCAGCCACGGTTAGGTCCTGGTAAGGATACTCTTGGTGGTTAGTTAGGTGAGAAGAGAGGGGACCATTTGAGGACCAGTTTGATTCCCAGAAGGACAGTTCACCAGACCCAATGATGATTTTTGAGTTTAGTACTGCTATATCATTGACCTCTTTGATTCTTCTCCAGGTTCGGGAGGTTTTTTGCGAGTCTTTCATAGTCCACATTACTTTTGCCCAAAGGGAATTGCCAGTTTGGAGTTTCCACCAGAGTTTCAAGGAGAAGGATTTGATGAGGGTGTGTAGATTTTTGAAATTTAAACCGTTTTCCGAGGTGGGGAGGCATAGCTTGGTAAAAGATCTCCAGGATCTGTGTTTCTGGGTGTGATCCGAGGAGTGTTTCCAGAAAAAACTGGCCAGGGTGTTGTGTATTTGGTTCGTGATGTGTGAAGTGGGCTTAAGAACCGTTATGAGGTGGATTTGCATTGATGTTAGGACATGGTTAATTAAAGTAACTCTACCTGCTGGAGAGATAAGCTTATTGTGCCAGTGGCAGATTTTGTTTTGGATTGAGAGGAGCATGCCGTGAAAGAGGGAGTTTTTTACTCGTCCATTGAATATGGGACATCCCAGGTATTTAAAAGGGGTAGAGCCTTCAAGCATGGAGGACTCTTTTTTTATAAGTGTTGTGATTCTGATGGGGGTATGCTTGGAGATATAGAAGGTAGATTTTTCAAGGTTGATCTTTTGGCCGGAGGCAAGCTCATAGGATTTCAGGAAAGACATGATTGTAAGCAGACCCTGTTTTGTGTAGTTAAGGAATATGGCTGTGTCATCTGCATAGGAAAGGTGAGATGAGTGTTTCATCTGCCTAGGAAGTTTGTAGGGCATAATGTTGCCATATTGGTAGAGGAAGTTGAGGTTGTGGGAGAAGGCTTCTGCCATTAGAATGAAGAGCAAGGGAGAGAGAGGGTCCCCTTGTTTTAAACCTCTGGAAGCAGGAAAAAAACCAACTGATTTGCCATTGATCAACAAGGAGAAACAGGCTGCATTAATATTAGACATGATCAGGTTGACTAAGGTAGTAGAGAAGCCTTGTTTGACGAGCACCTTAGCCAAAAAGGGCCAGGATACCCTATCGAAGGCCTTCATCATATCTAGCTTGATAATCATGTTAGGTCCTTTAGACTTGTGATGTAGGAAATTTGTGTATTCCTGCATAAGGAGCACATTGTCTGCAATGTCCCTACCTTTGATGAAAGCAGATTGCTCAGGGCTGATTAAAGAGTCAAGAGAGCCTTTCAGTCTTGTGGAGATGATTTTTGAGAGAATTTTATTGGAGAAGTTACAAAGACTGATGGGTCTATAATCAGAGAAAGAAGAGCATACCTCTCTTTTGGGAATTAAAATGATTTGGGTAGCTGAGATGGCTTTAGGGATAGCTGCACCGGCAAAGAAATCCTTCACTGCCATGAGAACATCAGATTTAATGATGTCCCAACAGTGATGGTAGAAATGGCCAGAGAAGCCATCTGGGCCAGGAGCTGAATTGCCCTTCATGGAGGAAACTATGCTGGTCAGTTCATCTAAATTGATTTCTCTAAGAAGGGATGTGTTTATGTCTTCAGTGACGACGGAAGGGATATTTTCTAGGATGCAAGATGTGTTTATTCCAGAGGGGTCCGAGGGTTCTGCCTTTAGGAGATTGGAGTAGAAATAAATAGCTTCCTTCTCAATGTCCTCTATGTCACTTAGCCATTTTCCATCTCTGGATTTGATGAGGGATATGGATTGTCTTTTATGTTTGTTTTGGATGGAATGGTGGAAAAATTTAGAGTTGACATCTCCTTCTTTCATCCAATTAAGTCTTGATTTTTGTTTTAAAAAGGTTTCCTGGTTAGTTAAAGCAAGTTTTAGGTTTGCTTTTGCTTTATTAAGAGCTTGAATGTTGCTACTGGACTCAAGTTGTTGCAGATCCTGTTCAGCTTTGAGGAGAAGTTCTTCACAGAGTTGGGTCTTGTCGAAAACATTACCAAAGGTATCCTTGTTCCAGGTTTTGAGAGATTGTTTTAAAAACTTGAGTTTAAAGACAAGTCTTCTCATTCCTTTGAGATGTGTGTGGATGTTCCAAGCCTCTTTCACAAGGTCTGTAAAGGAGGGGTGGTTGGTCCAGCATTCCTGGAATCTAAAAGGCTTGGGGGAAGATTTAGACTGTGCACTAGAGATAGTAAGGATTAAAGGAGTATGATCTGAGCCTTCCCTGGCAAGTGTTTTTATTTTTGAGCTGGGGAAGTTTGTCCACCAACTACTGTTGGAGATGCCTCTGTCTAAACGTTTCCATACTCTCCCTTTTGTTCTCATCCCGGTCCAAGTGAATAAACTTCCAGAGGTGGGGATCTCTGACAATTGTTGATTATTTAGGAAGGTGTTGAAGTTCCTTATACTGGCTTGGTTTGGGATGGAATTCCCCAGATACTCTTCATTTTTAGCTATGACATTGAAGTCGCCAATCAAGCATAAAGGTTCCTTGTTGAAATGAGCTAGAGCTTGCCATAAAATATTTCGTTCGAGAATCGTGTGTTTAGCATAGATGAAACCTATTTGGCATTCAAATGGTAGAAGAGGAGCTTTGATTTTTGCAATGATGAACTGGTCTGTTACGTTGATTATGTCAACTATTATGTCTTCATCCCATAGAAGCCAGATTTTGGTGATTGGGTTAGCATAGGAGTGTTTGAAACCCAGCTTGGTTGAGGTGGGCTGGATTTGGGCTGTACTCAGGATAGGTTCGATTAGGGCACAGACTTTGATCGAGTTACGTCTTTTAATATTCCTCAAACGGGTCAGAGATGGGTTGTTGCCTATTCCTCTAATATTCCAGACACAGATATTAATCATGGATAATCTTTGGAAAGAGACAATGAGGAACGGGTGAAAACCGTTTTCGGGGTGGAGGTGTAATCCTTTTTGGTGTATTTTCTTTGTTTGTGTTTAGAATCCGATTGGGGGGGGTTGAGAATGTTTGTTATTCGTTGATGGTCTTTGAGGAGGATAGCTTTTAGATGTTCAAAACTGAGATTTTCCTGATTCTGTAGGTGGGATTGTTGTTTGAGGGAGACCTCTGTGTTAATCCAATCTAAGGATTTATGGGAGTGATTTTTGGCAAGCATGTGTTGAGAGTTTCCGGTTGAGATGGTGTGTTCACCTGTGGGAGAGATGTTTTTACCAGTCCGGGCTGCTACTGGTGGGGGAACAATGTTTTTTGAGGAGGTGACCGCCACAGGAAGATGGTTGGGATCGTGCAAAGGGGAGTTGTTTAGGGATTGGGGGTTGGAGGGAGCTGAGGGAGACTTGTTTTCAGTAGATTCCTGCGAGTGGTTTTGTAAGGAGAGATTGGGTGTGATCTCTGAAGGGCTCGGTGGAGAGGATAAGGAAGACTTGTTTGGTGAATAAGGTATAGAGACTGTGGAGATCAGTTGAGAAAATTCAGGCATCACATTAGCAGATTCAGGCATCACATTAGCAGATTCAGGAACAGTTGGAATTTCAGCATTAGGCATCACATTAGCAGATTCAGGCATCACATTAGCAGATTCAGGAACAGTTGGAATTTCAGCATTAGGCATCACATCAGCATTAGGCATCACATTAGCAGATTCAGGAACAGTTGGAATTTCAGCATTAGGCATCACATTAGCAGTTAAAAAGGTAATAGGGGGAACCTGGGGACCCTGATCAGGGAACCAAACTTTCGAACTTGAAACCTTGGTTACTGCTTGTGGGGCGGAGTCCAGGGGTCCATTTCCAAGGTTGGAGTGATCCGTGCTTATGAATTTGGTAGGGGCCGAGGTACCTGCTTGAGACAAGGGGATTTGGGGGATCTTGTTAGCAGCATTGTCAACTTTGTTCTTAAAGGACGGCTGAGATTTAGGGATGTAAACAGCAGTGGAAGATAAGCCATTCCTTTTACCTGTGGACCTGCCCTGTACATCCTGGGGAATGGGCTTGTTACCTGGGATTTGTGAGTTCCCCTGTGGTTTCCAGGGAGTGAATTTGGAGGAACTTTTGTCAAACCTGCAGACAGTGTCAAGATGGCCTAATTTCAAGCAGTTAGCGCAATAATGGGGGATGTTTTCATACTCTATGTATTGCCAGAATCCCACCTCTCTAAAGCTAAGCCATATTCTATCCAGTCTGGGTTTGGTAACATCTAGTTCGACACAAATCCTAGCCACATGAGGTCTTGTTCTATTAAGGGATGCTCTATCCACCCTGACCGGAGAGCCAATAATACTACCGATAGACATTAGAACATCTTTGTCGAAGAACTGTTGGGGTAAGCCATATAAAGAGACCCAAATTGGGACAATGGGTGAGTCGGCATTGGGATTGAAATTTGGCTCCCATTTGGTAATTCTAATGGAATATGCCCCAAAATCCCAGGTTTTGTGAAGCCAACAGCGGTAGTAATCATCAGGGAGCGAAAATGAAATTAGAACCTGTTTGTTGTCAAGGAGGGTGATCTGGTTTTGCCCTTTGAAACCGGCGGTGAGGAAGTCCTTCCGGAGTCTGTCCAATTGAGGCCGGCTTCGGGCGAATTTGCCGACCAGAGTCCATTTGAGTGGAGCTTCCAGTTTGAGGCATTCTTCCTCCGAGAAGTGGAGACCGGGCTCTCCCAAGTGTTCGATTCTCGATTTGGGGACGAAGGAGGAGTAGTTGGTATCAGTCGGGTCTGATTGGGGAAGACCTAGAGCTTCGCGTAGCTCCTGGTTCACAGCCTGGGCGTAAGAGAGAGGATGGCGAGGGGGAGCTGGTGGTGGCTCCGCCATCGCGGCGGTGCCGGAGGTTGGAGAAGACGGAGGCGCAGAATTCGCACACAGTGAAAGAGAATTCGCACACAGTGCCGTTGTAGTAGCTTTTGATAGGCCATGGTTTAGTTTTTCAACACTGTGTAGAAGTAATCAATTTTTAGATTCGATGACTTTCCATTCACCCACGAATGACAAAATTGTAAAATTTCAATTGTATATTATTGAAATGAATTTTGATGTAGTTAATTTTGTGATTTGATAGTTTCAACTTTTTTGGAGAGACCTAAGTGCAAAAAGTATAAATTTCACTCGTAACTTGAAATCTGCTTGAGCGTGATGGTACCCTATACATGGAAGTTGGTTTTTCCAAGTAAATAACATAGTATTTATCAAAAAATATCACAAGAATAAATTTGTAATTTTTCCGATTTACGTTTCATAATTCCGTGTAACCATTTCTAAGTTACTTCTGAACAATTACAAGCGCTTTGAAACATTCCACCCAAAATTTTACCTATTTATTATTTCTAAATTTATGAAAGAACAACAAAAATCACGTATTTTGGAGCAATGGATTATAGGGTAAAACAATTTTGCGCCAAATTGTAAATTTTCAAGATTGTGTAGAAGTAATCAATTTTGAGTTTCGTGGCTTTTTCCATTTACCCAAGCATGCCCAAATAGAAAATTTTAAATTGTATATTATTTATTTGAATTTTGATAGATCCTATTTCTTGATTCGACAATTCCAATTTTCTTGAGGGACCTAAGTGCAAAAATATATAACTATACTTGTAACTCCAAATTGAAATCTGCTCAAACGTGCTGGTACCCTATACACCCAAGTTGTATATTCCAAGTCCATATCATAGTATTTATCAGTAAACATTCACAAGAATATATTTGTAATCTTTTTAAATATACCTTTCATACTTGTATGTAACAAACTCTAATTTACTCAAGAATTTGTACTAGCGCTTTGCAACATTTCACCAAATAATTCACCTATTAAGTATTTTTAAATTTATTCAAGAATAACAAAAATCATGTATTTTGGAGCAATGGATTATAGAGTAACACAATTTTGGGCCATGGTTTAGTTTTTCAACATTGTGTAGAAGTAATCAATTTTTAGATTTGGTGACTTTCCATTCACCCACGAATGACAAAATAGCAAAATTGCAATTGTATATTGTTGAAATGAATTTTGATGTAGTTAATTTTGTGATTTGGCAGTTTCAACTTTTTTGGGGAGACCTAAGTGCAAAAAGTATAAATTTCACTCGTAACTTGAAATCCGCTTGAACGTGAATGTACCCTATACATCCAAGTTGGTTTTTCCAATTCAATAACATAGTATTTATCAAAAAATATCACAAGAATATATTTGTAATTATTCCGATTTACGTTTCATAATTCCGTGTAACCATTTCTAAGTTACTTCTGAACAATTACAAGCGCTTTGAAACATTACACCATAAATTTCACCTATTTATTATTTCTAAATTTATGAAAGAATAACAAAAATCACGTATTTTGGAGCAATGGATTATAGGGTAAAACAATTTTGCGCCAAATTGTAAATTTTCAAAATTGTGTAGAAGTAATCAATTTTGAGTTTCGTGGCCTTTTCCGTTTACCCAAGCATGCCCAAATAGCAAAATTGAAATTGTATATTATTTATTTGAATTTTGATAGTTCCTATTTCGTGATTCGACAATTCTAACTTTCTTGAGGGACCTAAGTGCAAAAATATAAAACTTCATTTGTAACTCCAAATTGAAATAGGCTCAAACGTACTGGTACCCTATACACCCAAGTTGTATATTCCAAGTCCATATCATAGTATTTATCAATAAACATTCACAAGAATATATTTGTAATCTTTTTAAATATACCTTTCTTACTTGTATGTAACAAACTCTAATTTACTCAAGAATTTGTACTAGCACTTTGCAACACTTCACCAAAAAATTCACCTTTTAAGTATTTTTAAATTTATTCAAGAATAACAAAAATCATGTATTTTGGAGCAACGGATTATTGGGTAACACAATTTTGGGCCATGGTTTAGTTTTTCAACACTGTGTAGAAGTAATCAATTTTTAGATTCGATGACTTTCCATTCACCCACGAATGACAAAATTGCAAAATTTCAATTGTATATTATTGAAATGAATTTTGATGTAGTTAATTTTGTGATTTGATAGTTTCAACTTTTTTGGAGAGACCTAAGTGCAAAAAGTATAAATTTCACTCGTAATTTGAAATCTGCTTGAACGTGATGGTACCCTATACATGGAAGTTGGTTTTTCCAAGTAAATAACATAGTATTTATCAAAAAATATCACAAGAATAAATTTGTAATTTTTCCGATTTACGTTTCATAATTCCGTGTAACCATTTCTAAGTTACTTCTGAACAATTACAAGCGCTTTGAAACATTCCACCCAAAATTTTACCTATTTATTATTTCTAAATTTATGAAAGAATAACAAAAATCACGTATATTGGAGCAATGGATTATAGGGTAAAACAATTTTGCGCCAAATTGTAAATTTTCAAGATTGTGTAGAAGTAATCAATTTTGAGTTTCGTGGCTTTTTCCATTTACCCAAGCATGCCCAAATAGAAAATTTTAAATTGTATATTATTTATTTGAATTTTGATAGATCCTATTTCTTGATTCGACAATTCCAATTTTCTTGAGGGACCTAAGTGCAAAAATATAAAAATTCACTTGTAACTCCAAATTGAAATCTGCTCAAACGTGCTGGTACCCTATACACCCAAGTTGTATATTCCAAGTCCATATCATAGTATTTATTAGTAAACACTCACAAGAATATATTTGTAATCTTTTTAAATATACCTTTCATACTTGTATGTAACAAACTCTAATTTACTCAAGAATTTGTACTAGCGCTTTGCAACATTTCACCAAATAATTCACCTATTAAGTATTTTTAAATTTATTCAAGAATAACAAAAATCATGTATTTTGGAGCAATGGATTATAGAGTAACACAATTTTGGGCCATGGTTTACTTTTTCAACATCGTGTAGAAGTAATCAATTTTTAGATTCGATGACTTTCCATTCACCCACGAATGAAAAATTTGCAAATTAGCAAAATTGCAATTGTATATTATTGAAATGAATTTTGATGTAATTAATCTTGTGATTTGACAGTTTCAACTTTTTTAGAGAGACGTAAGTGCAAAAAGTATAAATTTCACTCGTAACTTGAAATCCGCTTAAACGTGATGGTGCCCTATACATCCAAGTTGTTTTTTCCAAGTCAATAACATAGTATTTATCAAAAAATATCACAAGAATATATTTGTAATTTTTTCGATTTACGTTTCATAATTCCGTGTAACCATTTCTAAGTTACTTCTGAACAATTACAAGCGCTTAGAAACATTCCACCATAAATTTCCCCAATTTATTATTTATAAATTTATGAAAGAATAACAAAAATCACGTATTTTGGAGCAATGGATTATAGGGTAAAACAATTTTGCGCCAAATTGTAAATTTTCAATATTGTGTAGAAGTAATCAATTTTGAGTTTCGTGGTTTTTTCCGTTTACCCAAGCATGCCCAAATAGAAAATTTGAAATTGTATATTATTTATTTGAATTTTGATAGTTCCTATTTCGTGATTCGACAGTTCCAACTTTCTTGAGGGACCTAAGTGCAAAATTATAAAACTTCACTTGTAACTCCAAATTGAAATCTGCTCAAACGTGCCGGTACCCTATACACCCCAGTTGTATATTCCAAGTCCATATCATAGTATTTATCAATGAACATTCACAAGAATATATTTGTAATCTTTTTAAATATACCTTTCTTACTTGTATGTAACAAACTCTAATTTACTCAAGAATTTGTACTAGCGCTTTGCAACACTTCACCAAAAAATTCACCTATTAAGTATTTTTAAATTTATTCAAGAATGACAAAAATCATGTATTTTGGAGCAATGGATTTTAGGGTAACACAATTTTGGGCCATGGTTTTGTTTTTCAACATTGTGTAGAAGTAATCAAATTTTAGATTCGATGACTTTCCATTCACCCACGAATGACAAAATTGCAATTGTATATTATTGAAATGAATTTTGATGTAGTTAATTTTGTGATTAGCAGTTTCAACTTTTTTGGAGAGACGTAAGTGCAAAAAGTATAAATTTCACTCGTAACTTGAAATCCGCTTGAACGTGAATGTACCCTATACATCCAAGTTGGTTTTTCCAAGTCAATAACATAGTATTTATCAAAAAATTTCACAAGAATATATTTGTAATTATTCCGAATTACGTTTCATAATTCCGTGTAACCATTTCTAAGTTACTTCTGAACAATTACAAGTGCTTAGAAACATTCCACCATAAATTTCACCTATTTATAATTTCTAAATTTATGAAAGAATAACAAAAATCATGTATTTTGGAGCAATGGATTATAGGGTAAAACAATTTTGCGCCAAATTGTAAATTTTCAAGATTGTGTAGAAGTAATCAATTTTGAGTTTCGTGGCTTTTTCCATTTACCCAAGCATGCCCAAATAGAAAATTTCAAATTGTATATTATTTATTTGAATTTTGATAGATCCTATTTCGTGATTCGACAGTTCCAACTTTCTTGAGGGACCTAAGTGCAAAATTATAAAACTTCACTTGTAACTCCAAATTGAAATCTGCTCAAACGTGCTGGTACCCTATACACCCCAGTTGTATATTCCAAGTCCATATCATAGTATTTATCAATGAACATTCACAAGAATATATTTGTAATCTTTTTAAATATACCTTTGTTACTTGTATGTAACAAACTCTAATTTACTCAAGAATTTGTACTAGCGCTTTGCAACACTTCACCAAAAAATTCACCTATTAAGTATTTTTAAATTTATTCAAGAATAACAAAAATCATGTATTTTGGAGCAATGGATCATAGGGTAACAAAATTTTGGGCCATGGTTTAGTTTTTCAACATTGTGTAGAAGTAATCAATTTTTAGATTCGATGACTTTCCATTCACCCACGAATGGCAAAATTGCAAAATTGCAATTGTATATTGTTGAAATGAATTTTGATGTAGTTAATTTTGTGATTTGGCAGTTTCAACTTTTTTGGAGAGACCTAAGTGCAAAAAGTATAAATTTTATTCGTAACTTGAAATCTGCATGAACGTGAATGTACCCTATACATCCAAGTTGGTTTTTCCAAGTCAATAACATAGTATTTATCAAAAAATATCACAAGAATATATTTGTAATTTTTCTGATTTACGTTTCATAATTCTGTGTAACCATTTCTAAGTTACTTCTGAACAATTACAAGCGCTTTGAAACATTCCACCATAAATTTCCCCTATTTATTATTTCTAAATTTATGAAAGAATAACAAAAATCACGTATTTTGGAGCAATGGATTATAAGTTTAACAATTTTGCGCCAAATTGTAAATTTTCAACATTGTGTAGACTTAATCAATTTTGAGTTTCGTGGCTTTTTCCGTTTACCCACGCATGCCCAAATAGCAAAATTGAAATTGTATATTATTTATTTGAATTTTGATAGTTCCTATTTCGCGATTCGACAATTCCAACTTTCTTGAGGGACCTAAGTGCAAACATATAAAACTTCACTTGTAATTCCAAATTGAAATTTGCTCAAACGTGCTGGTACCCTATACACCCAAGTTGTATATTCCAAGTCCACATCATAGTATTTATCAGTAAACATTAACAAGAATATATTTGTAATCTTTTTAAATATACCTTTCTTACTTGTATGTAACAAACTCTAATTTACTCAAGAATTTGTACCAGCGTTTTGCAACATTTCACCAAATAATTCACCTATTAAGTATTTTTAAATTTATTCAAGAATAACAAAATTCATGTATTTTGGAGCAATGGATTATATGGTAACACAATTTTGGGCCATGGTTTACTTTTTCAACATCGTGTAGAAGTAATCAATTTTTAGATTCGATGACTTTCCATTCACCCACGAATGACAAATTTGCAAATTAGCAAAATTACAATTGTATATTATTGAAATGAATTTTTATGTAATTAATCTTGTGATTTGACAGTTTCAACTTTTTTAGAGAGACCGAAGTGCAAAAAGTATAAATTTCACTCGTAACTTGAAATCCGCTTAAACGTGATGGTGCCCTATACATCCAAGTTTTTTTTCCAAGTCAATAACATTGTATTTATCAAAAAATATCACAAGAATATATTTGTAATTTTTTCGATTTACGTTTCATAATTCTGTGTAACCATTTCTAAGTTACTTATGAACAATTACAAGCGCTTTGAAACATTCCACCATAAATTTCACCTATTTATTATTCCTAAATTTATGAAAGAATAACAAAAATTACGTATTTTGGAGCAATGGATTATAGGGTAAAACAATTTTGCGCCAAATTGTATATTTTCAACATTGTGTAGAAGTAATCAAATTTTAGATTCGATAACTTTCCATTCACCCACGAATGACAAAATTGCAAAATTGCAATTGTATATTATTGAAATGAATTTTGATGTCGTTAATTTTGTGTTTTGGCAGTTTCCACTTTTTTGGAGAGACGCAAGTGCAAAAAGTATAAATTTCATTCGTAACTTGAAATCCGCTTGAACGTGAATGTACCCTATACATCCAAGTCGGTTTTTCCAAGTCAATAACATAGTATTTATCAAAAAATATCACAAGAATATATTTGTAATTATTCCAATTTACGTTTCATAATTCCGTGTAACCATTTCTAAGTTACTTCTGAACAATTACAAGCGCTTTGAAACATTCCATCATAAATTTCACCTATTTATTATTTCTAAATTTATGAAAGAATAACAAAAATCACGTATTTTGGAGCAATGGATTATAGTGTAAAACAATTTTGCGCCAAATTGTAAATTTTCAAAAATGTGTAGAAGTAATCAATTTTGAGTTTCGTGGCCTTTTCCGTTTACCCAAGCATGCCCAAATAGAAAAATTGAAATTGTATATTATTTATTTGAATTTCGATAGTTCCTATTTCGTGATTCGATAATTCCAACTTTCTTGAGGGACCTAAGTGCAAAAATATAAAACTTCATTTGTAACTCCAAATTGAAATAGGCTCAAACGTGCTGGTACCCTATACACCCAAGTTGTATATTCCAAGTCCATATCATAGTATTTATCAATAAACATTCACAAGAATATATTTGTAATCTTTTTAAATATACCTTTCTTACTTGTATGTAACAAACTCTAATTTACTCAAGAATTTGTACTAGCACTTTGCAACACTTCACCAAAAAATTCACCTATTAAGTATTTTTAAATTTATTCAAGAATGACAAAAATCATGTATTTTGGAGCAACGGATTTTAGGGTAACACAATTTTGGGCCATGGTTTAGTTTTTCAACACTGTGTAGAAGTAATCAATTTTTAGATTCGATGACTTTCCATTCACCAACGAATGACAAAATTGCAAAATTGCAGTTGTATATTATTGAAATGAATTTTGATGTAGTTAATTTTTTTATTTGATAGTTTCAACTTTTTTGGAGAGACCTAAGTGCAAAAAGTATAAATTTCACTCGTAACTTGAAATCCGCTTGAACGTGAATGTACCCTATACATCCAAGTTGGTTTTTCCAATTCAATAACATAGTATTTATCAAAAAATATCACAAGAATATATTTGTAATTATTCCGATTTACGTTTCATAATTCCGTGTAACCATTTCTAAGTTACTTCTGAACAATTACAAGCGCTTTGAAACATTACACCATAAATTTCACCTATTTATTATTTCTAAATTTATGAAAGAATAACAAAAATCACGTATTTTGGAGCAATGGATTATAGGGTAAAACAATTTTGCGCCAAATTGTAAATTTTCAAAATTGTGTAGAAGTAATCAATTTTGAGTTTCGTGGCCTTTTCCGTTTACCCAAGCATGCCCAAATAGCAAAATTGAAATTGTATATTATTTATTTGAATTTTGATAGTTCCTATTTCGTGATTCGACAATTCTAACTTTCTTGAGGGACCTAAGTGCAAAAATATAAAACTTCATTTGTAACTCCAAATTGAAATAGGCTCAAACGTACTGGTACCCTATACACCCAAGTTGTATATTCCAAGTCCATATCATAGTATTTATCAATAAACATTCACAAGAATATATTTGTAATCTTTTTAAATATACCTTTCTTACTTGTATGTAACAAACTCTAATTTACTCAAGAATTTGTACTAGCACTTTGCAACACTTCACCAAAAAATTCACCTTTTAAGTATTTTTAAATTTATTCAAGAATAACAAAAATCATGTATTTTGGAGCAACGGATTATTGGGTAACACAATTTTGGGCCATGGTTTAGTTTTTCAACACTGTGTAGAAGTAATCAATTTTTAGATTCGATGACTTTCCATTCACCCACGAATGACAAAATTGCAAAATTTCAATTGTATATTATTGAAATGAATTTTGATGTAGTTAATTTTGTGATTTGATAGTTTCAACTTTTTTGGAGAGACCTAAGTGCAAAAAGTATAAATTTCACTCGTAATTTGAAATCTGCTTGAACGTGATGGTACCCTATACATGGAAGTTGGTTTTTCCAAGTAAATAACATAGTATTTATCAAAAAATATCACAAGAATAAATTTGTAATTTTTCCGATTTACGTTTCATAATTCCGTGTAACCATTTCTAAGTTACTTCTGAACAATTACAAGCGCTTTGAAACATTCCACCCAAAATTTTACCTATTTATTATTTCTAAATTTATGAAAGAATAACAAAAATCACGTATATTGGAGCAATGGATTATAGGGTAAAACAATTTTGCGCCAAATTGTAAATTTTCAAGATTGTGTAGAAGTAATCAATTTTGAGTTTCGTGGCTTTTTCCATTTACCCAAGCATGCCCAAATAGAAAATTTTAAATTGTATATTATTTATTTGAATTTTGATAGATCCTATTTCTTGATTCGACAATTCCAATTTTCTTGAGGGACCTAAGTGCAAAAATATAAAAATTCACTTGTAACTCCAAATTGAAATCTGCTCAAACGTGCTGGTACCCTATACACCCAAGTTGTATATTCCAAGTCCATATCATAGTATTTATTAGTAAACACTCACAAGAATATATTTGTAATCTTTTTAAATATACCTTTCATACTTGTATGTAACAAACTCTAATTTACTCAAGAATTTGTACTAGCGCTTTGCAACATTTCACCAAATAATTCACCTATTAAGTATTTTTAAATTTATTCAAGAATAACAAAAATCATGTATTTTGGAGCAATGGATTATAGAGTAACACAATTTTGGGCCATGGTTTACTTTTTCAACATCGTGTAGAAGTAATCAATTTTTAGATTCGATGACTTTCCATTCACCCACGAATGAAAAATTTGCAAATTAGCAAAATTGCAATTGTATATTATTGAAATGAATTTTGATGTAATTAATCTTGTGATTTGACAGTTTCAACTTTTTTAGAGAGACGTAAGTGCAAAAAGTATAAATTTCACTCGTAACTTGAAATCCGCTTAAACGTGATGGTGCCCTATACATCCAAGTTGTTTTTTCCAAGTCAATAACATAGTATTTATCAAAAAATATCACAAGAATATATTTGTAATTTTTTCGATTTACGTTTCATAATTTCGTGTAACCATTTCTAAGTTACTTCTGAACAATTACAAGCGCTTAGAAACATTCCACCATAAATTTCCCCAATTTATTATTTATAAATTTATGAAAGAATAACAAAAATCACGTATTTTGGAGCAATGGATTATAGGGTAAAACAATTTTGCGCCAAATTGTAAATTTTCAATATTGTGTAGAAGTAATCAATTTTGAGTTTCGTGGTTTTTTCCGTTTACCCAAGCATGCCCAAATAGAAAATTTGAAATTGTATATTATTTATTTGAATTTTGATAGTTCCTATTTCGTGATTCGACAGTTCCAACTTTCTTGAGGGACCTAAGTGCAAAATTATAAAACTTCACTTGTAACTCCAAATTGAAATCTGCTCAAACGTGCCGGTACCCTATACACCCCAGTTGTATATTCCAAGTCCATATCATAGTATTTATCAATGAACATTCACAAGAATATATTTGTAATCTTTTTAAATATACCTTTCTTACTTGTATGTAACAAACTCTAATTTACTCAAGAATTTGTACTAGCGCTTTGCAACACTTCACCAAAAAATTCACCTATTAAGTATTTTTAAATTTATTCAAGAATGACAAAAATCATGTATTTTGGAGCAACGGATTTTAGGGTAACACAATTTTGGGCCATGGTTTTGTTTTTCAACATTGTGTAGAAGTAATCAAATTTCAGATTCGATGACTTTCCATTCACCCACGAATGACAAAATTGCAAAATTGCAATTGTATATTATTGAAATGAATTTTGATGTAGTTAATTTTGTGATTAGCAGTTTCAACTTTTTTGGAGAGACGTAAGTGCAAAAAGTATAAATTTCACTCGTAACTTGAAATCCGCTTGAACGTGAATGTACCCTATACATCCAAGTTGGTTTTTCCAAGTCAATAACATAGTATTTATCAAAAAATTTCACAAGAATATATTTGTAATTATTCCGAATTACGTTTCATAATTCCGTGTAACCATTTCTAAGTTACTTCTGAACAATTACAAGTGCTTAGAAACATTCCACCATAAATTTCACCTATTTATAATTTCTAAATTTATGAAAGAATAACAAAAATCATGTATTTTGGAGCAATGGATTATAGGGTAAAACAATTTTGCGCCAAATTGTAAATTTTCAAGATTGTGTAGAAGTAATCAATTTTGAGTTTCGTGGCTTTTTCCATTTACCCAAGCATGCCCAAATAGAAAATTTCAAATTGTATATTATTTATTTGAATTTTGATAGATCCTATTTCGTGATTCGACAGTTCCAACTTTCTTGAGGGACCTAAGTGCAAAATTATAAAACTTCACTTGTAACTCCAAATTGAAATCTGCTCAAACGTGCTGGTACCCTATACACCCAAGTTGTATATTCCAAGTCCATATCATAGTATTTATTAGTAAACACTCACAAGAATATATTTGTAATCTTTTTAAATATACCTTTCATACTTGTATGTAACAAACTCTAATTTACTCAAGAATTTGTACTAGCGCTTTGCAACATTTCACCAAATAATTCACCTATTAAGTATTTTTAAATTTATTCAAGAATAACAAAAATCATGTATTTTGGAGCAATGGATTATAGAGTAACACAATTTTGGGCCATGGTTTACTTTTTCAACATCGTGTAGAAGTAATCAATTTTTAGATTCGATGACTTTCCATTCACCCACGAATGACAAAATTGCAAAATTGCAATTTTTTATTATTGAAATGAATTTTGATGTAGTTATTTTTGTGATTTGATAGTTTCAACTTTTTTGGAGAGACCTAAGTGCAAAAAGTATAAATTTCACTCGTAACTTGAAATCCGCTTGAACGTGAATGTACCCTATACATCTAAGTTAGTTTTTCCAAGTCAATAACATAGTATTTATCAAAAAATATCACAAGAATATATTTGTAATTATTCCGATTTACGTTTCATAATTCTGTGTAACCATTTCTAAGTTACTTCTGAACAATTACAAGCGCTTTGAAACATTCCACCATAAATTTCACCTATTTATTATTTCTAAATTTATGAAAGAATAACAAAAATCACGTATTTTGGAGCAATGGATTATAGGGTAAAACAATATTGCGCCAAATTGTAAATTTTCAAGTTTGTGTAGAAGTAATCAATTTTGAGTTTCGTGGCTTTTTCCGTTTACCCAAGCATGTCCAAATAGCAAAATTGAAATCGTATATTATTTATTTGAATTTTAATAGTTTCTATTTCGTGTTTCGATAATTCCAACTTTCTTGAGGGACCTAAGTGCAAAAATATAAAACTTCACTTGTAATTCCAAATTGAAGTCTGCTCAAACGTGCTGGTACCCTATACACCCAAGTTGTATATTCCAAGTCCACATCATAGTATTTATCAGTAAACATTAACAAGAATATATTTGTAATCTTTTTAAATATACCTTTCTTACTTGTATGTAACAAACTCTAATTTACTCAAGAATTTGTACTAGCGCTTTGCAACACTTCACCAAAAAATTCACCTATTAAGTATTTTTAAATTTATTCAAGAATAACAAAAATCATGTATTTTGGAGCAATGTAATATAGGGTAACAAAATTTTGGGCCATGGTTTAGTTTTTCAATATTGTGTAGAAGTAATCAAATTTTAGATTCGATGACTTTCCATTCACCCACAAATGACAAAATTGCAAAATTTCAATTGTATATTATTGAAATGAATTTTGATGTAGTTAATTTTGTGATTTAGCAGTTTCAACTTTTTTGGAGAGACGTAAGTGCAAAAAGTATAAATTTCACTCGTAACTTGAAATCCGCTTGAACGTGAATGTACCCTATACATCCAAGTTGGTTTTTCCAAGTCAATAACATAGTATTTATCAAAAAATATCACAAGAATATATTTGTAATTATTCCGATTTACGTTTCATAATTCCGTGTAACCATTTCTAAGTTACTTCTGAACAATTACAAGCGCTTTGAAACATTACACCATAAATTTCACCTATTTATTATTTCTAAATTTATGAAAGAATAACAAAAGTCACGTATTTTGGAGCAATGGATTATAGGGTTAAACAATTTTGCGCCAAATTGTAAATTTTCAAAATTGTGTAGAAGTAATCAATTTTGAGTTTCGTGGCCTTTTCCGTTTACCCAAGCATGCCCAAATAGCAAAATTGAAATTGTATATTATTTATTTGAATTTTGATAGTTCTTATTTCGTGATTCGACAATTCTAACTTTCTTGAGGGACCTAAGTGCAAAAATATAAAACTTCATTTGTAACTCCAAATTGAAATAGGCTCAAACGTACTGGTGCCCTATACACCCAAGTTGTATATTCCAAGTCCATATCATAGTATTTATCAATAAACATTCACAAGAATATATTTGTAATCTTTTTAAATATACCTTTCTTACTTGTATGTAACAAACTCTAATTTTACTCAAGAATTTGTACTAGCACTTTGCAACATTTCACCAAAAAATTCACCTTTTAAGTATTTTTAAATTTATTCAAGAATAACAAAAATCATGTTTTTTGGAGCAACGAATTATAGGGTAACACAATTTTGGGCCATGGTTTAGTTTTTCAACACTGTGTAGAAGTAATCAATTTTTAGATTCGATGACTTTCCATTCACCCACGAATGACAAAATTGTAAAATTTCAATTGTATATTATTGAAATGAATTTTGATGTAGTTAATTTTGTGATTTGATAGTTTCAACTTTTTTGGAGAGACCTAAGTGCAAAAAGTATAAATTTCACTCGTAACTTGAAATCTGCTTGAGCGTGATGGTACCCTATACATGGAAGTTGGTTTTTCCAAGTAAATAACATAGTATTTATCTAAAAATATCACAAGAATAAATTTGTAATTTTTCCGATTTACGTTTCATAATTCCGTGTAACCATTTCTAAGTTACTTCTGAACAATTACAAGCGCTTTGAAACATTCCACCCAAAATTTTACCTATTTATTATTTCTAAATTTATGAAAGAACAACAAAATTCACGTATTTTGGAGCAATGGATTATAGGGTAAAACAATTTTGCGCCAAATTGTAAATTTTCAAGATTGTGTAGAAGTAATCAATTTTGAGTTTCGTGGCTTTTTCCATTTACCCAAGCATGCCCAAATAGACAATTTTAAATTGTATATTATTTATTTGAATTTTGATAGATCCTATTTCTTGATTCGACAATTCCAATTTTCTTGAGGGACCTAAGTGCAAAAATATATAACTATACTTGTAACTCCAAATTGAAATCTGCTCAAACGTGCTGGTACCCTATACACCCAAGTTGTATATTCCAAGTCCATATCATAGTATTTATCAGTAAACATTCACAAGAATATATTTGTAATCTTTTTAAATATACCTTTCATACTTGTATGTAACAAACTCTAATTTACTCAAGAATTTGTACTAGCGCTTTGCAACATTTCACCAAATAATTCACCTATTAAGTATTTTTAAATTTATTCAAGAATAACAAAAATCATGTATTTTGGAGCAATGGATTATAGAGTAACACAATTTTGGGCCATGGTTTAGTTTTTCAACATTGTGTAGAAGTAATCAATTTTTAGATTTGGTGACTTTCCATTCACCCACGAATGACAAAATAGCAAAATTGCAATTGTATATTGTTGAAATGAATTTTGATGTAGTTAATTTTGTGATTTGGCAGTTTCAACTTTTTTGGGGAGACCTAAGTGCAAAAAGTATAAATTTCACTCGTAACTTGAAATCCGCTTGAACGTGAATGTACCCTATATATCCAAGTTAGTTTTTCCAAGTCAATAACATAGTATTTATCAAAAAATATCACAAGAATATATTTGTAATTATTCCGATTTACGTTTCATAATTCTGTGTAACCATTTCTAAGTTACTTCTGAACAATTACAAGCGCTTTGAAACATTCCACCATAAATTTCACCTATTTATTATTTCTAAATTTATGAAAGAATAACAAAAATCACGTATTTTGGAGCAATGGATTATAGGGTAAAACAATATTGCGCCAAATTGTAAATTTTCAAGTTTGTGTAGAAGTAATCAATTTTGAGTTTCGTGGATTTTTCCGTTTACCCAAGCATGCCCAAATAGCAAAATTGAAATCGTATATTATTTATTTGAATTTTAATAGTTTCTATTTCGTGTTTCGACAATTCCAACTTTCTTGAGGGACCTAAGTGCAAAAATATAAAACTTCACTTGTAATTCCAAATTGAAGTCTGCTCAAACGTGCTGGTACCCTATACACCCAAGTTGTATATTCCAAGTCCACATCATAGTATTTATCAGTAAACATTAACAAGAATATATTTGTAATCTTTTTAAATATACCTTTCTTACTTGTATGTAACAAACTCTAATTTACTCAAGAATTTGTACTAGCGCTTTGCAACACTTCACCAAAAAATTCACCTATTAAGTATTTTTAAATTTATTCAAGAATAACAAAAATCATGTATTTTGGAGCAATGTATTATAGGGTAACAAAATTTTGGGCCATGGTTTAGTTTTTCAATATTGTGTAGAAGTAATCAAATTTTAGATTCGATGACTTTCCATTCACCCACGAATGACAAAATTGCAAAATTGCAATTGTATATTATTGAAATGAATTTTGAAGTAGTTAATTTTGTGATTTAGCAGTTTCAACTTTTTTGGAGAGACATAAGTGCAAAAAGTATAAATTTCACTCGTAACTTGAAATCCGCTTGAACGTGAATGTACCCTATACATCCAAATTGGTTTTTCCAAGTCAATATGATGCGTCCACTTTATATACTTATTTTAGTACTATTTAGGATCCATTTTGTGCTCTTTCATTACCAACAGATTGTATTTTACCATGAAATCCTCTTAGGAGGGGTAAGAGCAACTTTGCGCTCTTTTACCTCTTTTAAGTAGATTTTTGTGTGAACAAAGTAATGAAGACCGAAGGCCATTGAAGACTACACTCTCGAAGATTTTGAAGACTTGTTTCGAAGACGTGAAGACCGGAGGCCATTGAAGATCCCTTTTGAACCAGTTGAAGACTTAGAAGTTGAGAGGAGTGACTATGGAGATGACTACATGCCACAAGAAGAAGAAGAAAGTTAATGCAAAAATTCTGGTCATCGTCGCGAGTCGCAACGGACACGTCGCGAGTCGCGACCAACAGCCGTCGTGAGTCGCGACGAACAGGTCGCGAGTCGCGACGGCGACTGACCAGAATCCTAACTTTATTTCTTCTCACTATAAATACTATATTTTCTCCTCCTCTGTTATTCATTCTGAATCTGCGGCTGCTGTACTACTCTAAACCCTTGTTTTTTTCATTTCTTTCATCTTTGATTCATCTTGTGTTTTGATTTGTTGTTTTAGATAGATTAGCATGAACTCTATTAGCTAATCTCATCTCTTGGGAGCAATTGACCTAAGCTTCCAAACCTATGTCCTAAGAACACTTTGTAGCTTGTTTATTACTCTTGCTATTATGCATTTGTGGGAATTTAATGTGTTTGTTGATTTCATCATAGTGGTTGAAAGCTTGAGTATATGAAATGCTTGTATTAATTGCTAGCTAGGGTTTGGGGAAATTGGGTTAAATTTCCCCCTGTTCTTGTTAGGGATATATAAGTATGATTTAGAGCTTTTGATTATGTTGATGGATTGATGATTGCTAGATAAATATGCAATGTTGAACTCTTTGCCATGTTTATCAATTGTAGCAAATGGGAGAGGTCTATGAGTGGTCGCTCTTGATCACTCCCGTGTAAATGCATAGGTCGGTTAAATGCTTAGTCACGGTGTAGTGATTATAAGTGTTGCCGAGTTTGTTGATCCTTCGTGCTAAATGCCATTAATGGGATACCCTGAGTCGTGGTCGCGACTCGGGAGTCATTGGTGAGGTTTGACAAGAGATGTTGAACTCACTCTTGCAAACTACTATCTAAGAAGGATAGAAGTTTAGTCTTCACAGCAAGTAGTGAAAGTAGTGAATTAGTTACAAGTTCAATGATGGAAACAAGGTTTGGAAGTGAAAGTCAATTGCGCCCAAGGCTCCGTAATTGTATTTTCATCACATCTCTATTTGTGCTTACATGATTAGCATCATTCTCTTGATTTGCTAATTGTTGTATTTCAATTTGCTAATTTAGGAACCATCCAACCAACCCCCCCTTGTTTACATGCTTTTATATATATATATATATATATATCTCAGTATGTATATGCTTAGTATGTTTTCTCATATAGGTGTTTAAGTACTTAGAAAAATCCCTTTTCCTGTGGACGACCCCATCTTGCCACTATTTACTTTACTGTGGATAGGACGCATTAAGGGCTTAAAAGTATTAACTTTGAGAGGTACGGCGACGACCTCCCAAATTTTAGTGCCGCTGCCGGGGATTAGGTGTTCATTTTTAAGTGCTTTAGCATATTATGTGTGATTATGTGCTACTTGTGAATATTGGTTAGTTTGATTTTATTTTATTTTGATTTCTTAGTTGATTTGCCATTTTCGCTTGGCTTGGAGACGTGTTGTTTGTGTTCTTGGTGTATGGTTCGCACGCGATCCTCTTCACAAGAACCCTTACACTACGACCCCGAGTTGGAGTTGAATTTGAGACGGGCTAGGAGGCTTTCTTTGGAAAGTGTGAATAACTCCCCTCCTAGTGACCATTTTGTGAACACATCTCCTTCAATGGACCCCCGGATCGAGACTGAAGATGAGCAAAGGGAAGAAGAAGCTTACAATCCCCATCCCCACCAAAGAGGGATCCCTTTGGGACAGCCCTTGTTGAGAGAAATCATGGCGCCCAATCTTGAGCAACAACCGATGTGCATTGAATACCCAGTGGTTGGACCAAATAGGCATTTCGAGCTGAAAACCAGATTCATCAATATGCTACCCGCATTCCTTGGAAGGCAAGGGGAGAATGCCAACAAGCATCTCACCGAATTTCACTTCTTGTGTAGCGGGACGGTTCCTCACGGAGTGGATGAAGATTTTTACAAGTTGAAGGCATTCCCTTTCACTCTTAAGGATGGGGCTAGAGATTGGCTCCATTACCTACCACCAAGGAGCATAAAGAGTTGGCTTGATTTGAAGACAAAATTTCTCGCCAAATATTTCCCGGCCTCGAGGTCCGCTGCTTTGAAGAAGGATATAAGCAACATTCTGCAGTGGCATGAAGAGTCTCTCTTCGAGTATTGGGAGAGATTTAAGATGCTCCTCGCAAGTTGTCCCTACCATGGTTATTCGGAGGGAGATTTGGTGTATTACTTTTATAATGGCCTTCTGGATGAAGACCAAAGGCTGGTTAGAAGTTCTTGTGGTGGCACCCTCGGAAACAAAACATCTGCTGAAGCCATGCAACTATATGAAGAGCTAGCGGAAGAGTCGAGGAATTTTAGCTCAAGGGCTGATATGAGGAGGAGAAACTCAAGGCCTGCAAGTGATTTTGCCAACAGTGGGAAATTGGAGGATCAAGTCACGACCCTTACATCCATGGTGAAGACCTTGATGACCAACCCCGGAGGAAGTGCGCCACATGTTAAGTCATGTGAAATTTGCTATTTGGCGCACCCTACGGACACATGCCCCACTCTACAAGAGGATTATGTTGAGGAAGTAAGTGCTATGGGGTATCAGGGAAATCAAGGATACCAAGGTACCTATGGGTATCAAGGTGGTCAAGGCTACCAAGGTAACCAAGGCTACCAAGGTAACCAAGGCTACCAAGGTAACCAAGGATACCAAAGATACCCAGGATACCAAAGCCGGCCATATAATTCGGGAAATCGTGATCAACCGAACCTCCGGTATGGAAACCCTCTAGGAGGCCAGAACTCTCAACCGTACAGGCTCCCTCCACAACAATACCGGCCACCTCAACAACAGTTCCAAAGATTTGAAGACAAATCCCGAAACCAAGGGGAGGGTTCGGGGCTATCCAAGGATGAGGTAATGCAAGCTATTCACCGATTAGGCATGAGTGCTGGAAAGAGCGAACAATTCCAAGATGAAGCTAAAGCAAGTATCAAAAATTTGGAAACTCAAGTGAGCCAAATAGCTCAAATGGTGAACCGGATGGAAGCCCGGGAAAAGGGTAAACTACCTGCTCAATCAGAGATCAACCCGAGGCAAAATGCAAGTGCTATCGCTTTGAGAAGTGGTAGAGAGGTCGGTGCTTCACCGGAGGCTGAAAATGTTGAGAAGGAGCTAACGAGAACTGAAGAGTTTGAGAAGGGAGTTGAGGAAGAGGCAATCCATGAGAAGGTGACCAATGAGCTAGCCAACAAAGATAAGGAGGAAGAAATCAAGTTGGAGACATTGCCACCAAAACCGGAGTTAACCTCCACCCCGGAACCATCCTCTCCTCCACACAAGAAAGCAAAGATGGTGGAGAGCCCCCCATATGTTCCGGAACCCCCATTTCCAGAGGCCTTGAAAGACAGGATGAGAATGGAGGATAACAAAGACATCTACGAAGTCTTTCGTAGGTGTGAGGTAAACATTCCTCTCTTGAATGCAATTGAACAAATCCCTAGATATGCCAAATTTCTCAAAGAATTATGTGTTGTGAATAGGAAACAAAGGGCCAAAAATAAATTGAAAAGTGGAAAAAGTGAGCATGTTTCTGCATTGTGTCAAAAAGAGCTACCCCCTAAATGTAGCGATCCCGGTATGTTCACAATCCCGTGCATAATAGGAAATACTCGTTTTGAAAAAGCTATGCTTGATTTAGGTGCATCCATAAATGTTCTTCCTTATTCTTTGTATGAAAATCTTAACTTGGGAACATTGCATAAAACCGGGGTGGTAATCCAATTGGCCGATCGTTCTAGTGCATACCCGAAGGGTATTGTCGAGGATGTGTTGGTTAAGGTGGATTCTTTAATTTTCCCCGCAGATTTTTATGTCCTTGACATGGAGCATGATAAACATGCCGCCCCAATTTTGTTGGGGAGGCCATTTTTGAAAACATCTAGGACAATGATTGATGTGCATAAAGGTACCCTCACCATGGAATTTGATGGAATGAAAATAGAGTTTAACATAAATGATTCTATGAAATATCCTAGTGAAGAACATTCTTTCCATGCCGTAGATATTGTTGAAGAAGTTGTGCAAGATGTTTTTGAACTAAATGGTGAGGATTCTTTATTGGTTGCTTTGCAATGTGATGTTGATGATGCCCACAATGTATATTCTATGAGCACTAACTTGAAAGGCAGCTTTGAAGATTTGAACTTGCTTGAAAAGATGACACCGAGTGTCTCGACACCTTCTCCTCTACTCTTAGAGGAACTCGAGGAACCGGAATTCCTCCCCTCACTTGTGAAAGCCCCGGTGCTTGACCTTAAACCTTTGCCAGATGATCTTAAGTATGCATTTCTTGGGGAAGGCGAGACGCTTCCAGTTATCATTTCGAGCAGGCTCACCAAGGAGCAAGAAGAAAAGTTGATGGTGGTGTTGCGGGAGAACAAGGAAGCAATTGGATGGACTATTGCCGACATCAAAGGCATAAGTCCATCCACTTGTATGCATAGAATCTTGTTGGAAGAAGGTGCGAGACCCGTCCGACAACCCCAACGCCGTTTGAACCCACCTATGATGGATGTGGTGAAGGCGGAAATCCTCAAATTGCTTCAAGCAGGCATGATTTACCCAATCTCGGATAGCAAGTGGGTGAGCCCAACTCAGGTGGTACCAAAGAAGAGTGGAATGACAGTCGTTGAAAATGTGAAGGGTGAAATGGTGCCCACCCGAGTTCAAAATGGGTGGCGAGTTTGCATTGATTACCGGAAATTGAATGCAGAAACCCGGAAAGATCACTTCCCCTTACCATTCATTGATCAAATGCTTGAGAGGTTAGCAAGTCACCCCTACTATTGTTTCTTGGATGGATACTCGGGGTATTTTCAAGTGGCTATCGCTCCAGAAGACCAAGAGAAGACCACCTTCACATGCCCTTTCGGTACATTTGCTTACCGACGCATGCCTTTCGGGCTATGTAACGCCCCCGCAACCTTCCAAAGGTGTATGGTAAGCATTTTCTCAGAATTTGTTGAAAATTTTGTCGAGGTATTTATGGATGACTTCACTGTTCATGGTAATTCCTTTGACGATTGTTTAGCACATTTAGCGCAAGTTCTTAACCGTTGCATTGAAACTGACCTAGTGCTAAATTCTGAGAAATGTCACTTTATGGTGGAGAGAGGTATTGTCTTAGGCCATGTTGTCTCCTCTAATGGTATTGAGGTTGACAAGGCAAAGATAGACACGATTCAAACTTTTCCTTATCCTACTAATGTGCGCGAAGTGCGTTCTTTTCTTGGCCATGCAGGATTCTATCGCCGGTTCATCAAGGACTTCTCAAAGATAGCATCTCCTCTATGCAAATTGTTGCAAAAGGAGGTGGAATTTGTAGTGGATGAGAGGTGTCAAGGGGCCTTCGATACATTGAAGGAAAGGTTGGTCTCGGCCCCTATCATACAACCCCCGGATTGGGCGTTGCCTTTTGAGATAATGTGCGATGCGAGTGACTACGCCGTTGGAGCAGTGCTTGGTCAAAGGGTGGGGAGAGTACCTCACGCCATCTATTACGCATCCATGTCCCTAAATGAAGCCCAAAGGAACTACTCCACCACTGAAAAGGAGTTGCTAGCAGTGGTATTCTCTTTAGAAAAATTTAGATCTTATTTGCTTGGTACTAAAGTTATTGTATACACTGATCATGCAGCGCTTCGTCTTTAATGGCGAAGAAAGAATCCAAGCCAAGGTTGATTAGGTGGATCTTTCTTTTGAGCGAATTCAATTTGGAGGTGCGGGATAAGAAGGGCGCTGAAAACCTTGTGGCCGATCATTTGAGCCGGTTGACTCTGGGGGCAGACATTGAGGTAAGCCTTGCAATGAAGGAGCAACTACGGGAGGAATTCCCTGATGAACAATTGTTCACCATTAATCGCATTAGGGATCTCCAACCGTGGTATGCCGACATTGTCAACTTTCTCGTCACTGGTAAATTTCCTCATCATTTTTCCACAGCCCAAAAGGATAAGTTAAGGAGTGATGCAAAATATTATGTGTGGGATGATCCCTTTTTGTGGAGACATTGTGCGGATCAAGTTGTTAGGAGATGCATCCCTAATAGTGAAATACACTCAATACTTGAGTTTTGTCATTCTCATGCATGTGGCGGTCATTTTGGAGCCAAGAGAACCGCTAGGAAAGTTTTAGAGAGTGGGTTTTATTGGCCTACGATGAATAAACATGCATACACTTTTTGCAAATCTTGTGATGAATGCCAGAGGGTAGGAAATATCTCCACTAGGAATGAAATGCCCCAAAAACCTCTTTTGTATTGTGAAATCTTCGATGTTTGGGGTATTGACTTTATGGGACCTTTCCCTAGCTCTTATGGTTTTACGTACATTCTTCTTGCTGTTGATTATGTGTCGAAGTGGGTTGAAGCAAAACCCACCAAGACTGACGATTCTAAAATGGTTGCAGATTTCTTGAAAAATAACATCTTCTCTAGGTTTGGGGTACCCCAAGCATTGATTAGCGACCGTGGCACACATTTTTGCAATCGGACCATAGCAGCACTTTTGAAGAAGTATGGGGTCACTCACAAGACATCTACCGCCTATCATCCACAAACCAACGGGCAAGCCGAAGTTTCCAATCGGGAAATCAAATCCATCCTTCAAAAATCGGTTAACCCTAACCGGAAGGATTGGAGTTCTCGGTTGAATGATGCCCCGTGGGCGTATAGGATGGCTTACAAGACACCAATCGGTATGTCCCCATACCGGTTAGTGTTTGGTAAGCCCTGTCACCTACCGGTAGAAATTCAACACAAGGCTTATTGGGCGGTCAAACAGTTTAATCTTGATATTGATGAAGTCGGTTTGCATAGGAAGTTGCAATTGGAGGAACTGGATGAAATCCGGAGGGAGTCCTATGAGAATGCAGAGATCTACAAAGAGAAGACAAAGGCATGGCACGACAAGATGATCATCAGGAAGGATTTTGACGTTGGTCAAAAGGTCCTCCTATTCCAATCTCGCCTTCGCCTTTTCCCAGGTAAGTTACGGTCCCGGTGGATCGGTCTTTTTGAGGTGGTCAAGGTCTTCCCGCATGGTGCGGTGGAAATTTTAAATCGAGCTAAGTCCACTACCTTCAAGGTTAATGGACAACGTTTGAAACCTTACCACGAGACTTTTGTACCGGAAAAAGGGGAAGACGTTCATCTCCTCGATCCAAGTTGTGATTGAACCCCGTAGAGGGAAGTGAGTCGTGCCGACGACGTTAAATATACTGGGTTTTGATCATCCGGATCGTCACTTTAGACTTTCTGTTGATGTTGTTTATTTTTGAGCTTTTATCATTAAGATTCATTGTTTTGTTTTGTGTTTTTCACGGGTTGTTTTCTCCATGATTTTACAGCAATTTTGAAGCTAAGGCATTGGATTTTGGAAGGGGAAAATACTTGAATTCGAGAAGGAAGAACTTGGACAAGAGAAAGAAGCAGAAAAATTTTCTAAGTCCAGGTTAGCAGCCTCGTCGCGAGTCGCGACGACTTCGTCGCGAGTCGCGACGGGCTCAGTGAATTTTGCCCTCTCGGATTCTACTTTCCGTGAGTCGCGACAACCTCGCGATGCCCGTCGTGAGTCGCGACGAGCTTTGTCGCGAGTCGCGACGGAATCAGACAGTTTTGAAAAATTTTGGCTTCTCAGACTTCACTTTCCGCGACTCGCGACAACCTCGCGACGTCCGTCGCGAGTCGCGACGAGACTCGTCGCGAGTCGCGACGGAATCAGGCAGTTTTGAAAAATTTTGGCTTCTCAGACTTCACTTTCCGCGACTCGCGACACCCTCGCGACGCCCGTCGCGAGTCGCGACGCCCTGGTCGCGAGTCGCGACGAACTGGTCGCGAGTCGCGACGGAATCAGGAAATTTTGGCCTTTCAGATTCACCTTTTGGCGACTCGCGATGACCTCGCGACGCCCGTCGCGAGTTGCGACGCTCGGGAGAACGAAAAAAAAAACGAGTTTGCTTATAAAATCCGATGAACATTAGTTTCCCCTTCAGTTTTTCCTCTGTTTTTCTTCTTCCCCTTCCTCTCCACTCACCGATACACCTTCCCCGCCGCCACCCCTCCACCGCCTCTTCATCTCCGCCACCGCACCACCACTATCCTCCCCCCACTCACACCACCCTTCCCACACTCTCCACACTCCACTCACATCTCACTTTCGAAAAAAAAAATCCGAAACCCTAGATTTCGGGGGATTTTGACGCTGTAGGTAATTCGATCGTGGGCTCCTGTTTTTACTTTTCCTAAGCATCATAGTGGTACACCTCTACCCTCTTTTGAGCCCTAATTGTGATTTCGAATTTATGTGCTATTTATTTGATATTGTGTATATTGTGTGAATGATGTTTGGAGTTTATATTCTTATTCTTGTTGTGGGGATTTTGGTGAATATGCTATGCTTTTAATTTGATTCCATGGGTATAGGGTGCATATTTTCTTAGTGCGGTTTCTAATGTATTATTGTTATAATTTGGGGGAAGTGGGTTGATTTCCTCCCTGTTGTTACTCGATCTTACAATGTATGCATTCGTGTTGTTTTGGCTAGGGAGTAGGTGGTGATTATGCATTATAGGCATGTTAACCCGTTGTTATTTAGATAAGCTGTTTCGGTGTGGTTTAGTGTGCTTCGAATGCTATATAGTTTACGGTAATTTAGCCATGGAACGAAGAGGGTCACATTGTCACTATGCTAGTGATAGCTACGTTACTGGAACATAACTGTAATTTTGAAATATAGCATTTAGACTTTTTGAGTATTTCGTGGATTTAATGGTATGGACTTCTTGGACATCATGTACATTGTATATGCCATTGTAACTACGGATTGAACTAGTTAGACTGCTTTCGTTTCAGCCTGTGATGCTAAACTAGTTTGAAATTGGTCACTGACTTGCCATATTGCATATACATATGTTCTTCTCGTTTGACCTGTTTGCTCTTTTTGCTGGTGATTGACAGATATGGCCCCAAAGAGGAGGTATAGGCCTACCCAGCCAGCCGAGCGCACTGCCACTCCAGCTCCGCCACCGGCTCCGGAGTCAGACCCTGTACCACCCCTTCCGGAGAGGTACATGGGTTTGACCCGGATCACCGGGTCCTACGCGGAACGATGGGAGGGCTTACAGGGGCGCCTGTTAAAGGAGACGAGCTTTGTTGACATACCCACGTTGGATCTCCTTGGTCTCTTGCAGCCTGTCAGAGTCCTCCTCGCCAAGGGGGGACTGGAGGGATTTTTTACGAAGAACGCGCCGACATACAGACGGTACACAATGGAGTTTCTCTCCACCGTCCGTATCAGCAGTATGAGGGGCGATGAACCTTGTGAGAGGTACCTAGCCTTTCACTTGGATGACATTTCGTACCAGCTGACAGTCTCTCAGGTGGAGGAGGCCTTCGGTTGGGCCACTGCTGAGATACGGAGCAGGCTGGATCCTGCGGCCCCGGAGCGAACCATCAAAGATGACAAGCTATTCTGGAATGTCATCAACATGAGGGCCAAAAACTCCCATGATAAGAGCAGCTCCATCGTTCACCCCGCGCTCCGTTACGTACACCGACTCTTGGCTGGCACAGTCTTCTGCTCCGCGGAGCCGACGAATGTGCCAGACAATGACATTCATTTTCTGTGGCACTTAACGAGTGCGGGGCAAGGGTACGGGTTGTGGGCAGAACTCTGGATGAAAAGAGTGGTCGAGTTGGCAGGAAAGAGAAAAGGGAAAATCATGATTGGAGGATTGATCAGCATTCTAGCCCAGTACTTGGGATTAGTCCCTCCGACCGACTTTCCACGCCTTGGGAAGCGGACATCCTATCTCATCACTGTTGATCGACTGGTCAAATTTGAGATGCTCAGTGTCACCAGGACCACTGGGCTCTATCATTGGTTGTACGGTGCAAGAAAGGTCACTTTCATGGCGCTCCCTCAGCACAGCAGGACCCGACTGGAATTCGACACACCTTTGGGAGATTTGGCAATCTTCCCTGATTCTTCATGTTCAGCTGAATTCCAGCGCGCGCTTCACGACCTTGGCCCAGCGCCAGTCCTGCCAGACGATAGCACCCTACCTCCTCATCAGCATCATCAGTACCAGCACCCCTCTCCACAGCCTCCACCTCAGATGGATCCCATGCAGGAGGATCAGGCTGCGCCTCAATATTCTCAACCTCCGCCTGATTTTTATGAGTGTATGCTGCAGACCATACATGAGGGTTTCCACCGTCAGGACGAGAACAACAGGTTTGTCTCCCAGGCTTTGATCGACATGGATGAGGAGATTGACCACCTGTCAGCTCGCATCCATGAGATGCAGTCCCAGTCGGGCCCCGATTCGAGAGCAGAGCAGCGGAGGGCACGGAGGCAGCGGAACGAGGAGTGGCTAGTCCAGTATCAGCAGCGTTACTCCGGTGGCGAGCCTTCATCTTCACAGCCCTGATCGAGTGAGCTTCATGCTTTCCCCCCTTTTCCCATACTTTGCTTCGTATGATTCTACCCTACTCTACATTGAGGGCAATGTAGCTTTCTAAGTGTGGGGAGGGGTCTCTATTGTCGTTAGGACTTCCATTATTGCTCTCTTTTGGATACTTTGTTTTCCTTTGGATGTTTCATGTTGATTTGGATATTTTTACTCAGTTATTTGCTATAGATATATGTAAAAAAAAACAAAAAACAAAAAATCAAAATAAAAAATCAAATCAATCCCGCTAAGTTGAAAACCTGAAAGGGCAACTTAGGTAACATTGGGGCCCGGATAGGTCGAAAACCCTTAAAGGACGGCCTAGGTAAAAATGAGAGGCCAAATGTGTGGAAAAAGGTGAGGTGTGAGCTAAAAGAAAAATGATTGTGTGGCTAGGATGAAAACCTGAAAGGGCTCCTAGGCAAAATGAGAGAAAGCGAGAGAAATTGAAAGAGAAATATGATATGTTTACTCATTTGCCGGCGATGGAGTCATAAGGTTGCGATGACCACACGGATGGATCGGGTAGCTTCACTTTTTGAGGAACATTTGGGAATGAACAAATTAGCGGGAAGAGACGGAGTAAGTTATGAAATTCTTGATCATTAATAGACTTCGTTTTTGGGTTGATATATTGATATAGAATGAAGCATGTGCTTTGAACTTGATGCATACTTTTGGTTTCATCTTTTATCAGTAGATTTGGGACTGTCAGTTTTGGATTACGAGATGTCTGAGGGAAAGTAATGAATTGACGGGGTGATATGGGTTAGGTAGATTTAGGAATAGGGGTTGTGGGAAAATTCTTATTTGATTTTAACCTTGGGATGTGCGATATTGAGAGTTTTGTGAGGTAGTGAATTGGGGGATTAGTAGTAGGATGTGGAGGTATCATTCTCTCCGAATACTTGGATTTTTCTTACTCGAGGGCGAGTAAGGTTCAAGTGTGGGGAGGTTTGATGCGTCCACTTTATATACTTATTTTAGTACTATTTAGGATCCATTTTGTGCTCTTTCATTACCAACAGATTGTATTTTACCATGAAATCCTCTTAGGAGGGGTAAGAGCAACTTTGCGCTCTTTTACCTCTTTTAAGTTGATTTTTGTGTGAACAAAGTAATGAAGACCGGAGGCCATTGAAGACTACACTCTCGAAGATTTTGAAGACTTGTTTCGAAGACGTGAAGACCGGAGGCCATTGAAGATCCCTTTTGAACCAGTTGAAGACTTAGAAGTTGAGAGGAGTGACTATGGAGATGACTACATGCCACAAGAAGAAGAAGAAAGTTAATGCAAAAATTCTGGTCATCGTCGCGAGTCGCAACGGACACGTCGCGAGTCGCGACCAACAGCCGTCGCGAGTCGCGACGAACAGGTCGCGAGTCGCGACGGCGACTGACCAGAATCCTAACTTTATTTCTTCTCACTATAAATACTATATTTTCTCCTCCTCTGTTATTCATTCTGAATCTGCGGCTGCTGTACTACTCTAAACCCTTGTTTTTTTCATTTCTTTCATCTTTGATTCATCTTGTGTTTTGATTTGTTGTTTTAGATAGATTAGCATGAACTCTATTAGCTAATCTCATCTCTTGGGAGCAATTGACCTAAGCTTCCAAACCTATGTCCTAAGAACACTTTGTAGCTTGTTTATTACTCTTGCTATTATGCATTTGTGGGAATTTAATGTGTTTGTTGATTTCATCATAGTGGTTGAAAGCTTGAGTATATGAAATGCTTGTATTAATTGCTAGCTAGGGTTTGGGGAAATTGGGTTAAATTTCCCCTGTTCTTGTTAGGGATATATAAGTATGATTTAGAGCTTTTGATTATGTTGATGGATTGATGATTGCTAGATAAATATGCAATGTTGAACTCTTTGCCATGTTTATCAATTGTAGCAAATGGGAGAGGTCTATGAGTGGTCGCTCTTGATCACTCCCGTGTAAATGCATAGGTCGGTTAAATGCTTAGTCACGGTGTAGTGATTATAAGTGTTGCCGAGTTTGTTGATCCTTCGTGCTAAATGCCATTAATGGGATACCTTGAGTCGTGGTCGCGACTCGGGAGTCATTGGTGAGGTTTGACAAGAGATGTTGAACTCACTCTTGCAAACTACTATCTAAGAAGGATAGAAGTTTAGTCTTCACAGCAAGTAGTGAAAGTAGTGAATTAGTTACATGTTCAATGATGGAAACAAGGTTTGGAAGTGAAAGTCAATTGCGCCCAAGGCTCCGTAATTGTATTTTCATCACATCTCTATTTGCGCTTACATGATTAGCATCATTCTCTTGATTTGCTAATTGTTGTATTTCAATTTGCTAATTTAGGAACCATCCAACCAACCCCCCCTTGTTTACATGCTTTTATATATATATATATATATATATATATATATATCTCAGTATGTATATGCTTAGTATGTTTTCTCATATAGGTGTTTAAGTACTTAGAAAAATCCCTTTTCCAGTGGACGACCCCATCTTGCCACTATTTACTTTACTGTGGATAGGACGCATTAAGGGCTTAAAAGTATTAACTTTGAGAGGTACGGCGACGACCTCCCACAATAACATAGTATTTATCAAAAAATATCACAAGAATATATTTGTAATTATTCCGATTTACGTTTCATAATTCCGTGTAACCATTTCTAAGTTACTTCTGAACAATTACAAGCGCTTTGAAACATTACACCATAAATTTCACCTATTTATTATTTCTAAATTTATGAAAGAATAACAAAAATCACGTATTTTGGAGCAATGGATTATAGGGTTAAACAATTTTGCGCCAAATTGTAAATTTTCAAAATTGTGTAGAAGTAATCAATTTTGAGTTTCGTGGCCTTTTCCGTTTACCCAAGCATGCCCAAATAGCAAAATTTAAATTGTATATTATTTATTTGAATTTTGATAGTTCCTATTTCGTGATTCGACAATTCTAACTTTCTTGAGGGACCTAAGTGCAAAAATATAAAACTTCATTTGTAACTCCAAATTGAAATAGGCTCAAACGTACTGGTACCCTGTACACCCAAGTTGTATATTCCAAGTCCATATCATAGTATTTATCAATAAACATTCAGAAGAATATATTTGTAATCTTTTTAAATATACCCTTCTTACTTGTATGTAACACACTCTAATTTACTCAAGAATTTGTACTAGCACTTTGCAACACTTCACGAAAAAATTCACCTTTTAAGTATTTTTAAATTTATTCAAGAATAACAAAAATCATGTATTTTGGAGCAACGGATTATAGGGTAACACAATTTTGGGCCATGGTTTAGTTTTTCAACACTGTGTAGAAGTAATCAATTTTTAGATTCGATAACTTTCCATTCACCCACGAATGACAAAATTGTAAAATTTCAATTGTATATTATTGAAATGAATTTTGATGTAGTTAATTTTGTGATTTGATAGTTTCAACTTTTTTGGAGAGACCTAAGTGCAAAAAGTATAAATTTCACTCGTAACTTGAAATCTGCTTGAGCGTGATGGTACCCTATACATGGAAGTTGGTTTTTCCAAGTAAATAACATAGTATTTATCTAAAAATATCACAAGAATAAATTTGTAATTTTTCCGATTTACGTTTCATAATTCCGTGTAACCATTTCTAAGTTACTTCTGAACAATTACAAGCGCTTTGAAACATTCCACCATAAATTTCACCTATTTCTTATTTCTAAATTTATGAAAGAATAACAAAAATCACGTATTTTGGAGCAATGGATTATAGGGTAAAACAATTTTGCGCCAAATTGTAAATTTTCAAAATTGTGTAGAAGTAATCAATTTTGAGTTTCGTGGCCTTTTCCGTTTACCCAAGCATGCCCAAATAGCAAAATTGAAATTGTATATTATTTATTTGAATTTTGATAGTTCCTATTTCGTGATTCGACAGTTCCAACTTTCTTGAGGGACCTAAGTGCAAAATTATAAAACTTCACTTGTAACTCCAAATTGAAATCTGCTCAAACGTGCTGGTACCCTATACACCCTAGTTGTATATTCCAAGGCCATATCATAGTATTTATCAATAAACATTCACAAGAATATATTTGTAATCTTTTTAAATATACCTTTCTTACTTGTATGTAACAAACTCTAATTTACTCAAGAATTTGTACTAGCACTTTGCAACACTTCACCAAAAAATTCACCTTTTAAGTATTTTTAAATTTATTCAAGAATAACAAAAATCATGTATTTTGGAGCAATGGATTATAGGGTAACACAATTTTGGGCCATGGTTTAGTTTTTCAACACTGTGTAGAAGTAATCAATTTTTAGATTCGATGACTTTCCATTCACCCACGAATGACAAAATTGTAAAATTTCAATTGTATATTATTGAAATGAATTTTGATGTAGTTAATTTTGTGATTTGATAGTTTCAACTTTTTTGGAGAGACCTAAGTGCAAAAAGTATAAATTTCACTCGTAACTTGAAATCTGCTTGAGCGTGATGGTACCCTATACATGGAAGTTGGTTTTTCCAAGTAAATAACATAGTATTTATCTAAAAATATCACAAGAATAAATTTGTAATTTTTCCGATTTACGTTTCATAATTCCGTGTAACCATTTCTAAGTTACTTCTGAACAATTACAAGCGCTTTGAAACATTCCACCATAAATTTCACCTATTTCTTATTTCTAAATTTATGAAAGAATAACAAAAATCACGTATTTTGGAGCAATGGATTATAGGGTAAAACAATTTTGCGCCAAATTGTAAATTTTCAAAATTGTGTAGAAGTAATCAATTTTGAGTTTCGTGGCCTTTTCCGTTTACCCAAGCATGCCCAAATAGAAAAATTAAAATTGTATATTATTTATTTGAATTTTGATAGATCCTATTTCGTGATTCGACAATTCCAACTTTCTTGAGGGACCTAAGTGCAAAAATATAAAACTTCACTTGTAACTCCAAATTGAAATCTGCTCAAACGTGCTTGTACCCTATACACCCAAGTTGTATATTCCAAGTCCATATCATAGTATTTATCAATAAACATTCACAAGAATATATTTGTAATCTTTTTAAATATACCTTTCTTACTTGTATGTAACAAACTCTAATTTACTCAAGAATTTGTACTAGCGCTTTGCAACACTTCACCAAAAAATTCAACTATTAAGTATTTTTAAATTTATTCAAGAATAACAAAAATCATGTATTTTGGAGCAATGTATTATAGGGTAACAAAATTTTGGGCCATGGTTTAGTTTTTCAATATTGTGTAGAAGTAATCAAATTTTAGATTCGATGACTTTCCATTCACCCACGAATGACAAAATTGCAAAATTGCAATTGTATATTATTGAAATGAATTTTGATGTAGTTAATTTTGTGATTTAGCAATTTCAACTTTTTTGGAGAGATGTAAGTGCAAAAAGTATAAATTTCACTCGTAACTTGAAATCCGCTTGAACGTGAATGTACCCTATACATCCAAGTTGGTTTTTCCAAGTCAATAACATAGTATTTATCAAAAAATATCACAAGAATATATTTGTAATTATTTCGATTTACGTTTCATAATTCCGTGTAACCATTTCTAAGTTACTTCTGAACAATTACAAGCGCTTTGAAACATTACACCATAAATTTCACCTATTTATTATTTCTAAATTTATGAAAGAATAACAAAAACCACGTATTTTGGAGCAATGGATTATAGAGTTAAACAATTTTGCGCCAAATTGTAAATTTTCAAAATTGTGTAGAAGTAATCAATTTTGAGTTTCGTGGCCTCTTCCGTTTACCCAAGCATGCCCAAATAGCAAAATTGAAATTGTATATTATTTATTTTAATTTTGATAGTTCCTATTTCGTGATTCGACAATTCTAACTTTCTTGAGGGACCTAAGTGCAAAAATATAAAACTTCATTTGTAACTCCAAATTGAAATAGGCTCAAACGTACTGGTGCCCTATACACCCAAGTTGTATATTCCAAGTCCATATCATAGTATTTATCAATAAACATTCACAAGAATATATTTGTAATCTTTTTAAATATACCTTTCTTACTTGTATGTAACAAACTCTAATTTACTCAAGAATTTGTACTAGCACTTTGCAACACTTCACCAAAAAATTCACCTTTTAAGTATTTTTCAATTTATTCAAGAATAACAAAAATCATGTATTTTGGAGCAACGGATTATAGGGTAACACAATTTTGGGCCATGGTTTAGTTTTTCAACACTGTGTAGAAGTAATCAATTTTTAGATTCGATGACTTTCCATTCACCCACGAATGACAAAATTGTAAAATTTCAATTGTATATTATTGAAATGAATTTTGATGTAGTTAATTTTGTGATTTGATAGTTTCAACTTTTTTGGAGAGACCTAAGTGCAAAAAGTATAAATTTCACTCGTAACTTGAAATCTGCTTGAGCGTGATGGTACCCTATACATGGAAGTTGGTTTTTCCAAGTAAATAACATAGTATTTATCTAAAAATATCACAAGAATAAATTTGTAATTTTTCCGATTTACGTTTCATAATTCCGTGTAACCATTTCTAAGTTACTTCTGAACAATTACAAGCGCTTTGAAACAATCCACCATAAATTTCACCTATTTCTTATTTCTAAATTTATGAAAGAATAACAAAAATCACGTATTTTGGAGCAATGGATTATAGGGTAAAACAATTTTGCGCCAAATTGTAAATTTTCAAGATTGTGTAGAAGTAATCAATTTTGAGTTTCGTGGCCTTTTCCGTTTACCCAAGCATGCCCAAATAGCAAAATTGAAATTGTATATTATTTATTTGAATTTTGATAGTTCCTATTTCGTGATTCGACAGTTCCAACTTTCTTGAGGGACCTAAGTGCAAAATTATAAAACTTCACTTGTAACTCCAAATTGAAATCTGCTCAAACGTGCTGGTACCCTATACACCCTAGTTGTATATTCCAACTCCATATCATAGTATTTATCAATAAACATTCACAAGAATATATTTGTAAACTTTTTAAATATACCTTTCTTACTTGTATGTAACAAACTCTAATTTACTCAAGAATTTGTACTAGCGCTTTGCAACACTTCACCAAAAAATTCACCAATTAAGTATTTTTAAATTTATTCAAGAATAACAAAAATCATGTATTTTGGAGCAACGGATTATAGGGTAACACAATTTTGGGCCATGGTTTAGTTTTTCAACACTGTGTAGAAGTAATCAATTTTTAGATTCGATTACTTTCCATTCACCCACGAATGACAAAATTGCAAAATTGCAATTTTATATTATTGAAATGAATTTTGATGTAGTTAATTTTGTGATTTGACAGTTTCAACTTTTTTGGAGAGACCTAATTGCAAAAAGTATAAATTTTACACGTAACTTGAAATCTGCTTGAACGTGATGGTACCATATACATGGAAGTTGGTTTTTCCAAGTAAATAACATAGTATTTATCAAAAAATATCACAAGAATAAATTTGTAATTTTTCCGATTTACGTTTTATAATTCCGTGTAACCATTTCTAAGTTACTTCTGAACAATTACAAGCGCTTTGAAACATTCCACCATAAATTTCACCTATTTCTTATTTCTAAATTTATGAAAGAATAACAAAAATCACGTATTTTGGAGCAATGGATTATAGGGTAAAACAATTTTGCTCCAAATTGTAAATTTTCAAGATTGTGTTTAAGTAATCAATTTTGAGTTTTGTGGCTTTTTCCATTTACCCAAGCATGCCCAAATAGAAAAATTAAAATTGTATATTATTTATTTGAATTTTGATAGATCCTATTTCGTGATTCGACAATTCCAACTTTCTTGAGGGACCTAAGTGCAAAAATATAAAACTTCACTTGTAACTCCAAATTGAAATCTGCTCAAACGTGCTTGTACCCTATACACCCAAGTTGTATATTCCAAGTCCATATCATAGTATTTATCAATAAACATTCACAAGAATATATTTGTAATCTTTTTAAATATACCTTTCTTACTTGTATGTAACAAACTCTAATTTACTCAAGAATTTGTATTAGCGCTTTGCAACATTTCACCAAAAAATTCACCAATTAAGTATTTTTATATTTATTCAAGAATAACAAAAATCACGTATTTTGGAGCAATGGATTATAGGGTAAAACAATATTGTGCCAAATTGTAAATTTTCAAGTTTGTGTAGAAGTAATCAATTTTGAGTTTCGTGGCTTTTTCCGTTTACCCAAGCATGCCCAAATAGAAAAATTGAAATCGTATATTATTTATTTGAATTTTAATAGTTTCTATTTCGTGTTTCGACAATTCCAACTTTCTTGAGGGACCTAAGTGCAAAAATATAAAACTTCACTTGTAATTCCAAATTGAAGTCTGCTCAAACGTGCTGGTACCCTATACACCCAAGTTGTATATTCCAAGTCCACATCATAGTATTTATCAGTAAACATTAACAAGAATATATTTGTAATCTTTTTAAATATACCTTTCTTACTTGTATGTAACAAACTCTAATTTACTCAAGAATTTGTACTAGTGCTTTGCAACACTTCACCAAAAAATTCAACTATTAAGTATTTTTAAATTTATTCAAGAATAACAAAAATCATGTATTTTGGAGCAACGGATTATAGGGTAACACAATTTTGGGCCATGGTTTAGTTTTTCAATATTGTGTAGAAGTAATCAAATTTTAGATTCGATGACTTTCCATTCACCCACGAATGACAAAATTGCAAAATTGCAATTGTATATTATTGAAATGAATTTTGATGTAGTTAATTTTGTGATTTAGCAATTTCAACTTTTTTGGAGAGATGTAAGTGCAAAAAGTATAAATTTCACTCGTAACTTGAAATCCGCTTGAACGTGAATGTACCCTATACATCCAAGTTGGTTTTTCCAAGTCAATAACATAGTATTTATCAAAAAATATCACAAGAATATATTTGTAATTATTCCGATTTACGTTTCATAATTCCGTGTAACCATTTCTAAGTTACTTCTGAACAATTACAAGCGCTTTGAAACATTACACCATAAATTTCACCTATTTATTATTTCTAAATTTATGAAAGAATAACAAAAACCACGTATTTTGGAGCAATGGATTATAGGGTTAAACAATTTTGCGCCAAATTGTAAATTTTCAAAATTGTGTAGAAGTAATCAATTTTGAGTTTCGTGGCCTCTTCCGTTTACCCAAGCATGCCCAAATAGCAAAATTGAAATTGTATATTATTTATTTTAATTTTGATAGTTCCTATTTCGTGATTCGACAATTCTAACTTTCTTGAGCGACCTAAGTGCAAAAATATAAAACTTCATTTGTAACTCCAAATTGAAATAGGCTCAAACGTACTGGTACCCTATACACCCAAGTTGTATATTCCAAGTCCATATCATAGTATTTATCAATAAACATTCACAAGAATATATTTGTAATCTTTTTAAATATACCTTTCTTACTTGTATGTAACAAACTCTAATTTACTCAAGAATTTGTACTAGCACTTTGCAACACTTCACCAAAAAATTCACCTTTTAAGTATTTTTAAATTTATTCAAGAATAACAAAAATCATGTATTTTGGAGCAACGGATTATAGGGTAACACAATTTTGGGCCATGGTTTAGTTTTTCAACACTGTGTAGAAGTAATCAATTTTTAAATTCGATGACTTTCCATTCACCCACGAATGACAAAATGGTAAAATTTCAATTGTATATTATTGAAATGAATTTTGATGTAGTTAATTTTGTGATTTGATAGTTTCAACTTTTTTGGAGAGACCTAAGTGCAAAAAGTATAAATTTCACTCGTAACTTGAAATCTGCTTGAGCGTGATGGTACCCTATACATGGAAGTTGGTTTTTCCAAGTAAATAACATAGTATTTATCTAAAAATATCACAAGAATAAATTTGTAATTTTTCCGATTTACGTTTCATAATTCCGTGTAACCATTTCTAAGTTACTTCTGAACAATTACAAGCGCTTTGAAACATTCTACCATAAATTTCACCTATTTCTTATTTCTAAATTTATGAAAGAATAACAAAAATCACGTATTTTGGAGCAATGGATTATAGGGTAAAACAATTTTGTGCCAAATTGTAAATTTTCAAGATTGTGTAGAAGTAATCAATTTTGAGTTTCGTGGCCTTTTCCGTTTACCTAAGCATGCCCAAATAGCAAAATTGAAATTGTATATTATTTATTTGAATTTTGATAGTTCCTATTTCGTGATTCGACAGTTCCAACTTTCTTGAGGGACCTAAGTGCAAAATTATAAAACTTTACTTGTAACTCCAAATTGAAATCTGCTCAAACGTGCTGGTACCCTATACACCCTAGTTGTATATTCCAACTCCATATCATAGTATTTATAAATAAACATTCACAAGAATATATTTGTAAACTTTTTAAATATACCTTTCTTACTTGTATGTAACAAACTCTAATTTACTCAAGAATTTGTACTAGCGCTTTGCAACACTTCACCAAAAAATTCACCAATTAAGTATTTTTAAATTTATTCAAGAATAACAAAAATCATGTATTTTGGAGCAACGGATTATAGGGTAACACAATTTTGGGCCATGGTTTAGTTTTTCAACACTGTGTAGAAGTAATCAATTTTTAGATTCGATTACTTTCCATTCACCCACGAATGACAAAATTGCAAAATTGCAATTTTATATTATTGAAATGAATTTTGATGTAGTTAATTTTGTGATTTGACAGTTTCAACTTTTTTGGAGAGACCTAAGTGCAAAAAGTATAAATTTTACACGTAACTTGAAATCTGCTTGAACGTGATGGTACCCTATACATGGAAGTTGGTTTTTCCAAGTAAATAACATAGTATTTATCAAAAAATATCACAAGAATAAATTTGTAATTTTTCCGATTTACGTTTCATAATTCCGTGTAACCATTTCTAAGTTACTTCTGAACAATTACAAGCGCTTTGAAACATTCCACCATAAATTTCACCTATTTATTATTTCTAAATTTATGAAAGAATAACAAAAACCACGTATTTTGGAGCAATGGATTATAGGGTTAAACAATTTTGCGCCAAATTGTAAATTTTCAAAATTGTGTAGAAGTAATCAATTTTGAGTTTCGTGGCCTCTTCCGTTTACCCAAGCATGCCCAAATAGCAAAATTGAAATTGTATATTATTTATTTTAATTTTGATAGTTCCTATTTCGTGATTCGACAATTCTAACTTTCTTGAGCGACCTAAGTGCAAAAATATAAAACTTCATTTGTAACTCCAAATTGAAATAGGCTCAAACGTACTGGTACCCTATACACCCAAGTTGTATATTCCAAGTCCATATCATAGTATTTATCAATAAACATTCACAAGAATATATTTGTAATCTTTTTAAATATACCTTTCTTACTTGTATGTAACAAACTCTAATTTACTCAAGAATTTGTACTAGCACTTTGCAACACTTCACCAAAAAATTCACCTTTTAAGTATTTTTCAATTTATTCAAGAATAACAAAAATCATGTATTTTGGAGCAACGGATTATAGGGTAACACAATTTTGGGCCATGGTTTAGTTTTTCAACACTGTGTAGAAGTAATCAATTTTTAGATTCGATGACTTTCCATTCACCCACGAATGACAAAATTGTAAAATTTCAATTGTATATTATTGAAATGAATTTTGATGTAGTTAATTTTGTGATTTGATAGTTTCAACTTTTTTGGAGAGACCTAAGTGCAAAAAGTATAAATTTCACTCGTAACTTGAAATCTGCTTGAGCGTGATGGTACCCTATACATGGAAGTTGGTTTTTCCAAGTAAATAACATAGTATTTATCTAAAAATATCACAAGAATAAATTTGTAATTTTTCCGATTTACGTTTCATAATTCCGTGTAACCATTTCTAAGTTACTTCTGAACAATTACAAGCGCTTTGAAACATTCCACCATAAATTTCACCTATTTCTTATTCCTAAATTTATGAAAGAATAACAAAAATCACATATTTTGGAGCAATGGATTATAGGGTAAAACAATTTTGCGCCAAATTGTAAATTTTCAAGATTGTGTAGAAGTAATCAATTTTGAGTTTCGTGGCCTTTTCCGTTTACCCAAGCATGCCCAAATAGCAAAATTGAAATTGTATATTATTTATTTGAATTTTGATAGTTCCTATTTCGTGATTCGACAGTTCCAACTTTCTTGAGGGACCTAAGTGCAAAATTATAAAACTTTACTTGTAACTCCAAATTGAAATCTGCTCAAACGTGCTGGTACCCTATACACCCTAGTTGTATATTCCAACTCCATATCATAGTATTTATCAATAAACCTTCACAAGAATATATTTGTAAACTTTTTAAATATACCTTTCTTACTTGTATGTAACAAACTCTAATTTACTCAAGAATTTGTACTAGCGCTTTGCAACACTTCACCAAAAAATTCACCAATTAAGTATTTTTAAATTTATTCAAGAATAACAAAAATCATGTATTTTGGAGCAACGGATTATAGGGTAACACAATTTTGGGCCATGGTTTAGTTTTTCAACACTGTGTAGAAGTAATCAATTTTTAGATTCGATTACTTTCCATTCACCCACGAATGACAAAATTGCAAAATTGCAATTTTATATTATTGAAATGAATTTTGATGTAGTTAATTTTGTGATTTGACAGTTTCAACTTTTTTGGAGAGACCTAAGTGCAAAAAGTATAAATTTTACACGTAACTTGAAATCTGCTTGAACGTGATGGTACCCTATACATGGAAGTTGGTTTTTCCAAGTAAATAACATAGTATTTATCAAAAAATATCACAAGAATAAATTTGTAATTTTTCCGATTTACGTTTTATAATTCCGTGTAACCATTTCTAAGTTACTTCTGAACAATTACAAGCGCTTTGAAACATTCCACCATAAATTTCACCTATTTCTTATTTCTAAATTTATGAAAGAATAACAAAAATCACGTATTTTGGAGCAATGGATTATAGGGTAAAACAATTTTGCTCAAAATTGTAAATTTTCAAGATTGTGTTTAAGTAATCAATTTTGAGTTTTGTGGCTTTTTCCATTTACCCAAGCATGCCCAAATAGAAAAATTAAAATTGTATATTATTTATTTGAATTTTGATAGATCCTATTTCGTGATTCGACAATTCCAACTTTCTTGAGGGACCTAAGTGCAAAAATAAAAAACTTCACTTGTAACTCCAAATTGAAATCTGCTCAAACGTGCTTGTACCCTATACACCCAAGTTGTATATTCCAAGTCCATATCATAGTATTTATCAATAAACATTCACAAGAATATATTTGTAATCTTTTTAAATATACCTTTCTTACTTGTATGTAACAAACTCTAATTTACTCAAGAATTTGTACTAGCACTTTGCAACACTTCACCAAAAAATTCACCTTTTAAGTATTTTTCAATTTATTCAAGAATAACAAAAATCATGTATTTTGGAGCAACGGATTATAGGGTAACACAATTTTGGGCCATGGTTTAGTTTTTCAACACTGTGTAGAAGTAATCAATTTTTAGATTCGATGACTTTCCATTCACCCACGAATGACAAAATTGTAAAATTTCAATTGTATATTATTGAAATGAATTTTGATGTAGTTAATTTTGTGATTTGATAGTTTCAACTTTTTTGGAGAGACCTAAGTGCAAAAAGTATAAATTTCACTCGTAACTTGAAATCTGCTTGAGCGTGATGGTACCCTATACATGGAAGTTGGTTTTTCCAAGTAAATAACATAGTATTTATCTAAAAATATCACAAGAATAAATTTGTAATTTTTCCGATTTACGTTTCATAATTCCGTGTAACCATTTCTAAGTTACTTCTGAACAATTACAAGCGCTTTGAAACATTCCACCATAAATTTCACCTATTTCTTATTCCTAAATTTATGAAAGAATAACAAAAATCACATATTTTGGAGCAATGGATTATAGGGTAAAACAATTTTGCGCCAAATTGTAAATTTTCAAGATTGTGTAGAAGTAATCAATTTTGAGTTTCGTGGCCTTTTCCGTTTACCCAAGCATGCCCAAATAGCAAAATTGAAATTGTATATTATTTATTTGAATTTTGATAGTTCCTATTTCGTGATTCGACAGTTCCAACTTTCTTGAGGGACCTAAGTGCAAAATTATAAAACTTTACTTGTAACTCCAAATTGAAATCTGCTCAAACGTGCTGGTACCCTATACACCCTAGTTTTATATTCCAACTCCATATCATAGTATTTATCAATAAACCTTCACAAGAATATATTTGTAAACTTTTTAAATATACCTTTCTTACTTGTATGTAACAAACTCTAATTTACTCAAGAATTTGTACTAGCGCTTTGCAACACTTCACCAAAAAATTCACCAATTAAGTATTTTTAAATTTATTCAAGAATAACAAAAATCATGTATTTTGGAGCAACGGATTATAGGGTAACACAATTTTGGGCCATGGTTTAGTTTTTCAACACTGTGTAGAAGTAATCAATTTTTAGATTCGATTACTTTCCATTCACCCACGAATGACAAAATTGCAAAATTGCAATTTTATATTATTGAAATGAATTTTGATGTAGTTAATTTTGTGATTTGACAGTTTCAACTTTTTTGGAGAGACCTAAGTGCAAAAAGTATAAATTTTACACGTAACTTGAAATCTGCTTGAACGTGATGGTACCCTATACATGGAAGTTGGTTTTTCCAAGTAAATAACATAGTATTTATCAAAAAATATCACAAGAATAAATTTGTAATTTTTCCGATTTACGTTTTATAATTCCGTGTAACCATTTCTAAGTTACTTCTGAACAATTACAAGCGCTTTGAAACATTCCACCATAAATTTCACCTATTTCTTATTTCTAAATTTATGAAAGAATAACAAAAATCACGTATTTTGGAGCAATGGATTATAGGGTAAAACAATTTTGCTCCAAATTGTAAATTTTCAAGATTGTGTTTAAGTAATCAATTTTGAGTTTTGTGGCTTTTTCCATTTACCCAAGCATGCCCAAATAGAAAAATTAAAATTGTATATTATTTATTTGAATTTTGATAGATCCTATTTCGTGATTCGACAATTCCAACTTTCTTGAGGGACCTAAGTGCAAAAATAAAAAACTTCACTTGTAACTCCAAATTGAAATCTGCTCAAACGTGCTTGTACCCTATACACCCAAGTTGTATATTCCAAGTCCATATCATAGTATTTATCAATAAACATTCACAAGAATATATTTGTAATCTTTTTAAATATACCTTTCTTACTTGTATGTAACAAACTCTAATTTACTCAAGAATTTGTACTAGCACTTTGCAACACTTCACCAAAAAATTCACCTTTTAAGTATTTTTCAATTTATTCAAGAATAACAAAAATCATGTATTTTGGAGCAACGGATTATAGGGTAACACAATTTTGGGCCATGGTTTAGTTTTTCAACACTGTGTAGAAGTAATCAATTTTTAGATTCGATGACTTTCCATTCACCCACGAATGACAAAATTGCAAAATTGCAATTTTATATTATTGAAATGAATTTTGATGTAGTTAATTTTGTGATTTGACAGTTTCAACTTTTTTGGAGAGACCTAAGTGCAAAAAGTATAAATTTTACACGTAACTTGAAATCTGCTTGAGCGTGATGGTACCCTATACATGGAAGTTGGTTTTTCCAAGTAAATAACATAGTATTTATCTAAAAATATCACAAGAATAAATTTGTAATTTTTCCGATTTACGTTTCATAATTCCGTGTAACCATTTCTAAGTTACTTCTGAACAATTACAAGCGCTTTGAAACATTCCACCATAAATTTCACCTATTTCTTATTTCTAAATTTATGAAAGAATAACAAAAATCACGTATTTTGGAGCAATGGATTATAGGGTAAAACAATTTTGCGCCAAATTGTAAATTTTCAAGATTGTGTAGAAGTAATCAATTTTGAGTTTCGTGGCCTTTTCCGTTTACCCAAGCATGCCCAAATAGCAAAATTGAAATTGTATATTATTTATTTGAATTTTGATAGTTCCTATTTCGTGATTCGACAGTTCCAACTTTCTTGAGGGACCTAAGTGCAAAATTATAAAACTTTACTTGTAACTCCAAATTGAAATCTGCTCAAACGTGCTGGTACCCTATACACCCTAGTTGTATATTCCAACTCCATATCATAGTATTTATCAATAAACATTCACAAGAATATATTTGTAAACTTTTTAAATATACCTTTCTTACTTGTATGTAACAAACTCTAATTTACTCAAGAATTTGTACTAGCGCTTTGCAACACTTCACCAAAAAATTCACCAATTAAGTATTTTTAAATTTATTCAAGAATAACAAAAATCATGTATTTTGGAGCAACGGATTATAGGGTAACACAATTTTGGGCCATGGTTTAGTTTTTCAACACTGTGTAGAAGTAATCAATTTTTAGATTCGATTACTTTCCATTCACCCACGAATGACAAAATTGCAAAATTGCAATTTTATATTATTGAAATGAATTTTGATGTAGTTAATTTTGTGATTTGACAGTTTCAACTTTTTTGGAGAGACCTAAGTGCAAAAAGTATAAATTTTACACGTAACTTGAAATCTGCTTGAACGTGATGGTACCCTATACATGGAAGTTGGTTTTTCCAAGTAAATAACATAGTATTTATCAAAAAATATCACAAGAATAAATTTGTAATTTTTCCGATTTACGTTTTATAATTCCGTGTAACCATTTCTAAGTTACTTCTGAACAATTACAAGCGCTTTGAAACATTCCACCAAAAATTTCACCTATTTCTTATTTCTAAATTTATGAAAGAATAACAAAAATCACGTATTTTGGAGCAATGGATTATAGGGTAAAACAATTTTGCTCCAAATTGTAAATTTTCAAGATTGTGTTTAAGTAATCAATTTTGAGTTTTGTGGCTTTTTCCATTTACCCAAGCATGCCCAAATAGAAAAATTAAAATTGTATATTATTTATTTGAATTTTGATAGATCCTATTTCGTGATTCGACAATTCCAACTTTCTTGAGGGACCTAAGTGCAAAAATATAAAACTTCACTTGTAACTCCAAATTGAAATCTGCTCAAACGTGCTTGTACCCTATACACCCAAGTTGTATATTCCAAGTCCATATCATAGTATTTATCAATAAACATTCACAAGAATATATTTGTAATATTTTTAAACATACCTTTCTTACTTGTATGTAACAAACTCTAATTTACTCAAGAATTTGTACTAGCGCTTTGCAACATTTCACCAAAAAATTCACCAATTAAGTATTTTTATATTTATTCAAGAATAACAAAAATCACGTATTTTGGAGCAATGGATTATAGGGTAAAACAATATTGTGCCAAATTGTAAATTTTCAAGTTTGTGTAGAAGTAATCAATTTTGAGTTTCGTGGCTTTTTCCGTTTACCCAAGCATGCCCAAATAGAAAAATTGAAATCGTATATTATTTATTTGAATTTTAATAGTTTCTATTTCGTGTTTCGACAATTCCAACTTTCTTGAGAGACCTAAGTGCAAAAATATAAAACTTCACTTGTAATTCCAAATTGAAGTCTGCTCAAACGTGCTGGTACCCTATACACCCAAGTTGTATATTCCAAGTCCACATCATAGTATTTATCAGTAAACATTAACAAGAATATATTTGTAATCTTTTTAAATATACCTTTCTTACTTGTATGTAACAAACTCTAATTTACTCAAGAATTTGTACTAGCGCTTTGCAACACCTCACCAAAAAATTCAACTATTAAGTATTTTTAAATTTATTCAAGAATAACAAAAATCATGTATTTTGGAGCAATGTATTATAGGGTAACAAAATTTTGGGCCATGGTTTAGTTTTTCAATATTGTGTAGAAGTAATCAAATTTTAGATTCGATGACTTTCCATTCACCCACGAATGACAAAATTGCAAAATTGCAATTGTATATTATTGAAATGAATTTTGATGTAGTTAATTTTGTGATTTAGCAATTTCAACTTTTTTGGAGAGATGTAAGTGCAAAAAGTATAAATTTCACTCGTAACTTGAAATCCGCTTGAACGTGAATGTACCCTATACATCCAAGTTGGTTTTTCCAAGTCAATAACATAGTATTTATCAAAAAATATCACAAGAATATATTTGTAATTATTCCGACTTACGTTTCATAATTCCGTGTAACCATTTCTAAGTTACTTCTGAACAATTACAAGCGCTTTGAAACATTACACCATAAATTTCACCTATTTATTATTTCTAAATTTATGAAAGAATAACAAAAACCACGTATTTTGGAGCAATGGATTATAGGGTTAAACAATTTTGCGCCAAATTGTAAATTTTCAAAATTGTGTAGAAGTAATCAATTTTGAGTTTCGTGGCCTCTTCCGTTTACCCAAGCATGCCCAAATAGCAAAATTGAAATTGTATATTATTTATTTTAATTTTGATAGTTCCTATTTCGTGATTCGACAATTCTAACTTTCTTGAGCGACCTAAGTGCAAAAATATAAAACTTCATTTGTAACTCCAAATTGAAATAGGCTCAAACGTACTGGTACCCTATACACCCAAGTTGTATATTCCAAGTCCATATCATAGTATTTATCAATAAACATTCACAAGAATATATTTGTAATCTTTTTAAATATACCTTTCTTACTTGTATGTAACAAACTATAATTTACTCAAGAATTTGTACTAGCACTTTGCAACACTTCACCAAAAAATTCACCTTTTAAGTATTTTTCAATTTATTCAAGAATAACAAAAATCATGTATTTTGGAGCAACGGATTATAGGGTAACACAATTTTGGGCCATGGTTTAGTTTTTCAACACTGTGTGGAAGTAATCAATTTTTAGATTCGATGACTTTCCATTCACCCACGAATGACAAAATTGTAAAATTTCAATTGTATATTATTGAAATGAATTTTGATGTAGTTAATTTTGTGATTTGATAGTTTCAACTTTTTTGGAGAGACCTAAGTGCAAAAAGTATAAATTTCACTCGTAACTTGAAATCTGCTTGAGCGTGATGGTACCCTATACATGGAAGTTGGTTTTTCCAAGTAAATAACATAGTATTTATCTAAAAATATCACAAGAATAAATTTGTAATTTTTCCGATTTACGTTTCATAATTCCGTGTAACCATTTCTAAGTTACTTCTGAACAATTACAAGCGCTTTGAAACATTCCACCATAAATTTCACCTATTTCTTATTCCTAAATTTATGAAAGAATAACAAAAATCACGTATTTTGGAGCAATGGATTATAGGGTAAAACAATTTTGCGCCAAATTGTAAATTTTCAAGATTGTGTAGAAGTAATCAATTTTGAGTTTCGTGGCCTTTTCCGTTTACCCAAGCATGCCCAAATAGCAAAATTGAAATTGTATATTATTTATTTGAATTTTGATAGTTCCTATTTCGTGATTCGACAGTTCCAACTTTCTTGAGGGACCTAAGTGCAAAATTATAAAACTTTACTTGTAACTCCAAATTGAAATCTGCTCAAACGTGCTGGTACCCTATACACCCTAGTTGTATATTCCAACTCCATATCATAGTATTTATCAATAAACATTCACAAGAATATATTTGTAAACTTTTTAAATATACCTTTCTTACTTGTATGTAACAAACTCTAATTTACTCAAGAATTTGTACTAGCGCTTTGCAACACTTCACCAAAAAATTCACCAATTAAGTATTTTTAAATTTATTCAAGAATAACGAAAATCATGTATTTTGGAGCAACGAATTATAGGGTAACACAATTTTGGGCCATGGTTTAGTTTTTCAACACTGTGTAGAAGTAATCAATTTTTAGATTCGATTACTTTCCATTCACCCACGAATGACAAAATTGCAAAATTGCAATTTTATATTATTGAAATGAATTTTGATGTAGTTAATTTTGTGATTTGACAGTTTCAACTTTTTTGGAGAGACCTAAGTGCAAAAAGTATAAATTTTACACGTAACTTGAAATCTGCTTGAACGTGATGGTACCCTATACATGGAAGTTGGTTTTTCCAAGTAAATAACATAGTATTTATCAAAAAATATCACAAGAATAAATTTGTAATTTTTCCGATTTACGTTTTATAATTCCGTGTAACCATTTCTAAGTTACTTCTGAACAATTACAAGCGCTTTGAAACATTCCACCATAAATTTCACCTATTTCTTATTTCTAAATTTATGAAAGAATAACAAAAATCACGTATTTTGGAGCAATGGATTATAGGGTAAAACAATTTTGCTCCAAATTGTAAATTTTCAAGATTGTGTTTAAGTAATCAATTTTGAGTTTTGTGGCTTTTTCCATTTACCCAAGCATGCCCAAATAGAAAAATTAAAATTGTATATTATTTATTTGAATTTTGATAGATCCTATTTCGTGATTCGACAATTCCAACTTTCTTGAGGGACCTAAGTGCAAAAATATAAAACTTCACTTGTAACTCCAAATTGAAATCTGCTCAAACGTGCTTGTACCCTATACACCCAAGTTGTATATTCCAAGTCCATATCATAGTATTTATCAATAAACATTCACAAGAATATATTTGTAATCTTTTTAAATATACCTTTCTTACTTGTATGTAACAAACTCTAATTTACTCAAGAATTTGTACTAGCGCTTTGCAACATTTCACCAAAATATTCACCAATTAAGTATTTTTATATTTATTCAAGAATAACAAAAATCACGTATTTTGGAGCAATGGATTATAGGGTAAAACAATATTGTGCCAAATTGTAAATTTTCAAGTTTGTGTAGAAGTAATCAATTTTGAGTTTCGTGGCTTTTTCCGTTTACCCAAGCATGCCCAAATAGAAAAATTGAAATCGTATATTATTTATTTGAATTTTAATAGTTTCTATTTCGTGTTTCGACAATTCCAACTTTCTTGAGGGACCTAAGTGCAAAAATATAAAACTTCACTTGTAATTCCAAATTGAAGTCTGCTCAAACGTGCTGGTACCCTATACACCCAAGTTGTATATTCCAAGTCCACATCATAGTATTTATCAGTAAACATTAACAAGAATATATTTGTAATCTTTTTAAATATACCTTTCTTACTTGTATGTAACAAACTCTAATTTACTCAAGAATTTGTACTAGCGCTTTGCAACACTTCACCAAAAAATTCAACTATTAAGTATTTTTAAATTTATTCAAGAATAACAAAAATCATGTATTTTGGAGCAATGTATTATAGGGTAACAAAATTTTGGGCCATGGTTTAGTTTTTCAATATTGTGTAGAAGTAATCAAATTTTAGATTCGATGACTTTCCATTCACCCACGAATGACAAAATTGCAAAATTGCAATTGTATATTATTGAAATGAATTTTGATGTAGTTAATTTTGTGATTTAGCAATTTCAACTTTTTTGGAGAGATGTAAGTGCAAAAAGTATAAATTTCACTCGTAACTTGAAATCCGCTTGAACGTGAATGTACCCTATACATCCAAGTTGGTTTTTCCAAGTCAATAACATAGTATTTATCAAAAAATATCACAAGAATATATTTGTAATTATTCCGATTTACGTTTCATAATTCCGTGTAACCATTTCTAAGTTACTTCTGAACAATTACAAGCGCTTTGAAACATTACACCATAAATTTCACCTATTTATTATTTCTAAATTTATGAAAGAATAACAAAAACCACGTATTTTGGAGCAATGGATTATAGGGTTAAACAATTTTGCGCCAAATTGTAAATTTTCAAAATTGTGTAGAAGTAATCAATTTTGAGTTTCGTGGCCTCTTCCGTTTACCCAAGCATGCCCAAATAGCAAAATTGAAATTTTATATTATTTATTTTAATTTTGATAGTTCCTATTTCGTGATTCGACAATTCTAACTTTCTTGAGCGACCTAAGTGCAAAAATATAAAACTTCATTTGTAACTCCAAATTGAAATAGGCTCAAACGTACTGGTACCCTATACACCCAAGTTGTATATTCCAAGTCCATATCATAGTATTTATCAATAAACATTCACAAGAATATATTTGTAATCTTTTTAAATATACCTTTCTTACTTGTATGTAACAAACTCTAATTTACTCAAGAATTTGTACTAGCACTTTGCAACACTTCACCAAAAAATTCACCTTTTAAGTATTTTTAAATTTATTCAAGAATAACAAAAATCATGTATTTTGGAGCAACGGATTATAGGGTAACACAATTTTGGGCCATGGTTTAGTTTTTCAACACTGTGTAGAAGTAATCAATTTTTAAATTCGATGACTTTCCATTCACCCACGAATGACAAAATGGTAAAATTTCAATTGTATATTATTGAAATGAATTTTGATGTAGTTAATTTTGTGATTTGATAGTTTCAACTTTTTTGGAGAGACCTAAGTGCAAAAAGTATAAATTTCACTCGTAACTTGAAATCTGCTTGAGCGTGATGGTACCCTATACATGGAAGTTGGTTTTTCCAAGTAAATAACATAGTATTTATCTAAAAATATCACAAGAATAAATTTGTAATTTTTCCGATTTACGTTTCATAATTCCGTGTAACCATTTCTAAGTTACTTCTGAACAATTACAAGCGCTTTGAAACATTCCACCATAAATTTCACCTATTTCTTATTTCTAAATTTATGAAAGAATAACAAAAATCACGTATTTTGGAGCAATGGATTATAGGGTAAAACAATTTTGCGCCAAATTGTAAATTTTCAAGATTGTGTAGAAGTAATCAATTTTGAGTTTCGTGGCCTTTTCCGTTTACCCAAGCATGCCCAAATAGCAAAATTGAAATTGTATATTATTTATTTGAATTTTGATAGTTCCTATTTCGTGATTCGACAGTTCCAACTTTCTTGAGGGACCTAAGTGCAAAATTATAAAACTTTACTTGTAACTCCAAATTGAAATCTGCTCAAACGTGCTGGTACCCTATACACCCTAGTTGTATATTCCAACTCCATATCATAGTATTTATCAATAAACATTCACAAGAATATATTTGTAAACTTTTTAAATATACCTTTCTTACTTGTATGTAACAAACTCTAATTTACTCAAGAATTTGTACTAGCGCTTTGCGACACTTCACCAAAAAATTCACCAATTAAGTATTTTTAAATTTATTCAAGAATAACAAAAATCATGTATTTTGGAGCAACGGATTATAGGGTAACACAATTTTGGGCCATGGTTTAGTTTTTCAACACTGTGTAGAAGTAATCAATTTTTAGATTCGATTACTTTCCATTCACCCACGAATGAAAAAATTGCAAAATTGCAATTTTATATTATTGAAATGAATTTTGATGTAGTTAATTTTGTGATTTGACAGTTTCAACTTTTTTGGAGAGACCTAAGTGCAAAAAGTATAAATTTTACACGTAACTTGAAATCTGCTTGAACGTGATGGTACCCTATACATGGAAGTTGGTTTTTCCAAGTAAATAACATAGTATTTATCAAAAAATATCACAAGAATAAATTTGTAATTTTTCCGATTTACGTTTTATAATTCCGTGTAACCATTTCTAAGTTACTTCTGAACAATTACAAGCGCTTTGAAACATTCCACCAAAAATTTCACCTATTTATTATTTCTAAATTTATGAAAAAATAACAAAAATCACGTATTTTGGAGCAATGGATTATAGGGTAAAACAATTTTGCTCCAAATTGTAAATTTTCAAGATTGTGTTTAAGTAATCAATTTTGAGTTTTGTGGCTTTTTCCATTTACCCAAGCATGCCCAAATAGAAAAATTAAAATTGTATATTATTTATTTGAATTTTGATAGATCCTATTTCGTGATTCGACAATTCCAACTTTCTTGAGGGACCTAAGTGCAAAAATATAAAACTTCACTTGTAACTCCAAATTGAAATCTGCTCAAACGTGCTTGTACCCTATACACCCAAGTTGTATATTCCAAGTCCATATCATAGTATTTATCAATAAACATTCACAAGAATATATTTGTAATCTTTTTAAACATACCTTTCTTACTTGTATGTAACAAACTCTAATTTACTCAAGAATTTGTACTAGCGCTTTGCAACATTTCACCAAAAAATTCACCAATTAAGTATTTTTATATTTATTCAAGAATAACAAAAATCACGTATTTTGGAGCAATGGATTATAGGGTAAAACAATATTGTGCCAAATTGTAAATTTTCAAGTTTGTGTAGAAGTAATCAATTTTGAGTTTCGTGGCTTTTTCCGTTTACCCAAGCATGCCCAAATAGAAAAATTGAAATCGTATATTATTTATTTGAATTTTAATAGTTTCTATTTCGTGTTTCGACAATTCCAACTTTCTTGAGGGACCTAAGTGCAAAAATATAAAACTTCACTTGTAATTCCAAATTGAAGTCTGCTCAAACGTGCTGGTACCCTATACACCCAAGTTGTATATTCCAAGTCCACATCATAGTATTTATCAGTAAACATTAACAAGAATATATTTGTAATCTTTTTAAATATACCTTTCTTACTTGTATGTAACAAACTCTAATTTACTCAAGAATTTGTACTAGCGCTTTGCAACACTTCACCAAAAAATTCAACTATTAAGTATTTTTAAATTTATTCAAGAATAACAAAAATCATGTATTTTGGAGCAATGTATTATAGGGTAACAAAATTTTGGGCCATGGTTTAGTTTTTCAATATTGTGTAGAAGTAATCAAATTTTAGATTCGATGACTTTCCATTCACCCATGAATGACAAAATTGCAAAATTGCAATTGTATATTATTGAAATGAATTTTGATGTAGTTAATTTTGTGATTTAGCAATTTCAACTTTTTTGGAGAGATGTAAGTGCAAAAAGTATAAATTTCACTCGTAACATGAAATCCGCTTGAACGTGAATGTACCCTATACATCCAAGTTGGTTTTTCCAAGTCAATAACATAGTATTTATCAAAAAATATCACAAGAATATATTTGTAATTATTCCGATTTACGTTTCATAATTCCGTGTAACCATTTCTAAGTTACTTCTGAACAATTACAAGCGCTTTGAAACATTACACCATAAATTTCACCTATTTATTATTTCTAAATTTATGAAAGAATAACAAAAACCACGTATTTTGGAGCAATGGATTATAGGGTTAAACAATTTTGCGCCAAATTGTAAATTTTCAAAATTGTGTAGAAGTAATCAATTTTGAGTTTCGTGGCCTCTTCCGTTTACCCAAGCATGCCCAAATAGCAAAATTGAAATTGTATATTATTTATTTTAATTTTGATAGTTCCTATTTCGTGATTCGACAATTCTAACTTTCTTGAGCGACCTAAGTGCAAAAATATAAAACTTCATTTGTAACTCCAAATTGAAATAGGCTCAAACGTACTGGTACCCTATACACCCAAGTTGTATATTCCAAGTCCATATCATAGTATTTATCAATGAACATTCACAAGAATATATTTGTAATCTTTTTAAATATACCTTTCTTACTTGTATGTAACAAACTCTAATTTACTCAAGAATTTGTACTAGCACTTTGCAACACTTCACCAAAAAATTCACCTTTTAAGTATTTTTAAATTTATTCAAGAATAACAAAAATCATGTATTTTGGAGCAACGGATTATAGGGTAACACAATTTTGGGCCATGGTTTAGTTTTTCAACACTGTGTAGAAGTAATCAATTTTCAGATTCGATGACTTTCCATTCACCCACGAATGACAAAATTGTAAAATTTCAATTGTATATTATTGAAATGAATTTTGATGTAGTTAATTTTGTGATTTGATAGTTTCAACTTTTTTGGAGAGACCTAAGTGCAAAAAGTATAAATTTCACTCGTAACTTGAAATCTGCTTGAACGTGATGGTACCCTATACATGGAAGTTGGTTTTTCCAAGTAAATAACATAGTATTTATGTAAAAATATCACAAGGATAAATTTGTAATTTTTCCGATTTACGTTTCATAATTCCGTGTAACCATTTCTAAGTTACTTCTGAACAATTACAAGCGCTTTGAAACATTCCACCCAAAATTTTACCTATTTATTATTTCTAAATTTATGAAAGAATAACAAAAATCACGTATTTTGGAGCAATGGATTATAGGGTAAAACAATTTTGCGCCAAATTGTAAATTTTCAAGATTGTGTAGAAGTAATCAATTTTGAGTTTCGTGGCTTTTTCTATTTACCCAAGCATGCCCAAATAGAAAATTTTAAATTGTATATTATTTATTTGAATTTTGATAGATCCTATTTCTTGATTCGACAATTCCAATTTTCTTGAGGGACCTAAGTGCAAAAATGTATAACTTCACTTGTAACTCCAAATTGAAATCTGCTCAAACATGCTGGTACCCTATACACCCAAGTTGTATATTCCAAGTCCATATCATAGTATTTATCAGTAAACATTCACAAGAATATATTTGTAATCTTTTTAAATATACCTTTCTTACTTGTATGTAACAAACTCTAATTTACTCAAGAATTTGTACTAGCGCTTTGCAACATTTCACCAAATAATTCACCTATTAAGTATTTTTAAATTTATTCAAGAATAACAAAAATCATGTATTTTGGAGCAATGGATTATAGAGTAACACAATTTTGGGCCATGGTTTAGTTTTTCAACATTGTGTAGAAGTAATCAATTTTTAGATTCGATGACTTTCCATTCACCCACGAATAACAAAATTGAAAAATTGCAATTTTTTATTATTGAAATGAATTTTGATGTAGTTATTTTTGTGATTTGATAGTTTCAACTTTTTTGGAGAGACCTAAGTGCAAAAAGTATAAATTTCAATCGTAACTTGAAATCTGCTTGAACGTGATGGTACCCTATACATGGAAGTTGGTTTTTCCAAGTAAATAACATAGTATTTATCAAAAAATATCACAAGAATAAATTGGTAATTTTTTCGATTTATGTTTCATAATTCCGTGTAACCATTTCTAAGTTACTTCTGAACAATTACAAGCGCTTTGAAACATTCCACCCAAAATTTCACCTATTTATTATTTCTAAATTTAGGAAAGAATAACAAAAATCACGTATTTTGGAGCAATGGATTATAGGGTAAAACAATTTTGCGCCAAATTGTAAATTTTCAAGATTGTGTAGAAGTAATCAATTTTGAGTTTCGTGGCTTTTTCCATTTACCCAAGCATGCCCAAATATAAAAATTTAAATTGTATATTATTTATTTGAATTTTGATAGAACCAATTTCTTGATTCGACAATTCCAACTTTCTTGAGGGACCTAAGTGCAAAAATATAAAACTTCACTTGTAACACAAAATTGAAATCTGCTCAAACGTGCTGGTACCCTATACACCCAAGTTGTATATTCCAAGTCCATATCATAGTATTTGTCAATAAACATTCACAAGAATATATTTGTAATCTTTTTAAATATACCTTTCTTACTTGTATGTAACAAACTCTAATTTACTCAAGAATTTGTACTAGCGCTTTGCAACATTTCACCAAATAATTCACCTATTAAGTATTTTTAAATTTATTCAAGAATAAAAAAAATCATGTATTTTGGAGCAATGGATTATAGAGTAACACAATTTTGGGCCATGGTTTAGTTTTTCAACACTGTGTAGAAGTAATCAATTTTTAGATTCGATGACTTTCCATTCACCCACGAATGACAAAATTGCAAAATTGCAATTGTTTATTATTGAAATGAATTTTGATGTAGTTAATTTTGTGATTTGATAGTTTCAACTTTTTTGGAGAGACCTAAGTGCAAAAAGTATAAATTTCACTCGTAACTTGAAATCTGCTTGAACGTGATGGTACCCTATACTTGGAAGTTGGTTTTTCCAAGTAAATAACATAGTATTTATCAAAAAATATCACAAGAATAAATTTGTATGTTTTCTGATTTACGTTTCATAATTCCGTGTAACCATTTGTAAGTTATTTCTGAACAATTACAAGCGCTTTGAAACATTCCACCCAATATTTCACCTATTTATTATTTCTAAATTTATGAAAGAATAACAAAAATCACGTATTTTGGAGCAATGGATTATAGGGTAAAACAATTTTGCACCAAATTGTAAATTTTCAAGATTGTGTAGAAGTAATCAATTTTGAGTTTCGTGGCTTTTTCCATTTACCCAAGCATGCCCAAATAGAAAAATTTTAATTGTATATTATTTATTTGAATTTTGATAGATCCTATTTCTTGATTTGACAATTCCAACTTTCTTGAGGGACCTAAGTGCAAAAATATAAAACTTCACTTGTAACTCCAAATTGAAATCTGCTCAAACGTGCTGGTACCCTATACACCCAAGTTGTATATTCCAAGTCCATATCATAGTATTTATCAGTAAACATTCACAAGAATATATTTGTAATCTTTTTAAATATACCTTTCTTACTTGTATGTAACAAACTCTAATTTACTCAAAAATTTGTACTAGCGCTTTGCAACATTTCACCAAATAATTCACCAATTAATTATTTTTAAATTTATTCAAGAATAACAAAAATCATGTATTTTGGAGCAATGGATTATAGGGTAACACAATTTTGGGCCATGGTTTAGTTTTTCAACATTGTGTAGAAGTAATCAATTTTTAGATTCGATAACTTTCCATTCACCCACGAATGACAAAATTGCAAAATTGCAAAATTGGAATTGTATATTATTGAAATGAATTTTGATGTAGTTAATTTTGTGATTTGGCAGTTTCAACTTTTTTAGAGAGACCTAAGTGCAAAAAGTATAAATTTCACTAGTAACTAGAAATCCGCTTATACGTGATGGTGCCCTATACATCCAAGTTGTTTTTTCCAAGTCAATAACATAGTATTTATCAAAAAATATCACAAGAATATATTTTTAATTTTTCTGATTTACGTTTCATAATTCTGTGTAACCATTTCTAAGTTACTTCTGAACAATTACAAGCGCTTTGAAACATTCCACCATAAATTTTCCCTATTTATTATTTCTAAATTTATGAAAGAATAACAAAAATCACGTATTTTGGAGCAATGGATTATAGGTTTAACAATTTTGCGCCAAATTGTAAATTTTCAACATTGTGTAGAAGTAATCAATTTTGAGGTTCGTGGCTTTTTTCCGTTTACCCACGCATGCCCAAATAGCAAAATTGAAATTGTATATTATTTATTTGAATTTTGATAGTTCCTATTTCGTGATTCGACAATTCCAACTTTCTTGAGGGACCTAAGTGCAAAAATATAAAACTCACTTGTAACCCCAAATTGAAATCTGCTCAAACGTGCTGGTACCCTATACACCCAAGTTGTATATTCCAAGTCCATATCATAGTATTTATCAGTAAACATTCACAAGAATATATTTGTAATCTTTTTAAATATACCTTTCTTACTTGTATGTAACAAACTCTAATTTACTCAAGAATTTGTACTAGCGCTTTGCAACATTTCACCAAATAATTCACCTATTAAGTATTTTAAAATTTATTCAACAATAACAAAAATCATGTATTTTGGAGCAATGGATTATAGAGTAACACAATTTTGGGCCATGGTTTAGTTTTTCAACATTGTGTAGAAGTAATCAATTTTTAGATTCGATGACTTTCCATGCACCCTTGAATGACAAAATTGCAAAAATTTCAATTTTTTATTATTGAAATGAATTTTGATGTAGTTAATTTTGTGATTTGATAGTTTCAACTTTTTTGGAGAGACCTAAGTGCAAAAAGTATAAATTTCACTCGTAACTTGAAATCTTCTTGAACGTGATGGTACCCTATACATGGAAGTTGGTTTTTCCAAGTAAATAACATAGTATTTATCAAAAAATATCACAAGAATAAATTTGTATGTTTTCCAATTTACGTTTCATAATTCCGTGTAACCATTTCTAAGTTACTTCTGAACAATTACATGCACTTTGAAACATTCCACCCAAAATTTCACCTATTTATTATTTCTAAATTTATGAAAGAATAACAAAAATCACGTATTTTGGAGCAATGGATTATAGGGTAAAACAATTTTGCGCCAAATTGTAAATTTTCAAGATTGTGTAGAAGTAATAAATTTTGAGTTTCGTGTCTTTTTCCATTTACCCAAGCATGCCCAAATAGAAAAATTTTAATTGTATATTATTTATTTGAATTTTGATAGATCCTATTTCTTGATTCGACAATTCCAACTTTCTTGAGGGACCTAAGTGCAAAAATATAAAACTTCACTTGTAACTCCAAATTGAAATCTGCTCAAACGTGCTGGAACCCTATACACCCAAGTTGTATATTCCAAGTCCATATCATAGTATTTATCAGTAAACATTCACAAGAATATATTTGTAATCTTTTTAAACATACCTTTTTTACTTGTATGTAACAAACTCTAATTTACTCAAGAATTTGTACTAGCGCTTTGCAACATTTCACCAAATAATTCACCTATTAATTATTTTTAAATTTAATCAAGAATAACAAAAATCATGTATTTTGGAGCAATGGATTATAGGGTAGCACAATTTTGGGCCATGGTTTAGTTTTTCAACATTGTGTAGAAGTAATCAATTTTTAGATTCGATGACTTTCCATTCACCCACGAATGACAAAATTGCAAAATTGCAAAATTGGAATTGTATATTATTGAAATGAATTTTGATGTAGTTAATTTTGTGATTTGGCAGTTTCAACTTTTTTAGAGAGACCTAAGTGCAAAAAGTATAAATTTCACTCGTAACTTGAAATCCGCTTAAACGTGATGGTGCCCTATACATCCAAGTTGTTTTTTCCAAGTCAATAACATAGTATTTATCAAAAAATATCACAAGAATATATTTGTAATTTTTCCGATTTACGTTTCATAATTCTGTGTAACCATTTCTAAGTTACTTCTGAACAATTACAAGCGCTTTGAAACATTCCACCATAAATTTCCCCTATTTATTATTTCTAAATTTATGAAAGAATAACAAAAATCACGTATTTTGGAGCAATGGATTATAGGGTAAAATAATTTTGCGCCAAATTGTAAATTTTCAACATTGTGTAGACGTAATCAATTTCGAGTTTCGTGGCTTTTTCCGTTTACCCACGCATGCCCAAATAGCAAAATTGAAATTGTATATTATTTATTTGAATTTGGATAGTTCCTATTTCGTGATTCGACAATTCCAACTTTCTTGAGGGACCTAAGTGCAAAAATATAAAACTCACTTGTAACTCCAAATTGAAATCTACTCTAACGTGCTGGTACCCTATACACCCAAGTTGTATATTCCAAATCCATATCATAGTATTTATTAATAAACATTCACAAGAATATATTTGTAATCTTTTTTAAATATACCTTTCTTACTTGTATGTAACAATTCTAAATTTCACTCATAACTTGAAATCTGCTTGAACGTGATGGTACCCTATACATGGAAGTTGGTTTTTCCAAGTAAATAACATAATATTTATCTAAAAATATCACAAGAATAAATTTGTAATTTTTCCGATTTACGTTTCATAATTCCGTGTAACCATTTCTAAGTTACTTCTGAACAATTACAAGCGCTTTGAAACATTCCACCCAAAATTTCATCCAAAATTTCACCTATTTATTATTTCTAAATTTAGGAAAGAATAACAAAAATCACGTATTTTGGAGCAATGGATTATAGGGTAAAACAATTTTGCGCCAAATTGTAAATTTTCAAGATTGTGTAGAAGTAATCAATTTTGAGTTTCGTGACTTTTTCCAATTACCCAAGCATGCCCAAATGGAAAAATTAAAATTGTATATTATTTATTTGAATTTTGATAGATCCTATTTCTTGATTCGACAATTCCAGCTTTCTTGAGGGACCTAAGTGCAAAAATATAAAACTTCACTTGTAACTCCAAATTGAAATCTGCTCAAACGTGCTGGTACCCTATACACCCAAGTTGTATATTCCAAGTCCATATCATAGTATTTATCTGTAAACATTCACAAGAATATATTTGTAATCTTTTTAAATATACCTTTCTTACTTGTATGTAACAAACTCTAATTTACTCAAGAATTTGTACTAGCGCTTTGCAACATTTCACCAAATAATTCACCTATTACTTATTTTTAAATTTATTCAAGAATAACAAAAATCATGTATTTTGGAGCAATGGATTATAGGGTAACACAATTTTGGGCCATGGTTTAGTTTTTCAACATTGTGTAGAAGTAATCAATTTTTAGATTCGATGACTTTCCATTCACCCACGAATGACAAAATTGCAAAATTGAAAAATTGGAATTGTATATTATTGAAATGAATTTTGATGTAGTTAATTTTGTGATTTGGCAGTTTCAACTTTTTTAGAGAGACCTAAGTGAAAAAGTATAAATTTCACTCGTAACTTGAAATCCGCTTAAACGTGATGGTGCCCTATACATCCAAGTTGTTTTTTCCAAGTCAATAACATAGTATTTATCAAAAAATATCACAAGAATATATTTGTAATTTTTCCGATTTACGTTTCATAATTCTGTGTAACCATTTCTAAGTTACTTCTGAACAATTACAAGTGCTTTGAAACATTCCACCATAAATTTCCCCTATTTATTATTTATGAATTTATGAAAGAATAACAAAAATCACGTATTTTGGAGCAATGGATTATAGGGTTAAACAATTTTGCGCCAAATTGTAAATTTTCAACATTGTTTAGAAGTAATCAATTTTGAGTTTCGTGGCTTTTTCCGTTTACCCACGCATGCCCAAATAGCAAAATTGAAATTGTATATTATTTATTTGAATTTGGATAGTTCCTATTTTGTGATTCGACAATTCCAACTTTCTTGAGGGACCTAAGTGCAAAAATATAAAACTCACTTGTAACTCCAAATTGAAATCTGCTCAAATGTGCTGGTACCCTATACACCCTAGTTGTATATTCCAACTCCATATCATAGTATTTATCAATAAACATTCACAAGAATATATTTGTAATCTTTTTAAATATACCTTTCTTACTTGTATGTAACAAACTCTAATTTACTCAAGAATTTGTACTAGCGCTTTGCAAAATTTCACTAAATAATTCACCTATTAAGTATTTTTAAATTTATTCAAGAATAACAAAAATCATGTATTTTGGAGCAATGGATTATAGAGTAACACAATTTTGGGCCATGGTTTAGTTTTTCAACACTGTGTAGAAGTAATCAATTTTTAGATTCGATGACTTTCCATTAACCCACGAATGACAAAATTGCAAAATTGCAATTGTTTATTATTGAAATGAATTTTGATGTAGTTAATTTTGTGATTTGATAGTTTCAACTTTTTTGGAGAGACCTAAGTGCAAAAAGTATAAATTTCACTCATAACTTGAAATCTGCTTGAACGTGATGGTACCCTATACATGGAAGTTGGTTTTTCCAAGTAAATAACATAGTATTTATCAAAAAATATCACAAGAATAAATTTGTATGTTTTCCGATTTACGTTTCATAATTCCGTGTAACCATTTCTAAGTTACTTCTGAACAATTACAAGCGCTTTGAAACATTCCCCCCAAAATTTCACCTATTTGTTATTTCTAAATTTATGAAAGAATAACAAAAATCACGTATTTTGGAGCAATGGATTATAGGGTAAATCATTTTTGCGCCAAATTGTAAATTTTCAAGATTGTGTAGAAGTAATTATTTTGAGTTTCGTGGCTTTTTCCATTTACCCAAGCATGCCCAAATAGAAAATTTTAAATTGTATATTATTTATTTGAATTTTGATAAATCCTATTTCTTGATTCGACAATTCCAACTTTCTTGAGGGACCTAAGTGCAAAAATATAAAACTTCACTTGTAACTCCAAATTGAAATCTGCTCAAACGTGCTGGTACCCTATACACCCAAGTTGTATATTCCAAATCCATATCATAGTATTAATCAGTAAACATTCACAAGAATATATTTGTAATCTTTTTAAATATACCTTTCTTACTTGTATGTAACAAACTCTAATTTACTCAAAAATTTGTACTAGGGCTTTGCAACATTTCACCAAATAATTCACCTATTAATTATTTTTACATTTATTCTAGAATAACAAAAATCATGTATTTTGGAGCAATGGATTATATAGGGTAACACAATTTTGGGCCATGGTTTAGTTTTTCAACATTGTGTAGAAGTAATCAATTTTTAGATTCGATGACTTTCCATTCACCCACGAATGAAAAAATTGCAAAATTGAAAAATTGGAATTGTATACTATTGAAATGAATTTTGATGTAGTTAATTTTGTGATTTGGCAGTTTCAACTTTTTTAGGGAGACCTAATTGCAAAAAGTATAAATTTCACTCGTAACTTGAAATCCGCTTAAACGTGATGGTGCCCTATACATCCAAGTTGTTTTTTCCAAGTCAATAACATAGTATTTATCAAAAAATATCACAAGAATATATTTGTAATTTTTCCGATTTAAGTTTCATAATTCTGTGTAACCATTTCTAAGTTACTTCTGAACAATTACAAGCGCTTTGAAACATTCCACCATAAATTTCCCTTATTTATTATTTCTAAATATAAAAACTCACTTGTAACTCCAAATTGAAATCTGCTCAAACGTGCTGGTACCCTATACACCCAAGTTGTATATTCCAAGTCATATCATAGTATTTATCAGTAAACATTCACAAGAATATATTTGTAATCTTTTTAAATATACCTTTCTTACTTGTATGTAACAAACTCTAATTTACTCAAGAATTTGTACTAGCGCTTTGCAACATTTCACCAAATAATTCACCTATTAAGTAATTTTAAATTTATTCAAGAATAACAAAAATCATGTATTTTGGAGCAATGGATTATAGAGTAACACAATTTTGGGCCATGGTTTAGTTTTTCAACATTGTGTAGAAGTAATAAATTTTTAGATTCGATGACTTTCCATTCACCCACGAATGACAAAATTTAAAAATTGCAATTGTTTATTATTGAAATGAATTTTGATGTAGTTAATTTTGTGATTTGATAACTTTTTTGGAGAGACCTAAGTGCAAAAAGTATAAATTTCACTCGTAACTTGAAATCTGCTTGAACGTGATGGTACCATATACATGGAAGTTGGTTTTTCCAAGTAAATAACATAGTATTTATCAAAAAATATCACAAGAATAAATTTGTAAGCTTTCCGATTTACGTTTCATAATTCTGTGTAACCATTTCTAAGTTACTTCTGAACAATTACAAGCGCTTTGAAACATTCCACCCAAAATTTCACCTATTTATTATTTCTAAATTTATGAAAGAATAACAAAAATCACGTATTTTGGAGCAATGGATTATAGGGTAAAACAATTTTGCTCCAAATTGTAAATTTTCAAGATTGTGTTTAAGTAATCAATTTTGAGTTTTGTGGCTTTTTCCATTTACCCAAGCATGCCCAAATAGCAAAATTGAAATTGTATATTATTTATTTGAATTTTGATAGTTCCTATTTCGTGATTCGATAATTCCAACTTTCTCGATGGACCTTAGTGCAAAAATATAAAACTTCACTTGTAACTCCAAATTGAAATCTGCTCAAACGTGCTGGTACCCCATACACCCAAGTTGTATATTCCAAGTCCATATCATAGTATTTATCAGTAAACATTCACAAGAATATATTTGTAATCTTTTAAAATATACCTTTCTTACTTGTGTGTAACAAACTCTAATTTACTCAAAAATTTGTACTAGCGCTTTGCAACATCTCACCAAATAATTCACCTATTAATTATTTTTAAATTTATTCAAGAATAACAAAAATCATGTATTTTGGAGCAATGGATTATAGGGTAACACAATTTTGGGCCATGGTTTAGTTTTTCAACATTTTGTAGAAGTAATCAATTTTTTGATTCGATGACTTTCCATTCACCCACAAATGAAAAAATTGCAAAATTGCAATTGTATATTATTGAAATGAATTTTGATGTAGTTAATTTTGTGATTTGGCAGTTTCAACTTTTTTAGAGAGACCTAAGTGCAAAAAGTATAAATTTCACTCGTAACTTGAAATCCGCTTAAACGTGATGGTGCCCTATACATCCAAGTTGTTTTTTCTAAGTCAATAACATAGTATTTATCAAAAAATATCACAAGAATATATTTGTAATTTTTCCGATTTACGTTTCATAATTCTGTGTAACCATTTCTAAGTTACTTCTGAACAATTACAAGCGCTTTGAAAAATTCCACCATAAATTTCCCCTATTTATTATTTCTAAATTTATGAAAGAATAACAAAAATCACGTATTTTGAAGCAATGGATTATAGGGTAAAACAATTTTGCGCCAAATTGTAAATTTTCAACATTGTGTAGAAGTAATCAATTTTGAGTTTCGTGGCTTTTTCCGTTTACCCACGCATGCCCAAATATCAAAATTGAAATTGTATATTATTTATTTGAATTTTGATAGTTCCTATTTCGTGATTCGACAATTCCAACTTTCTTGAGGGACCTAAGTGCAAAAATATAAAACTCACTTGTAACTCCAAATTGAAATCTGCTCAAACGTGCTGGTACCCTATACACCCAAGTTGTATATTCCATGTCCATATCATAGTATTTATCAATAAACATTCACAAGAATATATTTGTAATCTTTTTAAATATACCTTTCTTACTTGTATGTAACAAACTCTAATTTACTCAAGAATTTGTACTAGCGCTTTGCAACATTTCACCAAATAATTCACCTATTAAGTATTTTTAAATTTATTCAAGAATAACAAAAATCATGTATTTTGGAGCAATGGATTATAGAGTAACACAATTTTGGGCCATGGTTTACTTTTTCAACATTGTGTAGAAGTAATCAATTTTTAGATTCGATGACTTTCCATTCACCCACGAATGACAAAATAGAAAAATTGCAATAGCATATTATTGAAATGAATTTTGATGTAATTAATTTTGTGATTTGACAGTGTCAACTCTTTTAGAGAGACCGAAGTGCAAAAAGTATAAATTTCACTCGTAACTTGAAATCCGCTTAAACGTGATGGTGCCCTATACATCCAAGTTGGTTTTTCCAAGTCAATAACATAGTATTTATCAAAAAATATTACAAGAATATTTCTGTAATTATTCCGAATTACGTTTCATAATTCCGTGTAACCATTTCTAAGTTACTTCTGAACAATTACAAGCGCTTTGAAACATTCCACCATAAATTTCCCCAATTTATTATTTCTAAATTTATGAAAGAATAACAAAAATCACGTATTTTGGAGCAATGGATTATAGGGTAAAACAATTTTGCGCCAAATTGTAAATTTACAAGATTGTGCAGAAGTAATCAATTTTGAGTTTCGTGGCCTTTTCCGTTTACCCAAGCATGCCCAAATAGAAAATTTTAAATTGTATATTATTTATTTGAATTTTGATAGTTCCTATTTCGTGATTCGACAGTTCCAACTTTCTTGAGGGAAATAGGTGCAAAATTATAAAACTTCACTTGCAACTCCAAATTGAAATCTGCTCAAACGTGCTGGTACCCTATACACCCCAGTTGTATATTCCAAGTCCATATCATAGTATTTATCAATGAACATTCACAAGAATATATTTGTAATCTTTTTAAATATACCTTTCTTACTTGTATGTAACAAACTCTAATTTACTCAAGAATTTGTACTACCGCTTTGCAACATTTCACCAAATAATTCACCTATTAAGTATTTTTAAATTTATTCAAGAATAACAAAAATCATTGATTTTGGAGCAACGGATTATAGGGTAACACAATTTTGGGCCATGGTTTAGTTTTTCAACACTGTGTAGAAGTAATCAATTTTTAGATTCGATGACTTTCCATTCACCCACGAATGACAAAATTGCAAAATTGCAATTTTATATTATTGAAATGAATTTTGATGTAGTTAATTTTGTGATTTGAAAGTTTCAACTTTTTTGGTGAGACCTAAGTGCAAAAAGTATAAATTTCACTCGTAACTTGAAATCTTCTTGAACGTGATGGTACCCTATACATGGAAGTTGGTTTTTCCAAGTAAATAACATAGTATTTATCAAAAAATATCACAAGAATAAATTTGTATGTTTTCCAATTTACGTTTCATAATTCCGTGTAATCATTTCTAAGTTACTTCTGAACAATTACATGCACTTTGAAACATTCCACCCAAAATTTCACCTATTTATTATTTCTAAATTTTTGAAAGAATAACAAAAATCACGTATTTTGGAGCAATGGATTATAGGGTAAAACAATTTTGCACCAAATTGTAAATTTTCAAGATTGTGTAGAAGTAATCAATTTTGAGTTTCGTGGCTTTTTCCATTTACCCAAGCATGCCCAAATAGAAAAATTTTAATTGTATATTATTTATTTGAATTTTGATTGATCCTATTTCTTGATTTGACAATTCCAACTTTCTTGAGGGACCTAAGTGCAAAAATATAAAACTTCACTTGTAACTCCAAATTGAAATCTGCTCAAACGTGCTGGAACCCTATACACCCAAGTTGTATATTCCAAGTCCATATCATAGTATTTATCAGTAAACATTCACAAGAATATATTTGTAATCTTTTTAAATATACCTTTCTTACTTATATGTAACAAACTTTAATTTACTCAAGAATTTGTACTAGCGCATTGCAACATTTCACCAAATAATTCACCTATTAATTATTTTTAAATTTATTCAAGAATAACAAAAATCATGTATTTTGGAGCAATGGATTATAGGGTAGCACAATTTTGGGCCATGGTTTAGTTTTTCAACATTGTGTAGAAGTAATCAATATTTAGATTCGATGACTTTCCATTCACCCACGAATGAAAAAATTGCAAAATTGCAAAATTGGAATTGTATATTATTGAAATGAATTTTGATGTAGTTAACTTTGTGATTTGGCAGTTTCAACTTTTTTAGAGAGACCTAAGTGCAAAAAGTATAAATTTCACTCGTAACTTGAAATCCGCTTAAACGTGATGGTGCCCTATACATCCAAGTTGTTTTTTCCAAGTCAATAACATAGTATTTATCAAAAAATATCACAAGAATATATTCGTAATTTTTCCGATTTACGTTTCATAATTCTGTGTAACCATTTCTAAGTTACTTCTGAACAATTACAAGCGCATTGAAACATTCCACCATAAATTTCCCCTATTTATTATTTCTAAATTTATGAAAGAATAACAAAAATCACGTATTTTGGAGCAATGGATTATAGGGTAAAACAATTTTGCGCCAAATTGTAAATTTTCAACATTGTGTAGACGTAATCAATTTTGAGTTTCGTGGCTTTTTCCGTTTACCCACGCATGCCCAAATAGCAAAATTGAAATTGTATATTATTTATTTGAATTTTGATAGTTCCTATTTCGTGATTCGACAATTCCAACTTTCTTGAGGGACCTAAGTGCAAAAATATAAAACTCACTTGTAACTCCAAATTGAAATCTGCTCAAACGTGCTGGTACCCTATACACCCAAGTTGTATATTCCAAGTCAATATCATAGTATTTATTAATAAACATTCACAAGAATATATTTGTAATCTTTTTTAAATATACCTTTCTTACTTGTATGTAACAATTCTAATTTACTCAAGAATTTGTACTAGCGCTTTGCAACATTTCACCAAATAATTCACCTATTAAGTGTTTATAAATTTATTCAAGAATAACAAAAATCATGTATTTTGGAGCAATGGATTATAGAGTAACACAATTTTGGGCCATGGTTTAGTTTTTCAACACTGTGTAGAAGTAATCAATTTTTAGATTCGATGACTTTCCATTCACCCACGAATGACAAAATTACAAAATTGCAATTGTTTATTATTGAAATGAATTTTGATGTAGTTAATTTTGTGATTTGATAGTTTCAACTTTTTTGGAGAGACCTAAGTGCAAAAAGTATAAATTTCACTCGTAACTTGAAATCTGCTTGAACGTGATGGTACCCAATACATGGAAGTTGGTTTTTCCAAGTAAATAACATAGTATTTATGAAAAAATATCACAATAATAAATTTGTATGTTTTCCGATTTATGTTTCATAATTCCGTGTAACCATTTCTAAGTTACTTCTGAACAATTACAAGCGCTTTGAAACATTCCACCCAAAATTTCGCCCAAAATTTCACCTATTTATTATTTCTAAATTTAGGAAAGAATAACAAAAATCACGTATTTTGGAGCAATTGATTATAGGGTAAAACAATTTTGCGCCAAATTGAAAATTTTCAAGATTGTGTAGAAGTAATCAATTTTGAGTTTCGTGGCTTTTTCCATTTACCCAAGCATGCCCAAATGGAAAAATTAAAATTGTATATTATTTATTTGAATTTTGATAGATCCTATTTTTTGATTCGACAATTCCAGCTTTCTTGAGGGACCTAAGTGCAAAAATATAAAACTTCACTTGTAACTCCAAATTGAAATCTGCTCAAACGTGCTGGTACCCTATACACCCAAGTTGTATATTCCAAGTCCATATCATAGTATTTATCTGTAAACATTCACAAGAATATATTTGTAATCTTTTTAAATATACCTTTCTTACTTGTATGTAACAAACTCTAATTTACTCAAAAATTTGTACTAGCGCTTTGCAACATTTCACCAAATAATTCACCTATTACTTATTTTTAAATTTATTCAAGAATAACAAAAATCATGTATTTTGGAGCAATGGATTATAGGGTAACACAATTTTGGGCCATGGTTTAGTTTTTCAACATTGTGTAGAAGTAATCAATTTTTAGATTCGATGACTTTCCATTCACCCACGAATGACAAAATTGCAAAATTGAAAAATTGGAATTGTATATTATTGAAATGAATTTTGATGTAGTTAATTTTGTGATTTGGCAGTTTCAACTTTTTTAGAGAGACCTAAGTGCAAAAAGTATAAATTTCACTCGTAACTTGAAATCCGCTTGAACGTGATGGTGCCCTGTACATCCAAGTTGTTTTTTCCAAGTCAATAACATAGTATTTATCAAAAAATATCACAAGAATATATTTGTAATTTTTCCGATTTACGTTTCATAATTCTGTGTAACCATTTCTAAGTTACTTCTGAACAATTACAAGCGTTTTGAAACATTCCACCATAAATTTCCCCTATTTATTATTTCTGAATTTATGAAAGAATAACAAAAATCACGTATTTTGGAGCAATGGATTATAGGGTTAAACAATTTTGCGCCAAATTGTAAATTTTCAACATTGTTTAGAAGTAATCAATTTTGAGTTTCGTGGCTTGTTCCGTTTACCCACGCATGCCCAAATAGCAAAATTGAAATTGTATATTATTTATTTGAATTTTGATAGTTCCTATTTTGTGATTCGACAATTCCAACTTTCTTGAGAGACCTAAGTGCAAAAATATAAAACTCACTTGTAACTCCTAATTGAAATCTGCTCAAATGTGCTGGTACCCTATACACCCAAGTTGTATATTCTAAGTCCATATCATAGTATTTATCAGTAAACATTCACAAGAATATATTTGTAATCTTTTTAAATATACCTTTCTTACTTGTATGTAACAAACTCTAATTTACTCAAGAATTTGTACTAGCGCTTTGCAAAATTTCACCAAATAATTCACCTATTAAGTATTTTTAAATTTATTCAAGAATAACAAAAATCATGTATTTTGGAGCAATGGATTATAGAGTAACACAATTTTGGGCCATGGTTTAGTTTTTCAACACTGTGTAGAAGTAATCAATTTTTAGATTCGATGACTTTCCATTCACCCACGAATGACAAAATTGCAATTGTTTATTATTGAAATGAATTTTGATGTAGTTAATTTTGTGATTTGATAGTTTCAACTTTTTTGGAGAGATCTAAGTGCAAAAAGTATAAATTTCACTCATAACTTGAAATCTGCTTGAACGTGATGGTACCCTATACATGGAAGTTGGTTTTTCCAAGTAAATAACATAGTATTTATCAAAAAATATCACAAGAATAAATTTGTATGTTTTCCGATTTACGTTTCATAATTCCGTGTAACCATTTCTAAGTTACTTCTGAACAATTACAAGCGCTTTGAAACATTCCACCCAAAATTTCACCTATTTATTATTTCTAAATTTATGAAAGAATAACAAAAATCACGTATTTTGGAGCAATGGATTATAGGGTAAATCATTTTTGCGCCAAATTGTAAATTTTCAAGATTGTGTAGAAGTAATTATTTTGAGTTTCGTGGCTTTTTCCATTTACCCAAGCATGCCCAAATAGAAAATTTTAAATTGTATATTATTTATTTGAATTTTGATAAATCCTATTTCTTGATTAGACAATTCCAACTTTCTTGAGGGACCTAAGTGCAAAAATATAAAACTTCACTTGTAGCTCCAAATTGAAATCTGCTCAAACGTACTGGTACCCTATACACCCAAGTTGTATATTCCAAATCCATATCATAGTATTAATCAGTAAACATTCACAAGAATATATTTGTAATCTTTTTAAATATACCTTTCTTACTTGTATGTAACAAACTCTAATTTACTCAAAAATTTGTACTAGGGCTTTGCAACATTTCACCAAATAATTCACCTATTAATTATTTTTACATTTATTCTAGAATAACAAAAATCATGTATTTTGGAGCAATGGATTATATAGGGTAACACAATTTTGGGCTATGGTTTAGTTTTTCAACATTGTGTAGAAGTAATCAATTTTTAGATTCGATGACTTTCCATTCACCCACGAATGAAAAAATTGCAAAATTGAAAAATTGGAATTGTATACTATTGAAATGAATTTTGATGTAGTTAATTTTGTGATTTGGCAGTTTCAACTTTTTTAGAGAGACCTAAGTGGAAAAAGTATAAATTTCACTCGTAACTTGAAATCCGCTTAAACGTGATGGTGCCCTATACATCCAAGTTGTTTTTTCCAATTCAATAACATAGTATTTATCAAAAAATATCACAAGAATATATTTGTAATTTTTCCGATTTACGTTTCATAATTCTGTGTAACCATTTCTAAGTTACTTCTGAACAATTACAAGCGCTTTGAAACATTCCACCATAAATTTCCCCTATTTATTATTTCTAAATTTATGAAAGAATAACAAAAATCACGTATTTTGGAGCAATGGATTATAGGGTTAAACAATTTTGCGCCAAATTGTAAATTTTCAACATTGTTTAGAAGTAATCAATTTTGAGTTTTGTGGCTTTTTCCGTTTACCCACGCATGCCCAAATAGCAAAATTGAAATTGTATATTATTTATTTGAATTTTGATAGTTCCTATTTTGTGATTCGACAATTCCAACTTTCTTGAGGGACCTAAGTGCAAAAATATAAAACTCACTTGTAACTCCAAATTGAAATCTGCTCAAACGTGCTGGTACCCTATACACCCTAGTTGTATATTCCAACTCCATATCATAGTATTTATCAATAAACATTCACAAGAATATATTTGTAATCTTTTTAAATATACCTTTCTTACTTGTATGTAACAAACTCTAATTTACTCAAGAATTTGTACTAGCGCTTTGCAAAATTTCACCAAATAATTCACCTATTAAGTATTTTTAAATTTATTCAAGAATAACAAAAATCATGTATTTTGGAGCAATGGATTATAGAGTAACACAATTTTGGGCCATGGTTTAGTTTTTCAACACTGTGTAGAAGTAATCAATTTTTAGATTCGATGACTTTCCATTCACCCACGAATGACAAAATTGCAAAATTGCAATTGTTTATTATTGAAATGAATTTTGATGTAGTTAATTTTGTGATTTGATAGTTTCAACTTTTTTGGAGAGACCTAAGTGCAAAAAGTATAAATTTCACTCATAACTTGAAATCTGCTTGAACGTGATGGTACCCTATACATGGAAGTTGGTTTTTCCAAGTAAATAACATAGTATTTATCAAAAAATATCACAAGAATAAATTTGTATGTTTTCCGATTTACGTTTCATAATTCCGTGTAACCATTTCTAAGTTACTTCTGAACAATTACGAGCGCTTTGAAACATTCCACCCAAAATTTCACCTATTTATTATTTCTAAATTTATGAAAGAATAACAAAAATCACGTATTTTGGAGCAATGGATTATAGGGTAAATCATTTTTGCGCCAAATTGTAAATTTTCAAGATTGTGTAGAAGTAATTATTTTGAGTTTCGTGGCTTTTTCCATTTACCCAAGCATGCCCAAATAGAAAATTTTAAATTGTATATTATTTATTTGAATTTTGATAAATCCTATTTCTTGATTCGACAATTCCAACTTTCTTGAGGGACCTAAGTGCAAAAATATAAAACTTCACTTGTAACTCCAAATTGAAATCTGCTCAAACATGCTGGTACCCTATACACCCAAGTTGTATATTCCAAATCCATATCATAGTATTAATCAGTAAACATTCACAAGAATATATTTGTAATCTTTTTAAATATACCTTTCTTACTTGTATGTAACAAACTTTAATTTACTCAAAAATTTGTACTAGGGCTTTGCAACATTTCACCAAATAATTCACCTATTAATTATTTTTACATTTATTCTAGAATAACAAAAATCATGTATTTTGGAGCAATGGATTATATAGGGTAACACAATTTTGGGCTATGGTTTAGTTTTTCAACATTGTGTAGAAGTAATCAATTTTTAGATTCGATGACTTTCCATTCACCCACGAATGAAAAAATTGCAAAATTGAAAAATTGGAATTGTATACTATTGAAATGAATTTTGATGTAGTTAATTTTGTGATTTGGCAGTTTCAACTTTTTTAGAGAGACCTAAGTGGAAAAAGTATAAATTTCACTCGTAACTTGAAATCCGCTTAAACGTGATGGTGCCCCATACATCCAAGTTGTTTTTTCCAATTCAATAACATAGTATTTATCAAAAAATATCACAAGAATATATTTGTAATTTTTTCGATTTACGTTTCATAATTCCGTGTAACCATTTCTAAGTTACTTCTGAACAATTACAAGCGCTTTGAAACATTCCACCATAAATTTCCCCTATTTATTATTTCTAAATTTATGAAAGAATAACAAAATTCACGTATTTTGGAGCAATGGATTATAGGGTTAAACAATTTTGCGCCAAATTGTAAATTTTCAACATTGTTTAGAAGTAATCAATTTTGAGTTTTGTGGCTTTTTCCGTTTACCCACGCATGCCCAAATAGCAAAATTGAAATTGTATATTATTTATTTGAATTTTGATAGTTCCTATTTTGTGATTCGACAATTCCAACTTTCTTGAGGGACCTAAGTGCAAAAATATAAAACTCACTTGTAACTCCAAATTGAAATCTGCTCAAACGTGCTGGTACCCTATACACCCAAGTTGTATATTCCAAGTCCATATCATAGTATTTATCAATAAAAATTCACAAGAATATATTTGTAATCTTTTTAAATATACCTTTCTTACTTGTATGTAACAATTCTAATTTACTCAAGAATTTGTACAAGCGCTTTGCAACATTTCACCAAATAATTCACCTATTAAGTATTTTTAAATTTATTCAAGAATAACAAAAATCATGTATTTGGAGCAATGGATTATAGAGTAACACAATTTTGGGCCATGGTTTAGTTTTTCAACACTGTGTAGAAGTAATCAATTTTTAGATTCGATGACTTTCCATTCACCCACGAATGACAAAATTGCAAAATTGCAATTGTTTATTATTGAAATGAATTTTGATGTAGTTAATTTTGTGATTTGATAGTTTCAACTTTTTTGGAGAGACCTAAGTGCAAAAAGTATAAATTTCACTCGTAACTTGAAATCTGCTTGAACGTGATGGTACCTTATACATGGAAGTTGGTTTTTCCAAGTAAATAACATAGTATTTATCAAAAAAATATCACAAGAATAAATTTGTAAGTTTTCCGATTTACGTTTCATAATTCTGTGTAACCATTTCTAAGTTACTTCTGAACAATTACAAGCGCTTTGAAACATTCCACCCAAAATTTCACCTATTTATTATTTCTAAATTTATGAAAGAATAACAAAAATCACGTATTTTTGAGCAATGGATTATCGGGTAAAATAATTTTGCGCCAAATTGTAAATTTTCAAGATTGTGTAGAAGTAATCAATTTTGAGTTTCGTGGCTTTTTCCATTTACCCAAGCATGCCCAAATAGAAAAATTTTAATTGTATATTATTTGTTTGAATTTTGATAGATCCTCTTTCTTGATTCGACAATTCCAACTTTCTTGAGGGACCTAAGTGCAAAAATATAAAACTTCACTTGTAACTCCAAATTGAAATCTGCTCAAACGTGCTGGTACCCTATACACCCAAGTTGTATATTCCAAATCCATATCATAGTATTTATCAGTAAACATTCACAAGAATATATTTGTAATCTTTTTAAATATACCTTTCTTACTTGTATGTAACAAACTCTAATTTACTCAAAAATTTGTACTAGCGCTTTGCAACATTTCACCAAATAATTCACCTATTAATTATTTTTAAATTTATTCAAGAATAAAAAAAATCATGTATTTTGGAGCAATGGATTATAGGGTAACACAATTTTGGGCCATGGTTTAGTTTTTCAACATTGTGTAGAAGTAATCAATTTTTAGATTCGATTACTTTCCATTCACCCACGAATGACAAAATTGCAAAATTGAAAAATTGGAATTGTATATTATTGAAATGAATTTTGATGTAGTTAATTTTGTGATTTGGCAGTTTCAACTTTTTTAGAGAGACCTAAGTGCAAAAAGTATAAATTTCACTCGTAACTTGAAATCCGCTTAAACGTGATGGTGCCCTATACGTCCAAGTTGTTTTTTCCAAGTCAATAACATAGTATTTATCAAAAAATATCACAAGAATATATTTGTAATTTTTCCGATTTACGTTTCATAATTCTGTGTAACCATTTCTAAGTTACTTCTGAACAATTACAAGCGTTTTGAAACATTCCACCATAAATTTCCCCTATTTATTATTTCTGAATTTATGAAAGAATAACAAAAATCACGTATTTTGGAGCAATGGATTATAGGGTTAAACAATTTTGCGCCAAATTGTAAATTTTCAACATTGTTTAGAAGTAATCAATTTTGAGTTTCGTGGCTTGTTCCGTTTACCCACGCATGCCCAAATAGCAAAATTGAAATTGTATATTATTTATTTGAATTTTGATAGTTCCTATTTTGTGATTCGACAATTCCAACTTTCTTGAGAGACCTAAGTGCAAAAATATAAAACTCACTTGTAACTCCTAATTGAAATCTGCTCAAATGTGCTGGTACCCTATACACCCAAGTTGTATATTCCAAGTCCATATCATAGTATTTATCAGTAAACATTCACAAGAATATATTTGTAATCTTTTTAAATATACCTTTCTTACTTGTATGTAACAAACTCTAATTTACTCAAGAATTTGTACTAGCGCTTTGCAAAATTTCACCAAATAATTCACCTATTAAGTATTTTTAAATTTATTCAAGAATAACAAAAATCATGTATTTTGGAGCAATGGATTATAGAGTAACACAATTTTGGGCCATGGTTTAGTTTTTCAACACTGTGTAGAAGTAATCAATTTTTAGATTCGATGACTTTCCATTCACCCACGAATGACAAAATTGCAAAATTGCAATTGTTTATTATTGAAATGAATTTTGATGTAGTTAATTTTGTGATTTGATAGTTTCAACTTTTTTGGAGAGACCTAAGTGCAAAAAGTATAAATTTCACTCATAACTTGAAATCTGCTTGAACGTGATGGTACCCTATACATGGAAGTTGGTTTTTCCAAGTAAATAACATAGTATTTATCAAAAAATATCACAAGAATAAATTTGTATGTTTTCCGATTTACGTTTCATAATTCCGTGTAACCATTTCTAAGTTACTTCTGAACAATTACGAGCGCTTTGAAACATTCCACCCAAAATTTCACCTATTTATTATTTCTAAATTTATGAAAGAATAACAAAAATCACGTATTTTGGAGCAATGGATTATAGGGTAAATCATTTTTGCGCCAAATTGTAAATTTTCAAGATTGTGTAGAAGTAATTATTTTGAGTTTCGTGGCTTTTTCCATTTACCCAAGCATGCCCAAATAGAAAATTTTAAATTGTATATTATTTATTTGAATTTTGATAAATCCTATTTCTTGATTCGACAATTCCAACTTTCTTGAGGGACCTAAGTGCAAAAATATAAAACTTCACTTGTAACTCCAAATTGAAATCTGCTCAAACATGCTGGTACCCTATACACCCAAGTTGTATATTCCAAATCCATATCATAGTATTAATCAGTAAACATTCACAAGAATATATTTGTAATCTTTTTAAATATACCTTTCTTACTTGTATGTAACAAACTTTAATTTACTCAAAAATTTGTACTAGGGCTTTGCAACATTTCACCAAATAATTCACCTATTAATTATTTTTACATTTATTCTAGAATAACAAAAATCATGTATTTTGGAGCAATGGATTATATAGGGTAACACAATTTTGGGCTATGGTTTAGTTTTTCAACATTGTGTAGAAGTAATCAATTTTTAGATTCGATGACTTTCCATTCACCCACGAATGAAAAAATTGCAAAATTGAAAAATTGGAATTGTATACTATTGAAATGAATTTTGATGTAGTTAATTTTGTGATTTGGCAGTTTCAACTTTTTTAGAGAGACCTAAGTGGAAAAAGTATAAATTTCACTCGTAACTTGAAATCCGCTTAAACGTGATGGTGCCCCATACATCCAAGTTGTTTTTTCCAATTCAATAACATAGTATTTATCAAAAAATATCACAAGAATATATTTGTAATTTTTTCGATTTACGTTTCATAATTCCGTGTAACCATTTCTAAGTTACTTCTGAACAATTACAAGCGCTTTGAAACATTCCACCATAAATTTCCCCTATTTATTATTTCTAAATTTATGAAAGAATAACAAAATTCACGTATTTTGGAGCAATGGATTATAGGGTTAAACAATTTTGCGCCAAATTGTAAATTTTCAACATTGTTTAGAAGTAATCAATTTTGAGTTTTGTGGCTTTTTCCGTTTACCCACGCATGCCCAAATAGCAAAATTGAAATTGTATATTATTTATTTGAATTTTGATAGTTCCTATTTTGTGATTCGACAATTCCAACTTTCTTGAGGGACCTAAGTGCAAAAATATAAAACTCACTTGTAACTCCAAATTGAAATCTGCTCAAACGTGCTGGTACCCTATACACCCAAGTTGTATATTCCAAGTCCATATCATAGTATTTATCAATAAAAATTCACAAGAATATATTTGTAATCTTTTTAAATATACCTTTCTTACTTGTATGTAACAATTCTAATTTACTCAAGAATTTGTACAAGCGCTTTGCAACATTTCACCAAATAATTCACCTATTAAGTATTTTTAAATTTATTCAAGAATAACAAAAATCATGTATTTGGAGCAATGGATTATAGAGTAACACAATTTTGGGCCATGGTTTAGTTTTTCAACACTGTGTAGAAGTAATCAATTTTTAGATTCGATGACTTTCCATTCACCCACGAATGACAAAATTGCAAAATTGCAATTGTTTATTATTGAAATGAATTTTGATGTAGTTAATTTTGTGATTTGATAGTTTCAACTTTTTTGGAGAGACCTAAGTGCAAAAAGTATAAATTTCACTCGTAACTTGAAATCTGCTTGAACGTGATGGTACCTTATACATGGAAGTTGGTTTTTCCAAGTAAATAACATAGTATTTATCAAAAAAATATCACAAGAATAAATTTGTAAGTTTTCCGATTTACGTTTCATAATTCTGTGTAACCATTTCTAAGTTACTTCTGAACAATTACAAGCGCTTTGAAACATTCCACCCAAAATTTCACCTATTTATTATTTCTAAATTTATGAAAGAATAACAAAAATCACGTATTTTTGAGCAATGGATTATCGGGTAAAATAATTTTGCGCCAAATTGTAAATTTTCAAGATTGTGTAGAAGTAATCAATTTTGAGTTTCGTGGCTTTTTCCATTTACCCAAGCATGCCCAAATAGAAAAATTTTAATTGTATATTATTTGTTTGAATTTTGATAGATCCTCTTTCTTGATTCGACAATTCCAACTTTCTTGAGGGACCTAAGTGCAAAAATATAAAACTTCACTTGTAACTCCAAATTGAAATCTGCTCAAACGTGCTGGTACCCTATACACCCAAGTTGTATATTCCAAATCCATATCATAGTATTTATCAGTAAACATTCACAAGAATATATTTGTAATCTTTTTAAATATACCTTTCTTACTTGTATGTAACAAACTCTAATTTACTCAAAAATTTGTACTAGCGCTTTGCAACATTTCACCAAATAATTCACCTATTAATTATTTTTAAATTTATTCAAGAATAAAAAAAATCATGTATTTTGGAGCAATGGATTATAGGGTAACACAATTTTGGGCCATGGTTTAGTTTTTCAACATTGTGTAGAAGTAATCAATTTTTAGATTCGATTACTTTCCATTCACCCACGAATGACAAAATTGCAAAATTGAAAAATTGGAATTGTATATTATTGAAATGAATTTTGATGTAGTTAATTTTGTGATTTGGTAGTTTCAACTTTTTTAGAGAGACCTAAGTGCAAAAAGTATAAATTTCACTCGTAACTTGAAATCCGCTTAAACGTGATGGTGCCCTATACGTCCAAGTTGTTTTTTCCAAGTCAATAACATAGTATTTATCAAAAAATATCACAAGAATATATTTGTAATTTTTCCGATTTACGTTTCATAATTCTGTGTAACCATTTCTAAGTTACTTCTGAACAATTACAAGCGTTTTGAAACATTCCACCATAAATTTCCCCTATTTATTATTTCTGAATTTATGAAAGAATAACAAAAATCACGTATTTTGGAGCAATGGATTATAGGGTTAAACAATTTTGCGCCAAATTGTAAATTTTCAACATTGTTTAGAAGTAATCAATTTTGAGTTTCGTGGCTTGTTCCGTTTACCCACGCATGCCCAAATAGCAAAATTGAAATTGTATATTATTTATTTGAATTTTGATAGTTCCTATTTTGTGATTCGACAATTCCAACTTTCTTGAGAGACCTAAGTGCAAAAATATAAAACTCACTTGTAACTCCTAATTGAAATCTGCTCAAATGTGCTGGTACCCTATACACCCAAGTTGTATATTCCAAGTCCATATCATAGTATTTATCAGTAAACATTCACAAGAATATATTTGTAATCTTTTTAAATATACCTTTCTTACTTGTATGTAACAAACTCTAATTTACTCAAGAATTTGTACTAGCGCTTTGCAAAATTTCACCAAATAATTCACCTATTAAGTATTTTTAAATTTATTCAAGAATAACAAAAATCATGTATTTTGGAGCAATGGATTATAGAGTAACACAATTTTGGGCCATGGTTTAGTTTTTCAACACTGTGTAGAAGTAATCAATTTTTAGATTCGATGACTTTCCATTCACCCACGAATGACAAAATTGCAAAATTGCAATTGTTTATTATTGAAATGAATTTTGATGTAGTTAATTTTGTGATTTGATAGTTTCAACTTTTTTGGAGAGACCTAAGTGCAAAAAGTATAAATTTCACTCGTAACTTGAAATCTGCTTGAACGTGATGGTACCTTATACATGGAAGTTGGTTTTTCCAAGTAAATAACATAGTATTTATCAAAAAAATATCACAAGAATAAATTTGTAAGTTTTCCGATTTACGTTTCATAATTCTGTGTAACCATTTCTAAGTTACTTCTGAACAATTACAAGCGCTTTGAAACATTCCACCCAAAATTTCACCTATTTATTATTTCTAAATTTATGAAAGAATAACAAAAATCACGTATTTTTGAGCAATGGATTATCGGGTAAAATAATTTTGCGCCAAATTGTAAATTTTCAAGATTGTGTAGAAGTAATCAATTTTGAGTTTCGTGGCTTTTTCCATTTACCCAAGCATGCCCAAATAGAAAAATTTTAATTGTATATTATTTATTTGAATTTTGATAGATCCTCTTTCTTGATTCGACAATTCCAACTTTCTTGAGGGACCTAAGTGCAAAAATATAAAACTTCACTTGTAACTCCAAATTGAAATCTGCTCAAACGTGCTGGTACCCTATACACCCAAGTTGTATATTCCAAATCCATATCATAGTATTTATCAGTAAACATTCACAAGAATATATTTGTAATCTTTTTAAATATACCTTTCTTACTTGTATGTAACAAACTCTAATTTACTCAAAAATTTGTACTAGCGCTTTGCAACATTTCACCAAATAATTCACCTATTAATTATTTTTAAATTTATTCAAGAATAAAAAAAATCATGTATTTTGGAGCAATGGATTATAGGGTAACACAATTTTGGGCCATGGTTTAGTTTTTCAACATTGTGTAGAAGTAATCAATTTTTAGATTCGATTACTTTCCATTCACCCACGAATGACAAAATTGCAAAATTGAAAAATTGGAATTGTATATTATTGAAATGAATTTTGATGTAGTTAATTTTGTGATTTGGCAGTTTCAACTTTTTTAGAGAGACCTAAGTGCAAAAAGTATAAATTTCACTCGTAACTTGAAATCCGCTTAAACGTGATGGTGCCCTATACGTCCAAGTTGTTTTTTCCAAGTCAATAACATAGTATTTATCAAAAAATATCACAAGAATATATTTGTAATTTTTCCGATTTACGTTTCATAATTCTGTGTAACCATTTCTAAGTTACTTCTGAACAATTACAAGCGTTTTGAAACATTCCACCATAAATTTCCCCTATTTATTATTTCTGAATTTATGAAAGAATAACAAAAATCACGTATTTTGGAGCAATGGATTATAGGGTTAAACAATTTTGCGCCAAATTGTAAATTTTCAACATTGTTTAGAAGTAATCAATTTTGAGTTTCGTGGCTTGTTCCGTTTACCCACGCATGCCCAAATAGCAAAATTGAAATTGTATATTATTTATTTGAATTTTGATAGTTCCTATTTTGTGATTCGACAATTCCAACTTTCTTGAGAGACCTAAGTGCAAAAATATAAAACTCACTTGTAACTCCTAATTGAAATCTGCTCAAATGTGCTGGTACCCTATACACCCAAGTTGTATATTCCAAGTCCATATCATAGTATTTATCAGTAAACATTCACAAGAATATATTTGTAATCTTTTTAAATATACCTTTCTTACTTGTATGTAACAAACTCTAATTTACTCAAGAATTTGTACTAGCGCTTTGCAAAATTTCACCAAATAATTCACCTATTAAGTATTTTTAAATTTATTCAAGAATAACAAAAATCATGTATTTTGGAGCAATGGATTATAGAGTAACACAATTTTGGGCCATGGTTTAGTTTTTCAACACTGTGTAGAAGTAATCAATTTTTAGATTCGATGACTTTCCATTCACCCACGAATGACAAAATTGCAATTGTTTATTATTGAAATGAATTTTGATGTAGTTAATTTTGTGATTTGATAGTTTCAACTTTTTTGGAGAGATCTAAGTGCAAAAAGTATAAATTTCACTCATAACTTGAAATCTGCTTGAACGTGATGGTACCCTATACATGGAAGTTGGTTTTTCCAAGTAAATAACATAGTATTTATCAAAAAATATCACAAGAATAAATTTGTATGTTTTCCGATTTACGTTTCATAATTCCGTGTAACCATTTCTAAGTTACTTCTGAACAATTACAAGCGCTTTGAAACATTCCACCCAAAATTTCACCTATTTATTATTTCTAAATTTATGAAAGAATAACAAAAATCACGTATTTTGGAGCAATGGATTATAGGGTAAATCATTTTTGCGCCAAATTGTAAATTTTCAAGATTGTGTAGAAGTAATTATTTTGAGTTTCGTGGCTTTTTCCATTTACCCAAGCATGCCCAAATAGAAAATTTTAAATTGTATATTATTTATTTGAATTTTGATAAATCCTATTTCTTGATTAGACAATTCCAACTTTCTTGAGGGACCTAAGTGCAAAAATATAAAACTTCACTTGTAGCTCCAAATTGAAATCTGCTCAAACGTACTGGTACCCTATACACCCAAGTTGTATATTCCAAATCCATATCATAGTATTAATCAGTAAACATTCACAAGAATATATTTGTAATCTTTTTAAATATACCTTTCTTACTTGTATGTAACAAACTCTAATTTACTCAAAAATTTGTACTAGGGCTTTGCAACATTTCACCAAATAATTCACCTATTAATTATTTTTACATTTATTCTAGAATAACAAAAATCATGTATTTTGGAGCAATGGATTATATAGGGTAACACAATTTTGGGCTATGGTTTAGTTTTTCAACATTGTGTAGAAGTAATCAATTTTTAGATTCGATGACTTTCCATTCACCCACGAATGAAAAAATTGCAAAATTGAAAAATTGGAATTGTATACTATTGAAATGAATTTTGATGTAGTTAATTTTGTGATTTGGCAGTTTCAACTTTTTTAGAGAGACCTAAGTGGAAAAAGTATAAATTTCACTCGTAACTTGAAATCCGCTTAAACGTGATGGTGCCCTATACATCCAAGTTATTTTTTCCAATTCAATAACATAGTATTTATCAAAAAATATCACAAGAATATATTTGTAATTTTTCCGATTTACGTTTCATAATTCCGTGTAACCATTTCTAAGTTACTTCTGAACAATTACAAGCGCTTTGAAACATTCCACCATAAATTTCCCCTATTTATTATTTCTAAATTTATGAAAGAATAACAAAAATCACGTATTTTGGAGCAATGGATTATAGGGTTAAACAATTTTGCGCCAAATTGTAAATTTTCAACATTGTTTAGAAGTAATCAATTTTGAGTTTTGTGGCTTTTTCCGTTTACCCACGCATGCCCAAATAGCAAAATTGAAATTGTATATTATTTATTTGAATTTTGATAGTTCCTATTTTGTGATTCGACAATTCCAACTTTCTTGAGGGACCTAAGTGCAAAAATATAAAACTCACTTGTAACTCCAAATTGAAATCTGCTCAAACGTGCTGGTACCCTATACACCCTAGTTGTATATTCCAACTCCATATCATAGTATTTATCAATAAACTTTCACAAGAATATATTTGTAATCTTTTTAAATATACCTTTCTTACTTGTATGTAACAAACTCTAATTTACTCAAGAATTTGTACTAGCGCTTTGCAAAATTTCACCAAATAATTCACCTATTAAGTATTTTTAAATTTATTCAAGAATAACAAAAATCATGTATTTTGGAACAATGGATTATAGAGTAACACAATTTTGGGCCATGGTTTAGTTTTTCAACACTGTGTAGAAGTAATCAATTTTTAGATTCGATGACTTTCCATTCACCCACGAATGACAAAATTGCAAAATTGCAATTGTTTATTATTGAAATGAATTTTGATGTAGTTAATTTTGTGATTTGATAGTTTCAACTTTTTTGGAGAGACCTAAGTGCAAAAAGTATAAATTTCACTCATAACTTGAAATCTGCTTGAACGTGATGGTACCCTATACATGGAAGTTGGTTTTTCCAAGTAAATAACATAGTATTTATCAAAAAATATCACAAGAATAAATTTGTATGTTTTCCGATTTACGTTTCATAATTCCGTGTAACCATTTCTAAGTTACTTCTGAACAATTACGAGCGCTTTGAAACATTCCACCCAAAATTTCACCTATTTATTATTTCTAAATTTATGAAAGAATAACAAAAATCACGTATTTTGGAGCAATGGATTATAGGGTAAATCATTTTTGCGCCAAATTGTAAATTTTCAAGATTGTGTAGAAGTAATTATTTTGAGTTTCGTGGCTTTTTCCATTTACCCAAGCATGCCCAAATAGAAAATTTTAAATTGTATATTATTTATTTGAATTTTGATAAATCCTATTTCTTGATTCGACAATTCCAACTTTCTTGAGGTACCTAAGTGCAAAAATATAAAACTTCACTTGTAACTCCAAATTGAAATCTGCTCAAACATGCTGGTACCCTATACACCCAAGTTGTATATTCCAAATCCATATCATAGTATTAATCAGTAAACATTCACAAGAATATATTTGTAATCTTTTTAAATATACCTTTCTTACTTGTATGTAACAAACTTTAATTTACTCAAAAATTTGTACTAGGGCTTTGCAACATTTCACCAAATAATTCACCTATTAATTATTTTTACATTTATTCTAGAATAACAAAAATCATGTATTTTGGAGCAATGGATTATATAGGGTAACACAATTTTGGGCCATGGTTTAGTTTTTCAACATTGTGTAGAAGTAATCAATTTTTAGATTCGATGACTTTCCATTCACCCACGAATGAAAAAATTGCAAAATTGAAAAATTGGAATTGTATACTATTGAAATGAATTTTGATGTAGTTAATTTTGTGATTTGGCAGTTTCAACTTTTTTAGAGAGACCTAAGTGGAAAAAGTATAAATTTCACTCGTAACTTGAAATCCGCTTAAACGTGATGGTGCCCTATACATCCAAGTTGTTTTTTCCAATTCAATAACATAGTATTTATCAAAAAATATCACAAGAATATATTTGTAATTTTTTCGATTTACGTTTCATAATTCCGTGTAACCATTTCTAAGTTACTTCTGAACAATTACAAGCGCTTTGAAACATTCCACCATAAATTTCCCCTATTTATTATTTCTAAATTTATGAAAGAATAACAAAATTCACGTATTTTGGAGCAATGGATTATAGGGTTAAACAATTTTGCGCCAAATTGTAAATTTTCAACATTGTTTAGAAGTAATCAATTTTGAGTTTTGTGGCTTTTTCCGTTTACCCACGCATGCCCAAATAGCAAAATTGAAATTGTATATTATTTATTTGAATTTTGATAGTTCCTATTTTGTGATTCGACAATTCCAACTTTCTTGAGGGACCTAAGTGCAAAAATATAAAACTCACTTGTAACTCCAAATTGAAATCTGCTCAAACGTGCTGGTACCCTATACACCCAAGTTGTATATTCCAAGTCCATATCATAGTATTTATCAATAAAAATTCACAAGAATATATTTGTAATCTTTTTAAATATACCTTTCTTACTTGTATGTAACAATTCTAATTTACTCAAGAATTTGTACAAGCGCTTTGCAACATTTCACCAAATAATTCACCTATTAAGTATTTTTAAATTTATTCAAGAATAACAAAAATCATGTATTTTGGAGCAATGGATTATAGAGTAACACAATTTTGGGCCATGGTTTAGTTTTTCAACACTGTGTAGAAGTAATCAATTTTTAGATTCGATGACTTTCCATTCACCCACGAATGACAAAATTGCAAAATTGCAATTGTTTATTATTGAAATGAATTTTGATGTAGTTAATTTTGTGATTTGATAGTTTCAACTTTTTTGGAGAGACCTAAGTGCAAAAAGTATAAATTTCACTCGTAACTTGAAATTTGCTTGAACGTGATGGTACCTTATACATGGAAGTTGGTTTTTCCAAGTAAATAACATAGTATTTATCAAAAAAATATCACAAGAATAAATTTGTAAGTTTTCCGATTTACGTTTCATAATTCTGTGTAACCATTTCTAAGTTACTTCTGAACAATTACAAGCGCTTTGAAACATTCCACCCAAAATTTCACCTATTTATTATTTCTAAATTTATGAAAGAATAACAAAAATCACGTATTTTTGAGCAATGGATTATCGGGTAAAATAATTTTGCGCCAAATTGTAAATTTTCAAGATTGTGTAGAAGTAATCAATTTTGAGTTTCGTGGCTTTTTCCATTTACCCAAGCATGCCCAAATAGAAAAATTTTAATTGTATATTATTTATTTGAATTTTGATAGATCCTCTTTCTTGATTCGACAATTCCAACTTTCTTGAGGGACCTAAGTGCAAAAATATAAAACTTCACTTGTAACTCCAAATTGAAATCTGCTCAAACGTGCTGGTACCCTATACACCCAAGTTGTATATTCCAAATCCATATCATAGTATTTATCAGTAAACATTCACAAGAATATATTTGTAATCTTTTTAAATATACCTTTCTTACTTGTATGTAACAAACTCTAATTTACTCAAAAATTTGTACTAGCGCTTTGCAACATTTCACCAAATAATTCACCTATTAATTATTTTTAAATTTATTCAAGAATAAAAAAAATCATGTATTTTGGAGCAATGGATTATAGGGTAACACAATTTTGGGCCATGGTTTAGTTTTTCAACATTGTGTAGAAGTAATCAATTTTTAGATTCGATTACTTTCCATTCACCCACGAATGACAAAATTGCAAAATTGAAAAATTGGAATTGTATATTATTGAAATGAATTTTCATGTAGTTAATTTTGTGATTTGGCAGTTTCAACTTTTTTAGAGAGACCTAAGTGCAAAAAGTATAAATTTCACTCGTAACTTGAAATCCGCTTAAACGTGATGGTGCCCTATACGTCCAAGTTGTTTTTTCCAAGTCAATAACATAGTATTTATCAAAAAATATCACAAGAATATATTTGTAATTTTTCTGATTTATGTTTCATAATTCCGTGTAACCATTTCTAAGTTACTTCAGAACAATTACAAGTGCTTTGAAACATTCCACCATAAATTTCCCCTATTTATTATTTCTAAATTTATGAAAGAATAACAAAAATCACGTATTTTGGAGCAATGGATTATAGGGTTAAACAATTTTGCGCCAAATTGTAAATTTTCAACATTGTTTAGAAGTAATCAATTTTGAGTTTCGTGGCTTTTTCCGTTTACCCACGCATGCCCAAATAGCAAAATTGAAATTGTATATTATTTATTTGAATTTTGATAGTTCCTATTTTGTGATTCGACAATTCCAACTTTCTTGAGAGACCTAAGTGCAAAAATATAAAACTCACTTGTAACTCCTAATTGAAATCTGCTCAAATGTGCTGGTACCCTATACACCCAAGTTGTATATTCCAAGTCATATCATAGTATTTATCAGTAAACATTCACAAGAATATATTTGTAATCTTTTTAAATATACATTTCTTACTTTATGTAACAAACTCTAATTTACTCAAGAATTTGTACTAGCGCTTTGCAACATTTCACCAAATAATTCACCTATTAAGTATTTTTAAATTTATTCAAGAATAACAAAAATCATGTATTTTGGAGCAATGGATTATAGAGTAACACAATTTTGGGCCATGGTTTAGTTTTTCAACATTGTGTAGAAGTAATAAATTTTTAGATTCGATGACTTTCCATTCACCCACGAATGACAAATTTAAAAATTGCAATTGTTTATTATTGAAATGAATTTTGATGTAGTTAATTTTGTGATTTGATAGTTTCAACTTTTTTGGAGAGACCTAAGTGCAAAAAGTATAAATTTCACTCGTAACCTGAAATCTGCTTGAATGTGATGGTACCATATACATGGAAGTTGGTTTTTCCAAGTAAATAACATAGTATTTATCAAAAAATATCACAAGAATAAATTTGTAAGCTTTCCGATTTACGTTTCATAATTCCGTGTAACCATTTCTAAGTTACTTCTGAACAATTACAAGCGCTTTGAAACATTCCACCCAAAATTTCACCTATTTATTATTTCTAAATTTATGAAAGAATAACAAAAATCACGTATTTTGGAGCAATGGATTATAGGGTAAAACAATTTTGCGCCAAATTGTAAATTTTCAAGATTGTGTAGAAGTAATCAATTTTGAGTTTCGTGGCTTTTTCTGTTTACCCAAGCATTCCCAAATAGCAAAATTGAAATTGTATATTATTTATTTGAATTTTGATAGTTCCTATTTCGTGATTCGATAATTCCAACTTTCTCGAGGGACCTAAGTGCAAAAATATAAAACTTCACTTGTAACTCCAAATTGAAATCTGCTCAAACGTGCTGGTACCCTATACACCCAAGTTGTATATTCCAAGTCCATATCATAGTATTTATCAGTAAACATTCACAAGAATATATTTGTAATCTTTTAAAATATACCTTTCTTACTTGTATGTAACAAACTCTAATTTACTCAAAAATTTGTACTAGCGCTTTGCAACATCTCACCAAATAATTCACCTATTAATTATTTTTAAATTTATTCAAGAATAACAAAAATCATATATTTTGGAGCAATGGATTATAGGGTAACACAAATTTGGGCCATGGTTTAGTTTTTCAACATTTTGTAGAAGTAATCAATTTTTTGATTCGATGACTTTCCATTCACCCACGAATGAAAAAATTGCAAAATTGCAATTGTATATTATTGAAATGAATTTTGATGTAGTTAATTTTGTGATTTGGCAGTTTCAACTTTTTTAGAGAGACCTAAGTGCAAAAAGTATAAATTTCACTCGTAACTTGAATTCCGCTTAAACGTGATGGTGCCCTATACATCCAAGTTGTTTTTTCCAAGTCAATAACATAGTATTTATCAAAAAATATCACAAGAATATATTTGTAATTTTTCCGATTTACGTTTCATAATTCTGTGTAACCATTTCTAAGTTACTTCTGAACAATTACAAGCGCTTTGAAACATTCCACCATAAATTTCCCCTATTTATTATTTCTAAATTTATGAAAGAATAACAAAAATCACGTATTTTGGAGCAATGGATTTAGGGTAAAACAATTTTGCGCCAAATTGTAAATTTTCAACATTGTGTAGAAGTAATCAATTTTGAGTTTCGTGGCTTTTTCCGTTTACCCACGCATGCCCAAATAGCAAAATTGAAATTGTATATTATTTATTTGAATTTTGATAGTTCCTATTTCGTGATTCGACAATTCCAACTTTCTTGAGGGACCTAAGTGCAAAAATATAAAACTCACTTGTAACTCCAAATTGAAATCTGCTCAAACGTGCTGGTACCCTATACACCCAAGTTGTATATTCCATGTCCATATCATAGTATTTATCAATAAACATTCACAAGAATATATTTGTAATCTTTTTAAATATACCTTTCTTACTTGTATGTAACAATTCTAATTTACTCAAGAATTTGTACTAGAGCTTTGCAACATTTCACCAAATAATTCACCTATTAAGTATTTTTAAATTTATTCAAGAATAACAAAAATCATGTATTTTGGAGCAATGGATTATAGAGTAACACAATTTTGGGCCATGGTTTAGTTTTTCAACACTGTGTAGAAGTAATCAATTTTTAGATTCGATGACTTTCCATTCACCCACGAATGACAAAATTGCAAAATTGCAATTGTTTATTATTGAAATGAATTTTGATGTAGTTAATTTTGTGATTTGATAGTTTCAACCTTTTTGGAGAGACCTAAGTGCAAAAAGTATAAATTTCACTCGTAACTTGAAATCTGCTTGAACGTGATGGTACCCTATACATGGAAGTTGGTTTTTCCATGTAAATAACATAGTATTTATCAAAAAAATATCACAAGAATAAATTTGTAAGTTTTCCGATTTACGTTTCATAATTCTGTGTAACCATTTCTAAGTTACTTCTGAACAATGACAAGTGCTTTGAAACATTCCACCCAAAATTTCACCTATTTATTATTTCTAAATTTATGAAAGAATAACAAAAATCACGTATTTTGGAGCAATGGATTATCGGGTAAAACAATTTTGCGCCAAATTTTAAATTTTCAAGATTGTGTGGAAGTAATCAATTTTGAGTTTCGTGGCTTTTTCCATTTACCCAAGCATGCCCAAATAGAAAAGTTTTGCTATGGTTTAGTTTTGGATTATAGGGTAATACAATTTTGGGCCATGGTTTAGTTTTTCAACATTGTGTAGAAGTAATCAATTTTTAGATTCGATGACTTTCCATTCACCCGCAAATGACAAAATTGCAATTGTATATTATTGAAATGAATTTTGATGTAGTTAATTTTGTGATTTGGCAGTTTCAACTTTTTTAGAGAGACCTAAGTGCAAAAAGTATAAATTTCACTCGTAATTTGAAATCCGCTTAAATGTGATGGTGCCCTATACATCCAAGTTGTTTTTTCCAAGTCAATAACATATTATTTATCAAAAAATATCACAAGAATATATTTGTAATTTTTCCGATTTACATTTCATAATTCTGTGTAACCATTTCTAAGTTACTTCTGAACAATTACAAGCGCTTTGAAACATTCCGCCATAAATTTCACCTATTTATTATTTCTAAATTTATGAAAGAATAATAAAAATTACGTATTTTGGAGCAATGGATTATAGGGTAAAACAATATTGTGCCAAATTGTAAATTTTTAAGTTTGTGTAGAAGTAATCAATTTTGAGTTTCGTGGCTTTTTCCGTTTACCCAAGCATGCCCAAATAGCAAAATTGAAATTGTATATTATTTATTTGAATTTTAATAGTTTCTATTTCGTGTTTCGACGATTCCAACTTTTTTGAGGGACCTAAGTGCAAAAATATAAAACTCACTTGTAACTCCAAATTGAAATCTGCTCAAACGTGCTGGTACCCTGTACACCCAAGTTGTATATTCCAAGTCATATCATAGTATTTATCAGTAAACATTCACAAGAATATATTTGTAATCTTTTTAAATATACCTTTCTTACTTGTATGTAACAAACTCTAATTTACTCAAGAATTTGTACTAGCGCTTTGCAACATTTCACCAAATAATTCACCTATTAATTATTTTTAAATTTATTCAAGAATAACAAAAATCATGTATTTTGGAGCAATGGATAATAGGGTAACACAATTTTGGGCCATGGTTTACTTTTTCAACACTGTGTAGAAGTAATCAATTTTTAGATTCGATGACTTTCCATTCACCCACGAATGACAAAATAGAAAAATTGCAATAGCATATTATTGAAATGAATTTTGATGTAATTAATTTTGTGATTTGATAGTGTCAACTCTATTTGAGAGACCGAAGTGCAAAAAGTATAAATTTCACTCGTAACTTGAAATCCGCTTAAACGTGATGGTGCCCTATACATCCAAGTTGTTTTTTCGAATTCAATAACATAGTATTTATCAAAAAATATCACAAGAATATATTTGTAATTTTTTCGATTTACGTTACATAATTCTGTGTAACCATTTCTAAGTTACTTCTGAACAATTACAAGCGCTTTGAAACATTCCACCAAAAATTTCCCCAATTTATTATTTCTAAATTTATGAAAGAATAAAAAAATCACGTATTTTGGAGCAATGGATTATAGGGTAAAACAATTTTGCGCCAAATTGTAAATTTTCAAGATTGTGCAGAAGTAATCAATTTTGAGTTTCGTGGCCTTTTCCGTTTACCCAAGCATGCCCAAATAGAAAATTTTAAATTGTATATTATTTATTTGAATTTTGATAGTTCCTATTTCGTGATTCGACAGTTCCAACTTTCTTGAGGGAAATAAGTGCAAAATTATAAAACTTCACTTGTAACTCCAAATTGAAATCTGCTCAAACGTGCTGGTACCCTATACACCCCAGTTGTATATTCCAAGTTCATATCATAGTATTTATCAATGAACATTCACAAGAATATATTTGTAATCTTTTTAAATATACCTTTCTTACTTGTATGTAACAAACTCTAATTTACTCAAGAATTTGTACTAGCGCTTTGCAACACTTGACCAAAAAATTCACCTATTAAGTATTTTTAAATTTATTCAAGAATAACAAAAATCATGTATTTTGGAGCAATGGATTTTAGGGTAACACAATTTTGGGCCATGGTTTAGTTCTTCAACATTGTGTAGAAGTAATCAAATTTTAGATTCGATGACTTTCCATTCACCCGCGAATGACAAAATTGCAAAATTGCAATTGTATATTATTGAAATGAATTTTGATGTAGTTAATTTTGTGATTTAGCAGTTTCAACTTTTTTGGAGAGACCTAAGTGCAAAAAGTATAAATTTCACTCGTAACTTGAAATCCGCTTGAACGTGATGGTGCCCTATACATCCAAGTTGGTTTTTCCAAGCCAATAACATAGTATTTATCAAAAAATATTACAAGAATATTTCTGTAATTATTCCGAATTACGTTTCATAATTCCGTGTAACCATTTCTAAGTTACTTCTGAACAATTACAAGCGCTTTGAAACATTCCACCATAAATTTCCCCAATTTATTATTTCTAAATTTATGAAAGAATAACAAAAATCACGTATTTTGGAGCAATGGATTATAGGGTAAAACAATTTTGCGCCAAATTGTAAATTTTCAAGATTGTGCAGAAGTAATCAATTTTGAGTTTCGTGGCCTTTTCCGTTTACCCAAGCATGCCCAAATAGAAAATTTTAAATTGTATATTATTTATTTGAATTTTGATAGTTCCTATTTCGTGATTCGACAGTTCCAACTTTCTTGAGGGAAATAAGTGCAAAATTATAAAACTTCACTTGCAACTCCAAATTGAAATCTGCTCAAACGTGCTGGTACCCTATACACCCCAGTTGTATATTCCAAGTCCATATCATAGTATTTATCAATGAACATTCACAAGAATATATTTGTAATCTTTTTAAATATACCTTTCTTACTTGTATGTAACAAACTCTAATTTACTCAAGAATTTGTACTAGCGCTTTGCAACATTTCACCAAAAAATTCACCTATTAAGTATTTTTAAATTTATTCAAGAATAACAAAAATCATTGATTTTGGAGCAACGGATTATAGGGTAACACAATTTTGGGCCATGGTTTAGTTTTTCAACACTGTGTAGAAGTAATCAATTTTTAGATTCGATGACTTTCCATTCACCCACGAATGACAAAATTGCAAAATTGCAATTTTATATTATTGAAATGAATTTTGATGTAGTTAATTTTGTGATTTGAAAGTTTCAACTTTTTTGGAGAGACCTAAGTGCAAAAAGTATAAATTTCACTCGTAACTTGAAATCTTCTTGAACGTGATGGTACCCTATACATGGAAGTTGGTTTTTCCAAGTAAATAACATAGTATTTATCAAAAAATATCACAAGAATAAATTTGTATGTTTTCCAATTTACGTTTCATAATTCCGTGTAATCATTTCTAAGTTACTTCTGAACAATTACATGCACTTTGAAACATTCCACCCAAAATTTCACCTATTTATTATTTCTAAATTTATGAAAGAATAACAAAAATCACGAATTTTGGAGCAATGGATTATAGAGTAAAACAATTTTGCGCCAAATTGTAAATTTTCAAGATTGCGTAGAAGTAATCAATTTTGGGTTTCGTGGCTTTTTCCATTTACCCAAGCATGCCCAAATAGAAAAATTTTAATTGTATATTATTTATTTGAATTTTGATAGATCCTATTTCTTGATTCGACAATTCCAACTTTCTTGAGGGACCTAAGTGCAAAAATATAAAACTTCACTTGTAACTCCAAATTGAAATCTGCTCAAACGTGCTGGAACCCTATACACCCAAGTTGTATATTCCAAGTCCATATCATAGTATTTATCAGTAAACATTCACAAGAATATATTTGTAATCTTTTTAAATATACCTTTCTTACTTGTATGTAACAAACTCTAATTTACTAAAGAATTTGTACTAGCGCTTTGCAACATTTCACCAAATAATTCACCTATTAATTATTTTTAAATTTATTCAAGAATAACAAAAATCATGTATTTTGGAGCAATGGATTATAGGGTAGCACAATTTTGGGCCGTGGTTTAGTTTTTCAACATTGTGTAGAAGTAATCAATTTTTAGATTCGATGACTTTCCATTCACCCACGAATGACAAAATTGCAAAATTGCAATGGTATATTATTGAAATGAATTTTGATGTAGTTAATTTTGTGATTTGGTAGTTTCAACTTTTTTAGAGAGACCTAAGTGCAAAAAGTATAAATTTCACTCGTAACTTGAAATCCGCTTGAACGTGATGGTGCCCTATACATCCAAGTTGGTTTTTCCAAGTCAATAACATAGTATTTATCAAAAAATATTACAAGAATATTTCTGTAATTATTCCGAATTACGTTTCATAATTCCGTGTAACCATTTCTAAGTTACTTCTGAACAATTACAAGCACTTTGAAACATTCCACCATAAATTTCCCCAATTTATTATTTCTAAATTTATGAAAGAATAACAAAAATCACGTATTTTGGAGCAATGGATTATAGGGTAAAACAATTTTGCGCCAAATTGTAAATTTTCAAGATTGTGCAGAAGTAATCAATTTTGAGTTTCGTGGCCTTTTCCGTTTACCCAAGCATGCCCAAATAGAAAATTTTAAATTGTATATTATTTATTTGAATTTTGATAGTTCCTATTTCGTGATTCGACAGTTCCAACTTTCTTGAGGGAAATAAGTGCAAAATTATAAAACTTCACTTGCAACTCCAAATTGAAATCTGCTCAAACGTGCTGGTACCCTATACACCCCAGTTGTATATTCCAAGTCCATATCATAGTATTTATCAATGAACATTCACAAGAATATATTTGTAATCTTTTTAAATATACCTTTCTTACTTGTATGTAACAAACTCTAATTTACTCAAGAATTTGTACTAGCGCTTTGCAACATTTCACCAAAAAATTCACCTATTAAGTATTTTTAAATTTATTCAAGAATAACAAAAATCATTGATTTTGGAGCAACGGATTATAGGGTAACACAATTTTGGGCCATGGTTTAGTTTTTCAACACTGTGTAGAAGTAATCAATTTTTAGATTCGATGACTTTCCATTCACCCACGAATGACAAAATTGCAAAATTGCAATTTTATATTATTGAAATGAATTTTGATGTAGTTAATTTTGTGATTTGGCTGATATGAATCTCCTTGCGAAGACTCACGATTTGCGGAATTATATCTTTGATCTAGTGAAGGGATCTGCAAACCCGCACTATCTCGCACGAAATTCAGGAGTCTAGCCCTCGGGGTACGCCTAACTTCGACTTGCTCTCTAACTAACCCTCAGGATTAGATTACAAGGTTTATTGATACTTAACTAGCCCTCGGGGTTAAGCAACAATGGAATAGCTCGCAAGCAAAGAGTATTAACTCAAAAGGTTGTATATTTGATTGATGAAAGGTTCTAATTTTCGTCCATAAGGCCTCCCTATTTATAGGGTTACAATCTTGCCTCAAACCCTAATCACAAATGGAATCTGAATCGACTTATGGCACCTTTAAGAAGCTAAAACCATATCTAACTAAAATACCTAAAATAAATGGTAATCTAAGGTAATCAGGTTGAATTCTTGAAGAAGTAACCTTGAAGAATATTACCTTATCTAATCTTACCGAATATAATTCTAATCAGAATAAAACTGAATATACTAAACCTTAATGGACTGTATTTTCAAAATTCAGCTCTTCAAAGCCCACATGGCCGAGCTATCAGTCCAATAAACCCAAAATGACATTATTTTATAGTGATCAGACTACCTCATTAAAAACCCAGTGGGAAAAAAGAGTATAGTGTTCTTCATGATGTCTTCAGTTCGTCGATAGTCTTGAATAATGAATCCAAGATGTCGATGGTGACTCCTTCTTCAATTCTTCATCATAAAGGCGATCAATCAAAGCATTTAAAGAAGCATCCCTAAGCTTAGTTCTTGACCTAGTCATTGGCCCTGCCATGTCACTTAGAGGATCTCGAACATATCCTTTAAATGTTTAATCAAGTCGTGGAATATCTTCATTTATGGTGGTAGTCGTCTTGGCATCTCCATCATTCCCTCCGTGGTCGAAAGGTTTTGCCCTCGAAACTGAATCGTCTTCAAATGTAAATGGAGATAAATCAGCAACTTTGAAGGTCGCACTAACACCATAATGTTCTGGTAACTCAATCTTGTAAGCATTGTCGTTCACACGATCCAACACTCTAAAAGGACCATCTCCACGTGAACTCAACTTAAATTTCCAAGCATTTGGAAACCTCTCTTTCCGCAGATGAACCCAAACATAATCTCCCACGTTGAACCTCATCAACTTACGGATTTGATTAGCTTTATCAGCATTCTGTACATCAAAGCATTTGATATTCGTATCATTCCCTCCCGGATCGAAAAGTTTCGTCCTCGAAACGGGAAGCATATAACCTGTAAATACATCCTTGAATTCCTGGAACAACTTAACAAACCGTGAAAACATATCTACAGGAATATCTTCTTTGGAATAGTAACTTTCTTTAAAGGACATTATAAGAACAAAAGAATGATTAGTCAAAGATTGATTCACATCTCTTATTGAAGCATAAAACGATTTATCAGAATTAGTAGAGAGTTCATACCTCATCATATAAATAGAAAGTAAAGGACTAAGATGTGAAGACAAGGATTTATGCGACTTTTCATAATCATTCTGCAACTTACCTGTCTTACCTACCTTAGGATCGACCTGGAACTCGTCTTTGGCGACATTTATTATCTTTTTGGTGTAATTGAAACTATTTTGGTCGAAATTACTTGCTCCTTGTGGGGGAGTACTTTCAGCAACATCTATGGAATATGCCTCAAAAACATCTTGTGTTTCAGGGCCTTTCTCACCTCTGTAAAAAATGATAATTTCATCATCTATTTGTTCTTCTTCGGTGTTATACCGTGCAGCATATCATCATCTTCCTCCTCCTTCATTATTGTTAGAATTCGTTCATGGGGACAATTATTGTGAACATGTCCTCGTTCATTACAATGAAAACATGAAGGAGTGTTAGAAGAAACTATATCTGACAAAGTAGAAATTAATTTACCTGTATCTTGGCTAAGAGACTGATTGGTTGCGATCATTCTTTGATCAGTTGGTTCTAATGGTGGATTTGAGTAGGTTTTGGTTGAATTAAGGTTTCTTTGGCCACCCAAGTTCAAATTGCTACAACCCCTGGTCGAACTTGGGCTTCTGAAATCAGAGAATTGCCTTTGACTGTCATAGCCAATATTAGAGCTTTCACTAGGCCTTAGTGTTGACTCAACCAACCTGGCATTGAACAATAAATCTTGCATGGAAACATAATACTGGAGCTTAATCGGAACTTGGAGATTTTCTCTTAGACCTTCAATAAACTGATTCTTTATAAAGTCATCATCTTCTTTCATGCCAACTTTTCTCATAGCTAATTCAAGATCTTGCCAGTATTCATCTACACTGCGATTTCCTTGCTTCATATTGCTGAGATATGAATGTTGCTCCATCAAATATGTTCGTGGAACATGATGTAATCGAAGCTTGGTTTTCAATCTCTCCCAGGTGGAGATAGGTTTTTTACCAACAAGCTGTCTTGATTCTTTCAAATCCTCCCACCATTCTGTGGCATAATGGGTGAAAGAATACTGTACGATCTTGATCTTCTCTTTCTCACGGTAGTTGTAAAGATCAAATAGGTTCTCGATCTGCCTCTCCCAATCCAAGTATTTCACAGGATTGTGTCGACCATCAAATCTAGGAATACCATACTTCAAACCTTTGATGTCACAAGCAGATTCAACTTGTCTTGTAGAACGAGGTGTCGTTGGATTTGTTAACTCATCTACCTTCCTTGACAATCTCTGAACCTCGTTCATTATGGCATTTATGACATTCATGGAATTCGTTTTAGGTTTATTGTTAGGATTGCCAACAAATGGCGGGACGAATGGATCGCCCGCCATCCCTGCTAAGAAGAAACAAACCGTCAGGAATAAATGTCCCCCCTTCCCCTTTTTAAGTAAGGTCACTCACCAAGTGTATAACACTCACAACTCACAAGGCGAAGGCTAATGCGAGGGAAACTGATCAATTCACCGCAATTCAAAGCAAACTATGGAGATGAGTACTGCAGAATTTATTTCAAAATTTAAAAATATATAAACTCAAAATTTGGCTCTACGATCTGGAATTCCAAAATCTACAAAGAATAAGGAACAAAACACAATTTGAATGGCACAAATCGGAGCTGTATTGAATGAATTATGACCAAAACAAGATTGCTTTATATAGGCGACAAATAGGTTCCGAAAATTCAAAAACAAATTGGAATAGGGATTTAAATCCAAATCACTTGTGGAAAAGGATTTTAATGACTTACTTGTCCCCCAAGTCAAAAATTCAGATCAAAACCCCTCTCACAATTGGCGTTTATTTCCTTTTTCTCTTCCGGATTTTGACTTTTCTTTTCCTTTTTCAAACCGGATTCCTTTTTCTTTCCTTTTTTTCTTTTCAGCCACAATTATTTTTTTTTTTATTTTTTTGTACTATAAAAATCACAAATATAATGTGATTCTCCAAGAAAATTTTCGGCCACAATTACCAATTTATTTTTGGAAATTGCAAATCTGCCCCAAATTTCAGATTTCAAATCCTGAATTCCGATTTTGAAACCCCAAATCTGCTACCTTTTGTTTTTGATTTTCGAAAATTTTTGGAACAAGAATCGCCTATACAAAGCTTGGAATAAGAAAACTACGACAACTTCCTCTTGATTCCAATGAACTTCGAGGTATTCAAGATCGTAAGGATCAAGAATATAACACTATATATATGGAAAACGACACAGGACACTTTTTTTTTGAATAAGGTGTAATCAAGAATCAAAGAACAATTCTAGATCACGGAATCAAAGAACGATAAAGAAAACAAATAGGATTATGAGCATGCAATAATTTTCAGAAGAGTTGACGAAAATATCACAAGCACATAAACTGTTTAAGCTACTTAAAACTACGAAACTGACTGGGAGGTGAAGGCGGATAATTCTTGTTAACGCTCAGACCCTTCGACGTCCTCCTGACTCGATTGATGAAGGTGAAGGCGGATAGTAATACCGAAGTATTCTAACTCTCAGACCCTTCGACGTCCTTCGACACTAGATTCAACCCTCCTGGTAAGAAAGATCAAACAAACACAGTTAAAACACGACACGAAAGAGTATATATATCTATAAATTCGAAAATAAATTAATGCAAACTCGAAACCCCCTTTTTTTTTCTTTTTTTTTCAGCCTCAGTCAATCTTTCGCTTTGCTCTGATACTAACTGATATGAATCTCCTTGCGAAGACTCATGATTTGCGGAATTATATCTTTGATCTAGTGAAGGGATCTGCAAACCCGCACTATCTCGCACGAAATTTAGGAGTCTAGCCCTCGGGGTACGCCTAACTTCGACTTGCTCTCTAACTAGCCCTCAGGATTAGATTACAAGGTTTATTGATACTTAACTAGCCCTCAGGGTTAAGCAACAATGGAATAGCTCGCAAGCAAAGAGTATGAACTCAAAAGGTTGTATATTTGATTGATGAAAGGTTCTAATTTTCGTCCATAAAGCCTCCCTTTTTATAGGGTTACAATCTTGCCTCAAACCCTAATCACAAATGGAATCTGAATCGACTTATGGCACCTTTAAGAAGCTAAAACCATATCTAACTAAAATACCTAAAATAAATGGTAATCTAAGGTAATCAGGTTGAATTCTTCAAGAAGTAACCTTGAAAAATATTACCTAATCTAATCTTACCGAATATAATTCTAATCAGAATAAAACTGAATATACTAAACCTTAATGGACTGTATTTTCGAAATTCAGCTCTTCAAAGCCCACATGGCCGAGCTATCAGTCCAATAAACCCAAAATGACATTATTTTACAGTGATCACACTACCTCATTAAAAACCCAGTGGGAAAAAAAAGTATAGTGTTCTTCATGATGTCTTCAGTTCGTCGATAGTCTTGAATAATGAATCCAAGATGTCGATGGTGACTCCTTCTTCAATTCTTCATCATAAAGGCGATCAATCAAAGCATTTAAAGAAGCATCCCTAAGCTTAGTTCTTGACCTATTCATTGGCCCTGCCATGTCACTTAGAGGATCTCGAACATATCCTTTAAATGTTTGATCAAGTCGTGGAATGTCTTCATTTATGGTGGTAGTCGTCTTGGCATCTCCATCATTCCCTCCGTGGTCGAAAGGTTTTTCCCTCGAAACTGAATCGTCTTCAAATGTAAATGGAGATAAATCAGCAACTTTGAAGGTCGCACTAACACCATAATGATCTGGTAACTCAATCTTGTAAGCATTGTCGTTCAAACGATCCAACACTCTAAAAGGACCATCTCCACGTGAACTCAACTTAGATTTCCGAGCATTTGGAAACCTCTCTTTCTGCAGATGAACCCAAACATAATCTCCCACGTTGAACCTCATTAACTTGCGGATTTGATTAGCTTTATCAGCATTCTGTACATCAAAGCATTTGATATTTGTATCATTCCCTCCCGGATCGAAAAGTTTCGTCCTCGAAACGGGAAGCATATAACCTGTAAAGACATCCTTGAATTCCTGGAACAACTTAACAAACCGTGAAAACATATCTACAGGAATATCTTCTTTGGAATAGTAACTTTCTTTAAAGGACATTATAAGAACAAAAGAATGATTAGTCAAAGATTGATTCACATCTCTTATTGAAGCATAAAACGATTTATCAGAATTAGTAGATAGTTCATACCTCATCATATAAATAGAAAGTAAAGGACTAAGATGTGAAGACAAGGATTTATGCGACTTTTCATAATCATTCTGCAACTTACCTGTCTTACCTACCTTAGGATCGACCTGGAACTCGTCTTTGGCGACATTTATTATCTTTTTGGTGTAATTGAAACTATTTTGGTCGAAATTACTTGCTCCTTGTGGGGGAGTACTTTCAGCAACATCTGTGGAATATGCCTCAAAAACATCTTGTGTTTCAGGACCTTTCTCACCTCTGTAAAAAATGATGATTTCATCATCTATTTGTTCTTCTTCGGTGTCATACCGTGCAGGCATATCATCATCTTCCTCCTCCTCCATTATTGTTAGAATTCGTTCATGGGGACAGTTATTGTGAACATGTCCTCGTTCATTACAATGAAAACATGAAGGAGTGTTAGAAGAAACTATATCTAACAAAGTAGAAATTAATTTACCTGTATCTTGGCTAAGAGACTGATTGGTTGCAATCATTCTTTGATCAGTTGGTTCCAATGGTGGATTTGAGTAGGTTTTGGTTGAATTAAGGTTTCTTTGGCCACCCAAGTTCAAATTGCTACAACCCCTGGTCGAATTTGGGCTTCTGAAATCAGAGAATTGCCTTTGACTGTCATAGCCAATATTAGAGCTTTCACTAGGCCTTAGTGTTGACTCAACCAACCTGGCATTGAACAATAAATCTTGCATGGAAACATAATACTGGAGCTTAATCGGAACTTGGAGATTTTCTCTTAGACCTTCAATAAACTGATTCTTTATAAAGTCATCATCTTCTTTCATGCCAACTCTTCTCATAGCTAATTCAAGATCTTGCCAGTATTCATCTACACTGCGATTTCCTTGCTTCATATTGCTGAGATATGAATGTTGCTCCATCAAATATGTTCGTGGAACATGATGTAATCGAAGCTTGGTTTTCAATCTCTCCCAGGTGGAGATAGGTTTTTTACCAACAAGCTGTCTTGATTCTTTCAAATCCTCCCACCATTCTGTGGCATAATGGGTGAAAGAATACTGTACGATCTTGATCTTCTCTTTCTCACGGTAGTTGTAAAGATCAAATAGGTTCTCGATCTGCCTCTCCCAATCCAAGTATTTCACAGGATTGTGTCGACCATCAAATCTAGGAATACCATACTTCAAACCTTTGATGTCACAAGCAGATTCAACTTGTCTTGTAGAACGAGGTGTCGTTGGATTTGTTAACTCATCTACCTTCCTTGACAATCTCTGAACCTCGTTCATTATGGCATTTATGACATTCATGGAATTCGTTTTAGGTTTATTGTTAGGACTGCCAACAAATGGCGGGACGAATGGATTGTCCGCCATCCCTGCTAAGAAGAAACAAACCGTCAGGAATAAATGTCCCCCCTTCCCCTTTTTAAGTAAGGTCACTCACCAAGTGTATAACACTCACAACTCACAAGGCGAAGGCTAATGCGAGGGAAACTGATCAATTCACCGCAATTCAAAGCAAACTATGGAGATGAGTACTGCAGAATTTATTTCGAAATTTAAAAATATATAAACTCAAAATTTGGCTCTACGATCTGGAATTCCAAAATCTACAAAGAATAAGGAACAAAACACAATTTGAATGGCACAAATCGGAGCTGTATTGAATGAATTATGACCAAAACAAGATTGCTTTATATAGGCGACAAATAGGTTCCGAAAATTCAAAAACAAATTGGAATAGGGATTTAAATCCAAATCACTTGTGGAAAAGGATTTTAATGACTTACTTGTCCCCCAAGTCAAAAATTCAGATCAAAACCCCTCTCACAAATGGCTTTTATTTCCTTTTTCTCTTCCGGATTTTGACTTTTCTTTTCCTTTTTCAAACCGGATTCCTTTTTCTTTCCTTTTTTCTTTTCAGCCACAATTATTTTTTTTTCCTTTTTTTTGTACTATAAAAATCACAAATATAATGTGATTCTCCAAGAAAATTTTCGGCCACAATTACCATTTTTTTTTGGAAATTGCAAATCTACCCCCAAACTTTTGAAAATTGCAAATCTGCCCCAAATTTCAGATTTCAAATCCTGAATTCCGATTTTGAAACCCAAAATCTGCTACCTTTTGTTTTTGATTTTCGAAAATTTTTGGAACAAGAATCACCTATACAAAACTTGGAATAAGAAAACTACGACAACTTCCTCTTGATTCCAATGAACTTCGAGGTATTCAAGATCGTAAGGATCAAGAATATAACACTATATATATGGAAAACGACACAAGACTCTTTTTTTTTTTTTTTGAATAAGGTGTAATCAAGAATCAAAGAACAATTCTAGATCACGGAATCAAAGAACGATAAAGAAAACAAATAGGATTATGAGCATGCAATAATTTTCAGAAGAGTTGACGAAAATATCACAAGCACATAAACTGTTTAAGCTACTTAAAACTACGAAACTGACCGGGAGGTGAAGGCGGATAATTCTTGTTAACGCTCAGACCCTTCGACGTCCTCCTGACTCGATTGATGAAGGTGAAGGCGGATAGTAATACCGAAGTATTCTAACTCTCAGACCCTTCGACGTCCTTCGACACTAGATTCAACCCTCCTGGTAAGAAAGATCAAACAAACACAGTTAAAACATGACACGAAAGAGTATATATATATATAAATTCGAAAATAAATTAATGCAAACTCGAAACCCCCTTTTTTTTTCTTTTTTTTTCAGCCTCAGTCGATCTTTCGCTTTGCTCTGATACTAACTGATATGAATCTCCTTGCGAAGACTCACGATTTGCAGAATTATATCTTTGATCTAGTGAAGGGATCTGCAAACCCGCACTATCTCGCACGAAATTCAGGAGTCTAGCCCTCGGGGTACGCCTAACTTCGACTTGCTCTCTAACTAGCCCTCAGGATTAGATTACAAGGTTTATTGATACTTAACTAGCCCTCAGGGTTAAGCAACAATGGAATAGCTCGCAAGCAAAGAGTATGAACTCAAAAGGTTGTATATTTGATTGATGAAAGGTTCTAATTTTCGTCCATAAGGCCTCCCTTTTTATAGGGTTACAATCTTGCCTCAAACCCTAATCACAAATGGAATCTGAATCGACTTATGGCACCTTTAAGAAGCTAAAACCATATCTAACTAAAATACCTAAAATAAATGGTAATCTAAGGTAATCAGGTTGAATTCTTCAAGAAGTAACCTTGAAAAATATTACCTAATCTAATCTTACCGAATATAATTCTAATCAGAATAAAACTGAATATACTAAACCTTAATGGACTGTATTTTCGAAATTCAGCTCTTCAAAGCCCACATGGCCGAGCTATCAGTCCAATAAACCCAAAATGACATTATTTTACAGTGATCACACTACCTCATTAAAAACCCAGTGGGAAAAAAGAGTATAGTGTTCTTCATGATGTCTTCAGTTCGTCGATAGTCTTGAATAATGAATCCAAGATGTCGATGGTGACTCCTTCTTCAATTCTTCATCATAAAGGCGATCAATCAAAGCATTTAAAGAAGCATCCCTAAGCTTAGTTCTTGACCTATTCATTAGCCCTGCCATGTCACTTAGAGGATCTCGAACATATCCTTTAAATGTTTGATCAAGTCGTGGAATGTCTTCATTTATGGTGGTAGTCGTCTTGGCATCTCCATCATTCCCTCCGTGGTCGAAAAGTTTTGCCCTCGAAACTGAATCGTCTTCAAATGTAAATGGAGATAAATCAGCAACTTTGAAGGTCGCACTAACACCATAATGATCTGGTAACTCAATCTTGTAAGCATTGTCGTTCAAACGATCCAACACTCTAAAAGGACCATCTCCACGTGAACTCAACTTAGATTTCCGAGCATTTGGAAACCTCTCTTTCTGCAGATGAACCCAAACATAATCTCCCACGTTGAACCTCATCAACTTGCGGATTTGATTAGCTTTATCAGCATTCTGTACATCAAAGCATTTGATATTCGTATCATTGGCAGTTTCAACTTTTTTAGAGAGACCTAAGTGCAAAAAGTATAAATTTCACTCATAACTTGAAATCCGCTTAAACGTGATGGTGCCCTGTACATCCAAGTTGTTTTTTCCAAGTCAATAACATAGTATTTATCAAAAAAATATCACAAGAATATACTTGTAATTTTTCCGATTTACGTTTCATAATTCCGTGTAACCATTTCTAAGTTACTTCTGAACAATTACAAGTACTTTGAAACATTCCACCATAAATTTCACCTATTTATTATTTCTAAATTTATGAAAGAATAACAAAAATTACGTATTTTGGAGCAATGGATTATAGGGTAAAACAATTTTGCGCCAAATTGTAAATTTTCAAGATTGTGTAGAATTAATCAATTTTGAGTTTCGTGGCTTTTTCCGTTTACCCAAGCATGCCCAAATAGAAAAATTGAAATTGTATATTATTTATTTGAATTTTGATAGTTCCTATTTCGTGATTCGACAATTCCAACTTTCTTGAGGGACCTAAGTGCAAAAATTTAAAACTTCACTTGTAACTCCAAATTGAAATCTGCTCAAACGTGCTGGTAACCTATACACCCAAGTTGTATATTCCAAGTCCATATCATAGTAGTTATCAGTAAACATTCACAAGAATATATTTGTAATCTTTTTAAATATACCTTTCTTACTTGTATGTAACAAACTCTAATTTACTAAAGAATTTGTACTAGCGCTTTGCAACATTTCACCAAATAATTCACCTATTAAGTATTTTTAAATTTATTCAAGAATAACAAAAATCATGTATTTTGAAGCAATGGATTATAGGGTAACACAATTTTGGGCCATGGTTTAGTTTTTCAACATTGTGTAGAAGTAATCAATTTTTAGATTCGATGACTTTCCATTCACCCACGAATGACAAAATTGCAAAATTGCAAAATTGGAATTGTATATTATTGAAATGAATTTTGATGTAGTTAATTTTGTGATTTGGCAGTTTCAACTTTTTTTAGAGAGACCTAAGTGCAAAAAGTATAAATTTCACTCGTAACTTGAAATCCGCTTAAACGTGATGGTGCCCTATACGTCCAAGTTGTTTTTTCCAAGTCAATAACATAGTATTTATCAAAAAATATCACAAGAATATATTTGTAATTTTTCTGATTTACGTTTCATAATTCTGTGTAACCATTTCTAAGTTACTTCTGAACAATTACAAGCGCTTTGAAACATTCCACCATAAATTTCACCTATTTATTATTTCTAAATTTATGAAAGAATAACAAAAATCACGTATTTTGGGGCAATGGATTATAGGGTAAAACAATTTTGCGCCAAATTATAAATTTTCAAGTTTGTGTAGAAGTAATCAATTTTGAGTTTTGTGGCTTTTTCCGTTTACCCAAGCATGCCCAAATAGCAAAATTGAAATTGTATATTATTTATTTGAATTTTGATAGTTCCTATTTTGTGATTCGACAATTCCAACTTTCTCGAGGGACCTAAGTGCAAAAATATAAAACTTTACTTGTAACTCCAAATTGAAATCTGCTCAAACGTGCTGGTACCCTATACACCCAAGTTGTATATTCCAAGTCCATATCATAGTATTTATCAGTAAACATTCACAAGAATATATTTGTAATCTTTTTAAATATACCTTTCTTACTTGTATGTAACAAACTCTAATTTACTCAAGAATTTGTACTAGCGTTTTGCAACATTTCACCAAATAATTCACCTATTAAGTATTTTTAAATTTATTCAACAATAACAAAAATCATGTATTTTGGAGCAATTGATTATAGGGTAACACAATTTTGGGCCATGGTTTAGTTTTTCAACATTGTGTAGAAGTATTCAATTTTTAGATTAATTTTGATGTAGTTAATTTTGTGATTTGGCTGATATGAATCTCCTTGCGAAGACTCACGATTTGCGGAATTATATCTTTGATCTAGTGAAGGGATCTGCAAACCCGCACTATCTCGCACGAAATTCAGGAGTCTAGCCCTCGGGGTACGCCTAACTTCGACTTGCTCTCTAACTAACCCTCAGGATTAGATTACAAGGTTTATTGATACTTAAGTAGCCCTCGGGGTTAAGCAACAATGGAATAGCTCGCAAGCAAAGAGTATTAACTCAAAAGGTTGTATATTTGATTGATGAAAGGTTCTAATTTTCGTCCATAAGGCCTCCCTATTTATAGGGTTACAATCTTGCCTCAAACCCTAATCACAAATGGAATCTGAATCGACTTATGGCACCTTTAAGAAGCTAGAACCATATCTAACTAAAATACCTAAAATAAATGGTAATCTAAGGTAATCAGGTTGAATTCTTGAAGAAGTAACCTTGAAGAATATTACCTTATCTAATCTTACCGAATATAATTCTAATCAGAATAAAACTGAATATACTAAACCTTAATGGACTGTATTTTTGAAATTCAGCTCTTCAAAGCCCACATGGCCGAGCTATCAGTCCAATAAACCCAAAATGACATTATTTTACAGTGATCACACTACCTCATTAAAAACCCAGTGGGAAAAAAGAGTATAGTGTTCTTCATGATGTCTTCAGTTCGTCGATAGTCTTGAATAATGAATCCAAAATGTCGATGGTGACTCCTTCTTCAATTCTTCATCATAAAGGCGATCAATCAAAGCATTTAAAGAAGCATCCCTAAGCTTAGTTCTTGACCTAGTCATTGGCCCTGCCATGTCACTTAGAGGATCTCGAACATATCCTTTAAATGTTTAATCAAGTCGTGGAATATCTTCATTTATGGTGGTAGTCGTCTTGGCATCTCCATCATTCCCTCCGTGGTCGAAAGGTTTTTCCCTCGAAACTGAATCGTCTTCAAATGTAAATGGAGATAAATCAGCAACTTTGAAGGTCGCACTAACACCATAATGTTCTGGTAACTCAATCTTGCAAGCATTGTCGTTCACACGATCCAACACTCTAAAAGGACCATCTCCACGTGAACTCAACTTAGATTTCCGAGCATTTGGAAACCTCTCTTTCCGCAGATGAACCCAAACATAATCTCCCACGTTGAACCTCATTAACTTGCGGATTTGATTAGCTTTATCAGCATTCTGTACATCAAAGCATTTGATATTTGTATCATTCCCTCCCGGATCGAAAAGTTTCGTCCTCGAAACGGGAAGCATATAACCTGTAAAGACATCCTTGAATTCCTGGAACAACTTAACAAACCGTGAAAACATATCTACAGGAATATCTTCTTTGGAATAGTAACTTTCTTTAAAGGACATTATAAGAACAAAAGAATGATTAGTCAAAGATTGATTCACATCTCTTATTGAAGCATAAAACGATTTATCAGAATTAGTAGATAGTTCATACCTCATCATATAAATAGAAAGTAAAGGACTAAGATGTGAAGACAAGGATTAATGCGACTTTTCATAATCATTCTGCAACTTACCTGTCTTACCTACCTTAGGATCGACCTGGAACTCGTCTTTGGCGACATTTATTATCTTTTTGGTGTAATTGAAACTATTTTGGTCGAAATTACTTGCTCCTTGTGGGGGAGTACTTTCAGCAACATCTGTGGAATATGCCTCAAAAACATCTTGTGTTTCAGGACCTTTCTCACCTCTGTAAAAAATGATGATTTCATCATCTATTTGTTCTTCTTCGGTGTCATACCGTGCAGGCATATCATCATCTTCCTCCTCCTCCATTATTGTTAGAATTCGTTCATGGGGACAGTTATTGTGAACATGTCCTCGTTCATTACAATGAAAACATGAAGGAGTGTTAGAAGAAACTATATCTAACAAAGTAGAAATTAATTTACCTGTATCTTGGCTAAGAGACTGATTGGTTGCAATCATTCTTTGATCAGTTGGTTCCAATGGTGGATTTGAGTAGGTTTTGGTTGAATTAAGGTTTCTTTGGCCACCCAAGTTCAAATTGCTACAACCCCTGGTCGAATTTGGGCTTCTGAAATCAGAGAATTGCCTTTGACTGTCATAGCCAATATTAGAGCTTTCACTAGGCCTTAGTGTTGACTCAACCAACCTGGCATTGAACAATAAATCTTGCATGGAAACATAATACTGGAGCTTAATCGGAACTTGGAGATTTTCTCTTAGACCTTCAATAAACTGATTCTTTATAAAGTCATCATCTTCTTTCATGCCAACTCTTCTCATAGCTAATTCAAGATCTTGCCAGTATTCATCTACACTGCGATTTCCTTGCTTCATATTGCTGAGATATGAATGTTGCTCCATCAAATATGTTCGTGGAACATGATGTAATCGAAGCTTGGTTTTCAATCTCTCCCAGGTGGAGATAGGTTTTTTACCAACAAGCTGTCTTGATTCTTTCAAATCCTCCCACCATTCTGTGGCATAATGGGTGAAAGAATACTGTACGATCTTGATCTTCTCTTTCTCACGGTAGTTGTAAAGATCAAATAGGTTCTCGATCTGCCTCTCCCAATCCAAGTATTTCACAGGATTGTGTCGACCATCAAATCTAGGAATACCATACTTCAAACCTTTGATGTCACAAGCAGATTCAACTTGTCTTGTAGAACGAGGTGTCGTTGGATTTGTTAACTCATCTACCTTCCTTGAAAATCTCTGAACCTCGTTCATTATGGCATTTATGACATTCATGGAATTCGTTTTAGGTTTATTGTTAGGATTGCCAACAAATGGCGGGACGAATGGATTGTCCGCCATCCCTGCTAAGAAGAAACAAACCGTCAGGAATAAATGTCCCCCCTTCCCCTTTTTAAGTAAGGTCACTCACCAAGTGTATAACACTCACAACTCACAAGGTGAAGGCTAATGCGAGGGAAACTGATCAATTCACCGCAATTCAAAGCAAACTATGGAGATGAGTACTGCAGAATTTATTTCGAAATTTAAAAATATATAAACTCAAAATTTGGCTCTACGATCTGGAATTCCAAAATCTACAAAGAATAAGGAACAAAACACAATTTGAATGGCACAAATCGGAGCTGTATTGAATGAATTATGACCAAAACAAGATTGCTTTATATAGGCGACAAATAGGTTCCGAAAATTCAAAAACAAATTGGAATAGGGATTTAAATCCAAATCACTTGTGGAAAAGGATTTTAATGACTTACTTGTCCCCCAAGTCAAAAATTCAGATCAAAACCCCTCTCACAAATGGCTTTTATTTCCTTTTTCTCTTCCGGATTTTGACTTTTCTTTTCCTTTTTCAAACCGGATTCCTTTTTCTTTCCTTTTTTCTTTTCAGCCACAATTATTTTTTTTTCCTTTTTTTTGTACTATAAAAATCACAAATATAATGTGATTCTCCAAGAAAATTTTCGGCCACAATTACCATTTTGTTTTGGAAATTGCAAATCTACCCCCAAACTTTTGAAAATTGCAAATCTGCCCCAAATTTCAGATTTCAAATCCTGAATTCCGATTTTGAAACCCAAAATCTGCTACCTTTTGTTTTTGATTTTCGAAAATTTTTGGAACAAGAATCACCTATACAAAACTTGGAATAAGAAAACTACGACAACTTCCTCTTGATTCCAATGAACTTCGAGGTATTCAAGATCGTAAGGATCAAGAATATAACACTATATATATGGAAAACGACACAAGACTCTTTTTTTTTTTTTGAATAAGGTGTAATCAAGAATCAAAGAACAATTCTAGATCACGGAATCAAAGAACGATAAAGAAAACAAATAGGATTATGAGCATGCAATAATTTTCAGAAGAGTTGACGAAAATATCACAAGCACATAAACTGTTTAAGCTACTTAAAACTACGAAACTGACCGGGAGGTGAAGGCGGATAATTCTTGTTAACGCTCAGACCCTTCGACGTCCTCCTGACTCGATTGATGAAGGTGAAGGCGGATAGTAATACCGAAGTATTCTAACTCTCAGACCCTTCGACGTCCTTCGACACTAGATTCAACCCTCCTGGTAAGAAAGATCAAACAAACACAGTTAAAACACGACACGAAAGAGTATATATATATATAAATTCGAAAATAAATTAATGCAAACTCGAAACCCCCTTTTTTTTTCTTTTTTTTTCAGCCTCAGTCGATCTTTCGCTTTGCTCTGATACTAACTGATATGAATCTCCTTGCGAAGACTCACGATTTGCGGAATTATATCTTTGATCTAGTGAAGGGATCTGCAAACCCGCACTATCTCGCACGAAATTCAGGAGTCTAGCCCTCGGGGTACGCCTAACTTCGACTTGCTCTCTAACTAGCCCTCAGGATTAGATTACAAGGTTTATTGATACTTAACTAGCCCTCAGGGTTAAGCAACAATGGAATAGCTCGCAAGCAAAGAGTATGAACTCAAAAGGTTGTATATTTGATTGATGAAAGGTTCTAATTTTCGTCCATAAGGCCTCCCTTTTTATAGGGTTACAATCTTGCCTCAAACCCTAATCACAAATGGAATCTGAATCGACTTATGGCACCTTTAAGAAGCTAAAACCATATCTAACTAAAATACCTAAAATAAATGGTAATCTAAGGTAATCAGGTTGAATTCTTCAAGAAGTAACCTTGAAAAATATTACCTAATCTAATCTTACCGAATATAATTCTAATCAGAATAAAACTGAATATACTAAACCTTAATGGACTGTATTTTCGAAATTCAGCTCTTCAAAGCCCACATGGCCGAGCTATCAGTCCAATAAACCCAAAATGACATTATTTTACAGTGATCACACTACCTCATTAAAAACCCAGTGGGAAAAAAGAGTATAGTGTTCTTCATGATGTCTTCAGTTCGTCGATAGTCTTGAATAATGAATCCAAGATGTCGATGGTGACTCATTCTTCAATTCTTCATCATAAAGGCGATCAATCAAAGCATTTAAAGAAGCATCCCTAAGCTTAGTTCTTGACCTATTCATTGGCCCTGCCATGTCACTTAGAGGATCTCGAACATATCCTTTAAATGTTTGATCAAGTCGTGGAATGTCTTCATTTATGGTGGTAGTCGTCTTGGCATCTCCATCATTCCCTCCGTGGTCGAAAGGTTTTGCCCTCGAAACTGAATCGTCTTCAAATGTAAATGGAGATAAATCAGCAACTTTGAAGGTCGCACTAACACCATAATGATCTGGTAACTCAATCTTGTAAGCATTGTCGTTCAAACGATCCAACACTCTAAAAGGACCATCTCCACGTGAACTCAACTTAGATTTCTGAGCATTTGGAAACCTCTCTTTCTGCAGATGAACCCAAACATAATCTCCCACGTTGAACCTCATCAACTTGCGGATTTGATTAGCTTTATCAGCATTCTGTACATCAAAGCATTTGATATTCATATCATTGGCAGTTTCAACTTTTTTAGAGAGACCTAAGTGCAAAAAGTATAAATTTCACTCATAACTTGAAATCCGCTTAAACGTGATGGTGCCCTGTACATCCAAGTTGTTTTTTCCAAGTCAATAACATAGTATTTATCAAAAAATATCACAAGAATATACTTGTAATTTTTCCGATTTACGTTTCATAATTCCGTGTAACCATTTCTAAGTTACTTCTGAACAATTACAAGTACTTTGAAACATTCCACCATAAATTTCACCTATTTATTATTTCTAAATTTATGAAAGAATAACAAAAATTACGTATTTTGGAGCAATGGATTATAGGGTAAAACAATTTTGCGCCAAATTGTAAATTTTCAAGATTGTGTAGAATTAATCAATTTTGAGTTTCGTGGCTTTTTCCGTTTACCCAAGCATGCCCATATAGAAAAATTGAAATTGTATATTATTTATTTGAATTTTGATAGTTCCTATTTCGTGATTCGACAATTCCAACTTTCTTGAGGGACCTAAGTGCAAAAATTTAAAACTTCACTTGTAACTCCAAATTGAAATCTGCTCAAACGTGCTGGTAACCTATACACCCAAGTTGTATATTCCAAGTCCATATCATAGTAGTTATCAGTAAACATTCACAAGAATATATTTGTAATCTTTTTAAATATACCTTTCTTACTTGTATGTAACAAACTCTAATTTACTAAAGAATTTGTACTAGCGCTTTGCAACATTTCACCAAATAATTCACCTATTAAGTATTTTTAAATTTATTCAAGAATAACAAAAATCATGTATTTTGGAGCAATGGATTATAGGGTAACACAATTTTGGGCCATGGTTTAGTTTTTCAACATTGTGTAGAAGTAATCAATTTTTAGATTCGATGACTTTCCATTCACCCACGAATGACAAAATTGAAAAATTGCAAAATTGGAATTGTATATTATTGAAATGAATTTTGATGTAGTTAATTTTGTGATTTGGCAGTTTCAACTTTTTTAGAGAGACCTAAGTGCAAAAAGTATAAATTTCACTCGTAACTTGAAATCCGCTTAAACGTGATGGTGCCCTATACGTCCAAGTTGTTTTTTCCAAGTCAATAACATAGTATTTATCAAAAAATATCACAAGAATATGTTTGTAATTTTTCTGATTTACGTTTCATAATTCTGTGTAACCATTTCTAAGTTACTTCTGAACAATTACAAGCGCTTTGAAACATTCCACCATAAATTTCACCTATTTATTATTTCTAAATTTATGAAAGAATAACAAAAATCACGTATTTTGGGGCAATGGATTATAGGGTAAAACAATTTTGCGCCAAATTATATATTTTCAAGTTTGTGTAGAAGTAATCAATTTTGAGTTTTGTGGCTTTTTCCGTTTGCCCAAGCATGCCCAAATAGCAAAATTGAAATTGTATATTATTTATTTGAATTTTGATAGTTCCTATTTTGTGATTCGACAATTCCAACTTTCTCGAGGGACCTAAGTGCAAAAATATAAAAACTTCACTTGTAACTCCAAATTGAAATCTGCTCAAACGTGCTGGTACCCTATACACCCAAGTTGTATATTCCAAGTCCATATCATAGTATTTATCAGTAAACATTCACAAGAATATATTTGTAATCTTTTTAAATATACCTTTCTTACTTGTATGTAACAAACTCTAATTTACTCAAGAATTTGTACTAGCGTTTTGCAACATTTCACCAAATAATTCACCTATTAAGTATTTTTAAATTTATTCAACAATAACAAAAATCATGTATTTTGGAGCAATTGATTATAGGGTAACACAATTTTGGGCCATGGTTTAGTTTTTCAACATTGTGTAGAAGTAATCAATTTTTAGATTCGATGACTTTCCATTCACCCACGAATGACAAAATTGCAACATTGCAATTGTATATTATTGAAATGAATTTTGATGTAGTTAATTTTGTGATTTGGCTGATATGAATCTCCTTGCGAAGACTCACGATTTGCGGAATTATATCTTTGATCTAGTGAAGGGATCTGCAAACCCGCACTATCTCGCACGAAATTCAGGAGTCTAGCCCTCGGGGTACGCCTAACTTCGACTTGCTCTCTAACTAGCCCTCAGGATTAGATTACAAGGTTTATTGATACTTAACTAGCCCTCGGGGTTAAGCAACAATGGAATAGCTCGCAAGCAAAGAGTATTAACTCAAAAGGTTGTATATTTGATTGATGAAAGGTTCTAATTTTCGTCCATAAGGCCTCCCTATTTATAGGGTTACAATCTTGCCTCAAACCCTAATCACAAATGGAATCTGAATCGACTTATGGCACCTTTAAGAAGCTAAAGCCATATCTAACTAAAATACCTAAAATAAATGGTAATCTAAGGTAATCAGGTTGAATTCTTCAAGAAGTAACCTTGAAGAATATTACCTTATCTAATCTTACCGAATATAATTCTAATCAGAATAAAACTGAATATACTAAACCTTAATGGACTGTATTTTCGAAATTCAGCTCTTCAAAGCCCACATGGCCGAGCTATCAGTCCAATAAACCCAAAATGACATTATTTTACAGTGATCACACTATCTCATTAGAAACCCAGTGGGAAAAAAGAGTATAGTGTTCTTCATGATGTCTTCAGTTCGTCGATAGTCTTGAATAATGAATCCAAAATGTCGATGGTGACTCCTTCTTCAATTCTTCATCATAAAGGCGATCAATCAAAGCATTTAAAGAAGCATCCCTAAGCTTAGTTCTTGACCTAGTCATTGCCTTGCCATGTCACTTAGAGGATCTCGAACATATCCTTTAAATGTTTAATCAAGTCATGGAATATCTTCATTTATGGTGGTAGTCGTCTTGGCATCTCCATCATTCCCTCCTTGGTCGAAAGGTTTTTCCCTCGAAACTGAATCGTCTTCAAATGTAAATGGAGATAAATCAGCAACTTTAAAGGTCGCACTAACACCATAATGTTCTGGTAACTCAATCTTGTAAGCATTGTCGTTCACACGATCCAACACTCTAAAAGGACCATCTCCACGTGAACTCAACTTAGATTTCCGAGCATTTGGAAACCTCTCTTTCCGCAGATGAACCCAAACATAATCTCCCACGTTGAACCTCATCAACTTGCGGATTTGATTAGCTTTATCAGCATTCTGTACATCAAAGCATTTGATATTTGTATCATTCCCTCCCGGATCGAAAAGTTTCGTCCTCGAAACGGGAAGCATATAACCTGTAAAGACATCCTTGAATTCCTGGAACAACTTAACAAACCGTGAAAACATATCTACAGGAATATCTTCTTTGGAATAGTAACTTTCTTTAAAGGACATTATAAGAACAAAAGAATGATTAGTCAAAGATTGATTCACATCTCTTATTGAAGCATAAAACGATTTATCAGAATTAGTAGATAGTTCATACCTCATCATATAAATAGAAAGTAAAGGACTAAGATGTGAAGACAAGGATTTATGTGACTTTTCATAATCATTCTGCAACTTACCTGTCTTACCTACCTTAGGATCGACCTGGAACTCGTCTTTGGCGACATTTATTATCTTTTTGGTGTAATTGAAACTATTTTGGTCGAAATTACTTGCTCCTTGTGGGGGAGTACTTTCAGCAACATCTGTGGAATATGCCTCAAAAACATCCTGTGTTTCAGGACCTTTCTCACCTCTGTAAAAACTGATGATTTCATCATCTATTTGTTCTTCTTCGGTGTCATACCGTGCAGGCATATCATCATCTTCCTCCTCCTCCATTATTGTTAGAATTCGTTCATGGGGACAGTTATTGTGAACATGTCCTCGTTCATTGCAATGAAAACATGAAGGAGTGTTAGAAGAAACTATATCTGACAAAGTAGAAATTAATTTACCTGTATCTTGGCTAAGAGACTGATTGGTTGCAATCATTCTTTGATCAGTTGGTTCCAATGGTGGATTTGAGTAGGTTTTGGTTGAATTAAGGTTTCTTTGGCCACCCAAGTTCAAATTGCTACAACCCCTGGTCGAATTTGGGCTTCTGAAATCAGAGAATTGCCTTTGACTGTCATAGCCAATATTAGAGCTTTCACTAGGCCTTAGTGTTGACTCAACCAACCTGGCATTGAACAATAAATCTTGCATGGAAACATAATACTGGAGCTTAATCGGAACTTGGAGATTTTCTCTTAGACCTTCAATAAACTGATTCTTTATAAAGTCATCATCTTCTTTCATGCCAACTCTTCTCATAGCTAATTCAAGATCTTGCCAGTATTCATCTACACTGCGATTTCCTTGCTTCATATTGCTGAGATATGAATGTTGCTCCATCAAATATGTTCGTGGAACATGATGTAATCGAAGCTTGGTTTTCAATCTCTCCCAGGTGGAGATAGGTTTTTTACCAACAAGCTGTCTTGATTCTTTCAAATCCTCCCACAATTCTGTGGCATAATGGGTGAAAGAATACTGTACGATCTTGATCTTCTCTTTCTCACGGTAGTTGTAAAGATCAAATAGGTTCTCGATCTGCCTCTCCCAATCCAAGTATTTCACAGGATTGTGTCGACCATCAAATCTAGGAATACCATACTTCAAACCTTTGATGTCACAAGCAGATTCAACTTGTCTTGTAGACCGAGGTGTCGTTGGATTTGTTAACTCATCTACCTTCCTTGACAATCTCTGAACCTCGTTCATTATGGCATTTATGACATTCATGGAATTCGTTTTAGGTTTATTGTTAGGATTGCCAACAAATGGCGGGACGAATGGATCGTCCGCCATCCCTGCTAAGAAGAAACAAACCGTCAGGAATAAATGTCCCCCCTTCCCCTTTTTAAGTAAGGTCACTCACCAAGTGTATAACACTCACAACTCACAAGGCAAAGGCTAATGCGAGGGAAACTGATCAATTCACCGCAATTCAAAGCAAACTATGGAGATGAGTACTGCAGAATTTTTTTCGAAATTTAAAAATATATAAACTCAAAATTTGGCTCTACGATCTGGAATTCCAAAATCTACAAAGAATAAGGAACAAAACACAATTTGAATGGCACAAATCGGAGCTGTATTGAATGAATTATGACCAAAACAAGATTGCTTTATATAGGCGACAAATAGGTTCCGAAAATTCAAAAACAAATTGGAATAGGGATTTAAATCCAAATCACTTGTGGAAAAGGATTTTAATGACTTACTTTTCCCCCAAGTCAAAAATTCAGATCAAAACCCCTCTCACAAATGGCTTTTATTTCCTTTTTCTCTTCCGGATTTTTGACTTTTCTTTTCCTTTTTCAAACCGGATATCTTTTTCTTTCCTTTTTTCTTTTCAGCCACAATTCTTTTTTTTTCCTTTTTTTGTACTATAAAAATCACAAATATAATGTGATTCTCCATGAAAATTTTCGGCCACAATTACCAATTTTTTTTTGGAAATTGCAAATCTACCCCCAAACTTTTGAAAATTGCAAATCTGCCCCAAATTTCAGATTTCAAATCCTGAATTCCGATTTTGAAACCCAAAATCTGCTACCTTTTGTTTTTGATTTTCGAAAATTTTTGGAACAAGAATCACCTATACAAAACTTGGAATAAGAAAACTACGACAACTTCCTATTGATTCCAATGAACTTCGAGGTATTCAAGATCGTAAGGATCAAGAATATAACACTATATATATGGAAAACGACACAAGACTCTTTTTTTTTTTTTGAATAAGGTGTAATCAAGAATCAAAGAACAATTCTACGAAACTGACCGGGAGGTGAAGGCGGATAATTCTTGTTAACGCTCAGACCCTTCGACGTCCTCCTGACTCGATTGATGAAGGTGAAGGCGGATAGTAATACCGAAGTATTCTAACTCTCAGACCCTTCGACGTCCTTCGACACTAGATTCAACCCTCCTGGTAAGAAAGATCAAACAAACACAGTTAAAACACGACACGAAAGAGCATATATATATAAATTCGAAAATAAATTAATGCAAACTCGAAACCCCCTTTTTTTTTCTTTTTTTTTCAGCCTCAGTCGATCTTTCGCTTTGCTCTGATACTAACTGATATGAATCTCCTTGCGAAGACTCACGATTTGCGGAATTATATCTTTGATCTAGTGAAGGGATCTGCAAACCCGCACTATCTCGCACGAAATTCAGGAGTCTAGCCCTCGGGGTACGCCTAACTTCGACTTGCTCTCTAACTAGCCCTCAGGATTAGATTACAAGGTTTATTGATACTTAACTAGCCCTCAGGGTTAAGCAACAATGGAATAGCTCGCAAGCAAAGAGTATGAACTCAAAAGGTTGTATATTTGATTGATGAAAGGTTCTAATTTTCGTCCATAAGGCCTCCCTTTTTATAGGGTTACAATCTTGCCTCAAACCCTAATCACAAATGGAATCTGAATCGACTTATGGCACCTTTAAGAAGCTAAAACCATATCTAACTAAAATACCTAAAATAAATGGTAATCTAAGGTAATCAGGTTGAATTCTTCAAGAAGTAACCTTGAAAAATATTACCTAATCTAATCTTACCGAATATAATTCTAATCAGAATAAAACTGAATATACTAAACCTTAATGGACTGTATTTTCGAAATTCAGCTCTTCAAAGCCCACATGGCCGAGCTATCAGTCCAATAAACCCAAAATGACATTATTTTACAGTGATCACACTACCTCATTAAAAACCCAGTGGGAAAAAAGAGTATAGTGTTCTTCATGATGTCTTCAGTTCGTCGATAGTCTTGAATAATGAATCCAAGATGTCGATGGTGACTCCTTCTTCAATTCTTCATCATAAAGGCGATCAATCAAAGCATTTAAAGAAGCATCCCTAAGCTTAGTTCTTGACCTATTCATTAGCCCTGCCATGTCACTTAGAGGATCTCGAACATATCCTTTAAATGTTTGATCAAGTCGTGGAATGTCTTCATTTATGGTGGTAGTCGTCTTGGCATCTCCATCATTCCCTCCGTGGTCGAAAAGTTTTGCCCTCGAAACTGAATCGTCTTCAAATGTAAATGGAGATAAATCAACAACTTTGAAGGTCGCACTAACACCATAATGATCTGGTAACTCAATCTTGTAAGCATTGTCGTTCAAACGATCCAACACTCTAAAATGACCATCTCCACGTGAACTCAACTTAGATTTCCGAGCATTTGGAAACCTCTCTTTCTGCAGATGAACCCAAACATAATCTCCCACGTTGAACCTCATCAACTTGCGGATTTGATTAGCTTTATCAGCATTCTGTACATCAAAGCATTTGATATTCGTATCATTGGCAGTTTCAACTTTTTTAGAGAGACCTAAGTGCAAAAAGTATAAATTTCACTCATAACTTGAAATCCGCTTAAACGTGATGGTGCCCTGTACATCCAAGTTGTTTTTTCCAAGTCAATAACATTGTATTTATCAAAAAATATCACAAGAATATACTTGTAATTTTTCCGATTTACGTTTCATAATTCCGTGTAACCATTTCTAAGTTACTTCTGAACAATTACAAGCGCTTTGAAACATTCCACCATAAATTTCACCTATTTATTATTTCTAAATTTATGAAAGAATAACAAAAATTGCGTATTTTGGAGCAGTGGATTATAGGGTAAAACAATTTTGCGCCAAATTGTAAATTTTCAAGATTGTGTAGAATTAATCAATTTTGAGTTTCGTGGCTTTTTCCGTTTACCCAAGCATGCCCAAATAGCAAAATTGAAATTGTATATTATTTATTTGAATTTTGATAGTTCCTATTTCGTGATTCGACAATTCCAACTTTCTTGAGGGACCTAAGTGCAAATTTAAAACTTCACTTGTAACTCCAAATTGAAATCTGCTCAAACGTGCTGGTAACCTATACACCCAAGTTATATATTCCAAGTCCATATCATAGTAGTTATCAGTAAACATTCACAAGAATATATTTGTAATCTTTTTAAATATACCTTTCTTACTTGTATGTAACAAACTCTAATTTACTAAAGAATTTGTACTAGCGCTTTGCAACATTTCACCAAATAATTCACCTATTAAGTATTTTTAAATTTATTCAAGAATAACAAAAATCATGTATTTTGGAGCAATGGATTATAGGGTAACACAATTTTGGGCCATGGTTTAGTTTTTCAACATTGTGTAGAAGTAATCAATTTTTAGATTCGATGACTTTCCATTCACCCACGAATGACAAAATTGCAAAATTGAAAAATTGGAATTGTATATTATTGAAATGAATTTTGATGTAGTTAATTTTGTGATTTGGCAGTTTCAACGTTTTTAGAGAGACCTAAGTGCAAAAAGTATAAATTTCACTCGTAACTTGAAATCCGCTTAAACGTGATGGTGCCCTATACGTCCAAGTTGTTTTTTCCAAGTCAATAACATAGTATTTATCAAAAAATATCACAAGAATATATTTGTAATTTTTCTGATTTACGTTTCATAATTCTGTGTAACCATTTCTAAGTTACTTCTGAACAATTACAAGCGCTTTGAAACATTCCACCATAAATTTCACCTATTTATTATTTCTAAATTTATGAAAGAATAACAAAAATCACGTATTTTGGGGCAATGGATTATAGGGTAAAACAATTTTGCGCCAAATTATAAATTTTCAAGTTTGTGTAGAAGTAATCAATTTTGAGTTTCGTGGCTTTTTCCGTTTACCCAAGCATGCCCAAATAGGAAAATTGAAATTGTATATTATTTATTTGAATTTTGATAGTTCCTATTTTGTGATTCGACAATTCCAACTTTCTCGAGGGACCTAAGTGCAAAAATATAAAACTTCACTTGTAACTCCAAATTGAAATCTGCTCAAACGTGCTGGTACCCTATACACCCAAGTTGTATATTCCAAGTCCATATCATAGTATTTATCAGTAAACATTCACAAGAATATATTTGTAATCTTTTTAAATATACCTTTCTTACTTGTGTGTAACAAACTCTAATTTACTCAAGAATTTTTACTAGCGTTTTGCAACATTTCACCAAATAATTCACCTATTAAGTATTTTTAAATTTATTCAAGAATAACAAAAATCATGTATTTTGGAGCAATGGATTATAGGGTAACACAATTTTGGGCCATGGTTTAGTTTTTCAACATTGTGTAGAAGTAATCAATTTTTAGATTCGATGACTTTCCATTCACCCACGAATGACAAAATTGCAAAATTGCAATTGTATATTATTGAAATAAATTTTGATGTAATTAATTTTGTGATTTGACAATTTCAACTTTTTGGAGAGACCTAATTGCAAAAATTATATATATATTTTTTTAAATAAACCATCCTAGATGGGGGAAATTATATTGGCCTTCCCGAGCCGTAATTAAACAAAATTAAAGAAGCCAAAGGCTAAGTTTCTGTACAGTCTGAGCGTATTGCTCTTGAAGCAACCATAAATTGCTTCCAAAAGAATGAACTAGAGTATTTGGGATGCTATAGGATGAACTCTCGAACTTCTTAGTGAATCGAAATCGAAACACAGGTCAGTCAGAGAGAATAACCATGAGCATATCCTCTAAGTTTTGCAACAAAAAGGAACGAGCAGATTGTGAAGGAAAAGCTGAGATAATTGAGCTTTCATGATGCCCTAATCCAATGTGGATGATCAGGAATGTACATAGCAAGCTCTTCCAAAAGCTTGTTACTTTGAAATCTTCAAGGCTGTGCGTAATGTGTTGAAACGAATAGGAGGCAGATATGCAGCATCGACATCAAAACCTGCATTCAAGAGTGAGAATGAGTAGCATCCGAACTAACAAATCGTAGAGCAGGGGTGCCAATTTGATCTAGTCTCAGTAGCCCCTGTACCGTGTTCGGAAGTTCAGATATGTCAATAAAAGATGAATCGCATTCTAGTTGCAAACAAAGTTTAGCAAGTGTATGAGCCACCAGGTTAGCCTGTCTATATATATGTATGAGATTGATGTCATTAAGTGATTGATGGATCTCATCAGCTAGGGAAAAGCATTTCCAATGACATCGGAGTGGTTCAGTAGAGAAAAGAACCGCAGAAAGACAGTCTGATTCCATATATAGGGGGCCAGTTAAATCATGTGAAATCTGGATGGCAAACTTAATAGCCTTCAATTCAGCTTCCAAAGGTGATAAAGCTATAGTAAATAGAGTGTAAGCTCCCCTAAAAACACCTCTAATGTCTCTAATGATCACTCCAATCCCACACTTCAAAGTATTGCATGACCAAGAGGCATCAACATTAAGCTTAACACCTGATGTAGGCCTAGTCCAAGCAATTTTCCAGATTTTTGGCTTTGGTGAAATTTTAAGAAGTGGTAGAAAGGAATGATCAGCAATACTCACATCCAGAGGAGATGTTATGTGGACCGGATTTGCACTGAAGGAGAAAAAAATCTGATCTCTAATGAGTTGGAGCACAAGGGTGGAGGAAGGCTTAGTAGATTCAAATAAGTATCTGTTTCTCATCTTCCAAATATTCCAAAAAGTGAAGATGGCAGCAGTACAGATCATTATAGCATGTAAAGAAGTTAGAGCTGGCAAAGTGAAGTAGTATGAAATTCTTTCCCAAACCGAAGGGAAGGCTCTATCTTGAATTCCCATGAACTGATGAATAGTTTTCCAAACAGATAGAGAGAAATAACATGTGTTAAAAAAATGCTCTAAAGAATCCTCATGGTTATTGCACATACAGCATTTAGAAGCCAAACAAAACCTTAGTTTCCTGAGTATGTTATCAAAAGGCAGCAGAGAATTCACTACTTTCCACATAAATACAGAGATTTTTTTCTCAAATCTGGGGTTCCAAAGATGTTTAGCAGAGGAAATCAAACCTGAGTGGTTGCTTAGCAAATTATATGTATCTTTGAAGGAGAAATTCCCAGAGATACCTGGCTTCCAAATTAGTCTATTAGCTCTGTGGGGGAAAAGTTTTGACTCCTGCAAAAGATTGATAATGTGAGATGGCAGAAATGGCTCTATTTTTGTGATGAGAAGATCTTTGTTAGTTATGAAAGCAGAGACTGAACATTCAACATCAATATCCACCCTATTATGGTCACACAAATCAATCAGAGAACCTACATCAAGCCAGTTTGAAGTCCAAAAATTACAATCACCTCTCCCTATGATGACTCTAGAATTAGCCTCTGCTCATACATTAACTGAACAAATTCTCTTCCAGTTAGGAGAAGACCTATAAGATTGAGGGAGGGCAGCCAGTAAGTGAGTCCAGAGGGCATCACCTATTTGATACTTCCACCACAATTTAACTGAGCATGCTTTAATTATTGTGCTTATAGACCTGAAGCCTAAGCCATTCTGATCAGTTGGGAGGCACAAATCAGACCACTTTTTCCAAGATCTTTTAGGTTTTAATTCATCCCCCCAAAAAAAATTTACTCATTTTTTTCTCAATGATGGAAATGATCAATTTTTTTGGTTTAATAACTTGCCAGATGTGTTGTGGAATGGCATATATACAAGATTCAATCAAAGTAATTTTCCCACCCATGGATATCCATCTATTTTTCCAATTACCAATCTTATTATCAATAAGTTCAAAGAGTGGTTGAAAGTAAATTTTTTTAGCCACACCAGTAAAGATTGGAACTCCTAAGTAGGTGAAAGGGAAAGAACCCAATTTCATTCCAAGTATCCTTTTAATATGGTTCACTTTATGCTCTGTAGCATGTTTACTTATGAAGATGTCACTCTTGTTATAATTGATAGACTGACCAGTGACTTCCTCAAAGATAGACTGAATAGCCTTTAATCTAACCAAGGTTAAGTTTGTAGCTTTAAAGAAAATGACAGTATCGTCAGCATAAGATAAGTGAGAGATTCTTGGAGGATTACCTGGGAGATCAAAGTAGTCTAGCTTACCCTTGTAAAAAATGTAGGACAGGCTCCTTGAAAAAGACTCAGAAAAAATATTAAACAACAATGGAGATAAAGGATCACCCTGTTTAATGCCTCTAGAAGACTGAAAAAATCCCACTGGCTTACCATTAATAAGAATAGAGAACCAAGCCTGTGACAAGTTTTTCATAACAGTGAAAATAAATTTTGCATGGAAACCAAATTTTGCCAAAATTTTATATAGAAATGACCATCTAACCCTATCAAAGGCCTTTTTGAGATCAAGTTTAATTATACAATTCGGATCTCTTCTCTTTCTGTTAATGAGTCTAACCATTTCCTGTAGATAAATGACATTGTCCGAAATATCCCTACCATGTAAAAAAGCTGTTTGGTTTGGAGAGATAATCTTAGGCATAATAGATTTAAGTCTTTCCATAAGCACTTTGGAGCAAATCTTATTAATCATATTGGAAAGACTTATAGGCCTGTAGTCATCAAATGAGGATGGGGTTTTCTTCTTTGGGATTATGGTGATCTAAGTACTACTTATACCCCTAGGCAGGTTAGATGAAGATTGGAAATCCTGAACAGCTAGGAGAAGATCATGTGCAATTATATCCCAAGATTTCATGTAGAATTTGGCCGTAAAACCATCCGGACCTGGAGAGCTTGATTTATTAAGGCTATACACTATCCTCTTAAGCTCCTCCATAGTGACTGGTTTTAATAGGTTCTCATTATCTTCCTGAGTAACCATCTTGGGTATATGATTGAGAAAATGAGATGTGAATGGAGAACAATCAGTGAGGCAGTCTTCACTGAGTAGATCCTGATAATAACAGATTGCCTCCATCTCCACATCCTGTGTATTTTCCAACCATTGACCATTTCTACCCTTGATTTTTGTGATCCTCAATCTATTGTTCTTATCTTGTACAGATTTATGAAAGAAGGATGTATTATTGTCTCCATCTTGTAGCCATTTTATCTTAGCCTTGTGTTTCCAAAAATTCTTTTGTTCAGACATGGCCTTGACTAATCTAGCCCTAGCCTCCCTAAGGTTAACCAGATTATTAACAGAATCATCCTGATCAGTTAAGGCTTCCTGAGCCTGCAAGGCTAATTCTGCCTGAAGAACATTATCATGAATGTTACCAAAATGCTCTTTGTTCCAGCTTTTTAAGGCTTTCTTAAGTCTAACTAATTTTAAATAAAAAGCTAGCATTCCAGATTTATGCATAGGAGTATCCCAATCCTTCTTAATTACTTCATTAAAATCTTTCCTCTTGTACCATGTATTTAGGAACCTGAAGGGTCTCGGATTGGATGGTATGTCACTTCCTACAGTCAGCAGCAAGGGGTTGTGATCTGAGCTAACTCTATTCAGAATCTGAATTGTAGAGGAAGGAAAAGAAAGAGTCCATGATGCAGTGCACAGTCCTCTATCTAGTCTTTTAACTGTAGGAGATCTTAAACGATTATTAGTCCAAGTAAACAGGTTTCCAACAGTATTGATTTCTTCCAAACCCAGTCCATTAATAAAATCATTAAAATCTCTAATACTTCCAAGTTTTGGAATAGATGGACCTTTGTATTCAGATATTGATGAAATGCAGTTGAAATCTCCAATAAACAAAGATTCAGAATGATTAAGTGAGCTAAGATCAGACCAGAGATCCTTTCTTCCTAATCTGGTTCTCAGACCATATATAAAAAAGACATCCATTGGCTTAATGAGAGTAGAACTAGTTAGGTGAACTCCAAGAAACTGAAGATTATCATTTCTAACTGTCAGAGTTATGCTTGAAGGCCAAAAAATCCAGATCTGACCATTAGTTGCAGAGAAACAGTTATCAAACCTCAACATTTGTCTATATAGTTCACACTGTGAATTGTCATGTTTAGGCTCAATTAAACAAATGAGTTCAAATTTATGTCTGTTGATGAGATTAGAGAGTCTAAGCATAGATGTATCCATTCCTCTAATATTCCAAACCAGCATTTTAATTCTAACAGTTGAACTATTCATAATGAAACATTAGAGGAGCTTTTTGATCTAGTCATTATGGTGTTCTTCTGTGCGAAAAAAGTGTCATTAGGTGGTTTACAATTTTTCATAACAGACTTACCTTTCTTCAACTTACTTGGATCAGAAGATGTGACACTGTGTTCCTGTGATTGATCAGTTCCAGCTTCAGGAGCAGTATTAAAACAGGTGGCTTCTTCTTCAGTGGCAGAGAGTTCAATATGAGTGCCCTCATCTCCAGATGATTCCTCACCAGCTAATGGTAGAAATCTATTGGACCTGTTTTTCTGCTGAGAAAAAATAAATTTTTTTGCTGCAATGATGGAGCTGAAAGGGGAAAAGGATTTACCTCGTTTACTTGGTAGATCATCTTTGGCAAAGACTGACCTAAAAATAGGTGGGGCAGATTGAGGATGCCTATCTTGTGTCCCAAATGATCTAGGTTCAATGGGAAAGGCTCGAGGGGAGGGGGTGGGGATTAATTTTTCAGGTTGAGGAGATAGAGAAATATCTTCTTTCTCTGTCACAACAACCTCTGTGCTGCTGGTTACAATGGTGGGCTTGTCTACATTGCTGGGAGTAGATTTTTGAGGAGGCTCCCCAGATATCTTAGGATCAGCTACCAGGGGGTCAGAGTTAGTTAGAATAGACTCATTTGATTCATGCACTGCATCTAGACTCTGCTGTTTCTTAGGAACATAGATAATTTCTGAGACTGATAGCCCTTTTATTTTTCTGTTATTGAGATCCCTGAACTCTCTGCTCCTAAATTACCAGTCTGATTACTATTTGAGTTCCCTTTTACCTGTCCCATCAAGCCCTTTAAATGGGAGTCAGTTAAATTAATTACAGAATCATTTTTCCTAGCCGAGGATCTCTTAAGCTCCGGATGCAGATAAATACAATGACTGTCCTCATGCCCTATACATTTACAATGTAAACAGTAGGGGGGAATATCCTCAAATTCTAGGGGGAGCTTAACAACATTGAATTCATTTCCATCCTCTTCGATTCCCACTCTAATGCAAGATGGTAATTTCTTTTTTAGATCAATTTCAACACACATTTTCACACAGGAAGGCCTAGATAGAGCCTCAGTAGCAGCATCAACTTTAATAAAATTTCCAATTTGGTTACCCATGATTTCAAGCATAGCTGAATTATAGAAATAGATTGGGACATGAGGAATTGTTACCCATACCGGGACTATGGATGATTCTGCCTCCGGAGAGAAATCAGAAGTCCATTTCAATACCTTCATTTGCGCATTATTGAAAACCCAGTGACCCTTGAGCCAGAACCTCTGGTAGTCTTCTTTTTCCTGGAAGTGAACTAGGACGTGCCGGAAATCGATAGATCCTATTTGAAATTTGCCTTTGAAGCCTACAGAATTAAAAGATTCGTTTAGTTGGACCATAGAAGGCTTTCCTCTAGCAAACTTACCGATCAGAGCATTCCGATAATGGGAGGAGAGAATGTCTGCATCCTTGCGACTGACAAGGCATGAGATTTCTCCTTTGTACTGAATTTTGGGGATGATTTTCGGGTTTGATGGAAGGGAAGCTTGTAGTGGAGGAGGTCGATTAGCAAGCGCTTGAAGGAATGATTTGGTCCCCCCTTGGCTTCGATCGGCTGGCGGGAGAGCCGCCATGGCGGTGGCGAAAGGAAACAGGTGAGAAAGGATATGACCGTTATCAGTTAAGGTGACTGAGAGAGGGAGAGGAGGAAGGTGAAAACGACAGAGAAGTTCGCGTTTTGGTTAAATTGCACCAGATTTTCGCACGTAGCTACAGTGACTAATGTTTAACCTTAGTGCAAAAATTATAAATTTCACTCGTAACTTGAAATCTGCTTGAACGTGATGGTACCCTATACATGGAAGTTGGTTTTTCCAAGTCAATAACATAGTATTTATCAAAAAATATCACAAGAATAAATTTTTAATTTTTCTGATTTACGTTTCATAATTCCGTGTAACCATTTCTAAGTTACTTCTGAACAATTACAAGCGCTTTGAAACATTCCACCATAAATTTCACCTATTTATTATTTCTAAATTTATGAAAGAATAACAAAAATTACGTATTTTGGAGCAATGGATTATAGGGTAAAACAATTTTGCGCCAAATTGGAAATTTTCAAGATTGTGTAGAATTAATCAATTTTGAGTTTCGTGGCTTTTTCCGTTTACCCAAGCATGCCCAAATAGCAAAATTGAAATTGTATATTATTTATTTGAATTTTGATAGTTCCTATTTCGTGATTCGACAATTCCAACTTTCTTGAGGGACCTAAGTGCAAAAATATAAAACTTCACTTGTAACTCCAAATTGAAATCTGCTCAAACGTGCTGGTACCCTATACACCCCAGTTGTATATTCCAAGTCCATATCATAGTATTTATCAGTAAACATTCACAAGAATATATTTGTAATCTTTTTAAATATACCTTTCTTACTTGTATGTAACAAACTCTAATTTACTAAAGAATTTGTACTAGCGCTTTGCAACATTTCACCAAATAATTCACCTATTAAGTATTTTTAAATTTATTCAAGAATAACAAAAATCATGTATTTTGGAGCAATGGATTATAGGGTAACACAATTTTGGGCCATGGTTTAGTTTTTCAACATTGTGTAGAAGTAATCAATTTTTAGATTCGATGACTTTCCATTCACCCACGAATGACAAAATTTCAAAATTGCAAAATTGGAATTGTATATTATTGAAATGAATTTTGATGTAGTTAATTTTGTGATTTGGCAATTTCAACTTTTTTAGAGAGACCTAAGTGCAAAAAGTATAAATTTCACTCGTAACTGGAAATCCGCTTAAACGTGATGGTGCCCTATACATCCAAGTTGTTTTTTCCAAGTCAATAACATAGTATTTATCAAAAAATATTACAACAATATATTTGTAATTTTTCTGATTTACGTTTCATAATTTTGTGTAACCATTTCTAAGTTATTTTTGAACAATTACAAGCGCTTTGAAACATTCCACCCAAAATTTCACCTATTTATTATTTCTAAATTTATGAAAGAATAACAAAAATCACGTATTTTGGAGCAATGGATCATAGGGTAAAACAATTTTGCGCCAAATTGTAAATTTTCAAGATTGTGTAGAAGTAATCAATTTTGAGTTTCGTGGCTTTTTCCGTTTACCCAAGCATGCCCAAATAGAAATTTTCAAATTGTATATTATTTATTTGAATTTTGATAGTTCCTATTTCGTGATTCGACAGTTCCAACTTTCTTGAGGTACCTAAGTGCGAAATTATAAAACTTCACTTGTAACTCCAAATTGAAATATGCTCAAAAGTGCTGGTACCCTATACACCCCAGTTGTATATTTCAAGTCCATATCATAGTATTTATCAATAAACATTCACAAGAATATATTTTTAATGTTTTTAAATATACCTTTCTTACTTGTATGTAACAAACTCTAATTTACTCAAGAATTTGTACTAGCGCTTTGCAACATTTTACCAAAAAATGCACCTATTAAGTATTTTTAAATTTATTCAACAATAACAAAAATCATGTATTTTGGAGCAATGGATTATAGGGTAACATAATTTTGGGCCATGGTTTAGTTTTTCAACATTGTGTAGAAGTAATCAATTTTTAGATTCGATGACTTTCCATTCTCCCACGAATGACAAAATTGCAAAATTGCAATTGTATATTATTGAAATAAATTTTGATGTAATTAATTTTGTGATTTGACAGTTTCAACTTTTTTGGAGAGACCTAAGTGCAAAAATTATAAATTTCAATCGTAACTTGAAATCCGCTTGAACGTGATGGTACCCTATACATGGAAGTTGGTTTTTCCGACTTACGTTTCATAATTCAGTGTAACCATTTCTAAGTTATTTCTGAATAATTACAAGCGCTTTGAAACATTCCACCCAAAGTTTCACCTATTTATTATTTCTAAATTTATGAAAGAATAACAAAAATCACGTATTTTGGAGCAATGAATTATAGGGTAAAACAATTTTGCGCCAGATTTTAAATTTTCTAGATTGTGTAGAAGTAATAAATTTTGAGTTTCGTGGCTCTTTCCGTTTACCCAAGCATGCCAAAATAGAAAAATTGAAATTGTATATTATTTATTTGAATTTTGATAGTTCCTATTTCGTGATTCGACAATTCCAACTTTCCTGATAGACCTAAGTGCAAAAATATAAAACTTCACTTGTAACTCCAAATTGAAATCTGCTCAAACGTGCTGGTACCCTATACACCCAAGTTGTATATTCCAAGTCCATATCATAGTATTTATCAATAAACATTCACAAGAATTTATTTGTAATCTTTTTAAATATATCTTTCTTACTTGTATGTAACAAACTCTAATTTACTCAAGAATTTGTACTAGCGCTTTGCAACATTTCACCAAACAATCCACCTATTAAGTATTTTTAAATTTATTCAAGTATAACAAAAATTATGTATTTTGGAGCAATGGATTATAGGGTAACACAATTTTGGGCCATGGTTTAGTTTTTCAACATCGTGTAGAAGTAATCAATTTTTAGATTTGATGGCTTTCCATTCACCCACGAATGACAAAATTGAAAATTGCAATTGTATATTATTGAAATGAATTTTGATGTAGTTAATTTTGTGATTTGGCAGTTTCAACTTTTTTAGAGAATCCTAAGTGCAAAAAGTATAAATTTCACTCGTAACTTGAAATCCGCTTAAACGTGATGGTGCCCTATACATCTAAGTTGTTTTTTCAAAGTCAATAACATAGTATTCTTCAAAAAATATCACAAGAATATATTTGTAATTTTTCCGATTTACGTTTCATAATTCTGTGTAACCATTTCTAAATTACTTCTGAACAATTACAAGCGATTTGAAACATTCCACCCAAAATTTCACCTATTTATTATTTCTAAATTTATGAAAGAATAAAAAAAATCACGTATTTTGGAGCAATGGATTATAGGGTAAACAATTTTGCGCCAAATTGTAAATTTTCAAGATTGTGTATTAGTAATCAATTTTGAGTTTCGTGGCTTTTTCCGTTTACCCAAGCATGCCCAAATAGAAATTTTGAAATTGTATATTATTTATTTGAATTTTGATATTTCCTATTTCGTGATTCGACAGTTCCAACTTTCTTGAGGTACCTAAGTGGAAAATTATAAAACTTCACTTGTAACTCCAAATTGAAATCTGCTCAAACGTGCTGGTACCCTATACACCCCAGTTGTATATTCCAAGTCCATATCATAGTATTTATCAATAAACATTCACAAGAATATATTTGTAATCTTTTTAAATATATCTTTCTTACTTGTATGTAACAAACTCTAATTTACTCAAGAATTTGTACTAGCGCTTCGCAACACTTCACCAAAAAATTCACCTATTAAGTATTTTTAAATTTATTCAAGAATAACAAAAATCATGTATTTTGGAGCAATGGATTATAGGGTAACACAATTTTGGGCCATGGTTTAGTTTTTCAACATTGTGTAGAAGTAATCAATTTTTAGATTCGATGACTTTCCATTCACCCACGAATGACAAATTTGCAAAATTACAATTATATATTATTGAAATTAATTTTGATGTAACAAATTTTGTGATTTGACAGTTTCAACTTTTTTGGAGAGACCTAAGTGCAAAAATTATAAATTTCACTCTTAACTTGAAATACGCTTAAACGTGATGGTGCCCTATACATCCAAGTTGTTTTTTCCAAATCAATAACATAGTATTTATAAAACAATATCGCAAGAATATATTTGTAATTTTTCCGACTTACGTTTCATAATTCTGTGTAACCATTTCTAAGTTACTTCTGAACAATTACAAGCGCTTTGAAACATTCCACCCAAAATTTCACCTATTTATTATTTCTAAATTTATGAAAGAATAACAAAAATCAGGTATTTTGGAGAAATGGATTATAGGGTAAAACAATTTTGTGGCAAATTGTAAATTTTCAAGACGGTGTAGAAATAATCAATTTTGAGTTTCGTTGCTTTTTCCATTTACCCAAGCATGCCCAAATCGCAAAATTCAAATTGTATATTATTTATTTGAATTTTGATAGTTCCTGTTTCGTGATTTGACAATTCCAACTTTCTTGAGGGACCTAAGTGCAAAAATATAAAACTTCACTTGTAACTCCAAATTGAAATATGCTCAAACGTGCTGATACCCTATACACCCAAGTTGTATATTCCAAGTCCATATCATAGTATTTATCAATAAATATTCACAAGAATATATTTGTAATCTTTTTAAATATACCTTTCTTACTTGTATGTAACAAACTCTAATTTACTCAAGAATTTGTACTAGCGCGTTGCAACATTTCACCAAAAAATTAACCTATTAATTATTTTTAAATTTATTCAAGAATAACAAAAATCATGTATTTTGGAGAAATGGATAATAGGGTAACACAATTTTGCGCCATGGTTTAGTTTTTCAACATTTTGTAGATGTAATCAATTTTTAGATTCGATGACTTTCCATTCACCCACGAATGACAAAATTGCAAAATTGCAATTGTATATTATTGAAATGAATTTTGATGTAATTAATTTTGTGATTTGACAGTTTCAACTTTTTTGGAGAGACCGAAGTGCAAAAAGTATAAATTTCACTCGTAACTTGAAATCCGCTTAAACGTGATGGTGCCCTATACATCCAAGTTATTTTTTCCAAGTCAATAACATAGTATTTATAAAAAAATATTGCAAGAATATATTTGTAATTTTTCCGATTTACGTTTCATAATTCTGTGTAACCATTTCTAAGTTACTTCTGAACAATTACAAGCGCTTTGAAACATTCCACCAAAAATTTCACCTATTCATTATTTCTAAATTTATGAAAGAATAACAAAAATCACGTATTTTGGAGCAATGGATTATAGAGTAAAACAATTTTGCGCTAAATTTTAAATTTTAGAGATTGTGTAGAAGTAATCAATTTTGAGTTTTGTGGCTTTTTACATTTACCCAAGCATGCCCAAATAGAAAAATTGAAATTGTATATTATTTATTTGAATTTTTGTTAGTTCCTATTTCGTGATTCGACAATTCCAACTTTCTTGAGGGACTTAAGTGCAAAAATATAAAACTTCACTTGTAACTCCAAATTGAAATCTGCTCAAACGTGCTGGTACCCTATACACCCAAGTTGTATATTCCAAGTCCATATCATAGTATTTATCAATAAACATTCACAAGAATATATTTGTAATCTTTTCAAATATACCTTTCTTACTTGTTTGTAACAAACTCTAATTTACTCAAGAATTTGTACTAGTTCTTTGCAACATTTCACCAAAAAATTCACCTATTAAGTATTTTTAAATTTATTCAAGAATAACAGAAATCATGTATTTTAGAGAAATGGATTATAGGGTAACACAATTTTGGGCCATGGTTTAGTTTTTCAACATTGTGTAGATGTAATCAATTTTTAGATTCGATGACTTTCCATTCACCCACGAATGACAAATTTACAAAATTGCAATTGTATATTATTGAAATGAATTTTGATGTAATTAATTTTGTGATTTGACAGTTTTAACTTTTTTGGAGAGAATGAAGTGCAAAAAGTATAAATTTCACTCATAACTTGAAATCCGCTTAAACGTGATGGTGCCCTATACATCCAAGTTGTTTTTTCCAAGTCAATAACATAGTATTTATCAAAAAATATCACAAGAATATATTTGTAATTTTTCCGATTTACGTTTCATAATTCTTTGTAACCATTTCTAAGTTACTTCTGAACAATTACAAGCGCTTTGAAACATTCCACCATAAATTTCAATAATAGTGTTCTTTATATTAAATTTGTGTAGAAGTAATCCATTTTGACTTTCGAGGCCTTTCTATTCACCCACACATTCCCAAATTGGAAAACTGCAACTATATGTTAATGAATTAATTTTTGATGTTTTCAATTTGTGATTCGAGAATTCCAACTTTTTTGGGGGGAATTAAGTGCAAAAAGTATAAACTTCATTCATAAATTCAAATTGAAATTTTCTCAAAAGTGATGGTACCCTGTACACCCAAGTTGTGTTTTGCAATTCCATAACATAGTATTTATCAATAAACATGGTGGGACCAAACTGCAAAAAGTAAAAACTACACTCGTAACTCCAAAGTTAAATCCGCTCGAACGTGATGGTACCCTATACACCCAAGTTATATTTTCAGAGTCCATAATATAGTATTTATAAATTAACATGCACAAGAATATATATTTGTAATGTTTTCCGATTTACCTTTCTTACTTGTATGTAACTAAGTTTAAGTTACTCAATAACATGTACTAACGCTTTGCAAAATATCATTGAAATATCAAATATTTAATATTTCTAAATTTATGTAAGAATCATAAAAAATCATGTATTTGGGAGCAATGGATTATAATGTAACACAATATTAGGCCAATGGGTAATTTTTCAAAATTGTGTAGAAGTAATCAATATTGAATTTAAAGTCCCTTCATTCCACCCACACATGCCCAAATTGCATAATTGCAACTGTATATTATTGAATTAAATTTTGATGTTTCAATTTTTTGATTCGACAATTGCCACTTTCTTAGAAGGACATAAGTGGGGGAAAAACTCCACTCATAACTTTAAATTGAAATCCGCTCGAATGTGATGGTACCCTATACACCCAAGTTGTATTTTTCAAGTAATAACATAGTATTTATCAATAAAAATGCACAAGGAAACATTTGTTATCTTTTTCGATTTACCTCCCTTACTTGTATGTAACAAACTCTATGTTTCTCCAGAACATGTATTAGCTCTTTGCAACATTTAAACAAAAAATTCACCTATTTAATATTTCTAAATTTATACAAGAATAACAAATATCATGAATTTTAGAGAAATTGATTATAGGGTAACACAATTTTGGGCCATAGTATAATTTTTCAACATTGTGTAGAAGTAATCAATATTGATTTTCGAGGGCTTTCTGTTCACCCACACATGCCCAAATTGAAAAATTACAAATATATATTATTGAATTGAACTTAGATGTTGCCAATTTCATGATTCAAAAATTCTAACTTTCTTCAAGGGACCTAAGTGCAAATAGTAAAAACTTCACTCGCAACTCCAAATTGAAATCTGCTCGAACGTAATGGTACCCTATACAATCTAGTTTCGTTTTCCAAGTTAATAGCACAGTATTTATCAATACGTGCACAAGAATATATTTGTAATATTTCCCGATTTACCTTTCTTACTTCTATGTAACCAACTCTAAGTTACTGTGGAACATGTACTAGCACAGTGCTATATTTCACCAAAAATGTCATCTATTCATTATTTGCTAAATTTTTGCAAGAATAATAATAATCACGTATTTTGGAGCAATGGATTATAGGGTAATACAATTTTGGGTCATAGTGTACTTTATATTAAATTTGTGTAGAAGTAATCCATTTTGACTTTCGAGGCCTTTCCATTCACCCACACATTCCCAAATTGGAAAACTGCAACTATATGTTATTCAATTAATTTTTGATGTTTTCAATTTGTGATTCGAGAATTCCAACTTTATTGGAGGGAATTGAGTGCAAAAAGTATAAACTTCATAACTCCAATTGAAATTTGCCCGAAAGTGATGGTACCCTGTACACCCAAGTTGTGTTTTGCAATTCCATAACATAGTATTTATCAATAAACATGGTGGGACCAAAATGAAAAAAGTAAAAACTACACTCGTAACTCCAAATTGAACTCTGCTCGAACATGATGGTTCCTTATACACCCAAGTTATATTTTCAGAGTCCATAACATAGTATTTATAAATTAACATGCACAAGAATATATATTTGTATGTTTTCCGATTTACCTTTCTTACTTGTATGTAACTAAGTTTAAGTTACTCAATAACATGTACTAACGCTTTGCAAAATATCATTAAAATATCAAATATTTAATATTTCTAAATTTATGGAAGAATCATAAAAAATCATGTATTTGGGAGCAATGGATTATAATGTAACACAATTTTAGGCCATTGGGTAATTTTTCAAAATTGTGTAGAAGTAATCAATATTGACTTTCAAGTCCCTTCGTTCCACCCACACATGCCCAAATTGCATAATTGCAACTGTATATTATTGAACTGAATTTTGATGTTTCAATTTTGTGATTCGACAATTGGAACTTTCTTGGAAGGACATAAGTGGGGAAAAAACTCCACTCGTAACTTTAAATTGAAATCCACTCGAATGTGATGGTACCATATACACCCAAGTTGTATTTTTCAAGTAATAACTTAGTATTTATCAATAAAAATGCACAAGGAAACATTTGTAATCTTTTTCGGTTTACCTTCCTTACTTGTATGTAACAAACTCTATGTTTCTCCAGAACATGTATTAGCTCTTTGCAACATTTAAACAAAAAATTCACCTATTTAATATTTCTAAATTTATACAAGAATATCAAATATCATGTATTTTAGAGAAATTGATTATAGGGTAACACAATTTTGGGCCATAGTATAATTTTTCAACATTGTGTAGAAGTAATCAATATTGATTTTCGAGGGCTTTCTGTTCACCCACACATGCCCAAATTGAAAAATTACAAATATATATTATTGAATTGAACTTAGATGTTGCCAATTTCATGATTCGAAAATTCCAACTTTCTTCAAGGGACCTAAGTGCAAATAGTAAAAACTTCACTCGCAACTCCAAATTGAAATCTGCTCGAACGTAATGGTACCCTATACAATCTAGTTTCTTTTTCCAAGTTAATAGCATAGTATTTATCAATACGTGCACAAGAATATATTTGTAATATTTTCCGATTTACCTTTCTTAGTTCTATGTAACCAACTCTAAGTTACTGTGGAACATGTACTAGCACAGTGCTATATTTCACCAAAAATGTCATCTATTCATTATTTGCTAAATTTTTGCAAGAATAATAAAAATCACGTATTTTGGAGCAATGGATTATAGGGTAATACAATTTTGGGTCATAGTGTACTTTATATTAAATTTGTGTAGAAGTAATTCATTTTGACTTTCGGGGCCTTTCCATTCACCCACACATTCCCAAATTGGAAAACTGCAACTATATGTTATTCAATTAATTTTTGATGTTTTCAATTTGTGATTCGAGAATTCCAACTTTATTGGAGGGAATTGAGTGCAAAAAGTATGAACTTCATTCATAACTCCAAATTGAAATTTGCCCGAAAGTGATGGTACCTTGTACACCCAAGTTGTGTTTTGCAATTCCATAACATAGTATTTATCAATAAACATGGTGGGGCCAAAATGAAAAAAGTAAAAACTACACTCGTAACTCCAAATTAAAATCCGCACGAACGTGATGGTACCCTATACACCCAAGTTATATTTTAAGAGTCCATAATATAGTATTTATAAATTAACATGCACAAGAATATGTATTTGTAATGTTTTCCGATTTATCTTTCTTACTTGTATGTAACTAAGTTTAAGTTACTCAATAACATGTACTAACGCTTTGCAAAATGTCATTAAAATATCAAATATTTAATATTTCTAAATTTATGGAAGAATCATTAATAATCATGTATTTTGGAGCAATGGATTATAGTGTAACACAATTTTAGGCCATTCGGTAATTTTTCAAAATTATGTAGAAGTAATTAATATTGACTTTCAAGTCCCTTCGTTCCACCCACACATGCCCAAATTGCATAATTGCAACTGTATATTATTGAACTGAATTTTGATGTTTCAATTTTGTGATTCGACAATTGTAACTTTCTTTGAAGGACATAAGTGTGGAAAACACTCCACTCGTAACTTTAAATTGAAATCCACTCGAATGTGATGGTACCCTAGACACCCAAATTGTATTTTTCAAGTAATAACAAAGTATTTATCAATAAAAATGCACAAGGAAACATATGTATTCTTCTTCGATTTACCTTCCTTACTTGTACGTAACAAACTCTAAGTTTCTCTAGAACATGTACTAGCGCTTTGCAACATTTAAACAAAAAATTCACCTATTTAATATTTCTAAATTTATACAAGAATTACAAATATCATGTATTTCAGAGAAATTGATTATAGGGTAACACAATTTTGGGCCATAGTATAATTTTTCAAAATTGTGTTGAAGTAATCAATATTGACTTTTGAGACCTTTCCATTTAACCACACATTCCAAAATTGCAAAACTGCAACTATATGTTATTGAATTAATTTTTGATGTTGTCAATTTTGTGATTCAAGAATTCCAACTTTCTTGGGGGGAATTAAGTGCAAAAAGTATAAACTTCATTCATAACTCCAAATTGAAATTTGTTCGAAAGTGATGGTACCCTGTACACCCAAGTTGTGTTTTGCAATTTCATAACATAGTAAATATCAATAAACATGGTGGGACCAAAATGCAAAAAGTAAAAACTACACTCGTAACTCCAAATTGAAATCTGCTCGAACGTGATGGTTCCCTATACACCCAAGTTATATTTTCAGAGTCCATAACGTAGTATTTATAAATTAACATGCACAAGAATATATATTTGTAATGTTTTCCAATTTACCTTTCTTACTTGTATGTAACTAAGTATAAGTTACTCAACAACATGTACTAATGCTTTGAAAAATATCATTAAATTATCAAATATTTAATATTTCAAAATTTATGCAAGAATCATAAAAAATCATGTATTCAGGAGCAATGGATTATAATGTAACACAATTTCAGGTCATTGGGTAATTTTTCAAAATTGTGTAAAAGTAATCAATATTGTCTTTCAAGTCCCTTCGTTCCACCCACACATGCCCAAATTGCATAATTGCAACTGTATATTATTGAACTGAATTTTGTTGTTTCAATTTTATGATTCGACAATTGTAACTTTCTTGGAAGGACATAAGTGGGGAAAAAACTCCACTCGTAACTTTAAATTGAAATCCACTCGAATGTGATGGTACCTTATACACCCAAGTTGTATTTTTCAAGTAATAACATAGTATTTATCAATAAAAATGCACAAGGAAATATTTGTATTCTTCTTCGATTTACCTTCCTTACTTGTACGTAACAAACTCTAAGTTTCTCTAGAACATGTACTAGCGCTTTGCAACATTTAAACAAAAAATTCACCTATTTAATATTTCTAAATTTATACAAGAATAACAAATATCATGTATTTCAGAGAAATTGATTATAGGGTAACACAATTTTGGACCATAGTATAATTTTTCAACATTGTGTAGAAGTAATCAATATTGATTTTTGAGGGCTTTCTATTCACCCACACATGCCCAAATTGAAAAATTACAACTATATATTATTGAATTGAACTTTGATGTTGCCAATTTCGTGATTCGAAAATTCCAACTGTCTTGGAGGGACCTAAGTGCAAATAGTAAAAACTTCACTTGCAACTCGAAATTGAAATCTGCTTGAACGTGATGGTACCCTATTCACCCGAGTTGTATCTTCCGAGTTAATAACATAGTATTTATCAATAAACATGCACAAGAATATATTTTTAATCTTTTTGGATTTACCTTTCTTACTTCTATGTAACCAACTCTAATTTACTGTAGAACATATACTAGCACTTTGCAATATTTCACCAAAAATTTCACCTATTCATTATTTCTAAATTTATTCAAGAATAATAAAAATCACGTATTTCTGAGCAATGGATTATAGGGTAACACAATTTTGGGCCACAGTGTAATGTTTCAAAATTGTGTAAAATTAATAACTTTTGACTTTTGAGCCCTTTCCCTTTACCCACACATTCCAAAATTGCAAAAATGCAACTATATGTAAATTATTGAATTGAAATTTTATGTTGCACATTTCGTGATTAAAAAATTATAACTTTCTTGGATGGACCTAAGTGCAAAAACTTAAAACTTCACCCGCAACTCCAAATTGAAATATGCTCGAACGTTATTGTACTCTATACAATGTAGTCGTTTTTTCCAAGTTAATAACATAGTATTTATCAATAAACATGCACAAGAAAATATTTGTAATCTTTTCCGATATACCTTTCTTACTTCTATGTAACCAACTCTAAGTTACTGTAGAACATGTACTAGCGCTTTGCAATATTTCACCAAAAACTTCACCTGTTTATTATTTGCTATATTTATGCAAGAATAATAAAAATCACGTATTTTGGAGCAATGGTTTATCGGGTAACACAATTTTGGGCCATAGTGTACTTTTTTTAAAATTTGTGTAGAAGTAATCAATTTTGACTTTCGAGGCCTTTCCATTTACCCACACATTCCTAAATTGCAAAACTGCAACTATATGTTATTGAATTAGTTTTTGATGTTTTCAATTTGTGATTCGAGAATTCCAACTTTCTTGGGGGGAATTAAGTGCAAAAAGTATAAAGTTCATTTATAACTCCAAATTGAAATGTGCTCGAACGTGATGGTACCCTATACACCCAAGTATTGTTTTGCAATTCCATAACATAGTATATATCAATAAAATGGAGAGACCCAAGTGCAAAAAGTAAAAACTTCACTCGTAACTCCAAATTGAAATCCGCTCGAATGTGATGGTACCCTATAAACCCAAGCTATATTTTTAAAATCAATAACATAGTATTTATAAATTAACATGCACAAGAATATATATTTGTAATCTTTTACGATTTACCTTTCTTACTTGTATGTAACTAAGTTTACGTTACTCTATAACATATACTAACGCTTTGCTAAACATCATTAAAATATCAAATATTTAATATTTCTAAATTTATGCAAGAATCATAAAAAATCATGTATTTTGGAGCAATGGATTATAGGGTAACACAATTTTAGGCCATAGTGTAACTTTTCAAGATTGTGTATAAGTAATCAATATTGACATTCAAGTCCCTTCCTTCCACCCACATATGCCCAAATTGCATAATTGCAACTGTATATTATTGAACTGAATTTTGATGTTTTAATTTTGTGATTCGACAATTGTAACTTTCTTAGAAGAACATAAGTGGGAAAAAACTTCACCCGTAACTTTAAATTGAAATCCACTCGAATGTGATGGTACCCCATACACCCAAGTTGTATTTTTCAAATAATAAGATAGTATTTATCAATAAAAAAGCACAAGGAAATATTTGTAATCTTTATCGATTTACCTTTCTTGCTTCTATGTAACAAACTTTAAGTTACTCTAGAACATGTACAAGCACTTTGCAACATTTAAACTAAAAAATTAACCTATTTAATATTTCTAAATTTATACAAGAATAACAAAAATCATGTATTTCGGAGAAATTGATTATAGGGTAAATTTTGGGCCATAGTGTAATTTTTCAAGATTGTGTATAAGTAATCAATATTGACTTTTGAGGCCTTTCTGTTTACCCACACATGCCCAAATTGCAAAATTGCAACTATATATTATTGAATTGAACTTTGATGTTGCTAATTTCGTGATTAAAAAATTCCAACTTTCTTGGAGGGACCTAAGTGCAAAAAGTAAAAACTTCACTCGCAACTCCAAATTGAAATCTGCTCGAATGTGAATGTACCCTATACAATCTAATTGTTTTTTCCAAGTTAAAACATCGTATTTATCAATAAATGTGCACAAGAAAATATTTGTAATCCTTTCCGATATACCTTTCTTACTTCTATGTAACCAATTCTAAGTTACTGTAGAACATGTACTAGCGCTTTGCAATACTTCACAAAAAACTTCACCATTTATTATTTGCTAAATTTATGCAAGCACGTATTTTGAAGCAAAGGATTTAGGGTAACACAATTTTGGGCCATAGTGTACTTTTTAAAATTTGTGTAGAAGTAATCAATTTATACTTTCGAGGCCTTTCCATTCACCCACAAATTCCCAAAATGCAAAACTGCAACTATATGTTATTGAATTAATTTTTGATGTTTTCAATTTGTGATTCGAGAATTCCAACTTTCTTTGGGGGAATTAAGTGCAAAAAGTATAAACTTGATTCATAACTCCAAATTGAAATTTGCTCGAACGTGATGGTACCCTATACATCCAAGTTTTGTTTTGCAATTCCATGACATAGTATATATCAATAAACATGGAGGGACTAAAGTGAAAAAAAATAAAAACTTCACTCGTAACTCCAAATTGAAATTCGCTCGAACGTGATGGTACCCTATACACCCAAGTTATATTTTAAAAGTCCATAATATAGTATTTATAAATTAACAAGCACAAGAATATATATTTGTAATCTTTTCCGATTTACCTTTCTTACTTGTATGTAACTAAGTTTAATTTACTCTATAACATGTAATACCGCTTTGCAAAATATTATTAAAAAAATCAAATATTTAATATTTCTAAATTTATGCAGGAATTACAAAAAATCATGTATTTTGGAACAATGGATTATAAGGTAACACAATTTTAGGCCATAGTGTAATTTTTCAAAATTGTGTATAAATAATCAACATTTACTTTCAAGTCCCTTCCTTCCACCCACACATGCCCAAATTGCAGAATTGCTATTGTATATTATTGAACTGAATTTTGATGTTTCAATTTTGTGATTCGACAATTGCAACTTTCTTAGAAGGACATAAGTGGAAAAAAAACTCCACTCGTAACTTTAAATTGAAATCCACTCGAATGTGATGGTACCCTATACACCCAAGTTGTACTTTTCAAGTAATAACATAGTATTTATCAATAAAAATGCACAAGGAAATATTGGTAATCTTTTTCGATTTACCTTTCTTACTTGTATGTAACAAACTCTAAGTTACTCTAGAACATGTTCTAGCGCTTTGCATTTAAACTAAAAAATTCACCTCTTTAATATTTCTAAATTTAAACAAGAATAACAAAAACCATGTATTTCGAAGAAATTGATTATAGGGTAATACAATTTTAGGCCATAGTGTAATTTTTCAAGACTGTGTAAAAGTAATCAACATTGACTTTCGAGGCCTTTCTATTCACCCACACATGCCAAAATTGCAAAATTGCAACTATATATTATTGAATTGAACTTTGATGTTGCCAATTTCGTGATTCAAAAATTAAAACTTTTTTGGAAGGACCTTAGTGCAAAAAGTATAAACTTCACTCACAACTCCAAATTGAAATATGCTTGAACGTGATGGTACTGGGTACCCTATACAATCTAGTTTCTTTTTCCAAGTTAATAACATTGTATTTATCAATAAACGTGCACAAGAATATATTTGTAATCTTTTCCGATTTACCGTTTTTACTTCTATGTAACCAACTCTAAGTTACTGTAGAACATGTACTAGCACTTTGCAATATTTCACCAAAAAATTTACCTATATAATATTTGTTATAATTTCTGCAAGAATAATAAAAATTACGTATTTTGGAGCAATGGATTATAGGGTAACACAAATTTTGGCCATACTGTACTTTTAAAATTTGTGTAAAAGTAATCAATTTTAACTTTCGAGGCCTTTCCATTCACCCACACATTCCCAAATTGCAAAACTGCAACTATACGTTTTTTAATTAACTTTTGATTTTTTCAATTTGTGATTCGAGAATTCCAACTTTCTTGGGGGGAATTAAGTGCAAAAAGTATAAACTTCATTCATAACTCCAAATTAAAATTTGCTCGAATGTGACGGTACCCTATACACCCAAGTTGTGTTTTGAAATTCCATAACATAGTATATATAAATAAACATGGAGGGACCGTAGTGCAAAAAGCAAAAACTTCACTCGTAACTCCAAATTGAAATCCGCTCGAACGTGATGGAACCCTATACACCTAAGTTATATTTTCAAAGTCCGTAACATCGTATTATAAATTAACATGCACAAGAATATATATTTGTAATCTTTTCCAATTTACCTTTCTTACTTGTATGTAACTAAGTTTAAGTTACTCTATAATATGTACTAACGCTTTGCAAAATATCATTAAAAAATTCCAATATTTAATATTCCTAAATTTATGCAAGAATCATAAAAAAATCATGTATTTTGGAGCAATGGATTATAGGGTAACACAATTTTAGGCCATAGTGTAATTTTTCAAGATTGTGTAGAAGTAATCAATATTGACTTTCAAGTCCCTTCCTTCCACCCACACATTCCCAAATTTCATAATTGCGATTGTATATTATAGAACTGAATTTTGATGTTTCAATTTTGTGATTCGACAATTGCAACTTTCTTTGAAGGACATAAGTGGAAAAAACTCCACTCGTAACTTTAAATTGAAATCCACTCGAATGTGATGGTACCGTATACACCCAAGTTGTATTTTTCAAGTAATAACATATTATTTATCAATAAAAATGCACAAGGAAATATTGGTAATCTTTTTCGATTTACCTATCTTATTTGTATGTAACAAACTCTTAGTTACTCTAGAACATGTTCTAGCGCTTTGCAACATTTAAACTAAAAAATTCATCTATTTAATATTTCTAAATTTAAACAAGAATAACAAGAACCATGTATTTCGGAGAAATTGATTATAGGGTAACACAATTTTGGGCCATGGTGTAATTTTTCAAGATTGTGTAGAAGTAATCATATTGACTTTCGAGGCCTTTCTATTCACCCACACATGCCCAAATTGCAAAATTGCAACTATATATTATTGAATTGAACTTTGATATTTCCAATTTCGTGACTAGAAAATTCCAACTTTCTTGGAGGGACCTAAGTGCATAAAGTAAAAACATCACTCGCAACTCCAAATTGAAATCTTCTCGAACGTGATGGTACCCTATACAATCTAGTTTCTTTTTCCAAGTGAATAACATAGTATTTATTAATAAATGTGCACAAGAACATATTTGTAATCCTTTCCGATTTACCTTTCTTACTTCTATGTAACCAACTCTAAGTTACTGTAGAACATGTACTAGCGCTTTGCAATATTTCACAAAAAACTTCACCTATTTATTATTTTCTTTACTTATGCAAAAATAATAAAAATCACGTATTTTGGAGCAATGGATTATAGGGTAATACAATTTTGGGCCAGAGTGTACTTTTTTCAATTTGTGTGGAAACAATTAATTTTGACTTTCGAGGCCTTTCCATTTACCCACACATTCCCAAATTCCAAAACTGCAACTATATGTTATTGAATTAACTTTTGATTTTTTCAATTTGTGATTCGAGAATTCCTACTTTCTTGGGGGTAATTAAGTGCAAAAAGTATAAACTTCATTCATAACTCCAAATTGAAATTTGCTCGAACGTGATGGTAACCTATACACCCAAGTTGTGTTTTGAAATTCCATAACATAGTATATATCAATAAACATGGAGGGACTGTAGTACAAAAATTAAAATTTTCACTCGTAACTCTAAATTGAAATCCGCTCGAACGTAATGGTACCCTATACACCCATGCTATATTTTCAAAGTCTGTAACATAGTATTAATAAATTAACATTCACAAGAATATATATTTGTAATCTTTTCCAATTTACCTTTCTTACTTGTATGTAACTAAGTTTAAGTTACTCTATAATATGTACAAACGCTTTGCAAAATATCATTAAAAAATTCAAATATTTAATATTTCTAAATTTATGCAAGAATTTTAAAAAAATCATGTATTTTGGAGCAATGGATTATAGGGTAACACAAGTTTAGGCCATAGTGTAATTTTTCAAGATTGTGTAGAAGAAATCAATATTGACTTTCAAATCCCTTCCTTCCACCCACACATGCCCAAATTGCATAATTGCAACTGTATAGGGTTACACAGTGAATTTGGGATCAATGAATTATAGGGTTACATAGTTTTGGGAAATAGTGTAATTTTTCACGGTTGTGTAGAAGTAATGAATATTGTCTTCTGAGGCCTTTCTGTTCACCCACAAATGCCCGAATTGCAACAATGTAACTGTATATTATAGAATTGAACTTTGATGTTGCCAATTTTGTGATTCAACAATTATAAATTTCTTGGAGGGACCTAAGTGCAAAATGTTAAAACTTCACTCGTAACTCTAAATTGAAATTTGCTCGAACGTGATGATACCTTATGCTCCCAACTTATACTTTCAAAGTCCATAACATAGTATTTATCAATAAACATACACAAGAATATATTTGTAATCTTTTCAGAATTTCCTTTCTTACTTGTATGTAACCAACTTTAAGTTGCTCTATAACATGTACTAACGATTTGCAAAATTTCAATAAAAATTCAACTATGTAATATTTCAAAATTTATACAAGAATAAAAAAATCATGTAATTTGGGGCAATGGATTATAGGGTAACACAATTTTTTTAAGCCATAGTGTAATTTTTCAAGATTTTGTAGATGTAACCAATATTGACTTTCATGTCCCTTCCGTTCACCCACACATGTGCAAATTGCACAATCGCAACTGTATATTATTGAATTGAATTTTGATGTTGTAATTTTGTGATTCGACAATTGCTACTTTCTTGGAGGAACGTAAGTGGAAAAAGTAAAAAACTTCACTCGTAACTGCAATAGTGTAATTTTTTAAGATTGTGTAGAAGTAATCAATATTGATTTTTGAGGCATTTCCGTCCACCCACACATTCCCAAATTTCAGATTACAATCGTATATTTTTTAATTGAACTTGGATGTTGTCAATTTAGTGATTCGACAATTCCAAGTTTCTTAGAGGGACTTGTGTGCAAAAAGTAAAAACTTCACTCGTAACATCAAATTGAAATCCTCTCGAATGTGATGGTACCCTATACATCAAAGTTGTATTTTTCGAGCTCATAACATAGTATTAATCAATCAAACAGCACTAGAAAATTTTGGTAATCTTTTTCGATTTACATTTCTTACTTGTACGTAACCAGCTCTAAGTTACTCTAGAACATGTACTAGCGCTTTGCAACATTTCACCAAAAATATTACCTACTTAATATTTCTAAATTTATGCAAGAATAACAAAAATCTTGTATTTTAGATCAATGAATTAGAGGGACCTAAGTGAAAAAAGTAAAAACTTCACTCGTAACTCGAAATTGAAATCAACTCGAACGTAATGGTACCCTTTACACCCAAGTTGTATTTTCCAAGTTCATAACATAGTATTAATCAATAAAATTGCACAAGAAATTATTTGTAATATTTTTCGATTTACATTTCTTACTTGCTTGTAACCAACTCCAACTTACTTTAAAACATGTACTAGCGCTTTGCAATATCTCACCAAAAAATTCACCTATTTAATATTTCTGAATTTATGAAAGAATAATAAAAATCCTGTATTTCGAATCAATGAATTATTGGGTAACAGTGTTTTGGGCCATAGTTTAATTTTTGAAGGTCGGGTAGAAGTAATCGTTATTGACTTTTAAGGCCTTTTCGTTAACCCACACATGACCAAATTGTAAAATTGCAACTGTATATTATAGAATTGAACTTTGATGTTGCCAATTTCGTGATTCGACAATTCTAACTTTGTTGGAGGGACCTAAGTGCAAAAAGTAAAAAACTTAACTCGTAACTCCAAATTTAAAAACGCTCGAACGTGATGTGGGAGGTCATCACCGTACCTCTCAAAGTTAATATTTATAAGCCCTAAATGCTTACTTTCTACAACTAGGTAGATAGTGGCAAATCGGGGTCGTCCAAAGAGAAGAGGGATCTTCCTAAGCGTCTAAGCACAAATGGTTGATACTAGGCTAGGAATAAATATATATACACACACATAAAAGCAAGTAAAAGGGGGGGGTTGGTTGGTTGGTTTCCTAAGTTAAGAAAGATAAAAAGACGAGATAACTAGCAACGTCAAGTGACTATGCTAATCATCAAACAAAACTAAAGAAAAGGGTTTTAAACTACAAAGATAAAATGCCTTGGGGGCAACGGATATCCACTTCCACATCTAATGTAGTTCATCGAATCATTCACACATTCCATCATATAGCATTCAGGACCCAACACTCACACACCCATCTAGCAAGTACCACAACACACACATCACAAGGAGTTCTAAGTTCATGCTCATAGATCTTCATGCAAAGGCGCTACGGAATTCGTCACGTTCCTACACCTAAACAATTCAACCACACAAGCACTCCCTATGCTCAAACAACTCATGATGCACATGCAGTGAAACACACCGTCAAGAATGCATAAACGCCAAATAACAAATGCTTCAAGAATGAATTTAAATCATCTATTCAATACTTCAACTACTTGTCGTGGAGACTAAACTCCTATCCTTCTTAGTTCGTAGTTTGCGAGAGTGAGTTCGACATCTCTCGTCAAACCTCACCAATGACTCCCGAGTCGCGACCACGACTCAAGGTGTCATTGGTGGCATTTAGCACGAAGGACCAACAAGCTTGGCAATGCCTATGACCACTACACCGTGACTAAGCATTAAACCAATTCATGCAATTACACGAGATTGGATGAACGTGCAACGCACATTCATCCACGAGCATATGACACTCTCGTTTGCTACACAAACGAACATGACGAAGAGTTCAACATCAATCACATTCGTCTAGCACATTGTCAACACACTAACACAATCAAAGGCTCTAATTCACACTCATACATTCCTAACAAGAACAGGGGGGAAATTAACCCAAATCCCCCAAACACTAGCTAGCAATTCATACAAGCATTTCATATCATCAAGCTCTCAACAACATCAATGAAATCAACAATTAACATTCAAAGCACAATAAATGCACAATAGCAAAAACATCAAATAGATAGATAAAATGATTCTCAATACATAGAAGTGGAAGCTTCAATCCATAGCTCCCAAGTACAAGAACTACTCTAGAACAACAAAAGACATAATTAAACTACAAAAACTAAGAAAAGAAAGAGAAGAAAACCAAGGGTTTTCAAGCCCTAAAATGCAAGAAGAAGAGGGAAAAAAAACTGTGGAGAAGAGGGAGTGAAGGGGTATTTATAGGGGGAAGAAAAAGGGGAGAAAATGCTGCTACAGGGCTGATTTTAAGCTGTCGTCGCGAGTCGCGACGAGCTTGGTCGCGACTCGCGACCAAATCAGTAACTCAGCCTTGCTGTTTTGTTTTGCTTCCTCCGGGTGAACCGTTGATCCGTTTCGGGAGTTCTTGTAGTCGATTTTATAGTGCTCGAGAAGAGGAATCCAATGGTGCCACTCTTGAAGGCTGATTCTTCTCGGAAAATTCTGAGAATCCCGGACCATCTTTCACCCGTTGCTTTGCTCTCCTTTCTTCATCTCTTCACTTCTTCAAATCTTCACAAAGCTCAAATGTAAAGGTCTTCAAATCTTCAAAGATAAATCTTCAAAGTCTTCAAATCTTCAAAGTCTTCAAACAAATCACCTTGTCACACAAAATCATCTAAAAAGTGATAAAAACATCAAAGCCGCCTTTATCCTTCCTTAGATGATTTCAAGGCAAAATGCCACATGTAGAGCACAAAATTGCACAAAACCTAATCCTAAAAAGCCTAAAATAACCATCTAAAATGGACACATCAAACCTCCCCACACTTAAACCTTACTCGCCCTCGAGTAAGAAAAGATTCAAGCATACGGAGGAAATGGCATATCCACATCCTAAAACCCCTAAAATAACCACACAAAATGGACACATCAAATATCCCCACACTTAGACCTTACTCGCCCTCGAGTAAGAAAAGAACCAAGCACACGGAGTAAATGATATATCCAAAACCTAAACTAATCCCCCAATCAAAGCCTCACAAAAACTCTCAATATCAAAAATCCCAAAATAAAAGCTCACATGAGAATTTTTTCACACACACATCCCCAATCCTAAATCTAACCAAACCTACCACTTATCAATTCACTACCCATAAAATATTTCAAAGCCCAGAATTGATATTCCCATAATCCAATGACACAAAATGAAGCTAAAACCATAGAGGAAGTTTTAAACACATGCTTCACCTAATGCCAATATATCAACCAAAAACGAAGTATAAAGAGATCAAGAATTTCATAACCACACTTCGTTTCCTAACCCACTAAGCTACCCAATCCCAAGAGGTCTATAGATGTTGAGCTACGCGATCCATCCGTGTGACAACCGCAACCTTATGACTCCAACGCCGGCAAATGAGTGAAATCATAGCATTTTTCAATTTCTCTCACTTTCTCTCATTTTGCCTATGAGCTCTTTCGAGTTTTCATCCTAGCCACACATCATGTTTCTTTAGCTCACATCTCACCTTTTTCCGCACATTTTAGCCTCTCATTTTTGCCTAGGCCGCCCTTTAAGGGTTTTCGACCTATCCGGGCCCCCAATGTTGCCTAAGTTGCCCTCTCGGGTTTTCAACTTAGCGGGTTTCTTTTTTCTGTTCTTTTTTTTTTATTTTCTTTTTTCTTTTTGTTTTTCTATATTTTTTTTCTCATGTTTTTCCAATGAAAAGTAGCAAAAAGCATTCCAAAACAATCTAGCATGCATATGAGTCCTCTAACCCCTCCCCACACTTAAAACATTACATTGCCCTCAATGTAAACACGTAAGGCAAGAACAATAAAAATCAAGGTAAGGGAGTTAGAGTGACACCCATTTCTCCGCAAATTCGCCGGTGATATGGCGATATCCAAGTACTTGGATGGTCCCGAGATAGGTTTCGAAACCGGAAGGGTGAGCAAAGATGCCGTAGAAGAACTCACCCCTCGAGAAAAGCATTGTCTCCATGGCGCCGTTTGATCAAGACTACACCACGAAGAACACATTAAACTCACAAGTACATAAGGATATGTAATACTAGGTTTAGCATCAAGAGTTAATAACCATAGTATTTTCAAAGAACAACCAATCAACCCTCAATCACCACTATAAGATTATGCATGAAAAATATCCAACATATATTGACATGTATACAAGCATCATTATAGGATAAGAACTTACGGTCACAATGATGTAGTCGGCATACTACAATCAACAAATGTACTATAAAGATGCAAGAATGTTCATATGCCAATATATGTAGGATGGTGGAAGAAATGAGAGGTATGTGATGTTCTTGGGAGTGTTGGGTGGAGAAGAAGGAAGGATCATGCAATGTTTAAAATCATTTGGAAACTTGGAAGCTTGGAAACTTGAAATCCGGGCTCAAAAAATTTGCAAAAGTTACTGAGCACGTCGCGACTCGCGACGGGGTTGGTCGCGACTCGCGACGAGCCTCGCGAAGTCATCGCGACTCGCGGAAAGGTGAGTCCGGGAGCTCAAAATTTTCTGAGCACGTCGCGACTCGCGACGAAGTTCATTGCGACTCGCGACGGTTCCTCGCGATGTCATCGCGACTCGCGGAAAGGTGAGTCCGGGAGCTCAAAATTTTTCTGATCACGTCGCGACTCGCGACGAAGCTCATCGCGAGTCGCGACGAGCGTCGCTAGGTCATCGCGACTCGCGGAAAGTTGGCACTGGGAGTGATTTTTCTCCCCTGTTCGTCGCGACTCGCGACGAAGCCCATCGCGACTCGCGACGGCAGGGTATCCCAGGCTTAAAATTTTTTTCGTTTTCTTACCAACTGTCCAAGCTTGCTTCCCTCGTTCATTGATCTCGTTCCTTCATCTCCTTCATTGCAATGCACTTCATGTTGCTACAAAATCACAGAAAAACATGCCATAAAAAGAACAAAACACAACAACAACAAAAACAAACTAAGAAACACAAGCTAAGAAACAAAAACTAAAAGAAATGCCGAATTTATTTAACGTCATCGGCACGACGAAGCTCCGTATTTTTAAGGTCGTCGGCACGACCCTAATGTTATCCGTATGGTGAAGGCTTGAAGCTCTTCGCCATGAGCATCCAAAATAAGAGAGGTGGGGGCACAAAACTTTCAAGAGGAAAGTCTTGTGGAGGTGGAGATGGTTCAAAGGGAATTAAGTGGTTAGGGAGCTTGGGATAATCTTTCGGCTCCTCTCTCGTTTCCCTCAAAACTTCCGAAAATATTAGAGTTGGTTCACTAGGTAGGAGAAGGGGTGACAATGCTAATGGATGATGTAGCACTATCACCTCTTTCTCCATTTTTCTATCCTCTACAACCAACTCCTCATCCCTTTCAAACTCAAAATCATTTTTATTGGTGACCTCACTCACCGAATCATCGAGTTCAAGTTGGGGTGGTGTGTTTTCGGAATCACGAGCTTCCATGCGGGCCAATACCTCTAATATGTTCCTCGCATGCCCCTCAATGGCCTCAACACTAGAGGAGAGCTGGGTATCCGGCTCCTCACTAGTAAAGGAGTTCAAGTTTGCTATGGTATTTAAGACATCCTCACGTGTCAAACTTGAACTTCCTTGTTGGGCTTGGTTTTGGGGTATGGTATAGGGTGGTGATGGCCAACTAGGTTGCTCGTAATATTGGTTTTCCGGCTCATTCTCATACCACAAATCCGAACTACCACTCCATTCCGGATTGTAAGAGTCGTGGTATGGATAGCATTCATGAGCTTCTTGCCCTTGAAAACCAATATCTCCTACCTCTTGATAGCACTCTTCATAGTACCCATGGTTTTGGAAACCAAGGGTTCTTTCTCGGTCATCGTGCTGTTCCCACAACAAAGGGCAAGATTCGGTAGGATGGTCGGAATGACACATCCTACAAAACCTTGCTTGTTGAGCCTCTCTTCTCATCATGAGTTCCCTCAAGGTGAGACGCTCCATAAAATTTTTTTTTTTTTCAAAAGTTCGGAATCATAGTGCAAGGATTCTCGATAAAATAAATCACCAAGAACTCAAGCAATACCTACTCCGAACAAAAACAACCACCAAGTAGTGGAGAATAAAAACAACTAGCTAATACACAACCAAATAGACCTAAATACTTAAGAATAAACGCCTCTTCCCCGGCAACGGCGCCAAAATTTGGGAGGTCGTCGCCGTACCTCTCAAAATTAATATTTATAAGCCCTAAATGCTTACTTTCTACAACTAGGTAGATAGTGGCAAATCGGGGTCGTCCAAAGAGAAGAGGGATCTTCCTAAGCGTCTAAGCACAAATGGTTGATACTAGGCTAGGAATAAATATATATACACACACATAAAAGCAAGTAAAAGGGGGGGGGGTTGGTTGGTTGGTTTCCTAAGTTAAGAAAGATAAAAAGACGAGATAACTAGCAACGTCAAGTGACTATGCTAATCATCAAACAAAACTAAAGAAAAGGGTTTTAAACTACAAAGATAAAATGCCTTGGGGGCAACGGATATCCACTTCCACATCTAATGTAGTTCATCGAATCATTCACACATTCCATCATATAGCATTCAGGACCCAACACTCACACACCCATCTAGCAAGTACCACAACACACACATCACAAGGAGTTCTAAGTTCATGCTCATAGATCTTCATGCAAAGGCGCTACGGAATTCGTCACGTTCCTACACCTAAACAATTCAACCACACAAGCACTCCCTATGCTCAAACAACTCATGATGCACATGCAGTGAAACACACCGTCAAGAATGCATAAACGCCAAATAACAAATGCTTCAAGAATGAATTTAAATCATCTATTCAATACTTCAACTACTTGTCGTGGAGACTAAACTCCTATCCTTCTTAGTTCGTAGTTTGCGAGAGTGAGTTCGACATCTCTCGTCAAACCTCACCAATGACTCCCGAGTCGCGACCACGACTCAAGGTGTCATTGGTGGCATTTAGCACGAAGGACCAACAAGCTTGGCAATGCCTATGACCACTACACCGTGACTAAGCATTAAACCAATTCATGCAATTACACGAGATTGGATGAACGTGCAACGCACATTCATCCACGAGCATATGACACTCTCGTTTGCTACACAAACGAACATGACGAAGAGTTCAACATCAATCACATTCGTCTAGCACATTGTCAACACACTAACACAATCAAAGGCTCTAATTCACACTCATACATTCCTAACAAGAACAAGGGGGAAATTAACCCAAATCCCCCAAACACTAGCTACCAATTCATACAAGCATTTCATATCATCAAGCTCTCAACAACATCAATGAAATCAACAATTAACATTCAAAGCACAATAAATGCACAATAGCAAAAACACCAAATAGATAGATAAAATGATTCTCAATACATAGAAGTGGAAGCTTCAATCCATAGCTCCCAAGTACAAGAACTACTCTAGAACAACAAAAGACATAATTAAACTACAAAAACTAAGAAAAGAAAGAGAAGAAAACCAAGGGTTTTCAAGCCCTAAAATGCAAGAAGAAGAAGGAAAAAAAACTGTGGAGAAGAGGGAGTGAAGGGGTATTTATAGGGGGGAGAAAAAGGGGAGAAAACGCTGCTATAGGGCTGATTTTAAGCTGTCGTCGCGAGTCGCGACGAGCTTGGTCGCGACGAGCTTGGTCGCGACTCGCGACCAAATCAGTAACTCAGCCTTGCTGTTTTGTTTTGCTTCCTCCGGGTGAACCGTTGATCCGTTTCGGGAGTTCTTGTAGTCGATTTTATAGTGCTCGAGAAGAGGAATCCAATGGTGCCACTCTTGAAGGCTGATTCTTCTTGGAAAATTCTGAGAATCCCGGACCATCTTTCACCCGTTGCTTTGCTCTCCTTTCTTCATCTCTTCACTTCTTCAAATCTTCACAAAGCTCAAATGTAAAGGTCTTCAAATCTTCAAATCTTCAAAGATAAATCTTCAAAGTCTTCAAATCTTCAAAGTCTTCAAACAAATCACCTTGTCACACAAAATCATCTAAAAAGTGATAAAAACGTCAAAGCCGCCTTTATCCTTCCTTAGATGATTTCAAGGCAAAATGCCACATGTAGAGCACAAAATTGCACAAAACCTAATCCTAAAAAGCCTAAAATAACCATCTAAAATGGACACATCATGATGGTACCCTATACACCCAGGTTGTATTTTCCAAGTACATACCATAGTATATGCCAATAAACATGCACAAGAATATATTTGTAATCTTTTCCGATTTACCTTTCTTACTTCTATATAACCAATTTTAAATTACTCAGGAACATGCACTAGCGCTTTGCTACATTTCACTAAAAAATTCACTTATTTAACATATCTAATTTTATGCAAGAATAAAGAAAATCGTGTATTTCAGATCAATGAATTATAGAGTAATACAGTTTTGGGTCATAGTGTAATTTTTAAGGTTAGGTAGAAGTAATCAATATTGTCTTTCAAGACCTTTCTGTTCACCCATAAATGACCAAATTGCAACAATGCAACAATATATTATAGAATTGAACTTTGATGTTGCCAATTTTGTGATTCAACAATTTTAAAATTCTAGGAGGGACCTAAGTGCAAAAAGTTAAAACTTCACTCGTAACTCCAAATTGAAATCTGCTCGAATGTGATGATACCATATGCTCCCAAGTTATATTTTCGAAGTCCATAATGTAGTATTTATCAATAAACATACACAAGAATATATTTATAATCATTTCTGATTTTCCTTTCTTACTTGTATGTAACCAACTTTAAGTTGCTCTATAACATGTACTAACGATTTGCAAACTTTCATTAAAAAATTCAACAATTTAATATTTCAAAATTTATGCTAGAATAAAAAAAATCATGTATTTTGGAGAAATGGAATATAGGGTAACACAATTTTATGCCATAGTGTAATTTTTCAAGATTGTGTACATGTAACCAATATTGACATTCAAGTCCCTTCCACTCACCCACACATGCGCAAATTGCTTAATAGCAACTATATATTATTGAATTAAATTTTGATATTTCAATTTTGTGATTCGACAATTGCTACTTTCTTGGAGGAACGTAAGTGGAAAAAGCAAAAACTTCACTTGTAACTCCAAATTGAAATCTGCTCAAACGTGATGGTACCCTATACACCCAAGCTGTATTTTCCAAGTTTATAACATAGTATTTATCAATAATAATGCACAAGAAAATATTTTTAATCTTTTTGGATTTACCTTTCTTACTTGTATGTAACAAACTCTAAGTTACTGTAGAACATGTACTAGCGTTTTGCAACATTTCAACGAAAAATTCTCCTATTTAATATTTCTAAATTTATGGAAGAATAGCAAAAGTCATGTATTTCAGAGCAACGGGTTATAGGGTAACACAATTTTTAGCCATAGTGTAATTTTTCAAGATTGTGCAGAAGTAATAAATATTGATTTTTGAAGCCTTTCCGTTCACCCACAAATGCCCAAATTGCAAAATTTCAACTTTATATTATGTAATTGAGCTTTGATGTTGCCAATTTTGTGATTAAAAAATTCCAAGTTTCTTAGAGGGACCTGTGTGCAAAAAGTAAAAACTTCACTCGTAACTCCAAATTGAAATCCGCTCGAACGTGATGGTACCCTATACATCCAAGTTGTATTTTCCGAGCTCATAACATAGTATTTATCAATAAAAATGCACAAGAAAGTATTTGTAATATTTTTTGATTTACATTTCTTACTTGCATGTAACCAACTCCAAGTTACTCTAGAACATGTACTAGCGTTTTGCAACATTTCAACAAAACATTCAACAATTTAATATTTATAAATTTATGCAATAATAAGAAAAATCATGCATTTCAGATCAATGACTTACAGGGTAACACCGTTTTGGGCCATAATTTAATTTTTCAAGGTTAAGTAGAAATAATCAATATTGACTTTCGGGCCTTTTCGTTAACCCACACATGCCCAAATTGTAAAATTGCAACTGTATATTATATAATTGGACTTTGATGATGCCAATTTCATGATTCAACAATTCAAACTTTCTTGGAGGGACCTAAGTGCAAAAAGTAAAACAATTCACTTGTAACTCCAAATTGAAACCCGCTCGAACGTGATGGTACCTTGTACACCTAAGTTGTATATTCCAAGTCCAAAACATAGTATTTATCAATAAATGTGCACAAGAATATATTTGTAATCATTTCCGATTTACCTATCTTACTTCTATGTAACCAACTCTATGTTACTCTGGAAAATGCACTAGCGCTTTGAAACATTTCACAAAAAAAATTCAACTATTTAATATACCTAAATTTATACAAGAATAACAAAAATCATGTATTTCAGATCAATTAATTATAGGATAACACAGATTTGGGACATAGTGTACTTTTTCAAGGTTGTGTAGAAGTAATCAATTTTGACTTTCGAGGTCTTTCCGTTCACCCTCATGTGCCCAAATTGAAAAATTGCAACTGTATATTATACAATTGAACTTTTATGTTGCCAATTTCGTGATTTGACAATTATTACTTTCTTGGAGGGACCTAAGTGCAAAAAGGAAAACTTCAATCGTAACTCCAAATTGAAATCCGCACAAACGTGATGGTACCCTATACACCCAAGTTGTATATTCCGAGTTCATAACATAGTATTTATCAATAAAATTGCACAACAAAAATATTTGTAATCATTTTCGATTTACATTTCTTACTTGCATGTAACCAACTCCAAGTTACTCAAGAACATGTACTAGCGCTTTGCAACATTTCACCAAAAAAAAACTATTTAATATTTCTAAATTTCTTCTAGAATAACAAAAATCATGTATTTCAGGTCAATGAATTATAGGGTAACAAAGTTTTGGGCCACAGTTTAATTTTTCAAGATTGTGTAGAAGTAATCAATATTGACTTTCGAGCACATGCCCAAATTGCATAATTGCAACTGTATATTATAGAATTGAACTTTGATGTTGCCAATTTGTGATTCAACAATTCTAACTTTCTTGGAGGAACCTAAGTGCAAAAAGTAAAAAACTTCACTCGTAACTCCAAATTGAAATCCGCTCAAACGTGTTGGTACCCTATACACCCAAGTTGTATTTTCCAAGTCCATAACACGGTATTTATAAATAAATATGTACTAGAATATATTTGTAATCTTTTTCAATTTACCTTTCTTACTTCTATGTAACCAACTCTAAGTTACTCTGGAACAAGCACTAGCGCTTTGCAACATTTCACCAAAAAATTCACCTATGTAATGGACTTTAGTGCAAAAGGTTAAAACTTTACTCATTACTCCAAATTTAAATCTGCTCGAATGAGATGGTACCCTATGTACCCAAGTTATATTTTTGAAGTCCATAACATAGTATTTATCAATAAACATGCACAATAATATATTTGTAATCTTTTCCGATTTACCTTTCTTGTATGTAACCATATTTAAGTTGTTCTATAACATGTACTAACGATTTGAAAATTTTCATTAAAAAATTCAACTATTTAATGTTTCAAAATTTATGAATGAATAAAAAGAAATCAAGAATTTTTTAGCAATGGGTTGTAGGGTAACACCGTTTTATGCCATAGTGTCATTTTTCAAGAATGTGCAGATGTAACCAGTATTGACTTTCAAGTTACTTTCATTCACCTACACATGCGCAAATTGCATAATTGCAACTGTATATTATTGAATTGAATTTTGATGTTGCAATTTTGTGATTCGACAATTGCTACTTTATTGGAGGAACGTAAGTGGAAAAAGTAAAAATTTCACTTGTAACTCCAAATTGAAAACTGCTCAAACGTGGTACCCTATACACCCAAGTTCTATTTTCCGAGTTTATAACAAAGTATTTATTAATAATAATGCACAAGGAATTATCTGTAATCTTTTTGGATTTACCTTTCTTATTCGTATGTAACAAACTCTAAGTTACTCTAGAACATCTACTAGTGTTTTGCAACATTTCAACAAAAAATTCACCTATTTAATATTTCTAAATTTATTTGAGAATAACAAAAGTCATGTATTTCGGCGCAATGGGTTATAGGGTAACACATTTTTTGGCCATAGCGTAATTTTTCAAGATTGTGTAGGAGTAATCAATATTGATTTTTGAGGCCTTTCCGTTCACCCACACATGCTCAAATTGTAAAATTACAACCGTATATTGTTGAATTGAACTTTTAGGTTGCCAATTTTGTGATTCAACAATTCCAAATTTCATTGAGGGACCGATGTGCAAAAAGTAAAAAATTCACTCGTAACTCTAAATTGAAATCCGCTCGAATGTGATGGTATCCTATGCACCCATGTTGTATTTTCCGAGCTAATAACATAGTATTTATCAATAAAATTGCACAAGAAAATATTTGCAATCTTTTTCGATTAACTTTTGTTACTAGCATGTTAGTTTAATTTTTCAAGGTTGTGTAGAAGTAATCAATGTTGACTTTCGAGGCTTTTTTGTTAACCCACACATGCCCAAATTGAAAATTTGCAACTGTACATTATAGAATTGAACTTTGATGTTCCCAATTTTGTGATTCGACAATTCTAACTTTCTTGGAAGGACCTAAGTGCAAAAAGTAAAAAACTTCACTCGTAACTCCAAATTGAAGTCTACTCGAACGGGAAGGTACCCTATACACCCAAGTTCTATTTTCCAAGTCCATAACAGAGTATTTATGAATAAATATGCACAAGATTATATTTATAATCATTTTTTATTTACCTTTCTTACTTATATGTAACCAACTCTATTTTATACTGGAACATGCACAATAGCTTTGAAACATTTCACCCAAAATTTCACCTATTTAATGTATCTAAATTTATGCTAGAAAAACAAAAATCGTGTATTTTGGATCAATGAATTATAGGGTAACACAGTTTTGGGTCATAGTGTAATTTTTCAAGGTTGTGTAGAAGTAATCAATATTGTCTTTCAAGGACTTTCTGTTCACCCACACATACCAAAATTGCAACAATGCAACTGTATATTATAGAATTGAACTTTGATGTTGCCAGTTTTGCGATTCGACAATTCTAAATTTCTTGGATGAACCTAAGTGCAAAAGCTTAAAACATCACTCATAACTCCAAATTTAAATCTGCTCGAACGTGATGGTACCCTATACACCCAAGTTATATTTTCGAAGTCCATAACATAGTATTTATCATTAAACATGCACAAGAATATATTTGCAATCTTTTCCGATTTACCTTTCTTACTTGTATGCAACCATTTAAGTTGCTCTATAACATGTACTAACAATTTGCAAAATTTCATTAAAAAAATCAAACTATTTAATATTTCAAAATTTATGTAAGAATTAAAAAAATTAGGTATTTTAGAGCAATGGATTATATGGTAACACAATTTTATGCCACAGTGTAATTTTTCAAGAATGTGTAGATGTAACCAATATTGACTTTCAAGTCACTTCCGTTCACCCACACATGTGCAAATTGCAACTGTATATTATTGAATTGAATTTTGATGTTGCAGTTTTGTGGTTCGACAATTGCTACTTTCTTCGATGAACGTAAGTGGAAAAAGTAAAAACTTCACTCGTAACTCCAAATTTAAATTTCAAACGTGATGGTACCCTATACACCCAAGTTGTATTTTCTAAGTTTATAACATAGTATTTATCAATAATAATGCACAAGGAAATATTTTAAATCTTTTTGGATTTACCTTTCATACTTTTTGTAACAAACTCTAAGTTACTCTAAAACATTTACTAGAGCTTTGCAACATTTTAACGAAAAATTCACCTATTTAACATTTCTAAATTTATGCAAGAATAACAAAAGTCATGTATTTCAGAGCAATGGGTTATTGGGTAACACAATTTTTGGCCATAGTGTAATTTGTCAAGATTGTGTAGAAGTAATCAATATTGATTTTTGGGGCCTTTCCGTTCACCCACACATGCCCAAATTGTAAAATTGCAACTGTATATTATTGAATTGAATTTTGATGTTGCCAATTTCAGGATTCAACAATTCCAAGTTTCTTAGAGGGACCTATGTGCAAAAATTAAAAACTTCACTCGTAACTCCAAATTGAAATCCGCTCGAACGTGATGGTACCCTATGCACCCAAGTTGTATTTTCCGAGCTCATAACATAGTATTATGAATGAAATTTCACAAGAATATATTTGTAATCTTTTCAATTTACATTTCTTACTTGTATGTAACTAACTCCAAGTTACTCTAGAACATGTACTAGCACTTTGCAACATTTCACCAAAAATATAACCTACTTAATATTTCTAAATTTATGCAAGAATAACAAAACTTATTTATTTCGGATCAATGAATTAAATGGTAACACAGTTTTGGGCCATAGTGTAATTTTTAAAGGTTGTGTAGAAGTAATAACTATTGACTTTCGAGGCCTTTCCGTAAACCCACACATGCCCAAATTAAAAATTTGCACCTGTATAATATAGAACTGAACTTTTATGTTGCCAATTTTGTGATTCGACAATTCTAACTTTCTTGGAGGGACCTAAGTGCAAAAAGTAAAAAACTTCACTTGTAACTCCAAATTGAAATCCGCTCAAACGTGATTGTACCCTATACACCCAAGTTGTATTTTCCATGTCTGTAACATAGTATTTATCAATAAATATGCACAAGAATATCTTTGTAATCTTTTCTGATTTACCTTTCTTACTTCTATGTAACCAACTCTAAGTTACTCTGGTACATGCACTAGCGCTTTCCAACATTTCACCAAAAAATTCACCTATTTAATATATCTAAATTTTTGCAAGAATATAAAAAAATCGTGTATTTCGGATCAATGAATTATAGGGTTACACAGTTTTGGGTCATAGTGTAATTTTTCAAGGTTGTGTAGAAGTAATCAATATTGACTTTCTAGGCCTTTCCGTTCACCCACACATGCCCAAATTGCAACAATGCAACTGTATATTTTAGAATGTAACTTTGATGTTGCCAATTATGTGATTCAACAATTCTATATTTCTTGGATGGACCTAAACGCAAAAGATTAAAACTTCACTCGTAACTCCAAATTTTAATCTGCTCGAACATGTTGGTACCCTGTGCACCCAAGTTATATTTTCAAAGTCCATAACATAGTGTTTATAAATAAATATGCACAAGAATATATTTGTAAATTTTTCTAATTTACCTTTCTTACTTCTATGAACCAACTTTAAGTTGCTCTATAACATGTAGTAACGATTTGCAAAATTTCATTAAAAAATTCAACTATTTAATATTTCACGCAAGAATAAAAAAATCATTTATTTTGGAGGAATGGATTATAGGGTAACACAATTTTATGCCATAGTGTAATTTTTCAAAAATGTGTAGATGTAACCAATATTGACTTTTGAGTCACTTCCTTTCACCCATACATGTGCAAATTGCATAATTGAAACAATATATTATTGAATTGAATTTTGATGTTGCAAGTTTGTGATTCGAAAATTGCTACTTTCTTGGAGGAATGTAAGTGGAAAAAGTAAAAACTTCACTCGTAACTCCAAATTGAAATCTGCTCAAACGTGATGGTACCCTATACACCCAAGTTGTATTTTCTGAGTTTATAAAATAGTATTTATCAATAATAATGCACAAGGAAATATTTGTAATGTTTTTGGATTTACCTTTGTTACCTGTATGTAACAAACTCTAAGTTAATCAAGAATATGTACTAGCGCTTTGCAACATTTCAACAAAAAATTCACCTATTTAATATTTTTAAATTTATGCAAGAATAACAAAAGTCATGTATTTCGGAGCAATGGGTTGTAGGGTAACACAATTTTTTGCCGTAGTGTAATTTTTCGAGATTGTGACGAAGTAATCAATATTGATTTTCGATGCCTTTCTGTTCACCCACACATGCTTAAATTGAAAAATTGCAACAGTATATTATTGAATTGAACTTTGATGTTTCCAATTTCGTGATTCGACAATTCCAAGTTTCTTAGAGGGACCTATGTGCAAAAATTAAAAACTTCACTCGTAACTCCAAATTGAAATCCGCCCAAAGGTGATGGTACCCTATACACCCAAGTTGTATTTTCCATGTCAATAACATAGTATTTATCAATAAATATGCACAATAATATATTTGTAATCTTTTCCGATTTAACTTTCTTACCTCTATGTAACCAACTCTAAGTTACTTTGGAAAATGCACTAGCGCTTTGCGACATTTCACCAAAAAATTCAACTATTTAATATATTTAAATATATGCATGAATAACAAAAAAATGTGTAATTCGGATCAATGAATTATAGGGTAACATAGTTTTGGGTCATAGTACAAATTTTCAAAGTTGTGTAGAAGTAATCAATATTGTCTTTTGGGGCCTTTCCGTTCACCCACACATGCCCAAATTGCAAAAATGCAACTATATTTTATAGAATTGAACTTTAATGTTGCCAATTTTGTGATTCGACAATTCTAATTTCTTGGAGGGACCTAAGTGCAAAAAGTTAAAACTGCACTCGTTACTCCAAATTTAAATCTGCTCGAACATGATGGTACCCTATGCACCCAAGTAATATTTTTGAAGTCCATTACATAGTATTTATCAATAAACATACACGAGAATATATTTGTAATCTTTTCCTATTTACCTTTCTTAGTTGTATGTAACCAACTTTAAGTTACTCTATAACATGTACCAACGATTTGCAAAATTTCATTAAAACATTGAACTATTTAATATTTCAAAATTTATACAAGAATAAATAAAATTATTTATTTTGGACCAATGGATTATAGGAAAACACAATTTTATGCCATAGTGTAATTTTTAAAGAATGTGTAGATGTAACCAATATTGACTTTCAAGTCACTTTCGTTCACCCGCACACACGCAAATTGCATAATTGCAACTGTATATTATTGAATTGAATTTTGACGTTGCAAGTTTGTGATTCGACAATTGCTAATTTCTTGGAGAAACGTAAGTGGAAAAAGTAAAAATATCACTCGTAAATCCAAATTGAAATCTGCTCAAACGTGATGGTACCCTATACACCCAAGTTGTATTTTCCGAGTTTATAACATAGTATTTATCAATAATAATGCACTAGGAAATATTTGTAATCTTTTTGGATTTATATTTCTTACTTGTATGTAACAAACTCTAAGTTACTCTAGAACATGTACTAGCACTTTGCAACATTTTAACAAAAAAATTTAGTTATTTAATACTTTTAAATTTATGCAAGAATAACAAAATTCATGTATTTCGGAGCAATGGATTATAGGGTAACACAATTTTGGCCATAGTGTAATTTTTCAAGATTGTGTAAAAGTAATCAATATTGATTTCGAGGCCTTTCCGTTGACCCACACATGCCCAAATTGCAAAATTGCAACTGTATATTATTGAATTGAACTTTGATGTTGCCAATTTTGGGAATCGACAATTCCAAGTTTCTTAGAGGGACCTATGTGCAAAAAGTAAAAACTTCACTCGTAACTCCAAATTGAAATCTGTTCTAACGTAATGGTACCCTATACACCCAAGTTGTATTTTCCAAGTTAATACATAGTATTTATCAATAAACATGCTCAAGAATATATTTGTAATCATTTTCTATTTACCTTTCTTACTTCTATGTAACTAACTCTAAGTTACTGTAGAACAAGTACTAGCGTTTTGCAATATTTCACCAAAATATCACTTACTTAATGTTTCTAAATTTATGCAACTATAACAAAATCATGTATTTCATAGCAATGGATTATAGGGTAACACAATTTTGGGCCATAGTGTAATTTTTCAAGATTGTGTAGAAGTAATCAATTTTGACTTCCGAGGCCTTTCCGTTCATCCACACATGCCCAAATTAAAAAATTTCAACTATATATTATTGAATTGAATTTTGATGTTACCAATTTCGTGATTCGACAATTCTAACTTTCTTGAGGGACCTAGGTGCAAAAGGTAAAAACTGCACTTGTAATTCCAAATTGAAATCTGCTTGAACGTGATGGTACCATATACACCCAAGTTTTATTTTCCAAGTTCATAACATAGTATTTATCAATAAACATGCACAAGAATATATTTGTAATCTTATCCGATTTACCTTTATTACTTCTATGTAACCAACTCTAAGTTACTCTAGAACATGTACTAACGCTTTGCAACATTTCACCGAAAAATTCACTTATTTAATATTCCTAAATTTATGCAAGAATAAAAAACATTATGTATTTCAGAGCAATGGTTTATAGGCTAACACAATTTAGGGTCATAGTGTAATTTTTATAGATTGTTTAGAAGTAATCAATGTTGATTTTTGAGGCCCTTCCGTTCACACATACATGCCCGAATTCAAAAATTGCAACTATATACTATTGAATTGAGTTTTGATGTTACCATTTTCGTAATTCGACAATTCCAATTTTCTTGGAAGGACCTAAGTACAAAAATTAAAAACTTCACTCATAACTCCAAATTCAAATCCGCTCGAACGTAATGGTACCCTATACACCCAAGTTGTATTTTTCAAGTCCAAAACATAGTATTTATCAATAAACATGAACAAATATGTATATGTGTGTGTGTGTGTAATCTATCTGATTTACCTTTCTTACCTGTATGTAACCAACTCTAGGTTACTTTAGAACATTTACCAGCTCTTTGCAACATTTCACCAAAACATTCACCTATATAATATTTATAAATTTATGCACTAATATCAAAAATAGTATATTTCAGAGCAATGGATTATAGGGTAACACAAGTTTGGGCCATAGTGTAATTTTTCAAGATTGTGTAGAAGTAATTAATTTTGACTTTCGAGGCCCTTCCGTTCACCCACACATGACCAAATTGCATAATTGCAAATGTATACTATTGAATTGAATTTTGATGTTGCTAATTTCGTGATTCAACAATTGAAACTTTCTTGGAGGGTCATAAGTGCAAAAAGTAAAAACTACACTCGTAACTCCAAATTGAAATCCGCTCAAACGTGATGGTACCTTATACACCCAAGTTGTATTTTTTGGGTTCATAACATAGTATTTATCAATAAAATTGCACAAGAAAATATTTGTAATCTTTTTCAATTTATATTTCTTACTTGTATTTAACCAACTATAAGTTACTCTAGAACATGTACTAGCGCTTTGCAACATTTCACCAAAAAATTCACCTATTTAATATATCTAAATTTATACAAGAATAAAAAAAATCGTGTATTTTGGAGCAATGGATTATAGGTAACACAATTATGGGCCATAGTGTAATTTTTCAAAATTGTGTAGAAGTAATCAATTTTGACTTTGGAGGCCTTTCCATTCACCCACACTTGCCCAAATTGCAAAATTGATAATGTATTTTATTGAATTGAATTTTGAAGTTGTCAATTTTTTGATTTGACAATTCAAATTTTCTTGGAGGAACCTAAGTGAAAAAGTAAAACTTCACTCGTAATTCTAAATTGAATTCTTCTCGAACATGATGGTACCCTATAAACCCAAGTTGTATTTTCCAACTCCATAACATAGTATTTATCAATAAACATGCAAAAGAATATATTTGTAATTTTTCCGATTTACCTTTCTTACTTGTATGTAACCAACTCTAAGTTACTCTAGAACATGTACTAGTGTTTTGCAACATTTCACCAAACAATTCACCGATTTAATTTTTTAAATTTATGCAAGAATAAAAAAAATCCATTTATTTCAGAGCAATGTATTATAGGGTAACACAATTTTGGGCCATAGTGTATTTTTTTAAGATTGTGTAGAAGTAATCAATGTTGACGTTCGAGGCCCTTCCATTCACCCATACATGCTCAAATTACAAAATTGCAACTGTATACTATTGAATTGAATTTTGATGTTTCCAATTTTTTTTTCGACAATTGCAACTTTCTTGAAGGGACCTAAGTGCAAAAAGTAAAATTTTCACTCGTAACTCCAAATTGAAATCCGCTTAAATGTGATGGTACCCTATACACCCAAGTTGTATTTTCCAAGTCCATAACATACTATTTATCAATAAACATGCACAAGAATATATATGTAATCTTTTCCGATTTAGCTTTATTGCTTATATGTAGCCAACTCTAAGTTACACTAGAACATGTACTAGTGCTTTGCAACATTTCACCAAAAAATTCATCCATATAATATTTCTAAATTTATGCAAGAATAAAAAAAGTCATGTATTTTGGAGCAATGGATTATATGGTAACACAATTTTTGGCCATAGTGTAATTTTTCAATAACCGGTCAACCCTTATTTGACTATTTATACATAAACACTAATGAAATGTTTGACTTAACTAATCAATGGTATACCGTTATTTGAATTTTCATATATGAACACTAATGAAAAAGTTTGACCTTAACTAATGATCTGTTCAACCTTACTTGACTTTCCATACATGAACAATAATGAAAATGTTTGATTTGAGTTATTTAACAATAAAAAGAGGTTCGGCCTTAATTAATAAATTGTCAATTATTACTTAACTTAATATTATAAATACTAATGAACTGTAGTAACTTTAACCAATAAAAGGTCAACCTTAAGTTGATTAATCATACTTGAAAACTATTTTTTTCCTTCATACATTTATGTAAGTGTAAACTACAACATTAAAAATTTTATAGTTCCAAATAAAAATATAATAATAGTAAAATTGAAATTGTTACTATTGAGTTTTTTTTAAATGGAATTCATAAAAAAACTTTTTTAAAAAAATGACTTTTAAAACATTTTAAATATAAATTGAAGCCATGGTTATTCAGCCCACATTATTTTTAAGCCCAATTCTTCATCAATGTGGGATAGAAGGAGATTGGAGTCAAAGATAGGTGGCAATGGAGATCAAAGCGGTCAATGAAGAAATGAGGAATCGTGGTCCGATGAGTTGTGCCAATGTCTGAGAACGATCTGAGAAAAATTAGCCTTAAAGGTTGATTCCATGGGATTCATCTTCTTGAGCACTACAAAATCGACTACTAGAACTCAAAAATCATACTAACGGTTCACCCGTAGCAAAGGAAACAAGTTCAGTCGGCCAAGGTACCACGGGTCAGCACCAATGGCCAAGCACCAATGGCCAAGCCATTCATGGCCAAGCACCAATGGCCTGCGCCAGAGGAGACGCCCCATGCCAACAATTCCAGCATGAGGCAATGGCGCGATCTGCACCATACCCCACGGTCCGCGCAACTCAAGTTCGAGGGTTTGCTAAAAATTGGCTAAGTATGGGCTAGGACCGTCCAATTTACGATGGCCCACATTGTTCAAAGATCAAGATGCCAAGACCAGCCATAGGCCCGAGCTAAAGTATGTGCCCCGCGCCAAACTTCTGAGCGAACCGTGCTTCCTGACCACAACCTGTGTCACAACTCACGGTCTGTGCCACAGCCTCGCGCCACAGCCCCACGCAAGAAAATCACCCCGCACCTATGAAGAACCGAGACCCACACGCGATCGTGCATCACATGACAAGTACTTGGCGCAGACTGCGTCATCCATGACGGTCCGCACTAAGCGGCGGCTGACTAGGGTTTTAGCTTTTTTTGGCCTATTTTGGGCCTATTTTTAGGCCTAGTCCCCTTCTCCTATATATAAGACTTTAGTCTACTAGGTTAAACATGCACAAAGTAGATTAGATCATTAGGAGAGCACTTTTAGAGAGAGAAACACTCTCTCCTTTTCTTTTCTTTTCATTTTATTTTTGTGTTCATCCAAGATGTGGAATTCAAATCTATATTTTAATTCCATGTCTATGGAGTAGTTTCCATATCTTGGGGATAATAGTAGCGCATGTTTTGATCTATCTATTTTTTTGAGATTATCATGATTGTTCTTGAATGTTCTAAATGCATGAATATTACACCACATACCGGCACACACTTTGGGTTGTATTCATGTATGGTGCATTTAATGATGCCTCCTTGGGAAGAGAAACCTTTATGTTTGAATGGGTAAGAGAGTATGTTGCGTCTGCGTGAGTGTGTGCACGGGAGACGCAAGTAATACTCTGACTTATTATCCATCGCACCAATCTTAGCTGATTACGTAAGGTTTTCCGATAGGTTGTGGGTAGAGATAGCGAAAAAGTATAAAACTAGGGTGTGGAGAGACCCTAAATTAAAGATAAGGTGCCAACGACCCTTGGGCCTAGTTGATAGGACTTGGGGGAAGTTGTGCATTTATGGTGGAAGCCAGGGATGCAATTGCATGGGGGAGAAACAGACCTACAACAATAATCAGACCTTATTGTACTCCCCTAATTATGATGGTGGAGTCGATAGAGGGTTGTGAGTGCACCCGACATGACAGGTACGAGAAAGTGTAGCCATCAGCCACACCACGTGTTGTGAACTCAATATTATGTTGCTTAGTAAATTTTACATGTGAATGAATCAAGAATCAAAATATTAGATTAATCATGTTGCACAATGACTCCCCAAGTGCTGAGTTTAATTAGCTTACTTGTCTTTTTACTTTATGTTTTGTAGTTGTTAATTAAAAAATTCAACCACCCCCTTATTTGCATTTACAAGCTATTCTTTTAACCCGTACGGATTGATGACCCGTATGAGGTTATGTTGTTAGTGGATGCTTGAGCCCTAGCATCTCCGTGGACAAACCCAGGGCTTGCCACTAATTACTCTCTAGGTAGCGTAGCAGTGAGAATGGGTGTAGAATATAAATTTTATCTTTGGCCTTCTCAACCTCCGCTCGGGTTAATTAGCTACAATTAACAACCCTGGGTGGAGGCAGGTCAAATTTTGGCACCTTTGCAGGGGATGCTATCCAGCTTAAGTATCAATTAAGCATAACTTGTTAGTTGAAGTAGTTAGTAGTTACCTTTTGCTTTTGTTTTAGTTTTGTGTTGTTAGTTTGGTTGTTGAGCTATTGTTATAGTTGCTTGGTTAACTTTTAATCTGTTTGCTAGTGTTGTATTTGGAAGGGTGTTCCTAGCCCTAGTTTATGGTACACACTCGTACCACTAATCTAGGTGTCTTACACTACCATACTGAGAACACATGTATTTGGAGGAGAAAGAGATGGAGGACTAGGGAAGAAGTTCCCTTAAAGATAGAGCTAAAGACTTGCTATACTAATTTCCACTGGGATGCATTGGTTCTTGGATAGACATTAAGTAGAGGTTCTTAGAGAAATATTTTCTAGCATCTAAGTCGGCGGGGCTAAAGAAACAATTGTCAAACATCACCCAAGGGGCTACCAAAAGCTTGTATGATTATTGGGAATGCTTTGAGTGAGTTTTAGCGATTTGTCCCTACCACCCCTTCAAGGAGGGGGATACGGTGTACTATTTCTTAGAGGGGTTGAGCGATAAAGATATGCAAATGGTGAATGCTGCTTGCAATGGTTTGATAGCAAAAAAGAGCCATGAGGATGCAATAACCTTCTTTGAAGAAACGGCTAATGGTATGCATCAATTCGGCACAATCAGCCAAGTTGGAAGAGTAAGTCCAAGCTCTTGCTTCCATGATGAAGGAGATTTTGCGACAAAAATTGCATCAAGTTAAGGTGTACATAGTTTGCAACCTTAACCACAATTCTGAAGAATGTCCCGAGTTAGTAGAGGATTTGCAAGATGTGAAGGTCATTGAGTACAACAATCGGGATATGCCACAATTTGCTAGGAGTCAACCAAGGAGGCACAAGGCCGAATCCCTATGCAAACTCGCTCAACCCAAGGTATTGAGATCATCCAATTTTTTTATGGAGGGAGAATAACCAACCTCAAGGATACCGGGGTGGACAAGTCCCTCCTCAACCATACCCTCAAGGTGAAGGCCCTTCTAACAACTATGCCTCAATCTACAAGTCGGACCAAGAAGAAATTTTAGAAGCCATCAATCAATTGACCAAGAAACATGAAGTCTTTGCAGAGAGGACTAGGCGAGAAATTGAAGACCTTGGTAATAGATTCTTCTCGAGTATCAAAAACCTTGAAGTTCAAGTCGGCCAACTTACCACCTCGGTAAGTCAACTTGAAGACAAGGAGTTTGGCAAACTCCCTTCCCAACTGGAGGTCAATCCAAGGAATGTGAGTGCACTCAAATTGAGAAGTGGGAAGGAAGTTCGTGAGTCTAAGAAAAGGGTTATGCAAGAGGATGCCAAGGTATTGGAGGCTACCAAGGCACACTTCAAAGAAGAGAAGATTGTGGTCAAGAAGGCACCTTCCAAGGAGCTTCCACCACCCAAGGCTCAAACTACCATTCCACCTCCATTTCCAAATACGTTGAGGGGAAAGCTGAAGGTGACGACCAATGATGCGAACATTCAAAGAATCTTCAAAAAGGTCGAGGTAACCATCTCTATCTTGGAATTGATTGAACATGTGCCATCGTATGCTAAATTTCTTAAATTTACATGTATTAAGAAAAGAAGTAGGCCAACTAAGAGGTTTGGGCATTTAAAAATGGGGGAGTCGCCGCTTTGAATCATAAAAAATTGCCTAAGAAATGCGATGACCCTGGAATGTTTGCTATCCCTATCTCTTTAGGTGGTAAACTTGTTGAAAATACCTTGAGAGATTTAGGTGCATTAATCAATGTGATTCCATATAGTCTACATGAACGCCTAGAAGTAGGTGAGCTTAAATAAACTAAAGTGATTGTCCAACTTGCTGACCATTCCCAAGCTAGTCCACGTGGACTAGTAAAGGATGTGATGGTGCGAGTTGGTAAGATGGTTTTTTCAATAGACTTTTATGTCCAAGATGTGGCTCACGATGGTAGTACTTTTGGGGAGACCTTTCCTTAAAACATATAGGACTAAAATTGATGTCCACTTAGGAACCTTAACTCTATAGGATGAGATGGATAAAGTGGAGTTTGATATTTATAAATCTAGGCATGATTCGACAGATTCTTCTATTATGTGCAAAGGTGTAACCCTTTGTGATGAGCATGACGAATATTCGTGTATTTCTAATGAACCTGAATGTTTGAATGAACCCCATGTTGTTGATATTGATGATAAGTCTGATGAGTTGCATGCTGCTATGGATAATATGTCTGTACTAGATTGTTTTTCCACGCTAACCAACTTGCAGCAGGAAAGGGAGATGGTCAAGAGTTTAAAATCTCCTCAACCCCCCTAACCCCAAAGAGATATTCACGAATTCAATGCTTGCAAGACACGGGGATTCATTCCTTATGGCGGACAAGAGGTTGGGAGGTAAGGATGGCTCGTGGTGGAGACCTCTACACAATGATTTCATCATTGGTGGAGTCGCTGATGACGATTATGAGGATCCACAAGTAGGTGGTTTTAACTAGAAAGCATAAAAAATGGAAAATGTCTTGAGGATGACAATAAATATACGGTGTTTCTTTTTGGCTTTTGTTTTTTAGTAGAGATTAGATAGATTTTGCATGTTTTGCAATGTGGATTTTTGAGATGAAACTCTTATTGGTTTTGAAATTTGAGTTCGAGACTCGTGATTGTGTTTGAATGGAATTAAATTTGATGGGTGACATAGTCTTTTGAAAAAGAGGGAAAAACTAAGGATTAGGTCAAAATTTTGGCAATCTCGAGCCAAGACCTGACCAGGTCCACTTCAGGAGCTTGGTGCAGGGGAATACCTCATGTCATCATGTTTCGCGCGAGGGGATGTTATGTGCCAGGAGGTTTGGCACGAGGCTTTAGTCCGCACCAAACATCTTTTACGCCGATTTCATATTTTTCCATTGCCAAACCGTTCCAAAAGTGCAAATTTTCAAAAAATTCTAAATTTCCCACTAAAAATGCATTTTTGGTTCAGAATTTTTGAAATTCCATAACTCCTTAGGATTTTTTATGTAAATATTATTTCCTACATTCTTAGGAATTAATTGACTTGTACTATGATCCCTTACTATGTAATTTTAAATTTTTCATTCTTATCCTAACTGTACCTCTCTCACTTGTCACCAAGGCTGAAATTTCTAATCCCATAGTACATTTCCCAAACCTAATTCTATCATTTGACACATTATTCCATCTCAAGAAACACTCACTCTCACACACTCTTGGTGAAACTAAAAAAATTGAAGCTTTCTTCCAAAAATTAGCAGTTTTTCCTTCTTCTTGTGTGGGTCTTAAAAATCCTACCTTCAAATTTTGGGCAACCCATTGAACTCTTTGTTTATATGCTTTATTGACATTGTGGTGGTGTTATGAAAATTATGAATCATGAATGAATGTGTGTTTTTGAGAGATGTGTTTGGGTTTGTATGCATAAATTTTGCATTGAAGAAAGCGTTGGGTGGATTGTGGTGCTATTAAGCTTGAATGATGTGATTTTCATGTGTTGGATGACTTAGGAGAGAGTGAATCTTGATTGCATGATTTTATTGATGGGTTGATGTGAACTTACAAGAGTTTGTTGTTTGATGAGCAATGTTCTTGTTTAAATAGCCTTCATGCTTAGATCATCATGTTTTGAATGGTTAGGCTATTTGGGAGAATGTTATCTTGTTGGATGATAATATGAGTCATGCCTCATTTATGATCATATCACCACTCTTGTTCTCATTTTTTAGGATGCCACCTAAGAAGAATGTTTTGGAGAAGGGAAATCCACTCGGGGTGAGAATAGGAAGAAGCCAGTGAAGGGTGCAAATTGAGAGCCGGCGACCTCCATTCTTTGCAGTCCCACGTTTGTGACCGAGGAGTTATGAGTTTATCCAATATCTCTAGAAATGTAGTCCGGAGATGGAGGAACTTTATAGAGCCGAAGAGGAGTATTTTGGAGATGGGGTTTGCTTGCAAGGACACCATGACGGCTCTAGGCTTACTCGAGCCAGTCACTTACCTATTGGACTAAGTAAGAAACACTCCAAGATGTACATAAGGTGGACCCTAGAGTTCCTAGCTACTCTATGGCCAGTCGTGGACGATGATGGACACAAGGCGATCAAATTCAACCTGGATCATAAGGAGTACAAGATGACCCATCGGGAGGTAGCGCGTACCTTTGGGTGGAGGTATGGCAAGGAGATCTAGAAGACACACCGACAAGGGTTACCTTTCTCTCTTGGACCCTTTTAGGTGTAACTTATAGTCACTAATCAGAAGAACATATGCAAGAGTACTGCCCTAGTTCACCCAGCATTCTACTATGTTCATCGTCTATTGGCTATGGGTGTTTTTGGCCAATGCCCGGGTTTGGATATTCATTGACTTTGGGAAATAACACTCGAGGGTAACTTTTACCCAAAATTGGTGGGGTCTTTTATGCAAGAATGTCTAGCGACGCAAGAGAGGAAGAGCAGAAAGATAGTTGTGGGTGGTATGGTTGGTCTGTTGGCACAACACTTAGGTCATCTGGTCACACAAAGTGCTTTAGCTAACTTAGGAAGACAAGGCACACAAGGTACAACATAGAGAAGTTAGCAAAATCATCCATGGTGGGACCTATAACATCGGAGGGTAAATATGTATGGTTTTATGGAAGAGCAAGCACTTGTAGTTTCATGCTACTTCTACAGCTGGAGCGCACCGCCATCGATCATGACACATATTTGGATGACCTATTTATTTTGCCAGACCGAAGATTTGAGAGAGAGTTCTATAGAGTCTTAGCCAACCTAAAGATAAATATTGAGGAGGCTGAGGGAGAGTTCACTCCAAGAGCACCCCCTAGTCGTTCTTGCACATCCATGGACATTATGGACCAATTGAAAGCTCCTGGGGAAAAAAAATCTACCCAAATTTTTCAAGAGGTGGTCCAAGCCATAGGAGGAGTGCGCTCACAAGTGGATGATCTTAGTTCGAGGATAGATATCATTGAGGCCAAACTTCAAGCAACAAGATACATCGAGGGGAGCTTCACGAGTCACGAGAATGAAGGCCCTTTGGGGCCAAAAGAGTGAGTATCACCATTTCTCTCACCTCACGTATGTTTTGGCTTGATTTTTGTGCATTGGAGACTATGCATTGGCTAAGTGTGGGGAGGAAGTAGTGAGCACTTAGGGAGTCTTCATTGTCAAATTTCCTTGGTACATTTCATGATTTGAATTGGTAGTAGTTTTTCTTGAATATTGGTGATTTTTGTTTGTGTTTGTTGAGGGATGCTTTTGGATGAATATTTGGTGGCATAACATGCTATGCTAGAATTTCTAGTTTGCATGGGGCAGGATGTTTAAGGAAATTGGTGGTGTATTTTTTGTGTTTGATTATCTTTTGTAGCATGAAGCCCAATTTTGGGGCAATTTTGTGCTACACAAAAAAAATGGAAAACTTGAAAAAAAATCAAAAACTTGGACAAGTTGGGTAACATTAGGAAAAGTCCGGATAGGTCAAAAGACCTAGCTAAAAGTGAGAGACTAGGCCTGGCTAGGCTTACGAGACTAGGTAAAAATGAGAGGCAGTATGGAAAAAGGTGGGAAGTGAGTACCCTTTATGTGTTAAAGCTAGGATGAAAAACCAAAAGGGCTCCTAGGAAAAATAAGAGAAATTGAGACAAAACAAAAAACTAGGTTGACGATGCAATTGACTCCTTGGTTGTAACTAGGTTGAGAATCACAAATTATCCCTATGTTACAACCAAGCTGACGGCTCTTGGATTTCTTTGGTGGATTGTTTTTGGAGACGACTCTTGGATTGCTTTGGGATCATTTTTGGGAAAAGTAAGCTAGCTTGACACTTATCTTTTTGGCTTACCTTTTTCCACATTTTATTTTGGGTCGTTAGATTGCTTATGTTCTTCGGGGAGTGTGACAGTTGTGAGATTCTTACTCTTTTTAGGGGAAACGGGGTAATCTAGGAATAACTGGGATGTCTCAGTTAACTTATGTTTGCACGCTACATTTCACTTAAATCTTTGTCTCGTCTTTGTTTACTCAAAGACGACTAAACAGTTAAGTGTGAGGAGTCTGATGTGTTTCATTTTGCATGCGTTAACCGTTGCATCCGGCAAAGTTTTTGATATGTTTTGTATGGCAGATTACTAGTATTAGTTGAGTTTACGTGACAAGGGGTTTAGAAAGCCATGTTTGGTCTGCGTTTTGTAGACTTAATTAGTACTAATGGATATCTTATGTTCAAAGCCTCCTAGATCTTCCATTTGATCATCTTAAGTGGGTCTCCCATGGGTAATTTTTTGTTGCATTCTATGTGAAGGTTGTTCGTAAGGGCGGTAGAAGATATTGAAGGCCATTCGCAAGGATGGTAGAAAGGATTGAAGGTCATTCACCTATAGAATGATAGTAGACAAAGGCTATGAACATCAATGCATGGTAGAAGGAGATTGGAGTCAAAGATAGGCGGCAACGAAGATCAAAGTAGCCAACAAAGAAATAAGGGATCGTGGTCCGATGAGTTGTGCCAAATTCTGAGAACCATCCGAGAAGAATTTTCCTTCAAGGCTGATTCCATTGGATTTTTCTTCTTGAGCACTACAAAATCAACTACTGGAACTAAAAAATTGGACTAACAGTTCACCTATAGCAAAGGAAACAAGTTCAGTCGTCCAAGGTGCCACGGGTAAGCATGGGTCATTCATGGCCAAACACCAACGGCCCGCGCCAGAGGAGACTCCCTTTTTCCAAAGGCTATGCTCTGCGCAGAGGATATGCCCCACGCCAACAATTCTAGCACAAGGCAATAGTGCAACCCACACCCACACCACGGTCCGTGCAGCTTAAGTCCAAGGGTTTGCTCAAAAATGGCTAAGTATTGGTGCAAACCATTCTATTTAGGATGGCTCGTGCCGTTCTGAGATCAAGATGCCAAGACCAGCCATCGGGCCACTCCAAAGTCTGTGCCTTAAACCAAACTTCTGAGCAAACCGTGTTTCTTGACCACGGCCTGCACCACAACACACGGTCTGTGCTGGAGCCTTGAGCTCGCACACGATCGTGCGTTCCATGACAAGTACTTGGCGTAGACAGCGCCATCTGCAACAGTCTATACCAGGCGGCAATTGAACTAGGGTTTTAGCATTTTTTAAGCTTATTTTGGGCCTATTTTTAGGCCCAGTCCCCTTCTCCTATATATATGACCTTATTCTACTAGGTTAAACATGTACAATGTAGATTAGATCATTAAGACAACACTTTATAGTTCTGCACCCTGATCTCACTGTTATGCTACCTAGAGGGTAGTTAGCGGCAATCCCTGGGTTTGTTCACAAGGATACTATAGCTTAATTACTAATTAAAACACAACCTCGCGTGGGTCAAAAATCCGCATGAGTTAAAGGAACAACTAGTAGTGTAGACATGCAACTTGGGGGGGGGGGGGGTGTTGGTATTTTCAACTATCAACTACAAAGCATAAAATGAAAAAAAAAGGAGAAACTATTTATACTAGGCACTTGGGAATTATTTAGCAACATGGTAATTCTAATGCTTCAATCCTTGATTCATTCACATAAAGACTTACAAAAGACCTATATGTGTGTTCATAACATGTGGTGCGGCCGATTGCATACACTTTCCCAACCCTATCACGATGGGTGCGCTCGCAACCCTCCATTGGCACCGTCATCGTAATTGGGGGAGTACAAAAAGGTCCGACCATCATTGTAGGTCTATTTCTCCCCCGTGCTATTATGTCTCGGGCTTCCACAACGAATGTAACTACTCCTCCCAGTTCCTATATACGCTAGGCCCGAGGATCGTACACACCTTATATGTGATACTAGGGTTTCAACACAACATCTAGCTTGCTACTATTAGTTATCTCTACCCGCAACCTCTTGGACAATAGTTACAAAGTTAGCTAAGACTGGTTGGATGGAAAATAGGTCAGAGCATTCTTGAATCCCCCGTGTACACACCTATGCGGACGTGTTCTCCCCTACTCATTCTAACATTTAGGTTTCTCTTCCCAATGGGGCATTCATAATTGCACCATACATGAGTATATCCCAAAGTGGGCTTATATGTGGTGTACTACTCATGCATTTATAGCATTCAAGAACAATCACAATAATATCATAAACACAAAGATAGGATGAATCTAATGAATTTCATAAAGCATTTAGAACATACCAAGTGCCAAAATGAATCCCAAGCTAAAAATATACTCTACAAAGGTTAGATCCATGGAAAATATTAGTTTAAATGTCATGGATCTATAAAATAAGATAAAAGAAAAAAAAGAAAGGAAAAGAAGAAGGAACAAGAACAAGAACAAGAACTCTCCTCTTTCTTCTCTCTAAACTAGAGAGAGAAACTACTCTACATTATGCCTAGGTTAGGGTTTATTAGAAAACTAAGGTTCCTATATATAAGTAATAGTAGATTAGGCCTAAAAATAGGCCCAAAAAAGGCCAAAAATAGCAAAACCCTAAGTCAGCCGCCAAGGTTTCATAGACCGGCACGGAGGTCACGATCTCTAAAGCATGCAAGCCCAGGGCGTGGGATCTGGCGCGGACCGTTAAGAATTCATAGCCACGGACCATGGGATCTGGCACAGTCTGTGAAGCTTCTCTCGTGGCATATTCCGTAAAGGTTTTCATGGACCGTGAAATGTACACGGTTTTGCTCAGAAGTTATCACGATCTGTGAAGGTTTTCACAGACCGTAAATAGTACACAGTATTGCTCAGGAAGTTATTCATGGCCCACGAAGGTTTTCACAGCCTGGCTATATACTTAGCCAAATCTTCAATTCTTTATCTCCAAACTCCACGGTTCAGGGTCTTTGTCATGGCCCGATGTCTTTGCCTCGTGAAGGTCTCGTGCAGGTCTTCATGGATCCTCTGGTGTCCCTAATGTAGTGCGGTCAATGTGCTTTGTCACGGGCCGCTGGTGTTTTACCATGTGTGGTCCATGAAGTGCCGCTGGTGCTTCATCTGTTGAACTTTGTTTGCTTGCTACGGGTGACCCATTAGTCTGAATCGGGAGTTCTAATAGTCTATTTTGTAGTACTCAAGAATAAAAATATAATGGAACAAACCTTGAAGGCTAATTATTCCTGGATCATTCTCGTACTAAGGCAACACTCCTCGGACCACAATTCACCATTTTCTCCTTTGGTCGTCTTGAACTTCGAAGCCGCCTATCCGCCTATCTTTAGCTTCAATCTCCTTCTAACACGCATTGATATTCATGGCCTTCATCTTCTACCATTCTAATGTGAATGGCCTTGGCCTCTTCTACCATCCTTGCAAATGACCTTCAATCTTCTACTGCTCTTATGAACGGCCTTCACATAGAATGTAACCAAAAAGTACCCATGAGCAACCTATAAAAGATGATCACAAGGAAGATCAAGGAGCCTATGGATACAAGATGTCCATTAATACCAATTAATTCCACAAAATGCGGGATTTAGACAAGAAAACCAAACATGGCCGTCTAAACCCCTTGTCACATAAACTCAACTAATACTAGAAATCCACCAACTAAACCAACTAAAAACTATGTTGAATGCATTGGTTAAAGTGATCTGCACCATTTTTCATGCTTTAACCAATACATTCGACATAGTTTTTAGTTGGTTTTAGTTGGTGGATTGCTAGCATTAGTTGAGTTTACGTGACAAGGGGTTTGGACGGCCATGTTTGGTTTTCTTATCTATATCCCACATTTTGTAGACTTAATTGGTGCTAATGGACATCTTGTATCCATGAGCTCCTTAATCTTCCTTGTGATCATCTTTAGTAGGTCGCTCGTGGGTACTTTTTGGGTACATTTTGTGTGAAGGTCATTCGCAAGAGCGGTAGAAGATTGAAGGCCATTCACAAGGGTGCTAGAAGAGACAAAGGCCATTAAAATTAGAATTTTAGAAAATGAAAGCCACGAACATCAATGCATGGTAGAAGGATATTGAAGCCAAAGATAGGCGGCTTCAAAGTTCAAGACGGCTAAAGGAGAAAATGGTGAATTGTGGTTCGAGGAGTGTTACCTTAGTACGAGAATAATCCAGGAAGAATTAGCCTTCAATTTTGATTCCATTGGATTCATATTCTTGAGTATACAAAATTGGCTATTAGAACTCCCGATTTTGACTAATGGTTCACCCGTAGCAAGCAAACGAAGTTCAGTCGACGAAGCACCGGCTGCACTTCACGGACCGCAAATGTTACAACACTAGTGGCTCGTGAAAAAGAACATGGCCCGCACTACAAAAGAATCTAGAGGATCTGAGAAGACCAGCACGAGACCTTCACAAGGCAAGGCGTTGGGCCGTAACAAAAGCACGAGGCTACAAGGGGATGAAGAATTGAAGATTTGGCTAAGTATGGTGACGGCCCGTGAAAACCTTCACTGAACGTGAAGTAATTCCTTAGCGAGACCACGTTATGTTCACGGTCCATGAAACCTTCTCGAACCGTGAGAACTTCTGAGCAAAAATCGTGAACTGTTCATGGTTCATGACAATTTTCAAAGACCGTGGCATGAGACTTGCTTCACAGACTGCACCAGATCCCACGGCCCATGGCTATGAATGTTAATGGACTGCGCCAGATCCCACACCTCATGCTTGAATGCTTCACGGACTGTGACATCCGCACCAGTCTGTGAAGCCTTGGCGGCTGACCTAGGGTTTTGCTATTTTTAGCCTATTTTGGGCCTATTTTTAGGCCCAGTCTCCTATTACTATATATAGGAGCCTTAGTCTTCTACTAAACCCTAAGTAGGCATAGTGTAGAGTATATTCGCTCTCTAGTGAAGAAAAAAGGAAGCGGAGAGTTCTTCTCCTTCATTCTTCTTTTCTTTTTTCTTTTTCCTTTCATCTTATTTTCTAGATCCATGGCATCTAACCTAATATTTTCCATAGATCAGTTTTTGTATAGTAGCATTTTTAGCTTGGTATGTTCTAAATACTTATTGAGATTCATTGGATTCATCATATCTTTGTGTTTATGATATTATTGTGATTGTTCTTGAATGTTATAAATGCACGAATACTACACCACATATAAGCATGCACTTTGGGCTACATTCATGTATGGTGCAATTATTGATGCCCCCTTAGGAAGAGAAACCTAGATGTTAGAATGGGTAGGGGAGAATGCATCTGTGTGGGTGTGTGCATGGGGGATTTGAGAATGCGCTGACCTATTTTCCATCGCACCAATATTAGCTAACTTCGTAACTATGGTCCGAGAGGTTTCAGGTAGAGATAGCTAATAGTAGCAAGCTAGGTGTTGTGTTGAAACCATAATATCACATATAAGGTGCCTACAATCCTTGGGCCTAACGTATATAGGACCCGAGAGGAGTAGTTGCATTCGTTGTGAAAGCCTGGGATGTAACAGCATGGGGGAGAACCATACCTACAACAATGATCGGACCTTGTTGTACTCCCATAAATACTATGGCGGTGCCGATGGAGGTTTGCAAGCACACCCACCGTGATAGGGTTGGGGAAGTGTATGCCATCGGCCACATCACTTGTTGATTAAAGACCCGCACGAGGTTATGTTTTAACTAGTACTTGAGCCCTAGCATATGATAATGATCCCAAGTGAGAAATTTCCAACCGAGTGGTAAGAAGCTGTAATATTTTTTCTATTTTAAAGTTGAAATACTAGATAATAAACTAAAGGCAAAGTCTTGGGAAAGACGGTCTTTCCATAAGCTAATGGAAAGACGGAGCTTAATTATAATAATAAAAGGTAAAGGGTCTTAGTTATAATATTAGAATTTTAGTATGCAACATGTTGTAGTTATAAAATTTATAACCCAGTTCATGCAACCCAAAAATTTTATCTTCATTTCTTTTAATTTACACTTTGAATCTTGGTCTTTCCATGAGTCATGGAAAGACCGTCTTTCAAGAGACGGACTCTAAACTAAATTGTTTTATATAAAACTCCCGCATAGGCTAAATTAAAGAAGACACAATTTGAAGGGTGATTCATTGCCACTGGTAAGCATGACATCCTCTTCGAGGCTACAAAAAAATTCTGAACACCCAGGCCGTGCAACAGGTGTTGGATTATTCTTATCACAAAGGGATGCGTTTGGAATTCTCTGGTCATACAGGAAGGCTAAACCATCCCGGGTTCACATCTTGTAGAAGGAAGTGCTAGTACGAGACCAAAATATCGAGCAACAAGATATCTTGATCCGTAAGTTAATTGAACGCATAGGTCTCCCTGTATACAAAAATTTAGCCATATTAACACCTGGTTAGACTCTGCCTTCTAAAGGATCACGCCACTCACCGGGTGATGTAGAGGCTAACCACAAACCTATTCTACTTCCGCAAGGAGATGAAGTCAATAATGTTGACCTTGCCCTCATGTCTACAAGAAAAAGGCCTTGCCCTCATGTCTACAAGAAAAAGGTCAAAATTTTATATGTATAATTGTATTCAATTTCCTTTACCTTCATTTGTTTGACTTTTTTCCATTGTAGACATCACATTTGTGTGAGTTGTACATTGATCAAGCAGGCCATGGTAGGCCAATCCACGTTGCCAGTGGTATTTTGCACAAGTCAATGCAACATCATCACTCTGTTCCAATTCAAGGTGGGATATGTAGAGTTTCACTAGAGAAGCCACTAGTTCTCAACTCCCTATTGCCAATTGAAGATGGCCAGTACAAGCACATGGGAACCTCTGTAGGGTTTTTTCTCCTATGGCCTCGTCGCTTAATCTATGTGGATCCTACAAAGGATGGTTATTTGAAGGCCAAGCCTAAAACGACACCCATAATAGTTCACAAAATACCAAAGAAGGCTAAGCCCACACTCACTAGGGCACAAGTTTTGAAGGATTCACCGTACTTTGTTGGAGTCTTGTATGATTTGATTAACGGACACCAAGTCAACTCAACCTACATATTTTTGGGCAATGAATGCATATTTGGTCAAAAGAGGGAAATAATTTCCACATGGAGTGACTTCAAAGACATGTGGAGGTGTGACCAAGTCAATCAAACCATAATGTCTCTATACGTATTGTAAGTACCATATACTTTCTTAATTGAAAGGAATAATTTATTAGCGTTATTATTGTTACAATTAATGTTTTCTCATTCTCTTTCAAAGGTACATGTGTTATTTTGCTAACCAAAGGAAGAAAGGGTGGATAGGGTATTTGTGCCCGATGATAACAAAAGAAATTGAAAACATGGCCAAAGAGCAGCTCGACTACATCCACAAAATTCTTGGACGAACGAATAAAAAAATAATTGTCTCCCCATACATTGAGAGGTGATGGTCCAATATCAAATCTACTTAAAAAAAACATATTTTTTGGATAATTTTTATGTATCACATTGTTGTAGGGACCATTGGAGATTAATATTTATTGTCCCCAGAACAACTGCATTTATTGGAGGAATCCTCTACATTAACAATCTTCCGGGTCATTTATTAAGATTTTGGATGCTTCTGTCACTTTTCCAAACGAATCTAGTACAAAGGGTTTAGAGATAGTCGAGATCAACATGAACCCTTTTTTCTCATGTTCACAATTCAGTTTGATTCTAGAATTCCAAATTTTTTATATGATTATTTAATTATTTTGTATTTAATAGTACAAGAAACAAGCAAAGAAATGGGATTGCAGGTATTACGTAATGCTATATGCAGCGGAGTGTCTTCAACAAATCTGTGTGGATTTTCTTGAAATCAACGACGAAAGATTTGAACTAGATATTCTTCCATTGTTTCACTGCTATAGGTTTATTACACATATTAATAACATTCCAAAATTCACAGATTTTTAAAGAGAATGAGAAGCCGTATTCGCAAACGAATATCAACATGGCAATAAATTGCTTGGCAAGGTATATTGTCAACGTCTGTACCAATTCAATTGGAAATCTCAATGTAGCAGTGGTATAAGTAGCTACTCCCTCAGTCCCAAGATTATTGGTCTATTTACCTTTTCAAAGTCAAACTTGATAAACTTTGACATTACATATAAATTAATATATGTATAATAAAAATATCTTGTGAGATATTATTAGATTCATCTTAATATCTATTTTCTAAATATCAATTTTATATGTAAATATATTATATCAAGTTGAAGACCGTGAAAAAGTAAATTGGCAAATAATTATGGGACGGATTAAGTAGTATGTATGAAGACATTGTCATTGGAATAGATTTTCGTAGAATTCTATTCCTATCTATAGATTGTTGCTGCCCTGGCGTAGTCTATAGATTTTTGATAGATTGTGTTGAAATGATAAGTTATTTTGGTGTATCTTGACCTAATATTGGAGACTTTTGTATAGCCGGATTCTACTAAAATTGCACAATTTTGACCATAGTTTTCGAATGGTGTTCCAAAATTGGAACTTATTTCAGAGTTTCCTTGTAATGCTATCAAAGATCAGATTCAATGTTACGAACTCGGAACACACGATCCAAAATTAGTTCCGAGTCTGAGACGTAATATACAACACTAAATTATCCAAAATTATAACCACACAAATTGGGAACAGAAAACGCATCCGAGCCTGGAACTACCACACGTTCTGAGCCCAAAACCAATTAATACATCTGAGGGTTTTGAGCTCATAACAACTCTAATGATCTGATAGTAATACTTACTTTACGATCTTGTAACATTAAGCCTGGACAAACGGACTACAAGTTGTTACGAGCTCGGAACTAATAGAAGGCGGTTTCACCCCATCGTTAGAAGGCGGTTTTGAACTGCCTTCCACTGGTGCATTATAAAGAGGTTCCTGGAACTGCAATTGATCCTCATCAATGGAAGGTATGTCCAGATAAGTCACCCTCAAAGTGACTTCTATTGTCCAAAGGAACCGCCTTTAATAAAGGTGTCTCCACTAGTGCTATCACCTCCACCACTAAGCCAGCGGCCGACAACCGCTGATACTCCACCGTCGAAAACCCTATTTTTCTAAGTGCTCCTAACAAGCCACCGAAGATTGAACACACTATCACCAATGCCAGAATCTCTAACCCCACAACTTACCCCCACCCCACCACCACCTCCTGCAGCCCGACCAGCCAAACCCAGTCCGCAGTCTAAAATAAACTCCACCATCCTTACCTGCGAAACCCCTACTTAATCAGCCAAGAAATAACAATTTCAGTTGATCGATCAAAACCTGTAAAGTCTAGATTTATCTAGTTGCCAATTTGTGGAAATTATGCAAATATGGAATTGTTGTGTTGAAACATCAAAAAAGGAATGATTGAGATTTATGGAAGTTTACAAAGAAATATGAGAAGGAAATATTTTGTCCATGGAGTTTAAATTTAGAATATATCAATACCTATGGGATTAGATTGGATTTATGAAAATTGGAATTGATTTGATAAATATCCTTTGTGGAAGGATTTGGACGGAGTATATTAATTCCTTTCTTTAAGGGATTAGATTTGATAATTTCTATCACCAAGAGATTTGACTGTAATCATAATATTTATGTGGAGAATGAATTATATTTGCACATAACTTCATGCATATCAGAACTGGAGATGGAATAAACTTCATGTGTGCAATGACTTTCCACGTTGGAACATACAGATAAGTAGTAAACACGCCAAGCAGATTTACGGAAAGAGGATAGGATATTTTGGTATTTGTGATTTATGGAAATCTGAATATTCTGCTATATATTAGGCGTATAAAAGCATGGTTGGTTTATGGAAAATTCCTATAAATATGGTATTGATATTATCGAATATATGGGAGATATTATGATAAGGAAAATCCCTTTATTTATGAGATTTGGATATGCTTCAAAAGCAGATAAGGAATAGGAATATTATGGAGATAATTATGGAGAGTTCCGATCTGCTCATGGACTATATATAGAGGATATCATGACTGCATTATTCCCGTGAACTTAATAGAAAAAATTTGCATACACATTTTATATCTTTCAAGAATTGCAAGAGCTAGAATTCTATGTTCCAACATACGTAACCTGCTATTCAAAGTTCAGAATCATATACCTTAATTCCTCGGGAGGAGGGGATCCAGCATCGATGAGTTTCAAGGTCAGAAGGAGTCTGATCAAGGTGGATTGGTAGCAAGGGGAGCTTGCAGGATTCACGTTATAGTTAGACAAGATAAGTATAATTTTATGGTGTACTTTGTACCGTATCTTCTGATTAGTGGATTCATTCTGAACTGGGCCAGGCCTCACAGATGTAGGTGGATTTCACCTAACTGTGTAACCAAGCCATGTGTCTTTATGCTTTACTTTATTGTATACTTGGTTATATAGGTTATGTTGGAGCACATTAGTGATAATTGAATTAATTAGGTAAAACCAAATTTCAATTGGTATCAGAGCTAAGTAACTTTTTTTACCTTGTTTTACCTTTGTTCTGTGTCTCAGCCACCACTGCTGTAAGGAATAAATTACAACTATTGGAAGGCTCGCATGCGAGTGTTCATAAATTTACTGGATGAGTTGGGTTGGTACTATGTTGAAACAGAATGGAATCCCCCTGTTGTTGGAAGTTCTGAAGGAGGAGAATCTAGTTCTAAAGAGCCAGTGGTTAAGCCTAAAGAGTCATGGACACCAGTTGAAAGAATGGGAAGCTTGGCGAACTCCAGAGCATTAAATGTCATATTTACTACAGTAGATGAAGATCAGTTCAAACTCATTTCTACGTGCCTACAAGAAAAGAAAGCATGGGATATCCTACAAATTATACATGAGGGGACAAGTCGTGTACATGAATCAAAGCTACAAATGTTGGCCACAAAATTCGAAAAGGTGAATATGGAAGAAGATGAGACTATTGCAGTATTCAATGGAAGACTCAGAGATATCACAAACATGGCACATCAATTGGGAAAATTTTACAAGGAGTCTAATTTGGTGAAGAAGACGCTGAGATCTCTTCCTAAAAGATTTGCTATGAAAGTAGCAGCAATAGAATAAGCAAGAGATGTAGCCACCATAACCTTAGATGAACTAATGGGATCACTACAGACCCATGAGATGAAAATGCAACATCCTGCAAAGAAAGTCTAGAAGGAGTTGGCCTTTAAATCCTCTTCATCAAGGGTCATCCATGAATCTGATAATGATGATGGAATTGAGGAACTTGCTCCTATCACCAAGAATTTCTCAAGGATGTTGAAGAAGGTGGTAAACAAGAATTCACAGGAAAGATCTGGTGGAAATAAACCTCGTCCTCAAGATTTTAATATTCGTGGAACATAATTGGAACCAGGAAAGCAGCAGTTCGCTAGAAATCAAGGTGGTGAAGCAAATGAGTCTAGAAGAATTCAATGTTGAGAATGTGGAGGATATGGCTACATCCAGGTTGAATGTGCTCATACCCTAAAAAAGCAAGGAAAATCATACATCACCTCATGAAGTGAAAATGATGAAGAAGATGAAGAGGAACTTACAAGAAATTATATAGCATTTGGAACAAAATTTCACGGTGGATCAGATGAGGTATGTTCCAACATGTCAGAGAAAGACGAATCTGTATGTTCCAACACAGGTTCTGATGACATGTCCAATGATGATGGTGGACTAGCTGTGAGTGACGAAGAGATCTACAGTACATATGAGAAGATGTATGCCATGTGGCATCAAGTTGTTGATACAAATAAAGTGTTGAAAAAGGAGAAAAACCTTTTAGGTGAAGAAGAAACAGATATGATATCCCTAGTGAAAGAACTCCGAAAGGAAATAAGGTGTTGGAATTAAATCTGAGTTCAATGAGAAAAAGGGCTGAGGTTGCTGAGACAGCTATTAAAAGATTAAATTCTGGAAAAGAAAAATTGGATGAAGTTTTCACCATGGGTCAGAATTATGGAAATTGACAAGGGATAGGCTATGAAAAACCATCTACCAGCACTGAAGTATTCAAACCAGAAGTTTAAGTTATGAAGAGAAAAGTTGTCAAAACACGCCCACAAAAAGCCTTAATGTGTGATTATTTTACCTATCAAGGTCATACAGAGGATTGTTTCTTAAAGCTTCTCAGAGATATTATGAATGGACGTCAGCGTGCAGCATGTTCCAACATGGATCAAGTGCAACAACCAAGGATGGTTAGAAAGGTATGGATCCCTAAAACCCCTAAATTGTGCTTTGTCGCTCACACTTCCTTTATAACACATCATAGGGATTCGTGGTACCTTGATAGTGGATGCTCTTAACATATGACTGGATTTCAAGAGTATCTAAAGAACATCAAACCCTATGATGGTGGATTAATTATATTTGGCGATGAAAAGAAAGGTAGGGTAGTTGGAAAAGGTGAGTTGTCGATAAAGGGATTTCCAACATTTACTAGTGTTCTGTTGGTGGAAGATCTAAAGGCTAATCTCCTAAGTATCAGCCAGCTATGTGATGATAATATGACCGCGGAATTCCATAAGGAGAAGTGCATAGTGAAACATGGCAACAACAAAGTGCTTACCGGTATTCGGTCATCAGACAATTGTTACTTGTTGGAACAAGAAGTGAACTGCTTGAGTGTTGAATATGATGAGTTAGATCATACGGATGACCATGTTCCAACATCAGATGATTTCTCTGATCAGGGACGTAACGTTGTTGGAACATCAGATGAGGTACATCTTACAAATGGAGTTGATGACTCATATAACTTCAACGATGTTGGAACACCGTCCTCCCAGGAACTCTCCCATGTTCCAACATCAGTGCAAGCTGAATTCAGCAGAAAAATGACTCGATTGATCCCTCAGATTAATTATAGGGAACTTACTAGTCTACAATGTGGTCTCTCTCTCATGGAACCCAAGAATTACAAAGAGGTTCTACCTGAAAAGTATTGGATTGCGATAATGCAAGAAGAACTTGGGAAAGTCAAACTCAATGATAATAAAGTAAGGTTAGTTGCTCAGGACTACACTCAGGATGAAGGAGTTAATTTTGATGAGACATTCGCATCAGTTGCCTGGTTAGAATCTATTCGTATTCTCCTTATTATGGCTTGCACTTTTAATTTTATGATGTCACAAAACGCTGTCAAGAGTGCTTCCCTACATGGTGTGGTTAATGAGGAAGTATACCATCGACTCAAGAAGGTTGTGTATGGATCAAAACAAGCACCAAGGGCGTGGTATAAGCGACTCACTACCTTTCCTATTCAGAAAGGTTATGGTCGAGGGGGAGAAGATCGCACCTTGCTTCTTTTTCAAGAATCATCAAATACACTGATTGCTCACATCTATATTGATGATATGATCTTTGGGTCTACTTCACCATCCTTGGTACAAGATTGTGTGACTTTGATGCAAGCTGAATTGAAGATGAGTATGGTGGGAGTATTTGTAAGATTTCAGGATGATGTTAGCAAATCTCACTTGAATGAAGTCAAAAGGATAATTTGGGTTGAGAGGAAAGTTTTGGTAGTCTAAGTTCCAACATCAGGACTATTTGCAGATATTTTCAAAAAACCGTTGAATACTGCCACATTTGAGCTCCTCATACAACACTTAGGTGTTTGTCAGAATTGAGGTATTCCTTTAAAAATTTTATTTAGCTGTAGATTTTTTATTTTTTTTGTGTGTACAGAAAATTAGAAAAATACAAAAAATTTGAAAAGGAGAAAAAGATGACGGTTGAATAGATCAAAGAGATGGCTCTTCTTAGTATTCTGGTTTAGGATGATGAGGAGTTGAAAGACAGTGATACTGGTCATGTTCCAACACAGAGTATGGTGAGAGGTAGAGAAGATGTGTACATGAAAATAAATGAGCCTGGTGTGATTACAGATTCTAATGTTCAAACATCAGTAAATGTGGCTGGAGAAAATTATGATCTGGGTGGTGAACAAGCCTATGTTCCAACACCAGACATGAAGATAGGGAGAGAAAGTACTAATGAAGTAAAGGAAGCTGAGTAGGTGATGTTCCAACATCGATACAGACTTGAGGTGTTGATTCTGAAGCAATGAAAGGATCTTATGTTCCAACATCACAGAGAGCAGGTGAAGCTGAGAGCTGCTATGTTCCAACATCGGTGACTGATGTTCCAACATAAAGTGAGCAGATTATTGAAGGCACTACTGATCTAACTGCAGAATCAGTGAAAGGAGAAGCATAGTCACCGAGAAGAAGATTAAATCAGAAGGAGAACATCGTTCAAGAGCAGCTCCCTTAATTAAGGATGCACTCAATTTTTTATTCTATGATACAGACAACCATGAGAGATATGCTATTGTGTGTGAGAGGAGGATTTTAGCTGAAATCAAAATTGATCTGGGTGTATATAAAGGGTGTGGATTTACAGCCTACTTGGACTATTTGGGTCTCAAGACTGCCGCCTCAATATACATGGAGTACAATCGGGAGATTTTACAAGAATTACAAGGGAGACAACGTTGATCCAGATTTTGAGTGATACAACAAAGTTTACATTAGAGGAAAGAAATTACTAGAGGATTTCAATCTCAGTGACCACTCAAGGGAACGTTACCGCATCTAGCTTGACTACCAGGTATTTTTATCTATTCTAGATTATTGTAAATTGTTGGATTCCTTTTTGAAATACTACATCTCTTACTCGAGAAAAGTCCAAACAAGATGATATTTGATTTAAAACATGTAAATGATCTGTTATGGAATCTCGAGGCTTCAACTTCTGATGTTGATGAGAAAAAGGTCATTAATGCGAAGTTGAGAGCTCTAGCCACTCAGATGGAAGTTTTGGAGGCAGAGAATGCCAGATTAGATGAGGCATAGATAGTTACTTCTAAAGAGGTTTAAAGGTTCTGTTATGGTTATGTTCCAAAATAGGCCAGATATTTGCTTCAGGGGGAGCTGCATTTATTGGATATTTTGGTTTTCTGTATCTATTGCATTTGGCATGTTTATGGTCCCAAGGGGGAGATGTTTTGGATTTCTTGGATGACTTTATTGGCTCCGTTGGGTTGATCTTCCAACATGATCATTATTCCTGGATGTTGAGGGAATCTGGAATTTAGGGGGAGATGTTATGTTTCTATGTTCCAACATCCAAAGTGGTTTTCAAGGTTGATGTCTTTATTTGCATAAGTTTTTATGATGGAATTCCAAAAGGTGATTGGTCCACAAAATGCCAAAGGGGGAGATTGTAAAGTCTAGATTTATCTATTGGGCAATTTGTGGAAATTGTGCAAATATGGAACTGTTGTGTTGAAACATCAAAGAATGAATGATTGAGATTTATGGAAGTTTGCGATGAAATCTGAGAAGGAAATATTTTTTCCATGGAGTTTAACTTCAGAATATATCAATTCCTATGGGATTAGATTGGATTTATGAAAATTGAAATTGATTTGATAAATATCCTTTGTGGAAGGATTTGGACCGAATATATTAATTCCTTTCTTCAAGGGATTAGATTTGATAATTTCTCTCTCCAAGAGATTTGACTGTAATCAGAATATTTATGTGGAGAAGGAATTATATTTTCACATAACTTCATGTGTATTAGAACTGGAGATGGAATAAAATTCATGTGTGCAATGACTTTCCACGTTGGAACATACGGACAAGCAGTAAATACGCCAAGCAGATTTACGAAAAAAGGATAGGATATTATGGTATTTGTGATTTATGGAAATATGAATATTCTACTATATATTAGGCGTATAGAAGCATAGTTGGTTAATGAAAAATCCCTACAATATGGTATTGATATTATTGAATATATGGGAGATATTGTGATAAAGAAAATCCCTTTATTTATGGGATTTGGATATGCTTCAAAAGCAGTTAAAGAATGGTAACATTATGGAGAGTTCCGATATGCTCATGGACTATATATAGAGGATATCACGGCTGCATTAATCTCACAGACTTAATAGAAAAAATCTGCATACAGATTTTATCTCTTTTGAGAATTGTAAGAGCCAGAATTCTATGTTCCAACATACGTAATCTGCTGTTCAAAGTTCATAATCGTATACCTTTATTCCTCGAGAGGAGGAGATCCAGCATCGACGAGTTTCGAGGTCAGAGGGAGTCTGATCAAGGCGGATAGATAACAAGGGGAGCTTGCAGGATTCACGTTATAGTTAGATAAGATAAGTATAATTGTATGGTGTACTTTGTACTGTATCTTTCTGATTAGTTTATTCATTCTGAACTGGGTCACGCCCAGCAGATTTAGGTGGATTTCACCGAACTGCGTAACCAAGTCGTGTGTCTTTATGCTTTACTTTATTGCATACTTGGTTAGTTAGGTTATGTTGGAACACAGTAGTGATAATTGAATTAATTAGGTAAAACCAAATTTCAAAACCCATTTCCACCGATCAACAATTTCAGCCTGGAAACCCTACCTGTGATCTGGCGAAACCTATTTCTACCGACCGATCAAAACCCACACCAGCGCTGCAGTTCAGATTCCTCACCTTCGGGTTAGCCAACGTAGCTGAACCGCCAACTCTGCTGCGAAACCATGGCGCTGGGTGAATTTGAAGACTTGGGGAGCACTGAAGTGGAAATTTAAAAAAGGGCGAAGAAGAAGAAAAGGGAAGTCGATATTGCTTCAAGAACGAGATTTACTAATCATTTGAGCTAATTTCCCAAAAGGCGATAACCCTCGTCCTCAGGGCCCCAGACGCAAGCACACCAAGCCCATAATCGAGGAGTTAAATCACTGCTCCCAAAGGTTTGGCACACGGTCCTCGAATGTACTCGGTGACCACAAGGAGCACCTCCACTGGAGGATACTCTAACACTGCGCCTGCCGAAATTCGAACCCCTCCCTATTGGGAATGGAACCACAACACCTAACCACTTGGGGGTATACAGTGGGTGTATATTTGAGCTAATTTCCCAATTTGGTGGGATGAGGAATAGCAGTAATCCATTGAAAGGCAACAGGCCATTAAAGGCAGCAGAGAATTGAATCAGTTCTTTTCCGTTCTTTTTTTCGTGATGAAAAAGGTTTATCTTTTTTTTTACTTATTTTATGACTAAATTATTTTTTAGTCCCTAACATATGATCTTATACAATCTTTTGGTCTCCGAGATAAATACTGATTCCTTTCAGTACCTAAGAAATTCAAATGATTTGTTTGGTCGCCAATGTGGTTTTCAAGGTGGTTTTCAGTAGATTAAATTGTTTTATTGTCCCTATCATATGATCTTATACCATCTTTGGTCCCCAAAATCACCTAAAAACCACTTTGAAAACCACCCCGAGGACCAAACAAATCATTTTGTATTTGTTAGTTGCTGAACAAACTCGGTATTGGCCTTGGGACCAAAAGATGGTACTGCATCATATGTTGGGGACCAAAAAATGACTTCTTTTTTTATTAAGGGGCAAGATGGTCATTTCATTAGATTTCGATCAAAATTCCCATTGACAATTGAAGTTAACGGTGCCCATGGTTAGATTGGCACACATGTTAACAAGTTAGGGTTATTTTCACACTTTTTCATTTTTGCAGGATTATATTCGCACCTTCAATTTAAAGCTAGGATCATTTTATCACTTTACTCTTTAAAAAATTACACATGCTGCAAACATGTCTTCTTCCACAATCACAAAATTATGGTCCAACTTACACATATATGATCAAAATTATGGATGATAGTAGCAGAAAGGACAAGGAAGAGGGAGGGGATGTAGAGTTGGGGTGGGAGGACGAGGAGAGGAGGAGCAAGAGGTTAGGTGTTGCATAGTTACAAAATTGTCATTTGCAGGACAGGAACTCCCTACACAGAGCTCATGATCATTGTAATTGTTTTTGGGTAATATGCAAATATAATTCTATATGTTGGAGAAAGTGCATATATAACTTTGAGTTATTTTTTAGTGTAAATATACCCCTAACTATTATACATAAGTGCAAATATAACCATAAAGTTATTATTCTAGCATTGACTGGAAATTTTCGGTCATTGACCAACCGAAAATGACCAAAATGCCCCCCACCAATTTGCCACCACCACCACTGCTCCGGCTCCACCTTCACCGCGCCATCGCCACAACTCCACCACTACCACTGTTCCGGCTCCACCTTCAACTAGCCTGAGACTTCAGTACCATCTATGTAATTCACTTTATTATTTATCATAATTAAGCAAGTTGCATAAGCCGGAGTCTGAACTGGAAACTTCATCCAGTTACCCATTCAAACGCATAAACACACTCATACTCAATTTAACAATGAATTAGAAAATACTATGAAAGAAAATTATCGACATTTAATCAAATTTTTAGTCACAAATTCCACAACTAAAAATTATAACCATCAAATGGGAACATTTCACTTCATCACTTGTTTCCCTGTAACCACGAGGCCCACCACCACTCCGTCGATAGCTCCCACCACCGTCGCTGCCTCGTACGGTGCGGCGGCCCCCAACCTCGCCATCACGCTGTTGGTGATATCATCAGTGTCCCTCACGACCACCATTTCGCTCTCCAACCTAGCATACATCATCCCCAAAATCCCTATCCAGTTCCTGATCTGCCAACTCGAGTGACCTGATGCATTCAAAACCTGATTAACCTTCAGCTTCAAGGAATCCCCGCCTCTGCATCTGGCCCAGCTCGATCTTCTAGCAAAGTCCGTGAAAGGTAGCAGCGTGGATTAGCGATGGAGATTGGAGTGGAAGAAGAAGATTGGAGACTGGATTTTCTGGAGATTAAAGATGAAGAAGAAGATTGGAGATTGGAGCGAAAGAATAAGATTGGAGGAGGAAGAAGAAGATAAAGACAATGGAAGAAGAAGATTGGAGGAAGAGACGGAAAAAATGTAAAATAATTGAAGATTGGATTAGTTAATTTTCTTTTTTCTCCTTTTATTTTCTGAAGGGTAAAATGGTCTTTTTAATTAAATCCGACCACAAATCACCAGAAAAGGTTATATTTGTACTTTTAATTATCGCAGAGTTATTTCTACACTTTCGTCAACTATATAATGTTATATATGCACTTTACTCTCTTTTCTTTCACAAAAATACTTATGATAAATTTAAGGAATTCAGAATATAAAATTATGATAACCCAACTTACACATTCGCATTAAAGTTAATTATGTGGAGCAGAGAGATTTTTATAAGGCAAAGTCAAGGAAAAATAACCTTATGCAAAGACGAGTTTTAATTAAAATAATAAAAGATAAAAGGTGTCAGTTGCAATATTAAAATTTTACTATGGAATGTTTGGTAATTATAATGTTTATAACTCGATTCATTCAACCCTAAATCATCTCTCTCGGAACCTCCCACTGATAACGGTCTCTTAACGGCTAATCCTACCTGGAATTTTCGTCCCATGGCGGAACCTCCACCGCCGGGGGGTTCTAAAACCTTCCAATCTGCTCTCACCTCTCGTTCTGCTCCCCTCTGCTCACTTCCTAATAACCCTAATCTTAATCCAAAAAGGGAATACCTGGGTGATATGGCTTGTCTATACACTGAAGAACAGGTCCAGTTGCTGTCCTCTCACTACTTAAACGCACTGATTGGCAAATTTACTAGAGGTCGCCCAACGATGGAGCAACTGGAATTGGCCTTCAGGACTGTGGGTTTTCAAGGGCGATACCAATTAGGCTCAATTGATTACAAGCATGTGCTGATTCATTTCGAGAAGATGGACGATTTTCAGCGATGCTGGATAAAAGGGATGTGGCTACTCAATGGTCGTCCGATGAAGGTTCTCCGGTGGACTCTAGACTTTTCTCCAAACACTGAATCCTCCATTGTTCCACTCTGGGTAACTATTCGTGACATTCCTATTTTTTTCTATAACATTGGTACAATTGAGGATGTAGGTAACACAATTGGATCATATATTAAAATGGATGCAGCCACTGAAGGAATTACTCGACCTTCTGCCATCAAAATTTGTGTTGAATTTAATCTCCTAAAACCTCTGAAACCTATTATCAGACTTGGTACTGAAAGGAACCATGTTAAATGTAAGGTGGAATATGAAAATGTTCCATCCTACTGTAGTTATTGTTCTAGGATTGGCCACTCTGATAGATATTGTAATTTTAATTCTAGTGCTCAACTATCCAGAAATCCTCCTGTTGGACACCAATACCCCCCTATCACCTCTCCTAAATGGAAACCTACTGGTAACAAGCTACCTTATCCCCCATCCATTCTTGGAGCAATGGAGACTAAGAAAATCTCACTACAGACTGCTGATCTGCCATCAGTTAATGTGACCACCAACCCCCTATCCAACCCTACACTTTATAGACCAGTTACACCTCCGGTAAAGGTCCCCGTCACTGCTACAACTCTGAGTGTAGGCCTTTCTGATGATGCACCTATGGTAGCCAATGTTGCTGAGGAGGTTGTTATTGTTTCTGATGATAATGTTTTTGATATGAAGTCTGGGGAGGTCTTAGAGGAGCTCTCATTTTTTTGACAACGCAGTTTCTACTGTGGGTTCTGTACCTAGACTCCCAGTGATCTCGACCCCTGCCACTCCCTCTAAAAATACTGACGAAGGTCAGTTTGTGGAGGCTCAAACTATACAGAAAGAGTTCATTCCCTCTCAAGTAACAGATGTTTCACTTATGGGTTTTTCTGAGCCTGTGTTGTTGATGATATTCACGTTCCCAGCAATGAGAGTTACCTCCCCTACAGTCCTTTTGTTGCTGCTCAGAAACTCTTCTACTCTCAGCAGATGTCCTCATACAATAGATTCCTGCTACTTAATGACACAACTGAGAGCATGGAGACTCAAGATGACCCACAGGAAACTCCTATCATTTCTGAGTTACCAGCAGGTATTACAGTACCCCCTTTACAAAAGAATGACCGGGTCACTCAGGTCACACAGGTAAGTCTTCCTGAACCCCCTCAAAATCCTGTTAAAAAACCTGCTCAGAAGAAAAAAACAAAACTTCAGCTTGATACCTTTTTAACTCAGTTAAATAGGATTATGACTAGGTCAAAAAGCTACTCTAATGTTTCTGATGATTAATACAACTATGAAACTTAAATTCTTGGTGTGGAATATTAGAGGCATGAACTCTTCTATGAAGAGGCTATCCACTTTAATAAATACACACAGATTTGATCTGCTCTGTTTAATTGAGCCTATGCATGATAATTTGCAATGTGATTTGTATAGGTCTCATTACACTTTGAAAACTGTATGCAGGTGAACACTGGTAAGATTTGGTTATTCTGGAATAATGATTTAACTTTATCTTCTATCACTGATAATCAGCAGTTTCTTTCAGTCCTTATTCACAGCCATAAAATGAATATTGCAATGGAAGCAATTTTCATTTATGGGTTGAGAACTAGGAAAGGTAGACAGAATTTGTGGTCTGATCTTAAGTCTAGAACTAGTAATGCTACAATCTACATTGGTGATTTCAATGCTATAACCTCTGTAAATGTGCATAAAGGTCCTTGTACTCCTAAATTAGGTAGTATTAAAAACTTTTATGAGTTTATCGAAGTTATGGAACTGGAAGAAATTAACACAGTTGGTAATTCTTTTACATGGAGCAATAACAGATTAAAAAGGCCAACCACCCAGAGGCTAGATAGAGGTCTGTGCTCTGTTGAGTGGAGCTCTAGGTTCCCTTCCTTCTCCATTCAAGTGCTTAATAGAAGCACTTCTGATCATAACCCTCTATTTCTAACAGTAGGTAGCTCTGTACAATCCATCCCTAGGCCTTTCAGATTTCTCAATGCATGGTACAAAAGGCATGATTTTAATGAATTTGTTAGACAAAATTGGAGTCCTCCTATCTTAGAGTCAGGGATGCTAGGTTTTTTCATTAAAATAATCAGGCTTTAAAAAGCTCTAAAAAATTAGAATAGAGATCATTTTGGAAATGTACATGACAATGTACGAAAGGCTGAGGAAGAACTACGTGTTCAGGAGGTACAATATGATTTGAACAGCTCCCCTACTGAGCTTATTAAGCTTAAAAAAATCAAAGCAAGCCTTCTTAGAGCCATAAATGAGCAAAATAGTTTCTGGAAACAGAAGTCAAAAATAAAATGGTTAAAAGAAGGGGATGATAACACTCTTTTCTTCCATAATTCTGTCAAGGAAAGGAGAGGCAGATTGAACATTACTAAAATCAAAAGTAGTGATGGTAGATGGCTAGATGAACCTGCTGAAATTGAAAATGAGGCCATTCACTATTATGAAAATTTGTTAACTGAAGAAAATCATGGGCCTGGTCTTTTCCAATCCCATTTTCTTAGCCAGATTCCCAGTCTTATTGATGAAAGTGATAATGCCAGTCTCATTAGATTAGCATCTTTACAAGAACTGAGGAGTGTAGTTTTTAATCTTAATAAGAATAGTAGTCCTGGTCCAGATGGATTCACTTCGAATTTTTTCATAAAATCCTGGGAAATCATTGCCACTGACCTTCTCTCTACTGTAAATAATTTTCTTTCTGGTCATGATATTCCCAGAGGTGTTGCAAGTACCTGGATCACTATTATTCCTAAAAAGGATATACCTATCTCTTTTGATGATTTTAGACCTATAAGTCTTTCCAATGTTTTGAACAAGATTTGCTCCAAATTATTAATGGAAATACTTAAACCCCTGATGTCTAAAATCATCTCTCCCCATCAGACTGCTTTTCTGAAAGATAGGGACATCTCTGACAATGTCATCTATCTACAAGAAATGGTGAGATTTTTAGATAGGAAGACTAGGGATCATAACTGTATAGTTAAATTAGATCTGAGGAAGGCTTTTGATAGGGTGAAATGGTCCTTTCTATCTAGTGTTCTTTTTAAATTTGGCTTCCATGGACAGTTTGTGTATAACATAATGAAAAATCTGTCCCAAGCATGGTTTTCAGTGTTATTAAATGGAAAAGCGGTAGTTTTTTTCAGGAATCAAGAGGTATTAAACAAGGTGACCCCCCCTCCCTCTCTCCTTTTCTCTTTAATATCTTCACTAAAGCTTTTACAAGGAGTCTTGCCTTTATCTTTGAAACTGGTAAGCTTCAGTACTATGATCTCCCTTCTAGTGCTATCAAAATTTCCCATCTTAGCTATGCTGATGACACTGTGGTATTCCTTAAATCCAACACCAATACTCTTGTCAGACTTAAAGCCTTTTTGGTTACATTTGAGGAAACCACTGGACAGAAAATCAATTTTGAAAAAAGTGATGTTTTCATTAGCAAGCATGCTTCTGTTTCACGCATTTCTCACATCAAATGGATTTTAGGTATGAAATCTGGCTGTTTTCCTTTCAAATACCTTGGTGTTCCTATTTTCAAAGGTGCTGTGAAAAATATTTATTTTCAACCACTATTGGAGCAACTTGATAAAAGACTCAATAATTGGAAAAATAAATGGCTTTCTACGGGAGGTAAGATTACTCTTATTCAATCTTGTATCTATTCATTGCCTCAACACATTTGGTCTATCCTCAAACCTCCAAAACAGATCACTAAACAAATTGAAAGGAGGTTAAGTATTTTTTTCTGGGGTCAGACTGAGTTCAGGCCTAAAAAATCCTGGAAGAAATGGGATGCTTTATGTTTCCCTCTTGACCAGAATGGATTAGATTTTAGGTCAATTCATACCATCATTAATGCATTTTCTGTAAAACTATGGTGGAAATTTAAAACTGCAAAGGCCCTATGGACTCATTTTCTAGCATCTCTGCCAAGATCTTTTCAATGCTCCCAAACCTGGAAGATAATTTGATGAGTTAACTCCTGGGCTGAATCTCATACCAGAGTTATTCATGGTGTTGGTAGCTGTAATTTTTAGAGTTCAAATTGGTTGGATAAAGGCCCTATCATGGATCATTGTAACCCTGATTTAACTTTCATTCCTGAGGATTGTACAGTAGCCTCTTTCTATCACAACAGAGGCAATTTTTTACCCCAACTTATACCTTTTCTTAATGTTGACATTATTTTTCTTCTGCAGGAATTCAGTTTGTCTCCTTCGCAGAGAAGATAGACTTATTTGGAAGCCTGACATTCACGGATCTTTCTCCTTTAAATCTGCCTGCAGATTGCTCAAGGAACAAAGAGGTAGTATTTCCTAAATTAATCATATTTGGAATCCAAGACATGAGAAGAAGGTTTCAGTGTTTATGTGGCGAATGATTAACTCCCTCCTGCCTTTTGATAATATTCTGAAATCTATGAAATTCAATCTTCCTTCCAAATGTTGTATGTGTGACAATGAGGATTCCCTAAATCATTTTTTTAACTCTTGCATCTTTGCTGTGAAAGTGTGGAAGGTCATACATAATTTTATGGGAATTGTTGATAGACTTTTTTCCTCACTTTGGGAAAGATTATCTTTCTACTTTACTGTTCCTGGCCTGTCTAGTTTCCATAACATGCTCCTGCGTTTGACTCCTTCAATCACATGTTGGTTTCTCTGGAAAGTTAGGAATAGCTGGTTGTACGATAATGTTAAACCTCACACATCATCAGTTCTTAAACAGATTAAGGAGTATCTTTTTATCTTTTCTCCGCAAAGCCTTTTTTCATTTCAAATCAGATTGATGCTGAAATTGCTGACCACAGTTTTCTCCCCACTGCAAAAAAACCACCCAAACCCAGGTCTGTCAAAGTTGTTTGGTCTAAACCCTGTTCTGGTCTAAAACTAAATGTTGATGCCTCTTGGTGTAAATTATCTCAGAGGGCAGGGATTAGTGTGGTAGTAAGGAATAACATGGGTGCTTTAATTTCAGCTCAAGGTTCTTATATTCATGCCAACTCTCCTTTAGAAGCTGAGCTGAAAGCTATCAAATTAGGACTCCAAGTTGCTTGTTTTTACTTTGATCCTATCATTATAGAATCTGACTGTCTTAATGCTATCTCTCATGTCTTGAATCCTATAATAGCTCACTGGAAACTTTTTCAGTTAGCTGATGAAATACATCACATGCTCAAAACTTGCTCTTTAGTTCATATCTACGGAGAAGCAAATAAAATAGCGGATGCACTTGCTAAGTCTATTTTGTCATCAAAATCCTCAAGGATATTTTCTTTTCAGTCTCTTCCCATACCTGTCCAGGGTATAATTAGACTAGATCAAATGATGACTCCCTCACTGAGAATAATTTAGAATGGATGCTACTGATTATACTTGTTTTTCCACAGGTGCTCATTCTATTCTGAAGTTCCCATCAATGGTGACTACTAAGCATATGAGTATAAACTCGTCTGGAAGCAAAGAAACACAAGGATCTTCACCACGTTACCTATCTTAACCAGGAGATTTTTCTGAAAGCCGAGGACAGAGAAGGCCACCTTTTATAACTGCATGCAGCAACGTTAAGCTTACCTGTCCGGCCAGCAGTGTAGGCAAGTCCGAGAGTCTTCGAGGGGGCTACGAGTCTTCGAGGGGGATTCGAGTCCTCGAGGGGGCTTCGAGTCCTCGAGGGGGATTAGAGTCCTCAAGAGAGCTTCGAGTCCTCGATGGGGCTTCGAGTCTTCTAGGGGGCCTCGTGTCCTCGAGGGGGGCTTCGAGTCCCCGAGGGGGTTTCAAGTCCTCGGGGGGGCTTCTAGTCAGCGAGGGGGCTTCGAGTCCTCGAGGGGGCTTCGAGTCCTCGAGGAGGGTTCGGGTCCCCGAGGGGGTTTCGAGTCCTCGAGGGGGCTTCGAGTCCTCGAGAGGATTTCGAGTCCTAGAGGGGGCTTCGAGTCCCCGAGAGGGTTTCGAGTCTTCAAGGGGGCTTCAAGTCCTCTAGGGGGCTTCGAGTCCTCGAGGGGGATTAAAGTCCTCGAGGGATTTTCGAGTCCTCGAGGGGGCTTCGAGTCTTCGAGGGGGCCTCGTGTCCTCGATGGGGCTTCGAGTCCTCGAGGGGGTGTCGTGTCCTCGGGGTGTCGTGTCCTCGAGGTGGCTTCGTGTCCTCGGGGTGTCGTGTCCTCGAGGTGGCTTCGAGTCCTCGAGGGGGCTTCGAGTCCTCGACGGGGCTTCGAGTCCTCGACGGGGCTTCGAGTCCTCGACGGGGCTTCGAGTCCTCGACGGGGCTTTCGAGTCCTCGAGGAGGGTTTGGATCCCCGAGGGGGCTTCGAGTCCTCGAGAGGACTTCGAGTCCTAGGGGGGGCTTCGAGTCCCTGAGTGGGCTTCGAGTCCTCGAGGTGGTTTCGAGTCCTCGAGGTGGTTTCGAGTCCTCGAGTATTTCAAACAGCCACTCAACAACACTAAGATGACATACTGAACAATGGATTTTGGAGTTTTACTTGTTCCTTGGGACTTACCATCAAATACCATCCGGTTAACATGCCATTGACAAACAGGGGTTTCGTTTTTTCGATTCGCCGATCAGTTCGGGGGTATTACAGCCAGATGGTATATAAACAAAGTCCCCTGCTAGATCATCGATGTACATTTACATGGTTTAGTCGTGTTTTAGGTGGAAACACCACTTTTGGAAGCAAGTGCTACTTTGCCTCAAGAGCTTATTACGTTTCTTGGATCATAAATTTGGATGATCTTTTGTGTATTGAACTATGCCTTCGAGGCCAGTTTATTTTTAAAAAAAACCCTGAAATTTTATATTTATTTCTTTTAATTTGCACGATAAATCTTGGTGTTTCCATGACTTATGAAAAGACCATCTTTCAAGAGACGGACTTTTTTTATGATCATCTATATATTCAAAATATTGTTAATTAAACTACGTGTAAGCTTGAACAAGAAACGTTGCATCCAACACAGCACAAGATAAGTATTGGCCAAACATGAGTTTTGCCTTTATCTTAGCACCACCTTACACACGTCCAAGACTCATGGACAATGACACAAACCATAAATAAATGAACCTATCAACTTACACCGTATTGATCTTTTTCGAAAAAAATAAAATAAACCAAAAATGGAGAAGAAGAACGAAGAACAGAAGGGTGGCAAGTTAGAAGGGCTACCAGTAAATATTAGCCCCTACACCCAGTATAAGGATGTGGAGGATTACAAGAAGCAGGGCTATGGGTCCCAGGGACATGTCCAACCCCAAGAAGGCCGCGGCGCAGCTAGCTCTGTCGATGCACCTACTGAGGCCGGAGGTCAGGCCTCCGCTCAGCTTTCTGACGATAATGCCGCTAGCCGTCACAGAGTTTAATCATCTATCTTCTCTATTCTGATTATTTTTGGTGTTCAGATATTCTATTGTGTTTTTGGGGCGGATGTATATCATTATATTTGAAGTTAAACTAATTGGGTAAAATGAAACAAAGAAGTACGCAAGATTTTATTGGATTTGCGTCACGTACGAATTGGAGTTCAAGTTCTATATTATCTTTGAAAATAATTATATATTGCCTTTTTTTTTTATATTGAAGAATCCCTACTTAGGGAGGATCTCCATAGGCAATTAGACATCCTTTATTGAGGGTGTAGCACCAATTATTGAGGTCCTATATTACCAATGTTTTGTATGGGGGTGGTGGTTTGCCCCTTCTTAAGTAAACTCATGACACGGTCATTGAGGTCCTCATAGGCATCAGTACAGATATCCGGTGATTTCTAATATATTTTTCATCGGATTTTCATTAGCAGCTGAAATTTGATTTTACCGAATTTTTCTAATTCTTACTAGTATGTTCCAAAAAAATCAATTTAACCAAGTATGCAATAAATTAAAGCATTAAAGACACAAGACTTGGTTACGCAGTTCGGTGAAATCCACCTACATCTGCGGGATCTGACCCATTTTAGAATTAATCCACTAATTAGAAAGATACAGTACAAAGTACATCATACAAAATACTTATCTTTACTAACTATAACGTGTAAATTCTGCTAGCTCCCCTAGCTACCGATCCCGCCTTGATCAGACTCCCTCTCACCCCAAAACTCGTCAATGCTGGATCTCCTCCTCCCGAGGAATTAAGGTATACGATTCTGAACTTTGAACGGCAGGTCACCCATGTTGGAACATAGAATTCTGGCTCTTTGCAATTCTCTCGAAAGATTGAAAATCTGTGTGCAGATTTTCTCTTATTAAAACTGTGTTGAATGCAACCGTGGTTGTCCCCTTTTATAGCCATGAGCAAATCGGAACTCTCCATGATTATCTCTATAATATTCATATTCCTTATCTGCTTCTTGAAGCATATCCGAATCCCATAAATAAAGGGATTTTCATTATTATAATATCTCACATATAATCGATAATATCAACACTATATTTGTAGGAATTTTCCATAAATCAACTATTCTTCTACACGCCTAATATATAGCAAAATATTCAAATTTTTATGTCTCACAAATACCATAATATTCTGACCCTTTATGCGTAAGATCTGCTAGGCGTAAATATTCTAATTTGCATGTTCCAACATGGAAAGATTTTTGTTTCCAAATATGTTCACAAAATTGCCAATTAAAATATTCAATGAATACCACTTGACTTTACAATATCCCCTTTTGACATTTTGTGGACCCAAAACTTTTTGGCCATTAATATCACAACGAAAAACTTATAATCAAACACATAGGTCTTCTCAACTCTACATATGTTGGAATATATACTCAATACTGAATCTAATAAAAAACTGAATACCAGAATTCCATAAAAATATGAATACTAGAACCGAGTACTAGAAATCCAGAAATATTAAAAAAATAAACTTCAGATTATAGCACCAAATTATCCAAAATCTCCCCCTAGGGCGATTAATAAGCCAATGGCAAATAAAATCGAAAAAAAACATAAGCAGAAAGTAGGCTCCCCTGACTGCAACATCTATGTTGGAACATAAAAAAAACCTTTTCAGGAGGATGCCTCCAACTGTGCTTTTTCAATCTCCAATTTCGCCTTTTCTGCTTTAAGTGCTGACATTTGAATGGCTATTGCCCCCAGTCTTGCATTCAAGACCACCAGTTTAGCCTTTTTTTTCAGTAGTTGAAGAAGTAGACCCAGAAGGACTCCACGGTAGATCATGAATATGTCTCATCCCAAATGTCTTCTTGTTCGGCCTTAGGAATTCCATGTCTATAATCATATCTTTTACCTTCCCTTTTACCTTGGAACTCTTAGCCAACGCTGAAATCAAATAGGGATAGACAATGGCATGTTTTGTCTTAGGGGTTATAGTCTGCCTCACTAGATTCTGCTGAATTACCAATCCAGATTGATTGTTTTCTGTGTTCCAATACAGAACAGCAGCTTTGCCATTTCTCTAGTCAGGGCTGTCGTGTTCGAGGATGGCATCCAGCAGTTAACTGCTACTTGATACAGACAAAAAAATATTGATGACAAACAAGAGGCTTGTGAATAACCAGTTTCGGGCCACTTGATCTTGTATCCTCCTAAGATTGTTTCTAGAATCTGATCATCTGTCACATCTACATTCTCTAGAAACACCCCCTCAAACTCTGGTGTTTTCAGCCTCAAAATCTTATTTATTCTGGCAACCGAGAAGTCCACAATCTTCCCTCGCAAGTACACCCTTTCAAACCAGGGAGAGTCAGTTTCTAAATTTCCAGCCATCAGGTTTGCGTACACCTCTATGACCACCTGCCTATTATATTGAAGTTGTACAGTGGAAGCCCTCTTCATACCAATTAATTCCAGAAAATCCGAAAAATCACTAGCCATGTATGCCTCCAGTTCTATGGGTCTCTCAGAGATAAAATTCCTCTTAGCAAATACTTCTCTCATCTCTTCACATTTTACATCAAAGTATAAGAATGACAGAGCATCGCTTACAGGTAGAGGAGGCAACACTTTTCTCTTAGGAGCTTCCTGATTCTTCTTGGCCCTTTTAGTTGGTGGGGAAACCTCTGCAGCAGTCACCTTTATCTTGCCCTTGGCCGACTGTAAGAACTCATCCAGCACCTCATCACTTGAGTGATTCATCTCAAGATGTTCCTATTTTGGAACATACTCAATATCCTCACCTTCGTCTTCTTCAGCAGGTTGTGTTCCATCATGCTGGTCTTGGTCTGGTTCACTCTCTCTAGACATAGGATCTCCAGGTTGTTCTCCATCACTTGACACCTCAATTTGATCTTCTCCCCCCATATTTTCATCATCAACTTCCATCTCGACAGTGTTTTCAGTCTCTGCCTCCTGTGTTAGAACATAGGCAGCACTGTCTTCTTCATCGCTGTCCGAGACCTTGATTATCACAGGTTTCCTCAGTTCTTCCAATCTCTGAGCTGCCCTTAAATAAAAGAATCCTACAGGCAACCTATATGCGGACTTGATTACATCACATCCTGCTACCTCATCATTGCTAATTTCTTTCATAAAAACACAGCTCGGACGAGGGGTCGTTGAATAAACATAAAACTTGTCCTTCCCTTTGTACTCATCATACCTCCCCTTCAGGAACTTCACTTTATAGTTTTCAACATTCCACAAATCTCCAATATTCCCGGTCAAAAATTCTTTGACCTTAACATTCAAGAATTCATCCTCTATACTCTTAATATTTTTCGAATCTCCTGTCACTCTATTTGCTTCTGACCATTCAAATATATTGTCTATAGTCTTGAATTCCATCCCATGAATTTTAAGAGTTGGAGGATCAGGGTTAGTTACATTTTGAAATTGACCCTTTCCTTTGTTACTGGGGCTTCCATCCTGACCTTCACCACCGGAGCTTGAAACACCGGCATCTACATTCTCCTCACCAACATCGGTTACCTCAACCTCGATATTTATTTCACATTGTCCATCACCTTCGGACCGAACCCCCTCCACATTATCTTTCATCTTTTCATCATTCATGTCTTCTGAATGTTGAAGAGTTTCTTGAATTTTCTCTTTGACCGTGGGAGAGGTTTGGTTTGGAGAGATCTTTCATCAGGAATTGGTTGAGTAGAGAAAAATCGGGGAGCAGTTTGGCAAGAATCCAAAATAAAACCAAGATGTGTGGGATTGTGGCCGAAAAGAGAGGAATTTTGAGGGATTTAGACAACTTTGAAATCAACAAAAACTCTTCACATAACTTCCTTGGTTTCCATGAAACCTTTTCCCTTTTTCAAAATGAGTAATGATGTAGCTTTTCTCTCTTGTCAATTCTAGACATCAACTCAAAACATACCAACTTCCAACATACCATAACTATACAACTTCTATTTTTGTAAAGTTTTTCTTCTTTCTATTTTTTTAATTTCTCAATAAAACAAATAAAATATTTACAGCTGAATAAAGGCAAGAATTACCTCAAATTTGACAAACACCTAAGTGTTGTCTAAGACTTTCAAAAGTGGGGGTGTCCAAAGGCTTTGTGAAGATATCAGCAATTTGCTCGTATGTTAGAACATAGACTACCACAACTTCCTTCCTTTCAACAAGATCTCTAATAAAATGATGCCTTATACCAATATGCTTAGTTCGAGAGTGCTGGGTTGGATTCTTTGAAATATCAATAGTACTTGTGTTGTCGCATAAGATCTTCAACGGGCCTTGATGAATTCCATAGTCAATCATCATTTGCTTCATCCATAACAATTTCGCACAACAACTTCCAGCAGGAAGATATTTAGCTTCCGCGGTAGATAAAGAGATTGAATTTTGTTTCTTACTATACCAAGAAACCAGATTCGTTCCAATAAAGAAACATCCACCTGTAGTGGTCTTTCGATCATCAGCATTACCAGCCCAATCAGAATCATTGTACCCAATCAAATCAGAATCTTGATTCTTAGAATACCAGACACCATACTCACAAGTCTCACTTACATATCAAATAACTCTTTAGACTGCCGTGAGATGAGACTCTTTTGGATCATCCTGAAATCTTGTACAAATCCCAATGTTGAGACATATATCTAGTCTACTTGATGTTGGATACAATAGACTCCCAATCATTCCCTTGTATAACTTTTGATCAACTGCAACACCTTTCTCATCCTTGATCAGTTTATCAGAAACCACCATAGGTGTTCAAACTGCTCGAGCATTGCTTAAACCAAATCTCTTTACTAGATTTAATGCATACTTACTTTGGTTTATGAACAGGCCATGTTTTCCTTGCTTAACTTGCAGTCCTAGAAAGTATGTGAACTCTCCAACCATGCTCATTTCAAACTCAGCTGGCATAACTGTGACAAAATCGTGTACCATAGATGGTTAAGTAGAGCCGAATACTATATCATCCTCATAAATTTGAGCAATTCAAAATTTTGATGTCTTATCAAGCACAAATAAAGTACGATCTACTCTCCCTCGATGATAACCTTTCTTAAGAAGAAAGTTAGTAAGTCGCTCATACCATGCCTTGGGTGCTTGCTTTAAACCATATAAGGCCTTCTTGAGGTGATATACATGATGAGGGTAATGAGGATCCTCAAATCCTTTAGGTTGTTCCACATAAACTTCTTCATTTACCACACCATTTAGAAATGCACTCTTGACATCCATTTGATACAGAGTAAAGTTCATAAAGCAGGCAATAGCAAGTAAAATTCAAATTGACTCTAACCTGGAAACTGGTGCGAATGTCTCATCAAAGTCAATACCTTCAACTTGTGTATATCCTTGAGCAACCAGTCTAGCTTTGTTTCGAGTAACATGACCGTCAGTATCGGATTTATTCTTGAAAATCCATTTTGTGCCTTTGACATTAACACCCTTAGGGCGAGGAGTGAGATACTATACATCGTTTCTTGCAAATTGACCTAGCTCTTCTTGCATTGCAACAATCCAGTATTCATCCAGTAAAACCTCCTTGTAATTATTTGGTTCAATGAGGGAGATGAAGCATTGTAATCCAGCAAACTTCCTGTAATCCACCCGAGGAACTGGTCGAGTACTCCGTGCCATTGATTCAGGTTGATCATGTCTTAGAACATAGGATGCGGTAGTGGGGGATGATGTTCCACCATGCTCAGTGTCAACTGGTTCAACATTAGTCTGATCAGATGTTTTAACATCAGTCTGCTCTTGATGTGATAGATCTCCCTTGTCGGCTTGACGAGGCTGTGTTGGAACATGAGTGTTACCGGATTCCTCTTCCACAACATCTGACTTTTGTCCTTCTTCAGAATCATTCACAATAACATTTAAAGACTCCATAAGTGTGTTGGTACGATTGTTATAAACACGATAAGCACGGATGTTGACAGAATACCTAAGAAAAATTCTGGTATCACTGCGATTATCGAATTTTGCCAATTGCTCTCTGCCTCTGAGGATATAGCACTTGCTTCCAAACACATGAAAGTATGAGACATTTGGTTTCCTACCCTTCCAAATCTTGTAAGATTTTTCGCTGGTGAATAGACGCAGATATACTCGATTAATCATATAGCAAGCTGTGTTAATATCTTCTGCCCACCATTTTTTGTGAAATTCTTTTTTGGCTAACATAACTTGAGCCATCTCCTGCAAGGTTCTGTTTTTCCGTTCTACAACACCATTCTCCTGAGGAGTTATTGGTGCAGAAAACTCATGTTGAATAACAAGCTCATCACAAAAGTCACTAAATTGAGAATTTTCAAATTCTCTACCATATCACTACGAATTCGAACAACTTTCCAACTGGACTTCCTTTTTCAGTCTGTAACTTATCACCAGAATTCTGAATACTTCCACCGTATCAGATTTTTCTTTAAGAAAAGCTGCCCATGTATATCTGGAGAAATCATCAACACATATAAAGATATATTTCTTTCCACCTATACTAGATGTATTGGCTGGACCCATCAAATCCATATGCAATAGTTCCAGATCTCTTGAGGTGGTTATATATTGAACTGACGAGTGGGGAGATCGAATTTGTTTACCTTGTTGACATGGTCCGCACACAATTCTGTCCTTGCTGGTTAAGGAAGACATTCCTCGTACAGCTTTTGCATTTGCAATTTTCACCACGGTTTTGTAATTGATGTGACCAAGCTTCCTCTGCCACGGAAATCCTTCATCTTGTTTTGAGATCATACATCGTACTTTTTGCTTTAGCAGATAGCAATTATCTGATGATCGTATGCCTGAAACAACCTTGGCTTCTCCGCGTTTCACTATGCATTTATCTTTCTAAAATTCTGCAATCATATTGTCATCACACAATTGACTTATGCTTAGTAGATTTTCCTGCAGGTCTTCCACGAATAGCACACTAGTGAATACTGAAAATCCTTCAATCTTTAGTTCACCATTTCCAACCACTCTACTCTTCTTTCCATCACCAAACGTAACATAACCACCATTGAAAGGTGTGATGTTTGTAAGGAATTCTTGAGTTCCAGTCATATGGCGAGAGCATCCACTATCAAAGTACCACAAATCTCTTGAATATGATATGAGCGAAGTGTGTGCAACAAGGTATGTACCAGATCTTTTGACAACCCATACCTTTCTGACCATTCTAGTTTTCTGAATGTTGCCTTTTTGTAGACTTTTCCAAGTTGGTATGTCATATTGAAGATGTCCTTGAGTTTTCCGTTGCATATAGCAATGGTGTCATCCACTTCCATCTTGAGTTCCTCAAACTTAGTAGACGGCATTTGTAGTTTAGATTCTTGAACTCGACTGGTTCCTTCATGAACAGTTTGCAGAATATCTCACGCTTTCTTGGCTTGATGACATGTAGAGATAAGTTTGAATTGGTTTTCATCAACCGCATTGAAGATTGCATTTAGTGCCCTTGAATTCACTAGAGATGCCTTGGGGTCATCAAGAATCCAACTAGCTTTGTCTTTGAGTTTCCGCTCCCTTTGACTTGACTCTCCTTTTTTTGCCTTAGAGCTTGTATCAGCATCTTCAGTAGGGTGATTCCACTCATTATCAACATAGAACCACGTAAGTTCATCCAGTGAGTTGATGAAAAATCCCATGCGTGCCTTCCAATAATTGTAGTTGTTGCTTTCTAGCAGAGGTGGCCGAGACACTGAAGCTCCGTCTTTAATTGTCATGGTATAACCGGATCACACTTTCCTTGACACAACCATGGAAAAACTAAGTGACCAAGCTCTGATACCAAATGAAATTTGGTTTTACCGAATTTTTCTAATTCTTACTAGTATGTTCCAACATAACCAATCTAACCAAGTATGCAATAAATTAAAGCATTAAAGACACAAGGCTTGGTTACGCAGTTTGGTGAAATCCACCGACATGTATGGGGCCTGGCCCATTTCAGAATGAATCCACTAATTAGAAAGATACAGTACAAAGAACATCATACAAAATACTTATCTTTACTAGCTATAACGTGTGAATTCTGCTAGCTCCCCTAGCTACCGATCCGCCTTGATCAGACTTCCTCTGACCCCAAAACTCATCAACACTGGATCTCCTCCTCCCAAGGAATTAAGGTATACAATTCTGAACTTTGAACGGCAAGTCACGTATGTTGGAACATAGAATTCTGGCTCTTTGCAATTCTCTCGAAAGATTGAAAATCTGTGTGCAGACTTTCTCTGATTAAAACTGTGTTGAATGCAACCGTGGTTGTCCCCTTTTATAGCCATGAGCAGATCGGAACTCTCCATGATTATCTCAATAATATTCCTATTCCTTATCTGCTTCTTGAAGCATATCTGAATCCCATAAATAAAGGGATTTTCCTTATCATAATATCTCTCATATATTCGATAATATCAACACCATATTTGTAGGTATTTTTCATAAATCAACTATGCTTCTACACGCCTAATATATAGCAGAATATTCAAAATTTTATATCTCACAAATACCATAATATTCTGACCCTTTATGCGTAAGATCTGCTAGGCGTAAATTTTTTGATTCGCATGTTCCAACATGGAAAAATTTTCATTTCCAAATATGTTCACAAAATTGTCAATTAAAATATTCAATGAATACCGCTTGACTTTACAATTTCCGTTGTTCATTACCAACCGTTGCTAAGCATGGTAGCACATTTAATTAGTTTTATCCAATTATGTTTTCGGAAATGACATTTTTTTATTAATAGCACTTGTTTGTATTTAAAAACCAGTGCTAAAGTTTAGCGACTGTTTATCGAACAGATGAAACCAGTGCTTGTTTAACCAGATTTATACGCTAGCACCGATGCTTCTTGAAACGATTTTACGTAGACCTTTTTGGAAGATGTAACAACCACTGCTGGGAGAACCCCCATAAGCATTGGTATTTTCACCCCATATGCACTGTGAAATTTAGTTTTACCACTTTTTCTAGTACTTACTGGTGTGTTCCAACATGACTAATCTAACCAAGTGCATAATAACATAAAACGTAAAAGACACACGACTTAGTTACGTAGTTCGGTGTAATCCACCTACATCTGCTGGCCTGGCCCAGTTCAGAACGAATCCACTAATTAGAAATATACAGTACAGAGTACGGGTTACAAAATACTTATCTTTACTAACTATATTGTGTGAATTCTGCTAGCTCCCCTAGCTACCGATCCGCCTTGATCAGACTCCCTCTGATCTCGAACTCTGTTGACGCTAGATCTCCTCCTCCCGAGGAATTAAGGCATATGATTCTGAACTTTGTGCGGTAGGTCAGGTATGTTGGAACATAGTAGTCTGACTCTTAGCAATTCTCGAAAGTCTCAAAAATCTGTATGCAGATTTTTGCTATGTTAAATCCATAAGTATGCAGCCGTGTTTGTCCCAATTTATATCCACGAACAGATTGGAATACTCCTTGATTATCTCCACAAAATTCCTATTCCAAATCTTCTTCTTGAAGCATATCCAAATCGCATAAATAAAGGGATTTACCTTATATCCATTTATCCCATATATTCGAATATATCATCTCCATATAAGTAGGGATTTTCCATAAATCAACTATGCTTCACACGCCTGATATACATAGTCAAATATACGAATTCCATTTATTCCAAACAACTGCAATATTCTGACTTTGATTTCCATAAAACCTTGGCGTAAATATTCTGCATCAGCATGTTCCAACATGGAATGTTTTCCTGTTCAAAATAAGTTCACACAAAATTTCTAATCAAATATTCACTTACAAATCCCTTGACTTTACAATCTCCCCTTTGGCATTTTTGTAGACCCATAATATTTTGGACATGTAATTCCCAACGAAAACTTCCAGCATCAATATCATAAGCTTGCATCAAAATAGCAGAATAATAATCAACATAATAATAGAATTCTCTTAAGCATGAAAGCCGAAAACCAAAAACCAGAAATCCAGGACATCCAAAACATACACCCAAAATTACAGTCATATTGTATAAAACATTCAATTTTAAAACCAACATCCAAAATTACTCCCCCTGGGACCACACATAGGCCAAATCATAAAAAACAACAGCAACCGGTAATGCTCCCCTTGCATTAATCATAAAAATCAATCTTCCAACCGAGACTTCTCTACTTCTAAACTTGTTTTCTCCGCCTCCAAAGTAGCCATTTGTATACCTATAGCACCAAGTCTGGCATTCAGAATCTTATCCTAGCCTCCTTTTCTACTGCTGATGAAGAAGTCGATCCAGATGGTTTCCACGGGAGATCCTGCACATGCCTTAACACGAACGTCTTCTTGTTGGGCCTCAGAAACTCTGTATCAATCACAACATCTGAGGCCTTCCCTTTTAATTTTGCACTCTTGGCTAGTGCAGAGATCAGAGCAGGGTAAATGATGGCATCATTGACCTTGGGAGCAGTAGCTTGTCTGACTAAATGCTGCTGAATAAGTAGTCCAATGTTAACATCCTTCTGTGTTCCAACACAGTACAACAGTTTAGCCATTTCCCTTGTCAAGGTTGTGGTATTAGTAGAGGGCAACCAACAATGTACAGCCACATGATATAATCCAAAGAATCTCGGAGACAAACAGGATGCTTGTGAATATCCAGTCGCTGGTCATTCAACCTTATACCCACCAGAGATAACTGCTAATATTTCATTATCAGAAACTCCCAGGTCTTCAGGAAAAACTCCCCCTATCTCAGGTGTCTTAAGACCCAGCAATTTGTTAGAGTATACCTCAAGTACCACCTGCCTGTTGTACAGTAGCTGGACCGTGGCTGCAGTAGTCATGCCAATTGCTTTCAGATAGTCTGAAAAGCCACTTTCCTTATAAGCTTTTAAATCAACAGGTCTTTCAACAATGGCCATCTTCTCTGAGAAAAATTCTCCCATCTCTTCACCTTTTGAGTCAAAATATAAAAAAGAATAAGCCTTGCTTACAGAGGGGGGAGGTAGTACTTTCTCCGGATAGGTACATGGGCTTGACCCGGATCACCGGGTCCTATACGGACAGATGGGAGGCCCTAGAGAGGTGCCTGCTTAAAGAGACCAGTTTTGTTGATGTGCCCACGTTGGATGTCCTTGGCCTCGCACAGCCTGTCAGATGCCTCCTCGCCAAAGGGGGAATGGAAAGATTTATGAGCAATAGCGCGCCCTCTTACCGGAGGTACACGTTGGAGTTCTTGTCCACTGTCCGTATGAGCAGCATGAGGGGTGATCAACCCTGTGAGAGGTACATTGCCTTTCACCTAGATGACCTATCTTGGTAGCTGACCGTCTCACAGGTTGAGGAGGCCTTTGGTTTTGACACCACCGAGATATGGAACAGACTGGACCCACAGGCCTAAGAGCGATCAATTGAGGATGACATGCAGTTCTAGAATGTCATCAATATGAGGCTGAAGAACTCCCATGACAAGAGTAGCGCCAACATTCACCCTGCACTCCGTTATGTGCATCGACTCTTAGATGGTACAGTCTTTTGCTCCGCGGAGCCGACAAATGTGCCAGACAATGACATTCACTTCCTATGGCACTTAACGAGTGAGGGGCCAGGATATGGGCTGTGGGCAGAACTGTGGATGAAGAGGTTTGTGGAAGTGGCAGGAAAAACCAAGGGGAATATCATGGTCGGAGGGATGATAAGCCTTTTAGCAGAGTACTTGGGATTAGTCCCTCCGGCCAACTTTCCACGTTTGGGGGGGCGGACGTCTTATCTGATCACCGTTGAGTGGCTTATTTGATTTGATATGCTCAGTGTCACCCAGACCACTGGGCTCTTCCATTGGTTATACTGTGCGAGGAAGGTCACATTCATGGCACTTCCTCAGCAGAGCAAGACAAAGCTGGAGTTCGACACACCGCTGGGAGATTTGGCGATCTCCCCAGACTCCTCATGTACAACTAAGTTCCAGCGTGAGCTCCGTGACCTTGGGCCAGCCCCTCTCCAGCGTGACGATAGCACCCTAGATTCCTCGGAGCAGCCGCAGCAGCAAGAGCAGTACTACTCTCCACAGCCTCCACCATAGACGGATCCTATGCAGGAGAACGATGCTACACCTCACTACTCCAAGCCTCCGCCAGATTTCTATGAGTGGATGATGCAGACCATGCACGATGGTTTCCACCGCTAGGACAGCATGATTTTGGAGCACAACGTGTTTGTCTCCCAGGCTTTGATCGATATGGATGAGGAGATTGACTACCTGTCAGCTCGCATCCATGAGTTGCAGTCCCAGTCAGGTGGTGCATCAAGCCCCAATCCGAGAGTAGAGAGGCGGAGGGTACAGAGGCAGAGGAGCACAGAGTGGCTAGCACAGTTCCAGCAGCGCTACTCCGGCAGTGGCCAGTCCTCATCACAGCATTGATTGAGTGAGCATCACACTTTACCCCTTTCCATACTTCGCTTTGTACAGTTTTTCCCTAGTCTACATTGAGGGCAATGTAGTGTTCTAAGTATGGGGAGGGGTATCTACTATTGTTAGGCGATTAGGGTTGGAGATACTTTTGCTTTTTGTTTTGGATATTGTTTTGCTTTTGATGTACTTGGACAATGTTGGTTTTGATACTTTTCATAACCTTCACATTTGGAAAGAAATTTGCTACTTTTTGGATTGGAGACACGTGAAAAAAAAATTTAAAAAAGAAAGAAGAAAAAGAAAAGAGAATCCCGCTAAGTTGAAAACCTGAGAGGGCAACTTAGGCAACATTGGGGGCCCGGGTAGGTCAAAAACCCGAAAGGGTGGCCTAGGAAAAAATGAGAGGCTAAAAATGTGCGGAAAAAGGTGAGATGTGAGCCAAAGAAACATGATGTGTGGCTAGGATGAAAACCCGAAAGGGCTCCTTGGTAAAATGAGAGAAAGCGAGAGAAATTGAAAAAAAAAACAATAAGTGTTTACTCATTTTCCGGCGATGGAGTCATAAGGTTGCGGTGACCACACAGATGGATCAGGTAGCTTCACACCTTGAGGACCTTTTGGGAATGAAAAATTTAGCGGGAAAGACGGAGTAAGTTATGAAATTCTTAATCATTAAGATGCTTCATTTTTAGGTTGATATATTGATGTAAAGTGGAGCATGTGTTTTGAACCCTATATAAACTTTTGGCTTCATCTTTTATCATTGGATTTGGGATTATCAATTCGGGATTTGGAGATGTCTTAGGGAAATCGATGAATTGATGGGATGATATGGTTTGGGTAGATTTAGGAATAGGGGTTGTGGGAAACTTCTCATTTGACTTTAACATTGGGATGTGTGATATTGAGAGTTTTGTGAGGTATTGATTTGGGGGATTAGTAGTTAGGATGTGAATATATCATTTCCTTCGTATGCTTGGATCTTTTCTTACTCGAGGGCGAGTAAGGTTCAAGTGTGGGGAGGCTTGATGTGTCCATTTTATATGCATAATTTAGTACTATTTAGGGTCACTTTTGTGCTCTTTTATTATCGAGAGCTTGTGTTTTACCTTGAAATTCTCTTAGGAGGGGTAAGAGCAACTTTATGCTCTTTTACCTCTTCTAAGTGGATTTTGAACACGGAGGCAATGAAGACCAGAGGCCATTGAAAACTACACTTTCGAAGACTTTTGAAGACTCGCTTCGAAGACATGAAGACCGGAGGCCATTGAAGATCATTTTTGGAGCCGTTGAAGACTTGGAGATTGAAAGGGATGACTATGAAGATGACTGCATGCCACAAGAAGAAGAAAAAGACACAATACAAAATTCTGGCACCCGTCACGAGTCGCGATGGCCTCGCCGCGATGACCATCCTGAGTCGCGACCAACGGGTGGCCAGAATTTTGCCTTATCTTCTTTGTACTATAAATACCATTCTCTTTCCTCTCATTCATACCTTCCTTCCAGCTACGATTTTAGTACTGCTTCAAACCCTTTTTCTTCTATTTTTCATCCTTGATTTCTCTTGTTTTTATGATTAGTTGTTTAGCATTGATTAGCCTGAACTCTTGTGGCTAATCTATCTCTTGGGAGCAATTGACTAAGGCTTTCAAACCCATGTCCTAAAAACTATTTGTAGCTTATTTATTGCTCTTACTATTGTACATTTATGGAGCATTGAATGTGTTTGTTGATATCATTAATGTTGTTGAAAGCTTGAGTATATGAAATACTTGTATGAATTGCTTGCTAGGGTTTGGGGGAAGTGGGTTGGTTTCCCCCCTTTTATTGTTAGGAATATATGAGTATGATTTAGAGCTTTTGATTGTGTTGATGGATTGATGATTGCTAGGTGGATATGATAATGTTGAACTCTTTGTCATGTTTGTCGTTTGTAGCAAACGAGAGAAGTCTATGAACGTCGATCGTTGTTGACCAATCTTGTGTAAATGCATAAATCGGTTAAATTCTTAGACGCGGTGTAGTGTTTATAAGTATTGCCGAGCTTGTTGATTCTTCGTGCTAAATGCCATCAATGGGATACCTTGAGTCGTGTTTAAACTACAGGAGTCTTTTTTTAAATTTAAACCATCAGAGGATGGGGGGAATATATTAGGCTCCCCAAACCAAGTTGAAATAAGCCGAAAGGCGCCACATCTGGGAGTCCATTACAAAAAAAAACCCTTGAAGCAAAAACAGCACTTGCTTCCAAAAGCGGTGTTTCCACCTATTCTAAGCTAAGAGACTAAAGAGATATGGTGTGCTAGCAGGGGTCTAACTTATTATTCCATTAGACTGCAGTACCACGAACAGGTCAGGGAGTCGAAAAAAATGAAACCCCTGTTTGTCAATGATATGCAGCCGAATAGAGAAAAAAATAGACCTCCTTAGTAGCCAAAGATTGTTACAATCAGCGGAGAAGAAAAACAAAGGCAGTGTTGTAACTCCTATACATTCCCCTGTCGATCATCGTCTCGGAATTTAGGTGTTGCATACAACGGGCATCAGCTGAGGAGAGAAATCATTGGTAAACAGGAAAGAAGAGAGATTCATCTCGGCATCGGACCTGCAAAGAAGAGAAGAAAGGACATCAGTTTCCATTCTAACCAAGAAGGGGAAATTGTAGACCTAAAACTAGGAGAAACATAGAAATAAATCTTGTTACAGCCCTAAGGAGATCCAATTCGAACCCCAGGAAAACCATTTTTGTCAAGTAGCAGAAGACCCCTAAGGAATAGTGGAACATTATCAATATGTAAAACTCCCTGTAAATTATTTTCCATGGCAAATTTTGCCAAGAAATCAGCAGCTGTGTTAGCTTCCCTGGGAGTGTGTTGTATTGGGTTCAGTAAATGTTTTAAATTTAGACTGCTGCATATAGAGAAAACTCTCCACGGGCAACACATTGGATTATGAATTCCTTTAATAGCCAGTAGACAATCAGACTCAAACACACAACAGTGAAGATCCAGATCTGAGCACAATTGATATCCACTCTGAATGGCAAATAGTTCAGCATATAATGGAGAAGGGGATTGGAAAGTGTTAACTTTCATTTTAATCACTTCTCCCTTCCAATTCCTAACTATAACTGCATATGAGGAATGACCACTAGGTTTCCATGTGGCATCTGTATTTATTTTGTAACCATTTAGTGGTTTTTCCCAACTGACCACAGTAATAGTTTTTTTCTTTTTTGGAAGGATTTTTGGGATGATTCTAGCTTGTATCAAATCCTTATGCTTATCTATATTACCTTTCAAATGATGAGCTGTGAAAATTAGGTAAATCAGTTCTTTAGCATTCTGAGAACATGCATCAACTGAGAAAGATATATTGTCAAAGATGATTTTATTTCTGTGACTCCAAAGAGACCATGTTGTGACTAATAGGGCTGCAGTAATCAGGTTTGACATTATTTTAGAATCAGCCCTGAAAGAGAGAAAGAATTCTACTCTATTCCTGAAGCTTCCAAAAACTGGTTGTTGAAAATGTAATAGATTGTTAACTCTATGCCAAATAGCAATAGAAGAAGGGCAGGAGTTAAAAAAATGATCCAGAGAATCTGAATGGTTCTTGCATAGAGGACATTTGGAAGCTAAAGAGAAACCAAACCTACACAGGATATTATCAAATGGAAGGATTCCATTGAGTGCTCTCCAAATGAGAACAAACATCTTTTTAGGAATGAAAGGGGACCATACCTTGTTAAAGTGTCTGATAGTTGGTCTTTTCTGTCTGAATAATTTATATGCAGAGCTGATGGAGAAATTCCCATCCGATGTTGGAGTCCAGACAAGCCTATCTGCATGAGAGTTAACCAGTTTGACTTCCTGCAAGGAGTTAAGAGTATTGGTAGCCAGGTGAGGCTCCAGGTTTGGAAGGAAAGAAACTTTGTTAACTATGAATGACCTGAGTGAAATATTCTCAAAGGAGATATCCAGCTCATGGGGCCATTCATAACACAAAGCTCCATCACCATTCCAGTTAGCATTCCAGAAAGAACATTCACCAGTACCATGTATAACTCTAGAGAGATTATCAGCCTTAGCAGTGATTTTACAAATCCTATTCCATGTGTGAGATTTTTTGTAAGATACTGGGAGTGACCATAAATGAGCTGACCATTGAGTATTATTTATTTGCAGTTTCCACCATAGTTTACAAGAAAAGGCATCTACTATAGCATTTAGATCTCTAAAGCCTATTCCATTCTCTTCTACAGGGAGGCTCATTTTTTTCCAAGATCTCCATTTTTTCCTATCTGTATTATCACAGTTCCCCCAGAAAAGGCCAGAAGCTAGTTTTTCCATTTTTTAAGACTATCTTCAGAGGACTTAAAACTGCAAAAATGTGTGTGGGAATTGAAAGAAAACAATGGTTAATGAGGATGATCTTACCTGCAGTACTTAGCCATCTGTTCTTCCAATTATTAATGGATTTCTCCATTCTTTCCAAGATAGGATGGTAATGAACCTGTAGATTACGACCTGGAAAGATAGGTACTCCTAGGTACTTAAAAGGGAAAGTGCCTTTCACCATACGTAAAATCCTACACACTGTTTAAACACTTGCCACAGGAGTGTTTGGAGCAACAAAGATATCAGATTTGGTAAAATTTACCTTTTGACCTGATGTTTGCTCATATGCTTTCAGAAAGCTTTTAAACCTTTTCAAGTTTTTGTGATTGGCATTTAAAAAAGCAGCTGTATCATCAGCATACATAAGATGGGTTATAGGGGAACATGGCCTTGGCAAACTAAAGTATTGCAGATATCCTATACTGAACGATTTTTTTAAACCTCTGGAAAAGGTTTCAGACAAAATATTGTACAGGAATGGAAAGAGTGGATCTCCCTATTTAATACCCCTAGAAGATGCAAAGAAGCCTGAAGTTATTCCATTTATTAAAACTGAGAAGTGAGCTGCAGCAATATTATGCATAATGCGATGCACAAATTTACCATGAAAACCAAATTGGAGGAGGATTGAATTAAGGAAAGACCATGAGACCCTATCAAAAGCCTTTTGCATATCTAATTTAACTATGAGATTTGAATCCTTGGATTTTCTAGACAGCATTCTGGTCATCTCTTTCATTAGGATAACATTATCAGATATATCCCTACCTTTTATAAAAGCACTCTGTTCAGGGGATATAAGTAATGTCATTAGAGGTTTAATCCTTTCCATTATCATTTTATAGAAAACTTTATTCACAAAGTTAGATAGGCTTATGGGTCTGAAATCAAAAAAGGTGATTGGAATTGGTTTTTTGGGGATTAAGGTAAGCCAGGTGCTAGAGATGGCCTTAGGAATATTACCACTATTTAGGAAATCATTTGCAGCATCAAGAAGGTCATCCTTAATAGTATCCCAGAATGAAGTGTAAAAAGCACCAGAATAACCATCAGGTCCTGGAGCACTAGCTTTATTTAGGTCAAATACTGCAAATTTGAGTTCCTGTATACTAAAGGGTGACAGAAGAAAGAGATTTTGTTGATCAGTGATCACTTTAGGAATTTCTTTTAGGAAATGATGTAGATAAGTTCCCATTTTTTGAGGGGCCTCTTCATTAAGTAATTCCCTATAAAATCTCACACCTTCTTCTTTAATCAATTGTGGTTCAGATATCCAATTCCCACTACCATCCTTGATTTTACTAATTCTAGATCTTGCTCTCCTTTCCCTAATGGAGTGATGAAAGTAGCTAGTGTTTGCATCCCCATATTTAAACCAATTTAACCTAGCCTTTTGCTTCAGAAAAATATTTTTTTATTTTTGAGATCTCATTAGCAAGTCTTTTGATTTATTCATATCAGCTAGGATCGATTCATCTTGTGTTTGCTGAAAAGAAATTTCCAGATCATTAACTGTGTTCTCAGATTGTAGCAGATTTTGGTTGACATTACCAAAGTGTGATTTATTCCATTGTTTAATTTCCATCTTTAGCCTCTTTAGTTTAAAAACTAACCTATGCATCCCACGGAATGGGGAAGCTAATTCCCAGTTTAAGACTACTAAAGCCTGAAATTCTTGTCTATTTGACCACATTTCTTGGTATCTAAAAGGCCTAGGAACTTGTTCCTCAGCTGATTGAACAGATAAAAATAAAGGGGAGTGGTCTGAAGTCATTCTATTTAGCACATGAATGGAGCTATTGGGAAATAGTTCCAACCAGTCTAAAGTAGCAATACCTCTATCTAGCCTCTGAAACATTAAGTCCTTACATTTATCCCGATATCTATTATTGCTCCAAGTGAAGGAGTTACCTACTGTAGGGATATCATGCAGGTCCATATTATTTATAAATCCGTTAAACTGTTTCATGCTTTTTTTTTGTGTTGATTTCCTACCTTTGTATTCAGATACTGAAGCAACAGTATTAAAATCCCCAATATATATGGATGGATCATGTGTTGGAGTCTGTAAATCATTCCATAAGGCCTCCCTCATTTGTCTACTTACACTAGCATATATGAAAAAACAATTCCAACTAACAGAAGATGCAGTATCTGAAATTTTGACTTGTAGAAATTGATCTGTCTCCCTTAAGCTTGTTATACTGAAGCCATGGTTCCATAATATCCATATTTTAGCACTCTGAGCAGGGAGAGCATATTTGTATCCAAGGTCATGCATCAAAGAATTTAATTTCTGTTTATCATGCCAAGGTTCTATTAAACATAGAATGTCAATCTTATGCTTAAATTTTAAAGCCTTTAATCTATCCAGTGATGTTCCAATACCTCTAACATTCCAGACTAATATATTCCCTATTATGGTGTGTTTTATCATTTAAGAACTATAGGGGTTGCTTTTTGTGAAGATCTTAGGTTTCTAGATGTCTTGGCAGAATTTTTAATTTTGTTACCAGACTTACCCCTGCTATTCTCCATATTATCCGAAGTAGATATCTGTTCAGAATTACTAACCTTGACCTGACAGGTATGCTCCACATTTGAAATCAGTTCAGAAGATTCACTAACCTGATCTCCTTCCTTGACAGCTGGATTGGTAATTTGATCTGTGGGACCTATTTGTGCATGCTCAAGGATAGCCAAAAGTGCTGTTGATGGTGTTAAGTTGTCATCAGCAGTAGAGTGCACTGAAACATCATGTGATTCCAAAGACTCATGGAAAATCTCTACAACGTCATCCTCCTGATCATCCTGTAGGTCATCTAGGGTTTGAAAAGCATTTGAAATTGTGACTGTATTATTTTTAGTTAAATTTTCCCTGATTGGAGAAAGTTCAGATTGTTGATTCTTTTTTCTCCAGAAAAAGGTGGTTATTGGTTTAGAAATGTCATCCAAAGAATAGAAAGGGGCATTTCTTTTCTTATGACTAGCATTGAAAGAGTTGAGATTACTTTCATGTTGAAAGCCTGCAGTAGTTTTTTGAGATTGAAAATCTTTCTCTTTTTGTGAGACAGATAGAGTTGAGGATCCCTCCATGTTTATTATTTCTTTTGGAGGGGATTCTAATACTGTCTGAGTATCAACATGTACTGGATATTTTCTTTCCTTATGCTCATTGACTTCAGATTTATTAACATTCTTTTTTCTCAACTCTGGATGCAGGAAATTACAATTGACCTGACTGTGACCTATTATCCTACAATGAGTTCCGTATGTTGGCAATTCATCATATTCAATAGGATATCCTGCTACCTTGTTACCAATTCCTACCACAATAGTAGAAGGGAGCTGGGATAATAGATCAATCTCGACACATACTTTAATGGCAGACGGTCTAGTTAAGGCATTTGTGGCAGCATCCATCTTAAGGTATCTACCTATCTGACTGCTGATACCAATAATTGCAGAAGTATTATAAAAATGAATAGGTAGTTTGTGTACCATTACCCAGGCAGGAACAATGGAAGATTCCACAGTTGGTGAGAAGTCCGGAGACCACTTCTGAACCTTCATAGTCGATCCTTGAATCATCCATTGGCCCTTCATCCAGCATCTTTGGTAATCCTCGCTTTCCTGAAAACGAATAAGAACATGGCGGTAATCAATGGAGCCTAGTTGAAATTTTGATTTAAAACCAATTGATTTGAAAACCGACTGTAGAGTATCCATAGGGGGTTTCCCTCGGTTAAACTTTCCAACCAGGGCATTCTGATAATGCGAGGCTAGAAGATCTCCTTCCTCCGGAGGGAGGATGTAGGCTATCTTGCCCTTAAATTCCGTGATGGGATGCAAATTTGGAGTATCGGGGAGTGATGATAGGAGCGGGGAAGATTTTGTGTTGAGAGCTTGAAGAAAACTTTTGTTAACGGGGGGCGAAAGGTCGGGAGGTGGTATTGGCATCGAAGATGCCATGGTCGATAACCAGTGACAGTAAAGAGGAACAGTAAAGAGGACCGTTATCAGTGAAGTTGAGATGAGAAAGAAAAACAGTGTAGTTAGTGTGTTTTTCGCACGAAAATCGCACATAGAAACAGTGTTTTCGCTCACGCACTTTTAACTACGGGAGTCATTGGTGAGGTTTGACAAGAGATGTCGAATTCACTCTTGCAAACTACTATCTAAGAAGGATAGAAGTTTAGCCTTCACAACAAGTAGTGAAAGTAGTAAATAAGTTGCATGTTCAATGATGGATAAGAGGTTTGGAAGTGGAAGTCAACTGTGCCCAAGGTTCCGTAAATTGTTGTTTTCATCTTACTATTAGTTGTATTGCATGATTAGCATTGTTCTATTGCTTTACTAGTTATTGTACTTTAATTTGTTAACATAGGAACAACTCTCAACCAACCCCCCCTTGTTTACATGCTTTTATATATATATCTATGTTTGTATGTGCTTAGTATGTTTTCTCCTTTATATATTTAAAACCCTTAAAAAGATCCCTCTTCTCGTGGATGACCCCGACTTGCCATTATCTACTTAATTGTACATAGGAAGAATTTAGGGCTTAAAAGTATTAACTTTGAGAGGTACGGCGATGACCTCCCAGAGTGATGGTCAATCAGGGGCATTACAACCCCTATTGGCAGTTTCCGGCTTATCTAGGGTTCATGCAGCCTTAGGCAAATCCTGGGTACGCAGGAATTCAACCTACTTACCCTTTGCAATTTGGGGGTAACGAACGGGGTCTAAATGTAATTGGAAGGCCACAGGAGTAGGGAGTTGATGTAGGTGATTCCTTAAAAAAGGATTTAGATAGGCTAATCGGGCTGATAGGCCATGCGGTGGGATCGTCTTTCATCACAGTGATAACAAGAGTTCGTTGGCCAATGGAAGAAAAGCCCCTAAATAGACTCCCTACCTACAGCAAAGAGGCGGATCCTCAAGAGTTCATCCAAACATTCCTAGGTGTAATGAATTCGAGAGACTTTGATGAAAAATTGACATGTAACTTGGTTGGGAGCTATCTTCGAGGGAAGGCCCAGGAGTGATTCAACAAATTTGCAAGGGGCCCACTTCACTCCTATCGAGACTTTACTGGAGCATTGTTAAGCCAGTATGCATAGAAGAAAAAGTTCACGAAAACCTATTAGAACTCTATCAAACAAAGCAAAAGCCTGAAGAAAGTACGGAGGCCTTTTATCATAGGAATGTGGACGAGAGTTTGGGGGTAATAGAGACCACAAAGAATGGACTAATTCAAGGGTATTTGTTGGGGATGCAGGATATGGAGTTGTACAAGAAGTTAGGCACAAATACTCCCCAGACCTTGCAAAAACTTCAGGAGCTAATAGAACAGTACTCAAGAGTAGAGGAAGTTACCCGGAAGAAAAGGCACATCCTCACAAAGAAGATTGGAAAAATGTGAGCCCTCGAGAGAAAAGACTGGTGGAATCGGCTAGACCCCCATTTGAGAGGTATGCTGCCATGTTACCAATAGTTGGAGGAAGAACCTCTACACAGATTCTGAGTATATGCAGAGTACTATTTTGACCACCCCCACCTTTGTAGAGTTCACACAATGTAGTAATGGGCGTGAGGGCAACAAACCGATGTTGTGATTGCCATAGAGATTATGGCCAAGACACAAATGATTGCATGCACGTAAGGATGAAGATCGAGAGATGTAAGAGGGAAGGACGTTTTGGGCCCAGGGGTCTGAAATCAGGCTGGGCCTCAAAGGCCTCGAGGTAATCAATGGTACCTATATAGAAGAAATAATCAGAATAATGGTGGTAGGGGAGATAGAAGGCCTTGAGAGTAGATAGTTTGAGATAGAGGATGGGATGGAAGGCAAGAAAGACCGCAGGAGCAACAACGGAGTAATCAGGATAACAGGAATGGGGAAAATCAACCAGTTAGAAGAGTGATTAATGTCATCAATGGTATTGTAAGAGAAAGGTTCTCGAATACCGTGATGGGAGCGGATGCATGAAGGGTCCCTGCAGGAGAACCCGTCATAAAAGATTTCTGCCGGATGAGATGGTAACGTTCTCGGAAGCAGATGCAGTTAAAGACTAGATGCCTCATACTGACCCCATGGTGGTCTCAACGATAGTTGGAACGTCTCTAGTAAAAAGGGTTTTCATCAACGATGGGAGTGGATTGGAAGTAATGTTTGTTGACTATTTTAACCAGCTAGATATAGGGTGTGAAAATTTGAAAATGTCAACCTCACCTCTATCTGGTTTCACAGGGAACCCTATATTTCTTCTAGGGTAGATAACCATGACGGTTCGAGTGGAAGATGGTGATAAAGGATAACCATAAGTTGAAATTTTGCTATCATTGACGCTTCATCCCCCCTATAATGTGATCCTTGGAAGGTCATGGATGTGCCATGCTCGAGCTTTCTGGTCACCCAACCATCTTATGATGAAGTTTCCAATTGATAAGGGGATAACATTCATTCGAGGAGACCAGACCGTGGCTCAGAGTTTTAATCTTACCGCGGTGAGAGAGGCAAGGATACAAAGGAATGTGGCATCGGTACACAGAGAAGTGGGACCCATAGACACAACACAAATACCCATCCGAGACACTGGAACAGTTGCTGATGGTAAATTGATGCCCGGGGACGTTAAAGAGAAATTGAGAGAGTTGTTGGAGAAATATTGGGATGTATTCTTGTGGGATACTTTTGACCTCACATGAGTGCCCACAAACCTGGCACTACATAGGTTGAATATAGATCGTTTGATAAAACCGGTAAAGAAAAACAAGAGGGTATTTGCCCTCGAGAAGGCTGAGGCCATCAAAGAAGAAGTAGAAAAGTTATTGAAAGCAAACGTCATTGAACAGGTGTTCTACCCCGAATGGATAGCCAATCCAGTTATGGTCCCAAAACACGATAAGGGTTGGTGAATGTGCATAGATTTCACTTACTTGAATAGATGTTGCCCTAATGAGAGCTACCTATTTCCACCAATTGACTAGTTAGTGGAAGCCATTACTGGATATCAAGTATTGGCCTTTTTTACGCATATAAAGGTTACCATCAAATACTTATGGCAGAAGAAGATAAAGAAAAGACATTATTCATTATAGATGTGGGTACTTATTGTCACAAAAAGATGTCATTTGGGCTAAAGAATGCTGGAGCAACTTATCAGAGATTAGTGAACAATTTGTTCAAAATGCAAATATGAAGGAATATGGAGATTTATGTAGATGATATGGTAGTAAAGAGCATAAACCATGAAGAATTTTTAATGGACTTAGAGGAAACTTTCAACATTTTTCGTGGGAAGGTCCCCCACATGAAAATTCCGTCCTTTGGCGCAGATTCTTGGACGGGAACATTGGACAATCCCTCTTGTTTTGATTAGTTCTTCCACCACCCATTAGAGAAGTGGAAGTCTGATTCGAGGGGGCAGGGGTCCTCTTAGAGTCACTCTTCTTGGAGTAATTTTTCTTAGAACCCAAAGTTGCACCGAGACCCACTGAGAAAAGACATAAAAAGGAGATCAATAAAAGAAGAGAAAAGGTAAAGAAAGAAAGAAATAATTGAGTTCTATTAAAACACCTTTGGAGACTTTCGAGGGTCTAAAACCACTACCGGGGGTCTCGAGAGGGGTCTCACATACTCTTTTCTGCTTCTTGCCACTCTTCAAGAGTATTTTGTACACATATTTCTCGTAAATCATAGGTGACCAGACAAAGCCACCAATATTCTTATTGGGATTAGAGTAAAGGATATAATCAAGGGAGTTGGATAAAAGGCATTGCCTATCCCCCGTGAGAATTTTGGGACAGGTATATTCCTATGCCTCAGGGGACTCGACTTGCACATTCGAGTTCCACCGGGGAACCCGATACCTTCGGCAGTCAAAAGAGATTCCTTTTCTCCAATTCTGCCAGTCACCCGAGTGGGAAAGAGTGGTGAAAACTTTATGGTGCACTCTCATCCAGTGAAAGAGATAATCCTCTCTGAGGACTTGCCGCTATAAGATACGTAATACAGTGAACAAAGCAACTTATACCTCGGCGTGATACTAAACTTTTGGCATCTTGATAAAAACATCATTATAATTACCAAGACATTATGATGGACTTATGTGGGGCCCACTTGAAACTCTTAGAGAAGTTTAGAGAAGAGGGGTGGAAAAGGGAAACAGAGCCCATGACGTAAATGCCTAAGGAAAATAGCTTATCTCCCCTCGGGTAGGATAGCTGGGGTATTTCCATCCTAAAAAACTAGCAATCTACATTCGGAGATATTCGTTGACCAAGGGGAATCGAAACCAAGAGCTTCGAGATGGTCTTTTCGGCCATCAAGGATTAGGGGTTGTTGACAAAAGTCCTAATTTTCCCCCTCGAGATACCTTATTTTTCTTCTGAGATATTTTCTCCCCCTGAGATACCTATAAGTCATTTTGAGGTAGCTTCATCCTCTCGAGGGGTACCTCATCTCCTTGAGGAGACACATCTCTTTCCCCCTGCACCTCAAGGGTTAGGTATGGTGGAGGGAAGAAGCTGACCTTACCACTAGTAGGGGATCAACTAAAGTAGGGTTTACCCATTCTCGAGGGCCAGTTCTCAGTATATCCATGGGAAGGTATATCTGTGGTTGGAAAAATCTCAGGGTTGGGACTAGTGTGGCCAAGAGTATCTTCTTCTAAGTCGGAATCACAGTGCGACCCATCAGAATGGATACTTACCCTCTCGGGTGAATCAATTTGTTCCTCATTTATCCTAACCTCGCCGGAAGTGGTCATTAGTTCAAAGAAAGAAAGAGAATAACATAAGGAGAAGAGGGAAAACCCTACTTGTTTTTTAATAAAGAGCATGAGGATGAGGTTGCTGGTAGGAATGAAAAAGAATAGGTGGCTCCAAAATACGAATCTCCCTTGTGATGCTTCTTGAAAATGAATGAAGATGGGAGATGAAGAAATGAAGAGCATTTATTAAATCTGGAACGGCGGCACAATAATAATTGCTCCGAAAAACTATAAAGTCATGAAAAGACGTGACCATCCTTTCACTTTTTTCTGCACACTGCTTTAGGTGTAGTGACACATGCGGTTGATAGACACGTGCGTGCCTTTCGATTTTCCAGTAAAATAATTAAGAATAAGAAAACTGAATTTCCTCCCTCAAGACCTAGAACCCTAGGTAACAAGACTCGCATTGATCCCCATGTCCTTGAGGCACGGGGCGAACACGAGGTTACGAACACGTTTAGGTAAACATCCTCAAACCACTAAGGAATAACGGGACCTCGAGCGCATTTATGCGGAAATCCTCGTGCCATCAAAGTAAGAATGTCTCTCGAATTGCATCATTCCAGGGTCTCGAAGAAGAGTCTAGTTTTATGGGGGCTGCTGATAGAGGTTGGGCCCAAAAGGTATATTGGGATGTATTGATAGTGGCCCAATTAAGGTATTATTAAGTGTCATAATGTTCACCCCATTTGTGGGAAATCAGTTGCTATAATTAAGGGTAGTATTATTTAGAAAAGACAGTATAAACATCAGTTATGTATTCATTATGCCTTGACCATATCAATACTTTTTGACTAACTTAAGCATCGGATGACTGACCTATAATCCCCAAGGAAAGTTTTATTGTTGATCATTCTGAGGAGCTCAAACTCGTTGACTATTCGATCGTCCCAAATGCATCAATGCCCTTTAGAATGTAGTGCTAGTTACTATGGGCTAGTTTATGGGTTGGTTTAAAGTTCATGGTAACTTGTCTTATTTTGCGGTTTAGGGGATGTGACTTGTAAGGAGACAATTCCGAACGAGATGGAAGTTGAGAGCAATGACAATGGTGGTCTCTTAATAAGAGATAACTCTATGGTCTCTTACCAAGACCCACCTAATAGACCACATGTGGCCCACCTTTTGTCCTCTCTTGTCCCAACCTTTATTTTTTCTTAAAATCTAAAATATTTCAAATTTAATTTTTTGTAAAATCTGATTTTTTTTGTTAAATTTTAAATTCATTTAAAATCTGATTTTTTTTTTGTAAAATCTATTTTTTTAATAAAATATGAATTTTTGTAAAAATAAAAATAACTTTTAAAAATAAAAATGTATTATTACATTTCACATTCAATTTATTTTGGGTGCACAAATTTATTTAAATTAAATGTAAAATAATGAGTAGAACAGAAAAATGAAGTGGAGCCCATGAATAACAGAGAGTGGTCTCTTGCCATTGTGGAGCACAAAATGGGTGGTCTTTTAAATGATCTCTTAATGTGAAATGGAAAAAGGAGATGGATAGAACTAATATATTTAATTGATAAGAGACCACTAACGATTTCTACCATTGCCCTTGGCCTAAGTTTAATTTCTTAGCTATAGTAACTGGAATTGCTCTTGCTGATATGGTGTTTAATCAGGTTGACCCATCTGTGAAGGTACACCTACGTGGTTTCATTTTCTGTGTTTCTCTTCTGAAACGATTGATTTTGTCCTAAATTCTATTTTTGTACTCTCTCTTTCAGTTGAAATTGCACACTTCACTTTATCTCACTATTCACTATCCAACTTTGACCACATATTTGAATAAATATATAAACAATAATATTATCATATGGATTCATCGTAACAAATATTTTCTAAATATCAAATTTTTATTTTTCGTTATTATATGTAGTTAAACATATTAACGGTCAAACATGTTTCTTGATAACCGTAAAAAAAATTCCTTTCCATTTGAGGTGGGATGAATGGAGTAATAGGTTGAATGGTCCAAAACTGATGGGGACAAAGTAGAGAAAGGCATCCAATTTGGCAAAAAAGAATTTATTTTTATCCTTGAATAATTTTTTGCAGGAAAGGCTCACATCATTCTAGTTGCTGAAAGGGTTGTGCTTAATTTTATGCAGAGAATGAGGGGAATAGCTACCCTAACCAAGGTGAAAATGACTTGGATCATTTCAGTAAATAAATACATCTGATTATCCTTCATATGTTTCCATGCCCTACAATTAGAAATACATATGATTATTATTCTATGTTATGTTCCTAATGTCACTTTGAATGCTATACATCTTCTAGGCTATGGCCGAGGCTGCAAGTCCTGCATATATATTATTAGAAAGATGGCTCCAGGTTTACGTTTGGTGGATAAATGGGTGGTGTAGATTCAACTCTCTTTCTCTGATTTTTTTTATATAATCTTTTACTCTCTTTCTTCTACGCGAAGAGTCGTGTTTTTCCATGGTACACCTTATTGAGGATGCGATGGTACAAGATTTTTGGCATAGTTTATTCCAGTTATATGCTTACTTTTTAGAGAAAAGTGCATATATAACCCTATATAATTGATGAAAGTGCAGATATAACTCTGTAATAATGAAAGTGCAGATATAACCCTTCGATAATTGAAAGTGCAAATATAACCCTGGTCAGTCAATGCCGAAAATAATGGCTGTAGGGTTATATTTGCACATATGTATAATATTTAGGATTATATTTGCACATATGTATAATAATTAGGGTTATATTTGCACTAAAAAAATAACTCAGGATTATATCTGCACTTTCTCCAATATATGGGGTTATATTTACATATTACCCTACTTTTTAATTAGGAACCACATTGTCCCATAGAAACAAGGGTAGGAGAAGTACAAAATTGATTGAAATGAATCTTTATGTGCAACAAAAGACATTTGAGCTACAGGAACTGAGAGAGTATTATTCATATATAGTCTTTGTTTGACCGTTATCTCACCCCCCCTACCCAGGTCTTGACAGGTGGAGGCAAGAATCACAGGTTGGGATTATTTGATATGGTGATGATAAAAGACAACCATATATCTATTGCTGGTGGCATCATTGGTGCCCTTAAATCTGTTGACTTGTATTTGGAGAGTACCAAAGTTCAAATGGAAGTTGAGGTAGTGTTAATGGTACTATATAATTACCCTCGTTTTTAAATTCCTTTGTCCATTTAGATAAGCATATAGTATTATATTATGAAGCACATTGTTTACTTCCAGGCTTTGTGATATGATGGATGATTGTGTGAAAATTTCTTGCTGGCTCTCTCTATTGTTTACTTCCAGGCTTTGTGATATGATGTACGATTGTGTGTTTTATTTTTTTTTTTTGAGAACACCCGAGGGTGGGGGAATATATATTTGGTACCCCAAGCCAAAAGGAACCAGAGTATAGAAAGTAAATTTTACAGAGGCCAATCTCATTGCCCGCAAAAGTGAGCCTAATCTAAAGTCTGTACGTAAACCAGAAATTTCGATCCAGTTTTGTTAGTCGCGTTTCCAAAGCTACGAATCTCCACACCCCGTGTTAATTCGCATTTTGGCCAGACAACTAACAGAATAACCGTTTGAAAACATGTATTCTAAAAAGGCATAGCCGAGCAGCAGTAGCACTGAAGCAGTAGCACAGTACCAGCAGCAGCAGCAGGAAATCATAGAACAAAATGGAGAGGTCCACAATCAGGTGGCCGATCAGTGGCCAACCGGAATGAGCATCAGACAGCAAGTTGAAAAACAGGGAGAATTGACCTGCAGAAATAGCCATCAGCAGTATCAAATCCTATCTCAAGTCATGTGAAGAAGTCCTAATTTGGGGTGTTTGTGATCTGTCAAGGGCAATAAGACCTCGGATATGCAGAGGAAGATTGTTGAGATCTAATGATATATTATGTGCAGTATGATGATATTTTGCTATTGCATCTGCAACCAAATTTCCTTCCCTAGGAACATACTTAAGTGTAGCACCACTCAAAAGCTTATTAACTTTATAAACCACATCAAAAAGTGTCCAATGAGTAGTATAGGGTTCACAAATCATCTTGACAGCTAATAGAGAATCAGACTCAATGATGACCGAAGCATTCAAGTTGATATAGGATTGGCAAGCAATTTTAACTGCAAGTATTTCAGCAAGCAAGGATGAGTTTGCAGAGATGGGAACCGATTTGATCAGTGAAGGTGAACCAGTGCAGTCCCTAATAATTACCCCAATAGAGGCCCTGTCCGGGAGCCAAGATGCATCAGTATTAATCTTTGTGTAATGTTGTGGTGGTCTATCCCAGGAAACAAGTCTAATAATCGGTTTCGGAGGAGGTCTTAAATGCGGAAATAGATTCTTTATGAGCTGAGGCATGCTACATGTGGATTTCAGATAAGTAGGGTTAGAGAACATAGCTAGCCTAATAATGTCTATAGCTTCCTTGTAGGTGTAGTCAGCAGAGGGAGGAATCTGATCAAAGAGAAATCTATTCCTAGATTTCCAAAGGCACCAGCAAGTGATGGTATGGATAATATAGCAAAGTAGCTGGAAGGCCTTAGGTAAATCACTACAGTTCCAAAAGGTGTAGAAGGTTTGAGCTAAGGTTTGAGGTTCAGGTAGTTGGAAATTGACCAAAGAGGCCATGTGTCTCCATACAGATTTGGCCAGGGGGCATTTGATGAAAAAATGTTCAAGGGAATCTCTGTGTCTACAGAAAGGACATTTGGAGGCAAGACTAAAGCCGCATGTATTGAGCACATTATCAAATGGAAGTAGAGATTGTAGCATCTTCCAAGCAAAAATAGAGATCTTTTTTGGTAAAGCTCTATGCCATAGGAGTTTGAAGACCAGAGAGTTACCTGATGAGCCAGTAATTGCATGATATGCAGATTTGGAAGTGAAATTACCAATTGGATCTGGTTTCCAGATAAGCCTGTCATCTCTTGTTTCTTCAATTTGGGCTTCCTGTAGAAAAGAGAGAGTATCATTTTCTAAATAAGGAGAAATCAGATGCAAAATGATAGACTTATTCCTGATGAAATCAGACACAGTGAGTTGCAGAACTGGAGCAGAAATATGTTCAGGAACATGACAAGTAAGTGGTCCACTTATGCACCAATTTGAAGTCCAGAAATTGCATAGCCCTTTACCATGAATTATTAAGGAGTTTTGTTCAGCAAACTGGTTAACTGAACAAATCATTTTCCATGTAACAGGTTTTTTATGAGACTCAGGAAGTGACCATAACAATTTAGCCCATAATGTGTTGCCTGTTTGACTTTTCCACCACAGCTTTAGTGAGCATACCTCTAAGATATCTCTGATTGACCTAAAACCTAAACCACAATTGGAAGTTGGAGTAGCTATGTGAGTCCATTTTTTCCAAACTTTGTTTCTTTTTCCATCAGTCTCATGACAGGCGGGCGTCATCGCGCCCACCGTGCAAAAGATAATTTATAAGCCCTAAATGCTTACTTTCTACAACTAGGTAGATAGTGGCAAATCGGGGTCGTCCAAGGAGAAGAGGGATCTTCCTAAGCGTCTAAGCACACAAATGGTTGATATTAGGCTAGGAGTAACTACATATACACACACATAAAAGCATGTAAATGGGGGGGGGGGGGGTTGGTTGGTTGGTTTCCTAAATTAACAAAGATAAAAAGACACGATAACTAGCAAGGTCAAGTGACTATGCTAATCATCAAACGAAACTAAAGAAAAGGGGTTTTAAAACTACAAAGATAAAAAGCCTTGGGGGCAATGTATATCCACTTCCAAATCATACGTAGGTCATTGAATCATTCACTCATTCCATCATATAGCATACATGACTCAACATTCACATACCCATCTAGCAAGGATCACAACACATACATCACAAGAAGTTCTAAGTTCATGCTCATAGATTTTCATGCAAAGGAGTCCCGGAGTTCGTCACGCTCCTAACACCAAAACAATTCAACCATACAAACACTCCCTATGCTCAAACAACTCATGGCACACATGAAGTGAAACATACCATCAAGAATACATAAACGCCAAATAACAAATGCTTCAAGAATGAGTACAAGCCATCTATTCAATATTTCAACTACTTGTTGTGGAGACTAAACTCCTATCCTTCTTAGTTCGTAGTTTGCAAGAGTGAGTTCCACATCTCTCGTCAAACCTCACCAATGACTCCCGAGTCGCGACCACGACTCAAGGTATCATTGGTGGCATTTAATCACGAAGAACCAACAAGCTTGGCAATGCTTATGACCACTACACTGTGACTAAGCATTAAACCAATTCATGCAATTACACGAGATTGGATGAACGTGCAAGCACATTCATCCACGAGCATATGACTCTCTCGTTTGCTACACAAAACAAATATGACGAAGAGTTCAACATCAATCACATTCGTCTAGCACATTGTCAACACACTAACACAATCAAAAGCTCTAATTCACACTCATACATTCCTAACAAGAACAGGGGGGAAATTAACCCAAATCCCCCAAACCCTAGCTAGCAATTCATACAAGCATTCATATCCTCAAGCTCCCAACAACATCAATGGAATCAACAATTAACATTCAAAGCACAATAAGAGCACAATAGCAAAAACACCAAATAGATAGATAGAAATGGTTCTCAATACATAGAAGTGGAAGCTTCAATCCTTGCTCCCAAGAACAAAAACTACTCTAGAATAACAAGAGACATAATTAAACTACAAAAACTAAGAAAAGAAAGAGAAGAAAACCAAGGGTTTTCAAGCCCTAAAATGCAAGAAGAAAAGGGGAAAAAAACTATGGAATGAAGGGGAGGAAGAGGTATTTATAGTGGAAGAAAAAGGGGAGAAAAACGCTGAAACAGAGCTGACTGGACGCTGCCGTCGCGACTCGCGACGAGCTCGCGACCAGATCAGTAACTCAGCCTAGCTTTTTTGTTTTGCTTCCTCCGGGTGAACCGTTGATCCGTTTCGGGAGTTCTTGTAGTCGATTTTATAGTGCTCGAGAAGAGGAATCCAATGGTGCCACTCTTGAAGGCAGATTCTTCTCGGAAAATTCTGAGAACCCTGGATCATCATTCATCCGTTGCTTTGCTCTCCTTTCTTCATCTCTTCACTTCTTCAAATCTTCACAAAGCTCAAATGTAAAGGTCTTCAAATCTTCAAATCTTCAAAGATAAATCTTCAAAGTCTTCAAATCTTCAAAGTCTTCAAACAAATCACCTTGTCGTACAAAATCATCTAAAAAGTGATAAAAACGTCAAAGCCGCCTTTATCCCTCCTTAGATGATTTCAAGGCAAAATGCCACATGTAGAGCACAAAATTGCACAAAACCTAATCCTAAAAACCCTAAAATAACCATCTAAAATGGACACATCAAACCTCCCCACACTTAAACCTTACTCGCCCTCGAGTAAGAAAAGATTCAAGCACACGGAGGAAATGACGTATCCACATCCTAAAAACCCTAAAATAACCACATAAAATGGCCTCATCAAACCTCCCCACACTTAAACCTTACTCGCCCTCGAGTAAGAAAAGATCCAAGCACACGGAGGAATTCATATGGCCATATCCTAAACTAATCCCCCAAACAAAGCATCACAAAACTCTCAATATCATAAATCCCAAAATAAAAGCTCACATGAGAATTTTGCACACACACATCCCCAATCCTAAATCTAACCAAACCTACCACTTATCAATTCACTACCCATAAAAATATTTCACAGCCCAGAATTGATATTCCCAGAATCCAATGACACAAAATGAAGCTAAAACCATAGAGGAAGTTTTAAACACATGCTTCACCTAATGCCAATATATCAACCAAAAATGAAGTAGAAAGAGATAAGGAATTTCATAACCACACTTCGTTTCCTAACCCACTAAGCTACCCAATCCCAAGAGGTCTATAGATATTGAGCTACCCGATCCATCCATGTGACAACCGCAACCTTATGACTCCAACGCCGGCAAGTGAGTGAAATCATAGCATTTTTCAATTTCTCTCAATTTCTCTCATTTTGCCTAGGAGCTCTTTCGAGTTTTCATCCTAGCCACACATCATGTTTCTTTAGCTCACATCTCACCTTTTTCCGCACATTTTAGCCTCTCATTTTTGCCTAGGCCGCCCTTTAAGGGTTTTCGACCTATCCGGGCCCCCAATGTTGCCTAAGTTGCCTTCTCTGGTTTTCAACTTAGCAGGTTTTCTTTTTTCTTTTTTTTTCTTTTTCTTTTTCTAAATTTTTTTTCTTTTTGTTTTTCTATTTTTTTCTCATGTTTTTCCAATGAAAAGTAGCAAAAAGCATTCCAAAACTATCTAGCATGCATGTGAATCCTCTAGCCCCTCCCCACACTTAAAACATTACATTGCCCTCAATGTAAACATATAAGGCAAGAACAATAACAATCAAGGTAAGGGGGTAGAGTGACACCCGTGTCTCCGCAATTCGCCTGTGATATGGCACAATCCAAGCACTTGTATGGTCCCGAAATTGGTTTCGGAACCGGAAGGGGGAGCAAAGATGCCGTAGAAGAACTCACCCCTCGAGAAAAGCATTGTCTCCATGGCGCCGTTTGATCAAGACTAACACCACGAAGAACACATTAAACTCACAAGTACATAAGGATATGTAATACTAGGTTTAGCATCAAGAGTTAATAACCATAGTATTTTCAAAGAACAACCAAATCACTCTCAACCAACACTATAAGAATAATCATGAAAAATATCCAACATATATTGACATGTATACAAGCATCATTATAGGATATGCACTTACGATCACAATGATGTAGTCGGCATACTACAATCAACAAATGTACTATAAAGATGCAAGAATGTTCATATGTCAACATATGTAGGATGGTGGAGGAATGAGTGGGTATGTGGTGGTTCTTGGGAGTGTTGGGTGGAGAAGAAGGTAGGATCATGCAATGTTTAAAATCATTTGGAAACTTGGAAGCTTGGAAATTTGAAATCCGGGCTCAAAAAATTTTCAACAGTTACTGAGCACGTCGCGACTCGCGACGAGGTTCGTCGCGACTCGCGACGAGCCTCGCGAAGTCATCGCGACTCGCGGAAAGGTGAGTCCGAGAGCTCAAAATTTTCTGAGCTCGTCGCAACTCGCGACGAAGTGTGTCGCGACTCGCGATGAGCCTCGCGAAGTCATCGCGACTCGCGGAAAGTTGAGTCCAAAAGCTCAAAAATTTCTGAGCACGTCGCGACTCGCGACGAAGTTCATCGCGACGTCGCGACTCGCGACGGTGCCTCGCGATGTCATCGCGACTCACGGAAAGTTGCCACTGGGAGTGATTTTTCTCCCCTGTTCGTCGCAACTCGCGACGAAGCCCATCGCGACTCGCGACGGCAGGGTATCCCAGGCTTAAAATTTTTCTTTTGCTTACCAACTGCCCAAGCTTTCTTCCCTCGTTCATTGATCTCGTTCCTTCATCTCCTTCATTGCAATGCACTTCACTTTGCTACTAAATCACAGAAAAACAAGCCATAAAAAGAACAAAACAAAACAACAACAAAAACTAAGAAACAAAGACTAAAAAAAACGAAAAATTAAGAAACAAAAACTAAAAGAAATGCCGAATTTATTTAACGTCGTCGGCACGACGAAGCTCCGTATTTTTAAGGTCGTCGGCACAACCCTAATGTTATCCGTATGGTGAAGGCTTGAAGCTCTTCACCATGAGCATCCAAAATACGAGAGGTGGGGGCACAAAACTTCCAAGAGGAAAGTCTTGTGGAGGTGGCGATGGTTCAAAGGGAATTGAGTGGTTAGGGACCTTGGGATAAACTTTTGGCTCCTCTCTTGTTTCCCTCAAAACTTCCGAAAATATTAGAGTTGGTTCACTAGGTGGGAGAAGGGGTGACGATGCTAATGGATGTAGCACTATCACCTCTTCCTCCATTTTTCTATCCTCTACAACCAACTCCTCATCCCTTTCAAACTCAAAATCATTTTTATTGGTGACCTCACTCACTGAATCATCGAGTTCAAGTTGGGATGGTGTATTTTCGGAATCACGAGCTTCCATTCGGGCCAATACCTCTAATATGTTCCTCACATGCCCCTCAATGGCCTCAACACTAGAGGAGAGCTGGGTATCCGGCTCCTCATTAGTAAAGGAGTTCAAGTTTGCTATGGTATTTAAGACATCCTCACGTGTCAAACTTGAACTTCCTTGTTGGGCTTGGTTTTGGGGTATGGTATAGGGTGGTGATGGCCAACTAGGTTGCTCGTAGTGTTGGTTTTCCGGCTCATTCTCATACCACCAATCCGGACTACCACTCCATTCCGGATTGTAAGAGTTGTTGTATGGATAGCATTCATGAGCTTCTTGCCCTTGAAAACCAACATCTCCAACCTCTTGATAGCACTCTTCATAGTACCCATGGTTTTAAAAACCAAGGGTTCTTTCTCGGTCATCGTGTTTTTCCCACAACAAAGGGCAAGATTCGGTAGGATGGTCGGAACGACACATCCTACAAAACCTTGCTTGTTGAGCCTCTCTTCTCATCATGAGTTCCCTCAAGGTGAGACGCTCCATTAAAATTTTTTTTTTTTCAAAAGTTCGGAATCATAGTGCAAGGATTCTCAATAAAATGAATTACCAAGAACTCAAGCAATACCTGCTCCGAACAAAAACAACCACCAAGTAGTGAGAATAAAAACAACTAGCCAATACACAACCAAATACACCTAAATACTTAAAAATAAACGCCTCTTCCCCGGCAACGGCGCCATTTTGACATTTTGACAAAATAAACGCCTAGATATCTCTGATTGACCTAAAACCTAAACCACAATTGGAAGTTGGAGTAGCTATGTGAGTCCATTTTTTCCAAACTTTGTTTCTTTTTCCATCAGTCTCATGACAGGCGGGCGTCATCGCGCCCACCGTGCAAAAGATAATTTATAAGCCCTAAATGCTTACTTTCTACAACTAGGTAGATAGTGGCAAATCGGGGTCGTCCAAGGAGAAGAGGGATCTTCCTAAGCGTCTAAGCACACAAATGGTTGATATTAGGCTAGGAGTAACTATATATACACACACATAAAAGCATGTAAATGGGGGGGGGGTTGGTTGGTTGGTTTCCTAAATTAACAAAGATAAAAAGACACGATAACTAGCAAGGTCAAGTGACTATGCTAATCATCAAACGAAACTAAAGAAAGGGGGTTTTAAAACTACAAAGATAAAAAGCCTTGGGGGCAATGGATATCCACTTCCAAATCATACGTAGGTCATTGAATCATTCACTCATTCCATCATATAGCATACATGACTCAACATTCACATACCCATCTAGCAAGGATCACAACACATACATCACAAGAAGTTCTAAGTTCATGCTCATAGATTTTCATGCAAAGGAGTCCCGGAGTTCGTCACGCTCCTAACACCAAAACAATTCAACCATACAAACACTCCCTATGCTCAAACAACTCATGGCACACATGAAGTGAAACATACCATCAAGAATACATAAACGCCAAATAACAAATGCTTCAAGAATGAGTACAAGCCATCTATTCAATATTTCAACTACTTGTCGTGGAGACTAAACTCCTATCCTTCTTAGTTCGTAGTTTGCAAGAGTGAGTTCCACATCTCTCGTCAAACCTCACCAATGACTCCCGAGTCGCGACCACGACTCAAGGTATCATTGGTGGCATTTAATCACGAAGAACCAACAAGCTTGGCAATGCTTATGACCACTACACCGTGACTAAGCATTAAACCAATTCATGCAATTACACGAGATTGGATGAACATGCAAGCACATTCATCCACGAGCATATGACTCTCTCGTTTGCTACACAAAACAAATATGACGAAGAGTTCAACATCAATCACATTCGTCTAGCACATTGTCAACACACTAACACAATCAAAAGCTCTAATTCACACTCATACATTCCTAACAAGAACAGGGGGGAAATTAACCCAAATCCCCCAAACCCTAGCTAGCAATTCATACAAGCATTCATATCCTCAAGCTCCCAACAACATCAATGGAATCAACAATTAACATTCAAAGCACAATAAGAGCACAATAGCAAAAACACCAAATAGATAGATAGAAATGGTTCTCAATACATAGAAGTGGAAGCTTCAATCCTTGCTCCCAAGAACAAAAACTACTCTAGAATAACAAGAGACATAATTAAACTACAAAAACTAAGAAAAGAAAGAGAAGAAAACCAAGGGTTTTCAAGCCCTAAAATGCAAGAAGAAAAGGGAAAAAAAACTATGGAATGAAGGGGAGGAAGAGGTATTTATAGTGGAAGAAAAAAGGGAGAAAAACGCTGAAACAGAGCTGACTGGACGCTGCCGTCGCGACTCGCGACGAGCTCGCGACCAGATCAGTAACTCAGCCTTGCTGTTTTGTTTTGCTTCCTCCGGGTGAACCGTTGATCCGTTTCGGGAGTTCTTGTAGTCGATTTTATAGTGCTCGAGAAGAGGAATCCAATGGTGCCACTCTTGAAGGCTGATTCTTCTCGGAAAATTCTGAGAACCCTGGATCATCATTCATCCATTGCTTTGCTCTCCTTTCTTCATCTCTTCACTTCTTCAAATCTTCACAAAGCTCAAATGTAAAGGTCTTCAAATCTTCAAATCTTCAAAGATAAATCTTCAAAGTCTTCAAATCTTCAAAGTCTTCAAACAAATCACCTTGTCGCACAAAATCATCTAAAAAGTGATAAAAACGTCAAAGCCGCCTTTATCCCTCCTTAGATGATTTCAAGGCAAAATGCCACATGTAGAGCACAAAATTGCACAAAACCTAATCCTAAAAACCCTAAAATAACCATCTAAAATGGACACATCATCTCACCCCAGAGAAACCTAGAGAGTCTTTTTTCTAAGTTCTTGATTACTGATTTAGGTGGTTTAGTCACATTCCAAAGATGTTGAGGCAATGAGTACAAGCAAGTTTGAATCAATACTAATTTGCCTCCTGAACTTAGCCACAGGTTTTTCCAGTTATGAAGTTTCTTATCATATTTCTCCATTAGTGGTTGGAAGTACCTAGTGAGAGTTCTACCTGTAAAGATTGGGCATCCTAGGTACTGAAAAGGTAAGGAACCTTGCTTCATTTTAAGAATGGTCCTAATCTGATTTATTTTTCCAAGTGAAGCCCTGTTACTAATATAGAAATCAGACTTATGGAAGTTAAATTTCGGACCAGAAGTACATTCAAAAACATCCAGAAAAGCCTTAATTCTAACCAGATTAGATTTAGATTCTTGCATAAAAATAATGGTGTCATCTGCATACATAAGATGTGTAGCTGCAGTGATTGAAGAAGGTATCTGGTAGTATGCAAGTTTATTGTTTTGAAAAATGAAAGATAAAGATCTAGAGAAAGCTTCAGAGAAAATATTAAAAAGAGAGTGGGAAAGGGGATCACCTTGCTTAATCCCTCTTGTTGCCCTAAAAAAACCCACAGGATTACCATTGATAAGAATAGAAAAGTAAGCTTGAGAAAGGTTAGCCATAACAGCATTCAAGAATTTTCCTTGAAAACCAAATTTAAACAATATGTTTCTCAAGAAGTGCCAGTTCACTCTGTCAAAAGCTTTCTGCAAGTCTAGTTTCAGGATACAGTTAGGAGTCCTAGCTTTCTTATTTAGAAAACGAATCATTTCCTGAAGATAAATGATATTATCTGATATGTCCCTATTTTTCATGAAAGCCGATTGATTAGGGGAGATCAGTTTGTCCATATGTGGTCTAAGCCTTTCCATTAGAACCTTGGAGCATACTTTATTTATTACATTAGACAAGCTGATAGGTCTGAAGTCATTAAATGAACTAGGAGTGGGTTTTTTTGGAATTAAGGTAATCCAAGTACTAGATATTCCTTTGGGCAGAAGAGAACCATCTAGAAAATCATTAACAGCCATCACTAGATCAGTTTTAATAATAGGCCAGCATTTCAGATAAAATTTAGGTGTAAAGCCATCAGGGCCAGGACTGCTATTTTTATTCAAACCTTTAATTACAAACTCTACTTCAGATTCAGTTGCAGGCTTAGAAAGATCATTATTATCAGCATCAGAAATGATATGAGGTATTTGATTCAGAAAATGTGGGTAGTATGTATCATTAGGTTCAGTGTTTGGTTCCTGCAGCAGATCAGTAAAAAAAGAAATGGCTTCATTGTATATATCAGTTTGGGAGTTAAGCCATTGACCTTCTGTATTTTTAATCTTACTAATCTGAAGTCTACAATTTTTCTCTTGAACCACTTTATGAAAATATTGGGTGTTATTATCCCCTAACTTATTCCATTTCAACTTAGCTTTTTGTTTCCAAAGCTTTTCTTTTTCCTTTTGAGCTCGTAACAGTAAAGCTTTATGTCTATTTAATTCCATAAGCTCAGTATCTGAGGGATTAAGATCAAATCTAGATTCCTGGAGTCTAAGGGCTTCTTCAGCATTTAACAGATTAGTATCAATGTTCCCAAAACACTCTCTGTTCCACGTTTTTATCTCTTTTTTAAGTCTGATCAGTTTGAGATAAAAACCAAGCAGGCCCTTAACATTCAAATGTTTGTCCCAATTTGCCTGTATGAGTGGGATAAAATCCTGACGATTAAACCATACATTAAGGAACCTAAAAGGTTTAGGATTAGTGATGGTTAAATCAGAGATTTGCAGTAACAGTGGTGAGTGATTAGAGGTTTGCCTGTTCAGAATCTGAATGGAGGAGGAGGGAAACTTGAGGTTCCAGGAGATAGTAGATAAACCTCTATCTAGCCTTTTGGATGTGGGATTCCTAAGTCTAGAGTTGCACCATGAGAACAAGTTCCCAACCGTATTAATTTCCTGCAAACCCGAGGTATTTATCCATGCATTAAAATCCCTAATGCTGCCTAAGGAGGGTGTGCTTGGGCCCCTATACTCAGAAAGGGAGGTGATAGTGTTGAAATCACCAATAAAAATGGTATCTCCATTAGAGATGGGAGCTATATCTTCCCAAAGAGTCTTCCTACCTTCTCTATTTCTAAGTGCATACACAAAGACAGCATTCATATGAAAATTTAAGGACAGATGCTCTATATGCACATATAAAAACTGTTCATGGGAGGCTAGTAAGGAGACTGAGATAGAGTTAGACCACATAATCCATATCTTACTGTTAAAAAGAGTCATGCCATTTTGGTAGTGAAGCTTCTCCTTATAAGAGTGAAATTTAGAGATATCATGCATAGGCTCAATGATGCATAGCAACTGAATCTTTTTAAGTCTAATCAAATTAATTAGTCTCAACATTGATGATTCCATTCCCCTAATGTTCCATACTAAAAAATTTACTGAGGGAGGATTAGTCATTGTTCACTCGATTTACTACTTTTGGTAGATGATCTAAGCATCATTTTGTTTATGTGGGAGAAGTAGTTAGTCCTTTTACCTTTGGACTTACCTTGCATTGTATCCTGACTCAGTTTGGATGGAGAAGTAGAGATGGCATATGTACTGGTGTGTTCAGCTTCTGCCACTTCTTCCTGGATGCCAGTTAGGTCATCCGGCTGGTCCTGTAAAATAGCAAACCTATTTCCCACTCGACTATGGGGGGAGTTAGCAGTAAACTTTTGTTGTTCCAAAAATAAAGTATGTTTTCCCAAACGCATATCATCACTGGCATATATCCTCGGGGTGAAATTTATGTGAGCAGAGTCATGAAGTAGCTTCTTTAAGGAGTTATCAATACTGTCATTAAAATTGGGAGCAGAGGATTTTTCAGGTGTGTTGTGAGGCTGTGAATGAGATGACTCAATGTTAGGAGTGGATTGGGGGTTTAGAGAAGAGGATGGTATATCCAAAGAGTCCAGGGTCTTATCCGTCTCCATGATAATTTGATCAGATTGTTCATCCATAAGGATCAGGGGGGAATCAAATATTTTTCCAGTTGGCTGCCACAGGGTCTGGTTAGTTTTCCTAATTTCTTCCTGAGGTTTAACAGTGTTATTAGGAGGAAAAACTCTACATTGGGCCATAGAATGACCTAGCTTAGAGCAGTGATCACAGTATAATGGGATATCCTCATACTCAATTTGATATTTCTTGTTGTTTGTGACAGAGCCCAAACGAATATGAGAGCATAGTGGTTTTTGCAAATCAATTTCAACACATAGCTTAATGGCCGAGGGCCTTGTAAGCATGTCAGTGGCCATGTCATTTTTGATAAAACTCCCAATACTATTACCAATAGATTCAATTGAGGCAGAGTTATAGTAGTATAGGGGAACCTCTCTAATTATGCACCATACAGGAACTATAGGGGATTCCTTATGAATTGAAAATTCAGGGGTCCATTTTAGGAGTTTGAGTAAAATGCCACTAAAATTCCACACTCCCTTCATCCAGCAACGCTGGTAGTCATTAAGCAGTTCAAAACGAATGAGAACATGCTTATAGTCTAAAGAACCAAGTTGGTACTTACCTGAGAAACCAACAGTTCTGAAGAATTGCTCCAGTTGTTCCATGGAACATCTTCCTTTCGTGAATTTGCCTACCAGCACGTTTGTATAGTGGGATGATAGTTTAGCAATCTGCTCATCGGAGTATAAACATGCCACATCGCCAAGATGTTGGGATTTGGGGATTATCTCAGGGTTGTTGGGTAAGGTCTTATTCAGGGGAGGGGATTTATTCTGTAAAGCCGCGGCAAAGGATAGGTGGATAGGAGGCGTTTGGTTTAGGTTACCGTTGTCAGGGATGGGAGGTGTTGGAGCGGTCGCCATGGCTACCACCCAGCTCGGTTTAGACCAGCCGATCTTTGGCGGATAATCGATGCCAGAAATTGGTACTGATTATCCGTATCAGATTAGGGAACGATGAGATGAAGAGTTAGGATTAAGGAAGGAGAAAAAGTGAAATCGCACCTACGATCGCACCAATATCGCACACAGTAACAGTGAATATGAACGTTGAGCTAAATTTTACGATTGTGTTAGATTAAGCTTCTAGATTAAAGAATTTGTGGGCTAGGATAATGTTGGACAACATGGTTGTCCCACTACCTGATGGAGATAATCAATGTATCAATGCTCAAAGAAGTTGTGGAGCTAAGGGAAGCCAATACAGCTGCTGATTTTTTAGCCAAATATGCTAAGGAAAATAATTTGCATGGAGATTTAAACATGGACATGACTCCACCTTTTTTCAATGGTCTCATTCAGCTTGATAAAATTGGAATGCAAGGCATTCGTCTTGCCTCCTGAACTCAGATATAAGTTACCAGATGCTTTTATCATAGTTTTCATTTGCTTCTATGGATACTGCTGGCTGCTTTTTCTTGGTTTTTTTGCAGGAAAGGAGCAAATCAATAAACGAAGGAAATGTATGCAAGTTCATACTGAAGAAGGGAACACTTCAATGAATTCTAGGATTTTAGCTAACTCCTGATATACTCCTCTACATTGCTAGACAATTTTCATCTTAACGGTCGCTTCGTTGACAAATAGAAGTCTCGTACTTACGTTTCTTCGCCCTGTTCGCGAAGCGATCCGTTAAATGATCTTTTCAGATTAGATTTACTTCTTCGCCACAACAATCAAGAGGATCTCATGCTTTTCTATGTTGTCCTTCAGGGGCAATACTTAGCTCTAGGTTCATCTTTTTGTATGACCTTTTGTAAATCCTGTATACTTTATGCCTATTACTGGCCTGGGGAGCCAATATATACCCCCCATCTAAGGATGGTTTAAAATTAAAAAAAAAGAAGTTGTGGAGCTGATTGGAGATAGATTTGAGACTGAGGTATGTTTATTTTAGTGAGACATTTAAATTTCATTGACTACGATCTTGAAGAAATCAAGGAGAATTAAACTGAGGCAACAAGCTCAGTAAGTGCTCAAAATTAGGAAATGATGTGTCCATTTTATGTGCATAATTTAGTACTATTTTGGATCACTTTTGTGCTATTTTATTATCAAGAGCTCGTGTTTTACCTTGAAATTATCTTAGGAGGGGTAAGAGCAACTTTACGCTCTTTTACCTCTTCTAAGTTATTTTGCGTGACAAGGGATTAACACGGAGGCAATGAAGACTGGAGGCCATTGAAGATCACATTTTCGAAGACTTTTGAAGACTTACTTCGAAGACATGAAGACCGAAGGCCATTGAAGACCATTGTTTGATACATTGAACACTTGAAAAATGAGAGGAATTGCTATGAAGATGATTGTATACCATAAGAAGAAGAAAAGGAAACAAGGCAAAATCTGTGCGCTTGCATCATCACCCATCGCCCGTCGCGCTTGCATCATCACCCGTCGCGACGGGTGACCAGAATTTCACCTTATCCTGTTTGTACTATAAATAGCACTCTCTTTCCTCTCATTCACAATCTTCTTCATCTGCATTTTGGTACTGTTTAGAACCCTATTCTCTTCCATTTTCATCTTTGAATTTTCTTGTTTTATGTTTGGTTGTTTAGCATTAATTAGTATGAACTCTTGTAGCTAAACCTAGTTCTTGGGAGCAATTCACTAAGGCTTCCAAGCCCATGTCTTGAGAACAATTTGTAGCCTATTTAGTACTGTTACTATTATGCATTTATGGAGCATTGAATGTATTTTTTAATGTCATTAATGTTATTGAAAGCTTGAGTATATGAAGTACTCGTATGATATGCTTGTTATGGTTTGGGGAAATAGGTTGAGTTCCCCCTTTCTTGATAGGAATCCAAGAGTATGATTTAGAGCTTTTGATTGTGTTGATGGATTGATAATTGCTAGATGAATATGATAATGTTGAACTCTTTGTCATGTTTGTTGCTTGTAGCAAATGAGAGAAGTCTATAAATGTCGATCGTTCTTAACTAAGCTTGTGCAAATGCATGAATCGGTTAAATGCTTAGACACGGTGTAGTGTTTATAAGTGTTGCTGAGCTTGTTGATTCTTCGTGCTAAATGCCATCAATGGGATGCCTTGAGTTGTATTTCGACTACGGGAGTCATTGGTGAGGTTTGACAAGAGATGTTGAGTTCAGTCTTGCAAACTAATATCTAAGAAGGATAGACGTTTAGCCTTCACAACAAGTAGTGAAAGTAGTAAATAGTTGCATGTTCAATAATGGATAAGAGGTTTGGAAGTGGAAGTCAATTGCGCCCAAGGTTCCGTTAATTGTTGTTTTTATCGTATCTTTAGTTGTATTGCATGATTAGCATAGTTCTCTTGCTTTGCTAGTTGTTGTTTTTCAATTTGATAACTTAGGATCAAACCAACCACCCCCCCTTGTTTACATGTTTTTATATATATCTATATATGTACATGCCTCGTATGTTTTCTCCTACATATGTTTAAACACTTGAAAAGATCCCTCTTCTTGTGGACGACCCCGACTTGCCATTATCTACTTAATTGTAGATAGGAAGCATTAGTGCTTAAAAGTATTAACTTTGAGAGGTACGGCGACGACCTCCCAAATTTTGGCGCCGCTGCTGGGGAAGAGGCATTTATTTTTAAGTGTTTTGGCATATTATGTGTGATTATATGCTATTTGTAAATATTTCTTAGTTTGCTTTTACTTTGATTTCTTAGTTGATTTTCCATTTTCACTTGGCTTGGAGATGTATTGTTCGAGTTCTTGGTGTATGGTTCGTACGCAATCCTCCTCACAAGAACCCCTACACTACGACCCCAACTTAGAGTTGAATTTGAGACGCGCTAGGAGACTTTCTTTGGAAAGTATGAATAACACCCCTCCTAGTGACCATTTTGTCGATACATCTTCCTCAATGGAACATCAAATCGAGCACGAAGATGAGCATCTGAGAGGGGAACCTCACCATCCTCCTCTCCAAGGGCGAGCCCCTCCTCTCCACCAAAGAGAAATCCCTTTGGGGCAACCTTTGTTGAGAGACATATGGCCCCCAATCTCGATCAACAACCAATGTGCATCGAGTATCCCGTGGTTGGACCAAACGGGCACTTTGAGCTAAAGACCGGGTTCATCAATATGCTACCCATCTTCCTTGGTAGGCAAGGGGAGAATGCAAACAAACACCTCACCGAGTTTCACTTCTTGTGTGGTGGTATGGTCCCCCATGGAGTGGATAAAGATTTCTATAAGTTGAAGGAATTCCCGTTCACACTGAGGGATGGTGCAAGAGATTGGCTCCACTACTTACCGCCCAAGAGCATCAAGGGTTGGCTTGATATGAAGACGAAGTTTCTAGCCAAATACTTCCCAGCCTCTAGATATGCCGCCTTGAAGAAAGATATAAGCAACATCCTCCAATGGCACGAAGAATCCCTCTTCGACTATTGGGAGAGGTTCAAGAAGCTTCTTGCAAGTTGCCCTTATCACGGTTATTCGGAGGAGGATTTGGTTTATTACTTCTACAATGGCCTCCTTGATGAAGATCAAAGGTTGGTGAGAAGTTCTTGTGGTGGTACCCTTGGGAAAAAAACATCCTCTGAGGTCAAGCAATCATACGAACAGCTAGCGGAAGAATCAAGAAACTTTAGCTCAATGGCCTATTTGAGAAAGAGGAATCCAATGCCTGCAAGTGACTCTTCAAATAGTGGAAAGCTCGAGGATCAAGTCTCGACCCTTTCATCCATGGTGAAATCTTTGAATCTTTGCAAGAGGATTATGTTGAAGAGGTAAGTGTCATGGGCTATCAAGGGAATCAAGGCTACCAAGGCAACCAAGGATATCAAGGTGGGCAAGGCTACCAAGGTAACCAAGGCTACCAAGGTTTTCAAGGGTACCAAAACCAGCCGTACAATTCGAGAAGTAATGATAACCCGAGCCTCCGGTATGGAAACCCTCAAGGAAGCCAAAACTCTCACCCATATTAGCCTCCTCAACAACAATATAGGTCACCTCAACAACAATTTCAAAGGCTCCAAGACAAACCCCGAGACCAAGGGGAGAGCTCGGGGCTAACAAAAGATGAGGTGATGCAAGCCATTCACCGGTTGGGCATGTGTGCGGAGAAAAGCGAGAAATTCCAAGATAAAGCCAAAGCAAGCATCAAGAACTTGGAAACACAAGTGAGCCAAATAGCTCAAGTGGTGAATCGGATGGAGTCCCGAGAAAAAGGTAAGCTACCCTCCCAACAGGATATTAACCCTCGACAAAATGCAAGTGCTATCACTTTGAGAAGTGGTAGAGAGGTTGGCACTTCACTAGATAATGGAATTTTTGAAGAGGAGCCTGAGAGGATTGAGGTTTTTTAAAAAGGTGTTGAGAAGGAATAAGCCCGTGAGGGGATTGCTGAAGAGTTAGCTAAAAAGAGCAAGGAAGAAGAAATCGAGGTGGGAATATTGATGCCAAGGATGAAGTCAACCTCCATCCCGGAACCATTATCTCCCCCCTAAAAAAAAGAGCAAAGATGGTGGAGATCCATCCATACGTACCGGAACCTCCATTTTCGGAAGCCTTGAAAGACAAAAGGAGGAAAGAGGACAGCAAGGACATCTACGAAGTCTTTCATAAATGTGAGGTAAATATCCCACTCTTGAATGCCATTGACTAAATTCCTAGATATGATAAATTTCTCAAGGAATTATGTGTTGTGAATAGGAAACAAAGGGCCAAAAATAAATTGAAAAAGTGAGCATGTTTCCGCCTTGTGTCAAAAGGAGCTACCCCCTAAATGTAGCGATCCCGGCATGTTCACAATCCCTTGCATAATAGGAAATACATATTTTGAAAAAGCTATGCTTGATTTGGGTGCATCAATAAATGTGATTCCTTACTCTTTATATGAAAACCTCAACTTGGGTACTTTGCACAAAACCGGGGTAGTAATCCAATTGGACGATCGTTCTAGTGCATACCCTAAAGGTATTATCGAGGACGTGTTGGTTAAGGTGGATTCCTTAGTTTTCCCCGTGGATTTTTATGTCCTTGACATGGAGCATGATAAACATGTCGCCCCAATTTTGTTGGGGAGGCCATTTTTGAAAACCTCCAGGACAATTATTGCTGTGCATAAAGGTACCCTCACCATGTAATTTGATGGAATAAAAGTAGAATTTAACATAAATGACTCTATGAAGTATCCTAGTGAAGAACATGCTTGCCATGCCCTAGATGTTGTTGAAGAAGTTATGCAAGAAGTTTTTGAACTAAGTGGTGTTGATTCTTTGTTAGTTTCTTTGCAATGTGATAGTAATGATGCCCACAATGTATACTCTATAAGCACTAACTTGAAGGAAATCTTTGAGGATTTGAACCTGCTTGAACAAATGAAACCGGGTCTCTCAAAACCTCATCCTCTACTCTTAGAGGAGCCTGAGGAACCGGGATTCCTTCCGTCACTTATGAAAGCGCCGGCGATTGAACTTAAACCGTTTCCAAGTGACCTTAAGTATGCTTTTCTTGCGGAAGGGGAGACGCTTCCGGTTATCATTTCAAGCAAGCTCACCAAAGAGCAAGAAGAGAAGTTGATGGTGGTGTTATGGGAAAACAAGGAAGCAATTGGATTAACTATTGCTGACATCAAAGGCATAATTCCATCCACTTGTATGCATACAATCTTGTTGGAAGAAGATATGAGCCCCGTCCGGCAACCCCAATGCTATTTGAACCCACCTATGATAGATGTGGTGAAGGCGGAAATCCTCAAGTTACTCCAAGAGGGCATGATCTATCCAATCTCGGATAGCAAGTGGGTGAGTCCAACTCAAGTGGTACCCAAGAAGAGCGGGGTGACTGTGGTAAAAAATGAGAAGGGTGAAATGGTGCCCACCCGAGTTCAAAATGGGTGGTGCGTTTGCATTGACTACCGAAGGTTAAATGTGGAAACCCGGAAGGATCACTTCCCGTTGTCATTCATTGATCAAATGCTTGAGAGGTTAGCAAGCCACCCATTCTATTGCTTTTTTGGATGGGTACTCGAGGTACTTTCAAGTGGCTATCACCCTGGAAGACCAAGAAAAGACCACCTTCACGTGCCCCTTTGGTACGTTTGCTTACCGATGCATGCCTTTCGGGTTATGTAACACTCCCGCAACTTTCCAAAGGTGTATGGTAAGCATTTTCTCATAATTTGTTGAAAATTTTATTGAGGTATTCATGGATGATTTCACCATTCATGGTAATTCTTTTGACAACTGTTTAGCAAATTTGGCACAAGTTCTTAAACATTGCATTGATACTAATCTTGTGTTAAATTCTGAAAAGTGTCATTTTGTGGTAGAGCAAGGCATTGTATTAGGCCATGTTGTCTCCTCTAAGGGTATTGAGGTTGACAAGGCAAAGATAGACACAATTAAAACTTTGCCTTATCCTACTAATGTGCACAAAGTGCGCTCTTTTCTTGGTCATGCGGGATTCTATCGCCGATTCATTAAGAACTTCTTGAAGATAACATCACCATTATGCAAGGTGTTGCAAAAAGAGGTGGAATTTGTGATGGATGAGGGTTGCAAAGAGGCCTTTGATACATTGAAAGGAAGGTTGTAAAACCCCCGAATTCATCGATGCCTTTTGAGATTATGTGCAATGCTAGTGATTACACCGTTAAAGCGGTGCTTGGTCAAAGGGTGGGGAGAGCACCTCACGCCATCTACTACGCATCCATGTCTCTAAATGAATCCCAAAGAAACTATTCCACCACCGAAAAGGAGTTGCTAGCTGTGGTATTTTATTTAGAGAAATTTTGATCTTACTTGCTTAGTACAAAAGTTATTGTGTACACTGACCATTCAGTGCTTCGTCATTTAATGACGAAGAAAGAGGCCAAGCCAAGATTGATTAGGTGGATCCTGCTTTTGAGCAAATTTGAGTTGGAGGTGCAAGACAAGAAGGGTGCAGAAAACCTTGTGGCGATCATTTGAGCCGGTTGACTCCATGCGAAGACATTAAGGTAAACCCCACAATGAAGGAGCAATTGCGAGAGGAATTCCCTGATGAACAATTGTTCACCATTAGGGATCTCCAACCTTGGTATGTCGACATTGTAAATTTTCTTGTCGTCGGTAAATTCCCTCCTCATTTTTCTAAGGCCCAAAAGGATAAATTAAAAAGTGATGCTAAGTATTATGTGTGGGATGATCCCTTTTTGTGGAGACATTGTGCGGATCAAGTTGTTAGGAGATGTATCCCTGATAATGAAGTGTACTCAATTCTTGAATTTTGTCATTCTCATGTATGTGGCAGTCATTTTGGAGCAAAGAGGACCGCTAGGAAAGTTTTAGAAAGTGGGTTTTATTGGCCTACATTGAATAAGCATGCATACACCTTTTGCAAATCTTGTGATGAATGCCAGAGAGTAGGAAATATCTCCACTAGGAATGAAATGCCCCAAAGGCCTATTCTATATTCTGAAATCTTTGATGTTTGGGGTATTGAATTTATTGGACCTTTCCCTAGTTTATATGGCTTTACATATATTCTTCTTTCCGTTGATTATGTGTCGAAGTGGGTTGAAGCAAAACCCACTAGGACTGACGATTCTAAAGTGGTTGCAGAATTCCTGAAAGATAACATCTTTTCCATGTTTGGGGTACTCTGAGCCTTGATTAGTGACCTTGGCACCCATTTTTGCAATCAGACCATAGCGGCACTCTTGAAGAATTATGGCATCACTCACAAGACATCCACCACTTATCACCCGCAAACCAACGGGCAAGCCAAAGTTTCCAATCGGAAAATCAAGTCCATCATTCAAAAAATGGTTAACCCTAACCGGAAGGATTGGAGTTCTCGGTTGAATGATGCCTTGTGGGCATATAGGACGGCTTACAAGACACCAATTGGTATGTCACCATACCGGTTAGTGTTTGGTAAGCCATGTCATCTACCGGTGGAAATTCAACATAAGGCTTACTGGGCAGTCAAAGAATTCAATCTTAATATAGATTAGGCTGGCTTGCATAGGATATTACAATTGGATGAACGGGATGAGATCGGAAGGGAGTCCTATGAGAACGATGAAATCTATAAGGAGAAGACAAAGGTGTGGCACGGCAGATGCTCATTAGGAAGGACTTTGACGTTGGTCAAAAGGCCCTCTTATTCCAATCTCGCCTTCGCCTATTTCCAGGTAAGTTAAGGTCCCGATGGATCGGTCCTTTTGAGGTGGTTAAGGTATTCCCGCATGGCGCGGTGGAGATTCTAGATCGAGCTAAGTCGAATACTTTCAAGGTTAATGGACAACGTTTGAAACCTTACCACGAGAATTTTGTGCTGGAAAAATGAGAGAATGTTGATCTCCTTGATCTGGTTTGTGAGTAAAACCCAAGAAAGGATGGACTTTGAGGACTCGCGGATTGGGGGTACACTTTGAGGGCTCGTGATGAGGTCCTCGCCTTCGAAGTGTCATCTTTCATCCTTGAGCCTAGCCTCTCGAGACCTCAAAGCCTTGAGCTCTCGAGGCTTGATCTTTCATCCTCGAGCTTGGCTTCTCAAGACCTTGAAGCCGCGAGACCTCGAAGCCGCGAGCCCTCAAAGTGTTATCTTTCATCCTTGAGCCTAGCCAGACCTAATGCCCCTCGAGACCACCCATCGCGAGTTGCGACGGGACCGTCATGTAAGAACGACTTTAAATGATGGGCTAAACCCATTTTTCCACAAACATATCCACAATCTTCCATCTTCTCCCACTACTCTTCGCCATCTTCAACCTGTCCTCCACAAGTGCCGTCGCTCGCCACCACCGCTCGCCACCACCGCTCGCCACCACCGCTCGTCGCTGCCACTCGCTGCTGCCCTCCACCACTCACGACCACCACTCCATACCCCATCCTTTCTTCCCAACCTCCACCCACAAATAGAAAAAAAAATCATTGAAGAACACAAACCCTAGAATTTGGGGGTTTTATCACTTTGAGAAATTCAATTTCGAATTGATTGTGGGCTTCCTCTTTTCTTCTTCCTACACATCTTGGTGGTACATTTCTTCACTTTATTGAGCTTTAATTGTGATGACAAATATCTACTTTATTTTTTTATGGATACTGTGTAGATTATGTGTGATGCCTTAGGAAATTGAATTGTTGGATAGTGGTTGATTTTGGTGAATAAACTGTGCCTGCAATTCAATTTGATGGGTATTGTGTGCATATTTTGTGGTTGCAGTTTGGATTGTATTGTGCTTGTTTAAGTTGAGATTATGTGCATTTGTGTTGCTGTGGCTGAGAACAGATTGTGACTTATGCTAGATAGGAGGCATGTTGGCCCTTGATTCAACATGGTTGTTATTTGGATAAAATGTTATTGTGCTTTACAATGTTATTTTGCTTAGGGTAGTTTAGCCATGGGACGTGAATGTTGACATTGTGAATATACTAATGGTGGCTAAGCTAGTTGAGCACAACTGTGGTTTTGAGATATAGCATATTGATTTCAACTATTTGAAAACTTTATGGATTTGAGAATATGGGCTTGTTGGACATAGTATGGATTGTATATGCAATTGTGATTAGGACTTGAACTAGTTTACTTGATTTTGATTCGGTTTTTTATGATGAACTAGTTTAAGGTTGAGTATGAATTTTTAATATTGCATATACACATATTCCTGTGTGTTTGCCTTGTTTGCTGTGATTGTTAGATATGGCCCCCACAAAGAGACCTAGGGCTTCTCACTGAGGTGGGTGCACCTCCGCTCCACCTCCACCGCCTCCACCAGCTCCAGAATCAAGCCATGTACCTCCTCCTCCAGATAGGTACATGGGTTTGACCCGGATCACCGGGTCCTATGCAGAAAGGTGGGAGGCCCTGAAGAAGCACCAACTCAAGGAGACAAGCTTTGTCGATGTGCCCATATTAAATGCTTTCGGCCTCACTCAGCCTATCAGATGCCTCCTCGCAAAAGGGGGAATGGAACGGTTTATAAGTAGGAGCGCGCCCTCTTACTGGAGGTACACACTGGAATTCTTGTCCACGGTCTGTATAAGCAACATGAGAGGCGACCAACCCTGTGAGAGGTACATTGCTTTTCATTTAGATGATATATCTAGGTAAATAACCGTCTCGCAGATCGAAGAAGCCTTTGGATTTGACATCGTGGAGATACGGGTCAGGCTAGATCCACAGGCCCAGGGACGATTAATTGAGGATGACATGTACTTTTGAAATGTCATCAACATGAGGCCAAAGAATTCCCATGATAAGAGTAGCGCCATCATCCACCCTGCACTCCGTTATGTGCACCGTTTATTGGCTGGCACAGTGCTTTGCTCCGCTAAGTCGACAAATGTGCCAGACAATGACATTCAGTTTCTGTGGCACTTAACGAGTGAAGGGCCAGGATACGGGCTGTGGGCAGAATTTTGGAAGAAGAGAATCATGGAGTTGGTAGGAAACACCAAGGGGAAGATCATGGTTGGAGGCATGATAGGCCTTTTAGCAGAGTACTTGGGATTGGTTCCTCCAGCCGACTTTCCATGGTTAGGGATGCGTACGTCCTATCTTATCACTATTTAGAGGCTAGTTAGATTTGAGATACTCAGTGCCACATGGACCACGGGGCTCTTCCATTGGTTGTATAGTGCGAGAAAGTTCACATTCGTGGCACTTCCTCAGTCGAGCAAGACGAAGCTGGAATTTGACACACCTCTGGGAGATTTGGAAATTTCACCGAACTTCTCATATAGAGATGATTTCTAGCGTGAGCTCCGTGACCTTGGCCCAGCTCCTGTCCAGCGTGATGATAGCATTCTACCTCCCTTTGAGCGACAGCAGCAACAGCACTCCCAGCAGCACTACACGCAGCCTCCACCAGAGACAGAGCCCATGCAGGAGGACGATGTGCCACCTCACTATTCCCAGCCTCCACCAGAATTCTACGAGTGGATGATGCAGACTATGCTGGATGGATTCCTCCGACAGGACAACATGATATTGGAGCACAATGTACTTGTCTCCCAGACCTTGATTGACATGGACGAGGAGATTGACCACTTATCAGATCGCATCCATGAGATGCAGTCCCAGGAAGGTGGTATCTCAGGCCCCGATCCGGGAGTGGAGAGGCGGAGAGTGAGGAGGCAGAGGAGCACAGAGTGGCTAGCATAGTATCAGCAGCAGTATTTTGGTGGTGTCCCTTCTTCATCACAGCAGTGATTTTGTAAGCACCATATCTTTACCCTTTCCATACTTTGCTTTGTACGTTTTGCCCTATTGTCTACATTGAGGGCAATGTACTATTCTAAGTATAGGGAGGGGTATCCACCTTGAGAGGATTGGGATTGAAGACACTTTTGCATAACTCTTTTGATTTGTTTTGGATAGTTGTTTCCCTCATTTTTTGGGATGTTTTTCTTTTGATGTACTTGGATAATGTTGGCTTTGATAATTTTCTTATCATTAACATTTGGAAAGCACTTTGCTACTTTTTGGATTGAAGACACGTGAAAAATGCTGAAAAATAAATTTTTAAAAAAAAAAAAAGAATCCCGCTAAGTTGAAAATCCAATAGGGCAACATAGGAAACATTCAGGGCCCGGATAGGTCGAAAACCCAAAAGGGAAACCTAGTAAAAAAATGAGAGGCTAAATGTGCAGAAAAAGGTGAGATGTGAGCCAAAGAAACATGATGTGTGGCTAGGATGAAAACCTGAAAGGGCTCCTAGGCAAAATGAGAGAAAATGAGAGAAATTGAAAAACATTAAGTGTTCCCTAATTTGTCGGTGTTGGTGTCATAAAGTTGCGGTGACCACACGGATGGATCGAGTAGCTTGACATCTTGAGGACCTTTTGGGAGTGGAAAATTTAGCGGGAGAAGACGAAGTAAGTTATAAAATTCTTAATCGTTAATATGCTTCGTTTTTAGGTTGATATATTGATATAAAGTGGAGCATGTGTTTTGAACCTTATACGTGTCTTTAGCCTTTTATCATTGGATTTGGGATTATCAATTCGGGATTTTGAGATGTTTTAGAGATATCAATGAATTGATGGGTTGATATGGTTTGGGTAGATTTAGGAATAGGGGTTGTGGGAAACTTCTCATTTGACCTTAACATTGGGATGTGTGATATTGAGAGTTTTGTGAGGTATTGATTTGGGGGAATAGTAGTTAGGATGTGGATACGTAATTTCCTTCGTATGCTTGGATATTTTATTACTCGAGGGCGAGTAAGGTTTAAGTGTGGGGAGGTTTGATGTGTCCTTTTTATGTGCATAATTTAGTACTATTTTGGGTCACTTTTGTGCTCTTTTATTATCAAGAGCTCGTGTTTTACCTTGAAATTATCTTAGGAGGGGTAAGATCAACTTTATGCTCTTTTACCTCTTCTAAGTGGATTTTGCGTGACAAGGGAAGAACACGGAGGCAATGAAGGCCGGAAGCCATTGAAGATCACATTCTCGAAGACTTTTGAAGACTTACTTCAAAGACATGAAGACCGGAGGCCATTGAAGACCATTTTTGGAGACATTGAAGAATTGAAAAATGAGAGGAATTGCTATGAACATGATTGTATACCACAAGAAGAAGAAAAGGAAACAAGGTAAAATTCTACCGTCGCGAGTCGTGACGACACCCGTCGCGAGTTGCGATGGGTTTCCCGTCGTGAGTCGCGATGGGTTTCCCATCGTGAATCGCAATGGGTTTCCCATCGTGAGTCGCGATGGTTTACGGTTGCAAGTCGCGATGGGTGTACCGTTGTGAGTCACGACGAGACCAACAGGTGGCCAGAATTACACCTTATCCTTTTTGTACTAGAAATAGCACTCTCTTTCCTCTCATTCACAACCTTCTTCATCTACATTTTGGTACTGTTTAGAATCCTATTCTCTTCCATTTCAATCTTTGAATTTTCTTTTTTTATGTTTGGTTGTTTATCATTAATTAGTATGAACTCTTGTAGCTAAACCTAGTTCTTGGGAGCAATTGACTAAGGCTTCCAAGCCCATGTCTTGAGATCAATTTGTAGCCTATTTAATACTATTACTATTATGCATTTATGGAGCATTGAATGTATTTGTTAATGTTATTAATTTTATTGAAAGCTTGAGTATATGAAGTACTTGTATGATATGCTTGATAAGGTTTGGGGAAATGGGTTGATTTCCCCCTTTCTTGATATGAATCTAAAAGTATGATTTAGAGCTTTTGATTGTGTTGATGGATTGATAATTGCTAGATGAATATGATAATATTGAACTGTTTGTCATGTTTGTTTCTTGTAGCAAATGAGAGAAGTCTATGAATGTCGATCGTTCTTGACTAATCTTGTGTAAATGCATGAATCGGTTAAATGCTTAGGCAGGGTGTAGGGTTTATAAGTGTTGCTGAGCTTGTTGATTCTATGTGTTAATGCTATCAATGGGATACCTTGAGTCGTGTTTCAACTACGGGAGTCATTGGTGAGGTTGACAAGAGATTTCGAATTCACTCTTGCAAACTACTATCTAAGAAAAATAGAATATCCTTCACAACAAGTAGTTAAAGTAGTAAATAGGTTGCATGTTCAATGATGGATAAAAGGTTTGGAAGTGGAAGTCAATTGCGCCCAAGGTTCCGTTAATTGTTGTTTTCATCGTATATTTAGTTGTATTGCATGATTTGTATAGTTCTTTTGCTTTGCTAGTTGTTGTTTTTCAATTTGATAACTTAGGATCAAATCAACCAACCCCCCCTTGTTTACATGCTTTTATATAGATATATATATACATATATATATATATATGTACATGCCTAGTATGTTTTCTCCTATATATGTTTAAACACTTGAAAAGATCCCTCTACTCGTGGACGACCCCAACTTTCCATTATCTACTTAATTGTAGATAGGAAGCATGAGGGCTTAAGTATTAACTTTGATAGGTACGGCGACGACCTCCCAGGAAAACAAAACAGTTGTTCTTGGAGATAAAGGGGGGAATTTTTTATTGTATTAAATTATACAAATGAACGGATTACAACTTGTTTATATACACAAAACAGGCACCAATTGTCCAACTAGCAATTCCCAAGCACTACTAGGTGAGCTTTATAGCGCTCGATGGTACCATCGGACTTAAACTTAGTGCGGCATACCCATTTGTAACCAATCGTAGCTTATCCAGAGGTTAAGTAACTATCGTCCATGTCTAATTGTGCTCAAGCGCAGTAATCTCATCATCCATAGCAGCTCTCAAGTGAGCATGCTTTGATGCATCACCTAAAAATATAGAATGCGTACTATAAAATTTATCACAATTTACATAATCAGTAAGAGGATAGAGAACACGTGAGGATATTGATGGCACATGAGTGATCGGAGCAGAGGGAGGGAGGGTTTCTTCAGTAGTAAATAGCATTGACATAATTATCCAAGTAAGGAGGAGAGTAATGATCACAGACACTCTATCGGGTAAGAGGTAGCTCAGCGGCAGAAGGCTGTGCCGGAGTAACTGACAAAGCGGGCAGCAGGTGGCGATGAACGGCAGAGTCCAGTGCCAGTGATGCCGCATCAGGCGGTGGGGTAGAAATGAGTCTGGGAGTGATGTGCAATCTATTTTAATGTGTTTACTCCTTTCATGAAAAATGGGATTTTCATTGATGTGCAAGGCAGCAATGTTATCACATTTCAAAGGAATTGGAAGCACACACTAATGCTGCAAATCAATGGGGAGAAAGGTGATCCACTTAAGCTCATAAATAGTCATAGACATGGCCCTATATTCAAACTCATCGGAGGACTTGCTGACTTTGTTTTTCTTCTTGGATTTCCAAGAAATCAAATAATCTTCTAGAATGATGCAATAACCTAGGACAGATCTCTTGGCCAGTTTGCAGGTGTTCCAATATGCATCACAATAGGCAGATAAGGACTGAGAGGATGTGGCAGGGAAGAACAGACCATGAGTTGGGCATCTCTTTAGATATTTTGCTATATGAAAATCAGCTTTCCAATGATGATCAGTTGGTTTTTGGACAAACTGACTCAACTGATGCACAGAAAAAGTTATGTCTGGCCTAGTGTAAGACATATAAACTAGCCTTCCAATTAGCCTCCTGTAAAGGGCTGGATTAGGTAGCAAAGGGGAAGAATTATCTTCAATTTTCCAAGAAGCTAGCAATGGAGAAGCCACTGCATCACAATCACTCAAATGAAGATCAGTAAGCAAATCAGTTATGTACTTAGCTTAGCTGGGGGAAATTATGTCTTCTGATCTTGCTATCTCAATGCCCTAGAAGTTTTTTGCATATCCAAGATCCTTGGTGGTGAAAAGATCATGCAAATAGTTATTAAAGACCATAAATCCATCCTCTGAATCCCCAGCAATGAAGACATCATCAACATAAATCAACATAATGATACTGAACCGAGCAGTCTTCTTGATGAATAAGAAATGATCATGCTTTGATTGCCTGAATCCATCCAAGATCAAATGCTTAGTGAACTTAGCATTCCATTCTCTAGAAGCCTATTTCAGACCATATAAAGATCTCCTAAGCCTGCACACTTGAACTGGAAAATCCTTGTTATGACCCTTTGGTGGTGTCACGTATAATTCTTCAGTAATACAGCCATGTAGAAAGGCATTATTGATGTCAATCTGATGTAAAGACCAGCCCTTCAAATAAGTCAGTGCTAAAAGCAGTCAATTGTAACTTGTTTAGCAACTGGAGAGAAAGAATCAAGTAATCAATTCCTTCAATCTGCGAGAAACCTTTTGCCACTAATCTGGCTTTATACTTTTCAACAGATACATCTGCTCTGCATTTGACCTTAAAAACCCATTTACAACCAATAGGCTTCTTACCTGCAGGCAATTGAACTAAATCCATATGTGGTTAGATTTAAGAGCATTTAGTTCATCCTGCATAGCCTAAACCCCATGCTGATTACTACATGCTTGTTTATATGATTGAGGTTCCTAAATTCCGAACAATTGTGACATAAAACTCATATGTGCAGAAGAGAAAATGGTAATACAGAAATTATGAGTTAATGCACTATTAACAACAAATCCATTCATGTAATCAGGTCTAGATCTAATCCTAGTACTTTGTCTAGGAGGAATAGAGATGTGTGCACCAATCCCAACAGGACTCAAATAAGTATTGGGGGAAGGATTTTCATAAATCAGTGATGGATGAGTATTGAAGTGTGTGAGATCCTCATGATCATGTGGAGAAACAATATTTTGTTGAGTATTGATTGAATCAGAAAAGAGGTTCTGATCTAACACATCAATGAAAGTATCAGTTTCAGACGGATGGATAGGAAGCATGACTTTATTATGATCATGACTGGAATGGTGAGATGTGGAATCAGAGTTTTTATAGGGAAAGAGATTTCTATAAAAGATAAGATCTCTAGCAACAAATAACCTTTTACTTAGAAGATCAAACAGCTTATATCCTTTATGAGTGGCTAAATATCCTATGAAAACGCATGGAACTGATCTTGGACTGAATTTATGTTTATGTGGGCTGATATTTCTTGCATAAAATAGAGAACTCGACACTTGCATTTTTGTAATGCCAGGTGCTTTATGGAATAGAATTTCGTAAGGTGATTTCCAGTTAAAAATTGAAAAAGTCAATCTGTTCAAAATGTAGGTGGTTGTAAGGACTGATTCTCCCCAAAGATGCAAAGTATGATAGGACTCATGCATGAGGGTTCTGGCTATTTGGAGAATAGATCTATGATTTCTTTCAACTACACCATTTTGTTGTGGTGAATGTGGACATAATCTCTGGTCCAGGATTCCTAAAGTAGCAAAGATCTGTGAACAAATTTTGTTAACAAACTCACTGCCATTGTCGCTTCTTATCATCTTAATTTTAGCATCAAACTGAGTTTGTAACATGAGTATAAAATCTTTGATAGTGAAAGGTACTTGATCTTTCCTTTTAATCAGAAAGGTCCAAGTTGCCCTATTGAAATCATCTACAATGGTGAGAAAAGATTGTTCACCACTGCTGGTTTTGACCTTAAAGGCCCCCAAAGATCCATATGAAGAGTATCAAAAGGAATGGAACTATGTTTGGATTTTTCAAGAAACGACAATCTTGTCTGTTTAGCAATAGGGCAAATACAACATTTATTTCTCATGCTCGGAAGATGTAAATAGTTCAATACAATCTCAGAGGGATGACCTAGCTTATTGTGTAAGGTTTCTAGATTATTATCAGATAGAGGGTGCACAGATTTTAATGTTGAGTAGACAACTAAGCTATCTAGCTTGAGTGAGTGTAGATAGAAATTTTTTGATGACTTCAGTTTGAAATGATCTCTTGTTCAGAATAGGCCATTGCTTTGAGTTGCAATGCCTAACACTATATTAGTAATGTGGTTATGTAGGATGCACACATTAGGATAGAAAGTGAGATAAGCTTGAGAGTCTTGGGAAATCTTTTGCACTGAAAGAAGATTAAAACTTGAAGCTTCTAACAAACAAACAGTTCACAAGTTTCAGCTGATTATTCAATTTGACAGATCCTATGGCATCTATGGAGACTTTTGAATGATCTGGCAAGAGTATAGGTGTTTTATGAGTGACTTAATGAAGAGTTTCAGACAAAGAGAGATTACTAAACATATGTGAAGTAGCACCACTGCCAAGAATCCAATCATCAATCTCAAAACAAGTAGCAGTATTAGCATAGTGAGTTATAAGACTACCTGCAAAGTCAAGATGAGCAAAGTTGATCATATCTCTTGAATCTCCTCCTTGCTCCTTTGCCTTTCCTTTCATCGATTTGCCAAACTCCATTTGGATCATGCTTGCTATCATAGCTTGCATATTTCCCACTCCTTTGTTTCTCCATTTTCAAACAAGTATGGGTCTCCTGACAGGCAGCATGTTCACAAGCTTATGGACAGGTCACTTGTTTTTTACCTTGTACATTGCATTTGTTAAATTACATACAAAATTTAAAAGTTTTGAAAATATTTTTTATATCATATATTTTTATATTTTCACCTTCAAATACATATTATTACTTGTTTAAACCTATAAACTACAGTGTTTAAATTTTATTAAAAACATTACAACATTTAAGGTAAAAGCCCATGTGGAATGTCCATAAGCTTATGGAAAGGCCGTCTTTCCTGAGACTTTCTCTTCAAACAAACGCTAGGTGCAGCCTGCTCAGTTTCATCTTCAAAGCCTAAAGAATTAGCAGCACTTGTATAGGACTTCCCTTTCACCTTACTTGCATCTAGCCACCATTCTGGATATCTATTCAACTTGAAGCAAGAATCCTTCAAGTGTCCACTTTTGTGGCAACAGTCACATTTCAATATCTTCTTTGCCTCTGCATCCTTCTTCTTTTGGCCAAATTTTCCTGCATAACTTTGACTTGATCCTTGCCTTACTAACATAGTAAGTGACTGATTCAAGTTTTTGATCATATTGCTCTGCACACTCCTTTGCTGCTCCTGCTTACTGAACAAATAATATGTTTTTCCAGATGGAGGGAAAGGATCCATCACAAGGATCTGATCTCTTAGAGCGTCATACTCATCATTCAATCCAAACATGAACTGCTGCAATCTGTCTTGGTTAGCCTGCATCTCTAGCTTAGCAGAAAAACCACAATTGCACTCCCCGTGACAACAAGTGCATTTCAGCCTTGACTTAAACACATCAATCTGATCCCAAATTTCTTTCAAATTAGATAACTATTGAGAAATTGAATCAGTACCTTAGTTTCTGCTAGATTAGTCATCAATTGGTAATACAGAGGTCAATGACTCATTGCATACCTTTCTTCAATCTTATCCCATAGTTCTTCGCATAAGCTTGAAAGGAAAATCTCCTCTCAATGTCTCTGCTAATCGAATTCCTAATCCACGAAACAATCGTTGAATTAGCTTTCATCCAGATCTGAAGCACCGGAGAATTTGCAGCAGGTTTTGGAACTTCTCCAGTGGTGAACTTCATCTTTCCTCTAACTGAAAGTGCAGTGATCATAGTTTCTCTCCAAATCACGTAGTTCTTCTCTTTCAGCAGATCGGAGACAATCACAAGGCTCACCTGATCTGAAGACGTGAGCAGTAGTGGATCATCCGACTTGATTCTTACAAAGTCATCAGTATCAGTAGTATAAGGGTCATTTCCTCTTTCACCATTCACTGATCCAGTGCTCATTCTCGAGCAATAGAATCAAGGATTCAAAAAGTTTTTCAAAAGTATTGGATCAAGAGCCTAGTGCTCTAATACCATTAAGAAATCAAGGAGAATTAAACCGGGCAACAAGCTCAGTAAGAGCTCAAAATCAGGAAAACAAAACAGTTGTTCATGGAGAGAATGAGGGGAAATTTCTGATTGTATTAACTTATCCCAATGAAAGGATTACAACTTGTTTATATACACAAAGCAGGACAAACTGTCTAACTAATTAACCTACTAATGAGCAAGTTGTTCCTTGAATTTTTAATGCAAATTTTGAGCATCCATTTTTCTCAAGATTTATACTACTCCCCCGTCCCATCCGAATGTACACACTTTTTGGTCAACTTTCTTATGTCATATTTGACCAACGATAGCTTTAGTTACGTATATTAACGGTGTGTTGAAATTTAATATTTGAAAAATACATCATGCAGGGAATCCAACAATATCTCAAATGATGATATTGATGTCTATATACTAGTTAAAATTTATGGTTAAATATATTTTAAAAAATTGATCAAAAAATGTACAGATTTGGATGAAACGGAGGGAGTAACAAATCTCTACTCAAAGAATAGCACATGCCGTTTCGACTAAAGAGTTTTAAGATGGGTAACACTTTGGGTCGGTTCGGCTAGGTCCTCTGACCAATTATTGCAGCTCTGCTTTGACATCATTTCTAAAGGCATTTGTACTTTGTTCTGCCGTGTAACTTTTTTTTTATGTTAAAAGTTGACGCCTTAACTAGAACTACATTTATCTGCTTCGCAGGCTTCTGGGAACGTCACCCTTGATACAGCTCACAAGATTGGTCAAACAGGCGTGACCTACATTTCAAGGTAATTTTCTAACTTAGTGAATTAACTAGTACGTAGAAAATGGAATAAGGGATTAGTGAAGGGCGGAAGTTATGACAAAAGTTCAATTACCGTTGTTCATATCTGCAGCGGTGCTTTGACACACTGTGTGAAAGCACTGGGCGTTTCATTGAAGATCGACGCAGAACTTGCTTTAGAAGTGAGCCGACGTACAAGACTCGTGAAATTTTAACTACCGATCCTCGTGGACAGTGGCGGAACCAGGAGTATATGTTAGGGGGGCGGCAGGCGGACGGCGGCAGGGGGCGGCAGGCGGACGGCGGCAGGCGGCGGCAGCGGTGGAAGGCGGAGCCTCGGCGGTGGAGTGGAGCTTGGAGTTGGAGGCAAAGTGAGCTTGGAGTTGGAGGCAAAGTGGCAAATGCCCAGTTTGCTGCCCCAACGCCTATTAAGTAGGTTAGGCCATTAGCTAAGCAAAACGATGTCGTTTCACTTAGCCAAAACGACATCGTTTTGTTTAGTTATACCAAAAAAAAATGAAAAAACATCATCTTCTTCAAGTATTCCTCTGCGTCGCGCCTCCGCCTCTCACGCCACTTCCTCCATTCCTCGCTCCAGCAACGACGACAACTCAAGGGGGGCAGAATCCGGCGGCTTCCGGTGGCTCTAGGCCTAATTTCCGGGCCGCCGGATCTTAGGGGAGGCGCTAGCACCCCCTCGCCCCCCCTAGTTCCGCCCATGCTCGTGGACTTACATGGAAATGGATGTCTACTGCATCAACGATTCTATTAATAAAGTTTCGTCGGGATAGATAGTCTTTCATGCAATACCGAAACAAGAATTTGAAAACATTTCAATGGAAGATTGAACTGATATTTTGAACAGAACAATACTGAAACAAGAATGTAGTTTTTTTACAAGGAGTCAAGAACCAAACACGGAGATATAATGGTTGAGCTTATGCCTAGGAAACATCATCACGAAAGAGTGGAGTTCGAGAAGACAGAAAAAACGAGTATGCTGCCAATCTAAGTTTTCTTTCATATTGTAAATCTTAGAAGAGAAATGACAATATCTCTTTGTTAATTTTCATTCAATAAAAGAGTCGTATATATAGACCGTACAAGATAAGAACGAATCCCCTTGATTAAGGGATTGATTGGTACGAGATATCTACTTTTCATCTATACTAATTCTATCTTGATATCAATTTTATATGTGTTAATGTACATAGTGTTACTGAGGTGGTATTCAATCTTGATGTGCTTGGAGAGTTGATGAAACACTGGATTCGTAGACAGAAAAGTGGCACCGAGATTGTCGCACAAGAGAATTGGGGGCCGCTAGACTGGAACGAACACCTCCTGTAACAACAATTGAAACCAAATGATTTCAACATCCACAAATGCAATGGCCCTGTTCTCAGCTTCAGTGCTAGATCGAGCAATCACCTTCTGCTTGCGAGACAACCAGCTGACGAGATTTCCACCGAAGTAGACTGTGAATCCGTGTTGAGATCTACGATCATCTAGGTCAGATTCCCATCCGACATCATTGAAAGCCACTAAGCGTGAGTCACGAGCTTTCTGAAGAACCAATCCAGAAGAGATAGTGTCTTTCAAATAGCGGAGAATAAGTTTGACCACACACCAGTGAGTTTCGACAGGAGAGTGCATGAACTGACACATGCGGTTAACAGCATCGGATATCTCAGGGTAAGGGATACTGACATACTATAAGGCACTTACAATGCTCCGGTACAATGTCAGATCAGATAATGGAACCTTAGAGACAATTTGGCGAGAGCCAGGTTTTGCGAGAGGAGATATAAGACAAGCGCCAGACATATTACTTCACTCTAAAATGTCGCAAATGAACTTTTGTTCTGAGAGTTGAATGCCCGGCCCAACAGGAGTGACTTCAATACCCAGGAAATAGTGAAGAGCGCTAAGGTCCTTTAAAGAGAAGTCACAGTGAAGAGATTGGACAAATTCATCAATTAACGAAGCATGCGAACCTGTAATGATAAGGTCATCAACATAGACGAGAACATAGACAACATACAAACCAACCTTTCTGACAAAGAGTGAGGGGTCAGAAATACAAGACTTGAAGCCATGAAAAATCAGAGATGTGGTGAGTTTGTGAAACCACGCCCTAGGAGCCTGTTTGAGACCATAGAGAGCCTTGCGGAGTTTGCACACATGAGAAGGCTTGTCGTTCATAAGGAACCCATGAGTTGTTCCATAAATACTGTCTCAGTAAGATCAACATTGAAGAAGGCATTGTTCACATCAACCTGCCAAAGGGGCCAACTAGAAGAAACTGCCAAGCTTAAGACCAGACGAATAGTAGTGAGCTTGACAACCGGGATGAAGGTGTCGAAGTAGTTGACGCCAGCCTCCCGATGAAAACCTTTGGCAACCAAACACGTTTTTTAGCGATTGATCGTGCCATCTAGCTTCTGCTTAACCTTGTGCACCCACTTACAACCATCAATGTTGAAACCTGGCGGACGAGGGACTAGGTTCCACGTCCTATTACTCATTAAGACATCATATTCAAGCTGCATTGCATACTGCCAGTTGGGATATTTAGAGGCTTGATGGAAAATTTTGGGTTTAGGAGAAGTAAATAGGGAAGCATAGAGAGTATATTTAGTGGTGAGAAGTGATTTGGGTGTTAGAGAGTGAGTGGAGGAGCGAGTAGTCATCTGATGGCTGGAGTTGTCAGGGGGTAAAACCAGCTTGGGGCATTGGGGTAGGGAGGTAGGGAGGGTGGAGAGGAAAGAGCGGAAGATGATGAAGGGGAGTGCGGCTCTGGCGAGGACTATGGAGTTAGAGATGAGGAGGTGGGGGGAAAACTGCCTAGGAGCAGTAAAAAAAGGTGGTGACAGTCGGCCTAGATGGGTTTGGCGCAACTAAAGTGGATGGAAATATCAAAGAAGCTTCTTGAAGAGTAGATAGTGAAATAGAGTCGAGAGAACAGGGAGACGCAGTAGGTGGGGTAAGATCACTAGGATATGGGAAGAGTGACTCATCAAAGACAACATAACAAGAGACATACATGCGAGTGGTTGGGATATGATATCAGAGATAGCCTTTGTGTTTGGAGCTATAACCGAGAAAGATACAAGGAAGAGATTGATACTCTAACTTGTTGGCAGTGTAGAGGGGTATGAAGGGAAAATAGAGGCACCCAAAGGACTTGAGAAAGCTATAGTCAGGGGTTATGCCATAGAGACATTCACAAGAAGAATAGTGATCAAGGATGGGAGTAATGGTGCGGTTGACGAGGTAGACTGATGTGTGAAATTCCTATTCTTAGAACTTGATAGGGAGGTTAGAGTACAAGGAAAGCAATACCTTTTTCCACAATGGTACGATTGTGGCATTTGGTTGATACATTTTGTTCAAGGGTATAGGGATAAGAAATTTAGTGGCGGATGCCAAGGGATTCAATAAGGGTGGAAACATCTAGGTATTCACCACCCCAATCAGATTGAAAAGATTTTATTTGTGTGGAAAACTAAGTTTGAACAAGTTTGAGGAATAGTTCAACTATGTGTAAGACCCGTGATTTTGCATAAATGAAGTACAACTATGTAAATTTGGTGCAATCATCAATAAAACTGATATAGTAATGACAACCAATAGTGGAAAGTTTAGGGGAAGGCCCCCACACATCAGAATAAATAAAATCAAATGGTTTTAAAGAAGACTTAACATGACTAGGGAGGGGCAATCGATGGCTCTTACCAAGTTGGCTAGAGCCACAAACTGACTCCAATTTATTACATGACACGGACAAAATCTGACTAGAGACTAAGTTGAAGAAACGCATCATGAGGGTGAGCTAGCCGGTGGTGCCATCGTTGAAGAGACGTGCGCTCACTAAGACAGGCGACATGGGAAGGACTGGAAAAGGAGAACATGATACGATGGTGTGAAAGGTAGTAGAGACCGTTCTCAACAGTTCCCTTTAGAATTTTCTGACCCTACGAGTTCTTGACAAGAGAACTCTCTGAATGAAGTTCAACGAAGATATTGTTATCACAAGAAAGTTTAGAGACATTAAGAAAATTTTTAGCTATATTTGGAACATGAAGAATATTATGTAAATGTAATGGAGAAGCAGCATGCTCAATAGAAAGAATAGAATGATCTAAATGAGAGATGGGAAGAGATGTACCGTCTCCAACCATAAGTCGGTCATTACCATTGTAGGTGTTCTGAAGTGTGAGATTGTGGATGCCCGACGTCACATGGTGAGTAGCTCTACAGTTGACATACCAAGGGCCCTCAATGTCAGAGGTAGTGGCCACGAATAAAACAAAAGTAGCCTTGCTGCTGGTGGCACTTTGAAGTCTGGCAGCGGCATTGCGATTCGTGGCCGGGAGGGTACGTAAATTCACTCGCTGGAAGCAATTTAAGGCTCACGACCAGTATTCTTGCAAATTTGGCAAAGTGGGCAGACACGATCATTGGAGGCATTGCCGGTAGAAGATCATTCGTGTTCCTAGTGCTCAACTGTGTGTTCCACCATGTGTTCCTGACAAGGCTTCCGTTGACCTAGCAACCGTGATGCGGCATTGGTTGCCGGGCTATTCACCAAGAGGGTGTTTTCCTCATGTCGAGACTCCTCTTAGAGGAGGATTTCAAGCAGCTTTTCGGAGGAGACTAGCTCATTTCAAAGTGACAGGGCTGACCGGAGAGCAGCGAACTGGGAGCCAAGGCCATAGATGAGATATCCAACAAACTCAATATCAGAAACAGCTTGGAGGCAATCCGACAATGAGTCTGCAAAAGCTCTATTTTTCTTGAAATAATCGAGAACAGGGAGAAAGCCTTTGGGTAGGGTTTGTAGTTGTTGTCGAATATGCATTTTTCGGGCATTGGTCTGAGTATGAAAGGTGCAACCAAGAATCAGCCAACCTTCTGGCATGGTGGTGGCGCGAGCAACAATGCTAAAAAGCGGCGTCGAAAGATTGGAACGGATCCATAAAAGAACCAACCTATCCCCCTTTGTCCAAACTGCGAGCTCCGGATTCGTCGTTGTCTTGGCCAAAGTACCAGTTGAAAGATCAAGCGGATTGGTGGGAGGCACGGTCGCCGTGGTGATTGTCGCCGACAGCGGTGTGACATCAGAGATGAACAAGTTAAGACTATATACTTCGAGGGAAGAGCAGACAATGCTGCACCAAAGAGATTAATTCGAACGATCAAGTCAAATTTCCAAGTTGGGAAAATTAAAGCTCAGATTCTGGGTGTCGATACCTGCGGAGGCAACAACAAGAGTGTTGGTTGAGTTTGTTGAATTGGATGACATATTGAGATTGTAGGTTAGGCTGATACCATGTAAATCTTAGAAGAATAATGAGAATAATCTCTGTGTTGATTTGTATTCACTGAAAGAGTTGTATATGTAAATTGTACAAGATAACGACGAATCCCCTTGATTAAGGGATTGATTGGTACGAGATATCTACTTGCCATCTATATTAACACTATGTACGTTAACACATATAAAATTGATAACAGGTAAATCAAGTTGATTATTGTACCATTCTCTCGAAGGCGGAATTTTCCAACATCTTGAAATACATCTTTGTAGATTATGCTACTCCATGACATGAGGTTGCTAGTGGCGGAACCAGACCATTATATTAGTGGGCTTTAATGGCAAAAACAAATTTGTTGCATTCACGGATGAAATTAGAGTTTAAAATTCAAAATATGAGATACTCCATCCATCTAGCTATACAAAAACTACATTTAACTGGTTTGATCAGTTGTTTATGCTAGCTGTCTGGCCATATTTTTATTTTAAAAAAGTGTTTGGTAAATGTAACTGTTGGTTGTTAGCCGTTTTATGCAAAATGACATTTAAGGTCATGACGATCATTCATTATTTATAAACTTATTTTACATATTTATTATTTATTATTTTCGTTAATATTAATATAATTTATTTTTAAATATTTAACATATTCACTAATATTGACCCTTCTTCGTAGTAGAAGTATTTACTGGCTCTCCAGGGAAATACATTGGTCTAACAGAAACAATTAGAGGATTTCAATTGATTCTTTCTGGAGAATTAGATGCTCTTCCTGAACAAGCCTAAATATATTTACTAATTCATTTCAAATATTTTTTTACTATTATTCATTATGAGCATTAATATAAGCGAATAAATATAAACTATATTAGTTGACTTATTTTCATGTAAACGTTACAATATTATATGATATCAAAGAAATATATGAAATTGAAACATACTTCAGTTTTCTAAATAACACAATTTTTAAAAAAGACTAGTAAATTCTCAAAAATCTAAGATTAACATCCAACTCGGTTAGCTCTTTGAGATTCAATCAAACTAAAAGAAACAATATCACAGGGAGCAGATATTTCTCTAGTTGTTGATTTTTGAGTATCTTGAGTCGAAGTAACTTCAACATTATCACATCCTTCAGGGGGAACGAATGTAGGCTCTATATCAACGAGTCTGAATCCAAGGTCTCCAACTTTACTCCGCTAAATGTAGTGCAAAGCACGAACATATTATCCTATTTTGATCTTGAAATGAATATTAATGCATTTTGTCTAATATCTTCCATCGAACCTTAAGAACACCAAATGACCTTTCAATGCAACTCCTTCATGATGAATGAGATCAAGTAAATACTTCCTTGTATCCTCTTGCATTGGCACCATGAGACCTTGTTTGGTGATACCTGATTTTTTAATAAGGTGTCAAATATCCTTTTCTTTTAGGGTACCCTTTTTCTACAAGATAATATTTACCTGAAATGAATTGTCAATCATAAATTAATAAAATAAAACATTTACCATAAAAATCTAGCCTTGAAAAAAAATACCATAAGGAGGTTTCGGAAAGCTCAGATTTGGACCACCTATTGTGTCAAGAAATATACGAGAGTCATGAGCCGAACCTTCCTATCCTATTAATACATATGTGAATAACAAATCAAAGTCATATGCCGCTAAAACATCTGTAATTGGTATCTATTTCCTTCCTCTATAACGCATCTGATCATCTTCAAGAACTACTATAGAGATATGTGTACCATCTATTGCTTCAATACAATCCTTTAAAAATCAAATAAAATAAATAAAAATCATCACCATCATAATGAAAATAATTAAATGAAACAAACATAAAAGGACACTGAATTATCTTAAAATATGGCATTTATCTATAATCAGTTGCTAGCTTTTGGGGCACCTTCTTAAATTCTAGATCTGTGAATACAGTTACATCCCCTGACTCCATTCATAGCATACAAAACTTCTTTGAACACTCTACTCATAGTTTCTCCAGAATGTTGAAATCGCTCTTGAGCATCTCTATTGGAGGTACCATGCGCCAGGATATAAACAAACATCCCCACATTTTTAGTAACTAGCATATTGTGTGACGACTTTAAACCATACTTAACTTCCAAATCAGTGCATAACTCAATAAGACTAGGATACATTCTTAGAGAATTAAAATAACGGATCTCATGACCACTCACAAGTTAATTCAACCACTCTTTTCCAGTAAGAGATGATGTCATATGTGGTACCTTATGTATATAGGTGAGGCAGTGTGTGAAAATGTAATTGTTACAGAAAAAATCAAATCCCGAAAAGTATCATCATTGTCCATTTACTCCTTAGTGAGGAGGAGATATTTTATATGCAAATCACAATCCATATCTAAACGATAAAAAAAATATCGTTGAATTTCCAAATGAAAAAATCTGACGAAACAAATACTACATTACAAGAATTTATGAATTGACATCCATCAAAGCACTCTAAAATCGATGTATCCATGTCAAAAAAAAACTAATACTCAAGTTTATAAGTTAAGAAACAAAAATATAAAATATTTTCAACTAACATAAACTCGTAGGAATTTAACTACCAATCCTCTACTTATATCCCATTTTTTGTTTATACATGAACCAGATGTATTCAACTCTCTTCTTATTGTCGGGAAGCTCAGGAAAAATAGTCCTTCTTTGTGGATCTTCTATCAGTGTGCATGCATACTAAAACTCAAAAGAGTTGGCGCCCAACTCAGCAATAGAGCACAGCCATGGCCTCAGTTAGTGTGTACTTTGGCGTAGTATTCTTTATGGTACTCATCATATCTACCATTGCGAATTGGAACTCTTTTGATGAATTGTTTCTCTCAGAAATAATTTTCACCAAACTATCAAGCCTATCACAAAGTGCCGCACTCTCACCCACCTTTTTTGTGTTTTCAGTCCTCGCACTCTTGTTTCTTTGGGATGAACTACTCTCTATGCCCATTTCCCTTTTCTTTTTCCACTACTATCAACTTAAGAGTTTTCAAGATTTTGATACATGGGGATATGATCACTCCAAACCGCATTCCATTGATTTTGTATCATCCACTTCATCAATATCATTAAAAGGAGGTGGACCATTTGTAAGTGAAGAAGGAACGTATCCATCTTTTTCTAACGGAGGATCAGCCACCAGGGTAAAATTTTTTACTCATATTGCACATCCACAAAATACTTGTACCATTTTAGATTCAAGAAATTCACCAAATCCGTCAAATAGAAATGTCTCATGTTTTGGATTTTCCTATCCAAAATAAAAACAATTTGAGAAAATATATTTCACACACCTTTTAATTATTTACATAAAAATAACAGTAGATAAAAGGCTAACCTAGATTCTTAGATTCCATCACCCATCACTTGCGTTACTAGTTCCTTTCTCATGATCCCAACCCAATCCAGTCTCTTTTGATTTCAACTGCTTCCAGAGCATTCATTTAGGCCTCAAACCATCTGATTTGTTTTTTAGTCGACTTTTATCCTATGCCAAATTTGTCATTTTTTCCCAATCCTTCACTACAGCCTTCCATATTAATTGATGAGATGTTGTTACACCACTTTTTCCTTTTTGATTCAATGTATGCTTAATACACAGATCAAACAACACATGAATTAATTCTTTGACCAAAGTGTTCTACTTGCATTCCCATCAATATATTTTGCTCCTTCGACTTGGTCATTTATATTATTTTCTTGAGTCATCTAAATATTCATGTAAATATTAAATAAAAATGATCACACTCAACAAACTATTATAATCTTAGATAATAATGTAGAACTCATAATTTTACAACTAAGCAACACCAGTTCAAAGATAGGAGATAAATGCCTGGAAAAATAACAAAGGAAAAATAGTTATACAACGCGAATAAGAAATAGACACATTTGGCTATTCTAACACATGCAAGAATGTGAAAATATGTGTGTCGTTCCAACCAAGAGAATTCAAGTAAAAAATAAGCACCATTTGTGCACTTTGAAGTACGCAAACCAATCAGAAGCATTATCTAAATCTACCCCTTAGATCTTTGTATTTCTTAAACTTAAAATGTACATAATCTAATACCACACCTCAATTCTTATGACTCTACATAAACTGTATAATTGGATAAGATACGAACCGATGAATCCATCAAATCAACCAAGAGTTTCACGTTATCTAGTATTGTTATGGAATACTCACTTGGTTTAAACGATAATCCCTTCAACCTACCTATGAATGTAATAGTGGATGGTGGTGATGCGTGGGCCTACATCTGCCTTAGAAGTAAGCCGCAAACCTTTGCTGCTGAGGAAATATACAACGCAGGGTTTATGTTGATAGAATATATGGATGCGAATGGAATATAGAAATAAAAGCATATTGGTTCCTTTATGCCACTCTTGCTATGTACGCCACAATGGTACTGACGTCATTATATGTCTTTGGGATTTATTGCAACGTAATGTTATTTTATTTTATTTTTGTTCTCTTCATTTTTAAAAATATTTATCCCTTCCTCAATCTAATATTCTAGAGATAGTCTATGGTGAGACCGTCTCACCATAGACTATGGTGAGACAAGGGACCATGATGCAATTTTAAAGAAAATAAATGAAATTTGTGGGTCATCAAATGGAGAAAAACCGGGTTATAACACCATATTCGGGTTCCACAATATCAGAAGGACATCCCTAAATTCGCAATACTTTTTCCTCTGCAAATTCCATATGCATAACTCCCTTCTCCATTAAACTCCCGCAAATCTAAAATGGACAAATTCCAATACTTCATTTGCGGCGGCTCCAAAGGTGTTTGACATTGATGTGGAGATGATTTATCAAGGTAGCATTGTTTTCATTACTCTGGCTCGCTGATTAGCCGTCAGCGATGAATGAAGGGCTACTTCTAAATAAGAACCTGTTGGTGGAGAGTTTGGGTGAAGAAAATAAGGGTAATGATCTGTGTTTATTCATGACCCCAGGGTCCATTATATAGTAGTACAAAATACCTATATAAGCTAGGAAAAAGAAATATAATCTAATTATAATTACAAGTAATATTTATATTCCTTAACACCTTCCCTCAAGTTGGAGCATGGGGATCAAAAATGCCCAACTTGCCAAGTAATGAATGAAACTAGTTACGTCACAGAGCTTTGGTAAACAAGTCTGCAGGTTGATCTGTAGTGCGGATATGATGAGTAACTATAGTACCAGGCTGCACAAGACCCTGAACAAAATGACAATCAACTTCAATATACTTCGTACGTTCATGGAATACTGGATTTGCTGCAATATGAAGAGCAGATTTACTATCACAAAACAAACGCATAGGAGCAGTATGCGCGACCCCTAAGTCTTTCAGTAAAGACCTAAGCCATAACAACTCACAACATTTAACAACCATAGCACGATACTCCGCCTTAGCGGGAGAACAAGAAACAATAAGTTTCTTCTTAGTCTTCCAAGAAATTGGAGAATCACCAATCATCACAAAATAACTAGAAAGAGAATGCCGAGTAATTAGAGATGCAGCCCAATCAGAATCACAATAAGCAGTCAATTGTAACGTACTACGAGAAGAGAGAAATAAACCTTGACCAGGATGACTCTTCAGGTAGTGCAACACATGAACAGCAGCTTTCCAGTGAGGAACACAAGGGGACTTCATCAATTGCGCAAGAGTGTGGACTGAATAACTCAGTTCAGGATGAGTAATAGTCAGGTAGATCAGGTGCCCAACCAGGCATCGATACTGCTCTGGATCATGGTAGGCTGGACCTTCAACACATGCCAAATCATGCTATCGGAAAGTCAGTCGGCTTAGAGGAAGATAAACCGGTATCCGATAAAATGTCTAAAGCGTATTTCCTTTGCGAAAGAAACATCCCCTTCGGTCTTCTAGCAATCTCTATGCCCAAAAAATACTTAAGCAGGCCAAGATCCTTCATATGGAAACAAGAACCTAAGTATTTCTTGAACTCAGAGATGAGCGAAGAAGAACTTCCAGTAATAACCAAATCATCCATGTAAACCAGAACATGTAAAGAAACTGATCCACGGGAATACACAAATAAAGAGTAATCGGCCTTACTCTGAACAAAACCAAATGTTCGTAAAGCCTGAGACAGTTTCGCAAACCAATTTCTAGGAGTCTGACAAAGACCATAAAGAGATTTATGAAGGCGACAAACCTGACCTGGAAGAACAGCATAGCCAGGCGGAGGACGCATGAACACCTCTTCATGTAAATCACCATGCAGGAAGGCATTATGAACATCCATTTGATGCAGTTCCTAGCCACGGATAACTGCAACAGATAGAAACAATCAGACATAACTCATCTTCGCAACCGAAGCAAAAGATCACACGGTAATCAATTCCTTCAACCTGGCGATTACCAAGAACCACGAGGCACGCCTTATAACGTTCAATAGTGCCGTCTGAAAGAAACTTTGTCCAATATACCCATTTGCACCCAATTGCCTTCTTATGCGCAGGCAAAGGAGACAAAGTCTATGTCTGATTTCGCTCTAGTGCAGTAATTTCCTCAGCCATAGCATCTCGCCAATGAGAATGATGGGAAGCCTCGAAGTAAGTAGTGGGATATGCACTAGATGTTATAGCACCCAAAAATCTAGAATGCATACTAGAAAAATTATCACAATTTACATAATCAGTAAGGGGATAGAGAACACCCGAGGAAAGTGATGATGTATGAGTGAACGGAGACGTAAGGGGGGGTCTTCAGTAGTAAGAGCATAGGCATGAACATCACAATTGTAATCATCCAAGTAAGACTGTGGTCGGCGAGATCGAACACTCTGTCTGGTAGGTGGCAACTCGGCAGTGGAAATATCAGGTACCAGAGAACCCAGTAAAGTAGATGTCGAAGATGGTAGATCAGCGGCGGCCGACGAATGATGACCGGCGGCGGAAGACGGCGGAGGTTGGCCGGCGACATATAGCGATGATTGGCCGACGGCAAATGGCGGAGATTGGCCAGCGGCGGCCGGCGGTGACTGGCCGATGACGGTCGGCGGCAACTGGTCGATGGCGGACAGCGGTGACTGGTCGACAGCGGATGGCGGTGGGCCTATGGCAACCGGTGGCATAGGATCGGTAGTGGCCGGGGGAATAAAAATTGCATACATCTCCGGCAGCAAGGAGGAGGAAACTGGCGGCGATGTGGTGGCACCGCTGGGTTCGTCGGATGAAGTAGATGTCGGAGTTGCAGAATACGGGAACTGGTCTTGAAAGAAATTGGCATCCCAACTAGTAAAGATCACACGGGATTCCAAGTCAAAAAGGCGATAGCCTTTCTTTCCGGCAGGATAACCAAGAAACAAACACCGCCGACTTCTAGGTGCAAACTTATCACGATATCTAGGAACATGAGCAGCAAAACACAAGCATCCAAAAACTCTTAATGATGAGTAATTGGGAGCTTGCCCATAGAGCAACTCAAAGGGAGTACGACCATTCAGATTCTGTGTCGGTGTTCGGTTGATCAAGTAAGCAGCAGTAAGAACACATTCTCCCCAAAACTCAATAGGAAGACTGGCTTGGAATCGTAAAGCACGCGCCAGATTGAGTAAATGGCGATGCTTTCTTTCAACCCGACCATTCTGTTGTGGTGTGCCAACCATAGATGTCTCAAAGATGATCCCAGAAGCAGCAAAATGAGATCGGAAAGGCAGAAATTCAGTCCCATTATCAGCCCAAACACATTGTATGGTTCGACCCCACTGGTTCTTCACTAAAGCACTAAATTCTAAAAATCTACAGGCTACTTCAGACTTAGCGACTAATAAATAAACCCAAATAGCTTGGGAATAATCATCGACTATCATCAGAAAATAAAATGCACCACTAGAGGATGGAGTTTGATAAGGTTCCCAAACATCACAATGTACTAATTCAAATAATGCAGTAGCATTTGTAGAACTCAATGGAAAACTATGTCTAGTCTATTTTGCTCTATAACATACAGAGCAAGGTATAGTAGTATTATTTGTGCTAAAATCAAGAGTAGGAATAGAAGACAACACCGTAGATGAAGGATGACCAAAACGTTGATGCCATAAATCAGATGAAGAAATTGAAGCAACTGTCAGAATAGACTGCAGGATATGAGGACGAACGTGAGTATCCAACAGATAAAGCCAATAAACCCCCCCCCCCCTTTCTGTTCACCCACGCCAATCACAATCCCCGTACTGATTTTCTATAAAATTCAATAATTTTCAGTAAACAAGGCTAGACATTTTAAGGCAGATAACAATCTAGAGCATGATAATAAATTGCATCGCAAAGTAGGTATGTAGAGCACATGAGTAAGGGTGGCATCACCAAAACAAATAGACACATATAGTGTAGCAGACGACACAGATCCATCAGGCAGTATAACATTCACAGTATTCATAGCAGTAGTAATATCAGTAAGAGAACCTTTGTCACCAGTCATGTGATATGAGGCTTCCGAATCAAGAATCCAGGGTAAAGTAGACGTACCTGACCCATGGTCAGATAACGAATAAAACTGATTAAATAAATGTATGATCGTACTCCATTGATCGTCAGACAGAGCAGGACCAAAATCAGATCGTGTAGGTAAGCCAGAGTAGGCGGCTATCGCAAACCCTTGCGGCGATGTCACTACGCTGGCGAAAAGAGCCATAACACAAATGGCAAGCACAATTAAAGTAAGAGAAAAACAAATTTGCTGAACCAAAAGGACCAAAGACGTGCGGCTACTGTTGGTGCGTGAAAGACACGCTCTGAAGAGAGAACCGCACAGGCGTGGGTTTCACGCGCTTCTGGAAGGTCGCGCACGTGAATTTCACGCGTGCCTCTTTCTGGCAGAAGCTACTGCCACCGGATAGAGTTGACAGCAGACAGAGACCGGTAGGAATGGGAGCAGGCCGAGATGGAGTCGGGAGCGGGCCGATCGGAGGGGCAGTGCCGGACAGAGCCGTGCCAAAATGAAGCCAGAGGAAACTGACTGGTATGGGACTGACCGGGATCGGTCGGAACGAGCCGTGCGGGAGCAGATCAGGACGGTGTCGGAGCGGAGCTGAGCCTGAGCGGGAGAAAGCTGGAGCAGAGAAGAGGATTTTTTTTTACATAAAGGTAGTCCGGATCGACGGCGCGTGGAAGTCACGCACGGACGACGGCGGAAAAATTATGACAGTATTTTAAGGTCTTAGGTTTCAGGATTTTAATCTCTGATACCATGAAGAAAATAAGGGTAATGATCTATGTTTATTCATGACCTCATGGTTCATTTTTTTTTGTTAAACCATCCGAGGATAGGGGGTGTTTATTAGGCTCCCCAGGCCGTGTAAATAAGCCAAAATTAGGCGCTGAAAGTTTACGAATATTACAAGTTGATCATCCAAATGATGATCCAAGAGCTCAGTAGAAGCTCTTTAAGCAAAAGAAATTGCCACCAAAAGCGGTGTGTGCCCCTATTCTAAAAAAAAAGTTTATCCCCGTACAAAAGTAGTCATCCTATGGATAACCTGTAGCTGTAAAACCGCAAACAGGCGAATCGAAAGATCGAGACCCCAGTTTGTCAACGGTGTACAAGCCAAGAGGTTTCCAAATTGTCGTGAACACTATGGCGCTGAAAGCTTCTTTTCTTCTCAGACATTTGGGAAGAGCAGCATGTAGTATTCAATGGCATAGGATTCTTTCAGCATGATAGTATAAATCAGATCAGGAAACAAAAAGAAGGTATGGCACGTAGCAGAAAAAATCATCAGAATGAGCAGCAGGTTCCCAGTATCCATTACTACCCCGTATCCTTGCTTCCTGGCTAAGTACCTGAAATTACAAGAGAAGAAACTAGCAGTATTTGTGCTAAAGCTAGTATCTAAAAATTCGTAGTAACAGTCAAGATGCACTTAATATGAAACTGAAAGAGCCTCATCTATATCCTACTGCTATGAATACTGTGAGGAATGATCTTAGCCTGAATCTAATGCTTATGCCTATCTCTATCACCTTTCAATTTGTGAGCTGTGAAAATTATGTAAACCATTTGTTTAATGTCATGGACACAAGTCTCACTAGAGAAAGGTCTATTCTCAAAAATGAATTTGTTTCTACTAGTCCATAGAGACCAAATTGTAACCATAAAAGCAGCAGTTATCAAATTTGCATGGATTTTAGAATCAGCCTTGAAAGATAAGTAAAATTCCACCCTGGTATTTAAATTCCTAAAACATGTTTGTGGTAGCTGTAACAGCGAGTGAACACTATTCCAAACTGAACAGGAGGAAGGACATGAATTGAAAAAATGATCAAGATTGTCATTATTGTTCATGCATAGAGGGCATCTCGAAGCCAGAGAAAAACCCATCCTACTTAAAATATTATCAAAAGGGAGGATGCAATTTAAAGCTCTCCAAAGGAGTACTGACATTTTTCTAGGAATGTATGGAGACCAAACCTTTTGGAGATGTTGTATTTCAGGTCCCTTCTATCTGAAACTGCGGTAGGCGGATCTAATTGAGAATTTCCCATCTGTGGTTGGGGTCCAAATTAGCTGATCCCCATGAGAGTACTCCAGCTTTACTTCCTGCAAAATATGAAGGATAGTGGTAGCCAAATAAGGCTCCAGACTTGGTAAGAAAGCAGATTTGTTGTTAATGAAAGACCTCAAGTTAAGATCCTCAAAAGGTATGTCCATTTCCTCTGGCCAAATATAACAGAGAGCACCATCACCCATCCAATTTGCATTCCAAAAGGAGCATTCCCCTTTACCAAAGATAATCCTAGTTAGACTGTTTGCCATAGTAGTTACACTGCTTATTCTACCACAAATGTGGGATTTTTTTGTAAGAGACAGGTAGTGTCCATAAAAGTGTTGGCCATTGAGTCTCATTAATTTGAAGCTTCCACCATAATTTCCATGAGAAAGCATGTACTATGGCATTCAAATCCCTTAAATCTAAACCATTTTCATTCACTGGATAACTCATTTTTTTTCCATGATCTCCATCTTTTCCTATCAGAAAAATCTGATTTTCCCCAGAATAGACTAGATGCCATTTTTTCCATTGTTTTTAAAACTATCCTGGGGGGTTTTAGGACTGCAAAGATATGTGTTGGAATAGAAAGGAAACAATGATTTATCAAGATGATTTTACCAGCAGAACTTAACCATTGATTCTTCCAATTATTTATCATTCTCTCCATTCTTTCAATAACAGGTAGATAATGCATCTTTAAATTCCTACCAGAGAAAATAGGGACTCCAAGGTATTTAAAGAGGAAGGAGCCTTTCTCCATCCCTAGTAACCTTTTAACAGACTGGACTTGCTGAAGAGAAGTGTTGTGGGAAACAAAGAATTCTGATTTTGCGAAGTTTACTTTTTGACCTGATGTGATCTCATAAGCATTCAAAAAATGTTTAAAACGCCTCAAATTGCCAGGCTTAGTATTCAGAAAAACTGCAGTGTCATCGGCATACATGAGATGAGTAAGAGGAGAACAGGAGCTGGGAAGACTAAAGTACTGTAAATAGCCAGTGTTAAACAATTTCTTTAAACCCCTGGAAAAAGCCTCAGATAAAATATTGTACAGAAAGGGTGAGAGAGGGTCTCCTTGTTTAATACCCCTTGAGGAGGAGAAGAATCCAGATGTTACACCATTTATTAAAACTGAAAAGTTTGCAGAAGCAATGTTATGCATGATGAGTCTAACAAAATTTCCATGGAAACCAAACTGTAGGAGAATGGAGTTAAGAAAGGACCAAGAAACCCTATCAAAAGCCTTTTGCATATCTAGTTTGACAATCAAATTTGAAATCTTAGACTTTCTAGAAAGCAATCTAGTCATTTCATGCATTAGGATCACATTATCTGAAATATCCCTACCTTTAAAAAAAGCACTTTGCTCAGGGGAAATCATTAAGTGCATTAGTGGTTTAATCCTCTCCATTAACAGTTTAGAAAAAACTTTATTTACAAAGTTTGATAAGCTTATTGGCCTGAAATCTGCAAATGTGTTTGGAATGGCTTTTTTGGGTATTAAGGTGAGCCAAGTACTAGACATAGCTTTAGGGATGTTACCAGTATTTAAAAAGTCATTAGCAGCTTCTAACAGATCTCCAGTAATGGTATCCCAAAAAGATATATAAAAATCACCAGAGAATCCATCGGAGCCAGGTGCACTAGATCTATTAAGGTCAAAACTGTAGTTTTCAGTTCCTGTGTGTTAATGGGGGTAAGCAGGAGGAGGTTCTGTTGATCAGTTATTACTTTAGGGATTTCTTGCAGGAAATGATTTAGGTAAGTTCCCTCTTTTTGTGATTCCTCCTCATTCAGTAGTTTCTGAAAAAATCTCACACCTTCTTCTTTAATCAAACTTGGATCAGATATCCAATTTCCATTACCATCTTTAATTTTAGCAATTCTATATCTTACTTTCTTTTCCTTAATTATGTGGTGAAAATAACTTGTGTTTGCATCACCTTGTTTAAACCAGTTTAACCTAGCCTTTTGCTTCAGAAAAATATTGTATTCCTTCTGAGATCTCAGTCGCAAAGCTTTAGATTTCAGTAACTCATTTAAAACTGATTCATCCTGAAACTGCTGGTAAAGAATTTCCAGTTCATTGACTCTTGATTCAGATTGTGAAAGATTCTTATTAACATCACCAAAAATATTTTTGTTCCAATCCTTAATTACAATCTTAAGCTCTTTAGTTTGTGAACAAATCTATTCATCCCAGTTAGAGGTGATATTAGATTCCAGTTAGAGACTACTAAATCATGAAAATCTTCTCTATTTGACCACATTTCTTGATATCTAAAGGGTCTTGGAGCCTGTTCTACAGCTGATTGAATAGATAATAAAAGAGGAGAATGATCAGATGTCATCCTATTTAAAACCTGTATAGAACTATTGGGGAAAATTTCCAGCCAGTCTAAGTTACATAATCCCCTGTCTAACCTCTGAAACTGTAGATCCTTTCCTTTATCCCTATATCTATTGTTGCTCCAAGTGAAAGATTTACCAACAGTAGGGATATCATGTAAGTCCATCTTAGTTAGAAATTCATTAAATTGTTTCATGCTTTTTCTAGGGGTCGATTTCCTACCTTTATATTCAGTAACCGATGCTACAATATTGAAATCACCAATATAAATTGATGGATCTGGTGTTGGAGTTTGTAAATCTGACCATAAATTCTCCCTCAATTGTCTGTGGACACTAGCATAAATGAAAAAAACATTCCAATAAACAGAAGTGGCGTTATCAGTTACTGTAGCCTGTATATACTGGTCGGATTCATTTACAATTGTTAAAATGAAAACATGATTCCATAGAAGCCAAAATTTAGCAGTCTAAGCATGAAGAGCATTATTGTAACCAAGATCATGTTTCAAACTGTGTAAATTATGTTCTTCATGCCATGGTTCAATTAGACATAGAATGTCTATCTTGTGTTTCCTGTTTAAAGTCTTTAATCTATCCAGTGAAGTGCCATAACCCCTAATATTCCAAACTAATATTTTCCCTATTTTGGTGTACTTAATCATTTAAGAATTTGGGGGGGTTTCTTTTTGAGATGATCTTAGTTTCCTTTGGTTAGATACGGGAGCAGTACTATTTTTACCCTTCTTACCCTCACTTAGACTCATTTTGTCTGCAGTTGAAATGCTTACCTCCTGTTGAAAGGTGTGTTCTACAGCTTGGTTATGTACTGCAGTGATGGCTGGAAACTTGATTACATTGTCGAGTGTTTGCTCATTTGGATCAACCTGTTCTGCAGCGGGGGTGGACAAACAAATGGCCATAGTGTCTACCTCTTTTGGATGTGACACTAATTCCTGTGATTCCACAGATTCGTGGAAAATGTCCACTGATTCATCCTCTTGGGCATCATGATCTTCATCCTGTAGATCAGTTAAAGTGTGGAAAGCATTTGATATAGTAATCATATCATTTTTAACTAAATTTTCCTGGATAGGAGGAAATTCAGGCTGTTTACTCTTTCTTTACAAATAAAATTGGAGATTGGTTTTGAGATATCATCCAATGAATAAAAAGGAGTATTTCTATTCGTGGGATTAACTCTGAGAGAGTTTGAGTTGTTTTCCCCAGGAGAGGTTGAGATCAAGTTTTGAAATTGGAAATCAGATTCTTTTTGGGAAACTGATAATGTTGAAGTGCCTTCCACTTCAACAGCTACCTTAGCTGGAATTCCTAATTTCTTATGAGTGTCAGTTTGAACAGAGGCCTGCCTAACCTTAATCACTTTAGTTTCATCTAAGACTTTTCTATTATTCCTCAGTTCAGGGTGTAGAAAATTACAGTTTGCCTGGCTATGTCCTATTATCCTACAATGTGTACAATATGAAGGCAACTGATCATATTCAATTGGGTACTCAGCAACTTTATTTCCAATTCCTACCACAATTGTAGAAGGGAGTTGTGACAGTAAATCAATTTCAACACAAACTTTTATAGCAGAAGGTCTTGTTAGGGCATTAGTAGCTGCATCCATTTTGAGAAAATTCCCTATCTGGCTACTAATGCCTATGATAGTAGAGGTATTGTAGAAATGAATTGGAAGTTGATGTAAAGTTACCCATGCTGTTACAACAGAGGATTCGGCGGCAGGGGAAAAGTCCGGAGTCCATTTCTGAACCTTCATTGTTGATCCCTGGATCATCCATTGACCCTTCATCCAACGACGTTGATAATCCTCGCTATCCTGAAATCGAATAAGAATGTGACGATAGTCAATAGATCCCAATTGAAATTTACCCTTAAAACCAATTGATTTGAAAGCCGCGACTAGTTTCTCCATAGGGGGTTTCCCTCTGTTGAATTTGCCAACCAAGGCATTCTGGTAGTGCGAAGCCAGAAGTTTGCCTTCCTCCGGAGGTAGAATATATGCTATCTTTCCCTTATACTCGGTTATAGGATGAAGGTTGGGCGTGTCTGGTAGAGCGGATAATAGCGGAGAGGGTTTCGTGTTTAGTGCTTGAAGGAAGCTTTTGTTAGTAGCCGAGGTGGAATCCGGATTTTGATTAGGCGTCGGAGACGCCATGGCTTGAGACCAGAATCAGAAAAGAGCCGTTACAGTGAAGAGTTAGAGAAGGAGAAGAACAGAAACGTTGGTGTGTTTTTCGCACAGAGAAATCGCACAGAGTAACAGTAAAATCGCACTACCTCATGGTCCATTATATAGTAGTACAAAATACCTATATAAACTAGGAAAAGAAAATATAATCTAATTATAATTACAAGTAATATTTATATTCCTTAACGTTGGTTGCCGTCAGTGTCAGGGTGAAACAATGGAGTAGGCTTATGAGGACGGAAACAATTGTAGAGGTGCTGAAGTGTGTCATGGGCAACGGGATTTCAGCGGAGATGTGAGGCCATGAGAGCCACAACGGCGCAGTATATAATTTGTTTGTGACATGATGGAGGTGAGCTGGAGAATGAAATTAAAATGCTTTGAAATCATAGAATTATGTAGTGCAGAGTGTCGGAACTTCTCTATTTGCAGTAACAAACCATAAGTTGTTGTCAATGTATTGCTAGGATTTCTATACTATTGCTTCAGAATTTTAGTAAATATATGAAAATCTATATAAAATCATTTAAACAGTTAATAAACCCTATAAACTAATTAAGGCAAAGTCTTGAGAAAGACCGTTTTTCCATAAGTTTATGGAAAGATATGGTATAATTGAATAATAAAAGGTAAAATGTCTTAGTTGCAATATTAAAAATTTATTATGCAATGTGTAGTAGTTATATTGTTTATAATCCGATTCATTCAACCCGAAAATTTTATCTTCATTTCTTCTAATTTGCACTCCAAACCTTGGCCTTTCCATGACTTATTAAAAAATCGTCTTTCAAGAGACAAACTCACCGATTAATATATTTGTTGATTGTAAGTTTTATCATTGTCTTTTTAAAAATAGAAAGTCTATATTTGCTGATTGTAAGTTCTATCATTATCTTTTTTTTAAACATACTATATATATATGGACTAATTAATATAAGAGTGGGTCTCCTGACAGGCGGTCTGCCCATAAGCTTGTGGACAGGCCACTTATTTCTTACCTTATACACTGCATTTATTAAATTACATACAAAATTTAAAATTTTTGAAAATATTTTTTTATATGATATATTTTTATATTTTCACATTCAAATAAATATTATTACTTGTTTTAACTTATAAAATGCAATATTTAAATTTTATAAAAAATTACAACATTTAAGGCAAATGCCCCTGAGGACTGTCCATAAGCTTATGGAAAGGCCGCATTTCCTGAGACTTTCCCTTAATATAATTGCTAAGTGCAACTTCTATCATTATCTTTTAAAAAAATAATGGGATAAGTGCCAATATAAGCATATCTACTTGAGTAAGTGTCAATATAACCCTATGATAATTTTTAGTGCAAATATAACCCCAACTAGTTAATGAAAGTGCCAATATAACCCTCAGACCCCATTTCTGGCATTGGCCTCAATTTTTCAGTGTTGACTCTATGTAAATTGATCAAAATACCCTTTGGGCTAACTCTGAAATTTGGTGGACAATTTTACCCTCATAGTTAGCCGGAACGCCATAGTTCATTGAAATTATGTAGGGTTATATCAACACATTATGCAATCTTATTGGGTTATATCAGCACATTTCTAATGTTTGTAGGGTTATATCAGCACATTTCTAATGTTTGTTGGGTTATATCAGTACATCCTTAAAACTTATAGGGTTATATTGGCACTTTCACTAACTATATAGGGTTATATTGGCACTTTCGAATATTGAAAGGTTATATTGGCACTTATGTCAACTAGGTAGGGTTATAAAAGCACTTTTTTCATAATTGAAAGTCTAAACTAAGACCTTAAAACTATTAACAAACTCTTTAAACATATGAACTAAATAATATATTTGCTAGTTGCAAGTTCTATCATTGTCTTTAAAAAAATTGAATGTCTAAACTAAGACCTTAAAACGATTAACAAACTCTCTAAATATAGTAACTAATTAATATATTTGCTGGTTGTAAGTTCTATCATTATCTTTGAACAAAAATTGAAAGTCTAAACTAAGACCTTAAAAGGATTAAAAACTCTCTAAACATATGAACTAGTTGTAAGTTCTATTGTTATCTTTAAAAAATTGAAAGTCTAAATTGAAACTGTAAACGATTAACAAAATCTCTAAATATATGGACTAATTAATATATTTTCTAGTTATAAGTTCTATCATTATCTTAAAATAAAATTTGAAAATCTAACTAAGACTTTAAAACTATTAACAAAGTCTATAAATATATGAACTAATTAATATATTTCTTGGTTGTAAATTCTATCTCTATCTTTAAAAAAAAGGAAAGTCTTAACTAAGACCTTAAAACGGTTAAACACTCTCTAAATATATGAACTAGTTGTAAGTTCTATTGCTATCTTTAAAAAAAATTGAAAGTCTAAATTAAAACCTTAAAACGATTAACAAACTCTCTGAATATATGGACTAATTAATATATTTTCCAATTATAAGTTCTATCATTATCTTAAAATTAAAATTGAAAGTCGAACTAAGACTTTAAAAATATTAACAAACTCTATAAATATATGAACTAATTAATATATTTGTTGGTTGTAAATTCTCTCTTTATCTTTTAAGAAAATGAAAGTCCAAACTAAGACATTAAAACGATTAAAAACTCTCTAAATATATGAACCAGTTGTAAGTTTTATTGTTATCTTAAAAAAATTGAAGGTCTAAATTAAAACCTTAAAAGATTAACAAACTCTCTAAATATATGGACTAATTAATATATTTTCTAGTCATAAGTTCTCTCACTATCTTAAAATAAAATTTGAAAGTCTAACTAAGACTTTAAAAACTATTAACAAACTCTATAAATATATGAACTAATTAATATATTTGTTGGTTGTAAATTATATCTTTATCTTTAACAAAATATGAAAGTCTAAACTTGGACCTTACAACGATTAAAAAGACTCTAAATATATGAACTAGTTGTAAGTTCTATTGTTATCTTTAAAAAAATTGAAAGTCGAAATTAAAACCTTAAAACAATTAACTAACTCTCTAGGACTAATTAATATATTTTGTACTTATAAGTTCTCTCACTATCTTAAAATAAAATTTGAAAGTCTAACTAAGACTTTAAAAACTATTAACAAACTCTATAAATATATGAACTAATTAATATATTTGTTGGTTGTAAATTCTATCTTTACCTTTAAAAAATTATAAACTAAGACCTTAAAACAATTGAAAAATTCTCTAAATATATGAACTAGTTGTAAGTCCTACCATTATCCCTAAAAAAAATGAAAGTATAAGCCAAAACCTTTAAATGATTAACAAACTCTCTAAATATATGAACTCATTATATTATATTTGCTAGTTATAAGCTCTATCACTATCTTAAAATAAAAATAGAAAGTCTAACTAAGACCTTAAAACTATTAACAAACTCTCTAAAGATATGAACTAATTAATATATTTGCTGGTTGTAAGTTCTATCATTATCTTTGAAAAAAATTGAAAGTATAAACTAAAACCTTAAAAAAAAAATTTAAAAACTCTCTAAATATATGAACTAGTTGTAAGTTCTATCGTTACCTTTAAAAAATTGAAGGTCTAAACTAAACCCTTAAAAATATTAACAAAAATTATAAATACATGGACTAATTTATATTGTAAGTTCTATCATTATTAATTCAAAACAAAGTTCTTAAAAGGATTAACAAATATTCTAAACATGTGAACTAAACTATAAATTTGCTAATTGTAACTTATATAATAATATTGTAGAAAATGAATGTTTAAAAGAAAATGTTTTGCCTAATGACACATATTACTCACATTTTCTGAATCAAATACCGAATGTCATTACGGAAACCGATAATAATGAACTATCCAAGCCTGCAACTGAATCAGAGGTAGAGGTAATAATTAAGGGTTTGAATAGAAACAGTAGTCCTGGCCCCGATGGATTCACACCTAAATTCTACTTGAAATGTTGGCCTATCATAAAAACTGATCTACTCAATGCTGTAAATGACTTTATAGATGGCACTCCTCTGCCCAAGGGAATATCCTGTACTTGGATTACCTTAATTCCAAAAAAAACCACACCTTGCTCATTTAATGATTTTAGACCTATCAGCTTGTCTAATGTTCTCAATAAAATATGTTCTAAGGTTCTAATGGAAAGGCTTAGACCATTTATGGATAATCTAATCTCCTCTAATCAGTCGGCCTTCATGAAAAATAGGGACATATTGGATAATATCATTTATCTCCAGGAAATTATTCGATTTCTAGATAAGAAAGCTAGGACACCTAACTGTATTCTGAAGTTAGATTTGCAGAAAGCATTTGATAGAGTAAACTGGCATTTCTTGAGAAACATAATGCTGAAATTCGGTTTCAAAGGAAAATTTTTGCATACTGTGATGTCTAATCTTTCACAAGCTTACTTTTTAAAACTTATCAATGGCAACCATGTTGGTTTTTTTTAGGGCCTCAAGAGGAATTAAGCAAGGTGATCCCCTATCCCCCTCTCTCTTTAATATTTTCTCTGAAGCGTTCTCTAGAAGTTTATCTTTCATTTTTCACAATAACAAGCTTGCATATTACCAGTTACCATCCCCAATCCCAGCAGCAACACACCTTATGTATGCTGATGACACCATTATATTTATGCAAGCATCTAAATCAAATCTTGTTAGGATTAAGGCCTTCCTGGATGTTTTTGAATATACTTCTGGCCAAAAATTTAATTTCCATAAGTCTGATTTCTATATTAGTAAGAGGGCTTCAATTGGCAAAATTAATCAGATCAGGATGATCCTAAAAATGAAACAAGGCTCCCTTCCTTTTCAGTATCTAGGATGCCCTATTTTTAAAGGCAGAACACTTACTAAGTACTACCAGCCACTTATGGAGAAATATGATAATAAGCTTCAAAACTGGAAAAATCAGTGGCTAAGCTCAGGGGGTAAACTAATACTAATTCAATCCTGCTTGTATTCAATGCCTCAACATCTTTGGAGTGTAACTAGACCACCAAAATCAGTAATCAAGAGCCTAGAAAGAAGGTTGTCCAGGTTCTTCTGGGGTGAGTCAGATGGAAAAAGAAATAAAGTCTGGAAAAAATGGGCTCACATAGCAACTCCAATTTCCAACTGTGGTTTAGGCTTTAGGTCAATTCGTAATATTTTGGATGTATGCTCCCTTAAACTGTGGTGGAAATGTCAACTAGGTAACACATTATGGTCTCAAATGTTATGGTCCTTTCCTGATACACATAAAAAATCAGTCACCTGGAAAAGGATTTGTGCGGTTAACCCTTTTGCTGAACAAAATTCCATTATAATCCATGGTAAAGGGCTATGCAATTTTTGGACATCAAACTGGTGCATGATAGGTCCACTAATTGACCATGTTCCTGATCATATTACAGCTCCTTTTCTGTACTATACTGTGGCTGATTTTATCAGGAATAAAGCTAACATTATGCCACTGCTTTCTCCTTATCTAGAAAATGATACTCTCTCATTTCTGCAGGAAGCTCAACTCGAAGAAACAAGAGAAGATAGGATTATCTGGAAGCCTGATCCTATTGGAAATTTTTCTTCCAAATCGGCATATCGTGCAATCACTGGCTCGTCGGGTAATTCTCTGGTTTCCAAACTTCTATGGCATAGGGCTTTACAAAAAAAGATCTCTATTTTTGCTTGGAAGATGCTACATTCTCTACTACCGTTTGATGATGTGCTCATTACATGTGGTTTTAGTCTTGCATCGAAATGTCCTTTTTGTTGCCATAGGGATTCCCTACAACATTTTTTCATTACATGCCCTCTGGCCAAATCTGTATGGAGCTACATGGCCTCCTTGGTTCAATTCAAACTACCTGAACCTCAATCCTTAGTTCAAACCTTCTTCACTTTTTGGAATTGTAAGGAGCTTCCTAAAGGCTATCAGCTGCTTTGCAACATAATTCCTACCATTACTAGCTGGTGCCTATGGAAATCCAGAAATCGATATCTTTTTGAACAGATCCCCTTGTCTGCTGATTACACTTGTAGGGAAGCTATTGATATTATCAGGCTAGCTCTGTTCTCTAATCCTACATTCATGAAATCCACAAATGGTATGCCTCAGTTTATAAAAAATCTATTCCCTCAGTTCAGACCTCCTCCGAAACCAATTATTAAAACTGTATGCTGGGAGAAACCTACACAACATTGCATTAAGATTAATACTGACGCATCGTGGTTCCCGAATAAGGCATCAGTTGGAGTAATTATAAGGGATTGTACTGGTTCACCTATAATGATTAAATCTGCTTCTCTCTCGGCTAATTCATCTCTTCTTGCTGAAATCCTTACGGTTAAATTTGCTTGTCTGAGTTATAACAACTTGGATGAATCTGTTATCATTGAGTTGGATTCCTTATTGGCGGTCAACATGATATGTGAACCTTACACTGCTCATTGGACTGTATTTGATGTTGTATACAAAGTTAATCAGCTTCTTAGTCGTGCTGCACTTAAGTATGTTCCTAGAGAGGGAAACCTCATGGCAGATGCAATAGCTAAATATCACTCAGCACAAAATCTGACTTTGCATCTTAATAATGCTCCTGTCCATATTAGGGGTCTCATTGCACTCGATAAGAATCAAACTCCCCAGATTAGGACTTCCATGCATTGCTTGTCATAGAATGGATACTGCTGAGGGTTCTCCTTCAATCATGCAGGTTCCTCCTGACTGAACTCACCTTGGATAGCTGATTACAAGTACTGACCTTGGCGTGCTGCTGTTCGGAGATCTCTTCGAGATCAATGGCCACTCTGAGTATGAAGACCTGACTCAATCACCAGGGTTATCCCACTCTTGCTATATCACTTCATAGCTGGACAGTTACTAGTTTGTTGCCTGGCCAAAGTGCGAATTAACACGGGGTGTGGAGATTCGTAGCTTTGGAATCGCAACAAACTAAACTTGATCGATATTTCGGTTTATGTACAGTTCTTAGCATAGACCTACTTTTGCGGGCAATGCGGTTGCCTTCTGTAAAGTTCATTCACTATACTATGGTTCTCTTCTGGCTTGGGGTACCAAATATATCAACCCCCACTCTCGGGTGTTTTCCATTAAAAAAAAAGAAAATGTTAAATATATAGCCAATTTTTATAGAGAGTGAGAAAGTGAGCACACACACGCACACATATATATATATGTGTGTGTGTGTGTGTGTGTGTGTAAAAATTGATAGTCTAAACTAACTCTTTAAAATGACTAACAATCAATTTAAACATACGAACTAATTCATACATGTACAAATAGTAAGTACTATAATTACCTCAAATATTTTTTAAAAGTCTAAACTAAATTCTCAAAATGATTAATCGATATTCTAAATATAAGAATTTATACATTTTCTTACTATAAGTTCTATCATTATCACATTGAAAATGAAAGTCTTAACTAAATCTTTAAAATAACTAACAAACATTCTAAACATATGAACTAACTATACATTTACTACTTGTAACTTCTATCATTATATAGCTGAAAATGATTATCTAAACAAAGTATTTAAAATAACTAAGAAACAATTTCAACGCATGAAGTAATAGAAATTTGGTCGTGAAGCAATGTTGAACAAAGCAATTGAAACTAGAGGAGTGCTTTGAGTTGTTTACAGGGCTCCATTGGCCGGGTGAAGGAACGGGTGTTGCAATCAGGAAGTGAGTTATATCCAGCATGAGCATCTACATTGCGCAACTAAGTGTAATTGTTTCCTCTGGTTGGATCCATTTTCATCAAATTATGAGTGCAGCCATTTCCTTGAGCACTACATTGCGGTGAACTCTACAGGCTGAAAATAGAAAAAGTCATTAGCTCTGGACAACTTAAATAGGCATCTTCTGGATCAAACCACATGAATCATTCAACAATCTAGCACTGCACTCCCTCCCTTCCACCAAACTAAACTTAAGAAAGACTAATGAAATATCTAAACCAGAAGATATAAAAAGAAGAAAAAATACAAACAAAAAATAAGACAAATGCACAAACACATAAGCGAAGTACCGAAAACATCAAACTAAGGATGCTTTCAGTCCTCCATTTGCAATGAAAACACAAACCATAGAAATCAACCCTCCTCGAACCCCGTGGTGCATTATCAATCTACTTCCATAATAAGAGACTCAAACTTTAAAATTAGGGAAAAAAACACTTCCAGTTAACAAGTTATAATCATTTCTTAGGATACCTCTTAAGTTTTTTTAATCAATTACTCTAATGTCAACCAATGCTAGAAAAATCATCAAAATATTCTACATCTTAGGAACATCTGCAGTCATTCCATGATCTGAATTACACAGCCCCTTATCATAAAAAATGGATTTTCATTTTACTGCACGTTAAGTTCAGGTGGCCCAATAATCAAATACAAACTGGAAAAAAGAGGGATTAAATAATGAAAGAGAATAATACAAACAGTGAAAAGGGTCCAGCTGTAGATTAAAGAATGGAGAACTTGCAGAGAGTTAGAATGGGGGGAAGCAGTAGACATGTGGCGTATCCTCACAATAAGAATCCTTGCAAATTGTAGATCAAGGTTAAAATCTATGGATAAGAGAAAGATGTGAATGTGAAAGTGGAAGTGTTGTAGTAGAGGTGAGCTAGGTTTGACACAGCCGCAGAACACACCATGCAAAAAGACGAGGGAAGAGATTCAAAGCAAGCAGACAAAAATGAACAATTACATTATTGATGTGAGCCAACATTAACCAAAGCATTGGAATTTTAGAAATCAAACTTAACCAAACTTAAGAATACGTTTAAAGCAGTATGTGGATAACTGGCAATTTCCTACATATCAAGTGACAGGACAATGGTTGTCATAAAAGCAAATAAAAAGTAGTATGTGACAACATGTACAAATAACCAAGCTCATCAATATAATGTAGAACAAAGTATCTAAAACTATAAACTAATGAAGATAATCACATATATGATCAAGTACCGAAATTAGTAAGTAAAATACTGCCATTAAAACACAAATAAAATGCTGAAAGCATCAAACTAACAAAATACATATACAATATCGGAAAACAATACCGCAAAATAAAAATAGTTTCAATTAAATGGAATAAAAACACATGTATACATCAGATGTCATTGTAGATAAAGCTATACAACAAGTTCAAAGCCAGACAAGAGTTGACAATTCCCGACTTTTAGAAGAAGTGGAAACAAGAAATCATTGTGTTCACTTGCCTAATCAATCGTGAAATCAGATTGAGAGCCTTTGCGATGAAGAATCCGTTGCCTGGAGAAAAATAGATAGATGTATGACTTTATTAAAAAATAATCAGACAAAATAAGAAAGAAAATAACTGAAGAACGTCGAATCCAAGGAAGCTTGGGACTTCACTTGAGCTAGAGCGGAGCACGTGGATTCAATGAAGATCGGATGAAGCTTGTGTTCGTCTTCTCCGTTCAATGTCATGTAGAAGATATTGAGATCAAAGTTCAAAGGTGACAACGAGAAAAAAATTAAAATCGCCAACCTCCAAAAAAATGATCTACAAAGTGTAAATCTTACCTTCTACACGTGCGGAATGATGAAATTAAACACAAATAACCGGTGAAATTGTTGATTGAAGAGGGAGAAGTGGATGAAATTGAAACCTAGGTTGTGAGAATTTGGGGGCGAATGAGAGGAAGAGGAACGGTTATGGAAGGAGAGAAATGAAATAAGAAAATAAACTATATTATGTAGCAATTGCAGGTTAGTCCCTCTAAATTATATAATATCTAATAGAACCTCCGTCTGACAATAAACATGTGTGAGACCGTCTCACACAAGTCTTTGTAAATATTATAATAACTCATGTATCTTTTTTTCACTTGTGTTTTTCTTTTAGATTTCAAGTTATTTAAGAACTAAATATGTGTGTGTGTGTGTGTGTTTATGTGTGTCTGTGTGTGTCTATGTCTGTGTGTGTGTCTGTGTATATGTATGTTTGTGTCTGTGTGTGCATGTGTCTGTGTGTGTCTGTGTCTATGTCTGTGTGTCTGTGTGTGTGTATCTCTGTGTGTGTGTCTCTGTGTGTGTGTGTGTGTGTGTGTGTGTGTGTCTGTGTTTGTGTATGTGTCTGTGCGTGTGTGTCTGTCTGTGTGTCTGTCTGTGTCTGTGTATGTGTCTGTGCGTGTGTGTCTATGTGTGTGTCTGTGTGTGTGTCTGTGTGTGTCTGTGTGAAATCACATAAATCTAATGTATGTTAGCATTAGTAAATCATATAAATCTAATGAGGTGAAATTCTAAAATTCTATATATACACTCATGAAACTAATGTTCTCCTATCGACAATTAGATTGAGTAAATGATAAATATTGAAAAAAGGAGGTAAAATAAAATTGAATTACATTAAAATTTAACAGTGAAGTTGTAAAGTTTAAATCCCAAAAAAATTTGATGTAAAATATAAATATAAATTTCAAAAGTCATAAAACGATGTCGTATATTAATGGCCTACCACTGGCGTAGAGAGAAAGGTAGAAAGGCAAGAGGTTAAAAAGTAATTGTTAAAGGTAAAGGATAAATGCTAGAAAAACACTACTATTATTAGCATTTTGTATTTGGAGGAAACGCTACGTGAAAAACCAAGCAATCAAACAATTTTTTCCGCATCCATTGGCTGTTTAACCGAGCTAAAACCCCAATCTCCAAAAGTCAATCAAAATGCCAATAAAAAAGCCAATGTCAAACGGTGCCAAAGTCAGTTTTTTTTTAGAATTAAAATTTATTACTCCCTCTGTCCCAACTCAAATTGCACAGAATCTTTTTCTCAATCAAACTTGTCGAAGTTTGACCATATATTTGGATAAGTAAACGACCAATAATATTTTCGTATGAGATACCGTTAGATTCACTGTAACATGAAGTTTTAAAATATCATTTTTTGTGTGCCGTTATTAAACGTAATTACATATATTTACAGTCAAAGGTTTTTATTGGAGACCGTGAAAAAGATTCTATGCAATTTAAAGTGGGAGGGAGAGAGTAACATAAATCTTTAATCTCACTGATTCTCTTGACCTGTCAAATAGAGTAATTATATATTTTATGTAATCAAAGATATAATGATTGTTGAAGTGTTAAATTTTTCTAAATTTAATTTTATTAATAATTTAAAATATATACATTTATTTTGGAATTTTAACACTTATAAGTTATAAGAGAGCATCTCTTGTTACACTGCCTAACAGTTAAATCAATAATGAAAAAATCTCTTTTTTATAATTTATAAGATTAAATTATAATTATTTATAATTCGATATATATTTTAAATATGTTTAAAATTATAATAATCTCACTGAAATAAATGACAATAAACATCAAAGCATTCTATAAACTGCACTAATTATAAAAACGATTCCGTCTAACGACCTTTTTTTTAATATTAAAACTCACCTAAGTGAGGGGGTACATATTAGGTTCCCCAAACCTTTAAGATAAAATGAGAGTTCGAATAGTTCCACTAGAGAGAGTAACGCAGAAGCTATCGTGGAAGCTAATTACATTAATGTTCCCAGAACCTTCATCTCAAACCCTATCTCGATGAAGTAAATGGCCCTAGACCCAAGTCGAGGTCTACTATGACCTTACACTTTCTTGCCTCCACGCCCCAGTGTCGACAAGAAGAGGTAACCTCCCATAGTAGCCCCTTGCAACTCTCTTCCCCAAAATAGACTTACTAAGTTTTCGCGCATGGCTGAAGATATGATGATCCTCATGCATCTTCGCAGTTGTTTGATCCTTGCAGCTGCTTCTCTGTCCCTCAACTTTTAGATTGAAGTCCATAATCAGATTCATGTCCATCCCAGCTGTTGTACCTGTCAAACTACACAGATGCCAGCAGTAACAAGTTCTACTAATACATGAAGCATGTGATAGCATCTTATACATAGCATATCTGGAGCAGTTTAAATATTTCCAAAGTGTAAGATAGTTGTTCAAATGTTTATAATCTTCGGAAGGATGGTATAGCTTGTCGATCAGCTCTAATTTTAGCTTTCAAATCCTTTGGTAAGTCTATAAATTAGGTGAAAGTGTGTACCTGATTTGAGCTTCCCATTTTGGCAAGTAGATCAGCTGCTCCATTGGCTTCCCTGTAGATATGTTGTACTGTGGCTTCTAAGGTTTTCTAAAGCTCCCAAATTTTCCTAAACTCTACAGTGGTTCTACAAGGAGGCTTCTGTTGCTTTTTAAAGACTTGTATTAGCAGTTTATTGTCGCTTTCAATCTGCAGGGGGACAATTCCCATATTGATTACCATTTGTAAGCCTTTTTTTATTGCACATGCTTCAGCATGAAAGGGTGATGAGCTATGAATATGTTGAGATTCAGCAATTATCATGTTCCCTTTATAGTCTCGTATGATTACCTCAGTGTCCGCTTTACTGAAATCCAGCCAAGAACCATTTGCATTTAACTTGTAATATGCTGATGATGGTGCTCTCCAGGTTACTAATACAAATTTAATATCCTTTATCGGTCTGCCTATTATTAACCTTGGTATAGCATTAGATATATCCCATTTGAAATTTAGGTGAAAGGCCAACATAATATCATTGAAGAGATGTAAAGTATTCCTGAATATATTGTTAATGTTAGGCTTTACATTTTCATGATAGTGTTTGTTCCTAAAACACCATATAGACCATACTACTAAGCAGCAGATGATCCTAATAAGTTGCTTGTGTTCTGTGAACTTAGCTTTCAAGTTCCAATAAAATAAGTATCTATCCCACAGGTATGGAGTATTTCTTGACTGAATATTGAATACAATATCAATCTAGTTCCATAGTTTCTTTATTTCTTTGCAAGAATTGAAACTAGAATGAATGCTTTCTCCATCCTCAAAACAGAAACAACAAATTGAAGGCAGATTAAATGAAAAATCCTCTAACACATCAGGTAGGGGTAACATTCTGTTGAGCATTTTCCAGTTCATAAAACTTATTTTCCTTGGCACCATGGAAGACCATACATGTTTGAAAGATGGAACCACTGTTCTTTTATTTTTGATAAGTTCATATGCACTTTTCAGTGAGAACTTACCATTTTCTTTTGGTTTCCATATCATAATGTCTTCGTAGTTATGAAATGATACATGTTCTTTCTCAAGTTCAGGAATAATTGATTCAGTAAGGTGATTTCTTAGAGGACTTAGTAAAGATTGTTTGTTAGCTAAGAATTGAGCCACTGTAAGATTTGGGAAAGGAGTTTCCAGGTTACTGTCCCAAAACCTAGATAGTGGACCATAAGCTATCCAACTGAAATCCCAAAAAGAGACATCCCCTTTCCCTATTTGTATATGTGAGTTCATTATTGCTATTTCCTGAATTCCTTCAATTTTGAGCCAAGTTTTTGAAGTTTTATGGTTGTCTGGAATAGGCCACATAAATTGTGACCATAGAGATTTACCTTGTTGAAGTTTCCACCACAGTTTAATGGAGAAACTTTTGATTAGTGTGTTAAGATTTTTGAAACCTAAACCATTTTCATCAATTGGAAAACACAAGTTTGGAAAGGATTTCCAAACTCTTCTTCTTTGTGAAGAATTTATCTTATAATTCCAGATAAAATTTCCAAGTAGTTTGTGAATGACATCAATTGTATGGTTTGTTGGTTTCAATACTGTTATCTGATGGATAGGGATAGAAGATAGTACATGCTCAATCAGAATCATTTTTCCAGCTTGGGAAAGAACCTTGTTCTGCCAATTATTAATTTTGGCTTGTATGGATTATATCATGCTTGAGAAGTATACATTTTTGGTTCTCCGTATGTATACTGGGCAACCGAGGTATTTGAATGCGAAGCTGCCCTGTATCATCCCTGTGTCATTTTTTATTTCTCCAATAATTCTTGTAGAGCAGTGTTTTGAAATGTAAAACGAAGATTTTTCAAATTTTACTTTTTGGCATGTTGCCATTTCATAAGATTCCAGGAAGCAAGTTTTTTTTTTAGCCCTGATTTTGTGTATTTCAACAGAATGACAGTGTCATCTGCAAAAGATAAATGAGAAATATTCTTAACTGGATTAGGGCGATTGTAGTATTTAAGATTAGAACACTGAAATAGGAAGTTTAAATTCCTTGAGAATGCTTCTGCCATTAAAATAAATAGCATTGGAGATAGTGGATCTCCCTGCTTTAAACCTCTGGTTGCTTGGGAAAAGCCATAAGAGGATCCATTTATTAGGATGGAGAAGAAGGCAGATTTCAGATTTCTCATCATTAGGTTAATTATTTGGTTTGAAAAACCAAATTGACCTAATAACTTAGATAGGAAAGTCCAAGAGACTCTATCAAATGCCTTCATCATGTCTAACTTAATTATCATGTTATGTCCTCTTGTTTTAGAATTAATGAATGAAGCTAACTCTTGCGTTAAAAGAATGTTTTATGAGATTTCCCTTCCTGAGACAAAGGTTGTTTGTTCAGGACTTATTATGTGAGTCATTAAAGGTTTTAGCCTTTCAGAAAGGATTTTAGTAAAGATCTTATTGATGAAGTTATAGAGACTGATTGGTCTGTAATCTTTAAAGGATGAACAAACTTCTTTTTTTGGGATTAGAATAATCAATATGGAGGATATTGCCTTTGGAATATTGGCTGATTGGAAGAAGTCATGTACAACATGTAGTACGTCAGTGTTTATGATGTGCCAACATTTCTGATAGAAGAAACCAGAGAATCTATCTGGCCCTGATGCTGAGTGTCCATCAATTTCTTTAATTATTTTTGTTAATTCTTCAATGGTTACAGGTTTGGTTAGTTCAGAGTTAATATCTTCTGTTATTAGTCTTAGAATATTCTCTAATATCCAAGCTGTATTAATGCTAGAGGGATCTTTATCTTCTTCCTTTAATAAGTTAGAAAAGAAGTTGACACATTCTTGTGCAATTTCACCCCGATTGTTCAAAACTGTACCAGATTCAGTTTTGATTGAAACAATAGCTTGTCTTTTATGCTTAGTATTAACTGAATGGTGATAAAATTTAGTGTTTAGATCACCTTCTTTTAACCATTTAATTCTGGATTTCTGTCTCTAGTAAATTTCCTGATTTTTTAAGGCCATAGATAGCTTTGCTTTTGTTAGATTAAAAAATTTCAAGTTTTATGGGGATTCATCTTTTTGAAGTTCAGTTTCTGCTTGGAGAAGATCTTCTTCACAAGTTTTAACTGTATCAAAAATGTTCCCAAAAGTATCTTTATTCCAAAATTTGAGAGCATTTTAAAAGTTTTTTTAGCTTAAGTGTTAATCTTTCATTCCAGTTTTATTGGATTGGATGTTCCAGGTGTCTTCAACAAGCTTCATAAAATTTGGGTGATTGGTCCAACATTCTTGAAATCTGAATGGAATTGGTTTAGAGATTTTTTGGGTTTCAACTATTGTGAAGATTAAAGGTGTATGGTCAGATTGCCCTCTTGCAAGTGTTTTAATTCCAGATGATCTAAAATTATCCCACCAAAGGTTATTAGATAAGCCTCTATCTAATGTTTTCTAGACTCTCCCTTTGGTTCTCATTCCAGTCCAGGTAAACAAAGAACCTGATGTGGGGATTGTAGACATATTTGCTTTTATCTTAAATTGATTGTTATCTATACTTTTTGGATCAAGTATGGATTTCCCTAAGTATTCTACCATAGAACTAATAACATTAAAATCTCCTATTAAGCTAACTGTTGAATCTTTATGGTTTAGGATTAGTTTCCACAGTTTATTCCCTTATGAAATTGTATGCTTGGCATATATAAAGCCTGTGAAACATTCCTGAATTAAGAATAGGTTCTTAAACTTGGTTGATGTGTCCATTTTAGATGGTTATTTTAGGCTTTTTAGGATTAGGTTTTGTGCAATTTTGTGCTCTACATGTGGCATTTTGCCTTGAAATCATCTAAGGAGGGATAAAGGCGGCTTTGACGTTTTTATCACTTTTTAGATGATTTTGTGTGACAAGGTGATTTGTTTGAAGACTTTGAAGATTTGAAGACTTTGAAGATTTATCTTTGAAGATTTTAAGATTTGAAGACCTTTACATTTGAGCTTTGTGAAGATTTGAAGAAGTGAAGAGATGAAGAAAGGAGAGCAAAGCAACGGATGAATGATGATCCAGGGTTCTCAGAATTTTCCGAGAAGAATCAGCCCTCAAGAGTGGCACCATTGGATTCCTCTTCTCGAGCACTATAAAATCGACTACAAGAACTCCCGAAACGGATCAACGGTTCACCCGGAGGAAGCAAAACAAAACAGGGCTGGATTTCACTGCTGGTCGCGACTCGCGATGGAACTGGTCGCGAGTCGCGACGACAGCGCGAATCCAGCTCTGCAACAGTGTTTTTTCTCCCTTTTTTCTTCCACTATAAATACCTCTTCACCCCTTCTTCTCCACAGCTTTTGGGCCCTGTTTTGGGCCAAAACCCTAGGTTTTATCTTCTTGTTTTCTTAGTTTCTATGTCTTTTGTTGTTCTAGAGTAGTTTTTGTACTTGGGAGCAAGGATTGAAGCTTCCATTTCTATGTAGTAAGGAGCATTTATATCTATCTATTTTGTGTTTTTGCTATTGTGCTTTTATTGTGCTTTGAATGTTAATTGTTGATGCCATTGATATTGTTGAAAGCTTGAATGAAATACTTGTATGAATTGCTAGCTAGGGTTTGGGGGATTTGGGTTAATTTCCCCCCTTTCTTGTTAGGAATGTATGAGTATGATTTAGAGCTTTTGATTGTGTTGATGGATTGATAATGTGCTAGATGAATGTGATTGATGTTGAACTCTTCGTCATGTTCGTTTGTGTAGCAAACGAGAGAGTTATATGCTCTTGGATGAATGTGCGTTGCACGTTCATCCAATCTCGTGTAATTGCATGAATTGGTTAAATGCTTAGTCAGGTGTAGTGGTCATAAGCATTTCCAAGCTTGTTGGTTCTTCATGATTAAATGCCACCAATGATACCTTGAGTCGTGGTCGCGACAACGGGAGTCATTGGTGAGGTTTGACGAGAGATGTCGAACCCACTCTTGCAAACTACGAACTAAGAAGGATAGGAGTTTAGTCTCCACAACAAGTAGTTGAAGTATTGAATAGATGATTTTAACTCATCCTTGAAGCATTTGTTATTTAGCATTTGTGTATTCTTGATGGTGTGCTTCACTTCACTTGTGCCATGAGTTGTTTGAGCATAGGGAGTGCTTGTATGATTGAATTGGTTAGGTGTTAGGAACGTGACGAATTCCGTAGCTCCTTTGCATGAAAATCTATGAGCGTGAACTTAGAACTTCTTGTGATTTATGTGTTGTGATTCTTGCTAGATGGGTATGTTGATGTTGAGTCATGTAATGCTATATGATAGAATGAGTGAATGATTCAATGACCTACATTAGATTTGGAAGTGGATATCCCTTGCCCCCAAGGCTTTATCTTTGTAGTTTAAAACCCCTTTTCTTTAGTTTTGTTTGATGATTAGCATAGTCACTTGACCTTGCTAGTTATCTTGTCTTTTTACTTTCGTAACTTAGGAACAACCAACCAACCCCCCCCTCCCCCCATTTACATGCTTTTATGTGTGTGTATATATATCTACTCCTAGCCTAATATCAACCATTGTGTGCTTAGACGCTTAGGAAGATCCCTCTTCTCCCTGGACGACCCCGATTTGCCGCTATCTACCTAGTTGTAGAAAGTAAGCAAAAAGGGCTTATAAATTATCTTTTGCATAGGGGGCGCGAAGACCGCCCGCTATCAAAATGGCACCGTTGCCGGGGAAGAGGCATTTATTTTTAAGTATTTAGGTTTATTTGGTTGTGTATTGGCTAGTTGTTTTTATTTTCCACTACTTGGTGGTTGTTTTTGTTCGGAGTAGGTATTGCTTGAGTTCTTGGTAATTTATTTTATCGAGAATCCTTGCACCATGATTCCAAACTTTTGAAATTTTTTTTTTAATGGAGCGTCTCACCTTGAGGGAACTCATGATGAGAAGAGAGACTCAACAAGCAAGGTTTTGTAGGATGTGTCGTTCCGACCATCCTACCGAAACTTGCCCTTTGTTGTGGGAAAAGCACGATGACCGAGAAAGAACCCTTGGTTTTCAAAACCATGGGTACTATGAAGAGTGCTATCAAGAGGTTGGAGATGTTGGTTTTCAAGGGCAAAATGTTCAAGAGTGTTTTCCAAACCACAACTCTAACAATCCGGAATGGAGTGGTAGTCCGGATTGGTGGTATGAGAATGAACCGGAAAACCAACATTACGAGCAACCTAGTTGGCCATCACCACCCTATACCATACCCCAAAACCAAGCCCAACAGGGAAGTTCAAGTTTGACACGTAAGGATGTCTTAAATACCATAGCAAACTTGAACTCCTTTACTAGTGAGGAGCCGGATACCCAGCTCTCCTCTAGTGTTGAGGCCATTGAGGGGCATGCGAGGAACATATTAGAGGTATTGGCCCGCATGGAAGCTCGTGATTCCGAAAATACACCATCCCAACTTGAACTCGATGACTCGGTGAGTGAGGTCACCAATAAAAATGATTTTGAGTTTGAAAGGGATGAGGAGTTGGTTGTAGAGGATAGAAAAATGGAGGAAGAGGTGATAGTGCTACATCCATTAGCATCGTCACCCCTTCTCCCACCTAGTGAACCAACTCCACCATTTTTGGAAGTTTTGAGGGAAACGAGAGAGGAGCCGAAAGATTATCCCAAGCTCCCTAACCACTCAATTCCCTTTGAACCATCTCCACCTCCACAAAACTTTCCTCTTGAAAGTTTTGTACCCCCACCTCTCGACTTTTGGAAGCTCATGGTGAAGGGGTTCAAGCCTTCACCATATGGATAACATTAGGGTCGTGCCGACGACCTTAAAAATACGGAGCTTCGTCGTGCCGACGACGTTAAATAAATTCGGCATTTCTTTTAGTTTTTGTTTCTTAGTTTGTGTTTCTTAGTTTGTTTTTATTGTTGTTTTGTTTTGTTCTTTTTATGGCATGTTTTTCTGTGATTTTGTAGCAACATGAAGTGAATTGCAATGAAGGAGATGAAGGAACGAGATCAATGAACGAGGGAAGAAAGCTTGGACAGTTGGTAAGAAAACGAAAAATTTTTTAAGCCTGGGATACCCTGTCGTCGCGAGTCGCGATGAGCTTCGTCGCGAGTCGCGACGAACAGGGGAGAAAAATCCACTCCCAACACCAACTTTCCGCTGAGATATATTCCTGAATTAAGAATAGGTTCTTAAACTTGGTTAAGATCATTTTTCATCCACTGAGATAATCTTCATTTGAACCGAATCATCCCACAATATCCAAATTTTTCAGGTTGCATATGAGAAGAAGTGTTCAAAATTAGTTTAAAGGCTAATTTTTGGATAGAGTTAGCTTCTAAAATTGGCTCAATTATGGTGCAGATGTTAATTTTATATCTTTTTTTAATATTTTTTATCCTATTCAGTGTGGCAGAATTTCTCACACCCCTTGTATTCCATACACATGTTCTCAGACCTATCATTGAGAAGATTTAGTGTGTGCGGATGCTGAATGGGTTAGGACCATTTTTGGGGTTTGAGTGTAAGATTTTTTGTTGTATTTCCTGGTTTTATTGATTTGATCAGTTAATTCCAGGTTCTCCAACGTGTCTTCTAAATTTATTAATTGATTGAATCGATTATGTGATTCTATCAAATTGGACTTAGTGTGTTCAATATTTTCCACCAATAAGGTTTCTTGGTTTGCAGCATTAGGGGTGTGATTTCTATTAAGTTTTGAGTTGGAGGATAGGAGGGAGAAGTCTCCTCCATTTATTTCAATAAACTCTTCTTCTGTGGATTCAGATTCTACCACATTACCATTTGATTCTTGAGTTAGATTTACTGTTTTATTTGTGGTCATTTCTGAATTCCTGTCAATATGTTCAATTTGAGTCTTAGAATGGTTGGCTTCTTTCCCCTGGTTAAGGGTCTGATTAACTGATTTAGGGGAGTTTTTGATTAAGCTATCATTATCAGGTTCTGATGAGGCCATATGATCATTACTAGGTACAGTTTTTGCTGGTTTCATAGGGAATAAAACATTAGAGTCTAAGCTCTTATGATCATTAGCATGCGTTTGCACTACTAGTTCCTTTGGCATCATACAATCCGGGGTTCGATTCTCATGTATAGCATTCATATGGTCATTAGAGTGAGTGTTATAGAGTGGTACCTGGGATCCTTGACCAAGGATCAAATCTTTAGAACTTGAACTAGTAACCTTACCTTTGTCCTTGTATATTCCTTGATCACCCTGAGGAGCAGTAAATTGATTGCTCTGGTTTTGTGCCTTGCCTGTTGCTAATTTATTAGCATGCACAGATTGGTTAGTTTTGTTCCTATTAACATGGATGAATATTTTGTCTTGTGAATTTAAGCCAGCAGAGGATGGCTTCATACCATTACCTGTGGTCCTTCTCTGTTCTTCTTTGGTATAAGCCATTTTACCTACTGTATTGGCTGTTAAACCAGATGGTCTCCAAGCATTAAGAGTAGTTGGATTTTAGTCATTCCTGCAAGAAGAGTTCAAGTGCCTTAATTTCAGGCAGTTAGCACAGTAATCTGGCATTCCTTCGTATTCTAGGTATTGCCGTTAACCACATCCTCTGTAGTTTATCCATAACCTTTCTAACTGAGGCTTTGTGATATCTATCTCCACACAAACCTTAGCTACATGGGGTCTAGATCTACTTAGTGTAGCCTTATTTACCTTAATTGGCTTCCCAATTATATTTCCTAGCGAAAGCATTACCCATTCATCAAAAAATTGTTGGGCGAGTCCATACATGGCAATCCAAATTGGGACTATGGGAGAATCGACGTTATGGTTAAAATTTGGTTCCCATTTGGTGATTCTAAGGGAGTGTGGGCCGAAGTTCCATACCTTGTGGAGCCAACAATGGTAATAGTTCTCCTGCAAGGAGAATTTGATCAATAACTTGTGGTTGTCGAGAAGGGAGATGTCAGTGCGACCTTTAAAATCCGCCGTCTGAAAATCCTTTCGAAGTCGATCCAATTGGGGCCTGCTGTGAACGAACTTTCCAATCAACGTCAGACGAAGTGGTGCTTCCAGCCTTTCGCATTCTTCAATTGTGAAGCTAAGCCCTGGCTCTCCCAAATGATCGATCTTCTATTTTGGATTAAATGGAACTCTAGCTTGGGATGTAATCAAATCTGTGTCAGGGCGTAGTGTTCTAAGAAATTCTTTGCCTAGCGCTTGTTTGTATGAAAAGGCTGGTTGGGGCTCCGGCGGTGGCTCCACCATGAAGGCGTTGCTGGTAAAAGGCGGAAGGTTTTCAGATGGTCAACAGGTTAGGGTTTAGATCGTCTCAGAGCTCCTTCTTGTCTCGTAAAAGGACCTCCGTCTAACGACTAGTCAGCTTAAAATTAGATTTGTGAAGTCATAATAATTTTACAATAATTACATTTACTAAAGTATGTGATAACTGAAAAATAAATTACAAAAGTTAAGTCAAATAAATACTACAACAAAAAAATTTAGATCTCTAAAAGAAAAAACAAAGCGTGCAAATGCTTCACCCGGCCTGTTTTAGTCCGGTGACCGGTTACCCAACTCAACAACACTGCTTTCTCTGCTCTTTCATTCATTGCATCACCCTCACCGGATGCCGCTTCATCTCTCCTCTCATGCTTGATTTTTATGACCAAGACCACCGTTTCACCGCAAGCCAACCGCTTCACCACAAGCCATGACGTGTCAGCTTGTTAGGAACCCGTTCTTGTTAGATTTTGAACTAGGATTGAGATTTTGTTGGTTTTATTCAGTATTATCCAGATGTGTACAGAGGGAATGGTAATCTTAGGGTCCAGTTTCACCATATCAATGAAGCATATGAAGTAAGTTTTCCCATTTATTTTCCACTGATTTACCAACCTGTTTTATGTTCTTGAAATGAATTTTTAACTTTAATGTGTTAGGTTGAGTCCTTTGTTTGTTAGTATGAAGAATTTGAAGGGAACTCTCATTTTATGATGTTTTGATACATTAGAAATACAACTAATCTCAATCAATCTGATTCCTTACTCAACATAAACAGTAATTGTATTGATTTTTGGGTTGGAATTGTGTTAACTTTGTCTTGCACTCGAGTGTTCGACATTTTGTCTGAACCATTTTTTCCCACGTACCTATTTGAGTTTCTTTTGTTTATACTCTTTTATTTTGTTTTTTCTTGGGTTGGAATTGCGTTAACTTTGTCCTGCACTCTAGGTGTTCGACATTTTGTCTGAGCCATTTTTTCCCATGTACCTATTTGAGTTTCTTTTCTTTCTGCTCTTTTGTTTCGTTTCCCCCCCGGAAATCTGCTTTCATTCGGAACACAAACAGCAAAAAAGTCTACAGTATAGGTAATTAACTGGTGGTTGATCTTTTGTCTGGAAGATTGGTCTTCAAAAAGATGGTTAATCTTGTACTAACTTTTGACCTATTAGAATCATCTATTTAACATTGTTTATGAATGGTTGTAGATTCATTGGGTTGGCGTTCTTTTCCTTTGTTTCCTTTAACATTTATATCAACTTGGTGATGATTATTTGTGTTCGGGGCCAGCCACAAAAATATTTGATATAATGAACAATAATTTAGTATAGTTGTATTAGTTATACTATGAAGTTTTTAATTGTTCTTGCATGTTATTTCCTTTCAAAGATTGACTTAAGGTGGTTCATGTGATTCAAGATTTGGAGAAGGCTTCTTCACCGTGAACAGACGAAGCCAAAGCTAATAAAATGACATCTTGTACATGATTTTGTCGATATCTTCTTCCCTTTGTATCAGCGTGGTTGATTTGAGGTCTTGCTTGTTCATCTTAGGTGGCAACTGTATTAGAGGTTAAATGAAGTCTAGAATGGTGATCAGATGAATTTGATCGGTTATTGGTCGGATTTTGAAATCAATAAATGAGTTTTTTCATCCAGGAGTGTTTTGCAATTAGTTTGTTATGCTGAAGGAATCTGTTCCGCGTCGCGAGATCGAGTAGCTAATTTGGGGGTTCTTTCATTAATTCATATGATTAATATTTTTCGCTTCATTCTGATTGATTTTTGTTAATAAGCTGCTTCTAAGGTGAAAATTGAGAGTGATTTCAAAACTACATTTGGCAGTAGGCTTAAGGCAACTGATCTGGGGAAGGTAGTGGTTCTTCACTTGTGATTATTTTAAAATTATTATGAAATCAAAAATCTAATTTTAAGCTGACTAGTCGGTAAACGGAATCGTTTTTATAATTAGCACAATTTATTGAATGCTTTAATGTTTATTGTCATTTATTTCACCGAGTTTATTATAATTTTAAAAAATATTTAAAATATATGTTGAAATATAAATAATTATAATGTGATCTTATAAATTATAGAAAAGGGATTTTTTTTTTCATTATTGAATTAACCGTTAAACGGTCTAACAAGAGATGCTCTCTTATGACTTATAAGTGTTACAATTTCACAATAAATGTATATATTTTAATTTAATAATAAATTTAAATTTATAAAAATTATAACACTTTAATATTCATTATATTTATAATTATTCCAAGCACCATATAATAAAAATTGTTTGGATGGTGTTGTCAATTGGGGATATTGAAGTTATTTTGACTAACCTAAACCCACGTTGTCTAAAAATAACATACTAATATTATAATATGTTATTGATTTCAATTCTTTACTATATATAATCTCATCTCAAGCACCATATAATAGAAATTGTTTGGATGTTGCTGTCAACCGGGGATATTAAAGTCATTTTGACTAATTTAAATCCAAGTTGTCTAAAAATAACATAATAATATTATAATATGTTACTGATTTTAATTATTTACTATATATATAATGAAATACCACTTGTGATGGTGGGGGTTTGGCAGAACCCTATCCTTTTATTAATAATAAAATAAAAGTACAGAAAGAGGAGAATTTAATTCCTTACCTCAATCTCAAGCACCATATATAATAGAAATTGTTTGAATGGTGCTGTCAACCGGGGATATTGAAATCTTTTTGACTAACCTAAATCCAATTTGTCTAAAAATAACATACTAATATTATAATATGTTACTGATTTTAATTATTCACTATATATATATATTCAGTCATACCTTGTTAAAATATATAACTTCTTAAGATATAAATAAAACTATAAATATCTCATTGTAATATATATATATATATATATATAATGAAATACCACTTGTGATGGTGGGGGTTTGGTAGACCCCTACCCGTTTATTAATAATAAAATTAAAGTACAGAAAGAGGGAAATTTAATACCTTACCTCACATAAATCCGTGACTCATGAATCTATACATTACCTACTTTAACCTAATGAGTCATCAGACATAAAACGTGGAATAAAAACAAAACAAGTCTTTCAAGACTTATAAAATACATCATACAAAACAGTGTTTGAAAACCTATGAGATAATGTACACTCAAATCCTTCTAAAGGATGGAAGAGATTGTTGATCAGCCCTAAGTTTGTCTTTCAGCTCTTGTGGCATACTTGCAAAACAATAACAATTATTTACCTGATTTTTACTTCCCATTTTTGCAAGAAAATCTACCACGCCATTTTCTTCTCTGTAGATGTGCTCAATTGAAACTTCTATTCTGCTTAGCATATCCCAGATTATCCTTATTTCTTCAAGAGTTCTTCATAGTGGCTTCTGCTTTTTAATTCAAGACTTGAACAAGCATCTTGTTGTCACTTTCAATCTGTAAGTTTCCAATCTGCAGTTGTACTGCCATCTGCACTCCAATTCTGATTGCCACAACTTTAGCATGAAAGGAAGATGAACTCTGTATTGGCTTTGATTTAGCTGCTACTAGGCCTCCTTTCTGGTCCCTGATTATAACTCCAGTCCCCGCTTTTCTGCTATCCAGCCAAGATCCATTTGCATTAAACTTGAAGAAATATGGTATTTAAGTATTCCATGCCACCTGTTTAAGTTTCACTGTTTTTTGAAGACGGCAAACTAGTAACCTAGGCTCATCCATTGTTAAATCCCATTTGAACTTCAAATGAAAATCCATGATAATATCATTAAAAAGATGTAAGATTACTCTAAACATAATGATAATGTTTGGCTTAACATTTTCATAATAATGTTTATTCCTGAAGCACCATATACACAAAACTACAATACATGGTATGAATCTAATCCTTATATTTTGTATATTTGGCTTTCAAATTCCGGTACTATAGATATCTATCCCACAGATAAGGAGTTTGTCTAGTATGGATATTAAACACTGTGTCAATCAGTGTCCAAAGTTTCACAATTTCTTTACAAGAGTTGAAACAGGTGGCAACAGAAAAATCTTCCCTCAATAGACTGTTAAAAGACTGTTGCCTCTAAAATTTTCCCTCAACAGAAAAATGTTGTTTTTTCTTTTAACCTTCCCTCTAAAATCTTCCCTCTACACTTTCCCCTTCATCCATACAAAAACAACATTTAGAGGGAAGGTTAAAAGAAAAATCTTCCAACACATCAGGTAAAGGCAACAGTCTATTGAGCATTTTCCAATTCATAAAACTTATTTTTCTTGGTATCAGAGAAGATCATACGTGTTTAAAGGAAGAAACCTTGTTTTTTTTTGCTTCTCAGTAGCTCGTATGCACTTTCCAGTGTAAAATTGCCATTTTCATTAGGTTTCCACACCATGGTGTCCTCATATTCAGAAAAAAGCTGGTGATTATTTTCCAGATCAAAATGATTTGTTTTGGAAGTCGAATTCTCAGAGAGCTTAAGAAATATTGTTGATTTGATAAGAAATCAACAACTGTAATTTCTTGAAATGGGATTTCTATTTTACCTTCCCAGATATTGATTAAAGAACCATGAGATGTCCAGCTGGAATCCCAGAAGGATACATTACCTTTCTCCAATTGAATATGAGAGTTAGATATTGCAATGTCCTGAATTTGTTTCATTCTGACCCAAGTTTCTAATTTTTTTATGAATATTTGGGATAGTCCACATAAACTGAGCCGTGAGAGACTTGCCTTGTTGAAGCTTCCACCATAATTTAATGAAGAAGCTTTGAACCATTGTGTTGAGATTTTTAAAACCTAATACATTCTCTTCAATTGGATAACGCAATTTTGGATAAGACTTCCTTCTTTTTTTATCTAAGTTTATCTTTGGGTTCCAGATGAATTTTTCAAGTATTTGTGTATTACATCAATTGTATGGTTTGTTGGTTTTAACACTGTTATCAGATGAAGATGAATAGAAGCTAATGCGTGTTTGATCAGAGTTATTTTTCCACCTTGTGATAACTACTTGTTATGCCAGTTATTAATTCTGGATTGTAAGGAGGAGATCATGCTTAAGAAATAAGCATTTTTTGTCCTTCCTATATAAATAGGGCAGCCTAGGTACTTGAATGGTAAGCTACTTTGTATCATCCATGTATCTTCTTTAATTTTTGCAATTATGCTTTGTGGACAACGTTTAGAAATGTAAAATGAAGATTTTTCAGAATTTCACTTTTTGCCCTGAGGCCATTTCATAAGATTCCAAAAAGCCAATTATAGTTCTGAGTCCAGATTTTGCGTATTTCATTAAAATGACTATGTCATCTACAGATGACAGATGTGAAACCTACATTATGTGTTCTGGAAGTTTATAGTGCTTAAGGTTAGAATATTGGAATAGAAAATTTAAATTCCTTGAAAATGTTTCTGCCATCAGAATACAAAGTAAGGGAGAGAGAAAGAGAGAGGGTCTCCCTGCTTTAGGCCCATTGATGCCTGAAAGAAACCTTGTGAAGAACAATTTATTAAGATAGAGAAGAATGCAGATTTTAAATTCCTCATTATTAAGTCAATTATTTGATTTGAAAAACCAAATTGACTTAGTAATTTAGCTAAGAAGGACCAATATACTCTATCAAAGACCTTCATCATGTCGCCCTTTGTCTTTAAGTTAAGGAAGGAAGCTAACTCCTACATTAGAAGTATATTGTCTAAGATTTCTCTGCGTGAAACAAAGACTATTTGTTCAGGACTTATGAGAGAGTTCAACAATGGTTTAACCTTTCAGATAGAATTTTGGAAAAAAACTTATTGGTAGAGTTGTAAAGGCTCATGGGTATATAATCCTTAAAAGACGAACAAACTTCTTTTTTGGGAATGAGGACTATCAATGTGGAAGAGATTGCTTTTGGAATGGAAGCATATTGGAAGAAGTCTTGTACTGCTTGGAAAAAAACTGATTTTATTGTGTGCCAACATTTTTGGAAAAAAAGTCCAGAAAAGTCATCTGGCCCTGAAGCTGAGTGTCCATCCATTATTTTGATTATCTATGTCAGTTTTTCCATTATTACTGGATTAATAAACTCTGAGTTCATTTCACCAGTGATTATTTTTGGAATTGTTTCCAAGATCCAAGCAGTATTAACGCTCGAGGGGTCATTATTTTCTGCCTTTAACAGGTTAGCAAAATAATTAACCCCTTCTTTTTAAATTTCCTCTTGATTTTGCAAGACTGATATTGAGCATGTTTTAATTGATAATATTGCTTGCTTTTCATTCTTGGATTTCACTGATTGATGATAAAATTTGGTATTAGAGTCCCCTTCTCTAAACCATTTTATTATGGATTTCTTCTTCCAAAAGATTTCTTTATTTTTAAGAGCATTAGTTAACTTTGCCTTAGGCCGATTAAATTTTGTTAAGCTTTCAGGGTTCTCATCAATTTGAAGATCAGTTTTAGCCTGCAGAAGAGCTTCTTCAAATTCTTTAACAACATCAAAGATATTACCAAATGTATTTTTATTCTAGAATTTTAAGGCAATTTTCAAAAATTTTAATTTGAAAGTTAACCTGTCCATTCCTAGTTTATTATTTTTTTTTGGATTTTCCAAGCATCTTCAATGATATGTCCATTTTATGTGCATAATTATTACTATTTTGGGTCACTTTTGTGGTCTTTTATTATCAAGAGCTTGTGTTTTACCTTGAAATTATCTTAGGACGGGTAAGAGCAACTTTACGCTCTTTTACCTCTTCTAAGTGGATTTTGCGTGACAAGGAAAGAACAAGCAGACCTGAAGACTATAGGCCATTAAAGATCACATTTTCGAAGACTTTTGAAGTCTTGCTTCGAAGATGTGAAGACCAGAGGCCACCGAAGACCATTTTTGATGACATTGAAGACTTGAAAAATGAGAGGTATTGCTATGAAGATAAATGTTTACCACAAGAGGAAGAAAAGAAAACAGGATTAAATTCTAGCACCCGTCGCGAGTCGCGACAAGCCCGTCGCGAGTCACGACCAACGGGTGGCCAGAATTTAACCTTATCCTTTTTTTACTATAATATCACTCTCTTTCCTCTCATTCACATCTTCTTCATCTGCATTTTTGGTACTGTATAGAACCCCATTTTTCTTCCATTTTCATCTTTGAATTCTCTTGTATTGTGTTTGGTTGTTTAGCATTAATTAGTATGAACCCTTATAGCTAAATCTAGTTCTTGGGAACAATTGACTAAGGTTTCCAAGCCCATGTCTTAAGAACAATTTATAGCCTATTTGATACTCTTACTATTATGCATTTTTGGAGCATTGAATGTGTTTGTTAATGTCATTAATGTTATTGAAAGATTGGGTATATGAAGTACTTGTATAATATGTTTGTTAGGGTTTGGGGAAATGGGATGATTTCCCCCTTTCTTGATAGGAATCCAAGAGTATGATTTAGAGCTTTTGATTGTGTTGATGGATTGATAATTGCTAGAAGAATATGATAATGTTGAACTCTTTGTCATGTTTGTTGCTCGTAGCAAATGAGAGAAGTCTATGAATGTCGATCGTTCTTGACTAATCTTGTGTAAATGCATGAATTGGTTAAAGTCTTAGACATGGTGTAGTGTTTATAAGTGTTGCCAAGCTTGTTGATTCTTCGTGCTAAATGCCATCAATGAGATGCTTTTAGTCGTGTTTCGACTACGGGAGGCATTGGTGAGGTTTGACAAGAGATGTCGAATTCACTCTTGCAAACTACTATCTAAGAAGGATAGAAGTTTAGTCTTCACAATAATTAGTGAAAGTAGTAAATAGGTTGCATGTTCAATGATGGATAAGAGGCTTGGAAGTGGAAGTCAATTGCGCCCAAGGTTCCGTTAATTGTTGTTTTCATCTTATCTTTGGTTGTATTGCATGATTAGCATAGTTCTTGCTTTGCTAGTTGTTGTACTTTAATTTGGTAACTTAGGATCAAATCAACCAACCCCACCCCTCCCCATTTGTTTACATGCTTTTATATGTATCTATTTATGTATATGCCTAGTATGTTGTCTCCCATATATGTTTAAACACTTGAAAAGATCTCTCTTCTCGTGGACGACCCTGACTTGCCATTATCTACTTAATTGTAGATATGAAGAATTAGGGCTTAAAAGTATTAACTTTGAGAGAAACGGTGATGACCTCCCAAATTTTGGCGCCGTTGCCATGGAAGAGGCGTTTATTTTTAAGTGTTTGGGCATATTATGTGTGATTATATGCTAATTGTAAATAATTGTTAGTTTTCTTTTAGTTTGATTTCTTAGTTGATTTACCATTTTCTCTTTGCTGGGAGACGTATTGTTCGAGTTCTTGGTGTATGGTTCGTACGCGATCCTCTTCACAAGAACCCCTACACTACGACCTCGAGTTAGAGTTGAATTGAGACGGGCTAGGAGGCTTCTTTGGAATGTGTGAATAACACCCCTCCTAGTGACCATTTTGTGGATACATATTCCTCTATGGAACATCAACTTGAGCACGAAGATGAGCATCCGGGAGGGGGGGCCTCAACATCTTCCTCTCCAAGGGCGAGCTCCTTCTCTTCACCAAAGAGAGATTCCTTTAGGGAAAGCTTTGTTAAGAGACATCATGGCCCCCAACCTCGATAAAAAATGATGTGCATTGAGTATCCCGTGGTTGGACCGAACATGCACTTTGAGCTAAAGACCGGGTTCATCAACATGCAATTCATTTTCCTTGGTAGGCAAGGGGAGAATGCCAACAAAAGCCTTACTAAATTTCACTTCTTGTGTGGTGGTACGGTCCCCCATGGAGTGGATGGAGATTTCTATAAGTTGAAGGCATTCCCGTTCACACTAAGGGATGGTGCAAGAGATTGGCTCCACTACCTACCGCCCAAGAGCATTAAGAGTTGACTTGATATGAAAACAAAGTTTCTAGCCAAATACTTTCCGGCCTCTAGATCCGCCGCCTTGAAGAAGGACATAAGCAACATCCTCCAATGGCATGAAGAATCTCTCTTCGACTATTGGGAGAGGTTTAAGAAGCTTCTTGCAAGTTGCCCTTATCACGGTTATTCAGAGGGGGATTTGGTCTATTACTTCTACAATGGCCTTCTTGATGAAGATCAAAGGTTGGTAAGAAGTTCTTGTGGTGACACACTTGGGAACAAAACATCCTCCGAGGTTATGCAATTGTATGAGGAGCTAGTGGAAGAATCAAGAAACTTTAGCTCAAGGGCCGATTTGAGAAGGAGAAATCCAATGCCCGCAAGTGACTCTTCAAATAGTGGAAAGCTCGAGGATCAAGTCTCGGCCCTTGCAGCTATGGTTAAATCATTGATGGCGAAGCCCAGGAATGCACCACATGTTAAATCATGTGAAATTTGTTACTTGGCGCATCCTACAGACACTTGCCCCACTTTGCAAGAGGACTATGTTAAGGAGGTGAATGCCATGTGATATCAAGGGAATCAAGTCTACCAAGGAAACCAAGGATATCAAGGTGGGCAAGGCTACCAAGGTCACCAAGGCTATCAAGGGTACCATAATTGGCCGTACAATTTGGAAAATCGTGATAACTCGAACCTCTGGTATGGAAACCCTCAAGGAAGCCAAAAACCTCAACCATATCGGTCTCCTCAACAAAAATATAGCCCACCTCAACAACAATTCCAAAGGCTCCAAGACAAACCCCGAGACCAAGGGGAGAGCTTGGGGCTAACAAAGGATGAGGTGATGCAAGCCATTCACCGGTTGGGCTAAATTGAATAAGCATGCATACACCTTTTGCAAATCTTGTGATGAATGCCAGAGAGTAGGAAATATCTCCACTAGGAATGAAATGCCCCATAGGCTTATTTTGTATTGTGAAATCTTTGATGTTTGGGGTATTGACTTTATGGGACCTTTCCCTAGTTCTTATGGCTTTACATATATTCTTCTTACCGTTGATTATGTGTCAAAGTGGGTTGAAGCAAAACCCACTAGGACTGACGATTCTAAAGTGGTTGCAGAATTCCTGAAAGATAACATCTTTTCTAGGTTTGGGGTATCCCGAGCCTTGATTAGTGACCGTGGCACCCATTTTTGCAATCAGACCATAGCGGCACTCTTGAAGAAGTATGGTGTCACTCACAAGACAACCACCACCTATCACCCATAAACCAGCGGGCAAGCCAAAGTTTTCGATCAGGAAATCAAGTCCATCCTTCAAAAAATGGTTAACCCTAACCGGAAGGATTGGAGTTCTCAGTTGAATGATGCCTCGTAGGCGTATAGGACGGCTTACAAGACACAATCGGTATGTTACCATACCGGTTAGTGTTTGGTAAGCCTTATCATCTACCAATGGAAATTCAACATGAGGCTTACTGGGCAGTCAAAGAATTCAATCTTGATATAGATGAGGCTGACTTGCATAGGAAATTACAATTGGATGAACTGGATGAGACCGGAGGGAGTCCTATGAGAACGCCAAAATCTATAAAGAGAGGACAAAGGCGTGGCACGACAAGATGATCATTAGGAAGGATTTTGACGTTGGTCAAAAGGTCCTCCTATTCCAATCTCGCCTTCGCCTATTCCCAGGTAAGTTGAGGTCCTGATGGATCAGTTCTTTTGAGGTGGTTAAGGTATTCCTGCATGGCGCGGTGGAGATTCTGGATCGAGCTAAGTCTAACACATTCAAGGTTAATGGATAACGTTTGAAACCTTACCACTAGAATTTTGTGCTGGAAAAAGGAGAGGATGTTGATCTCCTCGATCCTGTTTATGAGTAAATCCCAAGGAAAGGGAGTAAGTCGTGCCGACGACGTTAAATAAACTTGGTTTTGATCATCCGGATCGTCATTTGTTACTTTCCATTAATGTTGTTTAGTTTTGTATTTTTTTCATTAGTTTCATTGTTTCCTTTGTGCTTTTCACGGGTTGTTTATCCATGATTTTGTAGCAATTTTGAAGCCAAGGCATTGGACTTTTGATGGGAGAAATGCTTGGAGTCAAGAAGGAAAGACTTGGACAAGAGAAGGAATCAGAAAAATTTTCTAAGTACCAGGTTAGTAGTCCATCGCGACGTAATAAGAAATTTTGTGTTGAAATTCAGCTCCCAGCCTCCACTTTTTGTGAGTCACGACGAGCCCTTCACAGGTTGCGACCAATGGGTCCTCGAGACGTCATCCCCTCGAGACCTCGACTCGAGCCAAACCCAAAAGTCCATCAGTCCCTCGAGACCATCCCTTCGAGACATCATCCCCCCGAGACCTCGAGTCCTTGAGGCCGTAAGCCCTTAACTCGAGCAGAAACCCGAAAGTCCATCAGTCCCTAGAGACCAGCCCTTCGAGACATCATCCCCTCGAGATCTCGAGTACTTGAGGCCATAAGCCCTTAACTCGAGCCGAAACTGAAAGTCTATCACCCTCTTGAGGCCTGTCCTCGAGACCAGCCCTCGAGACATCATCCCCTCGAGATCTTGAAGCCGCAAGCCCACTACTCTAGCCGAACCTGAAAGTTCATCACCCTCTCAAGGTCAGTCCTCGAGACCAGCCCTCGAGACATCATCCCCCAGAGACCTCAAGGCTGCAAGCCCTATACTCGAGCTGAACTAGAAAGTCCATCACCTCTCGAGACGTCACCCCCTCGAAATGAGTCCTCGAGACCTCGGGTCCTCGAGGCCGTAAGCCTTCGGCTCAGGTCATGAATTGAACCTCTCGAGACCTCAGGGCTGTGAGCCCTCGAGGCCATGAGCAAAACCTCTCGAGACCTCGGGTCCTCTTTGCCAATAACCCTCGAGACCAGTGAAGCCTTTTAGCCCCTCGAGACCAAATCTTTCACCCTCAAGCCTAGCCAAACCCGAGCACCTCGAGACATCATCCTTCATCCTTAAGCCTAGCCAGACACGAGCCCCTCAAGACGTCATCTTTAATCCTTGAGCCTAGCCAGAACCGAGCCCTCCATACCCGTTGCGAGTCGTGACGGGCTTACATGTCTGCTTTATAAAAATGGGCAAAACCCTTTTTGCCACAAACACATCCACATTTCCTCTGCCGTTCTTCACCTTCCTCACCTTTCTTTGCCTTCCCTCCACCAAGCGACCACCGCTCGCCGCCGCTAACAGCCACCCTCGCCGCTCACAACCACACTTCATACCCCCATTCTTTCTTCCCAATCTCCACCCACAAATTGCCATAAAAACTTTGAAGATAACAAACCCTAGAATTTGGGGGTTTTGTGTCTTTGGGAAATTCAATTTCGAATTGATAGTGGGCTTCCTCCTTTCTTCTTCCTAAGAATCTAAGTGGTACATTTCTTCACTTTATTGAGCTCCAATTGTGATTATAAATGCGTACTCTATTTATTGGATATTGTGTAGATTATGTGTGATGCCTTAGGAAATTAAATTGTTGAACCTTGGTTGATTTTGGCGAATATGTTGTGCTTGCAATTTAATTTGATGGGTATTGTGTGCATATTTTGTGGTTGCGATATGGATTGTATATTTTGTGGTTACGGTTTGGATTGTATATTTTGTGGTTGCGGTTTGGATTGTATTGTGCTTGTTTGATTTTGGATTGTGTGCATTTGTGTTGCTTTGGCTGAGAATGGATTATGACTTATGCTAGATATGAGGCATGTTGGCCCTTGATTAAACATAGTTGTTATTTGGATAAAATGTTATTGTGCTTTGCAATGTTATTTTGCTTAGGGTAGTTTAGCCATGGTACATAAATATTGACATTCTGAATGTATTAATGGTAGGTAAACTAGTTGAGCACAACTGTGGTTTGAGATATAGCACATTTATTTCAACTATGTGAGAACTTCATGGACTTGAGAATATGGGCTTGTTGGACATAATATGGATTGTATATGCAATTTTGATTAGGACTTGAACTAGTTGACTTGATTTTGATTTGGCTTGTGATGATGAACTAGTTTAAGGTTGAGTATGAATTTGCAATATTGCATATACACATATTCCTGCGTGTTTGACTTATTTGCTGTGGTTGTTAGATATGGCCCCCACGAAGAGACCTAGGACTCCCCCTGAGGCGGCCACACCGCCGCTCCACCTTTCCCTCCTCTACGGGCTCCGGAATTGAGCACTGTACCTCCCCTCCGGATAGGTACATGGGTTTGACCCTGATCACCGGGTCCTATGCCAAGAGGTGGGAGGCCCTGGAAAGGCATCAACGCAAGGAGATGAGCTTTATGGACATGACCACATTAGATGCTCTTAGGCTCACCCAGCCTGTCAGATGCTTCCTTGCCAAGGGGGAATGGAAGGGTTCATGAGTGGGAGCGTGCCCTTTTACCGGAGATACACGCTGGAGTTCTTATCCATGGTCCATATAAGAAGCACGAGAGGTGATCAACCATGCAAGAGGTAAATTTATTTTCACTTGGATGATATATCTAGGCAAATTACCGTCTCACGTATTGAGGAGGCGTTTGGATTTGACACCGCAGAGATACGGGCCAAGCTGGACCCACAGGTTCAGGGGCGATCGATTGAGGATAACATGTACTTTTGGAATGTCATCAAAATGAGGCCAAAGAACTTCCATGATAAGAGTAGCACCATTATCCACCCTGCACTCCTTTTTGTGCACCGATTGTTGGCTGGCACAGTACTTTGCTCTGCGGAGCCGGTGAATGTGCGAGACAGTGACATTTACTTTTTGTGCCACTTAACAAGTGAGGGACCAGGATACAAGTTGTGGGCTGAGTAGTGGATGAAGAGAATCACAGAGTTGGTAGGAAAGCCAAAGGGGAAGATCAAGGTTAGAGGCATGATAGGCCTTTTAGCATAGTACTTGGAATTAGTTCCTCCGACTCACTTTCTGCGCTTAGGGAGGTGCACATCCTATCTTATCACTGCTGAGAGGTTAGTTAGATTTGAGATGCTCAGTGCCACACAGACTATGGGGCTATTCCATTGGTTGTATGGCATGAGGAAGGTCACATTCATGGCACTTTCTCAGCCTAACAAGACGAAGCTGGAATTTGATACACGTCTAGGAGACTTGGCGATTTCACCAGACTCCTTATGTAGAGATGATTTCCAGCGTGAACTTCACGACCTTAGCCTAGCTCCTGTCCAGCGTGATAATAGCAGTCTACCTCCCTCTGAGCGACAGCAACAGCAGCACTCCCAGCAGCACTCCACGCAGCCTCCACCAGAGACAGAGCCGATGGAGGAGGACGATGTGCCACCTCACTATTCCCAGCCTCCATCGGACTTCTACAAGCGGATGATGCAGACTATACAGGATGGATTCCACCGCCAGGACAACATGATATTGGAGCATAATGTATTTGTCTCCCAGACGTTGATCGACATGGATGGGGAGATTGATCACTTGTCATCTCGCATCCATGAGATGCAGTCCCAGGAAAGCGGTGCTGGGAGCGGAGAGGCGGAGAGCTAGGAGGCAGAGGAGCAAGGAGTGGCTAGCTTATTATCAGCAGCACTATTTTGGCGGTGACCCTTCTTCCTCACATCAGTGACTTGTGAGCACCATATCTTTACCCTTTCCATACTTCGCTTTGTACGTTTTTGCCCTATTTTCTACATTGAGGGTAATGTAGTATTCTAAGTTTGAGGAGGGGTATCTACTTTGGGATGATTGGGGTTGAAGATACTTTTGGAGATACTTTTGCATAGCTCTTTTGATTTGTTTTGGATATTTTCCCTTTTTTTGGGATGTTTTTCTTTTGATATACTTGGATAATGTTGGCTTTGATACTTTTCTTAGCCTTAACATTTGGAAAGCACTTTGCTACTTTTTGGATTAGAGAAACGTGAAAAATGCTGAAAATTTTGAAAAATAAATATAAAATGAAAAAATAAAATTTTAAAAATAAATTAAAAAGAATCCCACTAAGTTGAAAACCCAAGAGGGCAACTTAGGCAACATTGGGGGCTCGGATAGGTCAAAAACCCGAAAGGGCAACCTAGGCAAAAATGAGAGGCTAAATGTGCGAAAAAAGGTGAGATGCGAGCCAAAGAAACAGATGTGTGGCTAGGATGAAAACCCGAAAGGGCTCTTAGGAAAAATGAGAGAAATTGAAAATTGTTAAGTGTTCACTCATTTGCCGGCTTTGGAGTCATAAGGTTGTGGTGAACATACGGATGGATCGGGTAGCTTGACATCTTGAGGACCTTTTGAGAGTGGAAAATTTAGCGGGAGAAGACGAAGTACGTTATGAAATTCTCGATCGTTAATATGCTTCGATTTTAGGTTTACAAATTGATATAAAGTGGAGCATGCGTTTTGAACCTTATACATGTCTTTAGCTTCACCTTGTATCATTGGATTTGAGATTGTCAATTCGGGATTTGGAGATGTTTTAGGGATATCAATGAATTGATGTGTTGATATGGTTTGGGTAGATTTAGGAATAGGAGTTGTGGGAAACTTCTCATTTGACCTTAACATTGAGATGTTTGATATTGAGAGTTTTGTGAGGTATTAATTTGGGGGAATAGTAGTTAGGATGTGGATACATCATTTCCTTCGTATGCTTGGATCGTTTATTACTCGAGGGCGAGTAGGGTTTAAGTGTGGGGAGGTTTGATATGTCCATTTTATGTGCATAATTTAGTACTGTTTTGGGTCACATTTGTGCTATTTTATTATCAAGAGCTTGTGTTTACCTTGAAATTCTGTTAGGAGGGGTAAGAGCAACTTTACGCTTTTTTACCTCTTCTAAGTGGATTTTGCGTGACAAGGAAAGAACACGGAGGCATGAAGACCAGAGGCCATTAAAGATCACATTTTTGAAGACTTTTGAAGACTTGCTTCGAAGACATGAAGACCGGGGGCCACCGAAGACCATTTTTTAAGGCATTGAAGACTTGACAAATGAGAGGAATTGCTATGAGGATAAATGCTTACCACAAGAAGAAGAAAAGAAAACATGATTAAATTCTAGCACCCATCGTAAGTCGCAATAACCTCATCATGAGTCGCGACGAGCCCGTCGTGGGTCACGACGGGGGGCCAGAATTTAACCTTATCCTTTTCGTACTATAAATAGTACTCTCTTTCCTCTCATTCACATCTTCTCCATCTGCATTTTTTGTACTGTTTAGAATCCTATTTTCTTCCATTTTCATCTTTGAATTCCCTTGTATTATGTTTGGTTGTTTATCATTAATTAGTATGAACTCTTGTAGCTGAATCTAGTTCTTGGGAGCAATTGACTAAGTCTTCCAAGCCCATGTCTTAAGAACAATTTGTAGCCTATTTGATACTCTTACTATTACGCATTTATGGAGCATTGGATGTGTTTGTTAATTTCATTAATTTTATTGAAAGCTTGAGTATATGAAGTACTTGTATGATATGTTTGTTAGGGTTTGGAGAGATGGTTTGATTTCCCCTTTTCTTGATAGGAATCCAAGAGTATGATTTAGAGCTTTTGATTGTGTTGATGGATTGATAATTGCTAGAAGAATATGATAATGTTGAACTCTTTGTCATGTTTGTTGCTCGTAGCAAATGAGAGAAGTCTATGAATGTCGATCGTTCTTGACTAATCTTGTGTAAATGCATGAATTGGTTAAAGTCTTAGACACGGTGTAGTGTTTATAAGTGTTGCCAAGCTTGTTGATTCTTCGTGCTAAATGCCATCAATGAGATGCTTTTAGTCGTGTTTCGACTACGGGAGGCATTGGTGAGGTTTGACAAGAGATGTCAAATTCACTCTTGCAAACTACTATCTAAGAAGGATAGAAGTTTAGTCTTCACAATAAGTAGTTAAAGTAGTAAATAGGTTGCATGTTCAATGATGGATAAGGGGCTTGGAAGTGGAAGTTAATTGCGCCCAAGGTTCCGTTAATTGTTGTTTTCATCTTATCTTTGGTTGTATTGCATGATTAGCATAGTTCTCTTGCTTTGCTAGTTGTTGTACTTTAATTTGATAACTTAGGATCAAACCAACCACACCACCCCCCTTGTTTACATGCTTTTATATGTATATATGTATGTATATGCCTAGTATATTTTCTCTTATATATGTTTAAACACTTGAAAAGATCCCTCTTCTCGTGGACGACCCCAAATTGCCATTATCTACTTAATTGTTGATAGGAAGCATTAGGGCTTAAAAGTATTAACTTTGAGAGGTACGACGACCTCCCATTCAACTAATTTCAGGAATGTTGGATTGTTAATCCAATATTCCTAAAATCTGAAAGGAATGGGGTTTGAGTCTTTTAAAGCTTCTGAAATGGTTAATATCAAGGGGCATGATCAGATTGCTCCCTTGCTAAAGTTTGTATTTGAGAATATTTGAATATATCCCACCAGAGTTGATTAGATATACCCCTATCTAATCCTTTCCAGACTTGGCCCTTACGCCTCATACCTATCCAAGTAAAGAAAGAATCAGAAGTGGATGGGGGACATATTAGCTTGGACCAGAAAGTGATTGAAGTTAGCTATGCTTCTTTGTTCAGGTATGGAAGGTCCCAAGTATACATCAACAGAGTTGATAACATTAAAATCTCCTATTAAGCTCAAAGGAGAATCTTTATAGGATAAGATTTTATTCCAGAGTTTATTTCTTTCTCTGATTGAGTGTTTAGCATAAATGAAACCTGTTACACACTTATTCAATAAGAACTGATTTTTTAGGCTAGTTAAAACCATTTGTTCATCCACTGGGATGATTTCCACATTGACAGATTCATCCCACAAGATCTAGATTTAACAATTGGGATCAGAGAAGAAGTGTTCAAAATTTGTTTGAAAGGCTAAGTTTTGTATGGAGTTAGCTTCCAACATTGGTTCAATTATGGTGAAAATGTTAATTTTATGTCTTAGTTTAATGTCTTTAATCCTTATCTGTGTGGCTGAGTTGCCTACATCCCTGGCATTCCATACACATGATTTGCGACCCATCATTGAAAAGATTTAGATGGTATCATTGAGAAACGTGTTAAAACCGCTTTAGGGGTTTGCGTATAATTTTTGTTGTATTTTTTTAGTTTGTTAACCTGATCAATTATTTCAATATTTTCTGTGTTCTCTGCTGAATCCAGCAGTTGATTGAACCTATTCTAAGATTCTAATAAGTTTTTTTTAGTATAAAAAAGTTCAAGGAATCTTGCTCAGAATTAGTTTCATTTGAAAGGATATTGGAGTTCATATCTAATTCCTTGTTAGATTTTGAGTTGGAGGTAAGAAGAGGGAAATATCCTCCATTTATCTCAATATAATCACCTTCATTGTTTTTTTGCATCTCTTTATCAGCATTTAAGATTTCAACTTCAGTAGTTTATTTGAAATCTTAAGCTCAGTTGCAACATTCTTCTCAGGAGAAGAGAGTTCAATAGAGGGAGTTTTCTCTTCATTGTTTGTTGTGTTTTCAGAAGTTTTGAAATCAGTCTATTTATTAACCACAATATCTAATAGTTTATCAGATCCTGAGAGTTCATTATTATGGTTTGAAGCAGATCCTTTAGTCACATAAGTTTGTGACCCAACATGAGATTCATTTAAGACAACATCATGATTACTTTTGTCAGAGTGGTTCAATTTTTGAGTTACTGAAGAAAATCCAAAGAAACACATAATCTGAAATAACAAAATGTTTGATTTTTTTTATACATTGATAGAGTACTTTTGATAGAAATATGTATACACATTATATGTATGGTAATCACAACCCTTAGGGGAAACCAACAAACAACAAGGAAATGAATGGTAATAGTGATGAAGGCAGGAAAGATAGGGGAAAAGGTGAAGCTGGTTAACACCATTTTGGGAGGTAACTTGCTAGAACAATCAGCTGCATCAGTAGACTTAGGGGAAGAAATGAAATTGGCAAGCCTAGATGGCAAGGATGGTTCCAAATGCATAAAGATTGGAAACACCTTCCAAGCAAAGACAAGGAAAATGTTATTCAAATATTACAAATCCATAGGGACGCATTCGCATAGAACGTACAGAACATGGGAGGAGTGAGGGAAGACATTGCTACCCATTCATTGAACATCTGTAACTTGGTCAAACCATTTAAACAAAAACAATGTTGCTTTACCAACGATAGGAAAAAGGCAATCGAGAAGGAGGTTGCATCTTTGTTGCAAGCTAGTATAATAAAAGAGTTATATACCCAAAGTGGTTAGCAAACCTGGTCATGGTGAAGAAATCAGATGCTTCTTGGAGAATGTGCATTAATTTCATGGATTTGAACTAATCACGTCCAAAAGATTCCCACCCTTTGCCAAAGATCGATAAACTGGTGGAAGCAATTTCAGGATACGAAGCCTTGGCTTTCTTGGATGCATACAAAGGTTATCACCAGACACTTATGAACCCGGATGATGCAGAGAAAACTACTTGTATATGAGATTCAGAACATTTTGTTATGTGAAGATTCCATTTGGAATAAAAAATTCTAGAGCAGCATACCAAAGAGTGATCGATAAGGTGTTCCGAAGCCAAATAGGGAGAAATGTCGAAGCTTATGTTGACAATATTGTGATCAAGAGTAAAATAGTAGGAAGCTTCACTGCAGACTGAAAAGAAACTTTAGACATGTTGAAGGCCACAGGGATGAAGCTTAACCCCAAGAAGTGTGTAATTTGAGTGTGGGCTGGAAAATTCTTGGGATACAAGGTTTCTTCAAAGCGTATCGAAGCCAACTTAGACAAAATTCAAGCCATAGTTAACCATCCCCAGCCACAAATAGTTAAAGAGGTGCAAATCTTGATCGTATCAGAGGCAGAAGAGAAGCAATTTTCACTTTTCGAAGTGTTAAGAAAGGCAAGAAAGTTCAGTTGGAGTGAAGATTGCCAAAAAGCATATGATGGGTTGAAGGACCAGCTTCAAGCATTATCAACGTTAGAATTGCCAACACCCGGAGAGACACTGTACTTGTACTTAGCGGTCTCACAAAAAGCTGTCAGCTCGGTGTTGGTTTTCCTGGAAGGATAAAAACAAGTCCCAGTTTATTACTAAAGCAGAATCCTACAGAAAGCGGAGAAAGCTTACATGCCAGTAGAAAAGATAACCTTAGCCCTATTCTAATCAGCAGAAAGATTGAAAACTTATTTTCATAGTCACCGCATAGTGTTTACACAGGGTTTCCAATCAAGAACATCCTCACTAAGCCATAGTCTTCAGGCAGACTAGAGAAGTGAGCCCTGGAACTAGGTCAATTTGAAATACAATTTCAACCTAGAACAACAATCAAGGCTCAGGCGCTAGCAGACTTCATCGCAGAGATTACAAGTAAGGAGACACAGAGGGCAAGCATATGTCAAAGTTTTAGGATTGACAATGAAAAGAAAAAATAGGAGGAGGTTGCTTAGACATTATTTGTTGACGGTGCATCCAACAAGGAAGGTTGTGAAGCAGGATTGCTTCTTGTTGACCCAAATTGGGGCGAACACAGACACTCGTTACGATTCATTTCTTTTCTCACTAACAATGAAGCAGAATACGAGGATCTAATTGTTTACTAGATCTCACTGTCAAAATGGAAGTCAAGAGTGTTCGAGTGTTTAGTGATTCGTTGATTGTAGTTCAACAAGTATGAGGTGATTATGAGGTGCTAGAGGATCAGTTGATGAAGTATTTAGGTAAGGTGCAACAAATTATAGCCCAACTTGAATATTTTGATATACAACACGTAGCCAAAAGAAAAAATAAAGGTGGGCACATTAAGCAAGCTAGTAACAGCGGGATTGGATTCTCTTGGCAAGCAGTGGGATGCCATTATGGAAGTTATCCCAGTCAGAAGCACCATGTCAACGATTGTGTTAACAATCCAAGAGGATGAAGTAAGTTGGATGACTTCGCTAAAGGACTTCCTTGCAAAATGGACGTTGCTAAAAGATACGATGGAGGCCAGAAAATTGGAGTTGTGTTCTACTAATTACGCCCACGAAGATAGGATCTTGTACAAAAAAGACTTCTTCTCCACATGGATAAAATGTGTAGGACCAATGAAAGTGACTGAGATTTTAAAAGAAGTCCATGGAGGCCTATGTGGAATACATTAGGGAGCTAGGATGATAGCGAAAAATATAATCAGAGAAGGATACTACTGGCCAACTATGTTCAATGATGCACACATCTTCGTTCTCAGATGCAGGACTTTCCAAATCAATGCCTCACTGTCACACAAACCGCAGTCAACTTTGACAGGAGTCTATGGAGCCTGGCCATTTGATAAGTAGGGGATAGACTTAGTTGAACCATTTCCAAGGGGAGAAAGTAATGCCAAGTTCCTGATCTTAGCAATCGACTACTTCACAAAGTGGGTCGAAGCTAAACCATCAGGATATGTTACAGCCGAAGCAGCCAGGATATTCGTATAGCAAAACATAGTGTGTCGTTTTAGGGTGCCACATACCATTTTCACGGATAATGGTATACAAATCATAAGTGTGGTGTTCATCCATTGGTGATCAAAGCTCGGGATTCTTCAGAAGTTTACCTCTGTGGCACACCCTGAAGCTAGGCCAAGTGAAAGTGACAAATAGGACCATAGTTCAGGGAATACAGGTGTGACTGGAAGGAAAGTGAATAGGATAGGTAGACTAGTTACCAAACACTCTATGGTTATATAGAACAATGATCTAAGAACCATCGGGGAAGATGCCAAACAATTTGGTGTATGGTCACAAAGCGGTCATACCAATAGATATTGGTAACTCAAGCCTTAGGAAAAACTACTATAAGGAGATAGACAACCCAGATGTGATGAGGCCCGAACTTGAGGAAAATATTTTTGGCAACGGTCACAGAAGCTAAATACAAAGTAAGAATGGAAAGAGCATACAATCAGAGGGTGAAAGAAACACTATTTCCAGTGGGTGACCTAGTGTTGAGGAAGAACAAAGCTAGTCTGGCAAAAGAATGAGGAAAGCTATGCCCGAAGTGGGAGGGACCATACAAGATCACGAAAGCCCACAAGTCTAACAGCTACGAATTGGGAAGAATCGATGGAACCACAGCCCTAAACACGTGGCATGTAACCAACCTAAGAAAGTTTATGTCAAGAAGAAAAACAACGAGCATCAACCTGTATAGATACCCGGATATTATCCTTGGTTTTTTCCAACGTGATATAATCACAGTTGTACCACTTTGCTGGACCAATATCAAGTTTCTCATTCCTTACTTACACTTGTTACATAATGATTGGTTCGTAGCATGTTAACATCAAATTACCTAGAATTTACTGAGTAAACGACAAATCGCAAGCTATAGATCTTGTACAACCATCGATGCCTACAAGCTTCGGATCTTGCAGCTTTTCCAGTCAAAGAAACACAAGCTTTAGATCTTCCACAACTATAGATGCTTACAAGCTTTAGATCTTGGAACTTCGCAATTTAAGTGAGCGTAAGCTATATATCTTATGAAACTAACATGGAAAGCTTTATATCTTGCACATTTATCAATGATTGCAAGCTTTGGTTCTTGCCACTTCACAAATCAAACAAGTGCAAGCCATAGATCTTGCAAAGACTACCAAACATTGCAATCTTTAGACCTTGTTCACTCATAGCAAATGCAAGCTATAGACCTTACTCAGGAGCGGATTTGCTCATAAATACAACATATGCAAAGGAAATTATACAACCCGAAAGGTTACGCCATAATAATTTATACAAACAACTTCATACTTAGGTAGTTATTAAAAAACAAGAAAAATAAGCCATAAAGTTAGCAATTTCGTAGTTTATCAAGTTCACTAACTTAGAGGACAAAACGTCGACAAGGAAGTTTCCTTAGCAATGAAATATGCACAAGACATTGCCAACATTATTAAAAACATTACAAAATAAGTTTTCCAATCTAGTATATGTACCTAAGCCTTGAAGCCCGTGAAGATCTAGAAGATGATAATTCATTGCAGCGACGACCACGCTCATGTTCATGATGAGAATGCTCAGCCCTACGATGTTTCTCTTCAACAACCTCTTCTTCATTAACTAGATGCTCATATCGCCACTTCACGTGCACATAAGCAGGATGTCGTATAAAGCCTCTCCGCTCCATGTGAGCAATATGTTTGGCATAGTATGCCTTGAAATTAGGGATGTGGCTGAACTCCTCGCGATCTAATTGCATACTTATGGCGTTAAAATTTTCTTCATATCTTTGCATTTTGACCTTCAAGTCCCGTGTTTCCTTTTCTAAGGATTGAATGTGTATTTGAATAGCCTTCGGCAGGTTGATCCTTTGACCACCAAACTCCATGGTAAGATCCCCACGACTGGTAGACCTTTGGGATAACAATGGGAGAGCTTGGAGTTTGTCTTTATATTCAGCACAATCCTGCTCAAGTTAATGCATATATCTTCATGTTGATCAAACTCAGCACAAAGCATATCAGTATCATTTCACAGCTGTGTGATAATGAAAACTGCTTATCTAACTTTGTCTTCCAACCAACAGCAATGGTGGAGAGGTGATCACATTTTTCTTGTTTTTTCTGTAGCCGAGCATACAAATCATTGATACAGTCACATTGCTTGTTTATGATCGCTGTGTTCTGGTGGAATTTGCGTGTCTTATCTGCGGCGTAGTTTCTAGCATGTACCTATTGGCAAAGCATCTTAACCGTGTTCAACTGTTGCTGATAAATAAGATCATTCTGCTCGTTGCAAATTTTCCTTAAATCACGAACACTATCCTGAGCCTCCTTCACAGTCTTTCCCCATTTCATTTATGGTCATGAACACCCAACAGCATATACTTTAGATGAATGCCCAAGGTAAATGGCCACACTTGAACACAAACAGGAAGGTTGAGCAAACACAAGTATACAGAAGCTGATTCAAGCTTAACCAAACTTCGAACTATATCTTTGCTAAGATATGCAACATCATAACCATCAGGTATAAGCTTACTACAAGGACATGAAGCGAAGGAAGGAAAAGTCATCAAGGATGATGGAATTTTTCACCCAATATGTAATGGAAAAGAATCCACTTGACACAAGCGGCCGAAAGAAATAAGCTGGTAATAATTTTTTGATATACGCTTGGTCGTTCAGTTAGATTCAAAGAACAACATCCAAAAGATGATGCAAAAACATTGTCACAAGAAAAATAAACTTAACAACCCAAATTTCCAATGCTTTTCAAAATATTTTGGTGAACCAAAATATCAAAGGTGCGCAAATAAGTAAATATAAACCATTGGTCAAATTATAAAAGCAGGCACACAAACCCAATAAGTTACCAATAATACAAAAATCATACAAAAACACTTCAAAATATCAGCAGATTACAAGCAAAATATGTTTCAAGTCTACGTTGCTTGACTAACTTTGGAAGGAGACAAGAGAGAAGTATGAGCCACATTAGCAGCATCCTTCACACTTGCAGCATCTTGCACTCTCAACCCCCCACCTCCCTCAGGATTGGCAACATCGCTCTCTACAATATCTTGACCAGGTTGACAATACTCAGATATAGAAGAGTTGAATGGTAGCTCCTTGGATTAATCAACCATACACTTTTTTGGCTCAGCTACGAAGGGAAGAGTTGGCAGACCAGCAAGATAGGATAGCAATGCAAAATGATAACCATCATTAGAGACGTTCTTAAAAAGCCATCATTGAGAACTTTGGTCTGGTCCGCCAAGATCTTCTCTGACTTGGCCATCTTGGGCAACTTATCCACCTTCTCGGTTGGATTCAACTTCCTCAGCTCAATCAAAGCCTCTCAATAGCCCACGTCACGAGCATTAGTTGAGACTTCCTCGAACCAGGCGTAAAAATAATTATTCTTCAACAGTCGGTTCACCAGAAGCTGAAGGTATCCAGGAAAAGCCTGGCCATTCGTCCTCATCTCCTCCAATTGAAAGTGAATTTTCTCCATTTCTTCTTTAGCACTCACAGTGCACTCCTCGGCTTTACGCACTCGCTCCTTGGCATCTGTAGCAGTTTTACTCAAAGCACTGCACTCCGCTTTACTGGCCTGTAGCTCCGCCATTATAACTCCTTCCCCTTTACCAAAGCTAGGAACTCGTTCGCTAACAAGTTGCAAGCTCTCACCAACCTTATTTAAAAACACACCAATAGTGACAATGGTTACAAAAAAGCACTCAAATTATGATAAAACCTTCAACATAACGAAAACATACCACAATATGGTTTCTGAAAGGGATAGCTTGGCGAGCGTAGCAGGAACCGTCCCATCTACAAACAAGTTGCCGCTTAGCATGAGAGAATGTGGAGAAAGTTTGCCAACTCGACCATTCTTCTTTGAAGGTCCCAAATCAGTACAAGTATTTTTGGTTCGCTCCTTGAGCCTTCTCTGCTAGCCCTCATCTTCGGCCTTTTTCTTACCATCACCCTCGACCTCTTTAGAATGAGAGCCAGATGCGTTCTGCTGAGTACTTGTGTCATTAGTATTCGCTTGATGAGAAATAACTTTCGTGTTCTAATCTCCCCGTGAAGTCAGGGTCTCTACCTCTTCATCATCATCTTCAAAACTAAACTTCCTCTCATGGTTACGACATGTGAGGTTGATGAGACGTCAAATGCATGTATTTTCCAAAGCATTTAGCATCTCTTTTGTCATATTTTTGTTGTAAGATTGCTAGATTTAGGTAGGTTTACATGATAAGGGGTTTAGATAGTCATTTTTGGTTTTTAGATCTAAATCATTCATTTTGTATTCTATGTTTAGTCTAATAGATTTTTTATCCTTACGAGCATCTAGATTCATTTTTGTAAGCTTAATTTCTAGATTACTTGTGAGCACTTAGGATTAGTTTAGTGTAGTCCATTTGAAAGGATGGTAGAAGATGGAAGGCCACTCACAAAGTGGGAGAAGATAAAGTGAAGAAAGGAGAGCAAAGTAAAGGGTGAAGAATGATCTATATTTTGAAGCAGTGTTCTAAGAATCTTCCATGAAGAATCAGCCTCCAAGGGTGGTACCATTGGATTCTTCTTCTTGAGTACTATAAAATCAACTACAATAACTTCCAAAATGGATCAATGGTTTACCCAGAAGAAGCAAAAAAAAGGGACTTATTTCCGTCGTGACTCACGACAAGTGTGTCGTGACTTACGAAAAGTAGACCTGAGAGCTCACAATTTTCATGATCTGGTCGTGACTGGCGACAGAGGTGTTGCAAATCGAGATAATTTCCCCGCAACTTGCTTTTTACTCCCTTTTTTCTTGTACTATAAATAGTTTTTCACACCCTTCTTCCCCAACTCTCAAAGACCGATTTGGGGGCTCCAAAACCCTAATTTTTCACCATTTTCTTCCATTTCTTCTTCTTTATTTTTAGATCTTTATTCCATGTTATGGGTTTTGATTATCTAGCTTAATTTTTCACTTGGGAGCAATTGATTGAGACTTCCTCGCTAATTTCTTGAGAATCATTTCTATCTATCTATTGCTTTCTCTATTGTTCATTTATTGAGCTTTGAATGTGGATTGTTAATTACATTAATGTTGTTGGAATTTTGAGTATATGAATTGCTTGTATGATTGTTTGTTAGGGTCTGGAGAAAGTAGCTAATTTTCCCCTCATTTAATGTGGAATCCAAGAGCATGAGTTAGAGCTTCTAAGTGATGTTGATGTGTTAATAATTGCTAGATGAATGTGATGATGTTGAACTCGTTGTCATGTTTTTTTTAGGTAGCAAATGAGATAAGTCTATGAATGTCGATTGTTCTTGACTAATCTTGTGTGAGTGCATGAATTGGTTAAATGCTTAGACACGGTGTAGTGTTTATAAGTGTAGCCAAGATTTTTGATTCTTCGTGCTCAATGCCATCAATGGGATAATTTTAGTCGTGTTTCGACTAAGGGAGTCATTGGTGAGTTTTGACAAGAGATGTTGAATTCACCGTGCCTCTCAATAGGATACTTTTAGTCACCGTACCTCTCAAAGTTATAATTTATAAGCCATTTATGCTTACTAAATACAATTAAATAGATAGTGGCAAATCAAGGTCGTCCACAAAGAAGAGAGATTTTCTTAAGTGTTTAAACATATAAAGTTTATATTAGGCTAGATATAGAGATATATATATATATATATATATATATATAAGCAAGTAAATGGGGATATTTTGGTTGGTTTTGGTCCTAAGTAATGAAATTAAAAGACAAACAAACTAACAAAGATAGTTAACTATGTTAATCATCAAACAAACTAAGAAAAAAGGGTAAAAACTACAAAAGATAAAGCCTTGAGGGCAATTGATATCCACTTCCAAACCTTATGTAGACCATTGAACCATTCACTCATTCTATCACATTTGTGAATGTTATCACTTTCCATTCGAAGATCAACATTCATTCCTTCCTAATAGTAATTTGCAAAGACAAACAATGACCATTTTCAAAACTTGTTGACAATCACTCTAAGCAAACCACACCACAGAGGTATTTCATCAATGACATTTCACACAAAAGACCATAGATTTGACAACAAGCCTTCTACCAAAGACATAGCCATTTAACCAAACATAGCATTCATTAGGCTAAACCTAGAACAAGCCACATTCAAGATTCAACCTTTCATTGCATCTATAGGATAAATATGAGAACAATCCACATTAACATACTTATCTAGCAAGGATCACAACACATTATGCACAAGAAGTTAAAAGCTATGTTCTTGGATTTTCATGCTAGAGAGCTAAGGAATTTGTTACTTTCCTAACACCCTAACACTTTAATCATACAAACAATTCCTATTCTCAAACACTCCATGTCATAAATAAAGTAAAACATAGCATTAAGAACACATGAATGCTAAATAACAAAAGTTTCAAGAACGAGTAAAACAATGTATTCATTATTTTAACTACTCTTTGTGAAGATATATCTTCTATCTTTATTAGATAGTAGTTTGCAAGAGTGAATTCGAAATCTCTTGTCAAACCTCACCAATGACTCCCTTAGTCGAAACACGACTAAAAGTATTACATTCATGGCACTGAGCACGAACAATCAACAAGCTTGGCAATGCTTATAAACACTACACTCAGAGGCGGAACCAATGGTACGCAAGGTAGCGCTCCAGCCCTACTTAGATCGCCGGTCGGAGGTAGAAGGAATCGGTCTGGGCTGTCGAGCGGGTCTTCAGCCGGAGCTTGGCGCATATTCTGGAAAATCAGACGCGAAGGCCGTTTCACGGCCTTCTCTTTTTTTGCTGTTGAAGTAATAAAACGACATCATTTTCACGTTAGTGAACGACGTCGTTCATTTTTAATAAGCAAAAAAAAATAAAAATGAAATATGTATTGGATTGGGCCAAAACTGAAAACCCAATCCAATAATCCATTTCTTCCCAAATCGAACGAGCAGATAGCAGAGCAGGATCCGCCACCGCCAGGTCCGCCACCACCAGGTCTCCACCGCCTCCTGCTGCCGGAAGCTTCCATCGTCCCGCCGCATCCTGACGCCGCCTCTCCAATAAACCACTGGTTCTCTACTTCTCTTTATGCTAAGATTATTTAATTTTAGGGTTTATTCTCTTTTTTATTTTTTTCTGAAAACTTAAATTTATGTGAACATGATTTTTGGATTGGATGTCGAATTGAAGTTATATGGTTGTATGATTGTTGAAATTCAGTTGAATTGCATATGTATGAATAATAAATTATAATTTTTTGATTTATTTTGTATGTGAAAATGAAATTGTCATAATCGATTTATGGAATTATCAATTAGGGATATTTGTTAAATTGAATTTAGATGAATATGATTTTATAAATTTTTTGTTGAATTGCATATGTATGAATAATAAATTAAAATTGTTTGATATATTTTGTATGTGAAAATGAAATTGTCATAATCGATTTATGGAATTATCAATTAGGGATATTTGTTAAATTGAATTTAGATGAATATGATTTTATAAATCAATTTACATATTTTCCCTATTTGATATTTAATAGTTTATGGATAAATTTTTAATTCGAAGTAGCGGATCTCAATCTTTAAAGAGATCGAATGAATCTAATGAACAAAGTCACAATGAAGAGGATAGTAGTACAAAACAATCTCGTATAGAATTCAATCAGAATGATGTCATAAGTGATCCCGGGCTACATAAACCTATTGAAGAGATTGATGTTTCTATTAGAGATGAAGTGCTAAGAGAATATATATTAAGAGGTCCTTGCCAACCTAAGAATCATACTTTTCCCAAGACAGTGTTCAATGATGAATTTAGAAGTTTTTAAAATGGTTGGTTTGATGAATTTAATTGGTTGGAGTATAGTGTTTCAAAGGATGCGGCCTTTTTTTTCCTTGCTATCTTTTTAAGAATTCAGCAAAGGGGACGGCATATATTGTGGATGGGGTGATGAATTGGAAGAATACCCTTAAAGTATTTAGGAAATATGCTAGGAATGTGGATGGAATTCATCATGGTGCAGCAATCAAATTGAGAAATTTTAGCCTTCAAAAGAAAAGTATCTCACATTGTTTGGATGGTCATTTTACTGAAGCAAAAAAGGTATATCACACACGTTTGAATGCAGTCTTGGATGTGAAAAAATACTTGTTAAATCAAGGTTTGGCTTTTCGTGGTCATGATGAAGGTTGAGATTCCATCAATGAGGGTAATTATCTTGAATTGGTTGACTGGTATTACAAGCGAAGTGAAGATGTTGCTAAGGTAGTGAATGAAAATGCTCCCGAAAATTGCAAGTTGACATCCCCCAGAGTTCAGAAACAGCTCTCAAGTGCTTGTGCTGGCGAAGTAACTGACGCTATTGTTAATGATATTGGAGATATTGTATTTTCTCTTCTTGTTGATGAGGCTAGAGATTCATCAATAAAAGAGAAAATGGGGGTTGTTTTGAGATATGTCAACAAACAAGGATGTATTCTTGAGCGTTTTCTTGCTCTTGTGCATGTTTCTAATACTAAAGCTATTACTTTGATGGAGGCTCTTAAGCAACTGTTTGTAGATAAGAAATTGTCCTTGTCAAAGTTGAAAGGTCAAGGATATGAAGGGGCTTCAAATATGCGAGGGGAGTTTACCTATGAGCCCTCTCGGGCATTCGTCCTAGCTTCACGCATTTTTCTTTTTCGATGCTCACCCTCACATTTTCCCACACCATTTGGCCTCTCATTTTTACGTAGGTCACCCCTTCGGGTTTTCAACCTATCAGGGGTTCCACTTTCGCCTAAGTTGCCCTCCCGGGTTTTCAACTTAGCGTGAATTTTTTTTGAATTTTTTTTCAAACAAAACAAATCAAAGTGGAGTATATGCACACTACAATACAATATAATGAGATATATTTCTATTTACCTCCCCACACTTGAAGCACACATTGTCCTCAATGTGAAAAGGACAAGATAAACAAAATGGGAGAAAGAAAGAAAAAAATTACTCACAACTAGGACCTTGAAGGTCCGTCTCGGTGATGTCAATGCTCACTTCTCAATGAAAGTTCTATCCTCCATGTTCTCGAACTCCGCCCAACATGCAACTCTGTTCCACCCACTACGAAGCCATGGCTATGCAAAACCCGATCAACACTAAAAAAAGACAACAACTAGTAGTACTCCTAGATGGTGGTTTTGGTAGTGGTTTTTGGTGGTGGATTGTGGTGGTATTCTTGTGGTTTTGGGTAAGGGTTTGAGGACACGGTTGAGGATTTTTTTTCAAGAAAAGAAAAACACTAACCTAATTTAAAAGCTCTGGTTGCCTCCCGAGAAGCTCCGTATTTTTAAGGTCATCATCATGACCCTAATGTTATCCATATGGTGAAGGTTTGAGCCCCTGCACCATGAGCATCCAAAAATAGAGAGGTGGGGGTACAAAACTTTCAAGAGGAAAGTGTTTTTGAGGTGGAGGTGGTTTAAAAGAAGTTGGCTAGTTAGAAGGCTTGGAATGGTCTTTTGGCTCCATTCTTATCTCTCTCAAAACTTCCAAAAATGGTGGAGTTGGTTCACTAGGTGAGGGTAGGGGTGATGATGTTAAGAATGATGAATGTTGCACAATCACATCTTCCTCCAATTCTTTGCCTTCCACAACCGACTCCTCATCCCCTTCAAACTCAAACTCATTTCTTAAGGTGACCTCACTCCCTGAATCTTCGAGTTCGACTTGGGATGACATATCTTTAGAATAAAGAGCTTCCATTCGGGCCAACGCTTCCAATATACTCCTCGCATGTCCCTCAATAGCCTTTTTACTAGAGGAGAGTCGAGTGTCAGGTTCCTCACTAGTAAAGTTGTTCAAGTTTGTAATTTCATTCATGACTTTCTCACATGTCAAACTTAAACTTCTTTGTTGGGCTTGGTTTTGGGGTTTTGTATAAGATGGTGATGGCCAACTATTTTGCTCGTATTGTTGGTTTTCTGGCTTATTCTCATACCACTAATCCGGATTACCATTCCGTTTTGGGTTGTAAGAATTATGGTATGGATACCGTTCTTGGGTTTCTTGCCCTTGAAAACTAACATTTCCTACCTCTTGGTAGCACTCTTCATATTACCCTCAATTTCAGAAACCAAGAGTTCTTTCCTCCTCATAGTGCTCCTCTCTCAACATATAGCAAGACTCAGTAGGATAGTCAGAATGACACATCCTACAAAGCCTTGCTTGTTTAGCCTATCTTCTCATCATGAGTTCCCTCAAGGTGAGTTGTTCCATTAAAAAAAACAATTTCTCTTTTCAAAAGTACGGAATCATATTGCAAGGATTATTGATAAAAATTCACCAAGAACTCAAGCAATACCTACTCAGAACAAAAACAACCACCAAGAAGTGGAAAATAAAAACAACTAGCTAATATGCAACCAAATATGGCCAAACACAAAAAAATAAATGCCTCTTCCCCGGAAGCAGTGCCAAAATTTGGGAGGTCGTCGCCGTACCTCTCAAAGTTATAATTTATAAGCCTTTTAAGCTTACTAAGTACAATTAAGTAGATAGTGGTGAATCGGGGTCGTCCACGAAAAAGAGGGATTTTCTTAAGCGTTTAAACATATAAGGTTTATATTAGGCTAGAAGTATGTATATATATATATAGACAAGTAAATGGGGGGTTTTGGTTGGTTTTGGTCCTAAGTTATGAAATTAAAAGACAAACTAACTAACAAAGTTAAGTAACTATGCTAATCATCAAATAAATGAAGAAAAATTGGTAAAAATTACAAAAGATAAAGCCTTGGGGGCAATTGATATCCACTTCCAAACCACATGTGGATCATTGAACCATTCACTCATTCTATCACATTTGTTACCTATGGGGAATGTTATCACTTTCCATACGAAGATCAACATTCATTCTTTCTTAATAGTAATTTGCAAAGACAAACAACAATCATTTGCAAAACTCATTGACAATCACTCTAAGCAAACCACACCATAGAGGTATTTCATCAATGGCATTTCACACGAATGACAATAGATTTGACAACAACAAGCCTTCTACCAAAAACATATCCATTTTACCAAACAAACCACATTCAATATTCAACCTTTCATTGCATCTATAGGATAAATATGAGAACAATCCACATTAACATACTTAACTAGCAAGAATCACAACACATTATGAACGAGAAGTTCAAAGCCATGTTCTTGGATTTTCATGCCAAAGAGCTAAGGAATTTGTCACATTCCTAACACCTAACACTTTAATCATACAAACACTTCCTATTCTCAAAAAGCCCCATGGCATAAATGAAGTAAAACATAGTATTAAGAACACATGAATGCTAAATAACAAAAGTTTGAAGAACGAGTGAAACAATCCATTTATTACTTTAACTACTCGTTGTGAAGATAAATCTTCTATCCTTATTAGATAGTAGTTTGCAAGAGTGAATTCGACATCTCTTGTCAAACCTCACCAATGACTCCCTTAGTCGAAACATAACTAAAAGTATCCCATTGATGGCATTGAGCACAAAGAATCAATAAGCTTGGCAACACTTATAAACACTACACCGTGTCTAAGCATTTAACCAATTCATGCATTACACAGGATTAGTCAAGAGCGATCAAAATTCATAGACTTATCTAATTTTCTACCTAAAAAACATGACAATGAGTTTAACATCATCACATTCATCTAGTAATTATCAACAAATCAACATCATTTAGAAGCTCTAACTCATGCTCTTGGATTCCATATTAAAAGAGGGAATTTTAGCTACTTCCTCCTAACCCTAACAAGCAATCATACAAGCAATTCATATACTCAAATTTCCAACACTATTAATGTCATTAACAATCCACATTCAAAGCTCAATAAATGTACAATAGAGAAAGCAATAGATAGATAGAAATTATTCTCAAGACATTAGCAAGGAAGTCTCAATCAATTGATCCCAAGTACAAAACTAAGCTAGATAATCAAAAATCATAACATAGAACAAACATCTTCAAAGAAATAAGAAGAAATGGGAGAAAATGGTGAGAAATAAGGGTTTTGGAGCCCCTAAGTCGGGCTTGGGAAAATGGGGAAGAAAAGGGGCTATTTATAGCCCAATTTAGTAAAAACAAAGGTCAGAACACAGGAGGCGTCGCCCAGGCTAAAATGGAATCGCCCGAGCGAAAATGGCCTCACCCAGGCGGAGGAGGTTTTAGCCCAAAATTCAGATCAACCGCCTGGGCGACACCATTTCCACCCATGCGAGCTTCAATTCGCGGCCTCTTGTTTTACTTCACACGGGTGAACTGTTGATCTATTATGGGAGTTCTTATAGTCGATTTTATAGTGCTAGAGAAGAAGAATCCAATGAAGCCCCCTTGTTGATTCTTCTTGGATAATTTTAATAACTTTGTCTAAACTTTCGGGTGACAATTCATCCGCTTCTTTGCTTTCCTTCTTCGACCATCCTATCTGCTACCACGTTTTGGCACTTGGCCTTCATTAAACCACTCTAAAGGGATCACAAGAAATATACAAATGAATCTCACAAAAGTGAATCTAGATACTCGTAAGGACTAAAAATCCATTAGACTAAACATAGGTTATAAAATGAAGGATTTAGATATAAAACAGAAAATGGTCACCTGAACCACTTATCATGTAAACCTACCTTAATCTAGAAATCTTATAATTAAAACATGATAAAGGACATGTTCAATGCTTTGGAAAATACATGTATCTGACGTCTCATCAACACGTGAGAAAATCATGAATGCAATAGCAAACTTGAACTACTTGACTAGTGAGGAACCGGACACTCGGCTCTCCTCTAGTGTTGAGGCTATTGAGGGGCATGCGAGAAATATATTGGAAACATTGGCCTGAATGGATGCTCTTGATACCACATCACCACAATGACATATCCTACAAAATCTCACTCGTTGAGCCTCTCTTATCCACAAACACACATTTACTATATATATATATACACCTACTTCTAGCCTAATATCAACCATATATGTTTAAACCCTTAGAAAGATACCTATTCTTCATGGACGACCCCGACTTGCCTTTTTCTACTTAGTTGTAGACAGGAAGCATTTAGGGCTTACAAATTTAACTTTGAGAGGTACGTCGATGACCTTCTACATATCCTACAAAATCCCCCCCCCCACCAATTTACTTGCTTATATATATACACACGTACTTCTAGCCTAATATCAACCATATATGTTTAAACCCTTAGAAAGATCCCTATTCTTCATGGACGACCTCGGCTTGCCATTTTCTACTTAGTTGTAGATAGGAAGAATTTAGGGCTTACAAATTTAATTTTGAGAGGTACGGTGACGACCTCCTAAATTTTGGCACCACTGCCAGGGAAGGGGGGTTTATTTTTAAGTGTTTGGGCATATTAGCTAGTTGTTTTTATTTTCCACTTCTTGGTGGTTTTATTTTGTTCGGAGTAGGTATTGCTCGAGTTCTTGGTGAATTTTTATCGAGAATCCTTGCAATATGATTCCGGACCTTTGAAAAAGGAAAAAAAATGGAGCATCTCACCTTGAGGGAAATCACGATGAGAAGAGCTCAACAAGCAAAGTTTTGTAGGATGTGTCATTCCGAACATCCTACCGAGCCTTGCTATATGTTGAGAGAGGAGCACTATGAGAAGGAAAGAACCATTGATTTCCAAAACCAAGGGTATTATGAAGAGTGCTACCAAGAGGTAGGAGATGTTGGTTTTCAAGGGCAAGAAGCCCAAGAATGGTATCCATACCACAATTGTTACAATCCGGAGTGGAGTGGTAATCCGTATTGGTGGTATGAGAATGAGCTGGAAAACCAACAATACAAGCAAAATAGTTGGCCTTCACCATATTATACCATGCTCTAAAACCAAGCCCACTAAGAAATTTCAAGGTTGACACGTGAAGAAGTCATGAATGCAATAGAAAACTTGAACACCTTGGCCAAGAATTGCGAGGAATCGAACACTCGGATATCTTCTAGTGTTGAGGCTATTGAGGGGCATCTATGGAATATATTGAAAGCAGTGGCCCGAATGGAAGCTTGTGATTCCAAAAATACACCATCCCAAGTCGAACTCAAAGATTTGGTGAGTGAGGTCACCATGATGAATGAGTTTGAGTTTGAAGTGGATGAGGAGTCAGGTGTGGAAGACAACGAAGTGGAGGAAGGGGAGATTGTGATACATTCATTATCTTTACATTATCACCCCTACCCCCATCTAGTGAACCAACTCCACCATTTTTTGAAGTTTTGAAGGAGATAAGAGAGGAACCAAAAGACTATCTCAAGCCTTCTAACCACCCTACTCCTTTAAAACTAACTCCACCTCCACAAAACTTTCCTCTTGAAAGTTTTGTACCCCCACATCTATACTTTTGGATGCTCATGGTGAAGTGGTTCAAGCCTTCACCATATGAATAAAATTAGGGTCATGCAGACGACCTTGAACATACAGAGCTATGTTGTGCCGACAAAGTAAATAAGTTTGGCTTTTATTTTAGGTTTTGTTGATTATTTTTCATTATTTTAGCTTGTTCTTTTCACAGTGTGTTTTTCTATGATTTTGTAGCAAAGTGAAGTGCATTGCATTGGTGGGGATGAAGGAATGATATCCACGAGAAATGGAAGAAAGCTTGGAAAGTTGGTAAGAAATTTTTTTCTAAGTGCTAAGAAACCCAGCTTGTCACGAGTCGCGAGGGAGATGTCGCAAGTTGCGACGAACATGGGAGAAAAAATGATTTCCTAGCACCATATTTTCACGAGTTGCGATATAGGCATCACGAGTTGTAACCAGATCAGAAAAATTTCTAAAAGAAGTGAGCTCACCTTTGTGAGTTGTGAAGGTTCCATTGCGAGTCGGGATATGCCTTTCGTGAGTCACAAAGGTTTAGTTGCGAGTTTCGACCAAATTAGGAGAAACTAAAGAACTTGAGCTCACAAGTCCAAATTTTTGTGAGTTGTGAAGGCTTTGTCGCGAGTCGCAACAAGGCATCGCGAGTCGCGATGAAGAGACTGGCTTTTTAACTGAGTTTAAACACTGCACAATCCTTCCTTCTTCTCCACAAAAAAATCCCAAGAACCACCACACATCCACTCATTCCTCCACCATCTTACATATATAGACATATGAATATTCTTGCATCTTTATAGTAACTTTGTTGATTGTAGTATGTCGACTACATCACTGTGACTATGATTAGTATATTCTATAATGATGCTTGGATATTTGTTGATATATGTTAGATTTTTTTATTGATGATTTCATAGTGGTGATTGCAAGATGGATTGGTTGTTCTTTGAAAATACTATGGCTACTAACTTTTGATGCTAAATCTAGTATTACAAATTCCTTCGTACTTGTAAGTTTGATGTTGTTCTTTGTGATGTTAGTCTTGATCAAACAACATCAAATAAACAACGTGTTATTCAAGGGGTGAGTTCATCTACGGCACTTTTGCTTCCCCCTCTGGATCCGAAGCCAATTTTGGAACCGCTTCCACACAAACACATGGGATTGCACCGTATCACCAGCGACTATGCAGAGAAACAAGAGTCACTTTACCTCTTACCTTGAGTTTTACTGTTCTTGTCTTACATGTTTACATTGGGGGCAACATAATTTTAAGTGTGGGGAGGGGTTAGAGGACTCAGATTCATACAAGCTTGATTTGAAATGCTTTTTGTTACTTTTGATTGGAAAGCATGGGAAAAAAATTTGAAAATTTTGAAAAAAAAAGAAAATGAAAAAGAAAAAAATTTTAAAAAGAAAACCCACTGTGTTGAAAACCCGAGAGGGCAACTTAGGCAACATTGGGGGCCCAGATTGGTCAAAATCCCGAAAGGGCAGCCTAGGCTGAAATGAGAGGCTAAATGTAGGCAAGATGTAAGCCAAAAGAAATATGATGTGTGACTAGGATGAAAATCCGAAAGGGCTTCTAGGTAAAATGAGAGAAAGAGAGAAAATAAAAAGAAAAAAATTGTTACTTTTCTACTTATTTGTCAGCGTTGGAGTCATAAGGTTGCGGTTGACATATGGATGGATCAGGTATCCTAACATCATAAGACTTCTTGGGATTGGGTAACTTAGCGAGTTGAAAAAGAAGTATGGTTATGAAATTATTGATTCTTTGTATACTTCATTTTTGGGTTGATACATTGGTATAGAGTGAAGTATGTATTTGAACCTCCTATATGGTTTTGACTTCATTTTGTTCCACTGGATTTTGGTTGATATATTGGTATAGAGTGAAGTATGTGCTTAAACTTTGATATGGTTTTAACTTCATTTTGTGCCATTGGACTTTGGAATTATCAATTCGGGAATTTGAAATATTTTTATCGGTAGTGAATTGATAGGTGGTAAGTTAGGGTAAATTTAAGAATTGCAGTTGTGTGTGGGAAAAATTCTCATTTGATCTTAATTTTGGAATTTATGATATTGAGAGTTTTTGTGAGGCTTTGATTGGGGGAATATTAGTTTAGGATGTGGACATATGAATTCCTTTGTGTGCTTGAATCTTTTCTTACTCGAGGGCGAGTAAGGTTTAAGTGTGGGGAGGTTTGATGTGCTGATTTTATATGGTTATTTTGGGAATTTTAGGATTCACTTTTGTACACTTTTGTGCTCTAGAGGTGACATTTTACCTTTAAATTCTCTAAGGAGAGTTAAAAGAGACTTTTACGCTTTTATTACTTTTCTGAAGGATTTTGTGTGACAAGGCAATTTGTTTGAAGACTTTGAAGAATACATTGTAAGATTTGAAGACTTGCATTTGAGATTTTTAATACTTGAAGAATTGAAGATAAGTGAAGTGAAGAGGAGGACTTGAAACAAAAAGAAGAAAGAAATCAAGATGCTAAAACTTGGCTTGGTCATGACTCGCGAAGGATTGGCCGCAAGTCGCGAAGGACATGTGGCCATAACTCTTTTCTATTTTTTGTACTATAAATATCAAACCTTATCCTTTCTCTTTTCCTCTCTTCAAGGTTTCAAAACCCTATTTTTCTTCTTTCTTTTCTTAGTTTTTGTAGGTTAATCATGTATTTTCATTATCTAGGTTAGTTTTTATAATTGGGAGAAATTGATTGAGACTTCCAAACCCATGTCTTGAGAATCATTTCTATCTATTTGTTGCTTTTTCTTTTGTGCATTTATGGAGCTTTGATGTTGGTTGTTAATGTCATTTATTTGATTGAAAGCTTGATTATATAAAGTACTTGTATGATTGCTTGTTAGGATTTGGGAGAAAGTAGCTAAGTTCCCCCCTTCTTCATATGAATACCAAAACTATGAATTAGACCTTTTGATTGTGTTGATGGATTGATAATTGCTAGATAAATGTGATGATGTTGAACTCGTTGTCATGTTTGTTTATTGTAACAAATAGGAGAGGTCTATGAGCGTTGAATGTTCTTGACCAACCTTGTGTAAACGCATGAATTGGTTCAATGCTTAGGCACGTGTTACCAATTTTGTTGATTCTTTGTGCTCAATGCCATTAATGGGATACTTTTAGCCGTTTATCGACTAAAGGAGTCATTGGTGAGGTTTGACAAGAGATGTCAAATTCACTCTTGCAAACTACTATCTACAAAGGATAAAAGAGTTATCTTCACAACAAGTAGTTAAAGTAATGAATAGGTTGTTTCACTCGCCCTTGAAGCTTTTGTTATTTAGCATTCATGTGTTCCTAATGCTATGTTTTACTTCATTTATACCATGGGCTATTTGAGAATAGGAAGTGTTTGTTTGATTGAAGTGTTATGGTTGTAGGAAAGTTGCAAATTTCTTAACTCATTTGGCATGAAAATCAAAGAACATGGACTTAGAACTTCTAGAGTATAATGTGTTATAATTCTTGCTAGATAAGTATGTTAATGTGGATTGTTATTATATTTATCCTATGGAAGCAATGAAAGGTTGAATCTTGAATGTGGTTTGTTCTAGGTTTAGCCTAATGAATGCTATGTTTGGTTAAATGGCTATGTCTTTAGGAGGCTTGTTGTTATCAAATCTAAGGCCCTTCATGTATAATGTCATTGATGAAATACCTTTATGGTGTGATTTTCCTAAAGTGATCATCAATGAGATATGAAAAATGTCGTTATTTGCATTTGCAAATAACTTTTAAGAAGGAACGAATGTTAATCTTCAATTGGGAAGTGATAGCATTCTCCATAGCTAATGAATGTGATGGAATAGTGAATGGTTCAATGATCTACATTAGGTTTGGAAGCGGATATTAACTGCCCTCAAGCCTTTGTCTTTTGTACTCCTCCAGTCCCAACTATTTTTGCACTCTTTCTTCTTTGGGACGTCCCAACTGTTTTTTCACTCTTACCATTTTGGGAAAACTATTATAATGTTAAAAACTTCAATACCCCTAACATTCTAAACATTTACTCTTTCACCCATTTTTTCCCTTCCTCCGCCAGCCCTCTGGTTTACATCTCTGCACAACTCCTTTATTTTTTTCTTCGCGACTCCTCCTTCTCTTCTCATCCCAGTGTGGAGCATGATCGAGTTGATGGCAGTGGCCAGTGATAAGCAAATCCTTCTGAGTCTTCAAACTCCCCGTCGCAGTATATGAGGGTAGGGCATGGTACCGGAGGAGCGAGTAAAGGTTGGCGTTGGAGAGTTTTGTTAGATCTAGAACTCTGTCACGTGATGTTTTCGAAAGAAGGTTCGGTGGCTCAAGCACCTCCGACACGATTCTTTCTTCTCCTCATTCTCATTCTCAGCCTCATCCTGATTCTTTCTTCTCCCTTCTTCTTCTTTGACTTTGTTTTTATTCAATTTTTGTGAGTTTGGAATGAGGGTTTGGATTTTGGAATCGATTTAGGGTTTTGATTTAGGAATCAATTTAGGGTTTGGTTGAGGGTTTTGATTTAGGAATCAATTTAAAGGTTTGATTGAGGGTTTTGATTTTGGTTGTGTAGGTGAAGGCGGTGGTGGCAGTAGTAGTGGCGGTGTGTTGAAGGTGGTGGCCGTGGTGTGGCGGTGGTGGTAGTGGTGGTGGCGTTGTGTTGAAGGTGGTGGCAGTGATGGTAGTGGGGGTGTGTTGAAGGTGGTGGTGGCAGTAGTGGTGGTGTGTTGAAGGTGGTGGGAGTGGTGTGATGGTGGTGGGAGTAGTGGTGGTGGTGGGAGTGATGTGTTGATGGTGGTAGCAGTGGTGGTGGTTAAAGGAGGTAGATGAAGGGTATGTTGTCATGTCACATGGTCACTATTTTGAGATGCACTTTCTCTCTACGCAAAAATAGTTGGGACGGAGGGAGTAGTCTTTGTTGTTGCATGATTAGCATAGTTACTTGACTTTGCATGATTAGCATAGTTACTTGACTTTGCATGATTAGCATAGTTACTTGCTTTTATATATCCTATATACATATCTACTTCTAGCCTAATGTCAACCTTTTATGTTTAAACCCTTAGAAAGATCCCTCTTCTTCGTGGACAACCCGACTTGCCACTATCTACTTAGTTGTAGTTATGAAGCATTTAGGGCTTGTAAATTTATCTTTGAGACATACGACGACGACCTCCCACCTATATAGGCGCATGTTTGGAAGAAACCTCTAGTTAATTCCTAAGGCCCCCAGTGCCACATCATCTCAGGTCGTGCAAAAACACATAGCTTGTGAAAATCCTTGCGGGACATCGACCAGAGCTTCTTCCCATGTATACTGAGCATGCGGCCGGCGCAAAGGCACGTGGTCGCGGACTAGAGTCTCCATCTTTCGTTCTAAGCGTGCGGGTTGTGCAAAGGCTTGTGAGGCGGATACTGGAGCTTCAAGTCTTATGGTCAGGGCGCACTGGCTATGCAAAAGGACACGTCATGCGCACATACTTAGCCGCTGGAGTTATTTGGTTGGTACGACAGTGCAAAGGGGCACAGGTCGTGCAAAGAGGCATGGGTCGTGCCAGTCTTCACTTCGTCCGGACTTCGCTTTTTCCTTTAATCTCGTTTGAGCCACTACAGATGAACTGGTGATCCGAATTGGAAGTTCTTGTAGTCGATTTTATAGTGCTCGAGAAAACGGTGCCACCCTTGGGTGCTAATTCTTCTCCGATCGTTCCCAAAACTCTCTAAAACTCTCGGATTACAATTCATCCCGCTCTTTGTCTTCCTTCTTAGGCCCTTCTATCTTCTACCACGTTCTGAATCATGGCATTTAGTCTTCTACCATCCTTGCAAATGACCTTCTACAATCTACACTCATTCTCACGAATGACCTTCAATAAGTCTACTCCGAAGTGCTTACGAGCAATATACATTGTATCTCACAAAATAGGATCTTAGTGCTCGTAAGGACATAGTATCTATTAGGTCTAAATAAGCTACAAAATGAGGATTTAGACAAGAAAACCATCAAAGGCTATTTAAACCCACGGTAATATAAACCTACTTACATATAGCAATCAACCAATACAAAACCTACTAATAAATGTATTAAATGCATTAGTAAATACATGCGTCTAAGTGCAGATTATGTGGCATACCTATTAGGGTCTTATATGAGGTCCTATATGGCCAAAATTTTTCTCGAGAGGTTTACTGATTTTTCAAGAATAACCTTTATCTCTCTATTGGAAACATTGGCTTTCTCATCCCTCTCTGATTTCTCCTGTTTGTGATCGTACTGAACATTTTCATTTCGGCTAAATTGTTTAATTGAAGGATTGGTCTTTTTGGATCGCTAAGCATGTTACTAAATAACGCATTGGGTTTAGTCTGCGATTTTGTTTGTAGACTTGGTTACTAAATGGCTTGTATCAAGTGAACAATTAGGTAGTCATCATAAGCTAGGGACAAGATAATTTCTAATTTCTTAGACGGTCAGAATCCACTTTGCAACTTTCTCGTGTTTGGTAACTGCTCGGGAGTCGAGCAGTTGAGCTGAGACAGTTGGAATTGCTACCTCAGTGCTCCAACCGTCTCACACAAATTTCTACACTTTTTGCTCAATTTCTTTATGATATATTTGAATATAAATTTGAGTCAGTATATAGACATTAATATCATTATGTGAAATATTGTTAGATTCGACGCATCATGTAATTTTTAAATATCAAATTTTATGATACGAGTAGAATATATAATCAAAGTTATTGATGAGTCAAACATGACATAGGACATTTGACAAAAAAGTGTGCAAATTCGGGTGAAATAGATGAGGTAGTTTTTATGATCATTCCATCTATGAAGTATAGTTTTGTAATAGAGATCAATCACTTGGTAGCATATACAATAGGTCTCTTTTGTGGTATCTTATTTTGGAAGAGAGCACATAGATCTCAAAGAGACCATAATGGCCCACAATAAAGTCTCTTGTGTGGTCTCTAAAAAAAAGATCACTTGACGGATCGTAGAAGAAGCGACCACCCCATTGTTTTATTCCATGGCCCATGTGCAACTTGTGTCAGCTTTGGCTGACTTTGTCCCCTAATTGGGACACGTTGTATCATGTGAGTGACCACGTGTCCCAAACTAATTACACTTGTTTTTTTAAAAAAAATTCATACCTTAATTTTTTTAAAATTTAATAAAAACGAATACCCCATTTAAAAATAAATATAAAAAGCCTATTTTTTCATTTAAGTATTTATTGTAATTTTTCTAGTTGCAATAATTCGTCATTGAAAATATTATATATTTTTTAAAATATATTTCTCTATTATGTAATTTTAATTTTTAAAATAATTTTTTTAAAAGAAAATTAAAGTTTAGATTTTAGATTTTAGATTTAAAAGATGAAAATAAATTACAAAAGTAAATACTATTGCTAATTAAAATAGTAATTTATTTTTGGTGGATAAATTAATTTAAATTTAATATTGAAGGAAAAATTAATGAATAAGATAGAGAAAATCAATTGAGATCCATGAAGTTGTCTTTTAGTAGTTTCTACGTATTTGTTGCTACATTTTGCATTCTCTCTATGGAAACATATGGTCATTGCTAGAAGGCATTGAATGTATTGTACGACTGGGTGAATGATCATATTGTTCCTCCCCCTACTTGTTTGGTCTTTCCCCACAATGTTCCTTAAAAAATAGTTCAATGAGAACTCGTCCTCCTTCTTATGCATTCTTGGGAATTCCTTCCCATACTTCCACCACCTCTGGGTAGGTCATCAGGAACTTCTCGTCATCCAGGTGAAAATTGATGAACCACTTCCCTTCTTCATCCTTCTTAAGCTCCAACATAGCTAAGAACTCTAACACCCAACATAAGTAGGTCGGGGAGTGTCGGTCTAGGAAACCCGCCAAGCTTATCCAACCCAACAAATACGAGATCGGTTGTAGGAGCCCAAGTTTTTCCAAAGTTCTATAACAAACAAATTTGGTCTCAAGTATTGTCCTCTTCGGTGCCATTAAGTTCTTCCATCATCATATCGCACTTTTGGTGATATATCTTAGCCCCATGACATCATTTGGTGTAGTGGAAGCGAATACTATAGTTCGGGATGACTAGACTCTCCCAGCTTAGGTTAAGGTACCTTTCTCCACTCGGGACAAACTCCCATACTCACTGCGACTTCTTTTTGGACCCATTATCACAAAAAGCACAAGATAGAGTGAAAGCAACACAATATTCAAGGCAAGGATCAAGTGCAAGGTTTTTGAAGCCAAGATTACACCTTTAGCAATACCACTTAAACCTTCATGTCGCAAGTACAAAAACTACCCCTACACTTCCCCCACGCTTAATGTAAAATGAAAGATCAATATCACCCACATTCAGCCACATTTTCCTTCATATTTTCAAAAATGTAAAATTTCACCCTTCATAACTATGCCACAAAAGGCAAATAACTTGAAAAATCAAAGCTTTTACCTGATTTTAACCTTGGAGAATAGAAGACCTAAGATAAATGCAAGATTTTCCTTCCTTTTGCAAGAATGACCAAAATTTTTTTGTATTTCTTAGGTGTGATTTGGTGTTGGATCTTGGTGATTAAGAATGTGGGTTTATGGAATTCATGTGGGAAAGTGATAATAGAGTGCTCTTGCTAAGAGACTTGGAAACTTTTAGGTGAGGTTGTTTTCTTGTGTTGAGAGGAAGAGAAGATGAATGTAGTTAGGGTGAAAGAAACAAGATGAAGAAGAGACAAAAAGAAAGGAGATCAAATCTACAGCTGCATTTGATGCAGTCTGATCTGTGTCAGTGGTAAGACATAACCAGAGAAGTTGCAGTTGCAATGCCATAAGGCACAGATCGATTGAACTCAGGATTTGCTTAACTGGCTCCTGAGGCATAAACCGTGTTATTTGGCACAGTATATTACCTATGATTATATTTAATGGAATTTATTAGGCACAATCTGTTTTGTTCCCATTCAATGGGCGCGAGCCTTGTTCCACGATCTAGCTTGGGCTTTTCAGTGCACTTCATTGCCTTCTTAGCCCATCTTCGATCTACAATTGCCAAAAATAACAGAACATGGCAATGTGTTGTTATTCCCTTGAAATTTAACAAAGTATCTTCCTAAGACACACAAAAGCATGCATTCAAAAAAACTACTAACACAAAATCAACGAAAATTAAAGTTGCCGTATATTAATTGTCGCCCTTACAATTTATTTCTGACATCCATTCATCAATCACAACCTACCCTTGGGTCCTCGTAGTAACCATCCGCGACTCCACTCATGATGACATCATTTTGGAGGGGTCTCCATACATGTCATCCTTACCTTCCACCTTCAAAGCTTTTAGTTACTCATGCTCACCTTTTACCACTGTTGAAGACTTTGGATTTGGTTTGGGCTTAAGAGGAGATAAAGGATAGTTTAACTCCTTCCCTTAATCCCTCACCACTGCACATTAGTGTTTACAACAATGGAGAAAGAATTGTCCTTACGCATAGGAACAATAAAAACATGTTTTATTCCACAATTTTGAAAATATCTCCATTAAGCAACTCAAGAACATGTAATGTTTCAATGTGTTTAAAAGGCTTGTCCACTTCACTAGCTATGCATGCATCACTAAAATCCTTATCATAACACATGTTTATGCCATTGCAGGAATAAGAAGAGGCAGAAGCATTTTTAGACTTATATATGTCAAACCCAATTTTTCTTCCTCATCCTCTAGTGTGAGTGTTCCATTGTGGACATCAATTTTTGTTCTCAATGTTTTGACAAATAGTCCCCCAAATATAATTTGTGGTGTGCATCATGATGAGAAAGTAGAAGTCCGCGAGAAACATTAACTTACCAACCCAAACCAAGACATCCTTAACTATCCCCTTATGATTAGTTTGGGAATGATCAGCTAGTTGGCTAATTATCCTAGTTTCTTGTAATTAACATAGGTTGAGATCTTTGTATAGGGAAAGTGGTATGACATTAATTGAAGCCCATAAGTCTATCATGTCATCTTTAACTAATTTGCCTCCTAAGTCAATAGGAATGGAAAACATGCCGGGGTCACCACATTTTTTTAGTAAACTCTTGTGACGCAAAGTGGAAACTTCCCCAATTTTCACTTTTCCTACTTTTTTTTAATAGGTTTAGCCATTTTCCTAGTACAAGTATTTTTTTCAAGAATTTAGCAAAACTAAGAATTTGATTAGTACCATCTAGAAAAATAATACTAACCTCACACCGGTTGAAGACTTCTTGAATTTCTTCATCGTCCACATCCACCTTCTTCTTCGCCCTCAAAGCCATTGAAAATGGTAGAGGAGTGGTAACCTTTTCAATCTTGTTGGTGGTGATTTTTGTGGGGGGTAATTATACTTGGGCTCTTCGACCTCTAGCTTCTTGATGCCCTTCTTAATGTGGATTTCCTCTTCAAGCCTTCCCCTGATGCTTTCCACTAAAAGGCCCCCTTCTTGCACTACTTCACCCTCAAGTTCCTTCACCTCCTTCCTGTTGCATAACTTGATAGCACTCACATTTTTTTCTTAGATTCTCCTCGGGTTGGGATTACAGCATCCTAGAGTTTCTTGCTTCAAGTTGGCATAAGGAGTTGGCCAATTGTCCCCACTTGCACCTCAAGGTTTTTAATGCTGGAGAAGGATCTTGTGCCCAACTCCTTTAAGTCCTTGCTTATCCTTTTTGGGAAACTTTCATTGCTCTTAGTGACTTGAGCAATAGAATCCACTAATTCTTTGCTTATAGCCCTCCTTGGTTGTTTTAAGTACCTTCACTTCTAGGTTAAGGTTGTGGAGGCCCCCACTTATAGCTTTGGCCACTCCTAAACTTAGGACGACCATTTTGATCTTCCCTCCAATAGAAGTTGGGATGATCCAAGTTTTGGGGATTGTAGCTATTTGCGTAGGGGTCTTTCATCACCTTGGTTTCATTGGAACCCTTGTTGTTGACCTCCCACAAATGGCCTATTTCTTCCATAGCCTCCACATTGGCAGTTTACGGGTTTCACTTTCTCTAAGTCATTTTCTTACAATTGAGGGCATGCATCTGATGGGTGGTCAAGAGAACAAATACCACTCACCTTGACTTGTTGCACTCGCCCCTTCATACATTCCTTCATCATTGAGGCAAGTGCTTGCACATTCTCTTCTAACTTGGGAGAGTGGGTAGTCACCTCATCATGATTCATTGCCCTTGTCCTTGTGGGAAATTGTATTGTTCCATTGGCTATCTCCTCAAACAACACCATGGCCTCCTTCGAGCTTTTGTTAGCCATATAACTATTGCATGCAACGTTCACCATGCGCATACCCCTTGAAGAAATAGTAGACCAAGTCACCATCTTTTAAAGGATGGTATGGACAAATCGCCAATAGCCATTTGAAGCACTCTCAATACTCGTCAGAGGTCACATTGGGATTTTGAGATATGTTGGACAATTTCTTTTTGAGTCTAGTCGACTTCGAGGAGGGCAAAAACTTCTCCAAAAACCTCATCTTCATATCAATCCATCTTGTAATGCATCCAAGAGGTAGGTAGTACAAGAAACCCATTGCAAAATCGTGGAGTGAAAAGAGGAATGATCTTAGGCTGTAGTATTCCTTAGATCCCCTGAGGCTTCATGTTCGTGCACACTAGATGAAATTCCAAAAGATGTTTTTGGGAACTTTTCGCCCATCCTATGGAATGTAGGAATGCATTGGATCATGCATAACTTGAACTCATAACATTAGTACTTGAGGTTTGAGGTAAGTAATGTTAGGGTCTTAGGTTCATGGCACGAGTTCGTACCATAAAAAAGGACCAAGACAATACTTGTACTTAAACAAAACACTAGCACACAATGTGAGAATACTCAAGAAAAGAAAACATAGTGGCTCAACACAAAAATACAAAAACTACAGAATACACAAAAATCTAATTAACTAACTAACTAAGCTAGTTATCAAATGAACGCACCCTAAATCCCCGGAAGCAGTGCCAAGGGGGTAGATAGTGGCAAGTTCGGGGTTGTTCGCAAATATGCTAGGAATTTAAAGGTTAACTACACAAAGCCAGCAATTGGGTCGTCAACCCAATGCATGTCAGAAATAGTCAATGTTACAAACAAGGTTGGGGGGGAGTGGTTCCTATGAACCACTAAGCATGCAAGAACAAGAGAGTAAACAATATCAATCCAACACTTGGGGATATTTGCGTTACATGATCGGTATCCTAGATTCTATCAAGTACAAGACATATAAACCTATACTAATGTCTATATCACATAGTGTGGCTGATAGTCAACACATTCCTTTGTCTATCGCATGAAGGTGCCCACGTCTTATTCTATCGACACATCTCCGTAATTAGGAAAGTGTGTCAAGCAGCCCGGCCGTTAGCCATTCCTCTTTCTTGTAAACAATTACATCTCAGGTCACTGCTATGAATGTTTTTCCCTAGGCCTATAGAGTCAAAGAGTTTGGCATCTCATCATGACTCTAGGGTTGCAGCGAAAAAGGTTGAATTACAATAACCCTAGTTGCAATAAACTATCTTACCCTAACCTATTAGCTTACCATTTTCCAGTCAAGATAGCGTACGGTCATTAGAATGGTGCTCATGTTATAATGCACAAATCCATGCACCCGAGGACTCGTATGTCCACCTATTACCCTAGCGGACACTCCTAAGGGGGTAATCAAGCCTAGTGCCATTACATGAAAGATACACTACGGTGTATGCCAATCTAAGTATATCAAACATGTATTTAGAAAGAATTTAAAGGAAAAAACAACATGATATTCATAGACATAAAAGATAGTGTGATTTGTAATCTCACAAAAAATGCTTATAAAGGCTCCTAGTTCATAAATTAAGCTACAAGAATTGAACCATGACATTAGTGGGTTTGAATTCCACGGATGAAATGATATGAATGAATATATATATATATATATATATATATATAGAGAGAGGGGGGGGGGATATGTTTTTTACTATTTAGATTCGCTCCCTCTTGAAACTAATGAAGAAGCAACGCTTTATACAGTGGGATGATGAGACGCCAAATGCGTGTATTTTTTAAGGCATTTAAAATCCATTTTGTTATAATTTTGTGGGAATATTGCTAAATTTTGGTATGTTTACATCATAAGGGGTTAAGATGACCATTTTTGGCTTTTATATCTAAATCTTTCATTTTGTAACCATTTTTTAGTCTAATGGATTTTTGTCCTCACGAGCATCTAGATTCTATTTTGTGAGCTTATTTGTAGATTGCCCGTAATTATTTCAGAGTATCTAAAGATTGGTAGAGGACTTAAATCCACGATTCAAAACATGGTAGTTGATAAATGTGTTGAAGAAAAAGAGCCAAGTCTGGAAGAGTCGAAAAAGTGACACGGGTCATGAAAATTGGAAAGGCTTGTGCCATCTGTGCCATGGATATGGTGCCCAGATAGTGGGTTGTGCAAACCTACACAGCTCGTGATCGAAGACTGGAGAAACTGAAGGTCCAACGGTGGGACGTGTAACTTGGCACGTTCCGCACACTCAGAGGCCGGGTTGCATGAGCTCCAAATGGCAGGTCATGAAAACTAGCATGCATCATCTGATCAATAAGAAAAAATGAGGGCTCCAGCCGATGTCCCGTATATTATTGCAAGGTTCGTGTTAGTTGGGCCATGTAATCTCGCACAGCCCGTGCCAGCGAGGCTGCAAGGGATTCTTTTGCTTTGGTCCTTTCAAGGCCCATCTATCCTACTTTATAAGAGGTCTTTAGTCTCCTAGGTTTTAAGCATTAGATAATTCTAGAGATTAGATTTTAGTTAGGGGTAGGAAGAGGAGGCCGGGGTTTTATTTTCTCTCTTCATTTATTTTCTTAGATCTATGGCATTAAATACAATTATTTCCATGGATCTAATACTTGTTGAGTAGTTTTATTTCTTGGGGTTGTACTTGTACTCATGATTTGACATTGATTTGTGAGATTCTAGATTACCCTAATTTTCTAAGTTTATGAATATTGTGCATGATTTGTGTCTAATATTCTTGTATAATTTATGCCATGATATGTTTTATGATGCACATATGAATTCATTCATTGCATAATATTGTGATAGGCTTGAATGCTAATATGAGTGTGTTACATTAGAGGTGCCATTATAGTCTCGAAAATACCGGGGAGATGTGTGCGATTAAATCTATGTTGAGAGTAACAAGGCGATTAGTTGGACTTTAATCTATCTGGCTAGTTGTGTGAGGAATTGCATGTTAGGAGCAGTAGACCATGGGTTCCTGTATAGAAATTCCTAACAAGGGAAACCCTTGCTTGCCCCAATAATTGAGTATTCATAGTTTGTAGCGACTAGGGTTGTGTTGACCTTGGAGTCATCACAAGGTACCGATTCATTTTCCTCTCTAAGCCTTGGATTGGTGTCTATAGTGGAGAGCCCGGTGATGTAATATAATTACTCCCGCATCTAATAATTGTGACCTACACAAGGCTTAAATCCTTCAAGCGAGGGACTCTTTAGCACTGAGAGTGAGATTATGGGGTGTTAGTGATATTGAAAGATCAAGGTGCACACTTAGTTATGGAGAAGGTGAGATAGTTGGATGGGAGAAGAACCATTGTGTTACATATAGTGGGAATTTCCAGCCATCTCCACACTAGGTGACATAAACATGTTGTTAGGTTTATAGAATCTAGGATCAAATCCACATATCAGTCATGTTACGCAAATAACCCCAAGATTAGTTAATTGATATCTTACTTCTCATTTCTCAGATACACGTAGTTGTTAGTTAAACAACCTCGACACATGATAGGTGTGACGGTTGATCATGGGTTGTGTTTGGTTGACTTATAGATACTAGCGTCTCTATGGATAACACCCAGACTTTCCACTAGCTAAGTCATCGTATTTAGGAGTGAGTATGAGATCAAGTTATAAATTTTATTTTTGATCACTTGAATACCGAGGGATAATGACCCCATGAGGTGCGAGTTATGGGAAGAGCAAGAAAGTTAAAAACATTGGGAATTCATTGCCGCACCTCTCAAAGTTATAATTAATAAGCCCTTTATGCTTACTAAATAAAATTAAGTAAATAGTGGCAAATCGGGGTCGTCCACGAAGAAGAGGGATTTTCTTAAGCGTTTAAACATAAAAGGTTGATATTATCCTAGAAGTAGATATATATGTATATACAAATGGGAGGGGGGACGGTTTGGTTAGTTGGTTTTCCTAAATTATGAAAATAAAAGACAAAACAGCTAGCAAAGTTAAGTAACTATGCTAATCATCAAACAAAATAAGAAAAAGAGGTTTAAAACTACAAAAGATAAAGTCTTGGGGGCAATCGACATCCACTTCCAAACCAAATGTAGATCATTAAACCATTCACTCATTCTATCACAATTGTTACCTATGGGGAATGCCAATGAAAGATCAACAGTCATTCCTTCTTAATAGTAATTTGCAAATATAAACAACGACCATTTTCAAACCTCATTGACAATCACTCTAGGCAAACAGCACCATAGAGGTATTTCATCAATGACATTATACACGAAGGACCATAGATTTGATATCAACAAGCCTTCTACCAAAGACATAGCCATTTAACCAAACATAGCATTCATTAGGCTAAACCTAAAACAAACCACATTCAAGGTTCAACCTTTCATTGCATCTATAGGATAAATATGAGAAGAATCAACATTAACATACTTATCTAGCAAGAAACACAACACATTATGCACAAGAAGTTCTAAGTTCCTGTTTCTAGATTTTCATGTAAATGAGCTAAGGAATTTGTCACTTTCCTAACACCTTAACACTTAAATCATACAAACACTTCCTATTCTCAAACAACCCATGGCATAAATGAAGTAAAACATAACATTAAGAACACATGAATGCTAAATAACAAAGGCTTCAAGAATGAGTGAAACAATCTATTCACTACTTCCACTACTTGTTGTGAAGATAAATCCTCCATCCTTCTTAGATTGTAGTTTGAAAGAGTGAATTCAACATATTTTGTCAAACCTCACCAATGACTCTCTTAGTCGAAACACGACTAAGAGTATCCCATTGGTGGCATTGAACATGAAGAATCAAGAAGCTTGGCAACACTTATAAACACTACACTGTGTCTAAGCATTTAACCAATTCATGCATTTACAAAAGATTAGACAAGAACGATTGACATTCATTGACTTCTCTCATTTGATACCTAAAACAAACATGACAATGAATTCAACATCATCACATTCATCTAGCAACTATCAACACATCAACATCATTAAGAAGCTCTAACTCATGCTTTTAGATTCCACATTAAAAGAGGGAAGAATTAGCTACTCGCCCAACACTAACAAATAATCATACAAGCAATTCATATACTCAAGATTCCAACAACATCAATGCCATTAAAAATTCACATTTAAAGCTCAATAAATGCACAATATCAAAAGCACTAAATAGATAGATATGGTTCTTACTACATAGATATGGAAGCTTCAATCCATTGCTCCAAAGATAAAACTAAGCTAGATAATTAAAAGACATGATTAAACTACAAAAACAAAGAAAAGAAAGAAAGAAAAACTAGGGTTTTGGACCCAGAAAAAATGCAGGAAGAAGAACGGTGTGAAGAGGAGAGGATAAGGTTTAGTATTTATAGTACAAAAAAGTAAGAAATTTTCTGGCCGTACGTTCATCGCGAGTCGCGACGGAGCCCAATTTCAGCATCTTGATTTCTTTATTCTTCTTTTTTTTCAAGGCCTCCTCTTCACTTCACTTATCTTCAATTCTTCAAGTCTTCAAAAGCTGAAATAGAAGTCTTCAAATCTTCGAAGATATTCTTCAAAGTTTTCAAAGTCTTCAAACAAATTGCCTTGTCCCACAAAATCCTCTAGGAAAGTAATAAAAGTGTAAAAGTAGCTTTTAACTTTCCTTAGAGAATTAGAAGGCAAAATGCCACATTTATAGCACAAAAGTGTACAAAAGTGAATCTCAAAAGTCATAATATAACCATATAAAATGGGCACATCAAATCTCCCCGCACTTAAACCTTACTCGCCCTCGAGTAAGAAAAGATTCAAGCACACAAAGGAATTCATATGTCCACATTCTAAGCTTATATTCCCCCAAACACAACCTCACAAAGACTCTCAATATCATAAATCCCAAAATCAAAGCTCAAATGAGAATTTTTCAAACACACAACCCCAATTCCTAAATCTAACCAAACCTACCACTTATCAATTCACTAACCATAAAAACGTTTCAAAGTCCGGAATTGATATTTCCAAAGTTCAATGACACAAAATGAAGTTAAAACCATAGGAAAGGTTCAAGCACATACTTCACCCCATGCCAATATATCAACCAAAACGAAGTATAAAAGAATCAAGAATTTCATAACCATACTTCGTTTTTCAACCCACTAAGTTACCCAATCCCAAGAGGTCTCAAGATGTTGAGCTACCCGATCCAGGCATATGAAAACTGCAACCTTATGACTCCAACACCAGCAAATGAGTGAAATCAAAGCATTTTCCATTTTTCTTTCATTCTCTCATTTTGCCTAAGAGCCCTTTCGGGTTCTCATCCTAGCCACACATCATGTTTCTTTGGCTCACATCTCACCTTTTTCTGCACACTTGGCCTCTCCTTTTTTCCTAGGTCGCCCTTTTGGCTTTTCGACCTATTCGGGCTCCCAATGTTGCCTAAGTTTCCCTCTCGGGCTTAGCTGGTTTTCTTTTCTTTCTTCTTTTTTTTCATTTTCTATTTTTTTTTCAAAATTTTCAATTTTTTTTCTTCCTTTTTCTCATTTTTTTCCAATCAAAAGTAGCAAAAAGCATTTCAAATCAAGCTAGCTTGCATGTGAGTCCTCTAACCCCTCCCCGCACTTAAAACATTACATTGCCTTCAATGTAAACATGTAAGGCAAGAATAATAAAACATAAGATAAGAGGTAGAGTGACACCCGTTTCTCCGTACAGTCGCTGGTGATACGGCGTAATCCCATGTATTTGTATAGAATTGATCCCAAAATTGGTTTCAGAGCCGGAAGGGGGAGCAAAAGTGTCGTAGAAAAACTCACCCCTCGTGTAAAACATTGTCTCCTTGGCACCGTTTGATCAAGACTAACACCACAGATAACAACATCAAACTCACAAGTACATAAGGATTTGTAATACTAGGTTTAGCATCAAACGTTAATAACCATAGTATTCTCAAAGAACAACCGATCCATCATGCAATCACTACTATAAGATTGTCCAATAAAAATATCCAACATATATCGACGCATATCCAAGTATCATTATATAATATAGCAATTAAAGACCCAATGATGCAGTTGGCATACTACAATCAACAAAGATACTATAAAGATGCAAGAATCTTCATATGTCAATATATGTGAGATGGTGGAGGAATGAGTGGATGTGTGGTGGTTCTTGGGAGTATTTGGTGGAGAAGAAGGGAAGGATTATGCAGTGTTTAAGCACAGTTGAAAAGTTGGCTTAGCTGGTTTTCTTTTCTTTCTTCTTTTTTTTTTCATTTTCTATTTTTTTTCCAAAATTTTCAATTTTTTTTCTTCCTTTTTCTCATTTTTTTCCAATCAAAAGTAGCAAAAAGCATTTCAAATCAAGCTAGCTTGCATGTGAGTCCTCTAACCCCTCCCCGCACTTAAAACATTACATTGCCTTCAATGTAAACATGTAAGGCAAAAATAATAAAACATAAGATAAGAGGTAGAGTGACACCCGTTTCTCCGTACAGTCGCTGGTGATACGGCGTAATCCCATGTATTTGTATAGAATTGATCCCAAAATTGGTTTCAGAGCCGGAAGGGGGAGCAAAAGTGTCGTAGAAAAACTCACCCCTCGTGTAAAACATTGTCTCCTTGGCACCGTTTGATCAAGACTAACACCACAGATAACAACATCAAACTCACAAGTACATAAGGATTTGTAATACTAGGTTTAGCATCAAACGTTAATAACTATAGTATTCTCAAAGAACAACCGATCCATCATGCAATCACTACTATAAGATTGTCCAATAAAAATATCCAACATATATCGACGCATATCCAAGTATCATTATATAATATAGCAATTAAAGACCCAATGATGCAGTTGGCATACTACAATCAACAAAGATACTATAAAGATGCAAGAATCTTCATATGTCAATATATGTGAGATGGTGGAGGAATGAGTGGATGTGTGGTGGTTCTTGGGAGTATTTGGTGGAGAAGAAGGGAAGGATTATGCAGTGTTTAAGCACAGTTGAAAAGTTGGATTTTTTTTCATCGCGACTCGCGATGGAACTGGTTGCGACTCGTGAGCAAGAAATCATGACTAGCGATATCTTTGGTCTGTGAGCTCAATTCTTTCAGATATTTTCTGATTCGATCGCGACTCACGATGGATTGTCGCGACTCGCAATGACCGTGTCGCAACTCACGAAAAGATAAAGCTGGGAGTTCATTTTTGCTCCCCTGTTCGTCGCGAGTTGTGACGCTGTTCATCGCAACTTGCGACGTATCCATCGCAACTCGCGACGTATCCATCGCAACTCGCGACAACAGGGTATCCCAACACATAGAAAGAATTTTTTGTTTCTTACCAACTTTCCACGCTTTCTTCCCTTGCTCATTGATCTCATTCCTTCATCTCCTCCAATGCAATGCACTTTACTTTGCTACAAAATCATGGAAAAATACACCGTAAAAAGAACGAGACAAAATAACAAAAACTAAACAACAAAAACCAAAATAAAGGCCAAATTTATTTACGTCATCGGCATGACAAAGCTCCGTATATTTAAGGTCATCGGCACGACCCTAATTTTATCCATATGGTGAAGGCTTGAACCCCTTCACTATGAGTATCCAAAAGTAGAGAGGTGGGGGTACAAAACTTTGAAGAGGAAAGTTTTGTTGAGGTGGAGATGGTTTAAAGGGAGTTGGGTGGTTAGGAGGCTTGGGATAGTCTTTTGGCTCCTCTCTTGTCTCCCTCAAAACTTCCAAAAATGGTGGAGTCGGTTCACTACGTGGGAGAAGGGGTGATGATGCTAATGAATGTAGCACAATCACCTCTTCCTCCATATTTTCATCCTCAACAACCAACTCCTCATCCCCTTCGAACTCAAGCTCATTTCCCAGGGTGACCTCACTCACGTAATCCTCGAGTTCGATTTGGGATGGTGTATTTTTGGAATCGCGAGCTTCCATTCAGGCCAATGCTTCTAATATACTCCTCGCATGCCCCTCAATAGCCTCAACACTAGAGGAGAGCCGAGTGTCTGGCTTCTCACTAGTAAAGTTGTTCAAGTTTGCTATTGTATTCATGACTTCCTCACGTGTCAAACTTGAACTTCCTTGTTGGTCTTGGTTTTGGGGTATTGTATAAGGTGGTTTTCTGGCTCATTCTCATACCACCAATCTGGATTACCACTCCATTCCAGATTGTAAGAATTGTGGTATGGATACCATTCTTGAGCTTCTTGCCCTTGAAAACCAACATCTCCTACCTCTTGATAGCACTCTTCATAATACCCTTGGTTTTGGAAACCAAGGGTTCTTTCCCCCTCATAGTGCTTTTCCCACAACAAATAGCAAGACTCAGTAGGGTGGTTGGAATGATACATTCTACAAAACCTTGCTTGTTGAGCCTCTCTTCTCATCATGAGTTCCCTCAAGGTGAGACGCTCCATTCTTTTTCAAAAGTCTGAAATCATATTGCAAGGATTCTCGATAAAAATTCACCAAGAACTCAAGCAATACCTACTCCGAACAAAAATAACCACCAAGGAGTGGAAAATAAAAACAACTAGCTAATATGTGACCAAATACACCTAAAAACTTAAAAATAAATGCCTCTTCCCCAGCAGCGGCGCCAAAATTTGGAAAGTCATCGCCGTACCTCTCAAAGTTATAATTTATGATCCCTTTATGATTACTAAATACAATTAAGTAGATAGTGGCAAATCGGGGTCGTCCACAAAGAAGAGTGATTTTCTTAAGAATTTAAACATAAAAGGTTGATATTATGCAAGAAGTAGATATATATATACATATAAAAGCAAGTAAATGGGGGGGGGTTGGTTGGTTGGTTTTCCTAAATTATGAAAATAAAAGACAAAAAAACTAGAAAAGTCAAGTAACTATGCTAATCATCAAACAAACTAAGAAAAGGGGGTTTAAAACTACAAAAGATAAAGCCTTTGGGGAAATCGACATCCACTTCCAAATCTAATGTAGATCATTGAACCATTCACTCATTCTATCACAATTGTTACCTATGGGGAATGACAATGAAAGATCAACATTCATTCTTTCTTAATAGTAATTTTCAAAGACAAACAACGACCATTTGCAAACCTTATTGACAATCACTCTAGGCAAACAACACCATAGAGATATTTCATCGACATTATACAGGAAGGACCATAGATTTGATAACAGCAAGCCTTCTACTAAATACATAGACATTTAACCAAACAGAGCAGTCATTAGGCTAAATGGGAGGTTGTCGCCGTACCTCTCAAAGTTAATATTTATAAGCCCTTTTATGCTTACTATTTATAACTAAGTAGATAGAGGCAAGTCGGGGTCGTCCACGAAGAAGAGGCATCTTCCTAAGCATTTAGGCACAAAAGGTTGATATTAGACTAGGAGTAGATATATATATACATACATATAAAAGCATGTAAATGGGGGGTTTGGATGGTTGGTTGTCCTAAGTTATGAAACTTAAAAGACAAGATAACTAGCAAGGTTAAGTAACTATGCTAATCATCAAACAAAACTAAGAAAAAGGGGTTTAAAACTACAAAGATAAAGCCTTGGGGGCAATTGATATCCACTTCCAAACTTAATGTAGATCATTGAACCATTCACTCATTCTATCACATTCATTACTTGACTTAACATTAACATAATTATCTAGCAAGAATCACAACACATTATGCATAAGAAGTTCTAAGTTCATGTTCATAGATTTTCATGCATAGGAGCTAAGGAATTCGTCACTTTCCTAACAACTGAACACTTCAATCATAAAAAAAACACGTCCTATTCTCAAAAAAACCATGACATAAATGAAGTGAAACATAGCATCAAGAATACATAAATTCTAAATAATAAAGGCTTCAAGAACGAGTGAAACAATCTATTCACTACTTCAACCACTTGTTGTGAAGATAAATCTTCTATCCTTCTTAGATAGTAGTTTGCAAGAGTGAATTCGACATCTCTTGTCAAACCTCACCAATGACTCCCTTATTACTAAGAGTATCTCATTGATGGCATTTAGAACGAAGAATCAACAAGCTTAGCAACACTTATAAACACTACACCGTGTCTAAGCATTTAACCAATTCATGCATTTACACAAGATTAGTCAAGAACGATCGACATTCATAGGCTTCTCTAATTTGCTACCTAAAATAAATATGACAACGAGTTCGACATCATCACATTCATCTAACAATTATCAACACACCAACATCATTTAAGAAGCTCTAACTCGTGCACTTGGATTCCACATTAAAAGAGGGGAGAATTAGCTACTTTCTCCCAACCCTAACAAGCAATCATACAAGCAGAAGGAGCTGGGCAAAAGCTGGTGAAGAGGAGAAGATAAGGGGAGTATTTATAGCACAAAAATCAAGAAGAAATTCAGACCACCCGTCCATCGCGAGCTCGCGACGGTGTCGCGACAGATGCAAATTTCAGCATTGTTTCTTCTTTATCTTTTATATCTCATATCCTTCTCTTCACTTCTCCATATCTTCAAAAAGCTCAAATCCAAGTCTTCAAATCTTCAAAGATGTTCTTCAAAGTCTTCAAAGTCTTCAAACAAATTACCTTGTCACACAAAATTCTCTAAAAGGTGGTAAAAATGTAAAAGTCGTTTTTAACCCTCCTTAGATAATTTCAAGGTAAAATTTCACATTTAGAGCACAAAAGTGTACAAAAGTTAATCCCAAGAGCCCTAATATAACCGTATAAAATGGGCACATCAAACCTCAGCGCACTTAAACCTTACTCGCCCTCGAGTAAGAAAAGATTCAAGCACACAGAGGAATTCATATGTCCATATCCTAAACTAATATTCCCCCAATCAAAGCCTCACAAAAACTCTCGATATCATGAATCCCAAAATCAAAGCTCACATGAGAATTTTTCACACACACAACCCCAATCCTAAATCTAACCAAACCTACCACTTATCAATTCACTACCCATAAAAATGTTTCAAAGTCCCGAATTGATACCCCCAAAGTCCAATGACACAAAATGAAGTTAAAACCATTTACGAGGTTTAAGCACATACTTCACTTAATGCCAATATATCAACCAAAAACAAAGTATAAAGGGGTCAAGAATTTCATAACCATACTCCGTTTCCTAACCCGCTAAGTTACCCAATCCCAAGGGTTCTCTAGATGTTGAGCTACCCAATCCACCCGTATGACAACCACAACCTTATGACTCCAACGCCGGCAAATGAGTGAAATCATAGCATTTTTCAATTTCTGTCGCTTTCTCTCATTTTGCTTTGGATCTCTTTCGATTTTTCATCCTAGCCACACATCATGTTTCTTCGGCTCACATCTCACATTTTTCTGCACATTTTAGCCTCTCATTATTTCCTAGGCTGCCCTTTTGGGTTTTCGACCTATCCGGGCCCCCAATGTTGCCTAAGTTTCCCTCTTGGGTTTTCAACTTAGCGGGTTTTCTTCTTTTTTTTTTGTTTTTTTAATGTTTTTCTAATCAAAGTAGCAAAAAGCATTCCAAATCAAGCTAACATGCATTGAGTCCTCTAACCCCTCCCCGCACTTAAAACACTACATTGCCCTCAATGTAAACATGTAAGGCAAGAACAATAAAAATTCAAGGCAACAGGTAGAGTGACACCCGTTTATCCGCGTAGTCGCCGGTGATATGGCGCAATCTCATGCACTTGTATAGACTCGGTCCCGCCATTGGTTTTGGAGCCGAAAAGGGGAGAGCAAAATGCCGTAGAAGAACTCACCCCTCGAGCAAAATATTGCCTCCTTGCCGTCGTTTGATCAAGACTACACTACAGAGAACAACATCAAACTCACAAGTACATAAGAATTCGTAATACTAGGTTTAGCATAGAGAATTAATAACCATAGTATTCTCGAAGAGCAACCAATCCACCCAGTAACCACCACTACAAGATTATCCATTGAAAATATCCAACATATATTGGCACATATACAAGCATCATTATAGGATATGCAATTACAGTCACAGTGATGTAGTCGGCATAATACAATTAACAAAGGTATTATAAGGATGCAAACATGTTCATATGTCGATATATGTAGGATGGTGGAGGAATGAGCGGAGGTGGAATGGTGAGAGGCGGCGAAATGGAGAGGATTGAAGGTTTAAGAAAATTGAGCAGCACGCCATCGCGACTTGCGACGGGTAGGGAAGGCTTGGTCGCGACTCGCGACGGTCTCATCGTGACTCGCAATGGTCCGTCGCGAGGCCGTCGTGGCTCACGGAATGTGGAGGCTGGGGGCAGATTTTTAGCACACAAGTTCTGATCTCGTCGCTACTCGCGACCTCCCTGTTGTGACTCGTGATGGGCCACCGCAACTCGCGAAATGTTGAGGCCGGGAGTAGAATTTTAGCACCAAATTTCTGATCACATCGCGACTCGCGACCTCTCCGTCGCGACTTGCGATGGGCCATCGCAATGCCATCGCGGCTCGCGGAAAGCTCGTGCTAGGAATGGATTTTGATCCCCTGTTCGTCGCGACTCGCGACAAGACCATCGCGACTCGCGACGACAGGGTTTCCCAGCACTTGGAAAAAAAATTTCTTACCAAGCTCTCTCCCTCACTAATGGATCTTATTCCTTCATATCCTCCAATGCAATACTCTACACTTTGCTACAAGATCATTGAGAAACACACAATAAAAAGAACAAGACTAAATAACAAAAACTAAAACAAAGGCCGAATTTATTTATGTCGTCGGCACGATAAAGCTCCGTATATTTAAGGTCTTCGGCACGACCCTAATGTTATCCATATGGTGAAGGCTTGAACCCCTTCACCATGAGCTTCCAAAAGTAGAGAGGTGGGGGTACAAAACTTTCAAGAGGAAATTTTTGTTGAGGTGGAGAAGGTTTGAAGGGAGTTGAGTGGTTAGGAGGCTTGGGATAATCTTTTGGCTCCTTTCTCGTCTCCCTCAAAACTTTCAAAAATGGTAGAGTTGGTTCACTAGGTGGGAGAAGGGGTGATGATGCTAATGAATGTAGCACGATCACCTCTTCCTCCATTTTTCTATCCTCAACAACCAACTCCTCATCCCCTTCGAACTCAAAATCATTTCCCATGGTGACCTCACTCACCGAATCCTTGAGTTCGATTTGGGATGGTGTATTTTTGGAATCACGAGCTTCCATTCAGGCCAACGCTTCTAATATACTCCTTACATGCCCCTCAATAGCCTCAACACTAGAGGAGAGCCGAGTGTCCTGCTCCTTACTAGTAAAGGAGTTCAAGTTTGCTATTGTATCCATGACTTCCTCACGTGTCAAACTTAAACGTCCTTGTTGAGCTTGGTTTTGGGGTATGGTATAAGGTGGTGATGGCCAACTAGTCTGCTCGTATTGTTGGTTTTCCAGCTCATTCTCATACCACCAATCCGGACTGCCACTCCATTCCGGATTGTAAGGATTGTGGTATGGGTACCATTCTTGAGCATCTTGCCCTTGGAAACCAACATCTCCTACCTCTTGGTAGCACTCCTCATAGTATCCTTGGTTTTGGAAACCAAGGGTTCTTTCTCCCTCATAGTGCTCTTCCCACAACAAATGGCAAAATTCGGTAGGATAGTCGGAATGACACATCCTACAAAACCTTGCTTGTTGGGCCTCTCTTCTCATCATGAGTTCCCTCAAGGTGAGATGCTCCATTTAATTTTTTTTTTCAAAATTCCAAAATCATATTGCAAGTGTTCTCGATAAAAACTCACCAAGAACTCAAGCAATACCTACTCCGAACAAAAACAACCACCAAGGAGTGGAAAATAAAAAATAGCTAATGTGCAACCAAATACACCTAAACACTTAAAAATAAAATCCTCTTCCCCGGCAGCGGTGCCAAAATTTGGGAGGTCATCGACATACCTCTCAAAGTTAATATTTATAAGCCCTTTAATGCTTACTATCTATAACTAAGTAGATAGCGGCAAGTCGAGGTCGTCCACGAAGAAGAGGGATCTTCCTAAGCATTTAGCCACAAAAGGTTGATATTAGGCTAGGAGTAGATATATATACATACATATAAAAGCATGTAAATGGTGGGTTTGGATGGTTGGTTGTCCTAAGTTATGAAAGTTAAAAGACAAGATAACTAGCAAGGTTAAATAACTATGCTAACCATCAAACAAAACTAAGAAAAAGGGGTTTAAAACTACAAAGATAAAGCCTTGGGGGCAATTGATATCCACTTTCAAACCTAATGTAGATCATTGAACCATTCACTCCTTCTATCACATTCATTACCTGACTTAACATTAACATACTTATCTAGCAAGAATCACAACACATTATGCATAAGAAGTTCTAAGTTCATGTTCATAGATTTTCATGCAGAGGAGCTAAGGAATTCGTCACTTTCCTAACACCTGAACACTTCAATCATAAAAAAAAACACTTCCTATTCTCAAACAAACCATGACATAAATGAAGTGAAACATAACATCAAGAATACATAAATTCTAAATAATAAAGACTTCAAGAACGATTGAAACAATCTATTCACTACTTCAACCACTTGTTGTGAAGATAAATCTTCTATCCTTCTTAGATAGTAGTTTGCAAGAGTGAATTCGACATCTCTTGTCAAACCTCACTAATGACTCCCTTATTACTAAGAGTATCCCATTGATGGCATTTAGCACGAAGAATCAACAAGCTTAGCAACACTTATAAAGACTACACTGTGTCTAAGCATTTAACCAATTCATGAATTTACACAAGATTAGTCAAGAACGATCGATATTCATAGACTTCTCTCATTTGCTACCTAAAACAAACATTACAACGAGTTCGACATCATCACATTCATCTAGCAATTATCAACACACCAACATCATTTAAGAAGCTCTAACTTATGCTCTTGGATTCCACATTAAAAGAGGGGAGAATTAGCTACTTTCTCCCAACCCTGACAAGCAATCATACAAGCAATTCACATACTCAAGCTCCCAACAACATCAATGAAATTAACAATTCACATTCAAAGCTCAATAAAGGTACAATAGCAAAAGCACCAAATAGATAGATATAATGGTTCTTACTACATAGAAATGGAAGCTTCAATCCTTTGCTCCCAAGATAAAACTAAGCTAGAGAACTAAAAGACATAATTAAACTACAAAAACTAAGAAAAGAAAGAGGAGAAAACCTAGGGTTTCTAAGCCCAAAAATGCAGAAGAAGGAGCTGGGCAAAAGCTGGTGAAGAGGAGAAGATAAGGGGAGTATTTATAGCACAAAAATCAAGAAGAAATTCAGACCACCCGTCCATCGCGAGCTCGCGACGGTGTCGCGACAGATGCAAATTTCAGCATTGTTTCTTCTTTATCTTTTATATCTCATATCCTTCTCTTCACTTCTCCATATCTTCAAAAAGCTCAAATCCAAGTCTTCAAATCTTCAAAGATGTTCTTCAAAGTCTTCAAAGTCTTCAAACAAATTACCTTGTCACACAAAATTCTCTAAAAGGTGGTAAAAATGTAAAAGTCGTTTTTAACCCTCCTTAGATAATTTCAAGGTAAAATTTCACATTTAGAGCACAAAAGTGTACAAAAGTTAATCCCAAGAGCCCTAATATAACCGTATAAAATGGGCACATCAAACCTCAGCGCACTTAAACCTTACTCGCCCTCGAGTAAGAAAAGATTCAAGCACACAGAGGAATTCATATGTCCATATCCTAAACTAATATTCCCCCAATCAAAGCCTCACAAAAACTCTCGATATCATGAATTCCAAAATCAAAGCTCACATGAGAATTTTTCACACACACAACCCCAATCCTAAATCTAACCAAACCTACCACTTATCAATTCACTACCCATAAAAATGTTTCAAAGTCCCGAATTGATATCCCCAAAGTCCAATGACACAAAATGAAGTTAAAACCATTTACGAGGTTTAAGCACATACTTCACTTAATGCCAATATATCAACCAAAAACGAAGAATAAAGGGGTCAAGAATTTCATAACCATACTCCGTTTCCTAACCCGCTAAGTTACCCAATCCCAAGAGGTCTCTAGATGTTGAGCTACCCGATCCACCCGTATGACAACCGCAACCTTATGACTCCAATGCCGATAAATGAATGAAATCATAGCATTTTTCAATTTCTCTCGCTTTCTCTCATTTTGCCTAGGAGCTCTTTCGAGTTTTCATCCTACCCACACATCATGTTTCTTTGGCTCACATCTCACCTTTTTTCGCACATTTTAGCCTCTCATTTTTTCCTAGGCTGCCCTTTCAGGTTTTTGACCTATCCGGGGCCCCAATGTTGCCTAAGTTTCCCTCTTGGGTTTTCAACTTAGCGGTTTTTCTTCTTTTTCTTTGTTTTTTTAATGTTTTTCTAATCAAAGTGGAAAAAACCATTCCAAATTAAGCTAACATTCATTGAGTCCTCTAACCCTTCCCCGCACTTAACACATTACATTGCCCTCAATGTAAACATGTAAGGCAAGAACAATAAAAATTCAAGGCAAGAGGTAGAGTGACACCCGTTTATCCGCGTAGTCACCGGTGATATAGCGTAATCTCATGCACTTGTATAGACTCGATCCCGCCATTGGTTTCAAAGCCGAAAAGGGGAGAACAAAATGCCGTAGAAGAACTCACCCCTTGAGAAAAATATTGCCTCCTTGGCGTCGTTTGATCAAGACTACACCACAGATAACAACATCAAACTCACAAGTACATAAGAATTTGTAATACTAGGTTTAGCATAGAGAATTAATAACCATAGTATTCTTTAAGAACAACCAATCCACCCTGCAACCACCACTACAAGATTTTCCATTGAAAATATCCAATATATATTGGCACATATACAAGCATCATTATAAGTTATGCAATTACAGTCACAATGATGTAGTCGGCATACTACAATTAACAAAGGTATTATAAGGATGCAAGAATGTTCATATGTCGATATATGTAGGATGGTGGAAGAATGAGCGGAGGTTGAATGGTGAGAGGTGGTGAAATGGAGAAGATTGAAGGTTTAAGAAAATTGAGCAGCACGCTATCGTATCTCGCGATGGATCCATCGCGACTCGCGGTGGGTAGGGAAGGCTTGGTCACGAATTGCGACGGTCTCATCGCGACTTGCGGTGGTCCGTCACGAGGCCATCGCGGCTCGCGGAATGTGGAGGCTGGGAGCAGATTTTTAGCACACAAGCTCTGATCTCGTCGCGACTCGCGATGGGCCATCGCGAGGCCGTCGCGACTTGCAAAATGTTGAGGCCGGGAGTAGAATTTTAGCACAAAATTTCTGATCACGTCGTGACTCGCGACCTCTCTGTCACAACTCGCGATGGGCCATCGCGACTCGCCATCTGCACCATTGCACATACTTTAACCAATGCAATTGACATAGTTTTTTTAGTTACTTTTGATTTGTGGATTGCTAGTATTAGTTAAGTTTACGTGACAAGGGGTTTAGACGTCCATGTTTGGTTTTCTTGTCCAAATCCTATGTTTTGTAGACTTAATTAGTGCTAATGGACATCTTGTATCCACCACGGGCTCCTTGATCTTTCTTGTGATCATCTTTCGTAGGTCGCTCGTGGGTACTTGGGAGGACGTCTCTGTACCTCTCAAAATTAATATTTATAAGCCCTTTTATGCTTACTATCTACAACTAGGTAGATAGCGGAAAGTCGGGGTCGTCCACGGAGAAGGGGACAAATACACAAGAATATATGTAATATTTTGGAAGTCGGGGTCAAATACACAAGAATATATGTAATATTTTGGAATCACAATTAGTTTGAAACAAATTTCAAGTTCATTAGGGTTTTCCCATAGTTAAATATCCCATATGCTATATCTAATGAACACAAATGTGCCTAACTAGTTTAGTTATCATTAACAGGTTCGAAAGGCTAACTTTCAAATCCCATAGCTAAACTACCTTAAGCACAACAAAAATTGCATATAAATACCAACTATGTTCAACAAGCCAATATGCCCAATCCATAGGACAAGCCACACCCAATTCCAACAATCACAATTTAAGCAACTCACATATCAACATAAGCACAATATAAGCACACCATCATACCATAGTTAAAATTTCTTATCAAAATAAGCAATTCAACATAATAAATTCAAATCAATCATGCACTAATATCGTCCAGTCAAAACCTAAATCACTTTAAACCCCTAAGCACGATATCCACAAAATTCCAACAATTCAAATCCAGAAAACATCATACATCATCCACAATTTTACACAATATCCAAAAAACTTAACTACAAAAAATAACTACACTTAGAAGTGAAGAAATGTACCACTTAGATATGTAGGAAGGTGATGGAGCAAGCCCACAAATGAATTTAGCCTAATTGCTTGACATGCAAAAAATCCTAAAACCTAGGGTTTTTGGATTTATCCCAAATTGAATGGATAAATGGGTGGAATACATAAATGATGGATGAGTGGTAGAAATGGAGAAGAATTCTAATGGATTAGTAGTGGTTTGGTGGCTGGAGAGGTGGAGAGTTATAGAGAAATGGTAGGAAGGTCGGGGGAAATGAGCGGGTGAGGAGGAGATAAAATAGTAGGGGTTATGTTCTACCCGTTTTAAAAAGGGCATGGAACGCTCGTCGCGAGTAGCAATAGAGTGGTGGCGTTTAAAGTTCTTCCTGATTTGGTGGCGTTTCGTGAACAAAGCATCGCGGCTCATGATGGTTCATTATGGTCCACGATAGAACCATCGCAAGTAGCGACATATTGATCCCGAGAGCTCACATTTTGTGAGAAATCCCTGATCTCGTCACAAGTCACGATGTAACTGTCACGACTCGCGATGACCACACATGCCTAATACTTAGAATTTATTTTCAATTTTACCAAATGTCCGAGCTTTTCCTCCTTTATCCATGCCTTCTTTCATTGACCAATCTAGCTCCTTGCACCTCAATATGTTACAAAATCATAGAGAAACACACCGTGAAAAGAACAAAGAAAATTAAGGAAATTAACAACACAAAATCAAAATTAAACAACATCAATGGAAAGTCACAAATGTTGATTCAGATGATCAAAACAAAGTTTATTTAATGTCGTCGGCATGACTTACTCCCCCTCCTTGGAGCTTACTCACAAACCGGATCAAGAAGATCAACATTCTCTCCCTTCTTTGGCACAAAACTCCTGTGGTAAGGTTTCAAATATTGTCCATTGACCTTGAAAGCATTGGACTTAGCTCAATCTAGGATTTCCACCACACCATGTGGCAATGCATTCACCGCCTGAAAAGGACCAATCCCCTGATACCTTAACTTACCGGGAAATAGGCGAATGCGGGATTGAAATAGGAGGACCTTTTGACCCACGTAAAATTCCTACCTAATGATCATCTTGTTGTGCCACACCTTTGTCTTCTCCTTATAGATTTAAGCATTCTCATAGGACTCTCTTTCGATCTCACCTCTTGCAATTGTAGCTTCCTATGCAAACTGACCTCATCTATATCAAGGTTGAATTCTTTGACTGCCCAATAAGCCTTGTGTTAAATTTCCACTGGTAAGTGACATGACTTACCAAACACTAACCGGTATGGTGACATACCGATCGGTGTCTTGTAAGCCATCCTATATGCCCACAAGGCATCATTCGACCGATAAATCCAATCCTTTCAGTTAGGGTTAACCATTTTCTCAAGAACGGACTTGATTTCCCTATTTGAAACTTTGGCTTGGCCATTGGTCTGAGGGATATAGGCAGTGGATGTCTTGTGAGTGACGTCTTATTTCTTCAAAAGTGTCTCTATGGTATGCAAAAGTGGGTGCCACGGTCACTAATCAAAGCTTGGGAAACCCCAAACCTAGAGAAGATGTTATCTTTCAGGAATTCTAGAACCACTTTAGAAACGCCAATCCTAGTGGGTTTTTCTTCAACCCACTGTGACACATAATCAACGGAAAGAATAATATATGTAAAGCCACATAATTAGGGAAAGGTCCTATAAAGTCAATACCCCAAACATCAAAGATTTCATAATATAGATGCCTTTTTGGGGCATCTCATTTCTAGACGAGATATTTCCTACTCTCTAACACTTGTCACAAGCCTTACAAAATATGTATGCATTCTTATTCAAAGAAAGCCAATAAAAATCACTTTCTAAGACTTTTCAAGTGGTCCTTTTAGCTCTAAAATGACCCCTGCATTCATAAGAATGACAAAAAGTAAGAATTGAATGCACTTCATTATCGGGGATGCATCTCCTAACAACTAAATCTACACAATGTTTCCAAAAAAAGGTTTCATACCACACATAATATTTTGCATTACTCTTTATATTATCTTTCCGAGCCTTAGAAAATAAGGAGGAAATATACCGGGGACAAGAAAGTTCACAATGTTGGCATACCACGGTTAGAGGTCCCTGATTACGAACAGTTGTTCATCGGGAAACTCCTCCCGTAGTTGCTCCTTCATTGATGAATTTACCTCACTATCTTTGCATGGAGGCAACATTTTTAAATTACCGGCCACAAGATTCTTCGTGCCTTTCTTGTGTCGCACCTCCAACTCAAATTCGCTCAAAAAAAAGATCCACCTAATCAATCTTGGCTTGGCCTCTTTCTTCGTCATCAAGTGACGAAGTGCTGCTTAGTCAATGTACACAATAACTTTTGTATCAAACAAGTATGATAAAAACAAATTTCAAAGAAAATACCACTGCTAGCAATTCCTTTTTGTGGTGGAGTATTTTCTTTGAGCCTCATTGAGAGACATGGATGCATATTAGATTATGTGAGGTGCTCTCTCTACTATTTGATCAAGCACCACTCCAATGGCATAATCACTAGCATCGTACATGATCTCAAAAGGCAAAGACTAATCTGGGGGTTGTATGATAGGGGCTGAGAATAAACTTTCCTTCATTGTATCCTTTACAACCCTCATCCATCGCAAATTCCACCTCATTTTCATAACTAGCATAAAGGAATCATGTATATGCTTGTCTTTTCAACCCCAATACCTTTAGAGGAGAAAACATAACCTAAGAAAATGCCTTGCTCTACCATAAAATGATACTTCTTAGAATTTAACACAAGATTAGTATCAATGCAACGTTTAATAATTTGTGCTATATTTGCTAAGCAGTTGTCCAAAGAATTACCATGAATGGTGAAATCATCCATGAATACCTCAACAAAGTTTTCAAAAAATTCTGAGAAAATGCTTACCATACACCTTTGGAAAGTAGCGGGGGCGTTACATAGCCCAAAAGGCTTACATCGGTAAGCAAACGTACCAAAGGGGCACGTGGAGGCTGTCTTTTCTTGCTCTACTGGTGCAATGGCCACTTAAAAGTATCCCAAGTAACCATCCAAAAAGAACTAGAATGGGGGATTTGCTAGCCTCTTGAGCATTTGATCAATGAATGGCAATGGGGAGTGATCTTTTCGGGTCTTCACATTTAGCCTCTGGTAGCCAATGCAAACATGCCACCTATTTTGGACTCGGGTGGGTACCATTTCACATTTCTCATTCTTGACTACCATCACCCCACTCTTCTTGGGTACCACTTGAGTTGGACTCACCCACATACTATCCGAGATTGGATAGATCATACCCACTTGGAGCAACTTGGGGATTTCTACCTTTACCACCTCCATCATGGGTGGGTTCAATCGATGTTGGGGTTGTCGCACGAGTCTAACATCTTCCTCCAAAAATATTTGATGCATGCAACTTGATTGACTTATTCCTTTGATATCGGCAGTAGTCCATCCAATTGCTTCCTTATTCTCCTGTAACGCCACTATTAACTTTTCCTCTTGCTCTTGGGTGAGCTTTCTTGAAATGATAACCGGAAGCGTCTCCTCTTTCCCAAGAAATGCGTACTTGAGGTCACTCGGCAAAGGTTTAAGCTCTATCACCGGAGCTTTCACAAGTGATGGAAGGAATTCCAGTTCTTCGGGCTCCTCTAAAACTAGAGGGGGGGCTTGGTACCACTTCTTCAAGAATGCTAAACTCCTCAATGCTTTCCTTCAAGTTAGTACTTATTGATTATTCAAAACATGCATATTCAAATCATTTTCCAAAGAAACTAACAAGGAATCATCACCATTTAATTCAAAAAAAATATTGCACAAAATCATCGACAATATCAATAGCATGGAAAGAATATTATTCAAGAGGATACTTCATAGAATCATTTATGTTGAACTCTACTTCAATCCCATCGAAATTCCATGGTGAGGGTACCATTATGCACATCAATGATGGTCCTTGATGTTTTCAAAAATGGTGTCCCCAACAAGATCAGGGCGGCATGTTTATCATGCTTCATGTCAAGGACATAAAAATATAAGGGAAAGATTAAGGAATCCACCCTAACCAACACATCCTCAACAATACTCTTAGGGTATGCACTAGAAAGATCGGCTAGTTAGATCACCACCCATTTTTGTGCAAAGTACCAAGATTGAGGCTTTCATACAAATAGTAAGGAATCACATTTATTTATGCACCTAGGTCAAGCATTGCTTTTTCAAAAAATGTGTATTCCCTATCATGCAAGGGATTGTGAACATGTCGGGATCGCTACATTTAAGGGGTAACTCCCTTTGGCACAAAGCGGAGACATGTTCATTTTTCCCATTTTAAAGCTTATTCTTTGCTCTTTGTTTCCTATTTACATCACATAATTCCTTTAAATTTTTAGCATAGCTAGGAATTGGTTTAATAGCATTCAAGAGAGGAATATTTACCTCACATCTACAAAAGACTTCGTAGATGTCCTTGTTGGAATCCTTTCTCCGTTTCTCCTTCAAAGCTTCCAGGAGCGGTGGTTCTGGCACTTATGGAGGAATTTCCATCCCTTTTCCTTCTTGTGAGGAGGGGATGAAGGTTTGGGAATGGAGGTTGATTTCTCAACGATTATCTCCTCTTCCTTCTCCTTCTCCTTCCCCTTCCTTGCTTGCTCCTTGGCCAATTTCCCGACCTCTTCTTCTATATCTTTCTCAAACACTTCAATCATTCTAGGTTCACCTTCAACAACTTTATCACCCAGGGGAGAGCTAACCTCTTTACCACCTCTCAAAGTGATAGCACTGGCATTTTGGCGGGGATTCAACTCCGGTTGGGAAGGGAGTTTACCCTTTTCCTGCACCTCCATTCGATTCACAACTTTTGATATTTGGCTCACTTGAGTTTCCAAGTTTTTTATGCTCGCCTTGGCTTCATCTTGGAATTTTTCTCCCTTTTCCGCACACATACTTAACCTATGAATGGCTTGCATCACCTCATCTTTTGTTAAAGCCGAGCTCTCCCCTTGGTCTCGGGGCTTGGCTTGAAGACATTGGTATTGTTGTTGAGGGGGACAATATTGTTGTTGAGGAGGGAAATACGGTTGAGTGTTTTGGTCTCCTTGAGGGTTTCCATACCAGAGATTTGGGTTATCACGATTACCCAAATTTTAAGGTCAGTTTTGGTAGCATTTATTCCTTTGATAGCCTTGATAACCTTGATAGCTTTGGTTGCCTTGATAGCCTTGCCAAACTTCATACCCCATGGCACTCACCTCATCGAAATAATCATCTTGAAAACTAGGGCAAGCAACTGTAGGATGCGCCGATGAACAAAAGAGCAAGGATCCTCTTGGCCTCCGGTCTTCAAGTCTCGATGTAATTTCCTTGTCACACAAAATCCCCTTAGAAAAGGTAGAAGAGCGTAAATTTTCTCTTTCCTCTCCTAAGAGAATCTAAAGGTAAAACCCAAACTCTTGGTAACAAAAGAGCACAAAAATGATCCCAAAAATTCCCAAAATAAAATGGACACATCACATAGAATACCAAAAAATATTATTTTAACTCTCTATCATGCAAAACACCTATAATCCTAATTATCCACCGGAAAAAGCATAGAAAAAGATGTGCTAAAGGCTCTAAGAAAATATGCATTCCCACCTTATCAGGGCCCAGGGTAAGACATGGTTTTTATGTTAGGATATTTGCAATACTAGTAATTGTGGTTATTTAATGTTGTATTGAATTTTTGTTTTTTTTTCAATTGTGAAGTTATATTGAGTGTCTGCAGACAAACAAGTAGATGCATTTAGCAGTCGACCCGGGGATGATAGTGGTGATCTAAAGTTGGCTGCATCTTGTGTATACCAATGTTTTGGTTGATGATGATAAGGTGGGTGTTGGCCCAGCCAGACGTAAGACTAGTGGGTTTGAGAATCATAGTGCCAGAGCCTCGGAGATAACAAAATTGGAGGCTCTTATCACTATGGTGGCGAAGGATGTTACACCTGTGGGCATTATAATGTTATCTCAAGAGCTCGTGATTGATTTTCACAAGTTTGCTAGCATGGATGTTGTTGGTTAAGGAGGTATTGATTCTTTCTTCAAATTTAAGATGTGTCAGTTGTTGGTTGTGCTAAAAGAGAATGTATTTATATAGGTGTGTTGTGTTAGGATATCCACAACACAACACGCTGTCGATTGTAAGATAAGGTCAGTGATTCTACATATAGGTTGAAGCTGCTGAAATGGAATTGGAAAAGGGGATGAGGATTTGTGAAGAGGTTGACATGGAATTGGAAAAAAGGAGATCTCTCTTTGTAAGAAGAAAGACTATGCAAATAACTACTCCACAATGAAGTTAAGAGGCTGAAAGAGGATGGTCTTGGTCATCCAAGTTATCCTCGCGCGTTGGTTAATAAGTTAGTTAAGACTTAGGGATTCCAAGATTTTTTCGGTTATATATTCATGACCAGAAATATAGTTTGGATATCTTAGGTTAGGGGGGGGGGGGGTAAATGTGTTCTAGTGGAGGTGTTGGAAAACGCAAAATGTGGGGTGTATGAAGGTTTGGTGATGAGATGTGATTTTGATGTTTTCTTAGCACAATTAACACCCACTTTACCTTGTTTTGTTGTGTGGTTATTTTCCCTAATTTTCCAATTTTGTAAGCATTTAGTGTCTAACGTGTTTACCTTTATGGTTTCGTTGATTTCTACTTAGTATGTGAGCTTATTTGGAGACCATTATAGATAAGTCCATTTGTAGGGATTGTAAAATATTGAAGAAGGTCATTTGCAAGAATGATATAAGAAGGATGGCCACTTACAAAGTAGGAGAAGATAAAGTGAAGAAGGAAAGCAAAGTGGCGTGTGAAGATTTGGTCTGAGTTTTTAAGTGGAGCCATTGAAATAATTTAAGACTAATTAGTGTCCGTATATTGCATAATTGGATTTGTCTTTGTGGATACTCTAAAATTGACTACAAGAACTCAGAAAATGAATTAGTGGTTCACATGTAGCGATGAAAACAAGTTGAGACTGAAGTCTGAAGAAAATGGTCTATGGAAATACGCACGATCCATTTCTCGGGAGCAAAGAACTGTGTGGTTCCATCTCCTCTAAGCGGCACAAAATGCATAGATTTACTTGGACTATGCCATATAGCCATACGGTTCAATGGCACGGATTGTGCCCGGTGGCACCGACCGTGCCCTTAAGTAATGAAACGCAAAGTTCAATAACCTTTTTACTTTTTTTTATGAAATAGCGTATATTAATATCAAACCCAATAGATCATCTCCATTTTTTACCATCACTGTAAGCCCACTTACAAAACCCATTTCAGCCCAAATCAAATACAACAACTAAATTTTTTCTAGTCCTCATCAGTACTGCTTCATCAAAGAAAAGGCAATCCCAGGATGCTCACATCAATACTGCATCACAGACCTCTCCATCTCCTTCAATATGGTCTTCCAGTTCTTTCTATTCCTCCATTCGCACTCCATGGCTGTCTGAGCTGCTATAGTACCAGCCTTTAACTATAGTTGAGAAAACAATCCTCCTATTTCTCTCAAGCCAAACATTTTACAGAGTTGTTTTTGATAGACAGCACAATCATAGGCCAGGCTTAGTTGTGTACAGATGTCTTAGGATTATGGTAACTACAGTTGTGTACAATTATCATGTAGCTGTATTGTCATATATAGCTCTGTAATATATCAGTATATAATGCCATCAATACAATGCAAGCCCATCATGGGTTTTCCTCATAATCCATTCTCTTACATGGTATCAGACCTTCAATTCTGATCCTGGCCAACCCCTTCTTTTTTTTTTAAAGTCTGCATCCCCCCTTTCGTTTCTTCCCGACAAACTCCCCTCCCAAACCCTTTTTTTTTCTACGATCTGCTACTACACCTTCTCCAACAATGTCTTCCTCGTCCACCGACACCGATGATAATACATCTACTCCACCAAAAACTCCCTCTCAAATAGCTATGGCCCAGGCTCTCCATGTTGCCTCAATCAAAACTCATGTCCCTGTCATTCTCGATCTCAAAGAATCCAACTACAACACATGGCGTACTCTCTTCCTTGTTACGGTAGGAAAATTTGCTCTCCTCTCTCATATTGATAATTCAGCCCCTCCAAAACCTACAGATCCGGAATGGCAGATTCTTGACTTCACGATTCTCTCATGGATTTTTGGATCCATTAATCCCAGTATTTTTGAAATTGTCATGCAAAAAGATGCAACGGCTCAAGAGGTGTGGAATCGTATTGAAAACCTCTTCCGCGACAACAAGAAAAGTAGAGCTATTCAATTGGAAACTGAATTCAGGGGACTTGTTCAAGGCTCTCAAACGATATCGGATTATTGTCAGAAACTAAAGACTTTGGCTAACAACTGATGGATGTCGACAGCCCAGTTTCTGATGAAACTCTCGTTTTGCAAACCATCCGGGTTCTCAACAACGACTTCCAAACCATGGCTGCCATCATACCAATGCAGCGACCGTTTCCAACCTTCCAAGAATGTCGAAGCATTCTTCTCCTAGAAGAATCACGCAAAGCAAACATCTCAGCTACGGAGACCGCTCTCCATGTCAATACCACACCACAACCAGATCCGCAACCTCCAACTCCGGCACCACAACAGGCTTCACAACCCAACATTTCACATAATTATCGTGCTCGGGGACGCGGTCGTGGCCGTGGTAGGGGTCGTGGTGGTGGTCGCAGCTGGTCTTCTTGGAACCAGCCATGGCAACAGTGGCAGCAACAATCACCATCTTGGAATCCTCCAACACAAAATTGGTCCCCCGGCTTCCTTGGTTCTGGCCCTCGCCCACAGCAGCAACACTTTCCTACTCCTCCGCAGGCCATAGTATCTCATCAATGGGATCAACAAGCTCTTGTCAATACCCTCAACAGTATGTCGCTGCAACAACCAAATGACGGATGGTATATGGACTCTGGGGCGTCCTCACACATGACCTATAATACAGGTAGTCTCTCGTCTGTTCATAATCCTGGTATTTACTCATCTTCAAATATAATTGTAGGAAATGGAAATCACCTCCCAATCACCAACACTGGCCACACCACTTTATCCAAAATTCCTCTCCTAAATTTGAAACATGTCCTTGTAACCCCGGGTCTCATCAAAAATTTAATCTCTGTTCGAAAGTTTACTAGAGATAATAATTGCTCTGTTGAATTTGACCCTTATGGTTTCTCTGTGAAGGACCTTCCCACCGGGACCGAGATAACCAGATGCAATAGCCAAGGTGACCTCTACCCATTTCTTCCATCATCTACAAAAAGGGGTCAGTTTGCTTTCACGTCATCTCCTCAGTCTCCAACACTATGGCATCAACGCCTCGGCCACCCTGGTGCCCAGGTTCTTCAGCAACTTCGTTCGAGTCAGTCTATCTCTAGTTCAGCCTTTCGGTCATCCCCTTTATGTCATGCCTGTCAGCTTGGAAAACATCAGAAATTACCATTCTCACCGTCTACTTCAATCACCCATGCGCCTTTTGATGTTATTCATAGCGACCTATGGACCTCCCCTCTTCTTAGTAATTCTGGTTTTAAGTATTATCTTGTTATTCTAGATGATTTCTTTCATTATGTATGGACATTTCCCTTGCGAAATAAATCTGATGTTTTTCCCACATTTTGAAACTTCATATCCTTTGTGAACACCCAATTTCAGGCTCAAATAAAACACTTCCAATGTGACCATGGTGGTGAATTCGATAACCAGAAATTTTGCAATCTTTTTAACCAAACTGGCACTCAATTTCGCTTCTCGTGTCCCCATACCTCTCAACAAAATGGTAAAGTTGAGCGTATGCTACGTACCATAAATAACATTTTACGTACTCTTCTTTTCCAAGCTAATCTACCTCCAAATATGTGGGCTGAAGCCCTTGCTGCTGCCACCCACATTCTCAACCTCATTCCTACAAAATCCATTGCTAATTCAACCCCTCATGAAAAACTTTACAAAACAGCCCCATCCTATAATCATCTGCGAGTTTTTGGGTGTCTTTGTTATCCAAACTTATCCTCTACTATGACTCACAAGTTATCACCTCGATCTACCCCGTGTCTTTTTCTTGGCTATGCTCAAAATCACCATGGTTATCGATGTCTTAATCTTGCCAACGGAAAAATTATTATCTCTCGACATGTTGTTTTTTATGAGACACAATTCCCTTACCAACAAGAAACCTTACCCAAAGATACCTATGATTTTCTCCAATTCACAATGGAAAATCCCGCATATCCTTCTGTACCCTTACTCCACCGTTCCAAACCAATCACTCCCGTACTATCTTCTCCAATCATACCTCCCCTTAGTCAATCTCCAGCAAGCTCAGCTGAACCTAATTCTCCCAATACTGTTTCGCCTAGTGCATCACCTGAACCTATTCCAACCACCTCCTTTCTTCGTGAACACGCTCCGCTTATTCCCGCAAACCACCATCATATGCATACACGTGCTAAAAGTGGCATATCTAAACCCAAACAAATTCTTAACCTCCACACTACCATCTCACCCACCCCCACAAGCCACAAAACAGCTTTACAGGACCCTAAATGTCGTCAAGCCATGCATGATGAGTTTAATGCCTTGATTAAGAATAAGACTTGGGATCTTGTGCCCAGGCCTATGTATGCTAATATTATTTCAGGAATGTGGCTTTTCAAACATAAGTATGGCGCAGATGGAACATTAGCTCGTTATAAAGCTCGGTGGGTTGCTCGAGGTTACTCGCAACAACAAGGTATTGATTTTGATGAAACTTTTTCCCCAGTTGTCAAACCAGCTACTATTCGTACAGTTCTTTCTCTCGCTCTTGCTCGTGATTGGCCCATACACCAGCTCGATGTGAAAAATGCTTTTCTCCATGGCACCCTTAAAGAAACTGTGTACTGCCAACAACCGCCTGGTTTTGAAGATCTTGCTCACCCGAACCATGTATGTCGGTTAAAGAAAGCTTTATATGGTCTCAAACAAGCACCCCGTGCATGGTTTCAACGGTTTGCTCAGTTCTTTTTGCGGATTGGCTTCAAGAATAGCAAGTCTGATCCCTCTCTTTTCATCTACAAGCAATTTCATCGAGAGGCTCACCTTCTTGTCTACGTGGATGATATCGTCCTTACTGCCTCAAGTGATGCCTTCTTAACTCAACTTATTTCTTCTCTTAGTTCTGAGTTTGCTATGACTGATATGGGGAGTCTGCACTACTTCCTTGGAATCTCGATTGCACGGAATAATTCTGGTATGTTTTTGAGTCAAGAAACATATGCTCGTGAAATCTTGCACAAGGATGGTATGTCTGGTTGTAATCCCAGCCGCACACCGGTTGACACATCACCTAAACTTAGTCAGAATGATGGTGCTAAGGTGGTTGATCCAACCCTCTATCGATCTCTTGCGGGTGCACTTCAGTATTTAACCTTTACTAGACCAGACATCTCATACGCAGTGCAACAATGTTGCTTGTTCATGCATGATCCCCGAGAGCCACATTTTCTTGCCTTGAAGCGCATTCTACGATACATTAAAGGGACCCTCTCTCATGGACTTCAACTTACCCGGAGCTCCATTAGCAATTTATGTGCTTACTCCGATGCTGATTGGGCCGGATGTCCTGACTCCAGAAAGTCTACCTCTGGCTACTGTGTATTCTTGGGGCATAATCTTATCAGCTGGTCTTCCAAGCGTCAACAAACTGTCGCCAGATCCAGTGCGGAGGCTGAGTACCGGGCAGTAGCTAATGCCGTTGCTGATACATGTTGGCTGCGTAGTCTTTTGTTCGAGCTTCACTCTCCTATTCGTACTGCCACTATGGTGTTTTGTGACAATGTTAGTGCAGTTTACATGTCTTCGAATCCGGTTCAGCATCAACGTACGAAACATGTGGAGATCGACCTCCATTTTGTCCATGATAAGGTTTCTCTCGGTCAGGTACGTGTCCTGCATGTCCCTTCAACACACCAGTTTGCTGATCTGCTCACCAAAGGATTGTCTTACCCGCTATTTCGGGATTTTCGGTCCAGTTTATGCGTCCGTCAAGCTGCCCATACAACTGAGGGGGGATGATAGACAGCACAATCATAGGCCAGGCTTAGTTGTGTACAGATGTCTTAGGATTATGGTAACTACAGTTGTGTACAATTATCATGTAGCTATATTGTCATATATAGCTCTGTAATATATCAGTATATAATGCCATCAATACAATGCAAGCCCATCATAGGTTTTCCTCATAATCCATTCTCTTACAGTTTTCAAACATCCCATCTTTCCTCCATTCTTCGTTTTTGCTAACTAAAGACACAACTTCTTCAGCTCCCTGAGAGAACAAAAAATCCTCAAACTCATAGCCTGTAACACTTCCAGCACACAATCACATTCTACAAAGAGATGGAAAGAAGATTCCATTTTTCAGTCAACAAAAGAAACAATTCTTCTGAATATTGTAGTATTCCAAAACTCAACAACCTATAACAAGTTGCTAGTTTTCTATGCACCAACATCCACAAGAAGAATTTTTGTTTTTAATGTACATGTTCATGCCAAACAATTGAAGCATTTGCAACAGCCAAACCACCACCTTTCATCTTATTGTAAACTTCCCTTATCATCAGTTTCCCTTTTCTATCCACACACTAAATCAGATAATTTTCAATCTTGTTTCTCAAATTCAGCAGCATTATCCAAGGCAAATTTTGAGACTCATTCTGCTTATATTTCCCAATACTCTTCCCTTTCATATAGTAGGCATTAATCCACTTAACCCAAAGCACAAATTTATTCTTCTCAATATCCCATAGATGTTGACAAAGAGTAGCCAAATTCCAAACTCCAGGATCTCTGATACTCATGCCTCCTTGTTTTTTACCCCTGCAAATTGCTCCCTAAGACATAACAGAGAAACCTCTTTGATCTTCCTCTCTATCCCACAAGTAACTTGTGCATATCTTCACAATTCTTCCATGCACCCCTTAAGGTATTTTCACTATATTCCCCTAGTACCGTACGACACCTAGAAGAACAGAATTTATTAATTGTATCCTCCCAGTATAAGAAAGACTTTTTGAGTTCCAGCTCTTGATTCTTTGCCCCACCTTCTCCACCAAATTCTCACAATCTTCCTTGTCCCATTTTACACTGAAAAAGGAAGTCCCGAATATTTCATGGGAAAATCACCTTTCACAACTTTTAGAATAGAAGCTAGACCAAACTGTTCAGTTTCATCCATTTTCAAAAATACCACTTTAGACTTTGAAATATTAACTCCCAAACAAGAATCATCATGAAACAGACTCAGAATATTTTTAACACCTTTTACAAATCTCCTATTTTCCCCACAAAAGACCTATATATCATCAGCAAACAAAAGATAATGCACCTCTGCTTTACTGCATCTTTGATGATAATCAATGTGTTTTTCCCCAAAACTTTTATTGAAAAATATAGATAAATACTCCATGCAAATCAAAAAAAGAAAAGGTGACATAGGATCACCTTGCTTTACCCCTTTTCTAGCTTCAACAACATTTGATTATCTACCATTAATTGACAAACAATAAAGAGATTTTCTAACACATCTCATAATCCAATCAAACATCATTTCAGGAAACTTTAATTCACACAACCAAACAAAGAGAAAATCCCACTTAGTACTGTCAAATGCCTTACTAATGTCCAATTGCATTACACAGCTAGGCTTCATTTTCTCCATTTTGTACCTATGCAACAACAGTTGAGCTAGCAACAAATTATGAGCAATATATCTTCCATTTATAAAAGCACTTTGATTAGCAATGGTTATATCAAGAAGCACCAATCTCAGCCTAGAAAAAATCACCTGATTAATTATCTTATATACTACTGAACAATAAGAAATAGGCCTAAAGTCAAAAGCAACATGTGGCCATAGTACTTTTGGCAATAGTGCTATGATTGTGTTGTTGAAGCTTTCTGGTATCTCTTCTTATCCAAAAATAAATTCACAGTATGAACTACATCCTCTCCAATTATACTCCAGGACTCTTTAAATAATTGACTTGTAAATCTGACCTACCTTCACTCAGGGTTGTTAATTATAGCTAATTAACCCAAGCAGGGGACGCTAGGTAGAAGACAAAATTTGTAGTTTTGCACACAACTCACTACTATGCTACTGAGAGGGTAGTTCGCGGTAAGCCCTGGGTATGTCCACAGAGATACTAGGGCCTAAAAACCAATTAAACACAACCTCGTCCGGGTTGTCAATCAGTATGAGTTGCTAGGAATAGCCAGTATAGTAAAACAATGGAGGGTTTTGGTTTTTTTTATTAAGAACTACTAAGCATGAAAGTAAAAAAAGTAAGTAATCTATATAACTAAACACTTGGGGAATGATTGTGTTACATGGTTGATTTAATGCTTCGATCCTCTATTCATTCACATATGAAATTTAGACAAACCTAATATAGTGCTCATAACACGTGTTGTGGCTGATGGCATACACATGTACCTGTCACTTTGGGTGCACTCGTAACCCCCCATCGACACCATCTTTGTAATTAGGGGAGTACAACAAGGTCCAACCATGTTGTAGATCTAATTCTCCCCTGTGCGATTACATCCCGGGCATTCCACCACGAATGCTCTACTCCCTATGCCTATAAATAAGACAAAGGGAAGTAGGCACCTAATCTATGACACTAGAGCCTCTAACAACCCTAGCTTGCTACTTTTCACTATCTCTACCCGTAACCCATTGGACCACTTTACGTAATCAGTTAAGACTGGTGTGCTGGAATGCAATAGACACAATACTCGACATCCTCCGTGCATGCACTTACACTACCCAGTACCCTGTTACCCATTACACATCTGGGGTTTCTTCCCCAGGGAACATCAATATTTGCACCAACATAAATATAGACTAGAGTGTGTGCTTATATAGACTGTACTATTCATGCAATTCTAACATTCAAGAGCCAGTCACAATAACATCATAAACTTAATAACCAGGATGAGCTAAGAATCTCACAAAAGCATAAATCAACAAATGATACAATTATCCCCAAGCTATGGAAACTACTCCCTAGACATGGAATTCAAATAAAGATTTAAATTCCACGTCATAGGATAAAAACAAAATAAAATGGAAAGGAATAAAGAAATAAGAAAGAATGTTTCTCTCTGTAGAATGCTCTCCTAATTACAAGAGTAAAATGAAAATATGATCCTTCTCTCTAACCCTAGTAAACTAAGGCTTATACTTATAGTAGTAGAGGATTGGGCCTAAAAATAGGCCTAGAATAAGCCAAAAGAGTGTAAACCCTAGTTCAGCCACCGCCAGTTGTGGACCATTACAGATGGCGCGGTCCGTGCCATGTACCAGGCCCGTGTTGAAGGGGGTCACCAGATCTGGGGTGGTCTGTGCTTGCTTTACTAGCGCAAACTGTCTGCTCTCACGCAGTCTGTGTATCCCTCTTGGCACAAGCCGTTTAATCCCTTGCGGGTCGTGTCTATGCGATCCACGTCATTTAGCACGGGTTGAACTCGAAGTCCTTGTCTTTACACTTCTAATCTGCTCGGTGCGTCGTTTGGCATGAACCGTCATCAGAAACGTCATTTTTCTTAGAAACTAGGCACGGGTCACTTGATTCTTCACATCCTTCTGCTGGTCTTGACAGTATGCACTTGGAACGGTGCGGACCGTGTAAAATGGGATGGAAAGTGCCCATACTTAGCTGATTTTGAGTAAACTTTAGAAGTTGTGCTCATGGCCCGTTGAGTTTGGTGTGGTCCATGCATACCCCTTAGCACAGTTCATGCCAAAGGCCACATCATCAAGTGCAAGCTGTTGGTGCCATTTATGAGTGGTCCGCACCGACTGTTTGTACTTTGGTCGGGTGAATCGTGAGTCCGTTTGGAGAGTTCTTGTAGTTGATTTTATGGTACTTGAGGAGAAAAATCCAATGGAACCAACCTTGAATGCTGATTCTTCTTGGATTGTTCCCAGAAGTTTGCACAACTCTCTCGGACCACGATTCTCTGTTTCTTCATTGGCCGCCTTGAATGCCAAAGCCGCCTATCTTTGCCTCCAACCTCCTTCTACCACAATTTGATGTCTGTGGCCTTTATCTACTACCATTTTAGTGTGAATGGTCTTCGACCTCTTCTACTATCCTTGCGAACGACTTCAATATCTTCTACCGCCCTTGCGAATGGCCTTCACATAGAATGTAATGAAAAGTATCCACGAGCGACCTAGTAAAGATGGTCACAAAGGAAGATCTAGGAGCTCGTGGATACAGGATGTCCATTAGTACTAATTAAGTATACAAAATGCAGGATTTTGACAAGAAAATCAAACATGGTCATCTAAACCCCTTGTCACGTAAACTCAACTAATACCAGCAATCCAGCATATAAAATAAAAAAATTATTACGCTGAATGCATGGTTAATGCATGCATAATGGTGCACATCAGACTCCCTACACTTTAACCTTTAGTCGTCTCCGAGTAAATAAAAACAAGAAAAGGCTTAAGCGACATGTAGCATGCAAGTATAAGTTAGCCAATGCATTCAACTTATTCCCAAAGCTACCCTAGTTCCCTCAAAGAAGTGAAAATCCTCACAGCTCTCATGCTCCCCAAAGATCCTAAAGTAACCTATCCACCCAGAATAAAAATGTTTTAAAAGATAAGCCAAAAAGATAAGTGTCAAACTAGCTTACTTCTTCCAAAATGATCCCCAAAAGCAATCAAACAGTCGTCTCCCAAAAATAATCTACCGAGGAAATCCAAGAGTCATCGACTTGGTTGTAACATGGGGATAACTCGTGATTCTCACCTAGTTACAACCAAGGAGGAAAAAGTATCATCAACATGATTTTTTCTCTCTCAATTTCTCTCATTTTATCAAGGAGTCCTTTCGAGTTTTCTTCCTAGTTTAATGCACAAAGGGTACTCACTTGTCACCTTTTTCCACACGGCCTCTCATTTTTGCCTAGGCTCATAAGCCTAGCCGGACCTAACCTCTCATTTTACCTAGGTCTTTCGACCTATCCGGGCTTTTCCCAATGTTACCCAAGTCACCCTTTATAGTTTCCAACTTGTCCGGGTTTTTATATTTTTTCATTTTTTCAAAATTTTCAATTTTTTTGGTGTAGCACAAAATTGCTCCAAACATGGGTTTTCATACTACAATAGATAAGATCAAAACAAAAGTCACACCACCAACATCCTAAAACAAACAAACAACCCCATGCAAACTAGGAATCCTACATAGAAAGTCATGCCACCAAGTAAACGTCCAAAAATATCCCAAAAAAATCAAAATCCTAAATCTCCAAACAATCCATCCTCGTGCTAAGCTCCTTTCAATGTACCCCATTGCTTGAATCGTGGCCTCGATAGAATCCATCATCATGCTAAGCTCAATCATTTAGGACCTCACACCTCTTATCGCTTGGACAACCTCTTGCAACACTTTAGTAGAGCTCGAAAGTTGATCCCAAAGTGATTGAAGTCAGTTAATGGTGTCCATCGATAGGCGAGAGCGGCTAGGAGGTGCTCTAGAAGAGGTCTCACCCTCAACCTCTTCAACATCTATCTATGGTGGCGCTACAACTCTATAGAATTCCTTCTCAAAATGTGGGTGTGGCTTAATAAATAGGTCATCCAAACATGTGTCATGGGTGATGGCGGTGTGCTCTGGCTGAGGAAGTACCATGAAGCTACTAGTGATTGCCTCACCATAAAGCCATACAAACCAATCCTCTGATGTCATAGGCCCCACTATTAATGCCTTGGCTAACTTCTGGATATTGACTTTTAACCCAATTGTCCTAAGTTAGCTAATGCTCATTGTGTGACTACATGTCCTAATTACTATACCAGTAGCCCCACCATGCCACCCATAGCAATCTTACCATTCTTTCCATCCCCTATTGTCGTACACTCTTGTACAAAGTTCCCTACCAAGTTCAAGTAGAAATTACCCTCAGAAGTCATTGCCCAGAGGCAATGTAATATGAACCTGGACATTACGTTAGCTCACTTTGGAAGAAAACTCCCATTTCCAGTACCTAGTGAACGTAATGCAATGTCGGATGAACCAAGGTAGTACTCTTGCACAAATTTTTCTGATCAGTCCATGTCGACTGCCTCCAAAAGTTCCCAAGAGAAAAAAGCATCCTTTGACGGTGTGTCCTTGGGATCTCTTTGTCATACCTCCATCCAAAGGTGCGGGATATCTCTCGGTGTGTCATATGATACACCTTATCATCAAGATCGAATTTGAGTGCCTTGTGTTCATTCTTGTTCGTAACCGACCAAAAAGTAGCTAGAAACTCTAAGGTCCACCTGATGTAGGTCTTAGAGTGTTTCTCTAAGAACCCCTCTAAACCTACCTAGCCTAATAGATAGGCACGGGCTCGAGTAAGCCTAGAGCTGTAAATATGCCCTTGCATGCAAAGCTGGTCTCTAATATACTTCTCTTTGGCTCTCTCAAACTCCTCCACCTCCGAGCTGCAATCACAGAGATGTTAGACAATCCCATAAACTCTTCGGTCACGAATATGGGGTTGCGAAAAATGGGAGTCACTGGCTCATGGTTTGCACCCTTTAACAGTTTCTTCATCTTCTCACCCGTGAGGACTTCCCCTTCTCCGTCGCATTTCTTTTAGGAGGCATCCTAACAAAATGAGGTAAAGAGTGGTAATGTGATCTTAAACAAGGCATGGCCCACATTATCATTTAACAGGTAAGTTCTTCCTAAATAGCTTAACCATTCAAAACAAGATAATCCAAGCATGAAAACTATTTAAACAAGAACATTATCATCAAACAACAATCTCATGTAAGTCATCACCAATCCATTAATAAGGTTATGCAATCAAGATTCATTTCCTCCTAAATCACCCAATACATGAAGAACATAACATCCAAGCATAATAGCACATCGAACCACCCAAATTTCTTCAACACAAGATCATGCATATGAGCCCAAACACATATCTCAACAACATACACCCATTCAAGAATCATTCTTTTCATAACACCACCACAATGTCAGTAAAGCATATAAACAAAGAGTTCAATGGATTATGCAAGATCCACACAAGAAGAAGCAAAAGTTGCTAACTTTTGGGAGAAAAGCTTCAAATTTTCAAGTTTCACCAAGAGTGTGTGTGAGTGAGTATTTATTGAGAGTTAAATGTGTCAAATGATTCATTAAGGTGAAGAAATGTACCATGGATTTGGAATTTCAGCCTAGGTGATAAGGGAGAGGGGTACAATTAGGATAAGAATGGAATTTTGAAGATTACAAATTAGGGAACAATAGTACAAACTAATTAATATCAATAGATGTTGGAAGTAATATTTTCATAAAAAATCATAAGGGATTAGGAATTTTCAAAATGTCTGAAACAAAAATGTATTTTTAAGTTTAAAATTCAGAATTTTTTAAAATTTGCATTTTTGGAACAATTTGACATCGGAAAGGGGAAACAGTTAATCTGCTTCGTCATGTGTGTGTTAAACGATACATTTGACATACTTTTTAGTTACTTTTACTTGGTGGATTTCTAGTATTTGTTGAGTTTACGTGACAAGGGGTTTAGATGGCCATGTTTGGTTTTATTGTCTATACTCGCATTTTGTAGACTTAATTAGTACTAATGGACATCTTGTATCCACGGGCTCCTTGATCTTCCTTATGATCATCTAAAATAGTTCACCCATGGGTCATTTTTTTACATTCTATGTGAATGCCGTTCATAAGGGCGGTGGAAGATATTGAAGGCCGTTCGCAAGAACGGTAGTAGAGACGAAAACCATTCACATTAGAATGGTAGTAGATGAAGGCCATGATTATCAATGCATGGTATAAGGAGATTGAAGCCAAATATAGGTGGCTATGGAGTTCATAGCGGCCAACGAAGAAATGAGGAACAGTGGTCTAATGAGTTGTGATTTAGTCTGAGAACAACCCAAGAAGAATCAGCCTTCAAGGCTGGTTCCATTAGATATTTCTTCTCGTGAAATATAAAATCAACTATTAAAACTCCCAAATTGGACTAACGGTTCTCCCATAGTGAAGGAAACTAGTTCAGCCAACCGAGGCACCAACGGGTCAGTGCGGGCCATGCATGGTTTGGCACCAACAGCCTATGGCAAAGGATATGCCCCGCCCCACCAAGAGCAGCGGAAGGCAATGGTGCAACCTGCACCAGACACGGTGGGCCGCCAAGCACAAATTGAAGACCCCTCCGTGCAACTAAGTATGGGCGCGAGACATCCTATTTTAGGCATCCCGCACCGTTCCAAGTCATTATGCCAAGACCAGCATTCAAGATAAGGGAATTTTTGCAACATGCACCGAGTTTTTGAGCAAAGCACCTAGCTTGACCACACCCACACTAACAGCCATGGGCGCAGATATAAACTTCAATATTCAGTGCCCTGATGGTGCCCCGCAACGAACAACGTGACACGTGCCAGTACCAAGCGCAACCCGCACCACAATGATGATCTATGCCACACCCAATAACTGGCGCCCCGTGCCCATGAAGTGACGCAACCAATGCCAGACCTCGCACCCCGTGCCAAGTAAAAGCCACGAGCTGTGTCATCCTTGACCCCCTGCATGGGCAGTGGCAGAGCTAGGGTTTACCATATTTTGGGCCTTCGTTTAGGCCCAATCTCCTTCTACTATATATAGAACCTTAGTCTACTAGATATATACACTTTCATACCATATTTCAGTCTTAGAAGAGTAGATAGGAGATTCTCTCCTTAGGAAACTTTATCTTTTTCTTCTTTTATTTTGCTTTGATCCTAAGATGTGGAATTCAAATCTTTATTTGGATTACATGTCAAGGGCTTAGTTTCCATAGCTTGGGGATAATTGTAGTGACTTGGTTTTATCTATATGATTTTTTAGATTATCTAGTTCATACTATTTTTGTATTCATAATATTATTGTGATTTACATTTGAGTTTGAATGCATGAATATTACACCACATATATAGCACACACTTTGGGTTGTATTCATGCTAGGCGCAAATATCGATGCCCCTTGGGAAGAGAAACATGGATGTTGTATGGGTGGAGGACAACGCATCTATGTGAGTGTGTGCACAGGAGATTTGAGGTCACTTTGATCCACTTACCATCGAACCAGTCTTAGCTGACTTTGTAAAGTTTTCTGAGAGGTTTTGGGTAGAAATAAATTAACAGTAACAAGATAGGGTTACAAGAAACCCTATTATCACAGATAAGGTGCCTACGATCCTTGTGACTAATTGATAGGACCTGAGGGGAGCAGTTGCCCTCGTGGTGGGAGCCTGAGACATAATTGCATGTGGGGGAATCAGGCCTACAAGAATGGTTGAACCTTGTTGTACTCCTCTAATTAAGATGGTCGTGTCGATGGAGGGTTGTGAGTGCACCTACCGTGACAGGGACAGGGAAGCGTATCCCATCGGCCACACCACGTGTTATTGACACTCTATTAGGTTTCTTTAGATCTCCATGTGAAAGAATTGAGGATAAAAGCATTAAATTGACCAAGTTGCCCAACGATTTCCCCAAGTGCTGAGCTAATATTGTAGTTGTATTTTTACTTTTCATGTTTTGTGGTTAGTTTGAAAAACCAACCCCCCCCCCCAACTTGCATGTTTGCTTTACTAGCTATTCCTTTCACTAGTATGGATTGACAACCCATACGAGGTTGTATTTTGAGTTGATACATTAGACCTAGCATCTCTATGAACAAACCCAGGGTTTACCGCTAACTATCCTATAGGTAGCGTAGCAGTAGAAACAGGTGCAGAACTATAAAATTCTATCTTCTGACTGCACCACCTCCAACCGGGTTTAGACTTCTTAGCTATGGGTTTTAAGGACCTCGGGTGGAGGCAGGTCAACAGTACAGATACCTTCGTGTTAAAGTACCTGGCAAGGACCCCCTCCCTCCCCGTGTGCCAAATCTTCTGGCACAGACCCCCTCGTGTCGATGGCCCATGCCAAATCTTTTGGCACGAGGCCCCCTATTTCATGCTCCCTAAAAAGGACCGTGGTACTTGGAACGGACCATGTCAGGCCTTGGCATGAGGTTGTCACAAACTTTGACCTATGTCTTAGTCTTTTCCCTCTTTTTTTCCAAAAAACTATGTTACCCATCAAAACTAATTGCATCTAAGAACAATCATAAGACTCAAACTTAAATTTTCAAATAAAAAAAGAGATTCATATAAAAAATCCTCAACACAAACAAATTCATGTAAAAACCTATCTAATCGCTACTCAAAACATGAAATCAAAGCAAAAATAAGCATCGTATATATATTGTCATCCTCATGACTTATTTATTTTTCATGAAATTTCAGTGAGAAATACCTACCTGTGGGTCTCCAGAATCGCCATCGGCCACTCCACTCACGATGACATCATTGTGGAGAGGTCTCCATAGCGTGTCACCCTCACCTTCGGACCCCTTGTCCCTCATAGAAAATGAATTATCATGCCTTCCTAAGGTTGAATCCATGAACATTACTTTGGGTTTAGGAGGAGGTCGAGGGGGGTTTTAAGCCCTTGACACTCGTCATTTCCTGCTGCAAGTTAGTTAGCATGGAAAAACAGTCTAGCATAGACATATTGTCAATCATACCATGCAATTTATCAGACTCATCCACAATATCATTAACATGGAACTCATCCAAATAATCATGCTTATTTGAGCACAAGAAGATTCATGGAAATCATGCTCATCACATAGGGTAACACCTTTGCACATAAAAGAAGAATTAGTCTAATTGTGCCTAGATTTATAGATGTCAAACTCCACCTTGAACGCATCATCTTCTAGAGTTAGGGTTCCCAAATGGACATCAATTTTAGTCCTAGAAGTTTTAAGAAAAGGTCTCCCTAAAAGTATTGGGGGCGCACTTCCGTCGTACGCCATGTTTCGGACATAAAAGTTCACCAAAAAAACCAACTTGCCAACTCACACCATTACATCTTTCACTGGTCCACAGGGGCTAGTTTGGGAGTGATCGGTAAGTTGGACAATCACTCTAGTTTCTTTAAGCTCACCTATTTCAAGGCGTTCATATAGACTAAACGGGATCACATTGATGGATGCACTTAAGTCTATCATGGAATTTATAACAATTTTTCCACCTAAGGAGATAGGAATATAGAACATTCTAAGGTTGTCGCATTTCTTACAAAAAGTTTCATGGTCTAAAATGGCAACTCCCCCCCCCACCCCCAACTTTAAATTTCCTACCTTCTTAGTTTGTCTACTTCTCTTTTTTGTGCATGTAACATTAAGAAACTTAGCATACGATGTCACATTTTCAATTAATTCCAAGATAGAGATTGTTACCTTGACCTTTTTGAAGACCTTTTGAATGCTTGCATCATTGGTCACCACCTTTGGCCTTCCCCTCAGAGCATTTGAAAAAAAAGGTGGGATAGTCACATGTGCCTGGAAGCTCCTTGGAAGGTGCTTCCTTGACCACGATCTCATCCTCTTCAAAGTGTGCCTTGGTAGCCTCAAATACCCTATCATCCTCTTACATCACCATCTTCTCGAACTCACGAACTTCCTTCCAACTTCTCAAATTGAGTGCACTCACGTTCCTCAGATTGATCTCCGATTGAGAAGGGAGTTTGTTGGACTCCTTGGCTTCAAGTCGGCTCATTGAGGTGGCGAGTTTCCCAACTTTAACTTCAAGATTCTTGATACTTGATAAGGCTCTATTATCAAGGTCTTTTTATCTCATGCAATGTTATATCCGTAAAAAATTCATATTTCTTCCCCAATTAACCAATGGCTTCTAAGATCTCTTCTTGGTCCAATTTATAAATCGAGGTGTGGTTGTTGGAAGGGATTTCACCTCTAGGGTATAATTGAGGTGGGGCTTGTCCACCCCAATATCCTTGAGGTGGATTGTCTTCCCTCTACCAATAATTTGAATGGTATCTTGGTATCTTGGGTTGAACAAGTTTGCATAGAGGTTCGGCCTTGTGACGCATTGGTTCCCCCAGAACCCTTGTGGTTGACCCCTAGAAAACTGTGGTCTTTCTTGGTTGTTGTAGTCAATGGGCTTCACCTCTTGTAAATCTTCTACAACTTTGGGACACACCTCGGTGTTGTGGTCTAAGTTGCACACCTCGCAAACTTTGACTTGATGCACTCTTCCTCACAAGAGCTCTTTCATCATAGAAGTAAGAGCTTGGACTTGCTTCTCTAACTTATGTGATTGTGCGGGTTCATTCAAGACCTTAGCCCTTAACCTTGTGCCAAACTATCGCATACCATTGGCCATTTCTTCAAAAATAGCCATTGCATCCTTAGGCTTTTGTTTGCAATTGATCGATTACATGCGGCATTCACCATCCACATTTCTTCATCACATAAACCCTCAAAGAAATAGTCAATTAAATCTCCCTCTTTAAAATGAAGGTAAAGGCAGCTCGCTAGTAGTCTATTGAAGTGCTCCCAATAATCATATAATGAATCGGTAGCCCCTTGAGTAATGTTTGACAGTTGCTTCTTCAGCCCGGCAGATTTGGACGCCGAAAAATACTTCTCTAATAACCTCCACTTTATGTCCATCCACGAGCCTATGTATCATGGGGGCAAGTAGTAGAGCCAATCCTTAGCTCCATCTTAAAGAGAAAATGGGAAGGCTCTCAGATTATAACCCGTCTTCAAAAACACCCAGAGGCATCATATTGGTGCACACCAAGTGGAACTCCGACAGAGGCTTGTTCAGGTCTTCCCCTGCCATACCATGGAAGGTGGGAAGATTGTGGATCATTCCACTCTTTAGCTCACAGCTCACATTCAGAGGCAATATGGGGAACGTAATGCATAGTGGCTTACTCTCTAGATTATGTGCCATAAGCTCCCTCAAGGTTCTGTTGTCCTCCCCCATTCTTTACGGTTCTTCTACTAACACTACCAGCCTAGGTGCTTCCTTTGCTTCCGACTACCTTTGTTATCAATTGGGTAATGAAAACACCTAAGTTTATGGTACGAGCATGTACCATAAACTAGGGGCTAACGGTACCCTTCCAAAGGCAATACTAGCAAACAGATCAAAAGGTAACAAGATAACTATAAATCACAAAAGATCGACACATGCATTAACAAATGAAAACTAAAATAAAGAAAATACTAAGTACTCAACTAACATGTTACGCTAATTGACAGTTAAGCTAATTAGCATCCCTGGATTTGGTGCCAAATTTTGACCCACATCCACTCGGTGTCATTAATTGTAGCTAATTAACTCTAGCAGAGGACAGTAGGTCAAAGATAAAATTTATAGTTAGTTAGTGGTAAGCCCTAGGTATGTCCACAGAGATTCTAGGGCCTAAAAACCAATTAAATTCAACCTCGTTTGGGTTGTCAATCTGCATGAGTGGCTAGGAATAGATAGTATAGTAAAACAAGGGGGGTTTGGTTTTTCGATTAACAACTACTAAGCATGAAAGTAAAAAAAAGTATCTATATAACTAAACACTTGGGGAATGATTGCGTAACATGGTTGATTTAATGCTTCGATCCTTGATTCATTCATATATGAGATTTAGAATAACCTAATATAGTGCTCAGAACATGTGGTGTGGCCGATGGCATACACTTCCCTGTACTTGTCATGTCGGGTGCACTTAAAACCCTCTATCGACACCACCTTTGTAATTAGGGGAGTACAACAAGGTCCAATCATTATTGTAGATCCGTTTCTCCCCCGTGTGATTACGTCCCAGGCATTCCACCACGAATGCTCTACTCTCTATGCCTATAAATGAGGCAAAGGGAAGTAGGCACCTTATCTATGACACTTGATCCTCTTACAACCCTAGCTTTCTACTTTTCACTATCTTTACCCGTAACCCATTGGACCACTTTACGTAATCAGCTAAGACTGGTGTGCTAGAATGCAACGGACACAATACTCGACATCCTTCGTGCACACACTCATATGGACCTGTACCATGTTACCCATTACACATTGCATCAACAAGAATATAGACTAGAGTGTGTGCTTATATGGAGTGTACTATTCATGCAATTCTAACATTCAAGAGTCGATCACAATAACATCATAAACACAATAATTAGGATGAACTAAGAATCTCAAAAATGCATAAATCAACAAATGATACAATTATCCCCAAGCTATGGAAACTATTCCCTCGAGATGGAATTCAAATAAAAATTTGAATTCCACATCATAGGATAAAATAAAAATAAAAAGGAAAGAAAGAAAGAAAGAACAGAGAATGTTTCTCTTTCTAGAATGCTCTCCTAATTACAAGAGTAAAGTGAAAATATGATCCAACTCTCTAATCTTAGTATACTAAGGCTTATATTTATAGTAGTAGGGGATTGGGCCTAAAAATAGGCCCAAAATTACATGTGGTGTGGCCAATGACATACACTTCCTCGTACCAGTCACGTCTGGTGCGTGCGCAACCCTCCATTGGCACAACCTTCATAATTAAGGGAGTACAACAAGGTTCGACCTTTGTTGTAAGTCTGTTTTTCCTGCGATTACGTCCTGGGCTTTCACCATGAATGCTCTACTCCTTAGGCCTATAAACGACGGAATGGGAAGTAAGCACCTTATTTATAACACTAGGACCTCTTACAACCGTACCTTGCTACTTTTCACTATCTCTACCCGCAGTCCATTTGACCACTTTACGTAATCAGCTAAGTCTGGTGTGCTGGAACGCAATAGACGCAATACTTGGCATCTCTCATGCACACACTCACGCTGACCCGTACCCTATTATCCATTACACATCCGAGGTTTCTCTTCCCCGGGGGCATCAATATTTTCACCAACATGAAAAACCTATCTAAACATAACTATCCACCAGCAAAAACCTTAGAAATGATATGTTAAATGCTCGAACAAAACATGCATTTAACATCTCATCAAATTCCCTACACTCTAACCTTTACTCGTCCTCGAGTAAATAAGAACAAGTAAAACAATTTAAGCATATACTAAGCGGGCAATTTCCCAAAACGTCAACATTTTATTCCTAAAATTCATATAAGTTCTTTTAACTTTTTTAAGTTTTTACTCTGAGGCGATTGCTAATTTCTTGAAGGTGAACATTAGGTGTAACCTTATTCCTAACCTTCTTCCCTTCTCACTTGACGGTGACACTACAATAGTGAAGTCTAAGGCTAATTCCTATCCTTCACCCTCATACGCACAAGCACTGAAAGATGAATTGCAAAAATTTCTAGCCACTTCACCAAATAATCCAACCCCTAGAGCACCCTTCACTCCAAAGATATCAATCGAACACCTAGAGGGTCTTCACTACACTGATGAAGAATGCAATAAACTTTAGGAACCATTCAAGTGGACTCTAGTTGGAAAATCCTCACGTAGTCGACCCCAAATGGAGAAACACCGTAAGAATTTCCAAACAGTCAGATTCAAGGGACATACTGAGATTAATCTAATAGACAACAAACATGTTCTTATTCATTTTCCTCTTCCAGATGATTATTATCATTGTTGGTTTCATAAAATTTGGAACTTTGGATCTTATTATATCAAAATGACAAAATGGGTTCCAAATTATAACCACCATGTTGATTCCCCAATAGCCCCTATTTGGATTGCTTTATATGGCTTGCCCCAGCAATTTTTTGATTACTATGCCATGATTTCTATTGGCAACCTGATTTAAACTTCTGTTAGAGTTGATAGGGCAACCCTGAATAGAAATAGACCTCATGTTGCCCATGTTGGTGTGCAAGTTGATGTTACTAAACCTTTGCTAGAAAGATTGTGGTAAAGTTTTAGAGAAGTTGGTTTCTGGAAGTGTATTGAATATGAAGGGCTTCTGCACTATTGCATTCATTGCCTCAAACTAGGACATTCAACTTCTTTGTACATATATGATCAAAACACTGCAAAGTACACAACTTGGAGACCCAAAGATATCCTTGCTTCAGGTAAAAAGTCCATCCACAAAGGTGAACATGAGATGGTAACTGGTAATGTGGTTGGAAAATCCTCTACTTCTGGTATTTTAGCAAAATAAAAGTTTATATTCTTCTTAAAAATAAAACTAACTCTTCTCAGGAAGTCTCAATCAGTGAGACAAATGAAGATGTTGCTCTCCAGGAAAAACAAATGAATGCTGCTCAGGATAAGGAACAAAGTTCATTAGCAAGTTCTAAAGAATTGTTCCCTCATCAGGGGTCACAAGTTCCTTCTTCTATCCCAGCTGATATGTCCTTGTCTCCTAAAATGCCTTTATCTATTCCTGTTCAAAATGTGATCTCAGCTAATACTTCTTCATCACCTAAAATGCCTTTACCTGGCCAGAATGTGATCTCAACTAACAGCACTGGTTTTCCCAAATGGCCCACTATGCCTGCTCAAAATGTGATCACAATAGAACTTCTTGAAGTGCATACCATCCCACTTTCTATGCCTAGTCAAAGTGTAGCTAATATGACTTTTATTACCTCATCTGCTGCTTCTAGCAATAACTTATTATTGGTTAATAAATATCAATTTTAAGTCCTTAATCTAAATGAAGCATCAGATCAGCCTTCTGATAGGGATTCAAATAAGATTAACTTGGAACCTACTTCAGATATCCCAAGAAATAATGAACAGAACCAACAGGATTTCATTGAAATAAATGCTGGAGACTCTCCATTCCTAACATCAAATAAGTCAAAAAATAAAAGACTTGAATGGATAAACAATGAACAATCTAAAAGCCTTCATAATATCTCAGATTCTGAGATATCAACTAATTTTTTAGAAATTAAAGAAAATTTGAAAGAATCTCAAAAAAGACTAAACTCTCTTCCAAAAAACACAAAGACTCAAGATTCATCCACGTCAGAACACATACAAACAGTTGAATCTTTTAATGCATCTCAGGACCAATATGAGATTAACATTAAAACCAGAAGATACAATAAGAATGATTATACCTCAACACCAAAGACCATGTCTATAAGGTCTACATTGAACTCTAACATGCTAGTTTAATGATTAATCTTAACATTTTATCATGGAATGCTAGGGGAATTGGCAATAATCCTACACGGATCGGGTTAAAGGCTATTAAAAAGAGATTCAAAATTGCTATCATAGAAATTATGGAGCCAATGGTGAAAAATGAATCTATTCAAGAAATTGCTATAAAGCTAGGTTACAAAAACTACTATAACAACCCTCTAAACAAAATTTGGGTTTTTTGGGATGCATCTGTAAATCTAAACATAATCAAAGTGAAAATCAATTAAACCTATCTGAAATCAATCATTTATCCCTAAATCAAGAATGTTTAATAGGTTTCATTTATGCTAAAGTTACAAGAAAACAAAGAAAATTGCTGTGGAGCTCCATTCTTGATTACAAACAAAAACATTTATGCTTGATTGGAGATTTTAATATAATTGAAAAACATGAATAATATATTGGGCCTTCAACTCCAAATTTGAGAGGAATTAAAAATTTTCAAAACTTCATAGTTGAGGCAAAATTATCTACAGTTAATACCTCGGGAAACCTATTCACATGGACAGGGATGAGGCCTAAAGGAAGAGTCTGGGAAAGATTAGACAGAGCCTTAACAAATCAACTGTAGAACTCAGTTCTTTCTCTAACCTTAGCCCAAACCCTTCCAAGAGAGCAGTCCGATCACTTACCACCAATTTTAAATATCTCAAACAAAGAGATCACAACCAAACCAAAACCATTTAGATTTCAAAATTGCTAGATTTCTCACCCAGAATTCTTGAATCTATTTCAAAATTTTGGAATATAAACACTAACCTATCAAGCTTGCAGAAATTTTTGTTCAAACTAAAAAACACCAAAAAAATGCTCTAAAGGTGTGGAATAAAAAAAAGTTTGGTAACATTTTTTGACAAAGTTAAATCTGCTGAAGAACTGTTTTTAATTGCAGAGGAAAATCTTCAACAAAATGAAGATACTGAAAATTTAATAAAATATAACAAAGCTAAAGTTGAGCTTACTTTAGCCCTCAAAAATCAAGTTTGGAAACAAAAATCAAGCTTAAAATGGCTAAAAGAAGGGGATTCTAGCACAAAATTCTTCCATCTTCAAGTTATAGCTAAACACAAAAAGCAATCCATCTCATCAATTAAAAATGGAAATGGTACTTGGTTATATGAACAAAACTTAATAGGTAATGAAGCAGTTGACTTTTTCTCTGAATTGCTTCAAGAAGACAACTAGGATCATTCTAGCATCAATACTATTGTGTTGTTGGAAAACATTCCCTCTCTAATATATGACTCAACTAATCAGAACTTAATAAAGGCACAAACTTGGAGGAAATCTCATTAATATTAAAAGAAATGGATAGTGAGTCTAATCCTGGTCCAGAGGGCTTCTCTGGGATCTTCTACAAACATTGTTGGTCTATAATCAAATATGATTTAATAGAAGTGACCAATGACTTTCTCAATCTCTCCACTGTCCCAAAAGACATATCTACAACACTCATCACTCCTATCCCAAAAAAGGATGTATGTGCCTCATTCAAAGATTTTAAGCCAATTAGCTTATGTAACTTTATAAATAAACTTATCGCTAAGCTGATATCATACATAATAAAATCAATCCTAAAAGACATAATTTCACCAAAACAAACATCTTTTATTTCCAAACGGGAATTAGCTGATAATGTCATTTTGATGCAAGAGATGTCTAGTTATATTCATTCCAAACAACCTGGAATCAATATGATTATAAAATTAGACATAATGAAAGTATTTGACAGAGTTTCTTTGAGTTTTTTTTCTGAACTCTTAACAAAAATGGGATTGTCTGATCACTTGAATCAGCTAATAATTGGAAACCTTAAAGTTGTTTTTTTCTCAATCTTAATCAATGGAGAAAGCTTTTCATTCTTCAAAGCAACCAGAGGTTTAATGCAAGGGGATCCCCTATCTCTTATGCTTTTTATATTAATGGCAGAAGCTTTCTCCAGAAACATTGACTTCTTGTTTCAATGTGCCAACATTGGTTATTATAAGCTTCCAAAACCAATGAATTTAGTAACTCATCTCTCATTTGCAGATGATACTGCAATCTTCATAAAATGTTCAAAATCAAGAATAAAAAATCTAATAGGATTCTTAAAAATCAATGAGAAAGCTACAGGACAAAAAATAAACTTTGAATAATCTTCTTACTACCTATCTAAACATGCTAATCCGAGAATGGAAGCAGTAATCAAAAGGGAAACAAAAATGATAATAGGATCTTTTCCCTTCAAATACTTAGGCTGTATAATCTTCACAGGAAGAAATAAAAACATTTACTACCAGAACCTCTTAGACTCAATCAATCTTAAAATCAATTCTTGGCAAAACAAAAATCTAACTCAAGCAGGAAGACTAACCTTACTAAGACATATTCTTTCAATAATTCCCCTACACATTCTTACAATATTAAAACCTACCCAGAACACAATTGAAAAGCTACATAAAATATTTGCTAATTTTTTGTGGTATTGTCAAGATTCAGTCAATAACAAAAGGAAAATTGGGAGAATTTACAGTAAACTAACTCTCCCTAAAAATGAAAATGGGATAAACTTAAAAGATCTGAATACAATGACTAAAAATTTCTCTTTAAAATTATGGTGGAAACTACTGCAAGGTAAATCACTTTGGTAACAATTATGTGGTCCACCCCAGACAACAAAAAAAACTTCAAGATCTTGGAAAAGAATCCTGGAAATCCAAGATATAGCAATCAAAAACTCCTTTTTTCAAGTTGGAAATGGAGATTCATCCTTTTGGTATGCAAATTGGACAAAAATGGGTCATCTTTCTCAGTTTTGGCCATCAGAAACTGAACCGTTACATCCATAACTCTCTATTGCAGAATTTTTGTCTGATCAGAACCAATATGTTACTATGTTCCAAAACATCTTTCCTGACTCAATCCTAAAAATTCTCCAGTCAAAGCATCATATTTTTTAGACTACAAAGATATACTGATCCGGAAAAACATAGAACAAGGAGACTTCACACTAAAGTATACATATGAGCTGTTGAGACATATAAAAGAAAAGATACCTTCTTTCAAATTTTATGGTCTTCTTTCATGCCTCAAAAGATTTGTCTATGTAACTGGAGGTTATTAAATGGCTTGTTACTATGCCAGATGTTTTAGAGGATTTAAAACTCCACTTACCATCAAAGTGTTGCTTTTGTTATAATAATATAGATGATATCCACCATGTCTTTAGCTCATATTTTTTCCCAAAAAGAATCTGGTCCCTAATTGACAAAAATTTTCATATCCAGTATACTGATCACATTCTTCTCTGGAACAAATTCTTCCATTATTGGACATTGGATGTAAAAAATAAAGAAGTTGTGTATGTTAATAGGGCTATTCCCTGATTTATATCATGGTCATTATGGTGTGCTAGAAACAAATATTTATTTGAGGGCATAAAACCAAATTTCAAGAATGTTTCTATCCACATTTTGAACATTATAAATGATATTATGCTAGCTCACAAGTTTAACGATTTTTCAGTTTTGTCTACTACTTATCCTATACTGATCACTAGTACAAATTTAAAAGATTGAATGAACCAGTGGTTGTTTCCCAGTTTCCTTCAAATTGTGTTAAACTTAATACTGATGGCTCTATCTGAGTTATGTAAATTTAGGCATAGGTTGAATATTGAGAGATCAAGCAAGAAACCACCTCTTTTAGGCTACTAAAACTTTAGCTACCTGCTACATCATTGAAGCTCAAGCTCAAGCTGTATTACGAGGTCTAAAAATGGTGGAGATTCAAGGAATATTCAAGGTGCATATAGAGCCTAATTCTATCATTCTTGTAAAAGTGCTGAGAAGAGAATGAAAGATACCATGGACTTGTATTGAAGTGGTGCGCAAAATATGGAAGTTCATGAGCAAGATAGACTACTAAATCTCGCACACATGTCGTGAAGAAAATAAAGTTGCAATTTTTCTAGCAAAGCTTGCTTCTTTCAACTAGGTAAACAATGTTTTCTCTTTTGCTGGTCTTCCTCAAGACATTCAAGGCCAGATTAGACTAGACGAGATCAGTTTTCCTTACATTAGGAAAATATAGGCCTTTTTCCTTTGATAAATTGATCGATTATAAGATCTATTTAATGTATTTTTCCACTTTTTATTGTTTTAGATGTTAGTTCTTACAGCTCCCTAGATTGGATAGGTCTTATATATCGGAATCATAAAAAACAACATCTTCTTGAGGTTAGGACATTAAGTCACCCTCTTTTTGTACCTATTTTTTAAAAATTAATAACCGGGTAGGGGTCTGTCAACCCCCCCCCCCTCCCCCGTTTATTTTCTTTTCTAAAAAAAACCCCCTAACCCTAAGATACAAAAATGCCAGACACTCTCACATCCCAAACCTAAGGTGTTCTAAACCAACTAACAAACCATCAATAAGAACGAGGAATCAAGTTCCAAAGAAGAATGAGAGCCAGATTACTTTACTAAAGAAGCTACCAAATAGACGTCACAAGTGAAGCATATGATAAATTTTTTATTTCTCTCATTTTGTCTCATTTTTCCTAGGAGTCCTCTCGGGGTTCCATCCTAGCATCTCATTTTCTTTCAAGCCTCACCCCTCACATTTTTCCACACCTTCTTTTGCCTCTCATTTTTTCATAGGTTGCTCTTTTGGGTTTTCAATCTATTCGGGTCTCCCAATTTTGCCTAAGTCGCCCTTTCAGGTTTTCAACTTAGCAAGATAATTTTTTTTTCATTTTTTTGGATTTTCAAGTAACACAAAGTACTCCAAAAGTGAGCTTCACACTATAAGAGAATAAACCAAATACCACCAAATGTCAAAACATACCCAAACTACATCAAAGGTGCCCTCAAACCTGTAACAACAAGTTTTACATAACACAAAAACAAGTTTTACATAACACAAAAACAAGTTTTTTTGAAAAACAAAAGGATGGAAAAACAAGGGGAAAGTGTCATCATCCAACAAATAAAAACATCAAAACAAGACATGCAAATGACAGATAATATAGGCCAGATAATCTGATCGTCTTCAACCACAATCATGTGCATTTCTTCCTGATAACCCCTAGTGATGGAGTAGGAGACATCGGGGCTCACCTTATCTCCATCATCCTCTCGAAGACTAAGACCTACTGCTATGAGCGAGATCATAACATCCATACCAATGTTTCCAACGTCCCCTCTCACCACCACTAGTTAATGAAAATGCTCATTGCATCGGGGCAACTCGTGCCCGAGACTTCTGACCATAGAGGTCGACAATCTTCTTCAGTGCAAGTGGTGCCCTTATCATGGCAGAAGACCATTGTTAATAACAGGTGCACCACCTATTTGAGAGATGGGTAGACAATATCACTGTTATTGCTCTTCTTCTCCCTCCTTCTCCCTATGATAGCAAACCAAAAGCTCTCCAGGTGAAACCCATCATAGTCAACCCCACTGTTGGGCACATCATCGATATACTTCCACCTAAAGCAGTCAGCGATGGCCTAGTAAGTCATGGTGTGGGGAGTATCACCAAGGTGAAAATGGACCACCTTACGACCCTGTGCATCATGGCATTTCCCATCGTGGAGAGGAACTCGTAAGTCCATCTCCGATAAGTAGGCCACCCTATAGTCATAAAATCATCCATTCTCACTGACTCTAAGAGGTGGCAGACTGGCATGCCTAACCGCCGAACCGATCATTCGGGGGGAGGCGGGACAGTGCGAGGTAGGTAGTTTATCTGGGGCGAATGCCTCCTAAAGAGTAACGGAGGTGAGAGTTTAAGCGCTTTCATCACAGGAAAATATACAAAAAATGGGTCTCTGAAAGAGACTGCCCTCGGCTATATAGTAGAGCCCACCACTCCCGATGAGTCGGCTCAAGCATCTGTAATCTCATAAAGGGGTCCTTTCGGGCTGCACGGGCAGATACACTAATTCTGGGGACCATAATCTCTAATAGATAGAAACAACAATAAATATACCAACACTAACAAGCCAATGACACAATCCAACAGCCAAAACAATAACAGGTAGCAGAAAATAATCCCGGGCCTCACAGGGACAAAATCATCCAACAATAATATTTGAAACCCCCTCCCCCGAACACAAATATGGCATTATAAAATTAATCCAACCTAAAACCATGACTCACAACTAACATGCAAGTCCTAATTCACTAACACAAAAAACTAAATCCAAATAAAATGTGTTGGTTTTGCCGATTTACTTTGGAGAAACTGACGATGAAATTTGGGCAAATTGAATAGTGGAAGACGTGCAAAATTCTTCCTAGCAAAAAACCCAATGTATTCTAACGCTTGATTCCTCTTAGATTTGATGGATATTTTTTTTTGGGAGGAAAAACTCAAAAGTGCTCAAATGGTTAAAGCTCAAATATGACATAGTTTGGATGTTTTTTGGTCGGATTTATAGTGAGTTTTGTGCACGATTGGGAGGGGGGATTTTTAGTGTGCAGGTAGGGTTTGGTTCGTGACTGGGAATGGGGAAAAACTTATGTAGCCCGTGCCTTATAAAGAAGGGTTCATGCCCGGTGATTGGTCATAATGGGCAATTGTAACGGTTGATGAAGGCCTCGTGTTCCTTTCTTAGGCAGGCTGAAGGACCTTTCACCTTTCCCTTGTATCATAAACTCAAAACTACATCCATAAACATGAACACCAAGCATAAACCTATTCTTACTCCAGATATTGATGATTAAATTTCCTCAAAAACACCACCAAACAACAGAATCAACACCCCAGCATCCACAATAACATAGTGATATGGTATCCCTGATCAGGCAAGATGACTGGTAATCACCATGCAAACCTGTAAGAAAGGTCTTGGAAGTGATTCCGCGGAAAGAGCTCCGATGATCAATAAGTTCCTTCCTTCAGAGAATTGGTATTTCTCAGTTTAGTGTCACTTTCCTTAGCCAATGTTGCTCTCCTTGTATTTATGGTAGACTATAATCATGGCTCTGCGTCGCTAGGGTCTCAGGTCATGGGTTGCATCATGGTTACTATAATCATGGTCGTGGCCAATTCTTGGACATGGTTTCTCCTATCTCAGTTCGTGGTTGAGTCTCTTGAACATGGCTCAGCTTTGCCAGGTTCGTGGCTGAGTCTTGGGTTAGGCGTAAAGACTATGAAGTCAATGAAACACTAAGCGATGACTATGTTTGTTGAATGTGTGCGAACTGTTGTTCTATTTATTTCCTAAACTGTAATGACATGTTCATTATCACAGTAACTTATATTGTCTTCGCGAAGTGTTGCATGCTTTTGGGCTACACTTCGATTCTTTTAGATTATCTAGTTGTTGAATTTGAATTCATACTTCAAATTTAGGACTTCTGATAGACTTCTTGTTGCGATTAAGCCAAGATTCTCTCCTCATTATTCGCTATGTTGTTCCAAATTTTCTAACCTGTCATTTTCTTTACTTGGCTTATAAATGCTCTGAATTTAATGACCTAACCTCGCTATTGTTCATTGTATCACCTATTAATATACCTTCACCGTCTCATTTTCCGTAAAAGGTAGCTTACTTTTTGTCAGAATTTCATCATGATGTTTCTTATTGATTTAATGTCTCGTTTTTAACGTTCCAGTGTCTTACTTTAAATTTTGAACTTTTACCTCCTCAGTCCTTCATCTTCCTTGTTCCTTCTTATTCTTCCTGCATCGTCGTTCTCCACCTTCTGTACTTGTAAATTTCCTTTGTTTTTTTCTTTTCTCCCTATTTTTTCTGTACACGTTTCTCTTAATTGAGAATTTGTACGGTGTCTTTGGTCTGCCAATTTGTTGTTTACGTTTGACCGGAAGTTATATGGTTGTCTTCTCCAGTGTATTACCTTTATTTGTAGCTGGAATACATTGTCTGTGTTTTATAGCTCTAACTAATAGGGTTTTCCTTTTTGAATTTCAGGACTCATTCCTGCTCAAATGTTTACCTCTAATCTTACTGATTCTTTTGTAGAGGATGTCCAGATTGATGATGTGAACTCTGGGGAGGGTTTCGATCATCCCCCGGGTTCTTCTGTTCTTAATAGCGTTTTGTCCGACAATTACTTCACTACAAGAAACTGGACCTGTTACTTCAACCATTTACCTCAGTTCTTTTACCTCGGCTCATTTTTTTTGAAGTAAATTATATTTTTACCTCGTTTAAAAAAAACTAAGGTAAAAAATACACTTTTTACTGAGGTTTTTTAAAACCGAGGTAAAAAATTTGCCAAGACCGACGCCACACTCATGTCTGGCTTACCGACGTCGGTTGTTTTTTAGAAAAGTGTTGCACGTCACTCTCACAGACATGAATGACTGACGTCGCACGCATTTCCCGCTTACCGATGTTGCTTATTAGTGTGACTGACGTAGTACGTTCCTCTCGCAGACATGAAATGACCGACGTCACATGCATGTCTGGCTTACTGATGTCGTTTAGTTTTTAGACCGACGTCAAACGCAACTCTTGCAGACAAGAAATGACCGATGTCTCACGCATGTCTGACTTACCAATGTCGATTATTATTGTGACCGATGTCGCATGTTTCTCTTGCAGACATGAAATGACTGACGTCACACTCACGTTTGGCTTACCGACTTCGCATGTACCTCTTGCAGACACCCCTGCGATGCATGATTTAAAATAATTGAATATATATATATATATATATTAATAGTGGAAAATATTTTTAACAAAACAAATTATATTTTTAATTTTTTTGTGCAACTCCATTTCTTTTTAATTTTAAATGATTTTATATTTTTAACTATGAATTTATGTTTATATTTTTCAACTGAAATAAATTAAACGTAGAGTTTGAGTAATATGTGATCAAAGTCGATATCAATAAATAAATTTTAATTTTTCACCGAATTTTTTTTGTATACTACTTATTCCAAATTATATAAAATAAGTAGTATATTAGTGATTAGATGGATATGTCACTACTGGAAATTCACAAGGCAACGTTATTAGTTACTCAAGAACATGTACTAGCATTTTCCAACAGTTCACCAAAAAATAATTTATTTTATATTTCTATATTTATGCAAGAATAACAAAAACCGTGTATTCTTGAGCAAATGATAATGGGGTAACACAATTTTGGGTCATATTGTAAGTTTCCAAAATTGTTAAGAAGTAATCAATGTTGACTTTCAAGACTCTTCCATTCACCCATACATGCCCAAACTGCAAATTCACAATCTTATATTATTGAATTGCATTTTGTGTTGTCAATTTCGTGATTCGACAACTCTAACTTTCTTGGAGGGACCTAAGTGTAAAAAGTAAAAAATTTATCCGTAACTCCAAATTGAAATCCGCTCGAATGTGATGCTACTATGTACACCCTCATTGTATTTTCCAAGTTTGTAAAAGAATATTTATCAACAATCGGTCATAAGAACATATCTGTTATCCTCTCAGATTTTTCTTTCTTACTTTTAAGTATTCAACTCCAAGTTACTCTAGAATATGTACTAACGTTTTCCAACATTTCACAAAATAATAATTTATTTTATGTTTCTATATTTAGGCAAGAATAATTAAAACCATGTATCTTTAAGCAATGGATAATGGGGTAACACAGTGTTGGGTCATAGTATCATTTTCTAAAACTCTAAAAAAGTAATCAATGTTGACTTTCAAAGCCTTTCCATTCACCCATAATAGTTCAAATTGCAAATTCACAATCTTATATTATTGAATCGCATTTTAGTGTCGCCAATTTTGTGATTCGACAACTCCAACTTTCTTGGAGAAACCTATGTGCAAAAAATAAAAACTTTACTCATAACTCCAAACTGAAATCCGCTCGAATGTGATGCTACCATATACACTCTCATTTTATTTTCCAAGTCTGTAAGGGAATATTTATCAACAATCGGGTATAAGAACATATTCGTAATCTTTTTCGATTTTCTTTTCTTACTTTTATGTATTCAACTCTAAATTACTCTAGAACATGCACTAGCACTTTCCACCATTTCACCAAAAAAATAATTTATTTTATATTTCTATATTTGGACAACTCTATGTTGCCCAAATTGAAAATATTTGACCTTGAATAATCAACGATCATCCCTTATTTGACATTCCATACATAAACAATAATAAAATTGTTATAACTTAAATAATCAACGGTCAACCTTTACTTTACTTTTAATATATACACATTAATAAATAAGGTTTTACACAACAATTTTTACAATAATTTATTTTTTAAAGGAAAAATACGTAATTTAATCATACTCAAATTAAAATAACCTAAAATGATTACGTGTGCCAAGTAGTTAACACTATAATAATTAAATATATAATTATTTTATTCTATAAAAATAAAAAGTTAAATATTTGATTTAGAGTGACATTATGAATTTTAAAAATAGATTAGATTATTAATTAAACTATTGGACATAATTAATGAATTTAGCCTAATGTTAATTATACTTTTGAACAACTTAAATGAAAACCTTGACTTTAACCTTTTTATTTCAGCCCATTCTAAGTGAAGCCCAAAATCTGACCCAATCCCCAGTAGTATAAATTTCAAAACCCTAATTGGTCTTCATTATTTTCTAGAAAGCCTCCCTCTTCTCTCTTCCCTTCCCCCTTCTCTCCTCTCTTCATCTCAGATCCGCCGCACCGCTCGACTCCGACATTGTGCCCGACTCTGAGTGTGATGCCCGACTCTAACGCTGTCCTGCCCGACTCTAACGCTGTCCTGCCCGACTCCACCGGCGTCACGCCATCAGATCGCTAGCTCCACCGTGCTAAAAGACGCACCATCAGATCTGCATCTTGTCAGTTGCCCCTATTGGAACAATGTTGTTCTGATCATCCTCTTGATGAACGGATTAATAAAGGACTATTTACAGCCAAATTACGACTTACAGATCCTACCACCATTATCAAAGTAAAGCCAATCCAGTATAGTCCTACTGATAGACTTGAATTCATCTCAGATCCGCCGCACCGCTCGACTCCGACGTTGTGCCCGACTCTGAGTGTGCTGCCCGACTCTAACGCTGTCCTGCCCGACTCTAACGCTATCCTGCCCGACTCCGCCGGCGTCACGCCATCAGATCGCTAGCTCCACCGTGCTAAAAGACGCGCCATCAAATCTGCATCTTGTCAGTTGCCCCGTCGCCGTCCTCCAGTTGCTTTGTCGCTGCCTCTGGTCGCCTCGCCACTGCCTCTGGTCGCCTCGCCACTGCCTCCAGTTGCCTCGCCGTCTCTTCCGATCACCTTGTCACCGTCTCCGATTAGAGCTTTGGGCACCTTCAGATTAGATTTTTTGGAGTTTTAGATGTGGATCAGATTTGTTAGGGGTTCAGAGTTTTTTTAATTATGTAATACTGACCATTATTGTGTAATTTAGTTGTTGAATCAAGTTAATGAAATTTGATATTAAATTATATTAAATTTTGACACTTTTGAAAGCAGGACCAACATCGATTATGCTTTCAGTAGATTTTTTAAAATTTTCAAAATAAAATATGCGACATAGCACCACTGTCGGTAGAGGTTTCGATAAGATTGATAGTGGGTTGGCGTTGCACTGTTGTTAGTGGTTTTAGTAAGACCGATAGGTGGGCAACGTCGCACGCGAACGTGGTAAAAAATACTTTTTTCCTCACTTTTGATCTGAGGTAAAAAGTATACTTTTTACTTCACCGACATTTAGAGCATGGGCAATGGATTTCTTAAAAATTAAAAAAATTGCTCTAAAAATCGAAAACATCCACAGTAGTAGTTTTTAGGCCGATTTTTTAACAATAGTTTCCAACTAGGGAACCGGTTAAGAAACCGGTTCCGTCAGACGCATCAGAGCATATGACAGAGAAGGGGGCCGCCATGTGCAGCCCAATTTTATTTCCGTTGAGTGGGACACGTGTTGCCCATGTATTGGGCCATATGTCCCACATGCTGAATTTCTTTTTATTTGAATCTGTTGCCACGTGGCGCCTTCTGGTTGGGCCACGTGTCCAACTCAAATTCAGCACATTTTTTTTGGTAAATAGAGGGACACGTGGCACCCTCTGGTTGGGCCACGTGTCCCTATCTTTGTTTTTATTTTTTTTTAAAAAAAATCTGAATTTTTTTATTTTCAAAATTTAATTTTAAAACGTTTTTAAATTAAAAATATTGAATGATTTTTTATTAAAATTTGGAATGATTTGGAATAAAAATTTGGAATAATTTGTGAGAAAATTATTGAAGAAAAATTATTGAAAAAATATGGAATAATAATTGAAACAAATGAAATTCAATTTTAAAAATTATAATGTATTATTAAATTTTACATTCAACTTATTTTGAAATTTATTTAAATTAAATGTTAATAATAAAATTAATGAATAGGATAGAGAAAATCAAGTGGGGTACATAAATAGTAAAAAGTGATTTCTTACCATTGTGGAGAAGAAAATGTGTGGTTTCTTAAGTGGTTTCTTAAAGTGAGGTGGAAGAGAGAGAATGAGAAAAATAATATATTTAATTGGTAAGAAACTGGTAGCGGTTTCTACCATTGCATATGCTCTTACCTCGGTTTTTTAGGGATGAAAACCGAGGTAAAAAACCCTGAAAACTGAGGTGGCAGGTGTTGTCTCTTTTATTGCTTAGAGAATTTAAAAACTAATTTTCCTTTCATGTCTTCGTTTAACTCAAATCCCCTCTTTATCTAAAATTGTTCGCATTCCTCCTGATGATTACATATCTTGTTATTTAGATTATCTTAAATTTTGGTCTTGCATTTCCCCTCCCTCAGTATGTCATAGATCTACTTTTGTCATATCGAATTGTGTTGTCTTAGTTTCATCCTTATGGTATCGCGATCATTGTGGGTTTTCACTATGTGTGTACCCAAGCAACTGTCCCTTTTTTAGTACTCATTGGACTATTTCACTTTTTATCCCGTTATTCCCACTGTTGAGTTCGTCAGTGGGTTCCCTAGTAATTGGGGTATGTAGCACAAAAAAATTTATGTGAACTAGATCATGAATGCGAAAAGATTTTTCCGGCTTGGAACTATAATGTTTCAAACTCTAAGTTTCCTAAGTCGGAGGTTCGTCTTAATGCTAATTTTAAGGTTGTGTCAAAACTCAGTGAACGCTCGATAGGTCTATGCCATGATGAATCTAAGACCAAAGGTGTTTGCTTGTTGCTATCTTGTGGTTTCTCTATTTCACATGCGTTATTTTATCCCTTGTTGTTTCGTATTGCTCATATGTGTTTGTATGTTCTTTCACTTAAGTTGTGTGTTGAATGGTAGATATGGATCTAGTTGGGCCAAGATTGACCGGTTGTTTATTCCTGATGATGAGGATGAGGAAACTGACAACGCGTCCACCCAACCGCATGGTACTGATGTTGATGGTGTCTCCTAGGAGAACATTGCTCTGGCAAACTCTTAGTTAGCACATGTTGAAGGCCATGAACCAGAAGGGAGAAAGGTGCATGTAGTTAATACTCAAGAAGCAAAAAAGAGAAAAAAATTAGAGTGATGGTTCCTCAGGTGCCTCAGAGCGCTCTAGGAAAAAGGGTAGCACTAGTCAATCCCGGTTTAAGCCTCCTTTGCGAAGGGGTAGTTCATTGGCAGAAGGGACTATTCTTGCATCTCTTTCCAAGCTTCCTTTCCATGAGTCGATGGTTGCGGTATGTTCACTTTTGTTTTTTTTTTCAAAAAACAAAACTTTTATCGTATACTAATATGTTTTTACTACAATATCTGATTATTCTATTCATTTGTCTATTTTTTCTTGCGGATCTTATAAGATCGGTGAGAGTCTCAAGCTCGTTGGTTAGCCGGTTGCCAAATTCTCCAAGCAAGATGGTTCGCTATTGGAGAAATATAAGGCTAGCGAGACACAGCGCGAGGCTATGAAATTGTTACTTAAAGCTACTGAGCTACTTGCTCAAGTTGCTAAAGATGAAGCTAATAAGCTCCTCTCTAAGTTGGAGGAGATGCAGACTAAAGGCCATGCTTTGCCCAATTATCCTCAAGTTCTCGCCAACCGTCTTTTCAAAACAAAGTCATTCTTCAATCTTTTTGAAGAAGTTTCTAGTTCTGCTCGCAATGTTTGTTGGTGCAAGGCTTTGGTGGAGCTGTGGAAAGTGAATCCTGCCCTGAAGGTGAAGAGATTACCCTTATTGGCTAAGTGCAAAGCGACATTGGAGCAAAAGAATACTCTGCTTAATTCTGAATTAATCAACAAAATTTCTGATGGTGGGCATCCTTATGCCATGTTATCGCATCTCGGTGGTCTTTTTTCTTTGCCTTCTATCCCTGAGCTGCGAGAGTGCAAAGTCAATTATTTGGACTGCCTCCCTTTCGCTTCTACTAACTCTAGGCCACCTCTGAACCTAGAGGTTAATGCAAAGATAGAGGTTCTGCTCACAATGCGAACAAGGAAGATTATGCTCTCGTTGCCCATAATGCATCTGCTTCTCTCCATGATGTTAGTTAATTTTCAGAGTTATGAATTGATTTAAGACTATATGAATTCACGTATGTAACATATAATTGTACTTTTGTGTATGTTTGCACTATGTGTACTACCTTCGATGCGAATCTGGTGTACCCACTTTAATTTTATATTTTCCTATTGTATTTATTCGCATGCAGGGATTTAAATTTTTTATCGACATTATTTTTTAAAATCCTCTTGGCATGTTGGGTTATAGTGCTCATGCTAAAAAACATCTCAGATTGTGTCTTCCAATTCATGTTGTCCTATTAGACTTGTTGAGGGTACCACTTCCTTTTAAAAGGAATTTCTCGAGCTGCTTTTTGGTTATTGTTTTTCAATTACCGGGAGTTCTGCCTAAGAATCTATTCCATTATGTCTTGGATGACATGTCTCCACTTCTTCGTCATCTCCATCCCCTCCTATGAGTTGTCCTTGTAGTAAATTTTTACCTGGCGGTTACAATATTGAATCTCTTGACAAGGATATCATTCACATCATAGTTGATCTTGAGTCTACTTATGTGTATATGCATCCACTCAACCTTCCAAGTTGCATTCAGGAGTGGGCAATGTCATTGGTCATTCATCTTAAGTATATGCTACTTAGTATCAATAATCTGGAGCTTGGGCGGAAGAAAACTATATGCGAGTCGCATGGCTATATTTGTGAGTTGAAAGGATTTTGTGCCGAATAGAATGATATTCAGCGACAGCAGCTGAACTTGGTTAAGATGATTGGTTGGCAAGAAGAAGAAAAAACAAATTCTGCAAATAAAGTAATTGAGGCTTATCAAAAGACCGTAATCATAGATAAGCAGTGTACTCGTATTGACCAATTATTGGATCATCTGAAGAAGGAGCATGATGAATGTGATCATCTTTCTACATGTTCCGCAGGGTGGCTGACCAGGTTTGATGAACAACTTGCTATGAATACCCATTTACATAGTGAGAATGATCACCGCCTTGACTCATGTTTACATAAGCTTGAACAAGCTTGTGTTGATTACAAAGAGAAACTGAAGGCCCTTCTGCGGAGCCTCGTGGTTTACTAGTCATAGGGATCTAACTGTGAATATTGGCAGACTGAGGATTGATTTATCTAAGTCTGATAGGTTACATATTTGTCAACTACAGGAGGAGATATGTAACCTAGAGGATTTGAATAAGAGTTCAAGACACCGTGGACGTTATGAGTGTTCAACTTAATCGTGAAAAGTTTGGTCCTATAAAAGACTTTAAAGCATACTATGTGAAGTGTTAATGCCTGAAATTGCTATCCTCCTATTCACGATCTCCTCCGGTCCGGCTTGCACCTAAACCTAGAAGACAGACAGACTAAGGTTAGGCAAGAGAGGAATTGCTATGAAGATAAATTTTTACCATAGAAGAAGAAAAGAAAATAGGATTAAATTCGAGCACTCGTTGCAAGTCGCAATGACCTCTTCGCAGGTCGCGATGGCCTCGTCGCGAGTTGCAATGGCCTCGTTGCGAGTCACAATAGCCTCGTCGCGAGTCGCGATGAGCCCGTCGCGAGTCGCGACCAACAGGTAGCCAGGATTTAACCTCATCCTTTTTGTACTATAAATAGCACTCTCTTTCCTCTTATTCACATCTTTTTCATCTGCATTTTTGGTACTATTTAGAACCCTATTTTCTTCCATTTTCATATTTGAATTCTCTTGTATTATGTTTTAGTTGTTTAACATTAATTAGTATGAACTCTTGTAGCTAAATCTAGTTCTTGGGAGCAATTGATTGAAGCTTTCAAGCTTATGTAGTAAGATTCTATGTTTGCTCATTTATGAACATTTATTGGAGTGCATTTATTATGCCATTAATGTTGTGTTTTACCTCATTTATACCATGGGTTGTTTGAGTATATGAAATGTTTGTAAGATTGAAATGTTAAGGTGGTAGGAAAGTTGCAAATTTCTTAACTCATTTGATATGGAAATCCAAAAGAATGGGTTTAGAACTTCTTGTGTATAATGTGTGGTAATTCTTGCTAGATGAGTATGTTAATGTGGTTTGTTCTCATATTTGTCATATACATGCAAAGAAAGGTTATACCTTGAATGTTGTTTGTTCTAAGTTTAACCTTATGAATGCTTTATTTGGTTAAATGACAATGCCTTTGGTAGAAGGCTTTTTATTATCAAACCTATGGTCCTTTGGGTGAAATGCCATTGATGATATACCCCTATGATGTTGTTTGTCTAGGGTGATCATCAATGAGGTTTGCAAATGGTAGTTGTTTGTCTTTGCAAACTACTCTTAAGGAGGAATGAATTTTGATCTTTGAATGAGAAGTGATAACATTCTCCATAGACAATAAATGTAATTGAATGAGTGAATGAATCAATGAGCTATATGAAGTTTGGAAGTGGAAATCGATTGCCCCAAGGCTCCGTTAATTATCATTTACATCGTATCTTTAGTTGTATTGCATAATTAGCATAGTTCTCTTGCTTTGCTATTTGTTGTATTTCAATTTGGTAACGTAGGATCAAAAACCAACCAACCCCCCCTGTTTACATGATTTTATATGTATCTATGTATGTATATGCTTAGTATGTTTTCTCCTATATATGTTCAAACACTTGAAAAGATCCCTCTTCTCATGGACGACCCCGACTTGCCATTATCTACCTAATTGTACATAGGGAGCATAAAGGGCTTATAAATTATAGCTTTGAGAGGTACGACGACGACCTCCCAACTTTTGGCACCATTTTCGGGGAAGAGGCATTTATTTTTAAGTGTTTGGGCATATTATGTGTGATTATATAATATTTGTAAATATTTGCTAGTTTTCTTTTATTTTGATTTCTTAGTTGATTTTTCATTTTCACTTGGCTTGAAGATGTATTGTTCGAGTTCTTGGTGTATGGTTTGTACGTGATCCTCTTCACAAGGACCCCTATACTACGACCCCGAGTTAGAGTTGAATTTGAGACAGGCTAGGAGGGTTTCTATGGAAAGTGTGAATAACACCCCTCCTAGTGACCATTTTGTGGATACATCTTCCTCTTTGGAACATAAACTTGAGCACAAAGATGTGCATCCAGGAGGGGGACCTCAACATCCTCCTCTCCAAGAGCGAGCTCCCCCTCTCCACCAAAGAGAGATTCCTTTGGGGCAAGCTTTGTTAAGAGACATCATAGCCCCAACCTTGATCAACAACCAATGTGCATCGAGTATCCTATGGTTAGACCAAATGGGAACTTTGAGCTAAAGACCGGGTTCATCAATATGCTACCCATTTTCCTTGGTAGACAAGGGGAGAATGCCAACAAACACCTCACCAAATTTCACTTCTTGTGTGGTGGTACGGTCCCCCATGGAGTGGATGAAGAATTCTATAAGTTGAAGGCATTCCCGTTCATACTAAGGGATTGTGTAAGAGATTGGCTCCACTACCTACCGCCCAAGAGCATTAAGAGTTGGCTTGATATGAAAACAAAGTTTCTAGCCAAATACTTTCCAGCCTCTAGATCCGCCACTTTGAGGAAGGACATAAGCAACATCCTCCAATGGCATGAAGAATCTCTCTTCGACTATTGGGAGAGGTTCAAGAAGCTTCTTGTAGGTTGCCTTTATTACACTTATTCGGAGGGGAATTTGGTTTATTACTTCTACAATGGCCTTCTTGATGAAAATCAAAGGTTGGTAAGAAGTTCTTATGGTGGCACCCTTAGGAACAAAACATTCTCCGAGGCTATGCAATTGTATGAAGAGCTAGCGGAAGAATCGAGAAACTTTAACTCAAGGGATGATTTGAGAAGGTGAAATCCAATGCCCACAAGTGATTCTTCAAATAGTGGAAAGCTCGAGGATCAAGTCTCGGCCCTTGCATCTATGGTCAAATCATTGATGACAAAGCTTGGGAATGCACCGCATGTTAAATCATGTGAAATTTGTTACTTGGCACATCCTATGAACACTTCTCCTACTTTGCAAGAGGACTATGTTGAAGAGGTAAGTGCCATGGGCTATCAAGGGAATCAAGGCTACCAAGGAAACTAAGGATATCAAGGTGGACAAGGCTACCAAGGTCACCAAGGCTACTAAGGTTATCAAGAGTACCAAAACCGGCCGTACAATTTGGGAAATTGTGATAACCCAAACCTCCGGTATGGAAACCCTCAAGGAAGCCAAAACCCTCAACCATATCTGCCTCCTCAACAACAATATAGGCCACCTTAACAACAATTCCAAAGGCTCCAAGACAAACCCCGAGGCCATGGGGAGAGCTCGGGGCTAACAAAGGATGAGGTGATGCAAGCAATTCACCGGTTGGGCATGTGTGCGGAGAAAAGTGAGAAATTCCAAGATGAAGCCAAGGTGAGTATCAAGAACTTGGAAACTCAAGTGAGCCAAATAGCTCAAGTGGTGAATCAGATGGAGGCTCGAGAAAAAGGAAAACCTCCCTCTCAACCGGAGATCAACCATCGACAAAATGTGAGTACAATCTTATTGATAAGTGGAAGGGAGGTGAAGAAGCCCCAAGAAAGGGTTCTTGCTGAGTGAGAGGTTGAAAAATAAGAAGATCATGAGAAGAAGGACTAGAAGTTAGCCATGGGGAGCAATGGAGAAGAAACAAAGGTGGAAACATTTGTACCAAGATCGGGATCAAATCCCGAGACCTCATCACCACCTCACAAGAAATCAAGAGGGGCGGAGATCCCTATCTACATGCTAGAACCACCATTTCCGGAGGCATTAAAGGATAGGAGGACCAAAGAGGACAACAAGGACATCTACGAAGTCTTTCGTAGATGCGAGGTAAATATTCCACTCTTAACTACTCTGAATCAAGTTCCTATGTATGCTAAATTCCTTAATGAATTGTGTACCATCAATAGGAAACAACAATTGAAAAATAAGACAAAGAATGTGAAGAGTGAATATGTCTCCGTCGTGTTCAATGATGAAATTCCCCCCAAATGTGATGATCCGAGAATGTTTACAATCCCTTGTGAGATAGGAAGCAAATGTGTTAATAAGGCCATGTTAGACTTAGGGGCTTCAATCAATGTAATCCCATACTCCTTGTATTGGAAAGCACTTTGCTACTTTTTGGATTGGAGAAACGTGAAAAATGCTGAAAAATTTGAGAAAATAAAATAAAATGAATAAATAAATAAAATGAATACTGCTAAGTTGAAAACCCGAGAGGGCAACTTAGGCAACATTGGGGGCCCAGATAGGTCGAAAGCCCAAAAGGGAGACCTAGGAAAAAATGAGAGGCTAAATGTACGGAAAAAGGTGAGATGTGAGCCAAAGAAACATGATGTGTGGCTAGGATGAAAACCAAAAGGGCTCCAAGGCAAAATGAGAGAAAATGAGAGAAATTAAAAAATGATAAGTGTTCACTCATTTGCCGGCGTTGGAGTCATAAGGTTGCAGTGACTATACTGATGGATCAGGTAGCTTGACATATTGAGGACCTTTTGGGAGTGGAAAATTTAGCGGGAGAAGACGAAGTAAGTTATGAACCTCTTCACCGTTAATATGCTTCATTTTTAGGTTGATATATTGATATAAAGTGGAGCATGTGTTTTGAACCTTCTACATGTCATTAGTTTCACCTTGTGTCATTGGATTTGTGATTGTCAATTTGGGATTTGGAGATGTTTTAGGGATATCAATGAATTGATGGGTTGATATGGTTTGGGTAGATTTAGGAATGGGGGTTGTGGGAAACTTCTCATTTGACCTTAACATTGGGATGTGTGAAATTGAGAATTTTGTGAGGTATTGATTTGGGGGAATAGTAGTTAGGATGTGGATACGTCATTTCCTTCGTATGCTTGGATCTTTTCTTACTCGAGGGCGAGTAAGGTTTAAGGGTGGGGAGGTTTGATGTGTCCATTTTATGTGCATAATTTAGTACTGTTTTGGGTCACTTTTGTGCTCTTTTATTATCAAGAGCTTGTGTTTTACCTTGAAATTCTCTTAGGTGGGGTAAGAGCAACTTTACGCTCTTTTACCTCTTCTAAGTGGATTTTGCGTGACAAGGGAAGAACACGGAGGCATGAAGACCGGAGGCCATTAAAGATCACATTTTTGAAGACTTTTGAAGACCTTCTTCGAAGACTGTTGAAGACTTGCTTCGAAGACATGAAGACCAGAGGCCATCGAAGACCATTTTTGAAGACATTGAAGACTTGAAAAATGAAAGGAATTTCTATGAAGATAAATTTTTACCACAAGAAGAAGAAAAGAAAACAAGATTAAATTCTGGCACTCATCATGAGCCCGTCGTGAGTTGCGAAGAGCCCGTCGTGAGTCGCAACCAACGGATGGCCATAATTTAACCTTATTCTTTTTTTTTACTATAAATAGCACTCTCTTTCCTCTCATTCACATCTTCTTCATCAGCATTTTTGGTACTGTTTAGAACCCTATTTTATTCTATTTTCATATTTGAATTCTCTTGTATTATGTTTGGTTTTTTAGCATTAATTAGTATGAACTCTTGTAGCTAAATCTAGTTCTTGGGAGCAATTGATTGAAGCTTCCAAGCTTATGTAGTAAGATTCTATGTTTTCTCATTTATGAACATTTGTTGGAGAGAATTTATTATGCCATTAATTTTGTGTTTATCCTCATTTATACCATGGGTTGTTTGAGTATATGAAATGTTTGTAAGATTGAAATGGTGTTAGGAAAGTTACAAATTTCTTAACTCATTTGATATGGAAATCCAAAAGCATGGATTTAGAACTTCTTGTGTATATTGTGTGGCAATTCTTGCTAGATGAGTATGTTAATGTGGTTTGTTCTCATATTTGTCATATAGATGCAAAGAAAGGTTGAACCTTGAATGTTGTTTGTTCTAAGCTTAACCTAATGAATGCTTTGTTGGGTTAAATGACTATGTCTTTGGTAGAAGGCTTGATATTATCAAACCTATGGTCCTTTGGGTGAAATTCTATTGATGAAATACCCCTATGATGTTGTTTGTCTAGGGTTATCATCAATGAGGTTTGCAAATGGTCGTTGTTTGTCTTTGAAAACTACTCTTAAGGAGGAATGCATGCTGATCTTTGAATGAGAAATGATAGCATTCCCATAGACAATAAATGTAATTGAATGAGTGAATGAATCAATGAGCTTTATAAAGTTTGGAAGTGGAAATCGATTGCCCCCAAGGCTCTGTTAATTATCATTTACATAGTATCTTTAGTTGTATTGCATTATTAGCATAGTTCTCTTGCTGTGCTAGTTGTTTATTTCAATCTGATAACTTAGGATAAAAAACCAACCAAACCCCCCTTGTTTACATACTTTTATATGTATCTATGCATGTATATGCGTAGTATGTTTTCTCCTATATATGTTTAAACACTTGAAAAGATCCCTCTTCTCGTGGATGGCCCTGACTTGCCACTATGTACTTAATTGTAGATAGGAAGCATAAGGGGCTTGTAAATTATAACTTTGAGAGGTACGGAGAAGACCTCCCACCTCTGTTCCAAAACACAGCTTGTAAGGGGATTCCCCTGTGGTCGTCCTGGGTGTGTACCTGTATGCTTATAGCACAATCACCAGCTCCTCCTCTTATTCTCCTTTTGTCTGCCTCAGCCTTTTCTTTAAACCTTGGAATATCATTTTTTTTCTTCACCTCTATTTGCCCATTTTCTTGTGGATGGGCTATAGACGTGAATTGCTACCTTATGTTCAGGCCAGTGCACCGGGATCTGAAAGGTTTAGTGGAAAACTATTTTCCGTTGTTGCTCACTATCACTTGCGGGATACCAAATCTGCACACTATGCTCCTCCAGGAGAATTGTGTAATTTTCTTCTCTGTTATACTTGTTACGGCTTCCGCTTCTACCCATTTGGTGAAATAGTCTATTGCCACTACTAGAAATTTCTTCCTACCTGCGGCCCCAAGGAATGGCTGTGCAATGTCGGTTCCCCATTTGGCAAAAGGCCAGAGCAATCTTATACTTGTCATTCGCTCCGCAGGGAGCCTCCTCACCCTGGGATGTTCCTGACACATGTGGCATTATTTGCCTATTTTCTCTGCGTCTACCCTTATCGTGAGCCAGTAATAACCTGCTCTCAGAGCCTGCAGCGCAACTATTCTAGGCCCCTAATTGGTACTACACCTTCCTTAATGTATCGATTTAAGGACTGTATCCTCCAGCTTGGGCTCTGCATATCTGAGCCACGGCTCTAGGTAACCCCTCTTGTACAATAGCCCGCTCCTCAGGGCATACTGTAGTGCTTTCCTTTTCACTATTCTGGCATCCTTGTTATCTGTCGACAGGCTTTCATGCTCCAGGTAGCTTCAAAAGGGTGTTATCCGGTAGGCCACCGCATCCTATATCACCGCCATCTGGCTTACATCCGTTGACCCGCTTGCCAGCTCCTCCACCAATACGGACTTGTTCAAGTGCACCTGTGCTGAGTATACTAACTTGCTGAGCACATCCACTCTTGTGTTCTGTGACCTCGGGACCTTGGTGATATTTAACTCTTCGAACTCAAATGCTAGGCTCCTGACCTTGTCCCTATATTTCATCATTGTTGACTCCTTGGCAGTGTACTGCCCATTGTACTGATTGGCCACTAGCATTGAGTCTCCATGGTCCTGCAATTTCTTTGCTCCCAGCTTCTTGGCTATCTCTATTCCTGCTATCAGTGCCTCGTACTCTGCCTCATTATTTGACTTGGGAAACTTGAAACGCAAGGTGTAATTTGCCTCTACATCTTCTGGATATGATATTACTAGGCCTACACCAACTACTTATACTCTAGATGCTTTATCTACATACAGTTTCTAAAAGTCTAACCCTGCCAGACCGTTCTCATTAGCGACATGGACTAGGCTTTATGCTTCTTCGACTGTTTTCATCTTTCTCTTCTTGGGCATTTCCTCCAGAAAGTCGACCATTACCTGCCCATTCCTGGGCTATATTCGATGGCGTGCTCTCCCAGCTCCACTGCCCACTTCACCAGTCTCCCCAAATCTTCTGGCTTGGTCAGTATAGCCTTCAGTGGCTGATTGGTAAGTACTGTCACGGGGTGTGCTTGGAAGTACTGCCTTAGCCTCCTCGCCGCATGGACCAGAGCCAGGGAGAGCTTCTCCTGACTGGTGTATCCTCGTTCAGGGCATGGCTCACGAAATACACAGGCCGTTGCATTTTATTTTCCTCTCTTACTAGCGCAACACTAATTTCTTCATTACTTGTTGCTACGTATAGGTACATGGTCTCCCCCTTCTTTGGGCTGGTCAGGGTCAGAAGGTCTTTCAGGCAGGCTTTCAGTTCCTCAATGCTTTCTCTTCTAGTTCTCCTCATTGTATTACCCCTTTCTTGTTCACACATCCCTTTAGAGTTTTTAAGAAAGAAAGTGCTCTTTATATTGCTCGAGACATTAAACGGTTCATGGCTGCCAGCTACCGTTCAGGCTCTGGACCACCTAAGTCGTGCTCGGCGCTATCATCTCTAGAATTTCTTTTATTTTCTTAGGGTTTGCCCTCAACCCCTCATTTGACACCATGTGCCCTAGGAATTTCCCTTCTTCTACCCCGAACTGACACTTAGCTAGGTTCAGCTTCATCCTTGTCTCCCTAAACCGTACCAAGGTCTCCCTGACATCCTCAACAAAAGTCTCATACATGCTTCTCTTTATGACTATATCATCCACATATATTTCCATATTTCTTCCGATCTACTTTGGAAAGATTTTTTCCATCACTCGTTGGTATGTGGCTCCGGCGTTTCTCAGGTCGAACATCATGATTCGGTAGCCAAAGACTCCTTTCTCAATTATAAAGGTAATTTTTTCTACATCACTCTTTAGCATGGGGATCTAATGATACCACTAATATGCATCAAGGAAACATTTAATTGGATAGTTTGTAAGAGCATCTACATTTTAGTCAATAACTGACAGCAGGTAGCAATCCCTGGGGAAAGCCTTGATCAGGCCCGTGTAATCCACGCACATCCTCTAACTATCATCCACCCTTTTCACCATCACGGGGTTAACCAGCCTTGTTGGGTAGGGGATTTCTCGTAGGGATCCATGCCGTAACCAGCTAGATTACCTCCATGTTCATCGCATCATTCTTCTCCCTGCATAGATTCTTTCACTTCTGTTTGACAGGTTTGTGAGATGGATCCACTCTCAGTTCATGGCAGCCAATATCCTTGGGGACTCCAGTCATGTCCTCAAGTTTCCACGAAAAGACCAGCCTATTATCCACCAGCACCTTTGCTAGTCTACTTTTCACCTCAGGGGGGAGAGATGTTCCCACCAGTACTGATTGGTCTCTGTTCAATGTTACTGCTTCCACTTCTGCTTCTAGCTTTGATGGATCACCTATGCATGTGGCGATGATCATCCTGACAGGTCTGGCCTCGCTGACCTATCTCCCCTAGTTCCCATTTCCATCTTCTTGCTTTCACTTACTGAGAGCGGCCATGTGATTCTCTTTATTCTTATATTGATCTCCCATGACTGCGGCTATTCCTCCCCTGGTTGGGAATTTCAAGAGTAGGTTCAGGGTCAACACAATCACTTTCACCAGTGCTAACGACAGCCTACCCAGTATCAGATTATACAGTATATTTGCCTTCACTACCATGAACACTATGTTCATAGTCTTGATTTTATCTCCTTCCCCCACCATTAGCGGAAGGAGTATGGTTCCTTCAGGCCATACTGTTCTGTCTATGAAGTACACTAGCGGAGTCTTTGTTGGTTCCAATTTCTTCTTCATGTTCTCATCCAGCTTCTCAAAGCAGTGCCAATACATGATTTCTGCCAAACTTCCACTATCCACGTATGATGGATCCTCTTATTTATCACCCTTACCGTTATCACCACCGCATCTCCGTCGGTTGGCCTGTCTGGTACTTGGTCGTTGGCACCACACGTTATTACTTCGTTTGTAGCCAACTTCTTATTTTGTAGCATTGGCTGATGTCTACCTGCATCGTGCCTTCCAGTGAGACTCTGTCCTTCCTCCCGTGCTTCCTTCTGTGATAGCGTATATGTCTATCACCATCGTTGTCTTATTGTCCTTTATAGGGGAATTTTCTCTCCGCCTTTTGCCTCATTTCACCCCTGTTTCAGCTCTAGCAACCTCTTTTCCTTTATCGCATCTCCACTCCCTTTCATAACTCTTGCCCTGCCCTGCCCCTCTTATTGCATGTGGGAGCTTCCATGCTTGTTTTTGTTTTGATAGGTGGCTTTTTATAATCCCGTGCACTCTATTCCAAGTGCGCCATCTCATCACTTTACACTCAGTCCTCTATGTTGTGCTTCAAATGGATGCTATCATTTGTACCATGACTGTTATCATTGTGGTATTCACAGAAGTGGGACTTATTTCTCTTGTCGGGGTCCTTCTTCATCCTTGGTGGCACGTTCAGTATACCTTTCCCTGCTATAGGGCAAAGATCTCTTTGGGCATTTTGATGAGCAATGTGAGGGCTCTCTCCTACCAGTTGAACCTACCGGGTGCCTGCTTTGGCTAGCTCAACCTTTCTCATCTTTTTTGTCCTTTTCTATATGGACCCTCTAATGTCCATGGGCAACCCGTGTTTCCATTCTGCTTCTGTCAGCCATGTCCACCCTGTTAAAGTTCCCAACTCTTTTCATCAACCTCATCGATTATTCATGGTGGGTCTAGGGTGTGGTTCCTCAGTAACAGTTCATGCCTTAAGTTGTTTATGAACGAGTCAATGAGGAACAAAGTTATTTTATCCTCCAACTAATTTGCCTCATCCTTGAACCGCTCCTAGTACGCTGACAGTATCTCTGCTAGCTTCTGCTTGATGGCCATCAACTCAGAAAGTGTGTTTTGAATTTTCTTTCTCTTCATAAAATGCTCCAGGAACTTCTGCTCAAGCTGACTCAAGGTGCCGATCGTCTCATCCTCCAGGTTCTTGAACCATACCCTGGTTGCTCCCGCCAGGGTAGTTACAAACACCTTGCACCAAATGGTCTGCGGTATAGGAAAGGTAGCCATATTGGTGAAAAATGTGTACAAATGGTCCTCTGAATCAGCCTCACCATTGTACTACCTCATGTTCATCGATATCATTAACTTTGGGTCTGTCGTGAACATTTGGATCCTCCTAGTGAAAGGCAAGCATCTACTCTCTTTCTTCTATTCCTATTCCATTGCGCTGGCTGGGGCCCTTCCCTTGGTATGGTCTTTCATTCTCGGGGACGTCACGTAACCTGCCTGTCACTCGCGATCTACCACAGTCTCCTCCCCCCCGACATGTGCCTTTCTTCCAGAGATAACTCTACTCTGAGCTGTCTTCGAGTTCTTCCCCCTTTGGTTGGGTGCTTCGTTGCTACCCTCCTGCTCCGAGAATAGCTCAGTTGGCTACAGTCTAGCCCTCTTTGCTTCACGTTGCCAGTTCTCAATTTCTTTCAACCTCCTTATCACCTCCTCTAAGATGCTATTCATTTGGAGTATCTCTGAGTTGTTTGTGAGCTCCATCATCGTGCAAAGCTGTGTCTTTCTCCCATAACCATCAGCATCGCGGTAAAGTCCTCCTTCAAGTGTGTCACATCCTCAATAGCCACCTGGTTAAAAAAGTTTACCACCGGTTGTGCCTCCATGTTTTTATGCTACGTAGATGCGAACAAAATGATGTGATCCCCACATTTGGCACCAATGTTAATGCTTGAAATTTCTATTCCACTGTTCATGATCTCCTCTAGTCCGACTTGCACCTCAACCTACAACATAGAGAGACTAAGGTCAGGCAGGTGTAGGGTTATGCGTGCTCTGATGCTCCGGTCAGTCATGTTTGCCATGTAAGAGTGTTTCTTAGGTGAATAGTGTTGAGATTGTAATCTTACCTCGGTTGCATGATTATTTCCCTTGATATATGTGTTTGGTGGCTAATGAAACAGCTTCCGTACTAACCTACCCATCAGCGCACATTATGTCCATTTCTTCTATCCCGGGCTAAATGGTGATATGCTTCATTATGTGTGTGTTAACTATTGCATTCGGCATAGTTTTTAGCTTGTTTTATATGTTGAATTGCTAGTATTATTTTAGTTTACGTAAAAAAAGGTTTAGATGGTCATGTTTGGTTTTCTTGTCTAAATCCCACGTTTTGTAGACTTAATTAATACTAATGGACATTTTGTATCCACGGGATCCTAGATCTTCCTTGTGATCATCTTTAGTAGGTCGCACATGGGTACTTTTTGGTTACATTCTATGTGAAGGCCATTCATAAGGGTGGTAGAAGATATTAAAGGTCATTCGCAAGCATGGTAGAAGGGGTCGAAGGTTATTCACCTCTAGAATGGTAGTAGACGAAGGCCACAAATATCAAAGCATGGTAGAAGGAGATTGGAGCCAAAGATAAGTGGCAACGGAGATCAAAGCGGCCAACGAAGAAATGGGGAATTGTGATCTGATGACTTGCGCCAAATTTTGAAAAAGATCCGAGAAGAATTAGCCTTCAAGGCTAATTCCATTGGATTTTTCTTCTCAGGCGCTATAAAATTGACTTCTAAAACTCTTAAATTAGACTAATGGTTCACCTGTAGCAAAGGAAACAAGTTCAGTAGACCAAGGTACCACGGGTTGACGCGGGCAGTTCATGGTTGGCATCATTGACCCGCGCCAAAAAAGTTGGCCCATGCAAATAGTTTTCAGCACAAGGCTCTGATGTGTAGCACAAAAAACTCCATGCGCTATGTGCACCAATTCTAATCCTCAATCAAAATTGGCAAGGTATACATAGACCGTCCTATTTACGATAGCCCACGTCGTTCCAAGTCTAAGATGTCGAGACCTGGCAGGGTGTGGAGAATCAGGCGGGATATGCCAAATTTATGAGCAAATCAAGTCTCCAAATGGTGGTCTGTGCCAAAGGACACAGTCTGTGCCACAGGTGTTGGCGCAGCCCGCGCCAGATCAGGTAGCCCACGCTAGCACGGAGCAGCAGCCCGTGTAAGATGCAGCACCCTGTGCCAAAGGCAATGGCATAGACCATGCCAGATCTAGCAACCCACGACAAGTACAAGGCGCAGATCGCACCATCCATGATGTCATGCGTCATGCGGCGGCTGACCTAGGGTTTACTCATTTTTGGCCTATTTTGAGCCTATTTTTAGGCCCAATCCACTACTACTATAAATATAGCCTTGGTATACTAGGTTAAAGAGGTTGGACCATTTTTATTCATCATATAATATTAGGAGAGCAACTTTAGAGAGGGAAACACTCTCTCCTTTTTGTTTCTTTCCTTTTATTTTTGCTTTAATCCTAGATGTGGAATTCAAATCTTTATTTGAATTCCATATCTATGGATTAGTTTATATATCTTGGGGATAAGTCATAGACATGTTTTGATTAAGTGCTTTTGTGAGATTCACTAGATTCATCCTAATATTTGTGTTCATGATATTATTGTGACTTTTTCTTGAATGTTAGAATTGCATGAATAGTACACTCCATTAAGCACACACTCTAGTCTATATTCATGTTGGTGAAAATATTGATGCCTCATTGGGAAAGGAAACATGGATGTTTGTATGAGTAATGGTGTATGTTGGTCTGTGTGAGTGTGTGCATGGGAGATTCAAGTATTACTCTGAATTATTTTCCATCTCACCAGTCTTAGCTAATTACGTAAAGTAGTTCGAGAGTTTATGGGTAGAGATAGTTAAAAGTAGCAAGCTAGGGTTATAAGAGGCTCTAGTGTCATAAATATAGTGCCAACGACCACTTGACCTAATTGATAGGTAATTGGGAAGTAGTGCATTCATGGTGGAAGCCCAAGATGTAATCGTACGAAGGAGAAACAGATCTACAACAATGGTCAAACTTTGTTGTACTCCCCTAATTACGATAGAGATGTCGATAAAGGGTTGCAAGCACACCCAATGTGACAGGTACGTGGAAGTGTGTACCATCGGCCACACCATGTGTTATGAACACTCTATTATACTTGTCTAAATCTCACATGTGAATGAATCAAGGATTGAAGCATTTAATCATTTATGTCAGACAATGCTACCCCAAGTGCTTAGCTAAATAGATTACTTTCTTTTTACTTTCATGTTTTGTAGTTGTTAGTTGAAAAACCAACCCCTCCCCCCAATGTTTGCTTCCTATAACTTGTAGGGATTGATGACCCATGCAAGGTTGTGTTTTCATTGATTCTTAGGCCCTAGCATCTCTGTAGACATACCCAGGGCTTACCGCTAACTACCATATTGGTTGTGTAGTAGTGAGTTAGGTGTAGAATATAAATTTTATCTTTTACCTACCATCCTCTGCTCAGGTTAATTAGCTACAATTAACGAGGTAGGTAAAATTTTAGCCCGCTGCCGGGAATGCTATTCAGCTTAAGTGTCAATTAGCATAACTTGTTAGTAGAGTAGCTAGTTTTTGCTTTTATTTTTGTTTTGTTTTGATAATTTGGTTGTTAAGCTATTGTGATAGTTATCTGGTTACCATTTTATCCATTTGCTAGTGTTGTATTCAGAAGGGTATTGTTATCCCTAGTTTATAGTACACACCCATACCACAAATCTAGGTGTCTTACACTACCCGACTGAGAAAACAGGTTGTCAAAGAAGAAGAAAGCGAGGAACTAGGGCAGAATTTCAACTGAGGCAAGCAATGTTGGTAGAAGAACCACAAAGAATGGCTGAAGACAACCAAACCTTAAGGGAGCTTATGGCCTCCAATCTGGAAAGCCAGCAGCTATGCATCACATTTCCCTACTACCCACGAACGTGAGTGATCTGCTTCATTTTACGTGTGTTAACCATTGCATTTGGCATACATTTTAGTTTTAGTTGGTAAATTGCTAGTATTAGTTGAGTTTATGTGACAAGGGGTTTAGACGGCCATGTTTGGTTTTCTTGTCTAAATCCTGCATTTTGTAAACTTAATTGGTACTAAGGGGCATTTGTATCCATGGGATCCTTGGTCTTCATTTTGATCATCTTTAGTAGGTAGCCCATGGGTGCTTTTTTGTTACATTCTATGTGAAGGTCGTTCGCCAGGGCGGTAGAAGATTGAAGGTCATTCGCAAGGATGATAGAAGAGGAAAATGCCATTCACATTATAATGGTAGAAAATGAAGGCCACTGACATCAATAGATGGTAGAATGAGATTAAAGCCAAAGATAGGCAGCTTCAGAGTTCAAGGCGGCCAAAGGAGAAAATGGCCAATCGTGGTCTGGGGAGTGTTGCCTTAGTCCGAGAACAATCTGGGAAGAACTAGCCTTCAAGGCTGGTTCCATTGGATTCATCTTCTCGAGTACTACAAAATCAACTACTAGAACTCCCGATTCAGACTAACGGTTCACACATGGCAAGCAGACGATGTTTAGCTGATGAAGTACCAGTGGTCGGTCACGATCTGCCCATGGTCAAGCACCAGTGGCCCATGACAAAGCTCATGGACCATGCCACACGAAGGATGCCATAGGATTAGTGAAGATGTACATAAGACCTTCACGAAGCAAAGAGTTCGACTGTGATAAAGACCCCAGACCATGAAGCAATGGGATGAAAAGTTGAAGAATTTAGCTAAGTCTAGAACCGATCCATGATAACCTTCATGGACTGTGAGAATAATTTTGAGCAAAATCACAAGCTGATCACAGCCCATGAAAACCTCCACGGATTTTGATAAACCTCTAAGCAAAAATAGTGTACTGCTCGCGGTATGTGACAATTTTCACAGACCATGGCACAAACCCAGCTTCACAGACTGCGCCAAATCCCACCGATCATGGCTATGAACATTCATGGATCATGCCAGATCTAGCGCCTCGTGCTTGAATGCTTCACGGACCGTCACTTTTGTGCCGGTCTATGAAGCCTTGGCGGTTGACCTTGGGTTTTGCTATTTTTGGCCTATTTTGGGCCTATCTTTAGGCCCAATCTCTTACTACTATATATAGGAGCTTAAGTCTTCTGCTAAACCATTAGGAAGTAGATTAGGAAGTAGGCATAATGTAGAGTAGGTTCTCTCTCTAGTTTAGAGAGAAGGAAGAGAAGAGCTCTTCTTATTCTCCATCCTTCTTCTTTTCATTTTCTTTTTCATCTTATTTTTTAGATCCATGGCATCTACCTAATATTTTCCACGGATCTAACCTTTGTAGGGTAGATTTTTTGCTTGAGATTTATCTTGCCACTTGGTATATTCTAAATGCTTATTAAGATATTCACCCTATCCTTGTGTTTATGATATTATTATGGTTGTTCTTAAATGTTATAACTGCATGAATAATACACTACATATAAGCATGCACTTTGGGCTATATTCATGTATAGTACAATTATTGATGTTCCCTTGGAAAGAGAAACCTAGATGTTAGAATGGGCAAGGGAGAACACATCCGCGTGGGTGTGTGCACGGAGGATTTGAGAATGCTCTTACCTATTTTTTGTCGCACCAGTCTTAGCTGACTTTATAACTATTGTCTGAGAGGTTGCGGGTAAAGATAGCTAATAGTTACAAGCTAGGTGTTGTGTTGAAACCCTAGTATCACAGATAAGGTGCCTACGATCCTCTAGTATAGCGTATATATGACCCATGAGGAGTAGTTGAATTTGTGGTGGAAGCCTGGGTAGTAATAGCACGAGGGAGACACAAACCTACAATGATGGTCGGACCTTATTATAATCCCCTGATTACATTGGCGGTGCCAATGGACGGTTGCGAGCGCACCCACTATGATAGGGTTAGGGAAGTGTATGCCATCGGCCACACCACATGTTGTGAACATACTGATAGCTATTTTTTGTAAGACTTTATGTGAATGAATCAAGGATTGAATTATTAGAACTATCATGTTACTAAATGATTATCAAGCGCCTAGTATAAATAGTTTACTCATTTGTTAATTGCATGCTTTGTAGTTAGTTGAAAATACCAACACCCCAATTGCATATTTACATTACTAGTTGTTCCTTTCACTCATGAAAATTGATGACCCACATGAGGTTGTGTTTTAACTAGTACATGGGGCCTGGCATCATTTTGGACAAACCCATGGCTTGCAACTTACTACCCCTTGATAGCTTAGCAGTGAGAACGGGTACATAATTATAAATTTCATCTTCTTAACCCACAAGTCTTTTTTTTTAATTTAAACCATCCTAGGATGGGGGGAATTTATTTGGCTCCCCTAACCAGATTAATAAGCCCAAATAGGCGCTTAGAGTCTTAGAACTTTACAGGTTACAAAAGGATCATACTAAGATGATCGTGGAGTCTAAGTGGTCATGAGGCAAAGCCTTGCTTCCCAAAAGTGGTGTTTCCACCATAGCTAAGCTAAAAGAAAAATGTAGTTCATCTATGTAGCATCATTGTCTGCCTGAGATAACCAAATAACTGACATACCGCGAACCGGTCAGCGAATCCGAAATTCGAGACGCCTAGTAGTCAACAGTATGCCAACCAAGAGGTAAATCAAACCAGAGCTAACTCAAATTGCAACAGGTTAGCCAGAAGCATCAGTAAACTAAAACAACAGAGAAGTATTCTCAAATGTTGTAATCTGTGATGTGTACTTCCTTTCATCAAATCGACACCAAGTGTAACTTCTGATCAGTTCCTTCTCTATCCCTCCTTACTAGCATGGTACCTGAAATTTATGGAGGCAAACAGCAGCAACCTTACAAACGAACAGAAACAAAATAAGCAGTTACAGTCACTTTCTCCAGTTCTATATCCTTTTGATGTCCTTGTATTAGCCAACTCATATTGCAGGAAAACCAATGGAGTCTAAAAATAACAATCCCCTAAAGAAATTAGGCATTGACCTAATATCAATATCACCTTGTAGATTGTTTTGCCTAGCAAATTTTTCCAAAAAATCAGCTGCCATATTAGCTTGTCTAGGAATGTGCTGAATTGAATGAGAGGAAGAAAGTTCATGAAGTGCCTTACTTATTGAGAAAAATCTCCAGGGGCATCTGCTAGGGTTTAGAATGCTGTTAACTGCTGTTAAGCAATCCGATTCTACTCCACATAATCCTAAAGCTAATTCTGAACAGGTCTCATATCCCATTTTGATAGCCAATAGTTCCGCAAGCAAAGGAGATGAACATTCCAGTTTTTTAACTCTTAGTTTGACTACCTCCCCCCTCCAGTCCCTTATAACTACTGCAGTAAAAGTAGAACCACTAAAGATCCAAGAAGCATCTGTGTTTATTTTAAAGCCAATGAGTGGTTTTTTCCATATTACTACTGTAATTGCAGGTCTATGTTTTTGAAAATTTTTAGGAATGATGTTTGCCTGAACCCAATGTTTATTCCTCTCCCTGTTCCCTTTCAATTTATGAGCTGTAAAGATTGTGAAGATAGTCTGTTTAATTTCATGGATACAATTCTCACAGGTAAGAGGTCTGTTCTCAAAAAAGTTTTTGTTTCTGCCTGTCCAAAGAGCCCAGATTGTAGATACAAAAGCAGCATTTATCAGTTTTGAGTGTATTTTTGAGTCAGCATTGTAAGATAAATAGTACTCAACCCTACTCTTTAGATTAGAAAAACTAATTTGTGGCAGCTTTAGTAGGGAATGGATACTATTCCAAACTGAGAGGGATCTAGTACATGAGTTAAAGTAATGATCAAGATTATCCTTATTGCTCAAACAGAAAGGGCACCTCGAAGCTAAAGAAAAACCCATCCTATTTAGAACATTGTCAAAGGGGAGGATGGAGTTTAAGGCTCTCCAAGTAAGTATAGACATTTTTCCAGGAATGTATGAAAACCAGACCTTATGAAAATGTGTGATTTCAGGATTCCTTTGTCTGAGAAAGTTGTATGCAGATCTGATAGTGAAATTCCCATCTGTTGTTTGAGTCCATACTAGCTGGTCCTTATGTAGATGCTCCAACTTTGCTTCCTGCAATATTTGTATAATATTGGTAGCCAAAAAGGGCTCTAGCCTTAGTAAGTAAGCAGATTTGTTATTGATGAAAGAACTCAGAGTAAGATCTTCAAAAGGGATGTCCCTATCCTCAGGCCAGATATAGTAAAGGGCACCATTTCCCATCCAGTTTGAATTCCAAAATGAACAATCCCCTTTACCAAATATGATCCTACTTAAACTGTTTGCCATTGGAGTTACAACACTTATTCTACTCCAAATTTGGGATTGTTTGTAAGTGACAGGTAGTGTCCATAAAAGTGAGGACCATTGAGTCTCATTTCTCTGTAACTTCCACCATAATTTACATGAGAAAGCTTCCACTATGGCTTTCAAATCTCTTAGACCTAAACCATTTTCATTTACTGGATAACTCATTATTTTCCATGATCTCCAACTTTTCCTACTGTCTTGATCTGATTTTCCCCAAATTAGACTAGATGCCATCTTTTCCATTATTTTAAGAACTATCCTAGGGGGTTTAAGGACTGCAAATATATGTGTTGGAATTGAGAGGAAGCAATGATTGATTAGAATGATTTTACCAGCTAAGCTTAACCATTTATTCTTCCAATTATGAATCATCTTTTCCATTCCCTCAATTACTGGCAAATAGTGCACCTTTAAATTCCTACCAGAAAATATAGGGACTCCCAGGTATTTAAAAGGAAACGAGCCTTTATCCATTTCTAATATCCTTTTAACTACTTGGACATTCTGTTGAGAAGTTTTATGTGAAACAAAGAATTCTGATTTTGCAAAATTAACTTTTTAACCAGAAGTGGTCTCATAAGCCTTCAGAAAATGTTTAAAGTGTCTTAAGTTTTCTAGCTTAGTATTGAGAAAAACAGCCGTGTCATCTGCATACATAAGATGAGTTAGAGGAGAACATGATTTGGGGAGATCAAAGTGCTGTAAATATCCAATACTGAACAATTTCTTCAAACCCCTAGAGAAAGCCTCCGATAAAATATTGTATAAGAAAGGTGAAAGGGGATCACCTTGTTTAATTCCCCTAGAAGAGGAGAAATAACCAGATATAACACCATTTATTAATACTGAGAAATTTGCAGAGGCAATGTTTTGCATGATAAGTCTAACAAATTTTCCATCGAATCCAAACTGGAGTAAAATGGAGTTAAGAAAAGACCAAGAGACCCTATCGAAAGCCTTTTGCATATCTAGTTTGATAATCAAATTTGATATCTTAGACTTTCTAGAGAGTAATCTTGTCATTTCATGCATAAGAATCACATTATCCGAAACTTCCCGTCCCTTAAAAAATGCACTTTGCTCAGGGGAAATAAGTAGATGCATTAAAGGTTTAATCCTCATCATTAGAACTTTAGAGAAGACTTTGTTAACAAAGTTAGATAGACTTATAGGCCTAAAATCTGCAAATGTGTTTGGGATGGCTTTTTTGGGTATTAAGGTGAGCCAAGTACTAGAAATTGCCTTTGGAATGTCACCAGTACTTACAAAATCATTAGCAGCATCCAAAAGATCATGCTTAATTATATCCCAGAAAGTTAAGTAAAAGTCTCCAGAGAATCCATCAGATCCAGGTGAGCTGGTTCTATTAAGATAAAAAACTGCTGCTTTCAGTTCTTGTGAGTCAATGGGGTTAAGCAAAATTGAATTCTGTTGGTCAGTTATAACCCTAGGGATCTCCTGCAGCAAGTGTTTAAGATATCTCCCATCATTCTGAGTTGTATCCTCATTTAAAAGATTCTGAAAAAATTTAACACCCTCATCTTTTATCAAAGTCGGGTCAGATATCCAGTTTCCATCCCCATCTTTAATTTTAGTTATTCTAGATCTTATTTTCTTTTCCTTAATTGTGTGGTGAAAATATCCTGTGTTAGCATCACCTTGCTTAAACCAGTTTACCCTAGCTTTTTGCTGCAGAAAAATGTTGTATTCCTTCTGAGATCTGAGGAGCAAAGTTTTAGCTTTCAATAGATCCTTTAATACCAATTCATCCTGAAACTGCTGATATTGGATTTCCAGTTCATTAACTCTTAGCTCCGATTGTTCCAGATTGTAATTTACATCTCCGAACACAGTTTTGTTCCATTCTTTAATTACTATCTTAAGCCTCTTTAACTTGTGAACAAAATTTTTCATTCCTAACATGGAGGAGGGTAAATTCCAATTAGAAGCAACAACATCATGAAATTCTTCTCTATTAGACCACATCTCTTGATATCTGAAAGGTCTTGGAGCTATTTCTACTGCTGATTGAATAGATAAGAGAAGAGGAGAATGATCAGATGTCGTTCTGTATAGAACCTGTATGGAACTATTTGGAAAAAGCTCTAACCAATCTAAGTTTCCTATCCCCCTATCTAGCCTTTGAAAAAGAAGATCCTTCCCCTTGTCTCTATGTCTATTGTTACTCCAGGTGAAAGAATTACCAACAGTAGGTATTTCATGTAAGTCCATCATAGCTAGGAAATCATTAAATTGTTTCATGCTTTTCCTTGGGGTGGATTTCCTACCTTTATATTCATTAACAGATATTACAGTATTAAAATCACCAACATAAATTGAAGGATCAAGTGTTGTAGTTTGTAGATCTAGCCACAGTTTCTCTCTCAAATTTCGTTGAACACTTGCATAAATGAAATTCACATTCCAAAAGGCTGAAGTGGCATTATCTGTTACTCTAGCTTGTATAAACTGATCAGATTCTTTTATAATTGTCAAACTGAAATTCTGATTCCATAGAAGCCAAATCTTAGCAGTGTGAGCATGGAATGCATTGTTATAACCAAGTTCATGTTTCAAATGATTTAAAAAGTGATTATCATGCCATGGTTCAATTAGACATAAAATGTCAATCTTGTGTCTCCTGTTTAAAGATTTTATTCTATCTCGAGAAGTGCCATAACCCCTAACATTCCATACAATAATTTTTCCTATTTTGGTGTACTGAATCATTTAAAATTAGGGGGGAAGCTTTTTGAGAGGATCTTAGTTTCCTTAAATTATTAAGTGAAACATTTGTATTTTTTCCTCTTTTGTCCACACCTTTCTTTAGAATTTCTAGAGGAGATGTGCTTACCTGTAGTTGTGCGCTTTGCTTTGCATCAGAGTTGTGTTCCCCTAAAGTGCTTTGTTCATGGATTCTATCACTTTGATCTTGCACTACAGGGATGCTCTGCACTACAACTGGAGCATTGTCATCTGAATTACTCTGCTCTTCAGCTGGAGTTTGATTTTGTTGAAAACTCTGAATCAGTTGCGGAGTGGATAGTGCCACATTGTTATCCTTTTTTACATTCACCCGTGGTAACTGAACTTCATGTGTCTCCAAAGATTTGTGGAAAATATCGACTGCATCCTCCTCTTAACCTTCATTCTCTTCGTCCTGTATGTCAGTTAAAGTATGGAAAGCATTTGATATGGACACCATGTTCCTCTTAACTAAAATCTCATCCTGAGCAGGAAGAGGTTCCAGTTGAGCAGGAAGGGCTTCTGACTGTTGGGTTTTTTTCCTCCAGAAGAAATTAGTGATAGGTTTGGAAATATCGTCCAGTGAGTAAAAAGGTTTATTTATTTTCACTTGTGACTCCTGGTTTTCTCTCCTGTTATTATTTCTACCCAAATTATAATCTGATTCCTAAATTTGTAACTGAAATTCCATTTCCTTTTGGGAGACTGATAAGTTAGATAGTCCTTCCTGTTCCAATGGATCTTTAGAGTCTTTACCTAGTGTATTCAGAGCCACTGCAGAATGTTTTCCATCTTTACCTATATCTAAAATAGCCTTAGTCACATTTGGCTTAGCTAAATTCCTGTTATTCTTCCTTAGTTCTGGATGCAAGAAATTGCAGTTTGTCTGACTGTGGCCTATAATCTTACAGTGGTTGCAATACAGAGGTAACTGATCATACTCAATATTATAGTCTGCAACTTTATTACCTATTCCTACTACAATTGAGTTTGGGAGTTGGGCCATAAGATCCACTTCAACACAAACTTTTATAGCAGAGGGTCTAGTTAGAGCTTGGGTTGCAGCATCCATTTTCAGAAAATTACCAATCTGACTACTGATGCCTTTAATGGCTGAGATGTTATAAAAATGTAAAGGCAATTGGTGAAAAGTTACCCATGCTGGAACTATTGAAGATTCTGCCGTAGGTGAGAAATCTGGGGTCCATTTCTGGACCTTCATTGAGGCTCCATGAACCATCCATTGGCCCTTCATCCAGCACCGTTGATAATCCTTGCAATCCTGAAATTGAATGAGAACATGTCTATAATCAATTGAACCCAATTGCCATTTAGCCTTAAAACCTATTGATTTAAAAGCAGAGACGAGTTTATCCATAGTCGGTTTCCCCCGATTGAACTTTCCAACCAAGGTGTTCTGATAATGGGAAGCCAATATCTCGCCTTCCTCCAGAGGAAGGATGAAAGCCAGTTTGCCCTTATATTCTGTAATTGGATGTAGATTAGGCGTGTCTGGGAGGGTGGTTGTGAGTGATGAAGGTTTGGTATTCAAAGCTTGAAGGAAGCTTTTTCCTTTGGTTGTGTTGTGATCAGGTGTTAGGTTTGGCATCGGAGACGCCATTACTATCGACCAGTTACCGTCGAAAGAGCCGTTAGGCAGAAAAGAAAGAAGAAGAAGAGAAAATGGTAACTGAAATGTGAGTAGTGGATTAAGTGTGTTTTGCACGTCGGTTTCGCACACCTCTTGACCCACAAGTCATCTGCGTATGTTTTAACAAACGGTCGGGTGGAGGTAGGTCAAGAATTTTGGCACTGTTGTTGGGGATGCTTTTCAGATCAAGTATTAGTTAAGCATAACATGCTAGTGAGTAGTTAGTATTTCTTTTATCTTTTTCTTATTTTTGTTTTCCGGAGTAGGTATTTCTTGAGTTCTTGGTGAAAACTGAGGACCTTGCACTATGATTTTGAATTTTGTGTGTTTTCTTTATTGGTGCTTAGTAGAAAGGAAAAAAATGTGGGAAATTACGCAACGAAGGGCACTTTGTAGGGTGTGTCATTGTGATCATCCTATAGAGTGTTATCCAAGGTTGAGTGAGTACGGGAGAAGAATGGCTCAAAGAGTGAGATTTTGTAGGATATATCATTGCGACCACCCTCCAGAGTCTTGCTCTTGGATGAGAGATATTGAGAGAGAGGTAGGAGTTGTTGGTTCCCAAGGCCGATAGGATAAAGATTGTTACCCATACCACGACTCTCCGAATTTGAGGTTTAGTGGTAACTCGAATTTGTGGTATGGAAATGCATTAGGAAACCAACGCGTTGGGTTAAATAGTTGGATTTCACAAACTTACCCAATGCCCTAAAACCAATCCCTAAGATTGGTTCCCATATTGTATTGTGTAGAAATTTTGCAAGCTATAGCTAATGTGACCAAAAGTAGTGATTTACTCCAATCACAAATGCTTAGCGAGATTAGCGGTTTGGGAACTCGATTATTCTCAAATACTGAGAACATTGTGGGGCAAGTGCTTAATTTGATGGAAGGGGTGAGCCAACTAGAAATCCAATATTCCAAAAATAAACCATCCCTAGTTCAATGTGAAGTTTTGATAGATGAATCTAAAGGGGATGGGTAACGGTTTGTTGAATGTGAAGAAGTTGAGGAAGGGGTAATTATACTTAATTTTCCATATAACAAATTTTCACCCCTACCTCCACATATAGAACCCCCAAATTTTTGGAAGCCTTAGAGGAAACCATAGGGAAGCCAATTGAATATGCTAAGCTTCCAAACCACTGACTCCCCCTAAGGTTGACTGCTCCTCTACTATATCTTCCTCTTGGAAGATTCTTATCCCCTGCTATCAATTTTTGGTTGTCTAAGGTGATAGGGTAAAAACCCCCACCTTGTGGATAACATTAGGGTCGTGCCAACGACCTTAAAAATATGAATCTTCTCGGGAGGCAACCCGAGCTTTGAAAAAATATATTAGTTTAGTATTTTTGGTGTGTTTGCCTATTTGTAGCTTTCTTTTGGGAAAATATTACACTTAGTGTGCATGTTTGTTTTGTAGGAAGCATATGATCTTTTGAGGAAGGTGACCAAATGGAGAGTCTAACTCATGGACCATGTAGACGTACATGGTTCGTGACCCTCAAAATGGTGGACAATGAGGATAACCAAACCCCATATTCATGGGGCAGATAGACGTGCATGACCCATGAAGTCCACATACTTTCCTACACCGCCCAATCACTATTTCTTCCCTACCACCACCAAAAACCACCCAAAACCTGCATACCCTTAAAACCCTTAAGACACACACATCGAGACCTAAGAGGTAACTCTTCATTGTGATTCAATTCCTTATTCAATTTGTTATACATGATAGTGGTTAGATTGAGGTTTCTTGATTAGAGGTTGGGGTAGTATATTGGGTGATGGTAGTTTGTTCTTTACATTCCATGATTATGCCATCCAGGGTAGACTTTAGTGTTCATTTTTATTTATAAGTGTTTTCCTACTTCTTTCCATTGTCATGGGTTCTTTGATTTTGTATTTGTATTAAGGACAATGCAAGCTTTAATTTTGGGGAAGGGGATTAGATAGAACTTATAACTTTTAGTTATTTCTATGTAGTTAATAGCTCTTCTAAGAGAATTTTGAAAAAATGAAAAAACCCAGACAAGTTGAAAACCCAAAAGGGCGACTTGGGTAACATTGGGAAAAGCCCGGATAGGTCGAAAGACCTAGGTAAAAGTGAGAGGTTTGGCCCAGCTAGACTTACGAGTCTAGGCAAAAGTGAGTGGTTATGTGGAAAAAGGTGATAAGTGAGTACCCTTTGTGTGTTAGAGCTAGGATGAAAACCCGAAAGGGCTCCTTGGCAAAATGAGAGAAATTGAGATAAAAAAAAACTAGGTTGAATGCATGCTTCAGCGGTGGATTGTTTTTGGAGATGACTCTTTGATTGCTTTGGGATCATTTTGGGAAAAGTAAGCTAGCTTGACACTTATCTTTTTTGCTTACCTTTTTCCACATTTTATTTTGGGTGAATAGGTTACTTTAGGATCTTCGGGGAGTGTGAGAGTTGTGAGGATTTTCACTTCTTTAGGGGAACTAGGGTAGCTTGGGATGAGTTGAATTCCTCGGTTAAATTATGCTTGATTCTTTTTCTTGTCTTAGATTTACTCATGGACAAATAAAGGTTTAAGTGTAGGGAGTCTGATATGCTTCATTTTGAGTGCGTTATCCGTTGCATTTGGCATACTTTTTGGTTAGTTTTAGTTGGTGAATTGCTAGTGTTAGTTGAGTTTACATGACAAGAAGTTTAGATGTCCATGTTTGCTTATCTTGTCTAAATCCCGCATTTTGTAGACCTAATTGGTACTAATGGACATCATGTATCTACAGGCTCTTTGGTCTTCGTTTTGATAATCATTAGTAGGTCCTCCGTGAGTACTTTTTGGTTACATTCTAAGTGAAAGCCTTTGATGTGCCCATTTTATATGGTTATATTAGGACTTTTAGGATTCACTTTGGTACACTTTTGTGCTCTAGATGTGGCATTTTGCCTTGAAATTATCTAAGGAGAGTTAAAAGTGACTTTTACGCTTTTATTACTTTTCTAGAGGATTTTGTGGGACAAGGAAAATTGTTTGAAGACTTTGAAGATTACCTTTGAAGACTTTAAGATTTGAAGGCTTGTATTTTGAGATTTTGAGGACTTGAAGAATTGAAAATAAGTGAAGTGAAGAGGAGGACTTGAAGCAAAAAAAAGAAAGAAATCAAATGTGGAAACTTGGCTTGGCGGTGACTCGCGATGGATTGGCTGCGAGTCGCGATAAACGGGTGGCCAGAAAATTTCTTACTTTTTTTGTACTATAAATACTCACCTTATCCTCTCCTCTTCAGCCATTTTTCTTCCTACAAATTTCCTGGGTTCAAAACCCTAGTTTTTCTTTATTTTCTTACTTTTTTTAGGTTAATCATGTCTTTTCATTATCTAGGTTAGTTTAATCTTGAGAGCAATTGATTGAGACCTCCTTGCTAATGTCTTGAGAATTATATCTATCTATTTGTTACTTTCTCTATTGTGCATTTATTGAGCTTTGAATGTGAATTGTTAATGGCATTAATGTTGTTGGAAGATTGGGTATATGAATTGCTTGTATGATTGCTTGTTAAGGTTAGGAGAAAGTAGCTAATTCTCCCCTTTTTTCAATATGAAATCCAAGAGGATGAGTTAGAGCTTCTTAATGATGTTAATGTGTTTATAATATCTAGATGAATATGATGATGTTGAACTCTTTTTCATGTTTGTTGCTCGTAGAAAATGGGAGAAGTCTATGAATATTGACCATTCTTGACTAATCTTGTGTAAATGCATGAATTGGTTAAATGCTTAGACACGGTGTAGTGTTTATAAGTGTTGCCAAACTTGTTGATTATTTGTGCTCAATGCTATCAATGGGATACTTTTAGTTGTGTTTGAACTAAGAGAGTCATTGGTGTGGTTTAACAAGAGATGTCGAACTCACTCTTCCAAACTACTATCTAAGAAGGATAGAGGATTTATCTTCACAACAAGTAGTTAAAGTAATGAAAAGATTGTTTCACTCGTTCTTGAAGCTTTTGTTATTTAACATTCATGTGTTCTTAATGCTATGTTTTACTTCATTTATGCTATGAGGTGTTTCGGAATAGGAAGTGTTTTTATGATTAAAGTGTTAGGGTGTTAGGAAAGTAACAAATTCCTTAGCTCTTTGGCATGAAAATCCAAGAACATGAACTCAGAATTTCTCGTGCATAATGTGTTGTGATTCTTGCTAGGTAAGTATGTTAATGTGGATTGTTGTCATATTTATCCTATAGATGCAATGAAAGGTTGAACCTTGAATGTGGTTTGTTCTAGGTTTGGCCTAATGAATGCTATGTTTGGTTAAAAGGCTATGTCTTTGGTAGAAGGCTTGTTATTAAATCTATGGTCCTTTATGTGAAATACCACTGATGAAATACCCCTATGGTGTGGTTTACCTAGAGTAATTGTTAACGAGGTTTGCAAATGGTCGTTGTTTACCTTTGCAAATTACTATTAAGAAGGAATGAATGTTGCTCTTCGAATGAGAAGTGATAACATTCCCCATAGGTAACAAATGTGATAGAATGAGTGAATGGTTCAATGATCTACATGAGGTTTGGAAGTGGATATCAATTGCCCCCAAGGCTTTATCTTTTGTAGTTCTTACCCCTTTTTCTTAGTTTGTTGCATGATTATCATAGTTACTTAACTTTTCTAGTTAGTTTGTCTTTTAATTTCATAACATAGGAAAACCAACCCCCCCCATTTACTTGCTTTTATATATCTATATATATCTACTTCTAGCATAATTATATGTTTAAATGTTTAAGAAAATCCCTCTTCTTCGTGGATGACCCCGATTTTCAAATATCTACTTATTGTGTTTAGTAAGCATAAATGGCTTATAAATTATAACTTTGAGATTTACGGCGATGACCTCCCAGGCTTTCACAAGGGCGATAGAAGATTGAAGGTTGTTCGCAAGGATGGTAGAAGAGACGAAGGTCATTTACATTTTAATGGTAGAAAATGAAGGCCAAGGACATTAATGAGTGGTAGAAGGGGATTGAAGCCAAAGATAGGCGGCTTCGGAGTTCAAGGCGGCCAAAGGAGAAATTGGTTAATCATGGTCCGAGGAGTGTTGCCTTAGTTCGAGAATTATCCAGGAAGAACTAGCCTTCAATGCTGGTTACATTGGATTTATCCTCTCCTCAGGAAGAACATGTGATTCAAACTAATAGTTCACCCGTGGCAAGTGCACAAAGTTTAGCCAACGAAGCACCTACGACCGGTCATGGTCTGCCCATGGTTAAGCACCAGCGATCCGTGACAAATATCACGGAATGTGCTACACAAAGGACACCAAAGGATCCATAAAGACCTGTATGAGACCTTTACGAAGCAAAGAGTCGGGTCGTGACAAAGACCCCAGGACCGTGAAGCAAGGGGATGAAGACTTAAAGAATTTAGCTAAGTATGGAGCCGGTCTATGAAAACATTCACGGATCATGAGAAGATTTCTGAGCAAAAACACAAGTTGCTCGCTACTCGCTGTTTGTGAAAGCCTCCACAGACCGTGATAAAACTCTGAGCAAAAACCATGAACCCTGCTTCATGGACTGCACCAGATCCAATGCACTATGGCTATGAATGTTCATAGACCATGCTCGATCTGGCGCTCCGTACTTGAATGCTTCACGGACTGTGACATTTGTGCCGGTCCGTAAAGCCTTGGCGGCTGACCTAAGGTTTTGCTATTTTTGGCCTATCTTCAGGTCCAATCTCCTACTACTATATATAGAACCCTTAGTCTTCTACTAAGACATTAGGAAGTAGATTAGGAAGTAGGCATAATGTAGAGTAGGTTCTCTCTCTAGTTTAGAGAGAAGGAAGAGGAGTGTTCTTCTTCTCCTTCCTTCTTCTTTTCTTTTTCTTTTTCTTTTTCCTTTCATCTTATTTTCTAGATCCATGGCATCTAACCTAATATTTTCCATGGATCTAACCTTTGTAGCATAGATATTTTTCTTGGGATTCATCTTGCCACTTGTTATGTTCTAAATGCTTATTGAGATTCATTAGATTCACCTTGTCCTTGTGTTTATGATATTATTGTAATTGTTCTTGAATGTTGTAAATGCATGAATACTACACCACATATAAGCCCATGACATAATAGCACAGGGAAGAAATGGACCTACAACAATGGTTGGACCTTGTTGTACTCCCTTAATTACGATAGTGGTGCCGATGGAAGGTTTCGAGCGCACCCACCGTGACAGGGTTAGGGAAGTGTATGCCATCGGCCACACCACATGTTGTGAACACACTGATAGGTATTTTGTAGGTCTTCATGTGAATGAATCAAGGATTGAAGCATTAGAACTACCATGTTGCTAAATGATTCCCAAGTGCCTAGTATAAATAGTTTACTCATTTATTAACTGGATGCTTTGTAGTTGTTAGTTGAAAATACCAACCCCTCCCCAATTGCATGTTTACATTACTAGTTGTTCCTTTCACTCGTGCAGATTGACGACCCGCATGAGGTTTTTTTTATAACTAGTACTTGGGCCCTGGTATCCTTGTGGACAAACCTAGGGCTTATCGCTTACTACCCATTGGTAGCTTAGCGGTGAGAATGGGTGCAGAATTATAAATTTCATCTTCTTGACCCATAAGTTATCTATACAATGAAGGTCGGGTGGAGGCAGGTTAGTGAGCTAAAGAGTTGAATGATCCACTCTCTTCCAACCTTTCATGGTATGGTGACGGAGGACCCAAACAAGCATCTATTGAAGTTTTACTTGGTGTGTATGAACATGAAGCTACCGGGAGTTTCTGAAAATGACTACAATCTGAGAGCCTTTCTGTTTTCCCTTTAAAATGGTGCGAAGGACTGGCTCTACTACGTACCACTGGGATGCATTGGTTCTTAGATGGACATGAAGCAGAGCTGAGAGCTTGTATGATTATTGGGAGTGCTTCAAAATATTGTTAGCGAGTTGCCCCTACCATCCCTTCAAGGAGAAGGATCTAGTGTATTATTTCTTTGAGGGGTTATGCGATGAAGATATGCAAATGGTGAATGCCCCTTGGAATGGTTTGATAGCGAACAAGAGCCCTAAGGATGCAATGGCCCTATTTGAAGAAATGTTTAATGGTATGCGATAATTTAGTACAAGGCCAAGGGTTAGGGTCTTGGATGAACCCACACAATTTCCTAAGTTAGAGTGCAATTCAAAGCTCTTTCTTCTATGATAAAAGATCTCTTGCAAGGAAAAGTGTATCAAGTCAAAGTGTGCGAGGTGCGCAACTTAGACCATAATACAGAGGCATGTCCTGAAGTTGTAGACAATTTCCAAGGGGTGAATGCCATTGATCACAACAATTGAGAGAGACCACAATTTGCAAGGGGCTAACTACAAGGGTTCCAGGGGAACCAAGGAGATGAAAGGCCGGATCCATATGCCAACTTGTTCAACACAAGGTATCGAGATCATATAAATCTACGATAGAGGGAAAATAACCAACCTCAAGGATATCAGGGTGGAAAAGCTCCACCTCAACCATACCCTCGAGGTGAAGGTCCTTCCAACAATCATGCCTCGATCTACAAATTGGATTGAGAGGAAATCTTAGAAGCTATCGGTCAATTGGGTAAGAAACATGAAGTCTTTACAGAAATGACAAGGCGTAATATTAAAGGTCTTGGTAACAGAGCTTTCTCAAGTATCAAAATTCTTAAAGTTCAAGTTGGGTAACTTGCCAGCTTGGTGAGACAACTTGAAGCCAAGGAGTCCAGAAAACTCCCTTCCCAACCGGAGATCAATCCAAGGAATGTGAGTGCACTTAAGTTGAGAAGTGGGAAGGAAGTTCGTGAGTTTGAGAAGAGGATTATGAAAGAGGATGATAGAGTATTGGAGGCTACCAAGGCACACTTCGAAGAAGATGATATTGTGGTCAAGGAGGGACTTTCCAAGGAGCTTCCACCGCCTAAGGCACAAGTTACCATCCCACCTCCATTTCTAAATGCTTTGAGGGGAAAGCCAAATGTGGTGACCAATGATGTGAACATTCGAAAAGTCTTTGAAAAGGTTGAGGTAATAATCCCTATCTTGGAATTGATTGAAAATGTGCCATCATATGCTAAATTTCTTAAAGTTGCATGCACAAAGAAAAGAAGTAGACGAACTAAAAGGTTGAGACACTTGAAAATAGAAGGAGTCGCCATTTTAAACCATAAAAATTTGCCTAAAAATGCGACAACCCCGAAATGTTCTCTATCCCTATCTCCTTAGGTGGAAAACTTGTTGAAAATGCCATGATAGATTTAGGCACATCCATTAATGTGATCCCACAGCCTATATGAATGCCTAGAAATAGGTGAACTTAGGGAAACTTGAGTGATTATCGAACTTGCCGATAATTCCCAAGCTAGTCCCTGTGGCTAGTAAAGGATGTGATGGTCCAAGTTGGAAAATTGGTTTTTCTGGTGGACTTTTATGTCTAATGTCTAGGACTAAAATTGATGTCCATTTGGGAACCTTGACTCTAGAAGATGATGTGGAAAAAGTTGAGTTTGATATCTATAAATCTAGGCATGATTCAACAAATTCTTCATTTATGTGCAAAGGTGTGACCCTATGTGATGAGCATGAATTCCGTGAAACCTCTTGTGTTACCAATGAGCATGAACACCGAGTCCCATTTTGATAATATTGTTCATGAGTCCAATAAATTGCATGATGCTATTGATGGTATGTCAGTGCTAGACTGTTTTTCCATGCTAACTAACTTGCTGCGGGAAAGTAAGAATGTCAAGGGTTTAAAATCTTCACGACCTCCTCTTAACCCCAAGGTGACATTCACGAACTCCATTTTAGCAAGACACGGAGATTCATTTCCTATCACGGGCAAGAGGTTTGAAGGTAATGATGGCTCATTGTGGAGACCTCTCCACAACGATATCATCGTGGGTGGAGTCACTGATGGTGAATCCGAAGACCCACATGTAGGTGTTTCTAACTAGATTGCATGAAAAGAAAATAAGCATGAGGACGACAATAAATATACGGTGTTTCTTTTTGCTTTCGTGTTTCATGTAGTGATTAGATAGATTTTGCATGCTTTTGTCTGCAATGAGGATTTTTGAGATAAAACTCTTGCTTAATCTGAAAAATTGAGTTCAAGTTTGTGATTGTATTTGGATGGAATTAGAGTTGATGAGCGACATAGTTTTCCGAAAAAAGGGAAAGAGTAAGGAATGGGTCAAAATTTGTGGCAATCTCGTGCCAAAACCTAACATGGTCCATGCCAAGAGCCTTGGTCGGTGCCAGGATAATTGGCACGAGGGGATGCCTCGTGCCAGAAAGTTGGGCACAAGGGTTGGTTCGTGCCTGAGATTTGGCACGAGGCTTTGTTTCTTTCCTGAGATTTGGCACGAGGCCTTGTTTCGTTCCTGAGATTTGGCACAAGGCCTTAGGTTGTGCCAAGCACCTTTTGCGCTAAAAACCAATTTTCCGCTGCCAAATTATTCCAAAAATGCAAATTTTTTAAAATTCTAAATTTTTAACTCAAAAATGCATTTTTGGTTCAAGAATTTTTGAAATTCCCTAATTCCTTAGGATACTTTATGCAAATAGTACTTCCTACATTCCTTGGAATGAATTGATTGGTACTATTGTCCCATAATTTGCAATTTTAAAATCTCATTCTTATCCTAATTATACCCCTCTTTTATCGCCTATGCTGAAATTCTAAATCCATGGTACATTCTTCCAGCTACTTTTATCATTTGACACATTCTTCCTTCTCAAGAAACACTCACTCACACACACTCTTGGTTAAACTTTAAATTTGAAGGTCTTCTCTCAAAAATTAGCTATTCTTGCTTCTTCTTGTGTGGATCTTTCAATTCTTAGCTTCGAATTTAGGGTAATTCATTGAACTTTTTGTTTATATACTTTATTGACATTGTGGTGGTGTTATGAAAAGCATGATTTTTGAATCAATATAAGTGTTGTTGGGATATATGTGTGGGATTGTATGTATGATCATGTGTGGAAGAAGTTTGGGTGGTTTGATGTGTTATTGTGTTTGAATGATATGTTCTTCATGTTCTTCAAGTTATTGATGGGTTGGTGATGACTTACGTGAGATTGTTGTTTACTGAGGATGTTCTTGTTTAAATAGTCTTCATGCTTGGATTATCATGTTTTGAATGTCTAGGCTATTTAGGACGGATCTACTAGTTGAATGATAATGTGAGTCATGCCTTGTTTTGAAGATCACATTACCACTTTTTACCTCATTTTGTTAGGATGCCTCCAAAAAGAAATACATTGGAGAAGAACAGGTCCACACGGGGTGAGAAGAGGAAGAAACTGCTAAATGGTGCAAACTATAAGCCAATGACTCCTACTCTTCGCAACCCCGTAATTGTGATCGATGAGTTTATGGGACTATCCAATATCTCCGTGACTGCATCACAGAGATGGAGGAATTTGAGATAGCCAAAGGGGAGTCTACTAGAGACTGGCTTTGCATGCAAAGACACACTAGCAGCTCTAGGCTTACTCGAGCCCGTGACCTATCTATTGGGCCATGTAGGTCTAGCGAGGTTCTTAGAGAAACATTCTAAGACTTACTGAGGGGCTTACTAGTCAAAAATAGAGGTTTATAATTCTACACCTATTTTCACTGCTAAGCTACCAATGGGTAGTAAGCGGCAAGTCATGGGTTTCCACAAGGATGCTAGGGCTCAAGTACTAGTTAGAAACACAACCTCGTGTCGGTCATCAATCCGCACAAGTGAAAGGCACGGCTAGTAATGCAAACATGCAAGGGGGTGTTTGGTTTTCTTCAACGAATAACTACAAAGCATGAAAGTGAAATAAAACAAACAACTATATAAACTAGCACTTGGGCGTATTTGTGTAACATGCTTGATAAATGAATTTTATCCTCAATTCATTCACATATGGACTTATAAACCTATCTTATGCTTATGTCACACGTGGTACTTACCACAATCCCTATATCAAACCATCTCCAAAATTTTGAGCAATGCATTGTAGTTCTACGATGCCGCGGACCATTCCCTAATCACTCACTCCCAAGGCCAACGCACCCCCGCTTTTAGGAACAATGCCCACCTAAAAGGGTATTGCCTCATGTAGGTCGCAACCGTTGGATATGTAGTAAGATGCATTACATTCTCGGACACTCCACTATGGATCTCAATCCCTAGGCCTCGAGAGGAAAAGGAAAAGATACCGTATAATGACTCAAGAGTCAGCACAACTCTAGTCGCTACATACAATGCGCTAATCTATCGGGGTAAGCTAAGAGATATTCCCCCCGCTGGCATTTTCCGAATCCACCGACAGACATGTGATTTACATCAAGCACATCTATCCAATCAGAATCATGGTATAACACATATAAGGATTTTCTCTCAAAGGACATGAATGCACTCATCTCCCCGGTGTTTTATACCCACTTCACAATTCCAACACTTCCCAAGATCGCAATAAAGCCTAGCACAATTTTATACTACCATGCATGCATGAGTGCATTATCATAATGACATAGCATAAATCATAATTCTTAAAAAACACAAGTTCAAGCACAAATATTCATAAGCATTAGGATAGGGAAATTTAAATCTCAAGAAGAAATCATCAAAGCATGAATACAAATATCCCCAGGCTACTAAGCTACTCTATAAAGGTTAGATCCATGGAAAATATTAGGTTTGATGCCATGGATCTAGAAAATAAGATGAAAGTAAAAAGAAGACAAAAGAAAAAGAGAAGGAAGGAGAAGAAGTATTCTCCTCTTCCTTCTCTCCAAACTAGAGAGAAACTAATCTACATTATGTCTACCTTTATTCTACGTAGGATTTAGTAGAAGAATAAGGTTCCTATATATAGTAGTAAGAGATTGGGCCTAAAAATAGGCCAAAATAGGCCAAAAGTAGCAAAACCCTAGGTCATCTACCAATGCTTCACGAATCGGCACGGATGTCACGGTCCGTGAAGCATTCAAGCACGGGGCGTGGGATCTGGCACAGTCCGTGAACATTCAAAGCTACGGACCGTGGGATTTAACGTAGTCTGTGAAATAGGTCTCGTGCCATGGTTTGTGAAGATTGTCATGGTTTTTCGCTCAGAAATTCCCATGGTCCATGAAGGTTTTCACAGATGGTAAACAGTACATGGTCTCTCTTAGGAATTTCTTCGTGGCCCGGCTCCATACTTAGCCAAATTCTTCATCCCCTTACTTCACGGCCTAGTGCTTTTGTCATGGCCCGGTGGGAGGCCGTCGCCGTACCTCTCAAAGTTAATATTTATAAGTCTTTTTTTCCTTACTATCTACAACTAAGTAGATAGCGGCGAGTCGGGGTCGTCCACGAAGAAGGGGGATTTTCTCAAGCGTTTAAGCACAAAAGGTTGCTATTAGGCTAGGAGTAGATATATATACTTACATATAAAAGCATGTAAATGGGGGGAGGGGGGTTGGTTGGTTGGTTGTCCTAAGCTATAAAGGTTAAAAGACAAGAGAACTAGCAAAGTTAAGTAAATATGCTAAGCATCAAATAAAACATAGAAAAAGTGTTTTAAAACTACAAAATATAAAGCCTTGGGGGCAATTAATATCCACTTCCAAACTAATTGTAGATCATTGAACCATGCACTCATCCTATCACCAAACATAACATCCATTAGGCTAAACCTAGAACAAACCACATTCAAGGTTCAACCTTTCATTGCATCTATAGGATAAATAGAAGAACAATCCACATTAACATACTTATCTAGTAAGAATCACAACACATTATGCACAAGAATTTCTAAGTTCATGTTCTTAGATTTTCATGTAATTGAGCTAAAGAATTTGTCACTTTCCTAACTCCCTAACACTTCAATCATACAAACACTTCCTATTCTCAAACAACCCATGGCATAAATGAAGTGAAACATAGCATTAAGAACACATGAATGCTAAATAACAAAGGTTTCAAGAATGAGGAAAACAATCTATTCACTACTTCGACTACTTGTTGTGAAGCTAAATCTTATATCCTTCTTAGGTAGTAGTTTGCAAGAGTGAATTCGACATCTCTTGTCAAGCCTCACCAATGAATCCCTTAGTACTAAGTGTATCCCATTGATGGCATTTAGCACGAAGAATAAACAAGCTTGGAAACACTTATAAACACTACACCGTGTCTAAGCATTTAACCAATTCATGCATTTACACAAGATTAGTCAAGAACGATCGACATTCATAGACCTCTCTCATTTGGTACCTAAAAAAACATGACAACGAATTCGACATTGCATTCATCTAGGAATTATAAACACACCAACATCATTTAAGAAACTCTAACTCATGCTTTTGGATTCTACATTAAAAGAGGGGAGAACTAGCTACTTTCTCCCAACCCTAACAAGTAATCATACAAGCAATTCATATACTCAAGCTTCCAACAACATCAATGCCATTAATTATTCACCTTCAAAGCTCAATAAATGCACAATAGTAAAAGCACCATATATATATATATATATATATATCTATACATATATATGGTTGTCATTATATGGAAATGGAAGCTTCAATCAATTGCTCCCAAGTACAAACCTAAGCTAGATAATCAAAACCCATAACATAGAACAAATATCTACAAAGAAAGAAGAATAAATGGAAGAAAATGGTGAAAAACAAGGGTTTTGGAGCCCCGGAGTCGAGCTTAGAGAGTTGGGGAAGAAGGGGGTGAAAAGCTATCTATAGTACAAGAAAAAAGGACTAAAAACCAAGTTGCAGGGCAATTATCGTGAGTCACGATGCCTCCGTCATGAGTTGCGACCAGATCAGTAAAATTTTGAGCTCTCAGGTCAACATTTCGCGAGTCACGACACACTCGTTACAAGTCGGGATGGAAAAAAGTCCCATTTTGTTTTGCTTCCTCTGGGTGAACCGTTAATCCATTTTGGGAGTTCTTGTAGTCAATTGTTTAGTACTCAAGAAGAGGAATCCAATGGTACCACTCTTGGAGGCTGATTCTTCTAGGAAAATTCTCAAAACTCTACTTTAAAACATAGATCATTCTTCAACCTTTGCTTTGCTCTCCTTTCTTCACTTTATCTTCTACCACTTTGTGAGTGGCCTTCAATCTTCTACCATCCTTTCAAATGGCCTTCACTAAACCACTCCTAAATGCTCATGAGAAATCTACAAATTAAGCTTACAAAAAGGAATCTAGATGCTCATAAGGACCAAAAGTCCATTAGACTAAACACAGGTTACAAAATGAAGGATTTAGATACAAAAAAAAATAAAATAACTATCTAAACCCCTTATCATGTAAACCTACCTAAATCTGGTAATATTAAAACAAAAATATGACAAAAGATGTGTTAAATGCTTTGGAAAGTACATGCATTTGAAGCCTCATCACACGGCGCCTTGCCTCGTGAAGGTCTCGTTCTGGTCTAGTGCAGGTCTTCATGGAACCCCATGATTCTTATGTAGTGCAGGCCGTGAAGATTGTCACACACCACTGGTGCTTGACCATGCATGGTTCGTGACCGGCCACTGGTGTTTTGTTGGTTGAACTTCGTTTGCTTGTCACGGGTAAACTGTTAGTCCAAATTGAGAGTTCTAGGAGTTAATTTTGTAGTACTCGAGAAGATGATTCCAATGTAACCAACCCTGAAGGCTAATTCTTCGTGGATCATTCTCAGACTGAGGAAATGCTCCTCAGACCATGATTCAATATTTTCCCCTTTAGCCGCCTTGAACTCCGTAGCTGCCTATCTTTGGATTCAATCTCCTTCTACCACGCATTGATATTTGTGGCCTTTATCTTCTACCATTCTAATGGGAATGGTCTTCTCCTCTTCTACCATCCTTGCAAACGTCCTTCAATCTTCTACCGCCCTTGCGAACGGCCTACACATAGAATGTAACCAATAAGTACCCACGACGACCTACTAAAAATTATCACTAGAAATATCAAGGAGCCCGTGGATACAAGATGTCCATTAGTACCAATTAAGCCTACAAAACATGGGATTTAGACCAGAACTCTAACATGGCCATCTAAACCCCTTGTCACGTATACTTAACTAATACTAGCAATCCTCTAACTAGAACTAACTAAAAAGTATACCAAATGCAATGGTTAACGCATGTAAAATGAAGTATATCACTTACATCCAATGGACCCTAGAGTTCCTAGCTACTCTTTGGCCGGTCAAGGACAAGAATGGACACAAGGTGATCCAATTAAATCTTGACGATAAGGAGTATCAGATGAAATACTCGGAGATAGCTCATGCCTTTGGATGGAGGTACGGAAAGGAGATCCCTAGGACACACCATCAAGGGATGCCTTCTCCTCTCAAGAATTTTTGGAAGCAGCTGACAGGGACTGATTGGAAGAATGTGTCTAAGAGCACCACCTTGGTTCATCCGGCATTTCATTACATTCACCAACTATTCGCAGTTGGGGTTTTCTGCCATGGTGAGCTAACGTAATGTTTGGGTTTGGATGTTCATTGCCTTTGGGCAATGACTTCTGAGGGTAACTTCTACCTAAACCTGGTGGGGAACTTTGTACATGAGTGCATGATGAAGGGAAAATAAAGAGTGGTAAGATATCTATGGGCTGCATGGTAGGTCTACTGGCACAGTACTTAGGGCATTCGATCACACAGAGAGCGTTGGCTAACTTGGGATGATTGGGTACAAAGTATAAAATCGAGAAGTTAGCCAAAGAATTCATGGTGGGACCTACGACATTGGATGGTTGATATGTATGGATTTATGGCAGAGCAAGCACTTGTAGTTTCATGGTACTTCAACATCCAGAGCGCACTGCCATCAACCATTACACATCTTTGGATGACATATTTATTGAGCTAGATCAGCACTTTGAAAGAGAGTTCTATAGAGTATTAACCACCCCAGAGATAGAAATTTAGGAGGCCGGGGGTGAGACCTCTTCGAGAGCATATCCTAGCCGCTCTCACCAATCCACATACATCATTGACCAACTGCACGCACTTGGGGATCAGCTTTCGAGCTCTACCCTAGTGTTGCAAGAGGTAGTCCAAGAAATAGGAGGGGCGAGAATGCACGTACAGGAGCTTAGTTGGAGGATGGATTACATCGAGGCCGCTCTTCAAGCAACATGATACATTGAGAGGAGTAACACTAGTCACAAAGAAGAGGAAGGCCCTTTGGGGCCGCAAAAGTAAGTGTCACTATTTCTCCCAACCTCACTTATGTCTTTACACAGTTGTTTGCATTGAGGACTATGCATCGGTTAAGTGTAAGGGAGGGAGTAGTGAGCACTTAAGGAATTTCATTCATGGATTTTCTCGTTGCATTTTATGCTTTTGTTGGTAGTTTTTCTTGTTTGTTGGTATTTTTTTTTTGTTTTTATTGTTTAGGGATGATTTTTTATGGATATTTGGTGGCATGACATGCTATGCTAGAGTTTCTAGTTTGCATGGGGTAGGTTGTTTTAGGATATTGGGGGTGTATTTTTTGTGATTAATCTTATCTTTTGTAGTATGAAGCCCACTTAAGGGTGATTTTGTGCTACACCAAAAAGAATTATTTAAAATTTTGAAAAAATAAAAAAAATCAAAAACCTGGACAAGTTGAAAACCTGAAAAAGCAACTTGGGTAACATCGGGAAAATCCCTGATAGGTCGAAATACCTAGGTAAAATTGAGGGGATAGGCTCAGCTAGGCTTACAGACTAGGAAAAAATGAGAGGCCGTGTGGAAGAAGGTGAGAAGTGAGTACCCATTGTGTGTTAAAGATAGGATGAAAACCCGAAAGGGCTCCTAGGCAAAATGAGATAAGTTGAGAGAAAACAAAAAAAAACTACGTGACGATAAACATGCTTCCTTTATTGTAACTAGGTTTAGAATCATGAATTATCCCTATGTTACAATCAAGTCGATGACTCTTGGATTTCCTTGGTGGATTTCTTTTGGGAGACAACTCTTTGATTGCTTTGGGGATTATTTTGGGAAAAGTAAGCTAGCTTAACACTTATCTTTTTTGGCTTACCTTTTTTCATATTTTACTTCTGGGTGGTTAGATTGCTTATGTTCTTTGGTGAGAGTGAGAGTTGTGAGATTCTTACTCTTTTGGGGGAAACAGGGTAATCTAGGATTAAGTTAAATGCCTTGATTAACATATGCATGCATGCTACATTTTGCTTAATTCTTTTTCTTGTCTTTATTTACTCGAGGATGAGTAAAGGGTTAAGTGTGGGGAGTATGATGTGCTTCATTATGCGTGCATTAACAATTTAATTCGGCATAGTTTTTAGCTTGTTTTATTTGGTGGATTTCTAATATTAGTTGAGTTTACATGACAAGGGGTTTAGACGGACATGTTTGGTTTTCTTGTCTAGCTATCGCATTTCGTAGAATTAATTAGTACTAATGGGAATTTTGTATCCATGGGCTCCAAGATCTTCCTTGTGATCATCTTTACCTGGTCGCATGTGGGTACTTATTGGTTACATTCTATGTGAAGGCCGTTCTTTTGGGCAGTAGAAGATATTGAAGGTCGTTCGCAAGGATGGTAGAGGAGATCAAAGGCTATACACCTTTACAATGGTAGTAGATGAAGACTACAAACATCAAAGTGTGGTAGAAGAAGATTAGAGCCAAAGATAGGTGGCAACGGAGATCAAAGCGGCCAATGAAGAAGCGGGGAATTGTGGTCCAATGAGTTGCGCCAAAGTATGAGAATGATCCGAGAATAATTAGTCTTCAAGGAAGATTTCATTGGATTCTTCTTCTCATGCGCTATAAAATAGACTACTAAAACTATCAAATTGGTCTAACGGTTTGCCCGAAGAGAAGAAAACAAGCTCAGTCGGCCAAGATACCACGGGTCAGCGCAGGCCATTTATAGTTGGCACCAACGGCCCGTGCCAAAGGAGTTGGCATGTGCCAACAGTGTTTAGCGTGAGGCTATGATGTGGACCGGACCAAATCCCATGGGCTACGTGCACCAATTCTAATCCTTACTCAAAATTGGCTAAGTATGGGGACAGATCGTCCCATTTACGACAGCCCGTACCGTTCCAAGTCCAAGATGTCGAGACCAACTAGCGGAGTGTGGAGAATTAGGTGGCCCATGCTAAGTTTCTGAGAAATCAAGTTTCCAGACGGTGGTCTGTGCCAAGGGCTGCGTCCTGCATGATCAAAAGCTCAAATCTAGCCTTCCAAATAATGACCTGCGCCAAAGGCCACGATCCGTACTAAAGGTGTTGGCCTAGACCGCACCAGATTCAGCAACCCATAGCAGTATGGAGCAACGGTCTATGCTAGATACAGCGCCCCATGCCAAAGGCATTGGCACGGATTGCGCCAAATCCAACAACCTACAACAAGTACACGGTGCAGACCACGCCATCTGCTACTAGGTCTGCCATTTTTTGGCACGGGCCACTGCATCTATTTTTCCTATTTTGGGCCTATTTTTAGGCCCAATCCCCTACTACTATAAATATAGCCTTAGACCACTAGGTTAAAGAGGTTGGATAATTTTTATTCATCATATTGTATTAGGAGAGCAACTTTAGAGAGATAAACATTCTCTCCTTTTCTTTTCTTTCCTTTCATTTTTTCTTTGATCCTAGATGTGGAATTCAAATCCTTATTTGAATTCCAGAACTATGGAATAGTTTCCATAGCTTGGGGATAAGTTTTAGACATGTTTAGATTAAATGCTTTTGCGAGATTCACTAGATTCATCCTAATATTTGTGTTCATAATATTATTGTGACTTGTTCATGAATGTTAGAATTGCATAAATAGTACAGTCCATTAAGCACACACTCTAGTCTATATTCATGTTGGTGAAAATATTGATGCCTCCTAGGGAAGGGAAACCTGGATGTTTGTATGGGTAATGGTATACATTGGTTTACGTGAGTGTGTGCATGGGAGACCCGAGTAGTACTCTGAATTATTCTCCATCACACCATTCTTAGCTGATTACATACAGTAGTATGAGAGGTTATGGGTAGAGATAGCGAAAAGTAGCAAGCTAGGATTGTAAGAGGCTCTAGTGTCATAAATAAGGTGCCTACAATCCTTTTCCAAATTCATAGGACTTTGGGAAGTAGCGCATTTGTGGTGGAAGCCCAGGACATAATTGCACGGGGGAGAAATAGGTCTACAGCAATGGTCAGACCTTGTTAAACTAACCTAATTATGATGGCGCTGTCGATGGAGAGTTTCTAGCGCACCCAACGTGACAGGTACGGGAAAGTGTATGCCATCGGCCACACCACGTGTTATGAACACTCTATTAGGCTTGTCTAAATCTTATGTGAATAAATCGAGGATCGAAGCATTCAATCATTCATTTCGGACAATTATTTCCCAAGTGCTTAGCTAAATAGATTACTTGTTTTTTGCTTTCATTTTTTGTAGTTGTTAGTTGAAAAACCAACCCCCTATCCCCCTGTTTGCTTCCTATAACTCGTACGGTTTGATGACCTGTACGAGGCTGTGTTTACACAGATTCTCAGGCCTAGCATCTCTGTGGATATACACATGGCTTACCGCTAACTACCCTATAGGTAGCGTAGTAGTGAGTTGGGTGCGGAATATAAATTTTATCTTTGACCTACCATCTTCTGCTTTGGTTAATAAGTTACAATTAATGACCCCGAGTAGAGGTGGGTCAAGTGGCTTAATTGGGACAGGGTTTGGGAGGCCATCCCTGTACCTCTCAAATTTAATATTTATATGCCCTAAATGCTTACTATCTACAACTAAGTAGATAGCGGCAAGTCGGGGTCATCCACGGAGAAGAGGGATTTTCTCAAGCGTTTAAACATAAATGGTTGATATTATGCTAGAAGTGTAGATATACATATAAAAGTGGGTAAATGGGGGGGGGTGTTAGGTTGTTTGGCAGTCCTAAGTTATGAAAGTTAAAGGACAAGATAACTAGCAAAGTCAAGTAACTATGCTAATCATCGAACAAACTAAGAAAATGGGGTTTAAAAACTACAAAAGCAAAGCCTTCGGGGCAATTGATATCCACTTCCAAACCAAATGTAGATCATTAAACCATTCACTCATCCTATCACAACTGTTACCTGTGGACGAAGGACCATAGATTTGACAACAACAAGCCTTCTACCAAAGACATATCCATTTAACCAAACATAGCATTCATTAGGTAAAACCTAGAATAAAACACATTCAAGGTTCAACCTTTCATTGCATCTATAGGATAAATATGGGAACAATCCATATTAACATACTTATCTAGCAAGAATCACAACACATTATGCACAAGAAGTTCTAAGTTCATGTTCTTAGATTTTCATGCAAAGGAGCTAAGGAATTTGTCGCTTTCCTAACTCCCTAATTAACACTTAATTCATGCAAACACTTCCTATTCTCAAACAACCCATGGCATAAATGAAGTAAAACATAGCATTAAGAACACATGAATGCTAAATAACAAAGGCTTCAAGAACGAGTGAAATAATCTATTCACTACTTCCTCTACTTGTTGTGAAGATAAATCTTCCATCCTTCTTAGATAGTAGTTTGCAAGAATGAATTGGACATCTCTTGTCAAACTTCACCAATGACTCCCTTAGCCAAAACACGACTAAAGCTATCCCATTGATGGCATTGAGCACGAAGAACCAACAAGCTTGGCAACACTTATAAACGCTACATCGTGTCTAAGCATTAAACCAATTCATGCATTTACACAAGATTAGTCAAGAACGATCGACATTTATAGAATTCTCTCATTTCCTAAAACAAACATGACAACGAGTTCAACATCATCACAATCATCTAGCAATTATCAACACACCAACATCATTTAAGAAGCTCTAACTCATGCTCTTGGATTCCACATTAAAAGAGGGGAGAATTAGCTACTTTCTCCCAACCCTAATAAGTAATCATACAAGCAATTCATATACTCAAGCTTCCAACAATATCAATATCATTAAAATTCATATTCAAAGCTCAATAAATGCACAATAGCAAAAGCACCAAATAGATAGATATGGTTCTTACTACATATATGTGGAAGCTTCAATCCATTGCTCCCAAGATGAAACTAAGCTAGATAATTAAAAGACATGATTAACCTACAAACTAAGAAAAGAAAGAAAGAAAAACTAGGGTTTGAACCCAGAAAAATCATAGGAAGAAGAGATGGATTCATATTTTTTTAGAGGAGAGGATAGGGTGAGTATTTATAGTACAAAAAGAAAAAAGAATTTTTGGCCATTCATCCACCGCGAGTCACGACGGGCTCGCGACAAACTCACGACAGACTCCAGTTCCAGCACCATTTTTCTTTCTTCTTTTTGTTGCATATCCTCCTCTTCTCTTCACTTCTTCAATTCTTCAAATCTTCAAAAGCTCAAATACAAGCCTTCAAATCATCAAATCTTCAAAGGTATTCTTCAAAGGTATTCTTCAAAGTCTTCAAAAATATTGCCTTGTCACACAAAATTCTCTAGAAAAGTAATAAAAGTGTAAAAGTCAATTTTAACTCTCCTTAGAGATTTTCAAGGAAAAATTATACATTTAGAGAACAAAAGTGTAAAAAAGTGAATTCTACAAGTCCTAATATAACCGTATAAAATGGGCGCATCAAGGTCATTTAGCGCTGGGCCTCTGGTCCATACATTATCATAAAGCATCTTGCGTATGCAGCAAAGTGGTCAAACCCAGCACCCTACTTTTATATTTATGAAATGGCTCTATGATTATATTTTATCTGAGGAGGGATATCACAGTAAGCAATCTCACCACTCTAGTAGTTCATCTTATATTGGGTCACTCGTGCACCAAGGCGTGGATAACTTGCTTTTCTTCGATGTAATAATTTACTTCTCCAAACGTTTCAAGTACTATCTTTGTACTCCTATTTTGTGCTACCTTTTTTTATTTTATATAGATTGTCATATTTATATTTTCAATGCATTTGCATTTGTTTTTGCAAGATCTATAGCTAGTGAGATTACGGTTGTAAACTTATATTGTACAAAACCGCAAGATCTATTTCTAGCTTTTGTTTCTGTTTTTATAGGCATGTATGCCTTTGTGTTTTGCAAGATCTATCGCTAGAAAACATGAAGTTGTAAGTCTATGTTGTGTGAAGCAGCAAGATCTATTTCTTGTTTTGTCATTGTATTCATTGGCATATATGCATTAGCGTTTCTTTTTGTAAGATCTATAGCTTGAAAGATTGAGGTTGTAAACTTATATTGTGCAAAGCCGCAAAATATATTGCTTGCTTTTGTCGCTATTTTTGTAGGCACATGCACCTTTTTGCAAGATCTATAGCTTGCAAGATTGAGTATGTAAACCTATATTGTGCAAAGCCGCAAGATCTACTGCTTGCTTTTGTCGCTTTTCTAATTTTGCTATTTGTAATTTAACAAGATCTGTAAATTTCCATGTTGCAATTGTACAAATGTACTTGTTCGCAGTTGCAAGATTTGATATTTGTTTTTCTTTTCGATATGTCATGGTTTTCCCTCTTTTGCTGGTGTTACTGTGAATTTTGCATAAAATGTAAGTGAATAGTACTATGAATGAGTTGCCCCAAAAGATGTTTTGTGATATTGATTATGTACGGTCACCATGATATTGTGCTTGAAACTAAACAATGAGGCCAATCGATAAAAAGGCCGCCAATGATCATATCATGGCTCTTGTATAACTAAGCTCTTCCTAACGCATACTAAGAATCTAAACATAGAACTTCCTTAGATTGATCACATGCCAAGTGTTCAGGATGCTACTGCCATCTAATCTTTCTAGCTCGTAATAATTAGATTGGTGTGCTTTCGTTACCTGGTACGGGCCTTCCCACTTTGGGCATAGTTTTCCTTTTTTTTCTGCCACCTTTGCCCCATTCTTCCGTAGCATGAGATCACCAACTCGAAACTGTGTCTTCTTGACATTCTCATTATATGCTCTTGTCACCTTCTCCTTGTACGCTGCCTCTACGATCGTTGCATGTTGCCTTTTCTCCTCAAGTTCATCCAAATCTAATCTCATTATTTTGGGATTATTTCCTTCATTGTATTTTTCCACTCTAAGGCTTGAGTTCCGGATTTCAACTGGTATTACTGCTTCATGACCGTAAACTAGGTTGTACGGTGTTTCTCCAGTGGTTATTTGCATTGGTGTTCTGTATGACCATAATGCGTAGAGTATCTTATATTCCCATTCGGTTCACTTTCCTTCCAATCATTTTTGAATTCCTTGGACCAACGTTCTATTAATTACCTCTACTTGGCCATTAGCTTGGGGATGAGCTACAGACATGAGTTTCTACAAAATTCCTAACTTTGAGCACCAATCAATGAAGGTTCCACTTGTGAACAGCGTACCATTATCTGTCACGATAGTTTAAGGTACAGCGAACTAACAAACTATGTTTTTCCAAACAAACTTTCTTGTTGCTTCTGACTTGACTCTTCACAGCCCTTTGATTTCACCTGTTTCAGCCTGCGATTTATAAATTGCTCGCGGAGCGGGCTTCGATTCTACCTACTTCATGAAGTAGTCAATCGCTACAATTAGAAACTTTGCATTACCAGCTCCTTTAGGGAAGGTGTAACCAAATCAATTCTCCATTTGTCCAATAGCCAGGCTTCATATATCCCTATTAGAGTAGCTTGTGGTTTATATGATACCAACGCATTAATTTGGCAGCTTTTTCACTTTAGCATGAAGTTATGCGCATCGTTAAACATTATTGGCCAATAATACCCTGCTCAAATTATCTTCTTCACGATTGTTTGAGATCCTTAATGCACCCCACATAGTCCCTCATGAACTTTCATGATTTTGCTTGCTAGGGATGGTTCCACACATTTTATCCATGGAGATAGGAAACCTTCATAAAGGTAGTTGTGTGACCTTAATTAGAACTTTCTAGCATGTACTCTATCTTCTGGCAGTTTTCCTATTTTGAAGTAGTCCCATAACAGCGTCATCCAGTTGGTTTCTTCTGTCTGGACATTGACACATTTGTTGTGGACGTACTTATGACTAGTATGATCTCTACATTCATATCATTCTCTCCCAGCAACGAATCAAATCCACCCATTGCAAGCTTACTTAAGGCATCTGCCTTCGTATATTCACTTTGTGGTATATGTTAAAGTAAAAATATTCAAGTTGGACCATAAGTTGGTAAAATCTCCTTAAATACTTTATCAAATGCTCTTCTCGCACCTCATAATCTCCACGCACTTGATAGATCACTATATGTGAATCGCTAAAGCACTTAACACTCTTGACCTTCATTATGATTATAAGGTCCAAACCACGTATTAGTGCTTCATATTCAGCTTTGTTGTTTGTGAATGGGAAATCAAAACGAAGTGAGTATCCATGTTCTCCTCCATCTGGATTTACTAGTAGCAATCATGTACTGCAACCTTCTTTGCTAGACGCTCCATCAACGAACAATTTTCATGCAATGTCTATCCACTTTGATTTCCCTTTATCTATTCCAAGTGATGTGCACCATTATGCATACGTTTACCAATACATTCAGCGTAGTAATTGGTTTTTTTATATGATTGATTGCTAGTATTATTTGAGTTTACATGGTAAGGGGTTTAGACGGCTATGTTTGGTTTTCTTATCAAGATCTCATGTTTTGTAGACTTAGTTAGTACTAATAGACATCTTTTATCCACGGGCACCTAGATCTTCCTTGTGATCATCCTTAGTAGGTTGCTCGTGGGTACTTTTCATTACATTCTATGTGTGGGCCATTCGTAAGGGTGGTAGAAGATATTGAAGGTCGTTCGCAAGGATGATAGTAGAGATTGAAGGCTATTCACACTAGAATGGTAGTAGACGAAGGCCATGGACATCAAATCATGGTAGAAGGAGGTCAGAGCCAAAGATAGGCGGCACTGGAGTTCAAGGCAGCTAATGAAGAAACACATAATCGTGGTCTGAGACAGTGTGCCCACTTCTGGGAACGTTCCAAGAAGAATCAGCCTTCAAAGTTGGTCTCATTGGATTTGTATCCTCAAGATTCATAAAACTGACTATAAGAACTCCTAAAACGAACTCGTAATTCACCCATAGCGAAGGAAATAAGTTCAGTCAGCCGAAGTACAAATGGGTCGACGTGAATCATTCATGGATGGCACCAACGGCCCGCACCAGATAACTTTGTTCAGTGCCAAATACCTTTAGCACGGACTGTGCTAAGGGGTTTGCATGGACTGCGATAAACATGATGAGCCAAGTGTATGACTTCCAAGTTTCACTCAAAATCAGCTAAGTATGGGCATATACCGTCTCATTTTTTACGGCCCGCATCATTCCAAGTGCAAAATGTCAAGACTAGCCAGTGGGGCGTGAAAAATCAAGCGACCCATGCTAAATTACTGAACAAAATGAGGTTTCTGATGATGATCCATGCCAAACGTCACGTCCCACAGACTAGAAGTATGAAAATGATGACTCTAATGACGGCTTGCGGCAAACGATGCGTACCACATGGACACAACTTGCAGGGGGTGACACGGACCATGCCAAGGGAGATGTATGGACCACGCTAGAGCAGATGACTCGCGCCATGGAAAAATCATGGACCACACCAAATCTGGTGGCCCGCACCAGCACAGACATAGTGCACGGCACAGACTGCGCCAGCAACGATGGTCCGCACCAGGCGGCGGCGAAACTAGGGTTTACACATTTTTGACCTATTTTGGGCCTATTTTTAGGCCTAATACCCTACGACTATAAATATAAGCCTTATTCTACTAGGGTCAAAGAGTTGGAACATATTTTTAATTTTGCTCTTGTAATTAGGAGAGCATTCTAGAGAGAGAAACATTCTCCCTCCTTTCTTTTTCATTCCTTTTTATTTTTCTTTCATCCTATGATGTGGAATTCAAATCTTCATTTGAATTCCATATCTATAGAGTAGATTTGTAGCTTGGGGTTATTTGTATTCATGCTTTGAACTTGACCTTTTGAGATTTAGATTTCCTTATCTTATTGCTTCATGGATATTTTTGCTTGAACTTGTGGTTTCTAAGAATTATTATTTATGCTATGTCATTATGATAATGCACTCATGCATGTATGGCGGTATAAAATCATGCTAGGCTTCATTGCGATCTTAGAAAGTGTTGGAATTCTGAAGTAGGTATAGAATACCAGGAAGATGAGTGCATTCATGTCCTTGAGAGAAAGCCTTATATGTATTATACCATGATTTTGATTGGCTAGCTATGTGATAAATAAACATGTTGGGCGGTCAAATTGGCAAACCCGGATAAGGGAAAGCCCCCGGCTTAACTCGATAGATTAGCGTGTTGTTTGTAGCGACTAGAGTTGTGCCGACTCTAAAGTCATCACAAGGTGTCTTTTCACAATAGAGTGTCCGAGATGTAATGAATTTCACTATATATCCAATGGTTGTGACCTATACGAGGCATGGCCCTTTTAGGAGGGCTATGGATTCCACTAAGCGGAGGCACGTTAGCCTTGGGAGTGAAGTGATTAGGGAATGGACTGCGATATTGGTGGAATAGATTGCATTCTCTAAAATTACAGAGACAGTGAGATATGGGCATTGCGTTAAGTGCCACGTGTGATAGGCGGGGGAAATAGCTTCTCCAGACTATGTGACAAGAGCATAAGATAGGTTTATAAGTTTGTATGTGAATGAATCAAGGATAGAATTAATTTACCAAGCATGTTATGAAAATACCCCCAGGTGCCTGTTTATATAGTTCATTTGTTTTTTGCTCTTATGCTTAGTAGTTTTTAGTTGAAAAACAACCCCCCATTTACTTTACTAGCTATTCCTAGCAACTCTACAGATTGACAAACTAGACGAGGTTGTGTGTGATTGGTTTTTAGGCCCTAGAATCTCTGTGGACATACCCAGGGCTTACCGCTAACTAACTCATAGGTAGCATAGTAGTGAGTAGGGTGCAGAAATATAAATTTTATCTTTGGCCCATTTGATCTCACCTATCTCTGAGGTTAATTAGCTTCAATTGATGACCCTGATTGGAGGCAGGTCACCAAGGTTTTCTGGTGTACTTTCCTCTTTTGCATCTGAGCTCGTCATTTCTGCTATGAAATCTGGTAAGGTTTGTGCCTTGATTACTGGTTGTGCCTGAAACTCGATCTCATACTGTCCCAATTCAAGAGCCCATTTAGTCACTCTATTGAATAATTCTAGCTTGCTCAAGATATTTTTGATTGGGTAGTCGGTATGTACAACTATGTTGTGACTTTAGAAGTAGATTAGCAGGCTCCTTGTTAATTAAACTAGTGCAAGAGTTAATTTTTCAATTGATAAGTATGCCATTTATGTGCTTAGAAGTATCATACTGATGTACTATATCGACACATGTCTTTGACCTCCTTGACGCACCAAGACCAAACTCACTGCTTCTCTTGAAATTTCTAGGTACATGTATAGAGTCTCCCCTGGTATTGGTGACTTCAGCATTAGCAATTCTTGGAACTGTTCTTTCAATGACTCATATGCTTTCTGACTTTCCTCATTCCAACTAAAATTCTTAGCTTTTTTTAAGGATGTTGGACAGTGGGAAATATTTTTCTGCAGCTTTTGAGATTAACATGCTAAGCAACGCAAGGGATCCTATCAACACATGTACTTCTTTGACTGTTTGTGGTTGAGGTGGGTCGAATATTGCTTGTATCTTTTCCAAATTAGCTTCAATTCCTTTGGAGGATACTTTATACCCCAAAAACTTTCATGTGCCAGCTCCAATTATACACTTCTAAGGGTTAAGTTTCATGCCAATCACGCTTAGCGTATCCAGGGTTTCTTTCAAGTCCTGTGTGAACTGACATACCTTTTTTTCTTTTGATCACCATGTCGTCAACATATGCTTCAACCTTTCATCCTATTTGATTGTGAAATGCCATGTCGACTACTCTTTGATATGTCACACTAGCATTCTTTAGGTCGAACAGCATCTTTACATTGGAAAACACTCCAAAGCTTGTTATGAAAGCTATTTTTTTCTATATCTTCTGGATTCATCAGTATCTGATAGTATCCTTTGTACACATCCAAGAATGCTATGACTTTGTAACCTGATATTTCCTTTATTAACTGGTCAATTTTAGGTAACAAATAGCAGTCTTTTGGATATTCTTTGTTTAGATTAGTGAAGTCTATACACATCCTACATCCTGTGTCTGCTTTCTTAATCATCACTATATTTTCCAACCACTTTGGATAAATAGCTTCCTTTAGGATACCGGCATGGAGCAGCACTCGAACCTCTTCTTCGATTGCTTTCGGTCTATCACTAGCAAAGCTTCATTGCTTTTGCTTAATTGGCTTGATTGAATCGTTAATATTTAGAGAGTGGGTATCTATGTCAAGATTGACTCTTGCCATGTTCTGCATAATTCATGCGAATGTATCTTTGTGACTTCACAAAGTTTTTGTCACTTTTTCTTTTACTTTTCTTGGCAGATATTTTCATATCTTGGAACACTTGGAAGTGTAGAATGACAATTTTAGTTTCCTCTCCAAGATCCACTTGAGGTTCCGCTTGCTTGAGTAAGCTATTATCCGAGATGGTGCTGACCATTTTTGTTTTTTCAACATTTCTTCCTGCTCTCATTGTGATAACCATGCACTGCCTAGCTATTTCTTGATTTCCTCGTATCATTGTGATCCCCATTGGAGTTGAAAATTTTATCACTAAGTAACATGGGGACCATATCACTTTCGCTTTGTTCATCCAGGGCCTACCAATGATGGCGTTGGATGGGTTTTGTGCATCAATGAAAACAAAGTCGAACATGATGGTGCAATTTGGTCATTCTTACCTATGGTAACTAGCAATTGTATGTTACCCAATAGTGTCTCCGCTCATCCAGTGAAGCCTACAAGAGGGGATGTATACTTCTTCAAATCGATTTTCTTGAATATGAGTTTGTCAAACTAATCAACTATTCAAATTCCAACTGCAATCCCATCATCAACAAATACTCTGTGAACTGTGACATTTATAATCTTAGCAACAATGACCATTGAGTCAATAAGTGGCGAACCATTGGGAACCACTTCTTTCCCGCTAAACATTATCGTCTCATTGCAGCAAAATCTTTTGTTAGTTGATTCTTATGGTGGGGAGTATCTAGCTTTAGCTTTCTAGGCATTGTTAGACAGGGCTTTTGTTAATCCATGGGTCAATAGAATTAATTTCTTTGGGGCATCATTCAATAATTCCTCTTCATAGCTTACTGTTTCTATAATTTTTTTATTATTGCTCCGTGTATTCACCACACCTTGTTTTTTTTGTATGGAGTTTCCCCCTATATTACCTATGTTGTAACAGTTTCCTCCACCTTTCTTTCTGTATTTGCTTAATTGAGCATTTCACAAATTCTCCTCTATTTTCCTTTTCAAGTCTCTGCAACAATCAATGTCGTGCCCATGGTCTTTGTGAAAGGCGCAATAGTATTCCCAAAACCATTTTTCTGGTGGTTTTAGCATTGGCATAGGTTCGTGAAAAAACTCTCTGTTCGCCTGCCAAATTTCCTTTTGTGACTTCGTTGAAGGAGTTTCTGGAATGCTGTCATCTGTACTCCCGAATCTTTTCCTTTGAAAGGGATATTCCCTTTTCCCTTTTTAACAAAGACCCTCTATGGATCTTCCATTATCCTATTTTCACCTTGCACATGCTCTATTTTGTGGTTGTTTGCTTCTTCAGTTCACACATGCATTTCAATCTTTTTTTATGCAATTCTCTTGGGTTCTCAGGCATGTTCCTAGGAGATCCTTGTAAAACTCTCCTGATCGTATATTTGCGTGAATGCGCCTAGTGGTGATTGGAATGATAGATTGCACCCTTGTAAACTTTTAGTAATAAGCCTATTGTGGTAAGTTGCTAGGCTCTCATCACTTTGCTGGGTTATGTTGTTTAAGTCTGCTATCATTTTGCTATATTTCTGCTTCTGATAGAAACACCCTAAAAACAAGTCAAGTGACTATGCACAAGACTAAATACTTCCATAGGTAGTTCATCATACCATGTAATCGTTGTTCCATACAAGAAAATAGGGAAAGCTTTGCAAACTAGTTCTATTTCCACATCACGAAATTGCATATTGTTGCAATAGGAATGTAAGAATTCCTTGAGGTTTGTCATCCCATCATAGATCTTCATATGCAACAGTTGTTTGAAATATTCTGGCATTTTGAAATCGCAAAGATGCGGTGCTAATAGTGACCTGCCTGTATTGTCCTCTGCTACTAAATCCCTTAATTCCTCTTCATAATTAAGGCTTTCTAGCCTTTGACTGACTTTTTTGTTTTTTTGGGGGATTGTAGCTTGATAGTAGCTAGGAACTGGTTATACATGTCGGTGTATAAGCTGCCCAGCAATCAAAAGGTCGGTGGCCGCTAGGCCCTACCCAATAACATCCTATACCGAGACGAACATTTTTCAGCTCAAGATGCAAGTCAGCTAGATGCAAGGCTTCTGGTCATAGCAGAAAACGTGGGCTGAGAAACATGGAATGGGCAATGAACATGAAGACCACGAACGAATAACATGGTGATCATCAGCCTAAAAGCAAGAAACATCAACTATGTCAGCTTATAAATACAACAAGCTCTTGATGAGCTAAGGTAAGCATGACTATCTTCATAAATTCCAATTCTTAAGAGAGAAAATTGACTTGATCGTCGGAGCTTTCCTCCTGGAGTCATTTTTGGGATACGATTTACAGGTGAAGAAGATTCAAGGAGTGAGCAAGCAGTTTTCCTGAATGAACTACCACATCATTTGGCACCATCTGTGGGGACAAAAATTTTCTTTCATCTTCAGGTAAACAATGGTATCCACCGGGAGTGAGAAGAACCATAATCACCAGTCGCAAGAGCAAAAACATGGACAAGATAGAGGAATGCATCATTATCAAAATCACACCCCAAGTAAAGAAAACATAGTAAAGACAGACGAGAAAGAATAGGAAGCAAAATCCCTGAATAACAACCATGACAAGGAAAAGAGGGCTTTCGCGGCATTCCTATAAGTGAACTGAGAAGGTCTTTACGATCAATTTTTGAAGACGCTCAAGCAAAAACCATCAAAACTTGGGAATAAAAAGGTAAGCCAAGAGCGTTAGAATCTTAACTATGATGAAAAGTTGCGTGACATTATCGCAAAAGACGATGCAGACTAATCGCCCCTAGCACCGCATCTGCGACATTTTAAGATGCCAAAGGACTTAAAACTTCCTTTGCACGTAAAAATCAATGATGGGACCACATATCCAAAAGAGTTCCTACATTTATTCAGAAACAGCATGAGATTTTATGACGCAAACATCGAATTAGTTTGCAAGGCATTTCCTATCTTTTTGTCAGGAATAGTGATCACTTAGTACGAAGACCTTACAAATGGAAGTATCAAATCTTGGGCACAGTTGTCAGACCTATTCTTGGGTCACTTCTATCAGAAGCAAAATTTCACCAAAATGATCGTGGATCTTAATAACATAGCCCAGCAAAGTGATGGAAGCCAGGCATAGTATCATAATCTATTTGTTACAAAATGTCTACAGGTTCGAGACTTGTCATTCCAATCATCATTAGGAGAATTCACAAGAGGCGTGCGATAAGGATAATTCTACAAAGAATTGACAAAAATATGCCAGAAAATCCAAGGAAACTACAAAAGATAATTGAACAGTATGTGCGAACAGAAGAAGCAAACAACTACAAGATATAGCTGGAATAAGGCAAAAAGCAAAAGCCAGCAGATTTGCATAAAGGATTTATGAAGAAGGGAAAGGGAAAGATCTCTTTTAAAGAAGAGAACCAGGTTCACAGGCTGCACCATTCCAGGATATGCCTCTGACAAGGCTAAGGAAAGAAATATGGCAAGCAAGCAAGGAGCTATTTCGAGAACCAGCACCTATGATAGCACCACCAGAAAAGAGATCCATAGAGTATTATTATGCTTTCCATAAGGACCATGGTCATGATATTAAGTATTGCAGAGATCTAAGAAGACAAATTGAAGAAAATTTGAGGAATGGCTTCTTAGGCCAATATAGAAAGGAAGGGGGAAGCCAATATGGCAACATTAACAAAATAGTGAACCCATTAGCAAGGAGTCAAGGGATAGCATCCACACTGGCAAAAAAGTCAAAGCATGATCGTGACAATTGACTCTAAGGATGATATAAATGACAAAGTACCAAAAATATTTATCTTGTCTATACATGGATCTACGGAGTCATTGTCTAACAATACCTGGAAAGATAGGTCAAGATACTCCCCCCCACCCCTGCAAGAACCGGTTGAGAAATGATTCCGCTCGGATGAAGCAATCACCTTCAGCGAGGAGGAGGATGCAGTGCCTAACTTTTCGCCTCACAATGACCCCATGGTAATTATTGCAAAAATTGGAAATTCTACTGTGCACAAAGTTGAAATACTATTTGTGGATTGCTTTGACAGGTTGGGTTTCAAGGAAACGGACCTCAAAAAGTCCACATCCTCACTAGTTGGAATCACAAGGCGAGCAGAAACACCTCTGGGCAATATACAGCTACCTGTCACTATTGGGGAAAGTTGAAAAAATTGCACCATTTTGTGTGACTTCGTAGTCATGAACACTCTAAGTATGTTTAATTCTATCATATGAAAACCATAGATAAACAGAGAAAAAGAAATATGGTCTCCTTACCACCTAGCTATGAAATTCCCAACTCCGGTTGGAATTGCAACTATAAGAGGGAAACCAGCAAACGGTGAGACTATGCATGGCCATTGCAATGAAGATAGGAAGAGTGAGAGAGAAAGCAATGATGGTTAATGCAATCTCGGTAGTTCATCAGCCAACTAGGAGAAAACACAGAGCTAGTTAGGTTGGATGACGAAGATAGCTCAAAGTGTGTAAGGGTAGGAAAGCACCTTCTAGGTGATGAAAAATCAAGAGTTATTGAAATCCTGTAAAGCCACAAAGAAACTTTCGCATATAGTGTTCAGAACATGGGAGGAGTAGACCTCAACATTGCTACCCACTCGTTGAATATCAGCGATGCAGTCAAACAGGTTAAACAAAAGCAGCGTTGCTTCGCTAGCGATAGGCAGAAAGCGATCGAAGAAGAAGTTACAGCACTGCTCTAGGCTAGTATATTAAGGGAGGTCATATACCCAAAATGGCTAGCAATCCTGGTCATGGTAAAGATGTCAGATGCAGGTTGGAGGATGTGCATTGACTTCACAGATCTGAATAAAGTGTGCCCAAAAGATTATTATCCTTTACCAAAAATTGATCAACTAGTTGAAGCGATTTCAGGGTATGAGGTTTTAGAATTTTTAGACGTATACAAGGGCTACCACCAAATATTGATGAATTCGGAAGATGCAAAAAAATAGCTTTCATAACAAGCTTTGGTCCATTTTATTACGTAAAGATGTCGTTTATGTTGAAAATTTCAGGGGCAACATACCAGAGAGTAGTTGACAGCATGTTTCATAATCAAATAGGACAAAATGTCCAAGTATATGTCGATGACATGGTTATAAAAAGAAGGAAGGTGGATGGCTTCGCGACAGATTTACAAGAGACTTCAGACACATTACGTGCCATAAGGATGAAGCTCAATCCCAAGAAATTCATATTTGGAGTGGGCGTAGGAAAGTTTTTAGGATATTAGGTGTCTTCAAAGGGTATTGAGGACAACCCGGAGAAAGTCCAAGACATAGTCAATCTTTCTCAACCACGAGCTGTCAAATAAGTGCAAATCCTAACGGGTTGATGGTACCGCTTAGCCAGTTCCTCGAAAGTGGCGGAGAAGCACTTTCTACTCTTAGAAGTTCTAAGAAAGGCCAAGAAGTTTAGCTGGAGTGAAGAATGTCAAGAAGCATATGATGGTTTAAAGGAACAACTTCTAGCATTACCAACGCTAAAGTTACCTGCCCCTGGAGAAACTTTATACTTGTATTTCATGATCTCGTAAACACAGTCAGCTCTATTTTGGTTTGCCTTGAAGACCAGAAGCAAGTACTAGTGTATTATATTACCAGAATATTACAGAGTGCAAAAAATGCATATATGCCAGTTGAGAAATTAATCCTGGCTTTGGTATACTCACCACGAAGACTGCGAATGCATTTCCATGGTCACTGCATTGTGTTCTAGATTGGTTTTCCAATTAAGAAAGTTCTTAAAAAGCTTGAATCATTAGGCAGGCTGATGAAATGGGCTTTGGAACTAGGCTAATTTGAGATCCAATTCCAACCTAGAACAGCGATCAAAGCTCAAGTGTTAGCGGTCTTCATTGCTGAAATGACCAGCAAAGAAGCACAAAAAGAAAGCATGTATCAGACCCTGGGAATCAACAAAGGAAAATTAAAGTGGGAAGAAGTGGCTTGGACATTGTTCATTGATGGTGCGTCCAATAGAGAAGGTTGCGGAGCAGGATTGCTAATCATAAACCCAGACAGAGGCGAACACAGATACTCACTGCGCTTTAATTTCCCACTCACCAACAACAAAGCAGAATATAAGGCCCTGATTTGTGGACTAGATCTTACCATCAGATGAAGGTTAAGAGTGTTTTAGTGTCCAGTGATTCACTAATAATTGTCCAGCAAGTTCAATGAGACTATGAGGTGCGAGAAGAACAATTGGTGAAATATTCAAGGAACGTTCAACAACTCATAGGCCAGCTCGAATACTTTGACATACAACATGAACCTCAAAGAAAAAATACAAAGGCAGATGTGCTAAGCAAGTTAAAAACAAAAGGATTTGATTCTCTTAACGAACATTGTGATTGAAGCACGGTGTCAACTATTGTTTCGGCAATCTGAACAGATGAAGTAAACTGGACAACACTAATATATTTATTTGTAAAGGGAACATTTCCCAAAGATAAGGTACATGTTAGGAAGTTGGAGTTACGTTCTAGTAATTACACCTATGAACACGGGACATTGTACAAAAAAGGTTTTCTGTCTCCATGGATAAAGTGTGTAGGACCAGCGCAGGCAGTGGAGATTTTGAAAGAAGTTCACGAAGGGCAGTGCGGAACATATCAGGGAGCTAGAACGATAGAAAAGAAGATTATCCGAGCTAGATACTACTGGCTGGCCATGTTCAACGATGCCTACAACTTCATACTTAAATGTATGAGTTGTCAAATTAATGCTTCCCTGATGCATAAGCCATAAGCAACTTTAAGAGAAGTATATGGAGCCTAAGCATTTGATAAATGGGGGATTGACTTAGTTGGACCATTCCCAAAGGGTGAGAGCAACGCCAAATTCCTAGTCGTAGTAATCGACTACTTTACAAAGTGGTTAGAGGCGAAGCCATTAGGATGAGTCACATGTGAAGTCACTAGGAAATTTGTGTTTTAGAACATAGTATGTCGCTTCAGAGTGCCATATACCATTGTCATAGATAATGGTGCACAGTTCACGAGTGGTGCATTCGCAGATTGGTGTTCAAAACTCAAGATTCTCCAAAAATTTACCTCCGTAGTGACCCCCCCAGGCCAACGGCCAAGTAGAGGTAATGAACATGATTATCATTCAAGGGATCTAGAAATGACTCGAAGGAAAGAAAACTGGGTGGGTAAATGAAACACCAAACACCCTATGGCCATATAGAATGACTGTTTGAGAACTAATGGGGAAGACACCATATAGTCTGGTGTACAGCCATGAAGTGGTTATACCAGTGGAAATTGGTAATTCAAGCCTTCGAGTATGCAATTACAAGGAGGAAGACAACCCGAATATGATGAGGTTGGATATGGAAGAACTGGAAGGGTATATTTAGCAACGATCACAGAAGCTAAGTATGAGGAGAGAGTGGCAAGAATGTACAATTATAAGGTGAAAGAAACATGATTTATATTGGTGATCTAGTGCTGAGGAAGAACAATGCTAGCTTGGTAGAAGAACGAGGTAAACCATGCCCAAAGTGGGAAAGACCTTACGGGGTGATAAAGGCCCACAAATCAAATAGCTATGAAATGGAAAGGTTGGATGGCACAAGCATTCCCAACACCTGGAATGTGGTTAACTTAAGAAGGTTTTACGTCTAGATTTACGGTGGAGAATAGCGATCATCTATTTGTATAGAAACCATGAAATCACCATTGGTACCTTTGATTCATTGTTCTCAATGCGACACTATCGCGGTAGTATATTATTAATATAAAAAAACCTCATTGCTAGACCACGATTACGTTTCTCAATCTTTTCTTGCAAAAGTTAGAAAATAGTTTATTTGTAACATATTACGATCAAAACACTCAGACTTTTCAAGCCGAACATAATCTAGTAAACAACAAGCTACAAATTTTTTGCAATTATAGATGCTTGCTGGGTTTGGATCTTGCAACTTCGTGAATCAAACATCTGCGAGCTTTAGATCTTGGTAACTATCGATCCTTGCAAGCTTTAGATCTTGCAACTTTTCCATCCACACGATCACAAGCTATGGATCTTGCTCAAGAACATATTTTCTCATAAAGGTGTCAAGTGCAATAGATATTGCATGGCACTAAGCCTAAGGCTTCGCTATAATAGCTATGCGAGCTATAGATGTTGCTAATAGTTTAAAATCTTAACTAACCATAATAATGCAATAGAAGTGAACCATATATCTTGTAGCTTCACAACTTATGGCTCTTAACTACCACTTACTCATTAAGAAGATATATATATATATATACACTCCTTCCGTCCCACTTTATATTGCTTAATTTGACTTTTGCAAGTCAAACTTAGCCAACTTCGACCATTAAATTCTATTATTGTATATGTTAAACTATTATCTTGTTATATGTTGTTGGATTCATCGTAAGATATATTTTAAGTTATTATTTTTAAATTTTTAATACACATATAAATATATATATATATATATTTAAACATAGACGCAGTTGACTTTCAAAAGTCAAATTAAGCAATATGAAGTGGGACAGGGAGAGTATAAATTTAACAGAAGACGGTTCATTAAGTAAGAACGAAGATGCAAGGTTTACAAAGCCATAATAAAATTTATTAAAACATTACAAGAAAAGACATGTTGTTCAAAATAACATATCTATCTATGCCTTGAGGCTCGCAAGGATCCATAAGATGAAAAACCCCTACAATGATGACCACGCTCAGCTTTGCGATGAGAATGCTCAGCCCTACGATGATTCTCTTCAGATGCCTGCTCTTCACTAACCAAATTCCCGTATTGCCACTTCATATATAAATAAACAGGATGACGTATAAGACCTCTTCACTCCATATGCCCAAGATATCTACCATAGTATGCCTTGAAATCATTAATGGGACCAAATTCCTCGCGGTCCAACTGCATGCTTATAACATTGAACATTTTTTCATACTTATTTATCTTAGCTTTCAAACTTTGTACCTCCTTTTCTAGGCTCTGAAGATTCAATCGAATAGCTTTAGACAAGTTAATCATATGACTGCCAAGCTCCATTGGAAGATCTATATGACCAACTACCTTTCGAGATATCGAAGGGGAGAGCGTGGAGTATGTCTTTATATTCAACACAATCTTACTTGAGTTAGTGCACAGATTTATCAAGGCGGTTACACTCAATGCGGAGTTCCTCCTTGTTACTTTGTAGTTGTGTGTTAATAGCAAACTGTTCGTTGAACTTTGTCTACCAACCAATGGCAAAGGTTGAGAGGTGGTCACATTCCTCCTGTTTTTTCTTCAATCAATCATACAAATCTTCAATATGGATACACTACTTGTCAATAATCAATGTATTCTGGTGGACTTCGCGTGTCTTCTCCAAAGCATAGTTCCCAGCCTCTTCCTATTGGAGAAGCATTTTCACCATATTCGACTGTTGCCGATATATAAGGTCATTCTGCTTGTTACAAATTCTTTGCAGATCACGAACAGCATCCTGAGTCTCCTTCACAGTCTTGTCCCACTTTGTGTTGAGGTCGTTAAAACCCAGCAACATGTACTTCAAACGAATACCCAAGGAAAGTGCCCATTCTTGAACACGAATAGGAAGGTTAAGCGAGCGCAAGTACACAGTTGTAGATTCAAGATCAACCAAACCACGAATGATATCATTACCAAGCTACTCGGCATTATAGCCATCAGGTATAAGCTTACTACAAGGACAAGTTGGGAAAGAAGATTGGGTTGACAAAGATGTCAAAACTTTCCAATTTATGTAATGAAATGGACTTCACACGAGATAAGCGATCGGAAGAAATAAGTTGGGAATATTCTTTTAATATACGCTTGGACGCTTCAATCAGGTTGATAGGGAAACATTCAGAAGATGAAGAAAACACACTGTGATAAGGAAAACCAATATAACACCCTAGATATTCAACATTTTTCAAAAACAATTGGATCAACCATAATATCAAAGCCCTGCAAGCAAATAAATGTAAAAAAAATTGGTCAAGATAAGCGAACATAGAGGTTGCATTAGTTACCAATAATACAAAATTGTACAAACATACTTAGGAGCATTGTCATAGATTACATAAAACAAAAAGAAAATGCCTGAGTTCTATAGCGCTAAGATTTACTAACTTTAGCAGGAAATGGGGGTGAAGTGCGGACAACCATAGCATCAGTCTCTTTGTTTATAGGAGGTAAAAGAGCTTCACTGTTCAGTTCACCCCCAAGGTTCACATTATCATTAACATTAGAATTGTGGTCAGGATGGCGATCCTCAGAGTTGGAGAAACTGAATGGAAACTCTCACAGTAGTCGATCGCGCACTTCTTCAGCTCGGCTGCAAAAGGGAGAGTTGGAAGACCAAAGATATGGTAGTAACTCAAATGAATTACCATCATTGAAGACACTCTTAACAAAACCCTTGTTAAGAATCTTCGTTTGCTTTGCCAAAATCTTTTCAGACTTGACCAACCTAGGCACCCTCTCAACCTTCGCAGTCGAATTCAGATTCCGCACCAGAACCAAGGCTTCACAATAAATGATGTTGTGAGCATTAGTTGAAACCTTCTCAAACAAATCATAGAAAGAGTTAGTCTTGACAAGTCGGTCAACAAGAAGTTGAAGGTATCTTGGCAAAGCAGGGTCATTCGTCCACATCTCTTTAAGCTGGAGATGCATTTTCTCCATCTCCTTCTCAGCGCCCACAGCGTGCTCCTCAGTAAGACGATATTTCTCCTTAGCCTCTTTAGTATTAGTGCTCAGAGAAACATACTTCTTCCGGCTCGCCTACATCTCCTCCATTACCGCACCATCCCCTTTAGCGAAGCTAGCAACCCGTTCACTGACAAGTTGCATATTTTCACCAACCTTAGTTTCATAGCAATCCAAAAAGAGGAAAGGTTATAAAATAAGGAAAACCATTTAATTCATAATAATACTTCAAACGAACAAGAACATACCATAGCCATCATTTCCAAAAGGGATAGTTTAACAAGTGTAGCGGGAACAGTACCCTCCACGAACAAATTGCTACTTGGCATAAGAGAGTGCGGAGGAGGTTGGCTAACACACACCTTTTACTTCATAGGTTCCAGGGTGGTAGAAGTATTGTCGATTCGTTCCTTACGCCTCCTCTGCTGAGCTGTTTCTCTGGGGATTTGAAGGCCACCTTTCTTGATTTATGTGGTATGCGAGCCATACGCATGAGCCTGAGTAATAGTTTCAGCAACCATCTCTTGAGGAATAACAACTTCAGTATTTTCATTGACTTCATTAGCCACGGTCTCCATCTCATTGTTCTCATCTTCGGACAAGATGTTTCTTTCAGCAGAGAGTTGAGGCAAATCCATATCTACAACTCAACACATGAAAAACATTAGGCGAACATGCAAACATAGAAACAAAATAGAAGCAAGGACACACAAAATCAAGCTAAACAGGGTAGAAATAACTAAGTAAACAACAAGTTAGACACATTTGCTTAAAGAACTAGCAGGGCAAAGTGAGATGGAATACTGGCTAAGAGATGTTACAATCTTAGACTTGGCATTAAGGTGAACTCCAACCTTAGGAATTTTGGACTTAGGAAGCTATAATTCCAAATCAAAAAGGCCGGCCTACTATTATTGCCACGTTTTATGTAGAAATTAATCTTCACGCCACACCCCACAATTATTGGGGAACCCACTGACAAATTCAATGGTGGGGATCATAGGATAAAAGATGAACTCATCAGGGGTATTCTTCATTGTTCGAAGATGATTGAAAAATAAGTCAATCAAAGGAGGAATAACAGCCGATTCGCATACAAGGTAGAAGAATACAAAGATAGAAACAGCTTTAGGATGCAGCAGACATAAGGAAACTCTATAGTGAAAAATAAAATCCAACACATGTTGAGGTAAGGGGAAAGAATGACCGAACTTAAGATAATATAAGTAACAAGACATATAACTAGAGGGAGGATTGGAAACACTCTCAAAAGTTTTAGGAGCTTTAAGTTTGTAAGAACGTGAAAAAGGGAAGCTATTTTTCAACTCCTCGACATAAGATTCAGAGAGGAGACTGTGAATTGAAGAACTTGCAAGGTAATCGGAATCCTCCCCGGAATCAACATCAACTTCACAAACGTTTACTGCAGAAATTCCAACATTGTTAGAAGCAGACATTGTAGATCTCAAGATCCCTAAAATCCAGATGAGTGGGGAGTCAATTAAAATAGTACATGCCAGAATTCACAAATTCTGGCCAAAGTCTAAACAGAAACAAAGAAATGGAAAAAAGAATATGCAACTTTAATGATAAAGAAACTAGACCACACTATGAAAATCCAACCTCCACGCATCTAGACAAACACAGCTTGACACAAAACAAAACAAAACAAAAAGAACAAAGGAAGAACTTACTGGTTTGGCATAGAAGATGAGAGAAAGTCGGAAGCAATAAAGAAAAAAGTAAAAGATGAAATAATTTAAGGTTATGTGAATCTGTAATTAGAGAAGTTAAAAAGTTAAAACACAAGAAGTGGAATAAATACATAATCATTACGGCCTGACAAAAAGTAACCTACCTTTTTTGGGAAATCGAGATGGCGGAAGTAGTACACTGAATAGGGATAGCTATTAAAGAGCAAGATTCAAATTGATTTAATAAAGAGAAAATGTAACAGGCAAGAAATTTATGGAAAAAAATAACAAATACACAGGAGCAAATCTCGGCTACAGGATCACAATGGTTACTTACCCGCACAATATGCAATTGTTCAAAATTTTCAAATTAAAATAATAGAGGCATGATCTAAGAGAGTTGAGATACACAACCAACAAGCATATGACACTTCGTGAAAGTAATTCAGGTTGCTGCGAACACGAACTGCTTACTACACTCAACTATGAGCCGTTGTAATAAGTTCGAGCGCAGCTACTGAATATAGATATAACTTTGTGTAGTATGGCCTTCAAGGCTAGGGGGCTTATGGTGTATAGGAAACCCATCAATCAAAAGGCTGGTGGCCGCCAGGCCCAGCTCAATAACATCCTATAGCAAGACGAACATTTTTTAGCCCAAGATGCAAGTCAGCTAGATGCGAGGTTTCTAGTTGTGCCAGAAGACGTGGGCTAAGAAACACGGGATGAGCAACGAGCACGAAGATCATGAACAAAGAACGTGGTGATTGTGGTGAACCCATGATCTTAATCCCTAAAAGAAAGGAACTACAACTATGTCAGCCTATAAATACAACAAGCTCTTGACGAGCTAAGGTAAGAGTGACTATCTTCAGAAATTACAATTCTTAGGAGAGGAAACTGACTTGATTGTCGGAGCTTTCCTCCCGGAGTCATTTTCAAGATAATTTTTGCAGGTGAAGAAGATTCAAGGAGTGAGCAAGTAGTTTTCCTGAATGAACCACCACATCACAAGTGTACCCTGTTTGCTTTTAGGAAAGATGCAAAAACTTTTCTCTCATTTTCTTGATTTGCAGTGGGAGATTCGGCTTCCTCTTCATCATCACCTGTGTCTTATTTACTGTGTTCATGTTCTTTACTGGGAATGTACAACCTAATCTCAACTGGGATGCATATTCTAGTTACACTAGCAGTTCATTCTTGGGTATAATGATTCTGGCTTCTATCACTTCTTGTGAAAACCATGGTTACTCTGACGTGAATAAAGGACTTTAAAAATAAAAACTACTTTGGTACCCACAAACGGCACCAATGATGTGGTATCTCCAATCAGGAAAGATGGCTGATAATCACCATGTGAACCTACAAGAAAGGTCTCGAAAGTGATTCCGGGGAAAGAGCTCCAACAATTAAGTCAGTTCCTTCCTTCAAAAAATTGGTAATTCTCATTTTAGTGTCACTTATCTGAGCCTGTGTTGCTCTCCTTGTATTTATAGTAGACTGCAATCATGGTTCCGCATTACTAGGGTCTCGGGTCTTGGGTTGTATCGTGTTTTCTATAATATTGGTTCATGGATAAGTGTTGGACATAGTTTTGTCTTTCTCGGTTCTTGGCCGGGTCTCCTGGAAATGGATTTTCTTTGCCCAGTTCGTGGCTGAGTCTTGGGTTGGGCAACAACTTTTAGTTTGTGGGCTAGGTATACACCTCACAGTTGGTCCTAAAAATTTTTTAAAAAATTATCATTTATTTATTATTGTCCTCATGAATTATTTTGCATGCATTTCTAGATCATAGAAAACTTACCAGTGGGTATCCAAAGTCACCATCCGCGACTCCACCCACAACCACATCCTTATAGATTTATCTTCACATTTGACAAGCCTTACCTCTTACCTCTGTTGATACTTTCGACTTAACCTTGGGCATAAGAGGAGGTTTAGAAGGTTTTAACTCCTTACCTTGCTTCCTTTCCCGCTACATGTTAGTGTTTACAACATTTGGAAAGAAAAGGATTCATTCTAGCACTAGAAACACGAACATCATGCATGTCCACACAAGTGTCAACACTATTTTCCTTTATCAAAGTAAGAGCATGTAAAGTCTCTATATCAGGTAAATGTTCATCAAAATCATCATCCATGTGAGTATTATCAATATTATTAGTTCCTTCATAAGTACTAATACAATTACATGCAAAAGAGGAGGAAGATTCATGATTAGAATTGTAGATCTCAAATCCTATTTTATCAACTTCATCTTCTAAGGTTAGTGTTCTAAGGGGAACATCTATTTTAGTCCTCGACGATTTGAGAAATGGTCTCCCCAATAAAATTGGGATGCACCTCCTTAGTGTAACATACCACGGGCATAAAAGATCATGGGGAACAATAATTTACCCAATCTAACCATTGCATCATTTACTACTCCCTTATGACTAGTTTGGGAATGGTTGACCAATTGGATAATTACCCTAGTTTCTTCAAATTCTCCTAGGTCGAGATCATTGTAGAGGCTATATGGTATTCCATTAATGGAAGCCCCTACATTAATCATGGCATCATTCACTACTTTCCCGCCTAAGTTTATAGGGATTGAAAACATGCACGGATCACCACACTTTTTAGGTAAGCTTTTATGAGCTAAAGTGCATAATCCTCCTATTTTCACCTTCCCTACTTTCTTAATGGGTATCCTCTTTTTGGTACATGTGATTCTTAAGAATTTAGCATACAATGGATTGTTATCTATGACATCAAGTAGAGGGATACTAACCTCGCACGCTTGAAGATTTTTTGGATTTCCTCATCGTTCACGCCAACCTTTGCTTTAGTACTTAACGCCTCCAAAAATGGAGAAGGAGGTGTAAAATCTTCTTTCCTTGTGGGGGAATCCTGGCTGGAGCAATCTTTTTCAATCTCGGACTCAACACCCTCGGTTCCTTCTTCAACATGAAATTCATCCTCTTCAAGTGTTGACTTGGTTTTCTCCATCAAGTGACCATCTTCTTGTGAAAATTCCTTCTCAAGCTCCCCAACCTCCTCCCCATTTTGCAATGTGATTGCACAAACATTTATTGGATTAACTCTAAGTTTAGAAGGCAATTTTTTAGAATCCCTTACTTTGAGTCGGCTAACCGAGGTGGCTAATTGAACCACTTAGACTTCAGGCTTCTTTATGATTGAGAACACCCTCGTGCCTAATTCTTCGATATCCCACCTTTTCCTCTCCGCAGAGATCTTATTTCTCTTAGTAACTTGAGCAATGGCATCTATTCGTTCCTTGCGTTCCGACTTGAAGTTCCCCACGAGGTTGTTCGAAGTGCCTTATCCTCTCAAGTAAGGTTGTGGAGCTCCTCCCCAATTGTAAAATTAGCCCCCATATAAGAATTTTTCTCTTGTTGGTCTTCTCTCCAACAAAAGTTGGGGTGGTAGCAGTAAGGGGGGTTGAAGGAATTAGCATAGGGGTCTCGATTTCTAGCATCTCCGCCTTGGTTCCTTTGGAACCCTTATTGTTGAACTCTATTATATTGCATATTCTCCCCAAAACTTTGCCCTCCTTGATAATCCAAGGCCATAGCATCCTTCAGGCTTTTGTTTACGATAAAACGGTTGCATGCTACGTTCACAATTCTCATATCGCCATCTCATAAACCCTCCAAGAAGTAGTACATGAAATCTCCATCTTTGAATGGGTGGTATGGGAAACTAGATAGTAGTCTTTTAAACCTCTCCCAATATTCATATAACTTCTCATTCAAGAGTTGGGAGCTGTTGGAGAGTTGCTTCTTAAGCCCCGAAGAATTAGAGGCGAGGAAGAACTTTTTCAAAAAAATGTCTCTTCATGTTCATCCATGAGGTAATGCATCCCAATGGAAAATAGTATAACCAATCTTTCATTGCATCTTAGAGTGAGAACGGAAAAGATATAAGGTTATAATCCTCTTTAGACACACCCGATGGCTTCATGTTTGTGCATACTATATGGAATTATGAGAAATGCTTATTCGAGTCTTCTCTGGCCATACCGTGGAATGGGAGCAAATACTGGATCATTCTTGAATTAAGCTCACAAAACACATTTTCTTGGAGTGGCAAAAAGATAATGCAAAAGGTTTGATTCTCCAAGTTTGTAGCCATCAGCTCCTTAAGTGTTCTATTAGCCTCAGCTATTAGATTCACTGTCTCGATATTAACTAGTCCTTAAGGAGCCTCCTCAATTGCTCTCCTTATTCTTCTTCTACATCTACATGTGGTTTGAGGTAAGCAATGTACAAATCCTAAGTTTGTGTTATAGGTGTGTACCATAAATAAGGAACTAAACAGTACTTGTCCTTAAACAAACACTAGCAAACAAGTAAGAGTACTTGAAATAAACAAAAAAGAGCTCAACAAAAAAACTAAAAAATCACAAAGTAAAACAAAAAGCTACTCAACTGACTAACTAAGCTAGCTATCAATCAAACATGCCATAAAATCCTTGACAACAGCACCAAAATTTGAAAGGACACCTCCATGGGATCGTTGGGTGAGTCACCTGCGGGGGTCGTTGTCAGAGATAAAGATTTATATGTTGCTCTTATTCTTACTCCTACCTACTATAAGGTAGATAGTGGCAAGTACAGGTGTCATCCATAAGGATACAAGGGTTTAAAGGATAGCGCCACTAAGTTCACCCTCGGGCATCACCCCAAGTGTATGTTAGGAATAGCATACATAAGGGAGGGTTTATGTTGAGATTAAACTACTAGCTACAAGCATATAACTAAAACAAGATTAAGATAACGACTAACTAGCCTTGGTTGTATTTGCATCACATGATTGGCAAAAATGATTTGATCCTAGACTTCTATCCATATTAGATAACTATAATTCTATTTAGCGCTATATCACACGATGTGGAGATGTTAAAGTCCCTCAATTTATCAAACCATGTCGGTCATGCCTCCTTATTAACATCTTGTATTCTCCACATATAGCTAGAGGTGCACTGCACACTGACCACCTACAACCTTCACTATCGTGGCTAACATGCCCGCGCTTAAAAGAACAATGCCTTGTGTAGGTTGCAACTATTAGACACGATTGTGGAATGGATCATCAGGACCTTCACCATGAATACCCATCCTAGACCTCAACATGAAGAGGACATCAGTACCTCGTGATAACTATAAGGTTTATAGCTACAAGGGCCAACACTTAGTTTCCACAAACTAGGAACCTAGTTCTTGGGTATTAATCGTAATACCCCTGTTTCAGATATTTAACAACACCCGATCTATTTCGGTCATCCCGACCTATTTTAGGAATTTAATCGGATGCCCCTAAACATTGGTCACAGCTAATCCAATTACCATTATCACCCTATTACCACCCCAGGTAGCTCATAAGGATAATGTTACACCATAGTACTCAAAAGACTACAAGCAAGTTTGATAATCTAACACTCCCAAGCTAAATTCAAATCCTAGCACTAAATCATGCATGAACTAAACTAGGTGTACATCTTAATCAAACTCAATACATAGATAATGACAAGAAGTTAAATGACAAATTAAGCATGATCATTTATAGCAACATAAATAGACATGAATATTAAAGTCCCACAAATCTAAAGTCAAAGATCCCAAGTCATAAATTTATGCTACTAAGATCAAACTCATGACATTCAATGGATTAAATGCCATAGGAATGTGATATGAATGAAGAGAGATTGGAAACCTAGATCTATTATAAAATTCAGACACCCTCCTCTTTAGTTTAGAAGAATTTAGGATTTTACAGTGAAGAGAGAAAGATGCCCCAAAAGCCTAACTCATTAAACCCCAACTGCTAGGCGTGCACAGTCTATGTTGCTTTGCATGGTCCGTGCGGTAGGTTCCATGTGTATTTGCAGACTATCATCACCTTAGAGACAAGTTGCAATGAGTTTTGGCTTCTCCTCGCATCGGTTCCTCTTGACCCTTGTAAAAGATGGCCTGATTGATAGAGATTCACAATCATCCTTCATCCTCTCATTCGCTGATCTCAATAACCAATCCTAGACAATACAACACCAAAAAGCCTCAATAAACATACAAATAATTCATAGTAAATAACAAAAACATATACTGCAAACTTATAGCCTGTATGAGTTTTCCCTATTAATTTTTTTATGCGATGTTACCCCAATCTGTGTCACTGGAAATAGTAATAATCTTTTCGAATAACTCATCCAATACATATTACCACCAAACTTGTAGGATATCCTGCACAAAAGACAGCCACCCCCAGAGTCCCTGATCCGCACTTCGTGGGTTCACTAATAAACCCATGGGAGATCTAATAACCTGCGGAGAGCTAGAGACTCAAGATAAAAATTTATATTGTTTCTCTCATACTCACAACAAACTATTAAAGGGTAGCTAGTGGCAAGTCCAAGGCCATCCACAGAGATGTTATAATTCAATAGCTGACTATGCAAAACTCGCAATCGGGCATCACTTCGATTGTGTGTCAGGATTAGCTAGTGTTGCAAACATGGTTTTTTTAGGAAGGGGGGTTGTTTATAAACTACAAAACATGTAAAAAAAGAGATCAAACTATATTAAGCTAAGACTTAGGGACATTTGTATAACATGATTGGTAGAAGACTTTGACCCTGGATTCTAACAAATACAAAATGTGTAAACTTATCCCAATGTTTATGTCACATAATGTGGTTGATAATCAACAATTCCCAATGTTTATCACACAAAGGTGTATACGCCTTATTCTATCAACACCACCTCTGTAATTAGGGAAAGTGCATTGTGCTGTCCAACCGATCTACACTCTTCTTTCCCTATAAAGAATAACATCACGGGCCTCTATATGAATGCTTCTGCCTAGGCCTATAGAGGCAAAGAAATTGGCATCTCATGATGACTCTTGGGTTGAAACGATGATGGTCGCTTTACTACAAGCCTAGTTTCTACAAACGATTATACCCTTACCTTACAATCTTCCAGTTAACTAGCATACGTTCATCAGAATTGTTCGCGACCTACATGCATACACCCACATGGCCGAGAACTCACAAACCCCTATTACTCTAGCGGACACTCCCACAGGAACAAACAAGCCTAGCACCATACGTGTAACATACAACTAAGGTATATGAAAAATATTGGATATCTGACATGCATTTCACAAGAACGTAAAAATTAAATCAAGCATGATATTCATAAAAAAAGGAATAGAGAGACCTAGAATCTCACAAAATATCTACCAAATCATGAATACAAATTAGATCCCCAAGTAAATAAAATACTCCCTAAACATTGAACATAGTTTTACTATTGGATTCAATACCCTTGGGCAAAACTAGGAAGATTAAAAGAAGAGAGAAGGGTTATTCCCTTTCTCCCTCTAACTACTAAGAGAAACTAGAAGAATATAATTTGTTCCTAAAGCTAACTTCAAGTAACTACTAAACCCTAGTAGAAATAGGCTTCTATATATAGTAAGCAGGAAATGGACCGTAAAGAGGCCCAAAACTAGAGAAACCCTAGGTTGGAACGGTAGCACGGGCTGTGTAATAGCACATGATCTGCGCAGCACGGTCTTTGCAATAATGCATGGGTGTGAGGTCATCGTCGTACCTCTCAAATATACAATTTATAGCTCTAAAGTGCTTACTAAATACAACTAAGTAAATAGTGGCAAATTAGGGTCGTCCACAAAGAAGAGGAGTTTTCATGCATAAAAGTATAAGCATATATATATATAAGCATGTGGTTTTCCTAAGTTATTAAAGTAAACACAAGACAACTAGCATATAAAGGTGCTTATGCTAATCATGCAACAAACTAAAAAAAATGATAAAATCACAAATGAAAAGGCCTTTGGAGTAATTAATTCCCACTTCCAAACCTCTTATAGATCATAGAATCATTCACTCATTCAATCACATTAATTACATATGGTGAATGCTATCACTTCCATTTTGAAGATAATCATTCCTTTCTTCTTAAGAGTAATTTACAAAAGCGATCAACGACTATTTGCAAACCTCATTGATGATTACTTTAGACAAACAATGTCAAACGGTATTTCATCAATGGCACCATACACAAAGAACCATATATTTGATAACTAGTACAAGCATTCTACCAAATCCCTAGTCATTTAACCAAATAAAGCATTTATTAGGTTTAACCTAGAACAATCAACATTCAAGATTCTGCCTCTAATGATGTCATAGGATAAATATGATAATAAACCAGATTAACATACTCATTTAGCAAGATTAACATCATTTACCCAATAAGAAGTTCTAATTCCATGTTCTTGGATTTTCATTCCAAAGAACTAAGAAATTGTACACTTTCCTAACACCCTAACACTTAATCATACCAACACTTTATATTCTCAAACAACCCATAACATAAATGAAGTAAACATGTACATTAATGGCACAATAAATGCTAAGTAACATATGCTCAAGAAAGAGTGAAATAGATATTTTCACTACATGGGTTTGGAAGTTTCGATCAATTTGTCCCAAGTGATAACTTAGCTACTACAATCTATACTAACAATAATAAATCAAACTAAACATAATCCAAGATGAAATAAGATGGAAAAAAAAGAGAAACTAGGGTTTGAAGGAGGGGAATGGGAAGAAAAGTTCTAAGTGAGAGGATAAGATTTTCCTTTTATAGTACAAGAAAAGCAAAAGGGTAAGTCAGGGTAGCCATCTGTCATGACACAGGCTTCACGACTCGCGAAAGACACTCTATGTCTTCTTTTTTTTCTTGTTTAGTTTTCACCTTCACTTCACTTCTAATGTCTTCAACTCTTCAAGTATTCAAATATCTATAGCTAGTCTTCAAGGTCTTCAAAGTCTTCAAATCTCGATATAATTGCCTTATCACACAAAATTCCCTTAGAAAAGTAATAAGAGCGCAAATGTCTCTCTTAACTCTCATAACAGAATTTCAAGGAAAAATACAAGATCTAGGGTACAAAAGTATACAAAAGTAAGTCCAAAAAGTCACAAAATAACCATATGAAATGAACACATCAATAGGCCACTGGCTGGATAGGGTTTCCTAGCCTTTTGAGTAGCTGTAAATCCCCGTGGGCTGCCAGCTGGAAGGGTCTTCTGGCTTTCTGAATTGCACGGCCCATGCAGATCCTTGTGGGCCACGAGCTTGAGTTGAGCATAACTCATTCTGATGGTGCAGTCATGTAAAACTTCGTAAGGCACGGGCTGGTCTTCAAATCTCAGATCTTCAAGGCGCACGACATGACCCGCCCTTATACTTAGTCGCACGCATCTGCTAAACGGCACACGCTGTGAAAAAGCACAAGGCACATGTCCTTACTTAGTTGTACGATCATATTGGCTGGAATGAGCCATGCAGAAGGACACGGCTGTGCCAGTCTTCAAATTTGTCCAGGCTTCAACTCCTTTCTCTTGGCACATTTCCATATACTACCATGATTAAGTGTGTGGCCTTCGGTTTACTACCATCCTTACGAATGGTCTTCAAATATCTACTACCATCCCTGTGAATTGCCTTCTATTTTCAAGTGCTTACGAGTGATCTACAATTAAGCTCACAAAATAGGATCCACGTGCTCGTAAGGACATAGCATCCATTGGGTCTAAATAATTCTACAAAATGAGGAATTTGGGCAAGAAAACAACAAAGGCTATCTAAACCCCTTGTGATATAAACCCAACTAAACCTAGCAATCAATAATAAAAAAAGATACTAATAAGTGTACTCTATGCATTGGCTAACACATGCTTCTAAGTGCAGCCTAACCCAAACAGTAAACTAGTTATACATAATAATAGTTGAGGATATCCTTTGGTATAGCCACCTAATATAGAAAGAAAATGAACATATAATTTTTTTAAAATTAAGATGATGTATGTAAACATTTGTGATTAAATACCAACCCACAACCACCTTACCCACTGCCCTAGCCTTAGAAAATAAAAAAAGTCACACATAATTACCCCGATAAGTCAAAACGATATGCCTATGTGGCATAATTATCTCCTAAACACAAACCCACTACCAACTCATATAGTAAACACTTAACTACACCTTTCAAACTGTTGGACGCAACACAAGTAGGAAAATCACCTACGGATTCGCTTGGTAAGCAAAGAAACAACCTAATAACAAAGGGGGAAAGGATAACGCGGTTTTGCATATGCTTATAAAAATAGCAAACTCATGACACAAGCAAACACCCCACCTACTTTTCTTAGAACAAAGTGATGAGATGTCAAATGCATGCATTTTCCAAAGCATTTAGTATCTCTTTTGTTGTCATTTTGTTGGAAGATTGCTAGATTTAGGTAGGCTTACATCATAAGGGGTTTAGATGACCATTTTCGGTTTTCATATCTAAATACTTCTTTTTGTAACCTACTTTGAATCTAATGGAACTATGTTTTTATGAGTGATGTGCTCACCTCTTTTTAGCCCATTTGAAACTCATAGTTGTAATAGATTAGGGTTTTATGTAAGGTTAATGGATGCCTTGTTGATAGGAAGGTTAAGATGATGATTTATGAGTTTTTGGAATACCTTTCATGATCATGTTCATGATGAAATATTCGAGAATGAAGATTAACGAGGAAAAATTAAGAGTTTAGAAGTGAAAGCCAATACAATTTGGTAAAAGAAAAGTCTGGATTTGAAGAAGGAAGACTGGCCGACCAACGTGATGACCGACCGGTCGGGTACCTGTACCCTTAGTCATGTGCCTGTGTTCTCGAGACGAAGGGATAAATCAAGCCCTCGGGTGCATTTTGTGCGGCCAGTGCGGTGGTGACCAGTTTGCACTCCAACCGGGCACATCAATACGTGCACCACCCGTACGTTTCGCACGTGGCATGTGCACCTCTGCTACTTTTCTTGATTTTTTCTTCACTAAATTAGACTATAAATAGCCTCTACCTTATCCTCATTTGTAACTTTTCTCTTGGCCAAAAATTGAGTTCTCCAAACTCTAGTTATTCATTTTTTATTCATCTTTTCCATCTTTAATGTGTATGATTATGTTTGGGATTTTTAGTATGACTTGTAGTAGCTAAGTTATCACTTGGGAGCAATTAATTGAAGCTTCCAAACTCATGTAGTGAGAATCTTTATTTCACTCTTTCTTGATGTATTTATTACTTAGCATTTATTGTTCCATTAATATTGATGTTTACTTCATTTATGCTATGGGTTTTTTGAGAATATGAAATGTTTGTATGATTAAGTGTTAGGGTGTTAGGAAAGTGTACAATTTCTTAGCTCTTTGGCATGAAAATCCAAGAACATGGAATTAGAACTTCTTGTTGGGTAAATGATGTTAATCTTGCTAATTGAGTATGTTAATGTGGTTTGTTATCATATTTATCCTAAGGTAGCCCTAAAAGGTAGAATCTTGAATGTTGATTGTTCTGGGTTAAACCTAATAAATGCTTTGTTTGGTTAAATGACTAAGCATTTGGTAGAATGCTTGTAGTTGCTATCAAATCTATGGTTCTTTGTGTGTGATGTCATTAATGAAATACCTTTAGGCATTGTTTGTCAAATTTCTGTGGACAAACCCAGTATGTGTGGCAAGATCGGGTTTATCACATCTATGATTAAATAATATGGACTAGCACTTGGGAATATTTGTGTAACATAATAGGTGAAATGTTCTGATCCACAATTCCATCACATATAAGATATTAAACCTATTCTGGCGTTCATAACATGTGGTGTGGTTGATGGTCAACACTTTCCCATACCTGTCACGTAGGGTGCTCTTGCAATCTTCTATCAACACCATCTCCATAATTAGGGGAGTACAACAATGGTCTTGCCACTGTGTAGATATATTTCTCCCCCCTATGATTATGTCACACTACACCACAAATACTCTATTCCTAGAATTACGAAGGCAAAGGAAAATCATCACCCTATCGATGACTCTAGGGTCGCAAATGAGCTAACCCTAGTTTGCTACCAAATGCTATATCTACTGGTAACCCTTTGGACCAACTCGCTAGCTAGACTAGTGTGCTTTCATCGTAATGGTAAAACTTAAAAAAGACTTACATGCACACACCCACGTGGACCCGGACCCCGCTACCCATACCACATCTAGGTTTTTCTCCCTGGGGGGTATCAGTATATGCACAAACATGAATGTAGACTATGGTGTGTACCAACTTAGTGTATCATTCATTCAATTTATAAGAAAATGAAGAACAAGTCAACATAATATTATAAACACATAGAATTTGATAGATGTAAGGAATCTCACGAAACATATACCAAATCATGAATACTAATATGATCCCCAAGAAAATTAACCATTCTCCAAGCATTGAACCCAAGTATTTCATTGGATTCTGATGTGCTTCAGTATGTGTGCATTAATTGTTGCATTCTGTATAGTTTTTAGCTTGTTTTAGTAAGTGGATTGCTAGTATTAGTTGAGTTTACGTGACAAGGGGTTTAGACGGCCATGTTTGGTTTTCTTATCTAAATCCCGCATTTTGTAGACTTAATTGGTACAAATGGACATCTTGTATCCATGGGCTCCTAGATCTTCCTTGTGATAAACTTTAGTAGGTCGCACGTGGGTACTTTTTGGTTACATTCTATGTGAAGGCCGTTCGTAAGGGCGGTAGAAGATATTAAAGGCCATTCACAAGGATGGTAGAAGAGATTGGACGTCATTCACATCTATAATGGTAGTAGATGAAGACCACTAACATCAAATTGTGGTAGTAGAAGGATGGAGCCAAAGATAGGTAGCATTGGAGTTCAAAACGGCTAAGAGAGAATCGGTGAATCGTGGTCCAATGAGTTGCGCCAAATTATGAGAGAGATACTAAAATAATTAGCCTTAAAGTTTGATTGCATTGGATATTTCTTCTTCAGCACTATGAAATTGACTACTAGAACTGTCATATCGGACCAACGGTTCATCCGTAGCAAAGGAAAGAAGTTCAGCAGGTAAAGCACAAACTGGCCAGCGCGGACCGTTTATAGTTGACATCAAAGGAGGCACCAATGGACCCCACCAAAGGACACTGGATGCTCCAATGGTATTTCGGCACGGACCATGCCAAACTCGATGGGCAATGCCAATTTACTGAGCAAAACAACCTTCTAGAAGATGGGTCGTGCTAAATGACGCGTACTGCGCCAGACGGCCAAACAGCCATGCAATATTCACCGGTCCGTGCCTACTATTCATAGGTTTGTGCCAACTGACTCGACACGAAGCAAATTTTTGTGCCAAATCTCTCGGTGTGAGGCACTATTCACGGTCCACGCAGCCACCCCTTCTCTCACTATTTTGGCCATAACTCTCTCTTTTTTCATCCAATTTTCCTCTACCATATTTCTAAATCTTCATCTTTCTGAGTTCTATCCAACCCACTAAATATAAAATCCAGAAATTTTACGTATTGGAGCATTTTATTCAAGAAAGATCCAGCTGCAAGAAGGAAATGTGACTAGGATTTGACCTAATTTTTGCCTATTTTGGGCCTATCTTTAGGCCCAATCCCCTACAACTATATATAGGAGCCTTAATTTTCTAGGAAAATATAAGTAGGCATAATTTATATTTTTCTCCCTCTCGTTTAGATAGAAGGAAATGGAGTGTTCTCTCCCTCTATAGAGTACTTCTTCTCTTTCCTTCTCTTTTTTTTCTTCATCTTTTTCAAGATCCATGGAATCTAACACTATATTTTACATGGATGTAATTTCTAGAGAGTAGGTTTATAGCTTAGGGATAATTTGTTGATCCACCTCAACCCGGGGTCGATAAGACAATTGCAGTAGCGCAATCAATTAACCCAGGCCGAGGCAATGGTCCAGTGGGATGGTCAAAGATAAGATTTATAGTTCGGCACCCATTTCTTGTTGCTAATTCCACCAAAGGGTAGTAAGAATCAAGCTATGGGTTTGTCCATAGAGATGCTAGGATTCAAGTAAGAGTCAAAATGCAGTCTCGTGCTAGTTGTCAATCCACACGAGTGAACGGAACAACTAGTAATGTAAACATGCAAGAATGCAAGTTGCTTGACTTTGCTTGATGATCTAGCATAGTTGCTTGACTTTGCTAGTTGTCTTGTCTTTTAACTTTCATAACTTAGGACCACTAAAAAACCAAACCCCATCCTCCCCATTTACATGCTTTTATATATGTGTATATATCTACTCCTAGCCTAATAGCAACCTTTTGTGCTTAAACGCTTGAGAAAATCCCCCTTCTTCATGGATGACCCTGACTTACCGCTATCTATTTAGTTGTAGATAGTAAGTATTTAGGGCTTATAAATATTAACTTTGAGAGGTACGGTAGTAGCCTCCCAAATTTTAGCGCCGCTACCAGGGAAGAGGCATTTATTTTTTAAGTGTTTAGGTGTATTCGGTTGCATATTAGATAGTTGTTTTTATTTTCCACTTCTTGGTGGTTGTTTTTGTTCGAAGTAGATATTGCTTGAGTTCTTGGTAAATTTTATCGAGAATCCTTGCAATATGATTCTGGACTTTTGAAAATTTTAAAATAATAAAATAATGGAGCATCTCACCTTGAGGAAACTCATGATGAGAAGAGATGCTCATCAAGCAAGGTTTTGTAGGATGTGTCATTCCGACCATCATACCGAGTCTTGCTATTTGTTGTGGGAAGAGCACTATGAAAGGGAAAAAACCCTTGGTTTCCAAAACCAAGGGTATTATGAAGTGTGCTACCAAGAGGTAGGAGATGTTGGTTTTCAAGGGCAAGAAGCTCAATAATGGTACTCATACCACAATCCTTACAATCCATAATGGAGTGGCAATCCGGATTGGTGGTATGAGAATGAGCCGGAAAACAAAAAAAATACGAGCAAAATAGTTGGCCATCACCACCTTATACCATACCCCAAAACCAAGCCCAACAAAGAAGTTCAAGTTTGACACGTGAGGAAGTCATGAATACAATAGCAAACTTGAACAACTTTACTAGTGAAGAACCGGACACCCGGCTCTCCTCTAGTGTTGAGGCTATTGAGGGGCATGCGAGGAGTATATTAGAAGCGTTAGCCCGAATGGAAGCTCGTGATTCTGAAAATACACCATCCCAAATCGAACTCGAGGATTCAGTGAGTGAGGCCACCATGGGAAATGATCTTGAGTTCGAAGGGGATGAGGAGTTGGTTGTTGAGGATGGTAAAAAGGAGAAAGAGGTGATTATGCTACATTCATTAGCATCGTCACCCCTACCCCTACCTATTGAACCAACTCCACCATTTTCAAAAGTTTTGAGGGAGATAACAAAGGAGCCAAAAGACAACCCCAAGCCTCCTAACCACCCAACTCCCTTTAAACCATCCATCTCAATAAGACTTTCCTCTTGAAAGTTTTGTACCCCCACCTCTCTACTTTTGGATACTCATGGTGAAGGGGTTCAAACCTTCACCATATGGATAACATTAGGGTCATTCTGACGACCTTAAATATATGGATCTTTTTCGTGCCAATGATGTAAATAAACTCGGCCTTTTATTTTTGTTTTTGTTGTTTAGTTTTTGTTATTTTGTCTTGTTCTTTTTACGATGTGTTTTTCTGTGATTTTGTAGGAAAGTGAAGTGCATTGCATTGGAGGAGATGAAGGAATGAAATCCATGAGAAAGGGAAGAAATCTTGGAATGTTGGTGATAAAATATCGAATTCTTTCTAAGTGATGGGTGGTCTTGCGATCGCGAGTCACGACTACCTCGCGATGACCTCGCGAAGGACCATTGCGAGTCGCGATGTGATCAGAGGTTTTGTGCTAAAATTAACCTCCCAGCCACCACTTTCCGCGAGTCACAATGAGCCACTGTGAGTCGCAACCAATAGGCCCTCAAGACAGCATCCCCTCGAGATCTGGAGTTGAGCCGAACCCAAAAAGCCATCAGTGCTTGAGGTTGTTGGCCCTCGAATCGAGCTGAAACCTTCGAGACATAATTCCCTCAAGACCTGAGGTCCTCAAGACTGCATCCTCAAGACTAAAATCCCTTGAGACCTTAGGTCCTCGAGGCCGCAAAACCATCCCTTTGAAAAGCCATAAGTCTCGAGGCCATCATCCCTCGAGCTCAGTCCTTCAAAACCAGCCATCCCCTCAAGACCTCGAGGCAGCAAGCCCTTGACTCGAGCAGAACTTAAAAGTCCATCAGTCCTCTAGACCGACCCTCAAGATATCATCCCCTCAATAGCTCGAGGTAGTAAGCCCTTGACTCGAGCAAAACTTGATAGTCCTCAGCCCTCGAGACCTCAGGTCCTCGAGACCAGCCTTCGAGATCTCAAGGCAGCAAGCTCTCGACTCGTACAGAACTTGATAGTCTATCAGCCCTCGAGATCTCAGGTCCTTGAGACCAGCCCTTGAGACCTCGAGGCAACAAGCTTCGACTCGAGCAAAACTTGATAGTCCATCAGCCCTCAAGACCTCAGGTCCTCGAGACCAGCCCTCATGACATCATCCCCTCAAGACCTCGAGGCAGCAAGCCTCGACTCGAGCTGAACTTGATAGTCCATCACCCTCTGAAGGCCAGTTCTCGAGGCCAATTCTCGAGACATCATCCCCTTGAGACCTCGAGGCCACAAAGTCCTTAGCTCGATCCGAACCTGAAACACCATCACTCCTTGAAACCATCATTCCTCAAGTCAAACCAAAATCCTCGATGCATCAGCACCTCAAGACCTCAGGTTCTCGAGGCCACAAACACTCGATGGGAGTAGAAGTCCTTGAGATCTTGGGTCCTCAAGGCTGCAATCAAACTCGTGATGAAGCCCTTAAGACCTCGGGTCCCCGAGGCTGCATTCCCTCGACTCGAGCTGAAGTCCTCAAGACCTCGGGTTCTCGAGGCTGCAATTTGACTCGTGCTAAAGCCCTCGAGACCTTGGGTCCTCGAGGCTGCATTCCCTCGAATCAAGGTGAAGTCCTCAAGACCTCGGGTCCTCGAGGCCAAAATTCCCCGACTTGAGTTGAAGCCCTTAGGACCTCAGGTCTCGCAAGATCTTGAGTTCTCGAGACTAAAAGCCCTCGACTTGAGATGATGCATTGCGAGTCGCGACCAGTGCTGTCGCGAGTCGCAAAGAGAAATCCAACTTTTCAACTAAGCTTCAACACTGTATGATCCTTCCTTCTTCTCCAAATACTCCCAAGAACTGCCACATATCCACTCATTCCTCCACCATCTCTCATATATTGACATATGAACATTCTTGCATCTTTATAGTATCTTTGTTGATTGTAGTATGCCGACTACATCATTGAGTCTTCAATTTCTATGTTCTATAATGATGCTTGGATATGTGTCGATATATGTTGGATATTTTTTATTGGACAATCTTATGGTGGTGATTGCATGATGGATTGGTTGTTCTTTGATAATACTATGGTTATTAACTCTTGATGCTAAACCTAGTATTACAAATAATTATATACTTGTGAGTTTGATGTTTTTCTTTGTGGCGTTAGTCTTGATCAAACGACACTAAGGAGACAACATTTTGCTCGAGGAGTGAGTTCTTGTACGACACTTTTACTCCCCCTTTCGGGCTCCGAAATTGATTTTGGGACCGATTCTATACAAGTACTAGGAGTTTGTCATCGTACCTCTCAAAGTTAATATTTATAAGCCCTAAATGCTTACTATCTACAACTAAGTAGATAGTGGCAAGTTGGGGTCATCCACGAAGAAGAGGGATTTTCTCAAGCATTTAAACGTAAATAGTTAATATTATGCTAGGAGTAGATATATATACACATATATAAAAGCATGTAAAAAGGGGGGGTTTGGTTGTTTGGTGGTCCTCAGCTATGAAAGTTGAAAGATAAGAAAACTAGCAAAGACAAGTAACTAAGCTAATCATCAAACAAACTAAGAAAAATGGTTTTAAAACTACAAAAACAAAGCATTGGGGGCAATTGACATCCACTTCCAAACCAAATGTAGATCATTGAACCATTCACTCATCCTAAAACAATTGTTACCTATGAACGAATGACCATAGATTAGACAACAACAAGCCTTCTACCAAAAACAAAGCCATTTAATCAAACATAGCATTCATTAGGCTAAACCTAGAACAAACCACATTCAAGGTTCAACCTTTCATTGCATCTATAGGATAAATATGAGAACAATCCACATTAATATACTTATCTATAAAGAATCACAACACATTATGCACAAGAAGTTCTAAGTTCATGTTCTTAGATTTTCATGTAAAGGAGATAAGGAATTCGCTACTTTCCTAACTCCCTAACACATAATTCATACAAACATTTCCTATTCTCAAACAACCCATGGCATAAATTAGGTAAAACATAGCATTAAGAACACATGAATGCTAAATAACAAAGGCTTCAAGAACGAGTGAAACAATCTATTCACTACTTCGACTACTTGTTGTGAAGATAAATCTTCCATCCTTCTTAGATAGTAGTTTTTAAGAGTGAATTCGACATCTCTTTTTAAACCTCACCAATGACTCCCTTAGCCAAAACATGACTAAAATTATCACATTGATGGCATTGAGCACGAAGAACCAACAAGCTTGGCAACACTTATAAACACTACACTGTGTCTAAGCATTTAACCAATTCATGCATTTACACAATATTAGTCAAGAACGATGGACATTCATAGACTTCTCTCATTTGGTACCTAAAACAAACATGACAACGAGTTTGACATCATCACATTCATCTAGCAATTATCAACATGCCAACATCATTAAGAAGCTCTAACTCATGCTCTTGGATTCCACATTAAAAGAGGGGAGAATTAGCTACTTTCTATCAACCCTAACAAGTAATCATACAAGAAATTCATATACTCAAACTTCCAACAACATCAATGCCATTAAAGATTCACATTCAAAGCTCAATAAATGCACAATAGTGAAAGCACTAAATAGATAGATACGGTTCTTACTACATAGATATGGAAGCTTCAATCCAATGCTCCCAAGATAAAACTAAGCTAAATAATCAAAACCCATAACATAGAATAAAGATCTACAAAGAAAGAAGAAGAAATGGAAGAAAATGGTGAAAAACTAGGGTTTTGGAGCCCCCCAAGTCGGGCTTAGAGAGTTGGGGAAGAAGGGGTTAAAAGATATTTATAGTACAAGAAAAAAGGGAGTAAAAAGAAAGTTGCAGGGAAATTATTGCGAGTCGCGACGCCTCTGTCGTGAGTCGCGACCAGATCAGGAAATTGTGAGCTCTCAGCTCAACATTTCACGAGTCGCGACACACTCGTTGCGACTCGCGACGGAAAAAAGTCCCATTTTGTTTTGCTTCCTCCGGGTGAACCGTTGATCCATTTTGGGAGTTCTTGTAGTTGATTTTATAGTACTCAAGAAGAGGAATCCAATGGTACCAATCTTGGAGGCTGAATCTTCTCGGAAAATTCTCAGAACTCTGCTTCAAAACATAGATCATTTTTCACCCTTTGCTTTACTCTCCTTTCTTCACTTTATCTTCTACCACTTTGTGAGTGGTCTTCCATCTTCTACCATCCTTTCGAATGGCCTTCACTAAACCACTCCTAAGTGCTCACAACCAATCTACAAATTAAGCTTACAAAAAGGAATCTAGATGCTAGTAAGAGACAAAAATCCACTAGACTAAACATAGGTTACAAAATGAAGGATTTAGATATAAAAACCGAAAATGGTCATCTAAACCCCTTATCATGTAAACCTACCTAAATCTAGCAATCTTAAAACAAAAATATGATAAAAGAGTGTTAAACGTTTTGGAAAATACATATATTTGACGTCTCATCAAGTACATTGGATTGCACCATATCATCAGCGACTAGGTGGAAAAATGGGTGTCACTCTACCTCTTACCTTGAGTTTTATTATTTTTGTCGTACATGTTTACATTGAGGGCAATGTAACGTTTTAAGTGTGTGTGTGTGGGGGGGGTTAGAGGACTCACATGCATGCTAGCTACATTTGGAATATTTTTTGCTACTTTTAATTGGAAAAACACGAGAAAAAGAAAGAAAAAATTGAAAATTTTGAATATATATACAGTGAAAAATTAAAAAAATAGAAAGAAAAGAAAACCCGCTAAGTTGAAAACCCGAGAGGGCAACTTAGGCAACATTGGGGGCCCGGATATGTCAAAAACCCAAGAGGGCGACGTAGGAAAAAAATGAGAGGTCAAAATGTGCGGAAAAATGTGTGATGTGAGCCAAAGAAACATGATGTGTGGCTAGGATGAAAACTCGAAAGGGCTCTTAGGAAAATGAGAGAAAGAGAGAAAAAGAAAAAAAATGCTATGATTTCACTCATTTGCCGGCGTTGGAGTCATAAGGTTGCGGTTGTCATATGGATGGATTGGGTAGCTCAACATCTTTAGACATCTTGGAATTGGGTAACTTAGTGGGTTGAAAAATGAAGTATGGGTATGAAATTCTTGATTATTTTATACTTCATTTTGGTTGATATATTGGCATTGGGTGAAGTATGTGTTGAAACCTCCTTTATGGTTTTGACTTCATTTTGTGTCATTGGACTTTGGGATTATCAATTCGGGACTTTGAAACGTTTTTTGTGGGTAGTGAATTGATAAGTGGTAGGTTTGGTTAGTATTTGGAATTGGGTTGTATGTATGAAAAATTATCATTTGAGTTTGATTTTGGGATTTATGATATTGAGAGTTTTTGTGAGGTGTTGATTGGGGGGATATTTGTTAGGAAGTGGACATATGAATTCCTTCGTGTGCTCAAATATTTTCTTACTCGAAGGCGAGTATGGTTTAAGTGCGGGAAGGTTTGATATGCCCATTTTATACGGTTATATTAGGACTTTTAGGATTCACTTTTGTGCTCTAAATGTGACATTTTGCCTTGAAGTTCTCTAAGGAGGGTTAAAAGCGACTTTTACGCTTTTATTACTTTTCTAGAGAATCTTGTGTGACAAGGTAATTTGTTTGAAGACTTCGAAGAATACCTTTGTCGATTTGAAGACATGTATTTGAGCTTTTAAGAATTTGAAGAATTGAAGAAGTGAAGAGAAGAGGGGGATATGAAACAAAAAGGGGAAAGACATCAAGCTACTGGAAATGGAGCTCATCGCGAGGTCGTGATGGATAAAATGTCAGAAATTCCTCTTTGTTTTTGTACTATAAATGCTCACCTTATCCTTTCCTCTTCAACAGCTTTTGACACCTTCTTCTTCCTGCATTTTCTGGATTCAAACCCTAGTTTTTCTTTCTTTCTTTTCTTAGTTTTTATTGGTTGATCATGTCTTTTAATTGTCTAGCTTAGTTTTATCTTGGGAGCAACGGATTGAAGCTTCCATTTCTATGTAGTAATAACCATTTATATATCTATTTGGTGCTTTTGCTATTGTGCATATATTGAGCTTTGAATGTGAATTGTTGATGGCATTGATTTTGTTGGAAGCTTGAGTATATGAATTGCTTGTATGATTACTTGTTAGGGTTGGGAGAAAGTAGCTAATTCTCCCCTCTTTTAATGTGGAATCCAAGAGCATGAGTTAGAGCTTCTTAATGATGTTGATGTGTTGATTATTGCTAGATGAATGTGATGATGTTGAATTCATTGTCATGTTTGTTTTAGGAATCAAATGAGAGAAGTAAATTAATGTCGATTGTTCTTGGCTAATCTTATGTAAATGCATGATTAGTGGAAGTAGTGAATAGATTTTGTCATTCGTTCTTGAAACCTTTGTTATTTAGCATTCATGTGTTCTTAATGATATGTTTCACTTCATTTATTCCATGTGTTATTTGAGAATAGGAAGTGTTTGTATGATTGAAGTGTTAGGGTGTCAAGGAAGTGACGAATTCCTTAGCTCCTTTGCATGAAAATCTAGGAACATGAACTTAGAACTTCTTGTGCATAATATGTTGTGATTCTTGCTACATAAGTATGTTAATGTGGATTCTTCTCATATTTATCCTATAGATGCAATGAAGGTTGAACCTTGAATGTGGTTTGTTCTAGGTTTAGCCTAATGAATGCTTTGTTTGGTTAAGTGGCTATGTATTTGGTAAAAGGTTTGTCGTTGTCAAATCTATGGTCCTTCATGTATAATGCCATTGATGAAATACCCCTATGGCCGGTGTTTGTCTAGGGTGATCATCAATGAGGTTTGCAAATAGTCGTCGTTTATCTTTGCAAACTACTCTTAAGAAGGAATGAATGTTGATCTTTCATTGGCATTCCCCATAGATAACAATTGTGATTGGATGAGTGAATGGTTCAATGATTTACATTAGATTTGGAAGTGGATATCGATTACCCCCAAGCCTTCATCTTTTGTATTTTTAAAATCTTTTTTCTTAGTTTTGTTTGATGATCTAGCATAGTTGCTTGACTTTGCTAGTTGTCTTGTCTTTTAACTTTCATAACTTAGGACCACCAAACAACCAACCCCCCCCCCCACATTTACATGCTTTTATGTGTGTATATATATCTACTCATTTCCTAATAGCAACCTTTTGTGTTTAAACGCTTGAGAAAATCCCCCTTCTTCATGGACGACCCCGACTTGCTGCTATCTACTTAGTTGTATATAGTAAGCATTTACGGCTTATAAATATTAACTTTGAGAGATATGGCGACGGCCTCCCATGCACACACCCACACAGACACTTTCTACCCTACCCATTCAAACATCTAGGTTTCTCTTCCCAATGGGGTATCAATAAATGGCCCATACATGAACATAGCCCAAAGTGTGTACTTATAATTGGTGTAGTGTTCATGCATTTAGAAACATTCAACAACAATCACAATAATATTATAAACAAAAAGATATGATGAATCTACTTGAATCTCATAAAGCAATAGAAACTACACAAGTTCAAATATGTCCCAAGCTAAACTAACTACTCTAAAAAAATTATAGATCCATGGAAAATATGGAACTAGATGCCATAGATCTAAGAAAATAAGAAGAAAAGAAAAAGGTAAGAGAAAGAGAAGAAAAACTCTCCTCTTCCTTCTCTCTAAACAAGAAAGAGAAACTAATATATATTATGCCTACTTCTATTCTACTTAGGGTTTTTTAAATGACTAAGACTCGTATATATAGTAGTAGGAAAAAATAGGCAAAACATAGTAAAACCCTAGTCACCCTTTTCCTCTAGCCGCTGAACCATTTTCGATTAAAATGCTCAAATCTGTGAATTTCTGGAGTTCAATCATAGTGCGTTCGATAGAGCTAAGAAAGACAAAGAAATCGATATACGGTAGAGGGAAATCATATGAAAATTGAGAGATTTATGGCAAAAATGGTTAGCCGCCACGATTTCACGGACTGGTACGGATGCCATGGTCTATGAACATCCAAGCACGGGGTGCCAGATCTGACATGGTCTATGAACATTCATCGATGGATCGTGGGATCTAGCCTGGTCCATGAAGCTTGCCTCGTGCCACAGCCCATCGTGGTTTTCACGGACCGCGACCAGCACGGGGTCTTTGCTCAAAACATTTGTCACGGCCCGTGGTGGTTTTCACGGACCGCGACCAGCATGGAGGCCTTTTCTTAGATATTCTCACGGTCGGTGAAGGGTTTCATGAATCAAATTCAGACTTAGCCAAAATCTTCACATCTTCATCTCCATGCTTCATGGACCGGCTCTTTTGTCACGGCGCGCTGATGCCTCGTGAATGTCCCGTGCTATCCTTCACGGATTCTCTTGTGTCCCTCATGTAGTGCAAACCATGGGCATTTTCATGGGCTGCTTGTGCTTCTTGTAGTGCGGGCTATCACGGGCCACTGGTCTGTCGTCGCCTGAACATCGTTTGCTTGCCACGGGTGAACCGTTAGTCCGAATTGGGAGTTCTAGTAGTCGATTTTGTAGTACTCGAGAAGAAAAATCCAATGAAACCAGCCTAGAAGGCTAATTTTTCTTGTATTATTCTTTTATTAAGGAAGCACTCCTCGAACCATGATTCACTGTTTTCACCTGGCAGTCTTGAACTTCGAAGCCGCCTATCTTTGGCATCAATATTCTTCTACCACGCATTGATGTTCGTGGCCTTCATCTACTACCATTCAAATGTGAATGACCTTCAAATTTTCTACCTTTTTTTTAACTAAAAACACCCAAAGGTGGGGGCTGATTTATTAGTACCCCAAGCCAGAAACTTTAACGAGCCAGAGTCATCATAGTAGTTAATACAAAAGGCAACATGATTGTCTCCCAAAAGAATGATCAGCTACTAATATCTATGAGTCTATATATGTGCATAATCTAGAGGAAGAGGTAGTTGCGATTCCAAAGTAACGAATCTCCACACCCAGTGTTTATTCATTACTTTGGCCAGGAAACTACCAGTCAGTCAAATTAGTAAGTGAAGCTGATAAACGGAATAAGCTAGTAAGACTGCCATTGCTGGTTGCGGCCTATGGTGATGAAGTTGGAGGAGTATGTAATTGAATGTCATGTGTCCAGCCGGAATTGACCAAGCTTGATGAAGACCATGGTAGAATATCATCAAGGACTGAAAAGAAACTGAGCAAATGGTGAAGAACTGAAGAAAATGGGGCCTGGGAATACAGAAGTAGTGAACCCGCAGTGTGGACAGCATATGTGACTGTGAGCTCCCCTCTGGAAGTGAAACACCATAGCCATCGAGAGGAAGCATAGAGTGCCAGAGCATAATGTGATCCATATCCTGAGGTAAAAGAAAGAAATATCAGTAGTATCAACCTTCTTTTGAAACTTGCCTATGGATTCTAATATAAGTTGTATGCATGCTATCCATATGAATTAGGCCTTTAATGTGAACTGGAATGTTATTCAAATAAAGTGAAGAATCTATCCGGGATGTTGAGTGGTGTTTAACTAAAGCATCAACCACTGAATTACATTCTCTGTATGTGTGCTTAAGAGAACACTGGGATAGAAATGTATGAACATGGAACACCAATGGATACAAAGACCATTTGGAACAAGATGGATCATTAATCATATGAACTGCCTGTAAAGAGTCTGATTCAATAATGAGATTTGAATATCTAGGGATACAGATTTGACATGCCAAAAGGACTGTCTTTATCTCAGCTTCCAGTGGAGAAATGGCTGCTATGGACTCTGACTTAATAAGGAGTGGTAAACCCTGATTATCACGAGCAATTAAACCAATAGAAATAGATGTAGTAGACCATTAGGCATCCACATTAACCTTAATGACATTTGGACCTGGAAATTCCCAATATACAGTGGAGATGGTTGGCTTCGGTGGTGGTCTGGGGAGGGATATCAAAGAATGGGATTGATTGCATGAGTTAGGGTGTATATTGGGGAGGCAGGGATAGGCTAAAATGGATAGATTAAGAGTATCTATAACTTCCTTGGTTATATGGGTAAAAGAAAGGGGTTTGTCATCCAGAAAATAGGCATTTCTAGCCTTCCATAATGCCCAGCAGATCAATGGAGGAAACAGTCGACATATTATTTTCTGAGGCCCAGAAAGGTCACTACAATTCCAAAAGATGAAAAAAGTATCCACAACATTATAGACATTTTGTAAATTGAAATTGACTAAAAGAGCACTCTGAATCCAAACAGATTTAGCGAGATGGCAGTTAATGAAGAAATGTTCCAGGGAGTCGGTTTGATGACACATAGGATATTTTGAAGCCAAGCTGAAACCACATTTAATGAGGATATCATCAAATGGTAAAAATGAATTCAATAATTTCCATGTAAAGATGGAGATCTTCTTAGGCAGCCTAGGGTTCCATATGAGCTTAGTAATTGGGAAATTACCTGGGATATATGTTAGGGTTTTATAGGCTGACTTGAAAGAGAATCTGCCAGTCTCTTCAGGTTTCCAAATCATCTTGTCCTCCCTATCATGTACAATTTCTACACCCTGCAAAAAAAGACAAGTATCATTTTCCAGGAATGGAGCAATCTTAGGTAAAATTGATCCTTTGTTATTTACAAAATCAGCTACTGAAAACGGCCAAAACATTGAAGTGATGTGGGATGGAATGCAGTTGATCAACGGACCATTTGGGCACCAGTTAGCAGCCCAGAAATCACATTTACCTTGGCCATGGATAATCAGTGTATTTATTCTATTCTGCAATATGGTTTATCTCACAAATTCTCTTCCATGTTTTGGAGTTTTTATGGGACTGGGGAAAGGACCACAGTAATTTGGCCCACAAGGTGTTCCCTAATTGGCTTTTCCACCATAATTTAAGTGAACAAACATCAATAATTGACTTAATAGATCTAAAACCCAAACCATAATGAGATTTAGGGATAGCAATATCAGTCCACTTTTTCCAGACCTTATTCTTTCTTCAATCAGTTTCCCCCCAAAAGAATCTATCCATTCTTTTTTCCATGGATTTAACAATAAATGATGGAGGTTTACAAACAGTCCAAATATGATGAGGGAGATAGTATATATATGATTGGATCAGTGTCATTTTCCCTCCTGCACTTAACCATCTATTCTTCCAGTTTTTTAATCTCTTGTCCATAGTTTCAAGAAAAGGATAGAAATATCTAGATAGGGTTCTTCCTTTGAAAATAGGACAACCTAGGTACGTAAATGGAAGAGTACCTATCTTCATCCCTAGGATAGACCTAATCTGAACTCTCTTAATGACTGTAGCTCTCTTGCTAATGTAAAACTCAGACTTTTCATAACTAATTTTCTGGCCTGATGTTAACTCAAATATTTGCATAAATGCTTTAATCTTAATAAGACCCTATTTTGAAGCTTGCATAAAAATTATGGTATCATCTGCATAGCTTAAGTGGGTGACTGGTACAATATTAGAGGGAAGGGAAAAATATTGCAAACTGTTATTTTGAAAAATGAAAGAAAGGCTCCTGGAGAAGGATTCAGTAAAGATATTAAACAGGAAAAGAGACAAGGGATCAATTTGTTTGATTCCTCTAGTTGATTTGAAAAAACCAACAGGATTACCATTGATGAGCACAGAGAAGTAAGCCTGGGACAGATTATTCATGACCGACTTAAGAAATTGACCCGAGAAACCAAATTTATAAAGAATACTGTGCAAGAAACCCCAGTTAACTCTATCAAAAGCCTTTTTCAGGTCTAGTTTGAGCATACAATTGGGAACCCTATTTTTTTTGTCTAAGAACCTAACCATCTCTTGAAGATATAGGATCTTGTCTGAGATATCTCTATTCTTCATGAAAGCAGTTTGGTTATGAGAAATTAGTTTGTCCATATAGGGTTTCAATCTTTCCAGGAGAACCTTAGAGCAAATTTTGTTAGCAACATTAGAAATGCTAATAGGTCTGAAATCATCAAAGGAGGATGGGGTAGGTTTTTTAGGAATAAAAGTTATCCAAGTACTAAAGATACCTCTTGGTATGTTAGATCCTAAAATAAAATCATTTACTGAAGATAAGAGGTCATCTTTTATGAAATCCCAGCATTTGATATAAAATTTACTAGAGAAGCCATCAGGCCCTGGGCTACTATTTCTATTCAGCCCCATGACCACTGATTTGAGTTCAGTTTCTGTTACAGGCCTAGATAAACTAGCGTTATCTTGCTCAGTGATGATGGAAGGAATCTGGCTAAGGAAGTGTTGATAGTAGGTAGAATCCACAGAGTTCCTAGATTCAGTTAGCAGGTCTGAGAAGTATTTGACAACTTCATTCTGAATGTCTGTAAAATTGTCCAGCCATTGACCAAACGAGTTTTTGATTTTTGATATATTCAATCTATAGTTCTTATCCTGAATAGATTTATGAAAAAATTGGGTATTATTATCCCCACACTTAAACCAATTCAATCTTGACTTATGTTTCCAGAATTTTTCTCTCTTTTAAAGCTCTAAGAAGAAGTGCCCTTTTTTCATTAAGAATGATAAGTTCAGTTTCTGAATGGGATAAATCATAGATTACTTCCTGTCTTCTGAGATTATCCTCAGCCATCAGTACATTAGAGTCAATATTACCAAAGCTCTCTTTGTTCCATATTTTAATTACTTTCTTAACTCTAATTAGCTTAAGATATAGCCCCATCATACCTATTTGGTGAATAGGAGAACTCCAGTTTGTTCTGATTAAATCCAAGAAATCAGGCCTATTGAACCAACAGTTGAGAAATCTAAAAGGTTTTGGGTATGAGGGAGTCTGAGTAGCAATTTGGAACAAGAGGGGTGAATGGTCCGAGGATTGCCTATTGAGAATCTATATGGAGGAAGCTGGGAATTTATTGCTCCATTGGAGTGTACACAGACCTCTATCTAATCTTTTAGAAGTAGGGTTTCTCAGTCTACCATTGGTCTATGTGAAAATATTCCCTACAGTATTAATCTCTTGTATTCCTTTGGTGTTAATCCAATTATGGAAATCCCTAATACTTCCTAGATGAGGAGAGCTAGGGCCTCTATATTCATCAGATGTAACAATTGTGTTGAAATCACCTATGAAAACAGTTTCGTTTAGTGGGAGAAGACCTAGGGCATGCCATAGTAACCTTCTACCTTCTTTATTCCTAAGGGCATAAATAAAAACTATTTCCATCTAAGAATTAGAGCCAGAGTGGATGATTTTAACATTCAGGAATTGCTCATGGTGACATATAAGATTAACAATCAGTGAGTCATTCCACATTAGCCAGATCTTACCATTATGGAGAGGAAGGTTATTAGAAAAATTCAGTTTCTGCATGTAGGATTGGCATTGAGAGTTATCATGCATAGGTTCTATAATACATAATAGTTGAATTTTATTTTTCAAAATAAAATGTTTCAGTCTGAGCATAGAAGTTTCAATTCCCCTCAGATTCCAAACTAAAAAGTTAAGTTTGACAGGGTGCATCATTGGTCAACTGATTTATGGCTTTTAGTGGCAGATCTTGGTATCATCTTATTCAATTGGACAAGGTGATTCTTTTTGGTCCTGATCTTACCTTGGCCATCATTCTTACCTGATAAATTACTTGAAACTACCACAGGGGTGGCCTGAGAGTGAGTATCTGAAGCAACTTCACTACCATCATCAAAGGATTCTAGAGGGTCCTAAATTAAACCTTCATCAGAGTTCGACAGATCCTCCATATCCTACAAAACAGCAAATCTGTTTTCCATCTTTCCTTAGTGTGAAAGTGGAGGGTTAACGGGGGAGCACTGGAAACGAGTCAAGTTGTGAGAACCAATCCCTATGTCATCCTTAGCATATATTTTAGGTTTTCTTATAGGGATAGTAACCTCTGTTAGGTTTATTAGTTCCCTAAAAACTGTATGGGATTTTTCCAAGGCTTGTGTTACTGATGGGTGGTCTGGGGGAGGTGGTTGAGGTAACTGAGGTGTGGTAATCTGAGTGACTGCTCCTGTTGTCTCGGGGCCATATGCCAAAGGATCAGAGGCAGGGTTAGTATTAGCTAGCTGATGAGATATGATTTCTGAGTTGGGCTTATTTGAGAAAGGCTGATTGTTAGTAAACATAGCATGGGCTTTTGCAAATTTATGCCCAGTAGCATACCATTTAGGCATTGGTTCAGCATTATTATGGGAGACAGTTTTACATTGACCGAGTGAATGTCCCAGTTTAGCACAGTGATCACAATACAGGGGGATATCTTCACACTCAATATTATATTTTCGATTGTTATTTGTTGATCCTAATCTGATGGAGGTGTTAAGAGGTTTCTGAAGATCTATCTCAACACACAACTTAATGGCAGACGGCCTGGTTAACATTTCAGTGGCTAAGTCTTTCTTGATGAAATTACATATGCTATTTCCAATAGATTCAATAGAAGAAGCATTATAATAGTACAGGGGAACTTCCCTGATTGTGCACCAGACCGGAACAATTGGGGATTCCTTGTGTGTTGAAAAATCTGAAGACCATTTGAGGATTTTCATCTGGACTCCATTGAAAACCCAGCTTCCTTTGATCCAGCATCTCTGATAATCATTAATCTGTTCAAATCTGATGAGGACGTGCTTGAAATCCAGTGACCCCAATTGGTATTTTCCAGCAAACCCCGCCATTTTGAAGGATGATTCCAGTTGCTCCATTGAGAGCCTGCATTTAGTAAATTTGCCTAACAGGGCATTGGCGTAGTGGGCGGAGAGTGTTGAGATCTCTTTCTCAGTGTATAGACATGCTGGCTCACCCAAATGCTCTGATTTTGGGATCAATTCGGGATTGTCCGGAAGAGATTGGCGGAGAGGGGGGGATTTTTCTTGGAGTGCAGAGAGGAAAGTTTTTTGTATGGTTATAGGATTGTCGATCACTGCCATGGTGGCTAGCCGCGACGGAGGTGTGGTCAGCACCGTTGCTTGTTGACAGGGAAGAGCTGTTAGCGGCGAAAGAAATTCGTTACCGGCGGGAAAGGACGTTGGATTCAAAAATTGTGAAGTGAGTGAAGAGAGGAAACGGTACTGTTCACTTGGATTCAGAGATTGTTTTTACATTTAAAATCAAACGACCTTCACAACAATGTAATATAACAAATAGCATTCACGAGCGACCTTCTAGAGGTAATTATAATGAAGACCAAGGAGCCCGTGAACACGATATGTCAATAATCACTAATTAAGTGTACAAACCATGGGATTTAGAATAGAAAATTAAACATGGTTGCCTAAACCCCTTGTCATGTAAACTCAACTAATGTTGTCAAACCACCAACCAAAAGTAAATAAAAACTACATCAAATGCATTGGTTAAAGCATGCATAATGGTGCACATCAAACTCCCCACACTTAAATCTTTACTCGTCCTCAAGTAAATAAAATCAAAGAAAAAGGTTCAAGCAACATGAAGCATGAGAATATTGCCAATGCATCCAACTCATTCCTAAGCTACCCTAGTTCCCCTAAGAAGATAAAAATCTCACAACTCTCACACTCCCCAAAGTTCCTAAGGTAACCAAACCAATCAAAGCATGTAAATGTGTATGGAAAAAGATAAGTGACAAAAGATCGGTATAAAGCCAGGCTTACTTTCCCTAAAGAAGTCTCAAAAGCAATCAAAGAGCAAATATCAAGTAAAAACAATCCACCAAGGAAATCCAAAGTCGTCGACTTCCTTGCAACATAGGGATAAATCTAGATTCTCGACCTAGTTGCAAACAAGGAGTCCAATGTATCATCAATCTAGTTTCTTTTTTTCTCTCAATTTCTCTCATTTTGCCTAGGCGCCCTTTCAAGTTTTCACCTAGCGTTATCCCAAAAAATGTGCTCACCTCTCACCTTTTTTCTCATAGCCTCTCAATTTTGCCTAGACTCCTAAGTCTAGCCGGGCCAAGCCTATCACTTTTACCTAGGTCTTTTGACCTATCCAGGCTTTTCCTAATGTTACCCAAGTCACCCTTTCAGGTTTTTGACTAGTCTAGGTTTTAAGTTTTTTTTGGATGATTTTCAAAATGATCTTGGAAGAGCTATTAGCTACATGAAAACAACTAAAAATCATAAGTGCTATCCAATCCCCTAGACTCCCCACACTTAATATTTTCATTATCCTCAATGCATATATAAAATCAAAGAACATATGTCAATGGAAAGAAATAGGAAATCACTTATACATGAAAAATGAACACTAGAAATTACCCTTGATGGAACAATCATGGAATGTAAAGAACAAACTATCATCACCCCAATATACTACCTATAACCTCTAAACATGAAAGATAAATCTAACCTTAATCATGCATCACAAATCGAATGAAGAATTGAATACCAATGGAGCGTTACCTCTTAGGTCTTGATGTGTGTGTCTCAAGGGTTTTGAGGGTAGATGGGTTTTGGGTGGTATTTGGTGGTGGTTAGGTGGAGGTAGGGAAGAAATAATGATTGGGTGGTGTGGGAAAGTATGTGAGCTCCATGTGTCGTGCACGCCTACACGCCCTATGAACTTGGGGTTTGGTTCTCCTTCGTGTCCACTATTTTGAGCATACATCTACAAGGTCCATGAGTTGGACTCCCCATTTGCTCACCTTCCTCCAAGAACCATATGCTTCATAAAAAATAAACATGCACACTAAGTGTAATGGTGTCCCAAAAACAAAAAAAAACTACAAATAGGAAAACACACCAAAAATAACAAACTAATCAAATTTTTTTAAAGCTGGGGTTGCCTCCCGAGAAGCTCCATATTTTTAAGGCCATTGGCACGACCCTAATGTTTTCCATATGGTGCGGTTTTGTACCCCATCACCATGGACAACCAAACATGGAAAGGTGGGGGTAATAATCTTCCAAGAGGAAGATATAGTAGAGGAGGAATCAACAATAGAGAGAATAGGTGGATTGGAAGCTTAGCATATTCAGTTGGCTTCCCTTTGGTTTCCTCTAAGGATTCCAAAAATGAGAGAGTAGGTTATATAGGTGGAGGTAGGGGTGCAAGTAATAATGTGGAAAATTAAGTATAATCACCCCTTCCTAGACTTCTTCACTCTCAACAAACCATTCCAAATCCCCATTATATTCATCTACCAAAATTCCACATTCAACTAAGAATGGTTCATTTTTGGAATATTGGGTTTCAAGTTGGCTCATACTATTTATAAAATTAAGCACTTGCCCTTCAACTTTCTCAATGCTTGAGAATAGCTAAGTTCTAAAATCGCTAATCGCGCTAAGCACTTGTGATTGGAGTAAATCACTACTCTTGGTCACATTAGCTATAGCTTGCACAATTTCCACACAATCCGATTTGGGAATCAATCCTAGGGATTGGTTTTAGGGCATTGGGTAAGTTGGTGAAATCCAACTATCTAACCCAACGTGTTGGTTTCGTGATGCATTTCCATACCACGAATTCGAGTTACCACTAAACCTCAAATTTGGAGAGTCGTGGTATGGGTAAAAACTTTTATTCCATTGGCCTTGGGAACCAACAACTCCTACCTCTCTCTCATTTTAGCTCATCTAAGAGCAAGACTCCGTAGGGTGGTTGTAATGAAATATCCTACAAAATCTCACTCTTTGAGCCATTCTTCTCCCATACTCACTCAACCTTAGGCAACACTCTATAGGATGATCACAATGGCACACCCTACAAAGTGCCCTTCGTTGAGTGCTTTACCACATTTTTTTCTTTTCTATTAAGAACCAACAAAGAAAACACACAAAACTCATAATCGTAGTGCAAGAGTTTTCAGTTTTCACCAAGAACTCAAGCAATACCTACTCCGGAAAACAACAAACAAGAAAAAGATAAAAACAATACTAACTACTCACTAACACGTTACTCAACTAATACTCGAACTGAAAAGCATACCCAGTAACAGCACCAAAATTTGACACACCTTGACCCGGGGTCGTTAATATAATCGCAACAGTGCAATCAATTAACCTTAGCCAAGGCACTAGTCCCGTAGAATGGTCAAAGATAAGATTTATAGTTATGCACCTGTTTCTCGCTGCTAATGCTACCAAAGGGTAGTAAGCGGCAAGCCTTGGGTTTATCCACAGAGATGCTAGGGTTTAAGTAAAAGTTAAAATGCAGCCTTGTGCGAGTCATCAATCCACAATAGTGAAAGGAACATCTAGTAATGTAAACATGCAAGTTGGGGGGGTTGGTATTTTCAACTAACAACTACTAAGCATGAAATCAACAAACAATTAAACTATTTATACTAGGCACTTGGGACTAATTTAACAACATGGTAGTTCTAATGCTTCAATCCTTGATACATTCACATATAGACATACAAAAGACCTATCAGTGTGTTCATAACATGTAGTGTGGTCGATGGAATACACTTCCCTATCCCTATCACGGTGGATGTGCTCGCAACCCACCATCAATTATGCCATCGTAATTAGAGGAGCACACCAAGGTCCGACCATTATTGTGGTTCTATTTCTCCCCCGTGCTATTACGTTCTAGGCTTCCATCACAAATGCACTAATTCCCAGTCACCTTATCTGTGATAGTAGGGTTTCAACACAACTCCTAGCTTGCTACTATCAACTATCTCTACCCGTAACCTCTCGGGAAACTTTACAAAGCCAGCGAAGACTTGTGCGACGACAAATAGGTCAGAGCATTCTCGAATCCCCCGTGCACACACCCACGCGGACGTGATCTCCCCTACCAATTCAAGCATCCAGGTTTCTCTTCCCAATGAGGTATCAATAAATGCACCATACATGAAAATATCCCATAAGTGTGTGCTTATATGTGGTGTAGTGTTCATGCATTTAGGAACATTCAAGAACAATCACAATAATATCATAAACACAAAGATTGGATAATCTACTTGAATCTTATAAAACAATAGAAACTGCATAAGTGCCAAATATGTCCCAAGATAAACTAACTACTCTAAAAATTATAGATGCATCGCAAATATGGAATTATATGCCATGGATCTAAGAAAATAAGAAGAAACTAAAAAGATAAGAGAAAGAGCAGAAGAAGGAAGGAGAAGAAGAACTCTCATCTTTCTTCTCTCTAAACTAGAAAGAGAAACTGATGTACATTATGCCTACTTCTATTATACTTAATATTTAGTAGAAGACTAAGGCTCCCATATATAGTAGTAAGAGATTGGGCCTAAAGACATGCCCAAAATAGGCCAAACATAGCAAAACCCAAGTCACACTTTTCTTCTGGTCGTTGAATCTTTCTCAAATTAACTGCTTAAATTCGTGAATCTTCTGGATCTTAATTATAGTGCATTGGATAGAGCTCAGAAAGACGAAGATTTTGATATATGATAGAGGGAAATTGGATAAAAATTGAGAGGTTTATGGCAAACACGGTCAACCTTCACGGTTTCACGGACCAACACAGATGCCACGGTCCGTGAACATTCAAGAACGGTCTGTGAACATTCATCGACGGATCATGGGATCAAGTGCGGTCCGTGAAGCTTTCCTCGTGCCACGGCCCATCGTGGTTTTCACAGGCTGCGACCAGCACGGGGTCTTTGGTTAGAACATTTGTCATGGCCCGTGGTGGTTTTCACAGACCACGACCAGTATAGGGGCCTTTGCTCAGAAATTCTCATGGTACGTGAAGGTTTTCATGGACGGGTTACATATTTAGCCAAAATCTTCATATTTTCATCTACATGTTTCACGGCCGGGCTATTTTGTCACGGCCTGGCACTGATGCCTCGTGAATGTCTCATGCCAGCCTTCATGGATTCTCTTGTGTCCCTTGTGTAGTGTAGACCATGGGCATTTTCATGGGCTGCTGGTGCTTCGTGTAGTGCGGGTTGTCTCGGGGCGTTGGTCCTTGATGAGACGTCGAATGCATGTATTTTCCAAAGAATTTAACATCACTTTTGTCATATATTTATTATAAGATTGCTAGATTTACGTAGGTTTACATAATAAGGGGGTTTAGATGACCATTTTTGGTTTTTATATCTAAATCCTTCATTTTGTAACCTATGTTTAGTCTAATGGATTTTTGGTCCCTATGATCACCTAGATTCCATTTATGAGCTTCATTTGTATATTTCTCGTGAGCCCGTTGGACAGGTTAAGTGAAGGTCATGTGCCAAAACGTGGTAGAAGATAGAAAGGTCGAAGAAGGAAGGCAAAGAAGCAGATGAATTGTCACCCGGAAGTTTAGACAAAGTTCTTAAAATTATCCAAGACGAATTATCCTACAAGAGTAGCGCCATTGGATTCATCTTCTCGAGCACTATAAAATTGACTACAAGAACTCCCAAAATGGATCAACGGTTCACCCGTGGGAAGCAAAACAAGAAGCCGCGAATTGTAGCTCGCCCGGCCAGAAATGGCATCGCCCGGGAGGATGGATCTGAATTTTGGGCTGAGACCTCCGCCGCCCGGGTGAGGCCATTTCCACCCGGGTGACGCCTGCTGCATTTGACCTTTTTTTTTACCAACTTGGGCTATAAATAGCCCCTTTTCTTCCCCATTTTCCAAAGCCCGACTTGGGGGCTCCAAAACCCTTGTTTTTCACCATTTTCTTCCATTTATTCTTCTTTCTTTGTAGATCTTTGTTCTATGTTATGGATTTTGATTATCTAGCTTAGTTTTGTACTTGGGAGCAATTGATTGAAGCTTCCACACCTATGCAGTAAGAACCCCCATTTCACTCTTTCTTGAAGCATTTGTTATTTAGCATTCATGTTTTTAAATGTGATGTTTTACTTCATTTATGCTATGGGTTGTTTGAGTATATGAAGTGTTTTTATGATTGAAGTGTTAGGGTGTTAGGAAAGTTGCAAATTTCTTAGCTCCTTTGCATGAAAATTTAGAAACATGAACTTAGAACTTCTTGTGCATAACGTGTTGTGATTTTTGCTAGATAAGTATGTTAATGTGGACTATTCTCATATTTATCCTATAGATGCAATGAAAGGTTGATCCTTGTATGTGGTTTGTTTTAGGTTTAGCCTAATGAACGTTATGTTTGGTTAAATGACTATGTCTTTGGTAGAAGGCTTGTTGTTATCAAATCTATGGTCCTTCGTGTATAATGTCGTTGATGAAATACCTCTATGGTGTTGTTTTCCTAGAGTGATTGTCAATGAGGTTTGAAAATGGTCATTGTTTTTCTTTGCAAATTACTATTAAGAAGGAATGAATGTTGATCTTTCATTGGCATTCCCCATAGGTAACAATTGTGATAGAATGAGTGAATGGTTCAATGATCTACATTAGGTTTGGAAGTGAATATTAATTTCTCCCAAGGTTTTATCATTTGTAGTTTTTACCCCCCCCCCCCCTTCATAGTTTGTTTGATGATTAGCATAGTTACTTAACTTTGCTAGTTAGTTTGTCTTTTAATTCCATAACTTACACAACCAACCAAAACCCCCACTTTTTACTTGCTTTTATATATCTATATATATCTACTTCTAGCCTAATATCAACCTTTTATTTTTAAACACTTAATAAAATCCCTCTTTTTCGTGGACGACCCTGATTTGCCACTATCTACTTAATTGTATTTAGTAAGCATAAAGGGCTTATAAATTATAACTTTGAGAGGTACGACGATGACCTCCCAAACTTTAGTGCCGCTGCCGGGGAAGAGGCATTTATTTTTAAGTGCTTAGGTGTATTTGGTTGCATATTAGCTAGTTGTTTTAATTTTCCACTCCTTGGTGGTTGTTTTTGTTCGGAGTAGGTATTTCTTGAGTTCTTGGTGAATTTTTATTGAGAATCCTTGCAATATGATTTTGGACTTTTGAAAAAAATGGAGCTTCTCACCTTGAGGGAACTCATGATGAGAAGAGAGGCTCAACAAGCAAGGTTTTGTAGGATGTGTCATTCCGACCATCCTGCCGAGTCTTGCTATTTGTTGTTGGAAGAGCACTGTGAGGGGGAAAGAATCCTTGGTTTCCAAAACCTAGGGTATTATGAAGAGTGCTACCAAGATGTAGGAGATGTTGGTTTTCAAGGGCATGAAGCTCAGGAATGGTATCCATACCAAAATTCTTACAATCTAGAATGGAGTGGTAATCTGGATTGGTGGTAATAGAATGAGCCAAAAAACCAACAATACGAGCAAAATAGTTGGCCATCACCCCCTTATACCATACCCCAAAACCAAGCCCAACAAGGAAGTTCAAGTTTGACATGTGAGAAAGTCATGAATACAATAGCAAACTTGAACAACTTTACTAGTGAGGAGCCGGACGCTCGGCTCTCCTCTAGTGTTGAGGCTATTGAGGGGTATGCGCGGAGTATATTAGAAAAGTTAGCCCGGATGGAAACTCGTGATTCCAAAAATACACCATCCCAAATCGAACTCGAGGATTCGGTGAGCGAGGTCACCATGGGAAATGAGCTTGAGTTTGAAGAGGATGAGGAGTTGGTTGTTAAGGATGAAAAAATGGAGGAAGAGGTGATTGTGTTACATTTATTAGCATCATCACCCCTTCTCCCACCTAGTGAACCAACTCTATCATTTTGGGAAGTTGTGAGGGAGACAAGAGAGGAGCCAAAAGACTATCCCAAACCTCCTAACCACCCAACTTCTTTCAAACAATCTCTACCTCCACTAGACTTTCCTCTTGAAACTTTTGTACCCCCACCTTTCTACTTTTGGATACTCATGGTGAAGGGGTTCAAACCTTCACCATATGCATAACATTAGGGTCGTGCTGATGACCTTAAAAATACGGAGCTTCTCCGGAGGCAACCCAAGCTTTTATGTTAGGTTAGTGTTTTTCTTTTCTTAAAAAACAAATCCTCAACCATGTCCTCAAACCCTTACCCAAAACCACAAGAATACCACAACAACCCACCACCAAAAACAACTACCAAAACCAACATCTAGGAGTACTACTAGTTGTTGTCTTTTGTGAGTGTTGATTGGGATTTTCATAGTTGTGGCTTCGTAGTGGATGATCAAAGTTGCATGTTGGACGGAGTTCGAGAACATGGAGGAGAGAACATTCATTGAGAAGTGAGCCTTGCCATCACCGGGAAGGACCTTCAATGTCCTAGTTGTGAGTATTTTTTTTCTCTCTCCCTTATTTCTTTATCTTGTCCTTTTTCACATTGAGGAAAGGGTGTGTTTCAAGTGTGGGGAGGTAAAGAGAAATATATCTCATTGTATTTTATTGTAGTGTGCGTATGCTCCACTTTGATTTGTTTTGTTCAAAAAAAAAGAAAAAAATAAGAAAAAATTCCCTCCAAGTTGAAAACCCGAGAGGGGAACTTAGGCAAAAGTGGGAGGCCCGGATAGGACAAAAACCCGAAAGGGTGACCTATGCAAAAATGAGAGGCCAAATGGTGTGGAAAAAGGTGAGGGTGAGCATTAAAAAAGAAAATTGTGTGAAGCTAGGATGAAAACCCGAGAGGGCTCCTAGGCAAAATGAGAGAAAATGAGAGAAGTTGAATTTTTTGTGCTTCTCTTGATTTGCCTATTGGTGGCTTTTTCGGTAGAGTAAGTTAGCTTGGCATTGTATGTATACCTCACTTTTGTTATGGTTTTTTTGGTTGTTTAGATTATCTTAGGCTTTGGGATGTGAGAGTGTGAGAGATTCTTATGTCTTGGGGGTTAGGGTAGTCTAGGAATATGATGTTGGATGTTTTGGGAAAACTTTTACATGCTAGTTTACACTTTGATCTTTACTTGTTCTTATTTACTCGAGGACGAGTAAGGTTTAAGTGTGGGGAGATTTGATGAGATGTCGAATGCATGTATTTTCCAAAGCATTTAACATCACTTTTGTCATATTTTTGTTGTAATATTGCTAGATTTACGTAGGTTTACATAATAAGGGGTTTAGATGACCATTTTCAGTTTTTATATCTAAATCCTTCATTTTGTAACCTATGTTTAGTCTAATGGATTTTTGGTCCTTACGATCATCTAGATTCAATTTTATGAGCTTCATTTTTAGATGTCTCATGAGCCCTTTGGACTGGTTAAGTGAAGGCCATGTGCCAAAACCTGGTAGAAGATAGAAAGGTTGAAGAAGGAAGGCAAAGAAGCGGATGAATTGTCACCCCCGAAGTTTAGACAAAGCTCTTAAATTTATCCAAGAAGAATCAGCCTACAAGGCTAGCGTCATTGGATTCATCTTCTTGAGCACTATAAAATCGACTACAAGAACTCCCAAAATGGATCAACGGTTCACCTGTGGGAAGCAAAACAAGAAGCCGCGAATTGTAGCTCGCCCAAGCGGATGGATCTGAATTTTGGGCTGAGACCTCCACCTCCCGGGCGAGGCCATTTCTACCCGAGCGATGCCATATCTGCCCGGGCAACGGCATTTCCGCCTGGGCGATGCCTGCTGCATTTTGACCTTGTTTTTTTTACCAACTTGGGCTATAAATAGCCCCTTTTCTTCCCCATTTGCCAAAGCCCGACTTGGGGGCTCCAAAACCCTTGTTTTTCACCATTTTCTACCATTTATTCTTCTTTCTTTGTAGATCTTTGTTCTGTGTTATGGGTTTTGATTATCTAGCTTAATTTTGTACTTGGGAGCAATTGATTGAAGCTTCCACACCTATGTAGTAAGAGCCCCTATTTCACTTTTTCTTGAAGCATGTGTTATTTAGCATTCATGTTTTTAAATGCGATGTTTTACTTCATTTATGCTATAGGTTGTTTGAGTATATGAAGTGTTTTTATGATTGAAGTGTTAGGCTGTTAGGAAAGTTGCAAATTTCTTAGCTCCTTTGCATGAAAATTTAGAAACATGAACTTAGAACTTCTTGTGCATAATGTGTTGTGATTCTTGCTAGATAAGTATGTTAATGTGGATTGTTCTCATATTTATCCTATAGGTGCAATGAAATATTGAACCTTGAATGTGGTTTGTTTTAGGTTTAGCCTAATGAATGTTATGTTTAGTTAAATGGCTATGTCTTTGGTAGAAGGCTTGTTGCTATCAAATCTACGGTCCTTCGTGTATAATGTTGTTGATGAAATACCTCTATGGTGTTGTTTTCCTAGAGTGATTGTCAACGAGGTTTGCAAATGGTCGTTGTTTGTCTTTGCAAATTACTATTAAGAAGGAATGAATGTTGATATTTTATTGGCATTCCCCATAGGTAACAATTGTGATAGAATGAGTGAATGGTTCAATTATCTACAATAGGTTTGGAAGTGGATATTAACTTCTCCCAAGGTTTTATCATTTGTAATTTTTACCCCCTTTTCATAGTTTGTTTGATGATTAGCATATCTACTTCTAGCCTAATATCAATCTTTTATGTTTAAACACTTAAGAAAATCCCTCTTCTTTGTGGACGACTCCGATTTGCCACTAACTACAATTGTATTTAGTAAGCATAAAGGGCTTATAAATTATAACTTTGAGAGGTACGACGACGACATCTCAGTCCTTCGTTGGCTGAACTTCATTTGCTTGCCACAGGTGAATCGTTAGTCTGAATCGCTAGTTCTAACAGTCGATTTTGTTGTACTCAAGAAGGAAAATCCAATGAAACCAACCTTGAAGGTTATTTCTTCTTGGATCATTCTCGTACTAAGGCAACACTCCTCGGACCATGATTCACCATTTTCACCTTTGGCTGTCTTGAACTTCGAAGCCGCCTATCTTTGGCATCAATCTCCTTCTACCACATAATGATGTTCATAGCCCTCATTTACTACCATTCAAAAGCAAATGACCTTCAAATTTTCTACCATTAAAAGAAAACGGCATTCACAAGAATGTAATGTAACAAATAGCATTCACAGGAAAACTGCTAGAGTTACTTACAATGAAGACCAAGGAGCATGTGAACATGATATGTCAATAATCACTACTTAAGTGTACAAAAGGTGGGATTTATAATAGGAAACCGAACATGGTTGTCTAAACCCCTTGTCATGTAAACTCAACTAATGTTGCCAAACCACCAACCAAAAGTAAATAAAAACTACGTCAAATGCATTGGTTAAAACATGCATAATGGTGCTGGTCAGTTGTAGACATGTTTTGATTAGATGCTTTTGTGAGATTCACTAGATTCATCCTAATATTTGTGTTCATGATATTATTGTGACTTGTTCTTGAATGTTCAAATTGCATGAACAGTACACTCCATTAAGCACACACTGTAGTCAATATTAATGTTGGTGCAAATATTGATGCCCCATTGGGAAGGGAAACCTGGATGTTTGTATATGTAAGGGAGTATGATGATATGCGTGAGTGTGTGCACGGGAGACTCAAGTATTAATCTGACTTATTTGCCATCGCATCAGTCTTAGCTTACTACATAAAGTGGTCTGAGAGGTTACGCGTAGAGATAGCGAAAAGTAGCAAGCTAGGGTTGTAAGAAGCCCTAATGTTATAGATAAGGTGTCAACGACCCCATTACCTAATTGATAAGTGATTGGAATGTAGTGCATTCATGGTGGTAGCATGGGACGTAATTGCATGGGGAGAAACATACCTACAACAATGGTTGGGCCTTGTTGTACTCCCCTAATTACAATGCTGGTGTCGGTGAAGGGTTGCAAGCACACCCAATGTGACAGGTACGAGGAAGTGTATGCCATCGGCCACACCATGTGTTATGAACACTCTATTGGGCTTGTCTAAATCTTACATGTGAATGAATCGATGATCAAAGCATTAAATCATTCATGTCTCACAATTATTCCCCAAGTGCTTAGTTAAATAGATGACTTGCTTTTTACTTTCATGTTTTGTAGTAGTTAGTTGAAAAACCAATCCCCACCCCCCTTTTTGTTTGCTTTACTAGATATTTCTATCACTCGTATAGATTGAAAACTTGTACAAGATTTTGTTTTCATTGATACTTAGGCCGTAGCATCTTTGTGGACATACCCATGGTTACCGCTAACTACCCTATCGATAGCATAGTAGTGAGTTGGGTGCAAACTAAAAATTTTATCATTGACCATCCCATAAGTCCTCTGCTTGAGTTAATTAGCTACAAATAGGCAAAAGAAAAATAAAGAGGAGAAAAGAAAAGATTCTAAATAGAAGGAAGAGCTCCTTTCTCTCTCTACCCTACTCTTGAAGTCTAAAAATAACCATAACCTCAACCCTGGTAGACATCGGTCCATATATATAGTAGTAAGGAATTGGGCCTTGAAATAGGCCCAAAATAGGCCTAAGCACCCTAGCAACCATGACAGACACACCTAGTGGAAAATGGCACGGTCTGTGCCAGCCGGGTTGCTTCATGCTGGCGCGGGCCACTTGATCTTGCACGGCCCGTATCCCTTATGCTAGCACGGCCTGCCTGGTCTGGCACGAGCCGGTTGCCTTGTGCTGGTGCAGGCTGTGTCACCAAGCATAAACCGTTGGTGAAGCCTCATTTTGACACTTCTGATCGCTCTCCTCGTGTCGTTTAGCGTGGGCCATCAGCTGGAGCCTCATTTTGAAACTTCTGATCATGTGCCCCGTGTCATTTGGCACAGCCGTCGATTGGAGCCTTATTTTACTTAGTAAAAAGCCACAGGATTTGTCATCATTCACACCTTGTGGGCTGGTCTTCGCATTTGGGACTTGAAATGACGCAAACTGTGTGAAACGGCATGGATAGCGCCCATTCTTAGCCATTTTTGGAGTGGACTCAGAAAATGGAGACACTGGCAGCACTGATCGGCACAGTCCATGCTGAGGGCTCTAGCATAGGTCGTGTTGCTGGCATGGACCATGCTAGGCTGGCTCATGCCGATCGGTCGACCGACCGATTCAACCGGTTGATGCCATCTTCCGTTCTTAACCTCTTTGAACTTCAATTCCACTTTTCCCAACTCAATTTCATCTACTATCACACTTTAAGTCTGTGTCCTTCATATCTACTACCATTCTTACGAATGGCCTTCAAATATCTTCTATTATTCTTGTGAATGACCTTCTATAAAATGATGTTGAAATATCCACGAGCGATCTACTAGTGAGATTATAAAATGAATACTAGGTGCCCGTAAAGTGTCTATTAGCTTCAACTAAGTCCACAAAACTCGAGAGAAATATCCAAGAGCAATCTCCTAGTGAGATTATAAATGAAGACTAGGTGCCCATGAAAACAAAGTGTCCATTAGCTTCAATTAAGTCTACAAAACTCGAGATTTAGACAAGAAAACCAATAATTGTCATCTAAACCTTTTGTCATATAAACCTAACTAAAACTAGCAATCAACCAAGTAAACATAATAACAATTATGTTGAATGTATTGGTTAACGCATGCAATATGGTGCACAACACCTGGAAAATCACCAGCCACGCGACACAAGCACATATTACCAAACACAATACACATTTTTACCATGGAGAGGGGACCGCGACTTCACATACGAATAGAAGGACTCCATCCTCGCGACTTAGGCGGCCTCGAACCATTCCCAAACCAGTAAAGCACCCACCCTCAATACATCCCCAAAAAACATTAATCATACAATTGATCAAATATTTTTTAAATCACTACAACTAAGATGACAATTACACAAACAAAAGAATACATTAAATACCAATACAAACTACGATAACTAATTACCCATTCCCTTCACAACCCCAACCTCTACATTTAGGAGTTCCTCTAGTTTCCATGGAATGTGTAGATAAACTTCATCTTGTGTGGAACTAGCAGCTTCTATAGGACACATGTGCTTCACATAATAAGACTTACAATCAATAATAGGTGCACATTCTGATCTACCTAGCTGCATACTCATTAGATATATAGAATATGCATAAGTCTCTAGGTTCTGCTTTAAATTAATTACTTCCTGTTCCAAACAACGAACTCAATTTTTCTACACCCCTCATGGAGATTCTTACATAGAAGCTCAACAATCTCAGCACAAAGTTTAGTATTAAATTTGTACTGACCTCTCAGTATTCCCTCAAAATCCTAAGACCTTCCATTCAACTTGACATAGCAAACTTCCCCAACATCAAGTTGGCCCTCCCGTTTCTAATATTTTGTTGGAAGTAAAATTGAGAAATCATGTTCTCCATCAGAACACACCCTCCAAACCTGCACCAGATTGGGAAATCGGCAGGTTTTAGCCTCTAATTTCCCCTTATGATGAGAGATCCCATCAAGATAATCAGCCTGCTTCAACAATATATCTTCCAATCGATCACTTTCCCAACATTTCCTATTTAAGCACTTTTTCCACTCATTTTCACGTCATATAACTACGATCAGCTCTCTATTTAGCCTTTAAATGTGAAATCCTTGCTCAGATAGATGAGAATTATACTCATTCAAAAACAGAACATCATATCGCATTTGTAGTTTCCACCATAAACTAGCACCAATACTTTTAGAAAAGAGAATATTTACCCAACTGCCCAAAGCCCTCACACATTCCTCAACCTTAGTAGATTTCCTCGAGCCATTAAGAAACCCATAAACTTTGTCTGGATCTAACATACATAGAGTAATCTCATGGGTTAAATCAGTAGAAGATTCATTTACATAAGGAACACTCTTAAGACCCATTCGAGGTAATCCATTAGACAAAACCAATGTTTTAGGTTGAACACGTGCCACAAAGTCCCTAAAGATGGTTCCCCTACCTATATACCATAAAAAAGGGCAGATTCAAATAAAAGCAATATTATGGATTCAATGAGTTTACATAGAAATTTAACCAAAACTAAGGATACCAATATACCCTACCTTAGAATAAACAAGTTCACTCTCTTCAACAGACTTATCAGAAAAATCAACACTCCACATTTCAACCCCAATAGATTCGGCAGCAGTCACATCCTATAGTGCACCATTAACCCTACAAAAAGTAGAAAGAACTATATTTCGGTCAACATCGCACCCCCCCAACTCCACTAAAGTAGGAAGTGTACCCATTTCCACTAGTACCAAAATTAGTCGAAAGTTCTCACCCCCTAACCCGCAGAATTTTGAGAAACCCATCATCAACAATAGCCCTGGATATTTCCAATGCCTCTTTGAAAACATATGCCTCACTCAGATCAAGAACCTCTAACTTGGAGTTTTTCTCACGAAGCCGAAGCAAAGCCTCATTTTACCCAACCTCAACCATTTTAACATACATATCTTTGAATAAATGGTGAAAATCCCGTGTACCACAAGTTTGCTAACCAATACAAAGAAATAGCCTGGACAAGCAGGACACTCTCTTTTAGAGCTTTAAGCTCCTCATGTAGGAATAAACAATTCCATCCTTCTCCTTAAAAAAAACATGCAACCTATCTATATCATCCCTTGATCCATTACCGAATGATGCCCTCGGTGAATCTATTGATCCCAACAGTTTTTTTCCATTTTGTTGGCAAGTTGAGTGGCCCTAGTTCATGCCTCAGCAACCTGTACCATTACACTAAAGTTAATAACATAGGATTCAAACCACAAAATAGCTTTTTAGGAAATCAACACACCTCTCTCGCAAAACCATCAGCATAGTTAAACTGCATAAAGTCTTGACAATTGAAATAGTTACCTTGTCCTGTGTTTTTATCAACTTAAAGGGACCCTTGCTAGATTTCTCCTCTTCATTGATCTTGCGCTTTATACCTCCATGATTTTCCCTCAAACAATTAGCTTTATGACACATAACAAATGTGTTTGCATTTTGATCATGAGATATCATTTTTGTTAAGACATAAAACAGTGCGACTGCAAAACAAATAAACCTTCAACTAAATAGAGTGAGTGAATTGAAAAACTTTAAACGGGTAAATACCTTGCCAACCAGTAGGACGCCCTACTTCTAAAACATTTACGCGCATTTCCCTTAGGAAATATAGCCTTTTCCTCCACTTTATTCCTCAACTCAGGTCAATGTTCTCATTCCATAGTGACATTGTTCCTCAGTCAGAACATCTCACATATAGGAAATTCTCTTCCTAATCTCCATAATCATCACAAGTGATCCTTAAAATGTCAAAACTTTCAATAACTGACTTGAAAGAACCAGAGACACACCTATAGCCATTTCATGTAACCTATAATAAGCACTAAACAATGACACACAAAATGTAATGGCAATTTCACGACACAAACATTCAAAGCCAATCAGTATGGCTACTCCCTGAGGATGCATCTGAGCAAGAGCAACACCATAAGCCTTCAAAATGCTCATAAACTAATCTGGTACAGGGAGTGACAAACCATACTACAATTGACATGAATATACATTAAATATAGCAGGTGGCAGCCTCATCACAACATCCTCAGTAAGGGGAAGAATAATATCACATGAAGATAAACATGTATGATCATTTTTTATCAAAGCAAAATTTCTAAAGTAAGAACATTGTTGTAACGCGACATTTTTAACATGACAACCAAAAATATACAATTCAATAGATAACGGATAGTACCCTACTGATTAGTTAAATTTTGAACCACTTTTATATTTGAAAAATTACCCTAAATTCTCGGTCCACTAACAACGACCTCCAAAAAAAGAAGTAGGATTAAAATGTGGTTATACTTTCTCATTTTTATCTAAGAAGCCAATATCTTACTATCACTTCATCAAAAATACATCCAATAACCATGATACCATTATTGTTCGCCTTTTTCATACATTTCAAAATGAATTATGACAGCTTCATACACCGTGACTCCTTGGCTAGGGGGGAGCTTATGGTATACACCTTCCGTAATCATGTGAAGCCTAAAGTCAAAATAATACGTTTAGCCCAGTCAACCATGTAAAAGATAGTTGGCCAAAGAAAATAGAGAACTTCGATAAGCCTAAAGCTAGAATAGCACATCACCTTTAGCGAACCGCTCTAAGCGAACCCAGAAGGAAAGATGACTCTCACCCACAATCATGCCACTAAGACCACAATATAAGAACATGGTTCATGACCACCAAAGATCACGGTAACCTCAGTTATAAATAGATGACTTGAATAATTACAAAGGCAATGCCATTTTTCTAGACACTATTCATATATTTATCATATAATGACTTAGGTAGCAGAGGTAGATCCCGAAGACTTCCCCGGGAGCCTATTCTGTAGGTCTCATGAAGCTAATATAGAAAATTGCACTGGTTCTAGATATTGTGTTAGTCCGAAAGGAATCCCCCCCATCAGGTAGTGTCTATGTACTAGGTAGGTATTGAATTTTCCCAATGTAGCTTTTGAGACTAAAATTGTTCTAATGTAATTAAATTTCCACAATAAGGTTGTGGTGTTTGTGTTAATTGTGTTTGTTAAGTTGTGTAGGGGTTGTGTTAACGGTGGGTTTTTATGGAGAAGTGGGTCGTGTAATGGTCATGCATTTGGTGGGGTGGACTAGGGGATTGCAATGGGTTATTGATCGGTTCAGAGAATTACTTTTTTGGATGTGGTGTGCGACAGTGAGAGAGCGAGGCAAACTTCCACTTTTGTCGTTGGGTTGTTGATTTTCTAGGCATATGTGAAGTCGTGGATACCCATCCCGTTTCTGCTGTGTGGTTTTGGAAATTCCCATACTGAGCAATTTTCAAGTGATTTGCTCACTTGTATCACTTTGAGTAGAGATATGTCAAGGTGTGGTTGTATCACTTTTGTAAGGTGAGAGGGGGGGTGAGGCCATGCCAGGTCGCTTGTGAAGAAGTGGGTTAGGCTTGTATGAATTTTGTGGGCCTGGGCTTAGCCAGTTGGTGGGTATATGGATAAGTGTGCCATGTGGGTAGGGGTTTTTCAGATTATTTATGTTAGATTGTGAGACAAGTAATGAGTTCCATTTCCTGAGGCTGAATAAGAGTTCAGTTAGGTACAGGGAAATTAGGTTACACAACTTTTCATATATTCTCTTAAAGGTGGTTTAGTTTTCCTATGTTGGTATTTTCATATAAAATGCAATGTTGTTAGGGTACAACCTTAGTTGTAGTTGTTTGTAGTTAGACTATACTTGAGTGTTTGTGAGACTATTCCTATTTTTTTTTTTTGTGTGTTTCATATTATTGGTGAGGTTGTTATGAATGTGTGTGAGTTGTAAGTTTCTGATTGGGTTCATGGTTTGGGATGCTAGGGATGCTCCAGGTATGGGTTTTGGATTTCATTGGTTATGTGATAATCTGAATCTGATGGGTGTGTTGGGAGGCTTATCCTGGTTTCCGGGGATGCGAACTTAGGTTATATTTCCTATTGATTTCCTAGAAAAACTAATACTTGTTATATGAGTGATTCTTTTGATTTTTTTTTATTTCTTATAAAAAATATTTAAGGGTTCAGTTACCTTATGTGTGCTACAAATTTTTCCCTATTGTAGGATCGATGGTTAGTATTGGCGAACGTAGTGCTAGGATGGTTGATGATGATGTAGAATCTCTATTGATGGACCACTGTGTATGGGACTAAGTAGAAACCACGCGAGGGAAAGTCCAGACTCGTGGTGGCCTGGTTGTAGGAGAAAGATAGGTTGCACAGTTGACGAACTTGTGAACCAAGATTGAACTAGATGCACAAGGCGTAGTGTAGGGGTTCTTGTGAAGACGATCGAGTACGAACCAACACCAAGAACTCGAACAATACGTCTCCAAGCCAAGTGAAAATGGAAAATCAACTAAGAAATCAAAATAAAAGAAAACTAACAAATATTTACAATTAGCATATAATCACACTTAAAATGCCCAAACACTTGAAAATAAATGCCTCTTCCCCGGCAGCAGCGCCAAAATTTGGGAGGTCATCATCGTACCTCTAAAAGTTAATATTTTTAAGCCCTCATGCTTCCTATCTACAATTATGTAGATAATGGCAAGTCGGGGTCATCCACGAGAAGAGGGATCTTTTCAAGTGTTTAAACAAATATAGGAGAAAACATACAAGGCATAGCTATACATAGATACATATAAAAGCATGTAAACAAGTGGGGGGTTTGGTTGGTTTTGATCCTAAGTTAACAAATTGAAATACAACAACTAGCAAAGCAAGAGAACTATGCTAATCATGCAATACAACTAAAGATACGATGTAAATGATAATTAACGGAGCCTTGGGGGCAATCGACTTCCACTTCCAAACTTCATATCGCTCATTGATTCATTCACTCATTCAATTACATTTATTGTCTATGGGGAATGTTATCACTTCTCATTCAAAGATCAACACCCATTCCTCCTTAAGAGTAGTTTGCAAAGACAAACAACGACCATTTGCAAACCTCATTGATGATCACCCTAGACAAACAACATCATAGGGGTATTTCATCAATGACATTTCACCCAAAGGACCATATGTTAAATAACAATAAGCCATCTACCAAAGACATGGTCATTTAACCAAACAACGCATTTATTAGGTTAAACTTAGAACAAACAACATTCAAGGTTCAACCTTTCTTTGCATCTATATGATAAATATGAAAACAAACCACATTAATATACCCATCTAGCAAGAATTACCACACATTATACACAAGAAATTCTGAATCCATGCTTTTGGATTTCCATATCAAATGAGTTAAGAAATTTGCAACTTTCCTAACACTCTAACATTTTAATCTTACAAATATTTCATATACTCAAACAACCCATGATATAAATGAGGTAAAACACAACATTAATGACATAATAAATGCTCTCCAATAAATGTTCATAAATGAGCAAGTATAGAATCTTACTACATAAGTTTGGAAGCTTCAATCAATTGCTCCTAAAAACTAGATTTAGCTACAAGAATTCATACTATTGCTAAACAACCAAACATAATACAAGAGAATTCAAAGATGAAAATGGAAGAAAATAGGGTTAAGAATAGTACCAAAAATGCAGGAAGAAGAAGATATGAATGAGAGGAAAAATAGTGCTATTTATAGTACAAAAAGGATAAGGTTAGGTTCTGGCCACCCGTTGGTCGCGACTCGCATCGGGTTCGTCGCGACTCGCGATGGGCGCCAGAACTCAACCTTGTTTTCTTTTCTTCTTCTTGTGGTGAACACTTATCTTCACAATGATTCCTCTCATTTTCCAAGTCTTCAACTCTTTGAAGAAAGTATTCAAAGTATTCAAAGTCTTCAAAATGGTCTTCGATGGCCTCCAGCCTTCAAGTCTTCGTGTCTTTGAAGCAAGTCTTCAAAAAGTGATCTTTTAATGGCCTCCGGTCTTCAAGCTTCCATGTTCTTCCTTTGTCACACAAAATCCACTTAGAAGAGTTAAAAGAGCATAAAGTTGCTCTTACCTTTCCTAAGATAATTTCAAGGTAAAACACAAGCTCTCGATAATAAAAGAGCACAAAAGTGACCCCAAAAAGTACTAAATTATGCACATAAAATGGACACATCAAACATCCCCACACTTAAACCTTACTAACCCTCGAGTAAGAAAAGATCCAAGCATACGAATGGAATGACATATCCACATCCTAACAACTAATCCCCCAAGTCAATACTTTACAAAACTCTCAATATCACACATCCCAATGTTAAGGTCAAATGAGAAGTTTCCCACAACCCCCATTCCTAAATCTACCCAAACCATATCAACCCATCAATTCATTAATATCCCTAAAACATCTCCAAATCCCAAATTGACAATCTCAAATCCAATGATACAAGATGAAGCTAAAGACATGTATAAGGTTCAAAACACATGCTCCACTTTATATCAATATATAACCTAAAAACAATGCATATTAACGATCAAGAGTTTCATAACTTACTTCGTCTTCTCCCGCTAAATTTTCCACTCCCAAGAGGTCCTCAATGTGTCAAGCTACTTGATTCATCCGTATGGCCACTGCAACCTTATGACTCCAACGTCAGCAAATAAGTGAACACTTAACATTTTTCAATTTCTCTCATTTTCTCTCATTTTGCCTAGGAACCCTTTCGGGTTTTCATCCTAGCCACACGTTATGTTTTTTTTTCCGGCTTACATCTCACCTTTATCCACACATTTAGCCCCTCATTTTTGCCTAGGTCTCCCTCTCGGGTTTTCAGCTTATCTGGGCCCACAATGTTGCCTAAGATGCCCTCTCGGGTTTTCAACTTAGCGGGATTCTTTGTATTTATATTTTTTCATTTTCTATTTTATTTTTCAAAATTTTCACGTTCCTCCAATTCAAAAAGTAGAAAAGTTCTTTCCAAATGTTAAGGTTAAGAAAATTATCAAAGCCAACATTATCCAAGTACATCAAAAGAAAAACATCCCAAAACAAAAGGGGAAAATATCCAAAACAAACACAAGAGTTATCCAAAAGTAGCAAGTCTCCAAAGTATCTTTAACCCCAATCACCTCAAAGTAGATACCTCTCCCCACACTTAGAACACTACATTGCCCTCAATGTAGACAATAGGGCCAAAACTTACAAAGCGAAGTATGGAAAGGGTGGGGATATGGTGCTCACAAATCACTGATGTGAGGAAAAAGGGTCACCGCCAAAATAGCACTGCTGATAACGAGCCAACCAATCCGTGCTCTTCTGTCTCCTAGCTCTCCGCCTCTCTGCTCCTAGATCGGGGCCTGAGATACCGCCTGCCTGGGACTACATCTCATGGATGCGAGCTGATAGGTAATCAATCTCCTCATCCATGTCGATAAAGCTTTGGGAGACAAACACATTGTGCTCCAGTATCATGTTGTCCTGGCAGCAGAATTTATCCTGCATAGTCTGCATCATCCGCTCTTAGAAATCTGGTAGAGGCTGGGAGTAGTGAGGTGGAACATCGTCCTCCTGCATCGGCTCGGTCTCTGGTGAAGGCTGCGGGGAGTGCTGCTGCTGCTATCACTCAAAGAAAGGTAGGTTGCTATCATCGTGCTAGAGAGGGGTTGGACCAAGGTCGTGGAGCTCACGCTGGAAGTCCTCTCTACACGAGGAGTCAAGTGAAATTGCCAAGTCTCCTAGAGGTGTATCAAATTTTAGCTTTGTCTTGTTGGGCTGAGGAAGTGCCATGAATATGACCTTCCTGGCGTCATACAACCAGTGAAATAGCCTCGTGGTCCTGGTACTGAGCATCTCAAATCGAAACAACCTCTCAGTAGTGATGAGGTAGGAAGTGCACCTCTCAAAGCGTGAAAAGTCAGTCGGAGGGACCAATCCTAGGTACTCCGCCAACAGGCTTATCATACCTTCGACCGTAATCTTCCCCTTATGCTTTCCTGAGACCTTCATGATCCTCTTCATCTATTACTCAACCCACAACCCGTATCCTAGTCCCTTACTCATCAAGTTCCGCAGAAAGTGAATGTCATTGTCTGGCACATTCATCAGCTCCGCCAAGCAAAGTATTGTGCCAGCAAACAGTCGGTGCACATAACGGAGTGCAAGGTGGATGATAACACTGCTATTGTCATTGGAGTTCTTTGGCCTCATGTTGATGACACTACAAAATTGCATGTCATCCTCGATCGATCGTTCAAGGGCCTTTGGGTCCAATCTTGCCCGTATCTCCGCAGTGTTAAATCCAAGAGCGTCTAGTGTGGGTACATCTACAAAACTCATCTCCTTGAGTTGATGACTTGCCAGAGCCTCCCACCTCTCAGCATAGGACCTGGTGATCCGGATTAAACTCATGTACCTATCCGGTGGAGGATGTACAGGGCTCGATTCCAGAGCCGGTGGTGGAGGTGGAGGTGGAGCGGTGGTGCACCCACCTCGGGGAGGAGCCCTGGGTATCTTTGTAGGCAAACAAGTCAAACACACGGGAATATGTGTATATGCAATATTGAAAATTCATACTCAACCTTAAACTAGTTAATCATCACAAGCCAAATCAAGTTCAAGCCTACTAGTTCAAGTTCACAATTGCATATACAACCCATACTATGTCCCACATGCCCATATTCCCAAGCCTATGAAATTCTCACATAGTTGAATCGAATATGCTAAATCTCAAAATCACAGTCATGCCTAATTAGTTTTAGCTACCATTAGTACATTCACAATGCCCACATTCAAGTCACATGGCCAAACTACCCTAAGCAAAATACCATTTCAAAGCACAATAATATTTTGTCCAAGTAATAACTAAGTCTCATTAAGGGCCAACATGCCTCATATCTAGTATAAACCACAATCCATTCTCAACCATAGCAACACTAATAGTGCAATGCAAGCATAAGACCAATACGAGCAACTCAATACACTCAAAGTGATTATTGATGTTATCCTACGTCCAACCAAACTGCAACCATAAAACATTCACACAATCCCCATCAAATGAAATTGCAAGCACAATACATTCCCAAAAATCAACCAAGTTCCAACAATCTAATTTCCTAAGGCATCACACATAATCTACACAATATCCAATAAATAGAGTATACAATCATAATCATAATTGAAGTTCAATAAGGTGAAGAAATGTACCACTTAGATGCTTTGGAAGAAGATAGGAGGAAGCCCCTAAATCAATTCAAAATCGAATTGCCCAGAGTCACAAAACCCCCAAATTCTAGGGAGATTAGGAAGAAGGGATGGGGGTATGGAGTGAGGGCGGTGAGGTGGTGCACGACGGTGAGGTGGAGGCTCGGTAAAGGAATGGAGAAGATTAGTGTTTGTGGCAAAAAAAATTGAATCTACCCATTTTTTAAAACAGGGTTGTACGCCCGTCGCGACTCGTGACATGTAGGTCAAAGAATGCCAGAAGTCATTGTTTATGTCACAACTCGTGACCACTTTGTCGCGACTTGCGATGAGGCTACTGCAACTCACAAAAAGTGAAGGCCGAGACCTCCATTTTTTAGCCAAAATCCCTGATTTGGTCGTGACTCACGATGGTCCATTGCGACTCGCGATGAGGCCATCACGACTAGCAAAAAGTGGAGGCTGAAACCCAAAAATCTCACCAAAAATTACTGAGCCCATTGCTACTCGCGACGATGTGGTCGTGACTCGCGACAGACTACTAACCTGGTACTTAGAAAATTTGTGTGATTCCTCTTCTTGTCCAAGTCTTTCCTTCTTGACTCCAAGAATTTCTCCCTTTAAAATTCCAATGCCTTGGCTTCAAAATTGCTACAAAATCATTGAAAAATAACCCGTGAAAATCACAAAGCAAAACAATGAAACTAATGACAAAATCCAAAACCAAGAAGCATCAACAGAAAGTTACGAATGACGATCCGGATGATCAAAACCAATTTTATTTAACATCGTTGGCACCACTTACTCCCTTTTCTTGGAGTTTACTCACAAACTGGATCGAGGAGATCAACATCCTCTCCCTTTTTCGGCCCAAAATTCTCGTGGTAAGGTTTCAAATGTTGTCCATTAACCTTGAATGTATTGGACTTAGCTCGATCTAGAATCTCCATCGCGCCATGTGGGAATACCTTAACCACCTCAAAAGGACCAATCCATCGGGACCTCAACTTACCTGGGAATAGGCGAAGGTGGGATTGGAATAGGAGGAATTTTTTACCAATGTCAAATTATTTCCTAATGATCATCTTGTCGTGCCACACCTTTGTCTTCTCTTTATGGATTTCAGTGTTCTCATAGGACTCCCTCCGGATCTCATCTAGTTCATCCAATTGTAACTTTTTATGCAAGACGGCCTCATCTATATCAAGAGTGAATTCTTTGACCACCCAGTAAGCCTTATGTTAAATTTCCACCGGTAGGTGACAGGGCTTACCAAACATTAACCAGTATGGTGACATACTGATTAGTGTCTTGTAAGCCATCCTATACACCCACAAGGCATCACTCAACCGAGAACTCCAATCCTTCCAGTTAGGGTTAACCATTTTTTGAAGGATGGACTTGATTTCCCAGTTAGAAACTTCGACTTTCCCATTTGTTTGCGGGTGATAGGCGGTGGATGTCTTGTGAGTGATCTCATACTTCTTCAAGAGTGCCTCTATGGTCCGATTACAAAAATGGGTGCCACGGTCACTAATCAAGGCTCGGGGTACCCCAAACCTAGAGAAGATGTTATCTTTCAAGAATTCTGCAACCACTTTAGAATCGTCAGTCCCAGTGGGTTTTGCTTCAACCCACTTTGACACATAATCAACGGCAAGAAGAATATATGTAAAGCCATAAGAACTAGGGAAAGGTCCCATGAAGTCAATACCTTAAACATCAAATATTTCACAATATAGCATAGCTTTTTGGGGCATCTCATTTCTAGATGAGACATTTCCTACTCTTTGGCACTTTTCACAAGCCTTACAAAATATGTATGCATGCTTATTCCAAGTAGGCCAATAAAAACCACTTTCCAAGACTTTCCTAGCGGTCCTTTTAGCTCCAAAATGACTGCCGCATGCATGAGAATGACAAAATGTGAGAATTGAATGCACTTCATTATCGAGGATGCATCTCCTAACAACTTGGTCTACACAATGTTTCCATAAAAAAGGATCATCTTACACATAATATTTAGCATCGCTCTTTAGCTTATCTTTCTGTGCTTTAGAAAAGTGAGGAGGAAATTTACCAGAGACAAGAAAGTTCACAATGTCGGCATACCATAGTTGGAGATCCCTGATAAGGAACAATTGTTCATCGGGGAATTCCTTCCGTAGTTGCTCCTTCATTAATATATTTACCTCACTATCTTGGCAGGGTGCCAACTGACTCAGGTGATCAGCCATGAGGTTTTCCGTGCCCTTCTTGTCTAGCACCTCTAACTCAAATTCACTCAGGAGTAGGATCCACCTAATCAACCTTGGCTTGGCCTCTTTCTTCGTCATCAAACAACGAAGCACTGCATGGTCAGTGTATACAATAACTTTTGTACCAAGCAAGTAAAATTAAAATTTTCCAGAGAATATACCACTGCTAGCAACTTATTTTCTATGGTGAGTAGTTTCTTTGAGCCTCATTAAGAGACATGGATGCATAGTAGATGGAGTGAGGCGCTCTTCCCACCCTTTGACCAAGCACCACTCCAACGGCGTAATCACTAACATCGCACATAATTTCAAAAGTCAACAACCAATCCAGGGGTTGTATAATAGGGGCCAAAACCAACCTTCCTTTCAATTTATCGAAGGCCCCTTTACAATCTTCATTCATCATAAATTCCACCTCTTTTTGCAACAACTTTCATAAATAAGATGCTATCTTTGAGAAGTCCTTGATGAACTGGCGATAGAATCCTGTATAGCCAAGAAAAGAGAGCACTCGCGCACATTAGTAGGATAAGGAAAAGTTTGAATTGTGTCTATCTTTGCCTTGACAACCTCAATACCCTTAGAGGAGACAACATGGCCTAAGACAATGCCTTGCTCTACCATAAAATGACACTTCTCATAATTTAACACAATATTAGTATCAATGCAACACTTAAGAACTTGTGCCAAATTTGCCAAATAGTTGTCAAAAGAATTACCATGAATGGTGAAATTATCCATGAATACCTCAACAAATTTTTCAATAAATTCTGAGAAAATGCTTACCATACACCTTTGGAAAGTTGCGGGAGCGTTACATAACCCGAAAGGCATACGCCGATAGGCAAACGTACAAAAGGGGCATGTGAAAGTGGTATTTTCTTGGTCTTCCGGGGCAATAGCCACTTGAAAATACCCCGAGTACCCATCCAAAAAGCAATAGAAATGGTGTCTTACTAACCTCTCGAGCGATCAATGAATGGCAATGGGAAGTGGTCCTTCCGGGTCTCCGCTTTCAACTTCCGGTAGTCAATACAAACGTGCAACCTATTTTGAACTCGAGTGGGTACCATTTCACCCATCTCATTTTCGACTACCGTCACCCCACTCTTCTTGGGTACCACTTGAGTTGGACTCACCCACTTGCTATCCGCGATTGGATAGATCATGCCCGCTTGGAGTAACTTGAGGATTTCCGCCTTTTACCACCTCCATCATATGTGGGTTTAAACGACGTTGGGGTTGTTGAACGGGTCTTGCATCTTCCTCCAACAAAATTCTATGCATACAAGTGGATAAACTTATTCCTTTGATGTCGGCAATAGTCCATCCAATTGCTTCCTTGTTCTCCCATAACATCACCATCAACTTTTCTTCTTGCTCCTTAGTGAGCTTACTTGAAATGATAACTGGAAGCGTCTCCCCTTCCCCAAGAAATGCATACTTGAGGTTCCTTGGCAACGGTTTAAGCTCAATCACCGGATCTTTCACAAGTGATAGGAGGAATTCCGGTTCTTTGGGTTCCTCTAAGACTAGAGGGTCGAGGCTTTGCACCACTTCCTCAAGAATGCTTAACTCCTCAATGCTTTCCTTCAAGTTAGTACTCATGGAATATACAAGACATGCATTTTAAACATCATTTTCCAAAGCAACTAACAAGGAATCATTACCACTCAATTCAAAAACATCTTGCACAACATTGTCAACAAAATCAATAGCATGGCTAGAATACTCTTCAAGAGGATACTTCATAGAGTCATTTATGTTAAACTCTACTTTAATCCAATCAAATTCCATAGTGAGGGTAGCGTTATGCACATCAATGATGGTCCTAGAGGTCCTAAAAATGGCCTCCCCAACAAGATTAGGGTGGCATGTTTATCATGCTCCATGTCTAGGACATAAAAATCCGCTGGGAATATTAAGGAATCCACCCTAACCAACACAACCTCGGCGATACCCTTAGGGCACTACCACAGAGACCCCTCTCTAGCACTAGTTTTTTAGCACTAGTTTTAAAAACCGGTGCAAATAATGTAATAGCAACAGTTTTTATTTTGTTAGCACTGGTTCTAAAACCGGTGTAAATTTAGCACTGGTTATAATTATGTTAGCACCGGTTTTAATATAATACCGGTCTAAAAATCGGTGCTAGATGAAAATCGGTGTTAAAATAACACCGGTCAAAAAACCGGTGCTAAAAATAACAAAAACTGGTTTTAAATTAGCACCGGTGAATTGAAAATTTTGGCACCGGTTTGAAAATCGGTGCTAGAAAATAAAGAAAACCGGTGTAAATTATATATTTGGCACTGGTTTTAGAATCTGGTGCTAAAAAATTAAAGAAACCGGTGCTAAAAGAATTCCAGGAAAAAAAGTGGGAAAATGGCACCGTTTGATTTTGCACCGGTTAAAAACCAGTGCTAATAGGAAAAATGGCACCAGTTTTACGTACTATTCATAAAAACCGGTGCTAAATTGAGCATTTAATGCTCCGAACTACCCCTTTAAAATTAGATCTGAACTTGTAGTTTCCTTCTCCCTTCATTGATGGAAGATTTTTTGGATGGTGAGCAATAACTCAAAGCAATGAAGACCCATGGATGTGAGTTTTCATTAACTTCTTGGAATTTAAATCAAATAGCTAGTAGTTATAATAACCATAAATGCATGCTTGGAGAGAGTTTATTTGTATGTATTAATGGTTTCTATATGCTTTATGTCGGTTTAGTATCATGTTGTGAGAGTGTAAATGAGTGTGGATGTAAATATGGATGTATCCCAAGAACAAGCTAGTTGATCGATTCACATACATATACACATACATGGCACTTTTAGTATTGTGTGGCAAATTTATTGTGTTTATTTTTATTATGTTTGAACAATGAAAATTTGTGTAATTGTTTATTATGTGTTGTTTAGATACAACGGACCGAGAGTCGATGTTTGCGTGGAGGGAAAAATGGTTAGCTATCAAAGTGTAGCTAGAGGGAGTGGTGAACATATTGCATTTATTGATTCGTTTCTTGATTATGCCTTTGGTCGGGAGGAGAGGATACTTTGTCCATGCAAATGATGCTTGTGTCGTGAACAGTTTGATGATCGTGGGCTAGTTAGATTTCACTTGTTGAAGAACGGATTTGATGGAGGTTACATTGTATGGACATTTTGTGGAGAGGTTGAGCAAGGACATAACGGTGGTTTTGACAAGGTAGATAGAAACAAATGTACCGTTGATGCTATGTTCAATGACATTGTAAGAGATTTTGAGGGGAAGCCTAAAATGTTGAGTGCTTTGCCATTGTATCCAGGATGTAAAAGTATGGATACCATAATCTTTTTTTTTATGGAGGTTTTCAATTTGAAAGCTACAAGTTCTTGGAGTGATGCAAGTGTGAATTCACTCCTAAAGCTTCTAAAGGATAAGTTTCTGGAAGGGAATGGAATACCGAAAAACTTTTACGAGGCCAAGAAATTATTGTGTCCACTCGGTTTGGAATACAAGAAAATACATGCATGTCCAAATGATTGTGTGTTGTATGACGGTGATTTGAAAGACACGGTTCAATTTCCCGTGTGCAAATATTCAAGACATAAGGGTGCGAGGAATGATGATGATGGGTGTTTGGGTAAGAAGAAGAAGAAGGTCACATTGAAGTGTATGTGGTATCTTCCCTTAATTCCTAGGTTGAAAAGGTTATTCGCGAATTCAAAAGATGCAAAGAACTTGAGATGGCATGGAGAGCAGGAAAGACAAAGCAATGACAAGATAAGATAGCCGGCAGACGGTGAACAATGGAGAAATTTTGACAAGCGATATCCTTCATTTGGTTCGGAGGTTAGAAATTTATGCCTTGCATTGTGTACTGATGGGATGAATTCATTTGGTAATATGTCATCGAAGCATAGTTCTTGGCCTGTGATGTTGGTTATATATAATTTGCCCCCTTATTTGTGCATGAAATGTAAATATGTTATGATGCCTTTGTTAATCTCAGGTCCTAGACAACCTAAGAATGAGGTTGATGTGTATTTGAGACCATTGATCGATGATTTGAAGATATTGTGGGAAGAAAAAGGGGTGTTGGTAGTTGATGCCCGTATGAATGTGGAGTTTCAATTGCGTGCCATGCTTTTTTGCACGATCAATGATTTTCTAGCATATAGAAATTTTTCGGGCTATGTTGTGAAGGGGCACAAAGCATGTCCTATTTGTGAGGAGAAGACAGAATTCAAACAGCTAAGATATGGAAGAAAGACAGTGTATCTTGGCCAAAGAAAATGGCAGCAAGGAACCCATAAATACCGGGATGATGTGGTTAATTTTGTTGGTGGGAAAGAAGGAAGGAAATCCCCTACACCACTAACTAGTGTGCAGATTCACAATAAGGTTATGAAATTGAGAGTGGTGTTGGGAAAGTATAAAGGCAAGGACAGAATACATTGTGATGGTCCGTGGAAGAAAAGATCAAGATTTTTTTATCTACCATACTGGGAGCATCTTGAGGTTAGGCATTGCCTAGACGTGATGCATATTGACAAAAATGTTTGTGAAAGTTTGATAGGCACCCTCTTGAATATTCCCTGGAAGATGAAAGATAGTTTGAATGCCCAGTTAGACTTGGTTGATTTGGGAATCAAAAATGACCTCGCCCCAGAAATGAAGGGTAAGAGGACTTACCTGCCCCCTACAACTTGTACATTGTCAAAGGAGGAGAGAATCTCAGTTTGTGATAGTTTGAAATCAGTGAAGGTCCCAATTGGTTATTCATCGAATGTGAGTCGGTTAGTTACGACGGATTGTCAGATGACCGGGTTGAAATCTCATGATTGTCATGTTTTGATGCAACGACTGTTACCTATTGCTATTCGTGGGGTAATGGAGGCCGACATAAGGTACTCAATCACTAGACTTTATTTTATTTTTTGCTTCCATATGCCGGAAGTATATTGAGCGGGACCATTTGGGTGTCCTCCAAAAAGAGGTTGTTATGCGGGAGGTAAAGATATGTGGTCCGGTTGGTATGTATTGGATGTATTCTTTCGAGCGTCACATGAAAGTCTTCAAGGGATAAGTGAAATGTATGAGTCGACCGGATGCTAGTATTGTTGAGAGGTATGTTACCGAAGAAGTAATTGAATTTTTCTCTAGCTATTTGGAGAAACATAAAAATTTTGGGGTGCCCCAAAATTGATATGTTGGAAGGAAGGAGGGCAAACCGAGGTCAATGGGAATGTTATTTACTCCATTGAATAGTGATCTGATATCAGTTCATTTGTATGTGTTGAGGAATTGTATGGAGACTACTGCTTATATTACCGAGCACCTTAATTTGATCACAGAGTCTCATCCCACGTGCCCCCCTAATAAATTTTAGTTGGAGCATAATGACAAGTTTGTGAATTGGTTATATGATCGATGCAATGTAGGTGATTACGACCCGCAAATTAGGGCATTTGCAAGGAAGCCTAACTGCACGGTTTTGAGGTATTCCGGATATGACATGAGCGGTTTCTATTTTGCTACTAGGGACCAAGATTTAAAGAGCACAACACAAAATAGTGGGGTATACATTGAGTCGGAGACTATGTGGCAAGCAAGTAAGAGAGACAATAAACCAGTCCTAGCTGTGATGTCGTTTTATGGTATTATTGATGAGATTTGGGAGCTTGACTATGGAGAATTCAAGATTCCGGCTTTCAAGTGCCAGTGGTTTGATAACACAACTGGAGTTCGAACTGATGGCACAATGGGATTTACCCTTGTTAACCAAACTCGTGAAGCATATGAAAATGATCAGTTTATTTTGGCCGAGCAAGCAAGACAAGTTTTCTACGTAAATGACCCGTGCAATGTAGGTTGGTCTATTGTGTTACAAGTTAAGAAATTCTCTTTCCATGATGAAATTGATTTTGAAGTTACAAGTTAGAGGTTAGAGTTCCCCTCTATTTCCACTCTACTTAATAACAACCGGATTGAGGCGGGAGCAATATGGAGGAAACACAGAGATAGCATTTGGATAGATGAAGATGGACGAGAAATTAGAGACGTTCAATCCAAGAAGAGGAAGATGGTTGAAGACTAGCGGGGGTCGATCAATGAATTCGAGATAAAATTTATGTATTTTTGTAGTTTGTTGTGTTTTGTACCACTGTTAACTATTCTACAACTATGTTCCAATTGGTCCCCATTTTGAGCAGCTCTGTGAGCTGCAGCGCGCTGCCGCTGTTATGGTAAAGCCTTGGACAAAATTACCTTCATTTTCCTATGGTGGCTGCTGCCAGCTGCAGCGCGCTGCACAGCTCTTTTGGTTCAGCGCGCTGCAGCTTTTTCACACACACATTACCTGTTTTGAGTCACTCGTTCGGTTCCTCTAAGACAAGAACATGAATACGTTATGAGACTAGAAATGTCAAATTCCAAAATCACATCCAAAGAGTAGCAACACAGTAGCAATATATGTTTTGCAAATAAAAAATCTACTAATCAAAGTTTCAGATTAACCTAGCAAAAGAAACAACCTAACAAAATGAATATGTGAGCTCAATGTAGCTAGTCAATCCCTACGCGAGCTGTTCTCCCCGGTGTTAGACGTAGGCGAATCTAAGGTAGAGATTGGACCCAATTCCTTGATCCTCTCGCCACACATGGCAGTGAGGATCTTCCCAACCTGTGATGTCCATCGCACCAAGTGATCCACCTTCAGTTGCAATGCTGCCATGTCCCCATCCGAGTTCTCCTTAGATGATTTACTTGTTGCCACCCTAGATGACTCAGCAACGTTCTTCTTCTTTGATAATATTAGAGGGTTTATAGGAAGCTTTGGCATCATTGTGACATCATCAACTTTGAATCTGCAACCTGCTTCCATGCATATGGCAGTGATGAGTGAGAAGAAGCCTATGCAATTATGGGCATTGACACAATCCCAAATGTACCCCATTATCGTACCCCCAACATCGATGCTCATGTTTTTCTTGATCTTGTAGAGCAGTAACATACGGGACCGATGAACCTCACTATTCATTTTCACCGGGAGAAGCCAGGCAGCTATGAAACTGTACCACACGTTCATTTTTTTAGTCAAGTATTTCTTCTCAATGCTAGACCATTCTTGTGGCAGATTTCGGATAACTTCATCGCTATCATCACAGATTTCTTTTATGATGTCTTCCCATGAAGCTTTTTGAACAGCTTTTTCGGCGGCTTCGTACAAACTCGAGAGCTTCTGTGGGATCTTGTAGAACCTGTTGATCACATCTGCTGCAAGCTCAACGAACTAACCATGGAGGAAAACATCTGGACAATTCTTGTACTTCATGAGCGACAAGAACTCACATGCCATGATCTGGTTTGCACGAGGCGGTTGTGAGATGAAGCCTACCCAGCCGTGCTCGTTCACGCAGTCCTTGTAGGGTTTTTCTAGTCTCTACCCTCTCTCTAGTATGAGGCCCCTGCTAATAAATTCTTTGTACACAGTTATTGCCTTATGACAAGCTGCTTTTGCGGTCGGTATTGGATTGTTCGAGGGGACAATCTGAGACTCGTGTTGATGTTCCTCTTTCTCGCTGACTCTGGCTTTTTTTCTTGAGTTTTGGGTGTTGGTCTTTTGCTTGGGTACACTCTTTTTGGGGGCCATACCTGGTAAAATAAATGTGTTATGGTATGTAATGCGCTAGCAAAATGTTAACACAAGCCAGAAAAACTTGAAAAATGTAAACAACCTGACATGAAAATTTTCTATCAGGTATACATAATCAGCTTTAAGCGTACTGAATACAGAATAAGGTTTTTGGTCAGAATTATGTTTTCTCACATGCAAAATACAGAATCCGGATTTTTCAGAATTACTCCCACATTTCGAAAATAAAAACACAAGCAAAATAAGAAAACTAGGTGGACAGAATATCAACACTACCAAGAATAAATTCTCCATCCAGAATAACCTCGCTTGAAAATTTTCGAGGGGTTATACAATAAGTTATTTTCCAGAATCATTCTTTTTCATATTTAGAATAAACAATCAGGTTTGTACAGCCGATATTTCATGACCTTGGAGCTGCTGCGCAGCCGCTCTAAGCTATTTTTTTTAACTCTCAAAATCGTTCACTTCTTTTGTTGACTTTAACTAATGTCTAAGTTAAGTTAAATTAATCAACGATCACCTTCACTGACCTTATATATACAAATAAGAATAAAATTTGTTTACATTAACTAATTAACGTTCAACCGTTAATTGATTTAGTATACATAAATACAACTTTAACAAGTTAACGGTGAAACTTTACTTTACTTTCAATCTATAAACACTGATAACTAGGTCGACTTTGACTAATCATCGGTCAACCTATACTTGACTTTCAATATATAAACATTAAAAACAAAGTTGACTTTAACTAATTAACGGTCAAACTTTATTTGAATTAGTATATCATAAATATTAATAAAAAATGTTTGACTTTGTCTAATCAACAGTCAAACCTTATAGACTTTCTATATATAAATACTAATCAACGGTCAAACTTTACTCGACTTTCAATGTATAAACACTAATAACTATGTTGACTTTGTCTAATCAACAGTCAAAATTTACTTGACCTTCAATAAATAAACACTAATAACAAAGTTGACTTTAACTAATCAACGGTCAAACTTTATCTGAATTAGTATATAATAAATACTAATAACTTGGTTGACTTTGTCTAATCAACGGTCAAACCATACTTGACTTTCAATATATAAACACTAATAACAAAGCTGACTTTAACTAATCAATGGTCAAATTTTACTCGACTTTCAATATATAAACACTAATAACTAGGTTGACTTTGTCTAATCAACGGTCAAACTTTACTTGACTCCCTCTCTCTATATAGAAATACTAGAGGTGTACATGGTAGAAGCGGTGTGCAAAGCCCTTTCAGGAGGACAGGTTATCCTACTTCATTCATTGGAAGACCGAGTACCACTCTCGGATTAGAAGGCAGAGTACCACTCTCGGATTTGAAGACACCCGTGGGGAACCAACCACGGCGCAAGAGCCGGTTCACACCACCGGTAGCAAGAGTTTCTTTTGGTCGGTTGCAAGAGACGGTTGTAATACTTTTCATGGATGATTCCCACAAGCACCGATCATCACGACAGGAATAGTTTCTTTTGGTCACCTGGTTGTAACATTCAGATCAGGGGTAGTTTTTTTTTTCTAGGTAACATGTATTAAGGGAGTGGGATAATGTTCCCACTCCTGTACACTACCACGGTTTCTTTTTATTTACCATTACCTTCGACTAGTGACTAAACTGACTTTAACTAATCAACGGTCAAACTTTACTTTACTTTCAATTTATAAACACTAATAACTAGGCCGACTTTGTCTAAACAATAGTCAAACTATACTTGACTTTCAATATATAAACACTAATAACAAAGTTGACTTTAACTAATCAACGGTCAAACTTTATTTGAATTAGTATATAATAAATACTAATAAAAATGTTTGACTTTGTCCAATCAACAGACAAACCTTAGTTAACTTTTTATATATAAATACTAATCAACGATCAAACTTTACTCAACTTTCCATATATAAACACTATAACTAGCTTGACTTTGTCTAATCAATGGTCAAACTTTACTTAACTTTCAATAAATAAACACTAATAACAAAGTTAACTTTAACTAATCAATGGTCAAACTTTATTTGAATTAGTATATGATAACTACTAATAAAAAATATTTGACTTTGTCTAATCAACAGTCAAACCTTAGTTAACTTTTATAAATACTAATTAACGGTCAAACTTTACTCGACTTTCCATATATAAACACTATAACTAGGTTGACTTTGTCTAATCAACGGTCAAACTTTACTTGACTTTCAATATATAAACACTAATAACAAAGTTGACTTTAACTAATCAACGTTCTAACTTTATTTGAATTAGTATATGATAAATACTAATAAAAAATGTTTGACTTTGTCTAATCAACAGTCAAACCTTAGTTAACTTTTATAAATACTAATCAACGGTCAAACTTTACTCGACTTTCCATATATAAACACTATAACTAGGTTGACTTTGTCTAATCAACGGTCAAACTTTACTTGACTTTCAATATATAAACACTAATAACAAAGTTGACTTTAACTAATCAACGGTCAAACTTTATTTGAATTAGTATATAATAAATACTAATAACTAGGTTGACTTTGTCTAATCAACGGTCAAACCTTACTTGACTTTCAATATATAAACACTAATAACAAAGTTGACTTTAACTAATCAACGGTCAAACTTTACTTTACTTTCAATATATAAACACTAACAACTAGGTTGACTTTGTCTAATCAACGGTCAAACTTTACTTGACTCTCCCTCTATATAGAAATACTATGTTGACTTTAACTAATCAATGGTTAAACCTTAATTAACTTTTGATATATAAATGCTAATAAGTAATTTAACTTTAACTAATAACTATGTTGCCTTTATAGTAATATAATAAGAGTAGGCCTCCTGACAGGCGGCCTGTCCATAAGCTTAAGGACGGGCCACTTATTTCTTACCTTATATACTGCATTTGTTAAATTACACACAAAATTTAAAATTTTTGAAAATAATTTTTTAAATCATATATTTTTATATTTTCACCTTTAAGTACATTTTATTACTTGTTTTAACTTATAAAATGCAATATTAAAATTTTATAAAAAATTGCAACATTTAAGTTAAATGCCCATGTGGACTGTCCATAAGCTTATGGAAAGGCCGCCTTTCCTGAGACTTTCCCATATAATAATTATTGAAAATTCTGCAATAAAAATGAAATTTAAATCAATTTATTTTTGACAAATCTAATCCATTAGTATACTTAGATACACTGAATCTCGGCCTTTAAAATCGCATCATATATAAGGAAAAACTATTATCTCCCTCGCTGAAACCCTTCTCACTTCCCTTCCTCGATGGCGAAACTACACCTTCTTTCTTGATGGCTCACTCCCTCCACTCCACACCACCGCGAAGCCCCCACTGTCGAGAAGCCCTCCACCGCGAATCCCCTCCACCACCATAAAGCGCCCCATCCGTCGAGAAGCTCCTTGCACCGAGAAGTTCTCCGCCGCCGAGAAGCCCTTCTGCGCCTCTACGAATCTGTCCCGCTGAAGTTGATGCCCTCCGCCTCTACGGATCTGTCCGGCACCTGATCCGTTATCCTACTACCCCGCTTCCCCATCTCCAGACCGCCACACTCCTTCCACCGTTCATCGCTCCTCCACCGTTCTCCATTCATCCCTCATCTACCGTTCACCGTGAGCCGTCCCTGAAGAGGGCTTGGGATGGATTCTCAAGTGTTGGTTCTCTTGGCCTTTCGCTTATAGGTGGCTTAAGTACTTCCATTGGTGAGTCATGTTTCTTAAATCAACTCTTTGAATTGGTTTTGTGTTTTTCAAGCCATTTGATTGATCATTTCTGGATATATATGAACATAGTTTTTTCCTTGATTATGTATGTAAAGTATGGAGCATTTTGGTGCTTTTGTTTGATTGGAATGGCAACGTGTGAAACAAGGAGTATGTATAAAATGTGTTCTGGGTTTTGAGTATTGGTGTTGCTTAGACATGTTTACATTTCTATTAGGTATGTAGAAAATGATATGATGAACTAGGCTGTTTGATATTTAGCTTGCCTTTTGTGAATTGTGGATGCTAGTCTAAAATGGCTCCTATCTCTGGTTTTGGTATTGTTTCCTTCAGTTTTTTTGAAGCATCGGCGTGACCTTGTACTCGGTTACACCAGAATCCCAGTGTCTTTACATTCCTAAGGGGTTTTGAGTTGTATGGTAGTTTTTGAAGAGGAGTGTCTTTGGTGGTTTAAATTTCAAAAGAGAGTATTGGTTCGCCCATGACATATCATGAATTAGGCTATTTTATTTTGTTACTATATTAGAAGTTGGACTTCTTTTTCTAGAGGACTTATTGTAAGAACAAACGCTCACTAAGTGTTACTGTGTTTGCAAACACCTCAGACTTGGTTGAGTTTTGAAGGTGACTTGTCATTCTATAGATGATACATTACAATTTTGTTGCACATTAGTGGTTGCTGATACTCATATTCCATATACTGCTTAGGTGCGTTGCTTTTGGTTCTTAATCAAGTTCTGGACATGAAGATGTTGGGCCTTATACAGGTGATGCTTCTGCTCATACTGTTTAGTTTAAGTGTCTCAATTGGCTATGAATGTACTAATTTACCGTGGACACATTAAAATAGCCCGGTTGCTAGATCTGTGACACTTACTTCTTCAAAGCATAATGTATTTCTAATTTTCTGTTTGTGTACGCCCATCTTACATATCTTACATACTATGAACCTTCAAGGTTTTGAGTTTCCAAAAGGCTAATAGTGAAGAATTCTATAAACACACGCCCAATAAAGTTGTAATCTTCATGCCAGAGGTATTTATTCATTACAGCTTTGTTTTGTTTTTGGCATTTCCAGAGCTGTTGGATTACTGATGCTTCTTTGCATTTCTATAGGACTCAACAACCCATATGGGAAACACACAGAGACTTGGTAGCAAGAAAACATTGCTGCAGACTCCTGATTGTGTCACTGCTAAACTGTATAAACTTTGTCATATTATGTGAAATGCATGGTTGTTGGCCCATTTGTTATGAATGCTACAAGTTAAATGATGACTTTTGAGGGAAAAGCAAACATATTTTGAGTCCCACTCAAATGAAGTTCCTGTTGATGCTTAATGATATGTTTCACTTTGGCATTTTCATGTTGTATTTTACTTTAAACATTTTTTTGCTCTGTAGCATATGATTTATGTGAGTAATATTGTTACAGTCATTTCATTATGAATCAGCATAGGAAGAATATGATAGATATGTGTTTATCTTGGTGGATTATTCTGTGCTTTACTTTACCGAATGTTGATGTGTGACTGAATCAAATTGAGTTATGTAGCCCCGTTAAGTACTCAAGGTTGATATACTGATATGAACGTCTTTATTCTGGTATAAGCTTATGGCATGGTTTCCAGTGATCTATTGAATAAGCTTTTGGTATGGTGAGATTGATTCCTCTCCAAGGTCTCCGCCGCAATGTTTAGTCACATAGATTATTAGTTTTGTATCATAATTTTTTTTGGTTTTATCTCTATACTATCAATTTTGTGAAGTTAATTTTATTATTAAATTGATGTCCTATAAAATTGTTAGTTTCAGGTCCTTTTCTCTTCCTCTGAAAGCTGCAGCGTGTTGCTGCTTCCTCTGTTTCAGGTATTCTTTTCCTCTGAAAGCTGCAGCGCGCTGCCGCTTTCAGAAGAAGGGATTTTTTTATTTGTCGTAAATCTTTTAGCACCGGTTTTTCATCTAGTGCTAATTTAGCACTGATTTTTTTGTTTGCACCGGTTTTAACTGGTGCAAAATTTAGCACCAGTGCTAAATTTAGCACCAGTTAAAACCGGTGCTAACAAAAAAATTGGTGCTATAGCGGTACATTTTAGCACCGGTTTAAAAATTGGTGCTAACTAAAAAACCAGTGCTAAAAGTTGGGATTTAGCACCGGTTTTTTCCCAACCGGTGAAACCGTTTCATCGGTTACTTAGGCACCGGTTTTTTTTGCCAAAAAACCGGTGCTAGAACATAAAAAAACCGGTACTAAAGGGGGGTTCTTGTGATAGTGCCCATTTTAGCATTTACAATATGATCCACTTCTGAATTATATACAAATACTGGTCAACTAACATTATTACATTCTCAATGTAATTAGGGGGGTCACGGAAGACCAAGAATACATCGCCGATGTTTAACATATTAATGATGTTTTAAGGCTATCTACACAAATATGTGGACCAAACAAAGTCTTCCGCATCAATTTCAATGCGGAGGTGTTTGGATCAGAAGAATTCTACACAGCCATATTTACTGACAAGCTAAGACGGTTCATGAGCAGCTTGGACGTAGAAGATGAAATGGAGTGGATTAGTGGGTGCCAACTTGATATATGGGCATCGTAAGAATTGCATGGTTACATTATTTATTGATAGATGTATCATTATATTTGTTTCACTTACAATATTATTTTGTAAGATACCTTTGTGATGGGGTGGTTCATGGAGGCCACGTCCAGTTTATTCCGGCCTCTTCAAATTCAATGGCTCAAAAGGCAAATCAAATGGTGGAATTGACTGCGGGCGAGGTTTTAGCTGTCATGTGCCGCACTCAAGCGAGGTTGTACGTCTTCCCATACAATCGAGAGTAAGTTCCATTTATTTTCTGAGTTGCTAGTCCCGGCCACATGGAATCAATAGCAACCATATGCTGTGATTTTATTTTCAAAATATATTTTAAGTATTTTGGTGTTTCCTTTTTTTAGGGACCATTGGTTTTTGCTCGTTCTCGTACCGGAAATCGATTGAGTATATTGCATCGACTCAATGACTGGGGAAATTTGCAAACGCAATAGGTCATTCCTTAAATTGATTCATTTGTAAGTGGAACACATTCATGTCATTCCTTCAACTTCAATTTTTTACAAAAATGTTTGTTCACGTAAACGTGTTCTTGTACGTTTCTCACTTTCTTGGCTCGATTATTTACAATTAATGTTAATTAATATATTTTCATATATTGTGTGAACCCCAATTTCTAAAAATATTTTTTAATATGTTGACATATATATATGTTTTCATCGATTGTAGGATTGCAACAAAATATCGACGGTTCAATTCCAACCAAAATAGCTTATACCCTTCGAACTATACATGGAATGTCATAAACATCAATATACGTATTATCCCATAACATCATATTTCATCTGTCATTTTCATGTTCGTAATCGTTTCAACAAATTCTCTTTTACATCAGCACAAGATACAAAGTAGTACTTGGGAGTGTGGATACCATTACATGTATTACATGGAAAAAATTGTTAGGCATGTGCATGATATTGACATTATTCCGGTACGTTTTCCTACATTGCTTTTATGTATTTGTTATTCTCTCACATCTATATCATTTTCTTAACATGTGATTTAATATATTGTTTCAGCAATTTCCAGAAGATTACACTCCACTGGGGAGCGATGAACTGCGGATTGCTCTGAAATGGGTTTGTGTTTTTGCAAAATGTACTTTGCCAAAATGCATAGCTCAATTGAATGTCATACACGGACTTGCCTCCATCATCGGATAGTGGTTAGTATTATCTCTTATGAGAAAGGTAACTGACCTTCACTTTTGATACTCGTCAACTCCGTGATGGAGGGGGGGGGGGTTCCAGTATCTTAGGCCTCTAAGAACCATGTTGCTCTTCTTTTGTTAATAAAAAATTATAGTTCATCAAACTCAATGCTTTTTTGAACCTGCTTCTTGTCTATGCGTCATGGTTGCTCACAATTTGTTCTATTTTTATTCTTGCACCGTTCTGTTACTATGCACAACAAATAATCGGTACTATCCTTGAAAAAGAATGCACCGGGTAGGAAAACAAGCTTAAAAATGAAACTACCTGCGTGAAGATAAACTGAAAAAGCGACAGCGCGCTGCAGCTTACAGTGACCACAATAGCTAGTCATGTTTAACACCGGTTTCTTCCGATTACAAAACCGGTGCTAATAATAACCGGTGCAAAATTTACACTTTCAGCACCAGTTTCAAAACCGCTGCTAAAAAATAAACCGATGCAAAACATACATTATTATCACCGGTTAAAAAACCGGTGCAAAATAATAACTGGTGATAAATTTACACTCATTGCACCAGCTTTTAAACCAGTGCAACATATACACCTCTAGCACCGGTTCAAAAACTGGTGCTAAAAAATAACCGGTGCAACATACACACTTTTAGCACCGGTTTACAAATTGGTCCTAAACAATAACCGGTGCAAATAAATTTTTTTATCAGCTGTTTAAAAACCAGTGCTAACTAAAAAATGGTGTTATATATGCATATTTAGCACCAGTTTTATAACCGGTGCTAAAAATAACCGGTGCAAAAAATACAAATTTAGCATCGGTTTTTTGTTAGCACCGGTTTTTCAACCGGTGCTAAAGAAAAAACCGTTGCTAATTTAGCACCAGTTTTAAAACCGGTGCTAAAAGTTGGGATTTTGCACCGGTTTTTTTTCAACCGGTGCTCAAGTTTCATCTGTTACTTAGGCACAGGTTTTTTTTGGGAAAAACTTGTGCTAAAGGGGGGTTCTTGTGATAGTGGGGTACGCACTAGAACGATTGGCTAGTTGGATCACCACCCCAGTTTTGTGCAAAGTACCAAGATTGAGGCTTTCATACAAAGAAAAAGGAATCACATTTATTGATGCACCTAAGTTAAGCATTGCTTTTTCAAAGTGTGTATTTCCTATCATGCAAGGGATTGTGAACATGCCAGGATCGTTACATTTAGGGGGTAACTCCCTTTGGCATAAAGCGAAGACATGTTCACTTCTCCCATTTTAAGCTTGTTCTTCCTTCTTTGTTTCCTATTTACTACACATAATTCCTTCAAAAATTTTGCATAGCTAGAAATTTGTTCAATTGCATTCAAAAGAGGGATATTCACCTCACACCTACGAAAGACTTTGTAGATGTCCTTGTTGGATTCCTTCCTCCGTTTGTCTTTTTGAGCTTCCGGGAATGGAGGAATTTCCACTACTCTTGCCTTCTTGTGAGGAGAGGATGAAGGTTCAGGAATGGAGGCTGATTTCTCAATGGTGATCTCCTTTTCCTTCTCCTTTCCCTCACTACTTGCTCCTTGGCCACCTCCTCGTTCTATTATTTCACTTCTTTCTCAAGCATTTCAAGCTTCCTAGGTTCTTCCTCAACAACTTCACCAACCACGGGAGAGCCAACCTCTTTACCACTTCTCAAAGTGACAGCACTTGCATTTTGTCGAGGGTTGATCTCCGATTGGGAGGGTAGCTTACCCTTTTCCCAGGCTTCCATCCGATTCACCACTTGAACTATTTGGCTCACTTAATTTTCCAAGTTCTTGGTACTCTCCTTGGCTTCATCTTGGAATTTCTCACTTTTCTCCGCACACATGCCGAACCAGTAAATGGCTTGCATCACCTGATCTTTTGTTAGCCCTGAGCTCTCCTCTTAGTCTCAGGGTTTGTCTTAGAGCCTTTGAAATTATTGTTGAGGTGGCCTATATTATTGTTGAGGAGGCCGATATGGTTAAGAGTTTTGGCTTCCTTGAGGGTTTCCATACCAGAGGTTCGGGTTATCACGATTTCCCGAATTGTACGGCCGGTTTTGGTAACCTTGATAACCTTGGTAGCCTTGGTGACCTTTGCAGCCTTGATTCCCTTGATAACCCATGACACTCACCTCCTCGACATAGTCCTCTTGCAAAGTAGGGCAAGTGTCCGTATGATGCGCCAAGTAACAAATTTCACATGAATTAACATGTGTCGCATTCCCAGGCTTTGTCATCAATGATTTAACCATAGATGCAAGGGTCGAGACTTGGTCCTCGAGCTTCCCACTATTGGAAGAGTCACTTGCAGGCATTGGATTTCTCTTTTTTAAATTAGCCCTTGAGCTAAAGTTTCTCGATTCTTCCGCTAGCTCCTCATACAATTGCATAGCCTCGGAGGATGTTTTGTTCCCAAGGGTGCCACCACAAGAACTTCTTACCAACCTTTGATCCTCATCAAGAAGGCCATAGTAGAAGTAATAAACCAAATCCCCCTTCGAATAACCGTGGTAAGGTCAACTTGCAAAAAGCTTCTTGAACCTCTCCCAATAGTTGAAGAGAGATTCTTCATGCCATTGGAGGGTGTTGCTTATGTCCTTCTTCAAGGTGGTGGACCTCGAGGCCGGGAATTATTTGGCTAGAAACTTCATTTTCATATCGAGCCAACTCTTAATGCTCTTGGGCGGTAGGTAGTGGAGCCAATCTCTTGCACCATCCCTTAGTGTGAACGGGAATGCCTTCAACTTATAGAAATCTTCATCCATTCTATGAGGACCGTACCACCACACAAGAACTGAAATTCGGTGAGGTGTTTGTTGACATTCTCCCATTGCCTACCAAGGAAGATGGGAGCATGTTGATGAACTCGGTCTTCAGCTCAAAGTGCCCGTTTGGTCCAACCACGGGATACTCAATGCACATTGGTTGTTGATCGAGGTTGGGGGCCATGATGTCTCTTAACAAAGCTTGCCCCAAAGGAATCTCCCTTTGGTGGAGAGGATGAGCTCGTCCTTGAAGAGGAGGATGTTGAGGCCCCCCTCCCGGGATGCTCATTTTCGTGCTCAAGTTGATGTTCCATAGAGGAAGATGTATCCACAAAATGGTCACTAGGAGGGGTATTATTCACACTTTCCAAAAAAATCCTCCTAGCCTGTCTCAAATTCAACTCTAACTCGGGGTCGTAGTGTAGGGGTTCTTGTGAAGAGGATCGCGTACGAACCATACACCAAGAACTCGAACAATACGTCTCCAAGCCAAGTGAAAATGACAAATCAACTAAGAAATCAAAATAAAAGCAAACTAGCAAATATTTACAATTATCATATAATCGCACATAATATGCCCAAACACTTAAAAATAAACTCCTCTTCCCCGGCAGCGGTGCCAAAATTTGGGAGGTCATCGTCGTACCTCTCAAAGTTAATACTTTTAAGCCCTAATGCTTCCTATCTACAATTAAGTAGATAATGGCAAGTCGGGGTCTTCCACGAGAAGAGGGATCTTTTCAAGTGTTTAAAAAAAATATAGGAGAAAACATACTAGGCATATACATATATAGATACATATAAAAGCATGTAAACAAGTGGGGGGGTTGGTTGGTTTTTGATCCTAAGTTATCAAATTGAAATACAATAACTATCAAAGCAAGAGAACTATGCTAATCATGCAATACTACTAAAGATACGATGTAAATGATAATTAACGGAGCCTTGAGAGCAATCGACTTCCACTTCCAAACTTCATATAGCTTATTGATTCATCCACTCATTCAATTACATTTATTGTTTATGGGGAATGTTATCACTTCTCATTCAAAGATCAACACCCATTCCTCCTTAAGACTAGTTTGAAAAGATAAATAACGACCATTTGCAAACCTCATTGATGATCACCCTAGACAAACAACATCATAGGGGTATTTCATCAATGACATTTCACCCAAAGGACCATAGGTTTGATAACAACAAGCCTTCTACCAAAGATATAGTCATTTAACCAAATAAATAATTTATTAGGTTAAACTTAGAACAAACAACATTCAAGGTTCAACCTTTCTTTGCATCTATATGACAAATATGAAAACAAACCACATTAACATACTCATCTAGCAAGAATTACCACACATTATACACAAGAAGTTCTGAATCCATGCTTTTGGATTTCCATATCAAATGAGTTAAGAATTTTGCAACTTTCCTAACACTCTAACATTTCAATCTTACTAACATTTCATATACTCAAACAACCCATGATATAAATGAGGTAAAATACAACATTAATGGCATAATAAATGCTCTCCAATAAATGTTCATAAATGAGCAAATATAGAATCTTACTACATAAGTTTGGGAGCTTCAATCAATTGCTCCTAAGAACTATATTTAGCTACAAGAATTCATACTATTTAATACTAAACAACTAAACATAATACAAGAGAATTCAAAGATGAAAATGGTAGAAAATAGGGTTAAGAACAGTACCAAAAACACAGGAAGAAGAAGATATGAATGAGAGGGAAAATAGTGCTATTTATAGTACAAAAAGGATAAGGTTAGGTTTTGGCCACCCGTTCGTCGCGACTCGTGACGGATGCAAGAACTCAACCTTGTTTTCTTTTTTTCTTCTTGTGGTGAACACTTATCTTCACAATGATTCCTCTCATTTTCCAAGTCTTCAACTCTTTGAAGAACGTCTTCAAAGTCTTCAAAAATGGTCTTCGATGGCCTCCGGTCTTCAAGTCTTCGTGTCTTTGAAGCAAGTCTTTGAAAAATGATCTTTTAATAGCCTCCGGTTTTCAAGCCTCCATGTTCTTCCTTTGTCACACAAAATCCACTTAGAAGAGGTAAAAGAGTGTAAAGTTGCTCTTACCTCTCCTAAGAGAATTTCAAGGTAAAACACAAGCTCTCGATAATAAAAGAGCACAAAAGCGACCCAAAAAAGTACTAAATTATGCACATAAAATAGATTCATCAGCTTACCTCCAATGACCCCCAGATTGATTCAAGAAAGAGGCTTCGATGCCTAATTCTGTATCATTGTCTAACATGTATTCATTTGTTGACCATTTTCACTTACCTGATACTGGTGTCTCCTTATTTATGTCTTTTGGATATGTGGGACCGTGGCCTAACTATCTCGGTCTTGTTCTTGGATCGTGCTTTCACCTTGTGTCTTGGCACAAAATATGGAATAGGCAATAACCTCAAGCGAAGCGTCGGGTTGACTGAGACGCAAAGCTTAGACCTGAAGAAGTCAAACAATGCACGATTAAGCCCTTTGGTGAAAATGTCTGCAACTTGCAGCGAAGTGGAGACATGACTAACACGAGTTTTCCAGCAGCCACCAATTCCCGTACAAAATGATAGTCAATATCAATATGCTTGGCCCGTTTGTGAGCAACAGGATTCTCAACAAGAAAGATAGCACTGTTATTGTCACATAGAAGCAGAGGCGAGTCCTGCAGCGGAAACTGAAGATCGCGAAGAATGTGCAACAACCAAACCACCTCCGAGGCTGTGTTAGCAAGAGCTCGATATTCGGATTCTGAGCTCGAGCGAGAGACTGTAGGTTTCTTCTTGGCACTCCACGAGACCAAGTTGCCACCAAGAAAGACCGCATAGCCATAGGTGGACCGATGGGTCTCCAAGCAATGCGCCCAATCAGCATCCGAATAGGAAATAACCTCTGAAATGCCACCAACTCCAAAGGTTAGACCACAATGTAACGTGCCCCGAACATATTGTAGGATCCTAGTGACAACAGAAAAATGATCATCACGTGGATCCTGAAGAAACTGACTCACTGAATTGACCGCAAAGGACAAGTCAGGTCGAGTAATGGTAAGGTACTGAAGGGTGCCAACAAGGGAACGATACACCTTAGGGTTATGAAATGGTCCACTCGTACTGCTATGAAGCTGGGACAGCGGCAAGAACGGAGTAGAGACCGGAGAAGAATCCAACATCCCAGCTCGTTGAAGAATATCCCTAGCATACTTGGCTTGGCCCAAGAATAACCCTGTAGAGGTAGAGGTAACCTCTAAACCAAGAAAATAGATGAGAGAACCCAAGTCCTTAACAGAAAATTCACGATCAGCACGGGCAATGAACTGCCGAATAGCAACACTGTTGTTCCCAGTGAGAATGATATCATCAACATAGACCAGAAGATAAAGAACAATAGTGCCCTGAGAGAAGACAAACAATGAAGGATCTGAAAGACAGCCAACAAAATCCAACTGCCTGACGAACAAACTGAACCGGTCAAACCACGCCCTGGGGGCCTGTTTGAGTCCATAAATGGCCTTCCGTAAGCGACAGACATGATGAGGGCGAGCAGGATCCTGATAACCAGTCGGCTGAGCCATGAAAACAGGAGTATCAAGAACACCATTAAGAAAGGCATTCTTGACGTCCAGCTGATGTAAAGGCCACTTCCTCATGGTGGCAATGGCAAGGACAGTACGAACAGTGGCAGCCTTAATCACCGGACTGGAAGTATGATTAAAGTCAAACCCCGGTATCTGAGAATATCCTTGGGCCACCAGACGGGCCTTATAACGATCAATAGAGCCATCCTGACGGTACTTTAGCCGATAAATCCACTTAGAGCCAACAATATTAACATTCGGAGGACAAGGCACCAACTCCCACGTCTGCTGACGGCGAAGAGCAGCCATTTCCTCATCCATAGTAGCAACCCATCTTAAATCTTTCGCCGCGGCTCGAAAATGACGTGGTTCCTTCTGCTCCAAAAGTTCTGCAACCAATCCTGTTGCCACAAAATCTGGGCTAAGATTACGGGCAACACGTGTCTCATCCTGTAAACGAGTGGTCATGGGATGAGGACGGGGCACCTGAGAAGTCGGAGAAGCACTTCCAGAGGAACCGTCCGAGGAACTGGCCGATGCTGAACTGGAACTGATGCAGTAGAGGACAGTCGAACCACTAGAGGGATCAGTCAGTGTGGTCAAAGAAGCAGGAGATCATGGTGGTGTAACAACCACATCCTCAGCAGGGGCAATCATCGGTGCTGCAGTCTCAGATGTGGACGAGGAATCTGGACACACCGAACAAGGCAAAGTCGGTGAATCCGAAGCAGGATCAGGGATGGTGATAGACAAGTCTGAATCAGGAGGGTCCAAAAAAGATGAAACATCCAGGGATGAAAACTGAACCTCCGAAGATACAGTGGAAAAGGGAAAGTGAGACTCATCAAAGCAGGCATGTCGAGTCATGTAAGTACGTCCGGAGGTCGTATCCAAGCATTTGAACCCCTTATAATGTGCATTGTAGCCAATGAAGACACATGGAAGACTGCGAGGGGCAAGTTAGTGAGCTGCAGTCGGTCGAACATATGGAAACACACGACACTCGAAAGGATGAAAGTTGGAGTATTCCGGGGCCGACCAAATAGAACCTCAAAAGGAGAGATGTTATCAAGAACAGGAGTGGGTAGGCGGTTAATAGTGAAAACTGCAGCACTAAAGGCATCATCCCAGTATGAGATAGGTATGTGGGAGTGGAGAAGCATGGACAGCCCCATTTTCGTTATGTGTCGATGCTTCCGTTCAGCCCTACCATTCTGCTCTGGAGTGTATGGGCATGACACCTGATGATGAATGCCACGAGCCCCAAAGTGTGACTGCAACCTGTTATTGATAAACTCGGTGCCACCATCGCTTTGGAAAACTTTGATGCGGGATGAAAACTGATTCTCCACGAATGCTTCGAATTGAAAATAGATGTCAACAAAGTCTGATTTGCGACGAAGAGGATAAAACCAGGTAAATTGCGAGTAATCATCCACAAACACAGTATAATAAGCAAAACCACTTCCAGATAAGTCTGGAGAAGGCCCCCATAAATCACAATGAATTAAGTCAAGAACATGAGCAGTGCGCTTAGAATTTTCAACAAAAGACAATTTCTGACCCTTTGCCATAGCACAAGATTCACAAATACCAGGTTTAGGAAGCACAAAAGTAAGAGATAAATACCCATTCTTGTTCAACAAAGAAACAGGGCTAGAGGACACATGTCCTAATCGAGCATGCCAAATCTCAAAAGATGCTCTATTATTGTTTTGTCTAACAAATGACAGAAGTGCTTCTTCACCACGGTCCAGCATATATAGGCCATCCTCAATGTGTCCCCGCCCCAGAATTGCCCTGGTGACCTTGTGCTGAATGACAAAAGACTGATCATCAAAGGTAATAATAGCACACAGATCACGAGTAAGCTTGCTAATTGATAAGAGATTCTTAGCAATTGCAGGCACAAGCGGCACATCAGATAAATGTAAGGTAGAACTAATACGAGCATTACCAATACCAGCAATAGCAATAGACGCACCATTACCAACAGAGACAAGAGTGTTACCATTGTACGGAGTAACACTCGATAGATTGGAAGCAGAAGAGCTCATATGATTAGTCGCTCCTGAATCCATATACCAGTCAGGGATCGATGAAGCAACACTCGGGGCAGAATACTGAGGTACTGCAATAGATGGCTGAGTGGGATATGCTGAAGGAGCAGAATACTGAGGTGCTGCAAAACCTGGTGGTGTGGGAAGCGCCTGAAGCATCGGAGGAGCATACTGCGGATAGTGCTGAACAAGATGAGCCTGAACTGCCTGAGGAGCATGACCAACATAAGGCGAGTACTGCTGCTGAACATAAGGCTGAGGAGCCGAAGCCATAGGGCGAGGATTGGCCGAAGGACACTGACTAGCAATGTGACCGAAACCCTCACAGGTATAACACTGAATTGGAGACCCATATGCAGCAGATCTAGACCAGGACCCACGGCCAGAACCCTTCCAGGAGCATCTGCCACCACGTCGGCCACCGGGACGGCCGTTTCCAGCCGTGCGTGGGGCCCATGCACCACTGCCACTCGCGGGTTCCGCCGGTGCGTGAGGCCACGCGCCGCCCACGACTGGCTGCTGGTCTGAACTAGCTTCTCCCTGCTGCTGTACAGAAGCCACAAAAGCAATTGGACCAGAATTTACTTGCCCCTGGACACTATTTAACTGTGTATTCTCCACGTTAACAATAAAGGATTCATATTCCTTAGCCTCATCAACCACAGTCATATAATCAGGAAGAGGCTTACGGGCAGCAATAGGTGCACTAAAATGCTTAAAGTCAGCCCCCAAAGCATTAAGAAACCAAATCAATTTCTCACGATTACTAGCTGGTTCTCCCATGACAGATAATTGATCAAAAATTTTCATGAAGGAAAGGTGAAGCTCATGAACAGTACCATTTTTCCGGATGATGCCGGCCTGTTGGCGGAGACTAAAGGCTGCAATGGCAGTACTGTGTTGATATGCCGTAGCGAAGGCATCCCACATCTCCTTCGCGGTGGTGCACTGCGAGATTTCGTTCTTGGCATCGGAAGAGAGAGAAGAATAAAGCACACTGCAGACTCGTTGATCATCAGCAACCCAATCATCATAGACAGCCTTGGTCTTATCAAAGACCTCTCTAACTTTGAGAAATGCAGCATCATCAGGCGGAGAAGAGGAGGAGGAAACCGGTGTCTGCATTACTGGGAAATTTGGGCAGGGACTAGAACCATCAAGATGACCATACAATCCCTGTGGTCTAAACACATATTGAACCTGCTGCTTCCATTGCAGGTATGTGTTAGCATCCAACTTCGTATTGAGTAAATGGATCATGGTGTTGAGGGACAACCTGTCTGAATTCTTGTTGTCAGCCATGATCGAGAAAAAAAATTCGATTGAAGAAGAAGAGGGGAGAGGGGCGGCCGAATGAAGAAGAAATAGGGGAGGTCGAAAAAATTGAAACTGCAAGGAGAGAGGATCAGCAACGCTTTGATACCATGAAAGGAATTTTCCAACCATTTACAAAGTAATATATAGGTGTTTACATATGAATGATACAATGAATCTGGACTAGTTCTAAATATATATAAGATAAATCTTGATTAATTAGAAATTAATCAAGATCAATCACAATCAATCACGATCAATCACGATCAATCACGATCAATCACGATCAATCACGATCAATCACGATCAATCACGATCAATCACGATCTTCTATTATCACAAGTATCATGGCCTCTCGTCGAGTAGTGCTCAGGGACCTTAACATGTTCGCTACGCTTGTGTCTCTGCAGAGCAAACCTCCTTATTTTTGGTTGCGAATGAAGTGAAAATATTGTGTTACTTGGCTTCTTGTTTTGTCCGGTATTGTTGAATATGTTTGTGTGAGCGGGTTATTACATACTAGAAGGCAACCACACAAATTTATAACCCACAGACACCATGACTTGCTGGTCTCCAAACTCGTGGACTCCATGAGTTAGTCATATACGATCTAAAGCGATATGACAACAATGTTGCCATGATCTCATAAATAAAAAGAGATTAACTGAACAAAAAATCTACAAATAAGACCTAAGACAACAATACCAAGTGGACACGCTATTCCAGATACAAAACAAACATTGGATAGAAAATTTACTGTGATCATCAGAGTTTTTATCCTGTACCAATTATAGGGAGATCATTGCTGGCTGCAGCCCAACAAGAATAGATGCTTGCTTGTCATAATCAAAAGAGGGTATTCACCATGTCAATCTTAAACATTAAAATATTAAGTAATATTTTTAAATTTTTAATCAATTGATCATGATAACTTCATCTAATGGATATACTTGTCGAGCCACAAAACTTACTTTTAAAAGTAGAGTGAATAACTAATAGGTAAAGTATTGAGAAAGAACGTATTTACATAATTTTATGAATAGATAAAATTTAATTAAAGTAATAAAATGTAGTAAAATATTTTATTTGTAATATTAAAATTTTATTATACAACGTATAATAGTTATAAAGTTTATAACCTGATTCATACAATTCAAAAATTTTATCTTCATTTATTTTAATTTTCACTTTAAACCTTGGTATTTATATGATTTATGGAAACAGTCTTTCAAGATGAATTCATCATATAAAAACAAAATTTATGACAATCACTTAATTTAATAGTATGAAGCTATTATTATGTACTCTTTCGTCCTAATGAAAAATTACTATTTTATATTTTCGTCTATTTTATATTTTCGTCTGTGTCAATAAATTTTTTTTATTTTGATTATTTTATAATTTTAACTCAAATTTGTGATTGAAATTTGGCCTGTGTACTTCAACTTCCCACTTTTATATCACGTTAACATTCATAAATATCCATGCAAAAAGATAATCAAATTTTTTGGGTGTCATAAAGATAGTAATACTATTTTTTTTAGATTAGAAAAAAAAAGAAAAGAGAAAAAGAGGGAGGAAGCGTAAGAACAAACGAGTCACACACGTCCTCAACTTCAACTTGCTGCAAGTTTTTGACATTTGTGCTCCCAACGAGGCAACCTTTTAACATCATCTTCATTAATATAATCCTGAATCTAATCCCTTCAACTCTCAAAATCTACATTTCCTTTCCCTTCAAACGCTGCCTTAACTCTTTCCCCACTGTCTTCCTCATTACTCACTCTCGCAACCAGAACCCTTCCCCCTGCTTCTAGGGCTTTCCATTTCCAAACTTCCCCTTTCCCCGTTCCCCGTTCCCCGTTCCCCGTTCCCCCTTCCCCCTTCCCCCTTCCCCCTTCCCCCTTCCCCCTTCCCTTCTCTCTCACACAGTACATATCCACGACGCATGTCCGCCGGAGCTACCGATTCCGATAGTTTTTTGTAGTCATGTCACCATCGATGCAATCCAGAGCACTAAGCGGCGTCGTATCGTCTGATGAATAGTGTACAGGTCAATGGCCTCGCTTTCCCGCTTCGTTTTCGCGTTTTCCTTGGCTATAGTCTTAGGTTTTAGTTGGTTCCCAAACCCTCGCTACTGTCTCGCTGTTGCAGTTGATGAGGCCGGCGGTGGCGCCTCCGATTTTGACTTCGATGCCTCCGATTTGATGATGCTCTACCATCAGGACTACTCTCCGCCGGCACCGCCACCTCCTCCGCCGCTGCCGCCATCGGTCAGCTGCGAAGCCGATCTCGGAGGTGTAGGTACTTTAGATACTACATGCAAGATAGTTACCAATCTGAATATCAGTAAGAACGTGTATATACAAGGGGAGGGGAATTTTTACATCCTTCCCAATATTACGGTTAATTGCTCATTCCCCGGCTGTGAGCTTACTATAAATATGTCTGGAAACGTGCACCTTGGTGAGAATTCGACTATAATAGGAGGGGGAATTGTAGTGAATGCCAGTAATTTGACTTTTAGCAATGGCTCTGTTGTGAATACTACTGGGTTTGCTGGGGATGCTCCACCCCAGACTAGTGGGACACCACAGGGGCTGGATGGGGCCGGTGGTGGTTACGGAGGGCGTGGAGCTGGTTGTTTGATGGATGAGAAGAAGCTTCCCGAGGACGTGTGGGGTGGGGATTCCTATGGCTGGGCCACGTTGGAGCTGCCCTGCTGCTACGGGAGTAAAGGCGGGACAACTAGTAGGGAGGTTGATTACGGTGGGGGTGGAGGTGGTAGGATTTCCTTGACTGTGGATAAAGTTCTGGAAGTGAATGGGAGCTTGCTGGCTGATGGTGGTGATGGTGGAACAAAAGGCGGTGGCGGCTCTGGAGGCAGCATCTACATCAAGGCTAATAAAATGTAACTTCTTTTAGCTGTGACCTTCACTGATTTTCATCAAGTAGACAGTACATATATAAAGGAATTGAAATGGAAGATTTGGTTTCACTCCCTTTCAAAAATTTGTGTACAGTTGTGTTTGTGTTTGAAGCCTGTGTTCCACGTTTGACTTTCATACATTGCATGCTGTATGCTGGTTTTCTCTTGCCTTCATGTGATGGAGCTGAAGCGATATTTGTAGTTCCCCCACCCCCACCCCCCCCCCCCCCCCCCCCCCCCCCTAATTTTCAATGAACTATGAAGTAGATACTGATGACCGTGATGCTGCTGGCTTTCATACTTATTTTTTCGGCTGTCTCTCATTGTAAAATAGTCAACAAATTAGATGAACCAATGTTCTAAATGATGGTAACACTCATGATAGCAGATTTGGCAGTTTATTGGGACTATTAACGGAAATCCTTGTGGACTTTTCTACAAATAAAATGGTGATATGTAATAGGTGGTGTGGTGTTTTATATTTTGGATATCTGATGCATTTATTCTTGACTTATGGCTGACGTGGATGTGTAGCGCTTTGTATTTCTAAAAAACAAAAAATAAAATTGTAGGGCGCAGTATAAGTGAATTCAGTGATTTATAAATAATCTGAAGCATTTGAATGTTGTTTGGTTAGCGTAAGTCCTCTGGACCTTGTTAGATCAAACATTGTGACTATCTGGCGTGGCAGTTTAATGCGCTTTTGGGTATGCACTTGAAACATAGATTTTGGTAGTTTGTGTTTGATAATCCACCTCATCTTCTGCTTTGTGTTCACACAAGACTGTTTCAGAACATTGTGATCACGTCTTTCCAATTTTAATTGTGGTGATTTCTGTGAAGTGCAGGAATGGAAGTGGCTATTTAAGTGCCTGTGGAGGTAATGGATTTGCTGGTGGTGGTGGTGGAAGAGTTTCTCTTGATGTTTTTAGCCGTCACGAGGATCCACAAATTTATGCATATGGTAGGCATCATTAGAATGTCATGAACAAGATTTTCGGTCATTTTGTAAATCATATTGAATTTGTAGAACTCACTGTAGCATTGTTTGCAATTTCTGATTATTTGTTATTTTTGATAACCTTTTCCTTTTCGAAGAAAATATTGGGCTGTATATACATTACATGATCTTTATCTCGAGCTACAAGATGACGCTTCTTTATCTTCTGCACTGCATAAAACAATAGACGTATTTGCTGGCTATTCCTTTCATGCTGACATCTTTGAGATTGAAAAGGTGGACTTAAATAAAAAAAAATTTCTTGCAGGTGGTAGCAGTCGTGGCTGCCAGGAGAATGCTGGTGCTGCTGGGACTGTTTATGATGCTGTTCCTCGCAGTCTTACAATTAACAATCACAACAAAACCACTGTCACTGACACTCTGCTGTTGGATTTTCCTCAACCGTTTCTGACAAATGTCTATGTAAAAAATCGAGCCAAGGCTTCAGTACCTTTACTGTGGAGTCGTGTTCAGGTGAATTTTTTTGTTTTGTTTTACGTTTCATCTGTGGACCACCTTGACAGTGCTGAGTTAAGAGTTGAAACTTAATCGTGTTGGGCCAACTTGTCTAATCTCATCATGTAAAATGCTTGAACTTGTCAATGATCGACCTTTGTATATCTATGTTTCCTTTCTGGTAGTGGCTCCTTTTGAACTTTTCCTTTTGTAGTTTGTTTTGTAGTTCAATTAGCACATCCAATGATGGAGCAGTGTTGCTCCCTAATTATCCTAGTTAATGAGGTGTACAAGTTGAGTTGGTATGGTGTGGTGGATTTACCTAAATTGAGACCCAATTAAATACCATTGAAGTGAGTTGTTGTGGTTTGTGCTAGCTTGAATATGATGAATATGCATGTTTATGAGGTGCAATATTGGTGGTAATAATAATAACGAAGAGTTCATTATGACCAGTGCTAGTAATTATTATTTTGTCCATAATCAGTCGTTGCGAGAAAGCTTCCTTTCTCATATGAATTGTTGTGTGACTGATGGAGCTTATTATATCCAAATATTCATTGCCTGAAGTTTTGCTGTATTCTTCTGCATATGGCGTCTTATTATTAGGTCCAAGGACAAATTAGCCTCTTATCTAACAGCATTTTAAGCTTCGGATTGGCGCATTATTCCATGTCAGAGTTTGAATTGTTGGCGGAAGAACTGTTGATGAGTGACTCGGTTATTCAGGTGTGCTATTTTTGATGATATTGCTACCCATTTTTCCCCATATGTTGTCACGTGCTATCATGACCCGTTTTCCACGTATTCTATTCTTTGCGACTGCAAGTTATCATTATTTTTGGACATTTAGTATAATGTGCTCCTACTTGTTTCACAATTTCTTAAGATATACTGCTGTAAGTATATTTCTTTTTCTTTGCTTGATGGGTGTTGCTTATAGTTAGTGTTGAGCCTGTGGACAGTAGCTTTGCAGGTTGACTTGTGTACCTGCAGGAAAAAGTGTGGTTTTCCTGCACTTCCACTCTCCATTGTATATTTTGTAGCTGTCAAGATTTGCTAGAAGTATTGGAATTTCATATAGGCTTTCTACCTTTTGAGAAAGACTTATTCTTATGAAGTTATCTGTAGTAATTAGCCAAACAAAGTCGAAGCTAAACATACAAACATATTATCTTTGAGTTCTATACTTCTCCTCGGTAGGAAAGGCATTGCCTTGCTAGATTTGTTCCTTCTGGAAATCTAATGCATTTAGTAGTATGCTTCTTATTTCTTATATTGATATGTTTATGTTATCTTTTCTACTGATCTCTAAAGAAAAGTATGGTTTACATATTTGATGTACTTGTATCATATTTTTCTTTCCAGGTCTTTGGGGCCCTTCGAATGTCGGTTAAAATGTTTCTGATGTGGAACTCAAAAATGATAATTGATGGCGAAGGAGATGCAAATGTGGAAACCTCAATGCTTGAAGCTAGTAATCTGATTGTTCTTAAGGTAATTCAATGACTAGAACTGCTCCTATATGATTTTACCCCTGTCATGTGCTGTGATCCTGATGTTCTCTATATTCTATAAGATTTTACTTTTTGTCATGTACAGGAATCATCTGTTATTCACTCAAATGCTAATCTGGGAGTTCATGGACAAGGTTTACTGAATTTGTCTGGACCTGGTGATATTATTGAAGCACAACGATTGGTATTGGCACTGTTTTATAGCATCCATGTGAGTATTATTTGCTACAGTATTTAGCTTGTTCTTTCATTACTCATAGCACAAAATGATCAGAGTCCTGTCACTTATAACTCCTGAAATAGATGTGATGGTATATGTGCTAGGGGTTACTGAAATTGAGCCTCACACATTAATTTGGTGGTTTAGATTCATGTTTGGTTGTTTGTATTTGAATTTTTAATGCACCATTCAGCAACCAGAGTATGATGGAAGGAAGCTCAACATTCTCGTGAAGAAATTTATGAGAAATAAACAAAAATAAGGATGCAAAATTTAGACAAGAAACAAAATTCATGCACAGGGACTGGAGATTGGGAGAGTTAATGGCTCTGGGGATGAACTATTTGTTCTTAATGTATATAATCAAGCCAATATTTACTGGAATTAAATTTTAGTTTTTTTTCTTCTTATATATATGGAAAAACCCACTAGCAAATGATGTAGGCAACTTTGATAAAAAATGGAGAATGGGAGTGAGAGATCTTTAAAGATGAGTATGGCAAGGGTGAAGAAGGAAAACGAGAAGATGAGAATTGATGGGGATAAAGATTGAATTAAGAAAATGACAATTGTGTTACCCACCATATTAGTTAAGTTTGGAGGAAACCCACCTATGTTGGTTTAAACTTTAAAGTTTCCATAGTGAAACCCAAACTCGCACTGGGCCTCACGCTTTCCCTACTTGGGGCGTTTTGGGCTGGGCGATACACCCAAGAATGCTCCCATTTCTCATTCGATATGGTGAAACTTCAAGTAAAGACCTCGGCCAAACTCCAACATATATATGAAAAAATATGTAGAGGAGGGAGGTCCTTTGCGCTTGCCTGAAGATTTTTGTTTCTTGGACAAAATTGAAAGTAATAGATCGAACCCGGATTTCCATACCAACCAGGCCCTAGTGTGTTTTAATATAATATATTGACTGCACGTCCGGATTAAATCTCGTTGGTGTCTAGTATTTATCCATTTGGATATATATTTGTTGTGTTTAGTATTTATCTGCTATTCCAGAGTTGTGTTTCTTCAATACAGGATATTAAATTTCTCCCTCACACAATCTGCTTCTGGTTGCAGGTTGGCCCTGGATCAAAATTACTTGGTCCTCTAGAGAATGCCTCAGCCGAAGCAGTGTAAGTTTCAATAGCTCTTGTTTTGTGCTGTTCTTACTGTCTGAAGCAACTTTATAAACCATTCTGGTGCTTTTCAGAATACCAAAGTTGAACTGTGACATGCAAGATTGTCCTGTGGAACTTCTTCAGCCACCTGAAGATTGTAATGTGAATTCTTCATTATCCTTTACTCTGCAGGTCAAGATTTTCTGATCTTGTGATGATAACAACTGCTAGTGACTTTATGTTTTTACCATTGTCTTTAACCTTGTTTATCTGGCAGATATGTCGAGTTGAAGATATCGTTGTTGAGGGCCTTATCAGAGGATCAGTTGTTCATTTTCATAGAGCAAGAACCATTTCTGCCCTTTCTTCTGGAACAATAAGCTCGTCTGGGATGGGTATGTGTGCATATTAGTTCTTTTCTACTTACATAACAGTGGCTCTACCATCTGTCTTGTCCTACAGTTTGGTTTTGGATTTTTTGTTGGTCAGAATGTATTGTTACCTATATTCTCATTGTACAGTAAGTTGCCAAAAACATGGTACAAGGTTGACTGCTTTTCTTTGTTTATTTAAGACATATAGTTTGTTTGTTGTTCAGGCTGCCTTGGAGGTTTGGGACAAGGAGAAGTTTCAGATACTGGTGTAGGTGGTGGCGGGGGTTATGGTGGTAAAGGTGGTGTTGGTTGCTTGAATGACAGCTGCATTGATGGTGGTATTCCCTATGGTGATGCAAATTTACCTTGTGAGCTGGGTAGTGGAAGCGGTAACGATAGCATAACTGGTGCAACTGCTGGAGGGGGTATTTTAGGTGAGACTTTGCTGTTCAATGACAGAATACGTTCATGAAATAATGCTTGGAGAACTTATAAAATTTTTGTTTGATAAGTCGAGTGTTTCTTATCCTTTCCAATAGCATCTTTTTATATCAGGATCATGATATAAATATTGTACCTGTTATTTGCTTTGATGTCGTAGTTAATTGAGAAAATATTCATGTATAGGGTTCCTGATTATCATTGCTGTAATGTCTGTTCGTTTTGTATCATAACAAGGAGTCAGAGAAAAATGTTCCATCATCAAGCAAAATAGGCTTGGAGACAACTCTTGTGAATGTTATACTGAATGCTAATATTGTTTGGTGATAGTGATTCGTGTTCAATTCATGCAGTGTTGGGATCCTTAGAGCATCCATTGCTGAGCTTATCTGTGAAAGGCTCAGTTGAAGCTGATGGAGACAGTTTTGGAACACGCCTGTCCAGAAAAGATTATGTTCTGGATTCTGGCATAAATCTTGGCGGAGGATCTGGTGGAACAATCTTAGTGTTTCTCCATTATCTACATCTTGGTGGGTCTGGTACCATGTCAAGTGCTGGGGGCTATGGTAGTGCTGGGGGTGGCGGCGGCGGGGGTGGGGGTAGAATTCACCTCCATTGGTCCGACATTCCCACTGGAGACATGTATCAACCCATAGCCACCGTGAATGGGAGCATTCATTCGAGGTTAGTAATAATAATCTGCATCTGTGTTAGTGTGTATCAGCATATTATCAGGCATTGTTGCTTTTGAAAATCTAATTTTGCCCTTTGATGACGAATGCTTGTAGAATGATACCACTTGATGATAATTCTTTTGTCTCAGTGTCTAAATTGCACATCAAGCTCTTGGGATCTTTTGGCAATTTCAAAATATGCTTTAGGCAGTAGACTGAGCTGTAAAACAGCTATATTCCTAGAACAATGTTTTTCTTCAACCATTTAAATCATGCCCATTTCTTGTTAGTGGGTGAATATCATGTTCAGTCAATGTAAATTTTCTTTTTGAGATAATTGGTCAATGTGACTGACACATCCTAGTAGTGTCTAATTTTTGGATACGAATCCTTATAACTTCAATTTAGCTCAATTTTGTTATTGACTATTTGTCATAATTGAGTTTTGGTACTTTGCATAGTATGGCTACCTTTAGTTACAGATGATTCATTTCCTGGAGTAGGTATCAGAAGACACTATTAGGAAAACTTGGGAATCATTAAGTCCGAAATTGGGCGCTTCTAAACTGTTAAACAGATAGTGTTTTCTACTGCTATTTGTGAGGGTCCTTAGGCCATCTCCAATGGACGCAAAAGTAGTGTACCACGGAGGGTAAAGGCAAATTTTTTTACTCCAATGGTACTCTTAATTTAACATTTATGGAGTAGCGCACCTACAGTAAAACTCTAAAAACAGAAAGGATTTATTCTCCTCCTTTTCCTTTTACTCCGTATTTCATTTTGTTTTTCCTTTGTTATTTACTGCACACTATTTTCTCTATGCATCATTAATAACTAATTATGCATAATAAATATTTATAATTTATTTGCTGAAAGGTAATACTAAAAATTATAATTCATTGCACAAAGTCTTGTTTTAGATAAGATTAATTGTTAGACAGTCATTTTATAATTGATGCAACAATTAGGGTGATTTCATGATTTTTTTGTTGCAACGGGTTTTTATTATCTTCGAATTTTTTAAAAATTGTATCACAATGTTTAAATAATTATAATTTAACCTTTAAAGTCATTGAAATGAGATTTTTCATAATTGATATAGTTGTTAGTCGGTAATTTCTCAATTCACTTATATTTTAATTAAAATTATGTATTAATATTAGAATTAGAACATACATCACTCAAACTCTACATTTAAATTCTTTTATTGACAATATTAACATAAAAGTCAAATTTATAAAAATTATACTCATAGAATAATTTAGAAAGCCACATATTATTATAATTTAATTCTTTATGATTAAATAAAATAAAAATTCAAGATAAATATGTAATTGTGACAGTTTTACCATATTAATGAAAGAGTAAGAGATTAACAAAAATTAAAGTTTATAAACCATGTGAAGAAATACTCTTTATATAACAAAATATAGAGTAAATCATTGGAGTCAACTGCAAAAAACTACTGTAGCAGCTGAAAGATAGTACCATTGGAGATGCTCTTAGCATGCTATAGACACTTTTCCAACCGTGGTATAGTCTAGAGGACGTTGCACATACATTGTTGTAATTCTTGGCAAAATCTTTCACTTGTTTTACCTTGGGATGCAATTTGATAATCTGTTATGATTGTCTTAGTCACTAAGTGGTTGGGTTTTATTCCCTTTATGCCGACATGCTGGAAGTAAATTTTTTATGCTTAGGTATTTATGGATATATACTGTCCATGCAAATCATGAATTACTTTTACATCATTTGGTGCTGAGGATTTGTTTTGGTAACTTGTCCGCTTTTGTACCAGTGGTGGTGTAGGCAAAGAGCAAGGAAGAGGAGGGGAAAATGGTACAATTACTGGGAAAGCTTGTCCTAAAGGACTTTATGGAACATTTTGTGAGGTATATATCATTTTAGCTCTGCTGGTACTGTTGGTAGGTAGTGTTTGTGCCTGATTATGATTTCCTATCTTTTCCCTTTGATTCTGATTACATATCTTTGTCCCTTGAGTGTTTAATATCTTGCAACTAAGTGGGTTTTTAGTATTCAAAATATTTCCTTATTCTGGTATACTTTAGTTTATTTTATCATAACTCAGGCCATAAAACATAGATTTCTCTCCTCTGTTCCGCAGCAAGGTAGGGATGGGCTATGTCCATTTTGACCTTTCTACCTTGGAGCTGAAATAAAACTCTAGCCCTGCTGTTGCCTAATTTTCTCTCTTATCAATCATACTGCCAAGTCTAAACTTTTTTTGGGTGGTTCTGGTTAAACTGCAGGAATGTCCACTTGGTACTTACAAAAATGTCTCAGGATCAAGTAAAGCTCTTTGTAGGCCATGCCCAAGAAATGAGCTTCCTCGGCGCGCTAATTATATTCCCATTCGAGGTATGTTGCCAACAATAACAACTGGATGTCTCATTGAAAGAACCATAATTGACTTGAGGCTATATATTATTATTATATAAAGAACTATAATAGTCTTTCATTATTATCCCTAACACTTAGAAAATGGAGCTTGAAACCATGATATAAGCAATATACTGCCTATCAGCCTATGTTCAAACTGACAATAAATATACTGCCAAATGTCAAGTTTACTGGCAATATGTTCAGACTGTGAAACTTGTGGGATGAAAAGGCCTCTCCTATTCATCTCCTGGGCCTATGTTCAAACTGACAATAAATATACTGCCAAATGTCAAGTTTACTGGCAATATGTTCAGATTGTGAAACTTGTAGGATGGAAATGCCACACCTATTCATCTCCTGGGCCTCAGTACTATAGTGCACGTTTATGCCCTATTTATAAGTTCTGACATGCAGAAAGAGAACAAAACATGAATACCTTGAAGCTAGAATAGAACTTAGAATCATACCATTTATGCTTTTTGATTAGACAAGCCCTTGAGCATTTTAGGCAGATAGTAGTTTTACAGTATGATGGGTTAACTCTACAGGGCTGCCAGAGTAAACATGTTTAAATATGTCTTCTTAGTGGTGAGTGTGTATTTGTTTGTGTCAACCCTAGTTCTACATCTTCTACAAGATTCGTGGCATCAGCATTTTCATTTATTATGTCATTTTATCACAGGTTGAGCTCCTCTAATTGTCCCTCACTGTTGGGGATAGTTATGTTTGCTTGCTGTGTAATGTTTTATTAATTAATTGTCTCTCAAGGTTGAATCCATCTTTGACTGCTTCCGTATATCAGGTGGTGTTACAGAGATGCCTTGTCCATATCAATGTCTTTCAGACAGATATCACATGCCGCATTGTTACACAGCTCTAGAGGAATTGATTTATACATTTGGTGGTCCATGGTTGTTTGGGCTTCTACTTCTGGGTCTGCTGATTCTATTAGCCCTGGTGCTCAGTGTTGCTCGCATGAAATTTGTTGGGGTTGATGAGCTACCTGGGCCTGGACCCACTCAACAGGGTTCACAAATAGATCATTCATTTCCATTCCTTGAGTCGCTTAATGAGGTAGCCTCTGTTCTAAATTTTTTCTTGTGTTTGCCTGTCATTTGGGATAGAGTGAATGACCCTATATTGCATGGCCATTTTCTTTTGGGTCTGATGAGTATATGTCATTCAGGTTTTGGAGACCAACAGAGTGGAGGAATCACAGAGTCATGTGCATAGAATGTATTTTCTGGGCCCAAATACATTTGGTGATCCCTGGCATCTTCCTCATACTCCTCCTGAACAGATAAAAGAGATAGTGTAAGTCTGGTGTGGAATGTGATTCAGAGTTTAGTGTCTGTTTTCCTGTACTAGTAGGCGGAATAACAGACACATGGGGAATTTTACCATTGGAAATATTGGTAACCTTTTTTGGACATCCATTAAAAATCTAAATTATGTTACATGGATGATTTTGTATATTTTGCTTATATCTGCCCTTCTGGAATGGGCATGAGGGGATTGTGGATAGTGCATGAGGTTTTGTATTTGATCTCGGTACTGAAGAGGTATATTTGACATGTTAAATCTAATTGTGCAGATATGAGGGGGCATTCAATACATTCGTGGATGAGATAAATGCCATTGCATCGTACCAGTGGTGGGAAGGATCAGTGTATAGCATTCTCTGTGTTTTTGCATATCCTCTTTCATGGTCATGGCAGCAATGGCGTCGGAGGATTAAGTTGCAGCGTCTTCGTGAATATGTGAGATCAGAATATGATCATGCTTGTTTACGTTCTTGCCGATCCCGTGCACTCTATGAAGGGATAAAGGTTAGTTTTTGAACACTACAATCTGGTTTATATTGATCCAACTGTCTTCAACTTCTAGGGGACAAAATACTGCAGTTGAATCCAATCTTCCACGTTAAAATTTTTCCATGCACTTGCCACTTTTTGGAATTTGGAGTTTCATTGTAGCTCCTGTTCTTTTCAACACATGCAGTTTTGATTGTTGAAGGTTTCTTTTAGCTGTTTGATTGCTACATTAGGTAAATGTCCCTTGTAGATTAGTTTGTTGATCTGAAAGAAATGTCTTTGAACACACCTTTGATTTGCTTTTTTTTGAGCTGTTTATTTTGTTGCAGTACCCTAATTGTTTCATTTTGTTTAATCACCAAAAATATGGTGTCTTGATGTCTTTCTGAAGTGTTGTAACTTGGTTTCTATTCTAGTATTTTTTTCCCTTGTGGCATTTCTATATTTCATCTCTTGAAGATTTTCTTGTGAGTTGTATGCTTCTCCACATTGCGTGTGTAGATGATAAGAGTCTCGTATGACGTGCTCAGATTTTGCGGCATACCAATGTAGTCCTCTTTTGTTTTTTAGGTAGCTGCCACATCTGACCTGATGCTTGCTTACCTGGACTTCTTTCTTGGCGGAGATGAGAAAAGGAGTGATCTACCACCTCGTCTCCATCAAAGGTTTCCAATGTCTCTTTTGTTTGGAGGTGATGGAAGTTACATGGCTCCCTTTTTGCTCCACAGTGACAATATCGTGACGAGTCTTATGAGCCAGGTTTGTCATGCCATAGTTTGACATCTGATTGTTATTGATTGATTATATTAAAATGGTAGTAGTGTATCATCTCCTTGCCTCCTGGATCTCACAAGCATTTCAATTATGTTGCATTGCTGTGTGTAAATATGTATTCAGGAGGGGGTGGGAGTTGGAGTAACTAGTTATTTACTACTTATTCATGGGCTCCATAATAATATTTAGGGTTTCAATGGGTCTACTTTGCAGTCTATACCGCCTACAACATGGTATCGATTTGTTGCTGGCTTGAACGCCCAATTACGCCTGGTACGGCGGGGCTGCTTCAGATCAACATTTCGCCCTCTCCTTAAATGGCTGGAAACTTATGCAAATCCTGCTTTAAGGATATATGGGATACATGTTGATCTTGCTTGGTTTCAAACCACATCTGGAGGTTTTCGCAAGTACGGCCTTTTGGTATATGCTGTTGAGGAAGATAATGGACAGTTGTCTGGTCAGGGGCTTGAAGCAGCTGCTCTGGCTGAACAACAATTACGGTACCATTTTTAATGATATGCCAATAAAGATGGATATAATTGCATATTCTTCATCTCGGCTCTATGTCAATTGTACAAAGTCATTTTAGTAGAAGCGTGGTTTTCTTTTGATATTTCTCTCTAAATTTTCCTCTCTGCAAAATATGGCGAGGCACTCAAGGGCCTCAGATCTGGTTAATATGCTAATTTGAGGTAAATTCTTGTCCATTTTTAGGTCACTGACCATAAGCATCCCAGTCATTTAGGTTGTTAATTGGGCTTTGGAATCTTTAAACTCTAGAAACTGAACTCAAGGCTAACTATTTGGCTGTCTCACCTTGGCCTCACAAATAGTTGCTGGGTTATTAAACCATTGAACAGGTGTAGTAGTGTGTAGTAACCTCAATCTTGTCATGAACAAGAAGAAATCTTTGTACTTGGCTCAGGCTTAGCTAATCAGATTGACATTAAGTAGGTCTCCTAAATTCAGAGATTATTTTAATCTTGAGATCTAATTTTACTTTTAGTGCTGTTAATGTGCTGGTTTTTATTGAGTAAAAAAAATCAATACTTAAATTACACTGGGTTGATCTACTGAACCCCTTGCATGTAGGGAACATACTGTGTTAAAACATGGAACAGTACACTACCAAGAATTTTCTTCTCCAGCCCTGGAGCTTTTTGCCATAACAAGCATTTCAATCATAAATATTATGCGTAAAATACAAGTTTGTGTTGATCTAAGTTGGACTTTGAAGCAATGAGAGAATCTAGAAAACAAAACCTGATTTGGTTGTTTGGGGTTTACTGTTGTGTTCTTCACGAGAGTTTTAGTTGGTGTGGATAATGGTATGATCTTAAAGATTTGTAATCTAAATGGGATCGTTTGTAGTTTAAATGGGTAGAAATGTGACCTCTAGTAGATCAAGTGTTGCTTATCTCTCTCTTTTCTCTCTAATGGCTCAAGTAAATTTATGTTGTGATCAAAAGATGGGATAGTTTGAGAATATACTGGGTAGATATCTGACCACTGGTAGATGAAGTGCGACTTATGTCCCTCTTTTCTCTCAAATGGCGCAAGTAAATTTATTTGCGTTTGTGTATCTTCCTGAATTGCAGCTTCAGTGCAGCTCATGAAGACAACTCACCCAGGTTTCCAACAGAAGATGTATTTTCACGTCGAAATCATGTGAGCAATGAAATTAGTGTAAGGCGTAAGATTCTCAGTGGAACTTTAGATGTTCATGGCTTGAAGATGCTGGAAGAGAGAAGGGACATACTTTTTGCACTTTCTTTTCTGATTCACAATACCAAACCTATTGGGCACCAGGTTGTTATTTCCCCCTATGTGTGTGTGTGTGTGCGTGCATGTGCGTGCATGTGCGCTTGTGTTTCATCCTTCGTGCATGTGCGCGCATGTGCGCTTGTGTTTCATCCTTACTGAATTTATTTTCACGACATGTTGCAGGATCTTGTCGGATTGGTGATATCAATGCTTCTTTTAGGGGATTTTAGCTTAGTTCTGCTGACAATGCTCCAGTTGTACTCGGTTTCGTTGGTTGATGTCTTTCTGTTCTTGTTTATTCTGCCTTTGGGGATCTTACTTCCATTTCCTGCTGGAATCAATGCTTTATTTAGTCATGGGCCAAGGCATTCTGCTGGTCTTGCACGTGTTTATGCTCTATGGAATGTCACATCGCTGATAAATGTGGTAAGTAGCCTCTATCAAAATGTTGACTGATGAATTGTTACTGACATGGAATTTATCTTGTTTTGGTCTGTGGTCTAATCTTATTATTATTTTTGGCTGCTTTATTTGTTTTTCACTTCATTCTTGGGAACAATCATTTTTATCCCCATTTCCCCATCCCTGGTGGTCATCACTATACAGAAGAGTCAAATAAGAGAGCAGTCGAGAATATAGCAAGATAACTTTAACTGCAGTCTGTCTATAATGGAAATTCCATGTTAATTTCTTTGAGCTTTTTAGTAGTAAGGATCTTACATTGCTATATATTTCTCATGTGATTTAGGTGGTTGCATTTATTTGTGGATATGCCCATTACAGCACCCAATCAAGGAGACGACTTCCTTACATCCAGCCATGGAATATGTGAGTTGACTCATTGGCATCATATATTATGTTTGTCATAATAATGTTTTTGCCATTTTAGGATTCTATGCATGTTCTTAAGTTTTCTGTGTTTGGTGGTTAATGCAGGGATGAAAGTGAATGGTGGATTTTCCCTTTTGCTTTGGTTTTATGTAAATGCATCCAGTCACAGCTAATTAATTGGCATGTTGCTAATTTGGAGATTCAAGATCGTTCACTGTACAGCACCGATTTTGAATTATTTTGGCAAACCTGACAGCTATCAGTAAAATGCTAACACTGCCTGTTTTTGTTGGGCTAGTTACGACGCTCTTGCTGAGAGTAGAATGATTAACATAGTCATGGGTTGTAGGTACTGAAAGATAAATAGGATATTACCTAGATAGTTAAGAGGGGGTTGGGATGGGATATGTAGCTGATCCTTGTTGGGTTTGCACCTGTAGTTGTAGTTTCTAATTGTAAAGCCTACAAGAAATGTTTCTTATCCAAGTATATAATTTTTGCTATATTATTTATAGTTGATGTTTCTATATGCACCTGATTTAAAATTCGATATTTGCTGTCCAATGGGGCTCCAGATCCTTTGTATCACTCCTGAACATCACCTTTTGTGTAACTCCATAAATTATTAACATACTCATTCCTACTTAATTGAGTTTAACACAAATAAACTCCGGTTAGCCCTCTCTTTATATTTAATCAGATGAATTCAATTTAAATAAAAGTAAATAAACGAATACATTATTGAATTTACTTATATTATTCCAATTACAATCCGATGTCTCTGCAGCTGGAGGAAAGCTACCTTTTCAGCTGGAATATTTCGAAATTTGATCAGTCTTCTCCCTTTTGGTTGGTTTGAACAGGCATCCACTATGAGGGTAGAAAGAAATGAGGTTAGAGCTTTCAATTTCTAACTTAGTCAACCGAACTCTACTCGAACCTGATCCTGACTTGCAAAATATTCACCCGAATCTGAATCCAGCCCAAAACTAACTCAACTCGATTCGAGCTCAACCTGAAAATGGATTTTGAACTGATAATTGGGAGCCGAACCCAACCCAACTTGACCCAAACTCAACCCAAAATTCGATTCTGACATGGTAAAATATTTCTTAATTTTTTTTAAATTTAAATGCATTCCTAGCACCTGTATAACCTATGCCGTAGCTTCCCACCGCAATTTATCCGGTAAAATTACTATTTTGGGCACAAGCACTGGTATTAGCACCGGTATGTCATTTAGCTAAAATCGGTGTTGAAAATTATTAAATTCAAAAAAAAATTTCTTCAAAGGCAACACTAACTAGCACTGGCATCAGTGAACTAGTGCTAGATTTATTCATAGGCACCGTTTTTTTTTGGGTTCATTTGCTAGATTGTCTTAGCACCTGTATTGCCTGACCTGACTTGAGGAATATTACAGACCCGTCAGAACTAGACTTGACATTTACTTGATCCGATCCGACAAACAGACTTCGACATTTTTCAACCCGAACACGTTTCGACCCAAACCGACTAACAGAATTCGACCTGTTTCAACCAAACTCGTTTTGATTCGGCACAACCCAAACCGACCCGACAAACAAATTTCAACATGTTTCAACTCTAACCCAATTTGGCCCGACCCTACCAACATAGTTCGACCCTTTGCAACCCGAACCTGTTTGACCCAAATCCGAACCCAACCCAAATAACCGAATTGACATTATTAGATGAGGTTGATCTTACAAGGAATCTCCTAGACAACATTAATTGGATCCTCTACACAGTCAATATATCAACATTAAATGGTAGTTCTTGCATACGAATAAACATACTCTCCCAACTAAGAAAGAAGCACTCCCTTTATTTTCTTATACTTGGGCATGGTAGATTCAAGTGATATTTTTGAAGTGTGTGTTTTTAAAAATAAAATAAAATCATCACTAGAACAAGGGTTTATAGAGTTCTTATATCTACTTCATTATGCTCAATTTTTTACAAGTGCAATTACAACAGACATGATCTTGAAACAATTATTTTACATAAGACATTGTACTTCTACTTCCGTCCTAACTAAAATGACACATTTACTTGTGGCCCACTCTTTAATGCATGCTGGCTTGACAAGGAATAATTGTGGAAAAATAGTGATATTTTGGGAAAGCTTTAGACTCAGTATGAAAGTTGTTATCATCTATGTAGGAACCGCCCATAATTCAAACCCGTAGGATACACGAATAAACGGTCCGAAGACATATTTGACCAAAAAGTCGATCTCACAAGTGAAACATCCAAATGGGGCAAGATCTAATCTAACTCAAATCCTCCAACACTGAAAGTTAGTTTGTTAAATGATTTCGACTTGGATTTCTCCTAAACCGCCCCTGGACATCAGATGAGAAGCCAAACATGTTTTTCCAGATATAGGATTGCCGAGAAAAACTAGGTTGACATATATAGTCGCATCGAAGACAAAAAAAACCAGTTTAGAGAAAATCCTTAGGTGAAAAATAGAAAGAAAAGGAAGCTAAATGAAGCAAAAATAAAGCAATAATAGAATTAAAAACCTCCCATCCTGAAAAAGGAAAAAAAGGAAAAAAAGAAAATAAAAAGAGCATTCCCCCGCTGCCATTCGACGTCTCTTTTTCGATATCTTTTAAGAGCCAGATCAGAGATTCTCATTTAAGGACTGAGCGTAGTGCTCACTTCAATTTATGAGCTATTGCCTTGAAACATAGCCTCTGGCGTGCTCTTCGTGGGCAATCACCGTGAGTCATCGTTCCCGCTATGCTTGTCGTAAGCCATTACCAATGTACCAGATTTCAGCGATAGATTTGGTAACACGTTAAACTGTAGAACTCGAATAGCTGTGCTTTGTTGTTTGTTACTTCCATCTGAAGGTTCACAAGTGGAAAGAACACCATCACCTCCCCAAGGAAGAGGCAGAGTAGTTTAAATGTAGGGATTAGAGAGAAGAATAAGGGTACCGCGCTGTTTGCTTCCAATACATGTGAAATTGATAGGAAAGTTGAAGTGTATGGAGTGTACGCATTAATGAGTAGATGAGAATGATTCACTTATTACCATAAAAACAAGTACGGTAATCTTAGAGAAAGCAGATTAAAATGAAAATTGTGCCAAATTTAAGAGAACAAAGGAAGTATTAGGTAAATCATCACCGGCAAGATCTCATGAAAGATGGCCTATGAATAGGCCATAAATTATTTTGCAAAATGGGGTTCATTTTGTAATTAGCAAAAAATTGAGTAGTTATAAAAAACTGATTTTATTTTCTTCTTCATTGTCTTCTCCGCGTTTCTCTCTTTCTCCACCTCCTCTCAACCTTTTCTCCATCTCTTACCTGCCTTTCTCCCATTCTTCGCCACCGCATTTTTCCTTTTCGATTCCACACTCGTATTGCAACGTTGCCTTTCGCTTATTTTCGTCTATTGTTGCAGCGCCTGAGGTACGTTTCTGGCGTTACCTAAATTTTAGGATTTTATTTTTCGTTTGTATTATTACTCAGTTATTATTCGAGGCTTCTATGTGTTTTTTGTTTGATTACTCACACGCTGGATATACAACATTTTTCTGTGTTTTGAGAGTTTCTATCTGGGATATCCACGGGGACGGAAAACTCTATGAAGTTTCCATCCAAGGAGACAATGAGGACGTGAACCAGGATGGATTTGGCTTGGGGACGTCCCCGAAATGCTGGAAATGGTCAGCCGTTTCCTCACATGTTTGACCTAAAATTGAATATGTATCTAATACTTATTTATATTCTAATTCAAGTATTCAGATATTTCATTTCCTAAAATAACTTCGATTTCATAAAACCCTCTATTTTATACCCACATGCCAACATTGAAAAGTGAAACCCTGCTCTGTTTTGAACTTTGCTGTGCCGCCGTGCGATCCTCTCTCCAGAATCACCACTCCTCTTCTTGTTCTTCTCAGTTGCTAAGTACAAAAATTCCAGAGTATGTGTTTTTTCTCCATGTTTTATGCTATGTTAATGCCTTGGCTTCACTTCATTTTCATGCTCTGTTTTCTTTTTGTCTCTTTGATTTCGTTTTCTGCAGTTTTTTTCATAAAGTTAACTATTATTGTATAATATATATGTGTGTGTATTAACTAAATCCTCCAAGTTGCATGGACCACTGGTTCACCTAACCCGTGAAGCTTTGGAAATTGGACGTGTAGTTCTTTCCAATAGACACAAAATAATGAATCGTAGGCCAATGAATAAATTTCTGACCAAAGAAATTACTATGTTTAGTCCTATGTTTCTTTAGTACTATCACCAAAGCGATTGCGAAGTTGGACAATGTGTACATTTTATATTTCTGCTTTATTTTTTTATTTTTGACATATATTTTTTAATTATATATGATAGATTATGGAATCACAAAATCAAAGTGGAAGCATTTCTTTTTTCAGTGCCAAGAGAAAGTGATTCTAATCCTCCTTTGTGGGATTATGTGTTAAATATAGAAAAAAGTGGAAAATTGGGAGGAACTTGTACATTTTAGTGTAATTTTTGTAATGAAACTCGATCTGGATGTTATTCTAGGGTGAAGACACAATTACTCAGATTTCCTGGACATGGCATCTTTGCTTGTTAGAAAGTGAGGGCTATAGATGTGGCCGAATTTTGGAGGTTGGAAGATCAGTTTAAAAGCAAAAGGAAAGATTTGACACCTAAAGATGTTTCTTTGCCGGGTGGTTCTTCTCAATCCGCAATAGATTCTCCCTCCAAGAAAATAAGAATGGAGATGTCTCCGATTACTAAAGAAGTGGATATTTCTTCTCGAGCTCAATTGGATAAAGAGAGCGTAAGAGTCTTTTACACTGGTGGGTAGTCTTTTAATTTGACAAGGAATCTGTATTACTTGAGGTCCTATACTTTTGCTTCTAGCCATAACATAGCTGAATATGTGCCTCCAATTATAACAAGTTGTGGACTATGTTGCTTCAACAAGAGAAGGGTCATGTTGAGAGGTTAATGCACCATTGAAAGGAACATGGAGAGAGGGGGGGGGGGGGGGTTGACAATTATGAGCGATGGTTAAAGTGATCCAACGAGGAAGCCACTAATTAATTCATGGCTACTTGTGGAAAAGATCCTATGTTTCTAAGAGCTACAAATTTCTTTGGTCAATATAAGGATAAAATTTTCATCACTGATTTGATGAAGGAAGTGATTCTTGAGGCGGGTCATCAAAATGTGGTGCAGATTATCACGGATAATGCAACTAATTTTAAAGGGGCTAGTGAGATTACTGAGAGTATGTATCTTCACATTTATTGGACACCGTGTATTTTCCATACACTGAATCTTGCTTTGAAGAATATTTGTGCTTTAAAAAATACGAGAGGCAATGAGGATACTTCAGAATTTTGCAAGTGAATTACTGATGTTTATGAAGACCCCGTACATATTAAGAACTTTATTATGAACCACAAGATGAGGCTAGCTATTTTAAATAGGTTTTCTCTTAAATTGCTTTCAGTTGCTGATACTCATTTTGCCACAGTTATTATGGTGTTTAAGAGGTTTGAACTTATTAGGAGGGGTCTTCAAGAAATAGTTATAAGAGAAGAACGAGCTTCATATAGAGAGGATGATATGCAAAAGGAATTTTGGTAAAAAGGATAGACTTGTAAATGATGACTAGTGGGATAAAGTGGATTATATCATTGATTTCACAAGACCTATCTATGATATGATTAGATTTTGTGACACTAATAGACCATATCTTCACTCCATGTATGAGATGTGGGACTCAATGATAGAGAAAGTGAATGTAGAGATTGACCGACATTGAAATAAAAGGTGGCTTAGGAGCTCGTAGCACTATTTTGTTTTCTATTTTCACGAAAAAAGAGAACTCCCCCATTTCAGGATGTTCTTATTGATATCCTTCAGTCTTGTTGGACTAAGAGCTATAATTCTCTTCATTGTCTTGCTCATAGCCGGTCCAATATATTTTGAGGCCATGTGTGAATTTTATTTTAGGCCCCTATACAACTTTTTTAATAAATAAAAAGTATATAATTTCTTCCATGTTCAATTCACTGGCTCATTGCATACATGAGAGAAAAGAGCACTAAGTATTTTAATATATTTTTTTCTCACAATAAACCATGAAAAATCAACAATAATAAAAGAAACCTGCATCGCATCACATTCACATATGAAATTAAACTAAAATTGGTACGGACAAATTATTAGACCAAACTGCAAAAAATTCATAAATTAAATGAGCCATTATATATGTTTAATCTGAATAAAGAGAGTAGTTACTTAATTATTATAAAATTTCACCATTAAATCATTAATATAACTGTATCATCATCAATTTATACAATCAAAATTTAGGATTAAAAAAATTGTGGCTATTTGTTCTTACCAAATTAATTTAAGAAACCGATGCCTGCAAATTATTAATTTGAATTAAAGAAGAACTACAGAAAATGAGCAAAAACAAAGATTGTATAATAAAGATGAGCAAGAATGTCCAGTTGTTGTCGCCGAGAAAGTGAGAATCGAATTGCAACGATTACACTATAAAGTGGAAGAAGATAAATTTTATTTTTAAACACTAAAATAGTTTTAGAAAATAGAGAAAAGAGGCTTATTTAAAAGAAAAGAAAGAGGGCTTAATTAAAAAAGGAAAAATGAAAGCATTAATTAAAAGAAGGCATGCCATGTTCCTTTTGAAGTAGAAAAAGAAAAAGAAAGCGTGAAATAAAGGCCTTAACCAAAGAAATATTTTGGGGCCAAAAAATTAGACTTAACATGGCCCAACAGATTAAATAACTCGAAGAGTAAATGTGGCCCAAGATTCTGATAATTAAATTAAAAGAAAAAAATGAATACACTTGAAGGGCCGTTAAAACATATTTCGGGCCCTTAGAAATTTTGAACCCAGTGCAGGCGCACAACCCGCACTGATATTGGGCCAGCCATGGTCTGTTCACTATTGAACCCAAGATATTTATTCTACAATATTATCTTTATATTTGTTTATTTTAAATTTATTTTCTTATATGTGATTTCTTTTAAACTATTTCGATGAACGTTTTATAGTGAGGAATGACTTGGTGATGATAAAAGTATAGTTGTCCCCCACAGAGATAAAGAAATATCTCAAGAAAGGAATAAGGCCTTCCGTAGACAGTTTGCAAATAGTGATGAGTTGAATAAAGTTCTTGTGGCATTTGCAGACTTCTCACTCTTGCAAGGCTCTTTTGATAATTTGAGTTCAATTACAAAGAGGTACTCTTCCGATCCTAAGAATTGGAGGTTTAATTTTGGTGCAGGAGCTCCTTTGCTCCAAAAGCTGGCTTTAAAATTACTTGGTCAACCTAATTTCTTTTCGTGGTGTGAGCGAAATTGGAGCACACCGTTTCATTCACTCACTTAAGAGGAATAAGTTGAGCACATTTTGTGCTGAAGATTTGGTTTTCATCCACAACAACATTCATCTTTTATCGAGGGGTTCTGATTAATATGAAGATGAGAATAATAAAATATGGGATGTTCGTGGAGATGGATTTGATTCTTTGGAGGATGTGGGATATATGGAGTTTTCGAATCTCTCACTTGATGAGCCACAATTGGAGAATGATTTTATTTCAGAGAATATTAATGAATAATTTAATTTATTTAGTTTTTATTTGAATATTTAATATAGTTTTAATCCGCCTCACCGCGGGGTCATCAACTGTAGCTAATCAATTAACCCGCGGAGAAGCGTATGTGATCAAAGATAAAAGTGTTTTCTATTATGCACCCATTCATACTACTAAGCTACCTTGAGGGTAGATACTGGAAAGACTGGGAGCGCCCACAGAGATGCTAGGTATCTAAAAGTTAACTACACACAGCCATGACCGGGTCGTCAATCTGATCGCGTGTTAGGAATAATTAATATTGTAAAACAGGTTTCTTTGGGGGGGAAGGGGGGGGGGGTGTCATGTAATATCACAAGCGAGTAAAAGTATATATTGCTAACACTTGGGGAATATTTGCGTAACATAACTAGAAATATGTTTTGATCCTCGATTCAATCACATTCAAGACATACAAACCCATCTTAGTGTTCAAGCCATTTAGTGTGGTCGATGGTTAACACTTCCCCACACCTGTTACCTAGGGTGCTATTGTATTCTTCCATTGGAACCACCTCCATAATTAGGGGAGTGCAACAAAAGCACTGCCTGATGTGTATATCTGTTTCTCCCTTGTACGATTACGTCCCGGGTACTCCACTACAAATACTTCTCCCTAGGCCTACCTAGGCAAATGGATAGGAACCTTATCGATAACTCAAAGGTTGCACATCATGCTAACCCTAGTTTGCTACTAACACCATCTCTATGCGTAACCCTTTGGGTCAACTCACTGGCTAAGACTAGTGTATGGTTAATCGTAACGTTGACTCAGCAACCCACATGCATACACTTATACGGTTCCAGAATATCGTTACATGCCTACATCTAGGTTTCACTCCCTGGGTGTTACGGGGTGGGGCTCATCTCCCAACCTCAACGCAACCCCATGGCCGCATGCATGCTAAAATTGTGCTGCGGTCCTGTGCCGCTCACCGCATGGCTACAAATAGGTCTACCTCGGCCGCATTGCACACACCTCTGGATTATCCAGTGCCGACTGCCTAACCATTTACAGCCCGTGATGTCTCCCTTACGCTCGCGATACGCTGTGCACAATGCCCGTGTGCGTAGCGTTTGATCGCCCGCCAGGCCACACCCTAAGTGTTGAGTTACGGCCTGAGAAGAAATGTCCCAAGCTCCTTGTCCCAAAAGTCTTCTCTTTTTTCTTGTAAATATCTTAGCTAGTAGTGTAGCTTAGTTTCTTTACCAAAGTCCAGGCCTACGTGTCATTTTAGCCTTTATTTTGTATATGTACCTGGCACTCGTGATAATGTTTGCACAGTATATATGTGGAGTACTGAGCTACCCACAACCGGTTACCTTTTTTCAATGTATTGAAAATGAGCATTTGCTCCCCAGTTGTCTGGCTTTGTATTGCATTGTTGGCTTGTGTGTATGAAACCATGCTTCTATTCTAAACTCATGTGTGCTTTTCCACTGCATACTCGACCACGTCCCTCTAAAGGCTTGGTGTACTGCGAGCAACCAAGCGAGTGCGACGCATGTGGGAAATTAGGTGGTAGTCGTGACACGGTGGTACACAGCTATGCTGCACTGTTAGCACCCTTAGTGGGTGACCCGTGACAATTGGTATCAGAGCTCAAGCAATCATTGAGCGCATAGTGAAAGACCATCATTATGTCTAAGAAGACGGATCAGTTGGAGAACATTGAGAGGGTTCTCTTTGGTAGGCACAAGGGTCTGGGAGCCTAGCTGACCCAGTGGATTAGATGGAAACATATGTTGCCATTATCAGTAGAGACATTAAAATGGCCAACGCCAAAGTTGCACGTCAGGATAAGGAGATCGCCGAGCTGAAAGAAGCTTTGGCATCTCGTGATTCAGATGTTACTGAGTTGAGGGATATCGTTGAGAAGCTTGGCGAAGATGTGTGCGTGCTTATGCAAGCTGTGGCCAACTTGTCCCAAGGTGGGGGCGGTGGTGGTGGTGTCCGTGCTGTGCATAAATGGAAAGTCCCTGAACCCAAGAAATACACGAGAGAGCTTGATAACTTCTTGTACAAGTTGGATAAATACTTTAAGGCTACCGAAACAGATTCGAAAGCCGAGAGATTCATTGTTGCCACGATGTACTTGGAGGGCTCTGCTATGGTGTGGTGGCGATCCCAAGATGCAGAGATAAAGGCAGGGCGCCTGGCCATCGACACATCGAATGAATTGAAGCTCAAGGTGAGACAACAATTCATGCCCACCAACGTGAAAAACATGCTTTGTTGAGACTAAAATCCTTGGTGCAGACCGACAGTATTATAGAGTGTGTGTCAGCGTTCCGGGCTTGTATGCTTGACTTGCCTGACCATCCGGAGGGGTACAAACTCCATGACTTCAGCCAGGGATCGAAGCCTTAGGCTAGACTCAAGCTAAGGAGAGCTCGTTGCACTGACTATAACTTAGCAGTGGAGTTCGTCAAACAGAGGATCGCAAAGGGTTGATAGGGAGGTGAACAGTTCTACTGTTGCCAAGGTGGGTAATGATGCGTGTGTAGGTTCTCCCAAGGTGGCGGAAGGGTAACTTTAGTCTCAGTTTGAACAGCGGAGGTAGCTATAGGCCCAATTCGGGTGTCGGAAGGAATGTGGGAAGCCCCAGTGTAAGTGCGGCAAGTTGAGTTGGGTCCAAACCAAGGTGGGATGGACAAACCGGGAAGGCACGAATGGTGTGCGAAACGTGCAAATGGAATCATGCCCTTGTTGATTATCCAATAGAGCAGAGGATCACTGCTATGTTGCTCGAGGACTCAAGACAAATTAGGAAGGCACTGAGCAAGGTAGTTCAGGAGCAGTCAGCTGAGGAGTTTGGGCTCAAAGAGGAAGAAACTTGCTCCATGGGGCATTGAATTTGCGGTGTAGTTCCATGGTGAGATCAAGAGAGCTAGGGTGGTTGAATCCACTAACGGAGCCTGAGATCGACTGGGTGGTTGCTTCAGTGCAATTAAAGAGAGCCACAAATTGGTCAAGCAAAGCGGGAAAAACTGCACAGAAGCTTGACGAATCTGAGACTGTCCGTGTGAAACCAGTGCAATAGATGAATGGAGCATTGATGCATATAAACTTGTGCATGAATGGAAAACCCATCCGAGTGATGGTCAATATGGGAGCTAGCCATGTTTATGTCTCCAAAAAGAGGCATCAAGATTGGGGCTCACGTTGGAGAAAGCTGTGGGCAGAATAAAGGCCGTTAATAGTATAGCTCAACAAGTACTAGGCGTTGCAAGGTAATGCTCGGTTCAGGTTGGCACCATGAAAGCCACAGTGGATTTCCAAGTCGTTAAAAAAGATGATTTCAGTTTAGTCCTCGTCATGGATTTTCTGAGAGATGCATAGATTTTCGTATACTCATATGGCAACTGCCTTTACGTGTTAGGTACCAATCCATGTACGGTCAAAATGACTGCAAAGAGATCATCCAAGGATAAAATCTCTGCTTTGCAGCTCGTCATGTACATAAGACAAGATGAGGACCGCGGTTCAGCGGATCCCAGTGGGCAGAACAGAAATGAAGGGTCAGAAGGGTCTACACCGACAATGGGTTTGCCCAATGGATCCGAAGAGCTTTGTGAAGCAATTATAAAGATTGAACATGTTGTGGGTCGCTCCCCAGCTGTAAGGGCTGGAGATTTGTTGAACAAGGAGGATAGGAAGCGTTCGTCGATTGCCAAGAAGATCTGGATTCCAAGGATATATCTGCCAGCTGGTGCACCACATCAATCTTCCCATTTTGAGTCATTCAAGCAAGCTAAAAATTGTTAACCTCAACGGGGAAAGAAAAGTCATCATTCACATCAGCAACCCCTTGTTGTTCCATAAGGCAGGAGGCAGAAACGTGAATGGATGATGATGCATACCAGATAGGATCCAGAGTTGGACATTTCTTCGATTATTGATCAAGGAATGAGTGCTATAAAATCAAGCTAGCTCAAACCGAAGAGAATCCAAGGACCACGGCTAAACCAGAGTACACCAGTGCCAGCAATTGAATCAACCCCTTTCTTAAGGCAGACGTGTACGAGAAAAATGTGGGTAGCAAAGCACCTTGGAAAATTGATGGCTCTGGGAACGTTCGCCAAATTGAGTGGGGGAGAATGTTACTGGTTGGGGCTCATCACCTAACCTCAACGCAACCCCATGCTTGCATGCACGCCAAAACGGTGTTGCAGTCCCGTGCCGCTCAATACGTGCCTGCTAACCGATATCCCTCGGCCATACCGCACACACCTCTGGGTTATCTAGTGCCGAATGCCTAACCGCTCATGGCCCGTGATGTCCCTCTCCGCGCCCACGACGTGGTGTACACAATGCCTGCGATGCGGTGTGCACAACTCCCGCGATGCGATGTGCACAACACCCGAGCCGTTTGTGCCCAACAATAAGTGTTGAGTCACGGCCCGAGAAAATATGTCCCAAGCTCCTTGTCCCAGAAGTCTTCTCTTTTTGCTTGTAAATAACTTAGCTAGTAGTGTAGCTTAGTTTCTTTACCAAGGTCCGGGCCTACGTGCCATTTTAGACTTTGGCATTATTTTGTCTATGTATTTGGCACTCATGATAATGTTTACACATCATAAATGTGGAGTACTGATCTACCCACACCCGATTACCCTTTTGTAATATATTGAAAATGAGCATTTGCTCCCCAGTTGTCGGGCTTTGTATTGCATTGTTGGCTTGTGTGTGTGAAGCCATGCTCCTATTCTAAACTCATGTGTGTATTTCTTCTGCATACTCGAACACGTCCCTCTAAAGGCTTGATGTGCTGCGAGCAACAAAGCTGAGTGCGACGCACGTGGGAAATTAGGCGGTAGTCGTGACACGGTGGTACACGGCTTGGCCGCATGGTTAGCACCCTAAGTGGGCAACCCGTGACACCGAGGGACATCAATAAATGCGCCAACATGAAGTTAGACTAAGGTGTATGCCAACATGGTGTAACAATCATGCAATTAATAAGAATGTAGAGAACAAGCCAACATAATGTTCATAAGCATATAAATATTGGTAGATCTATAGAGTCTCCAAAAAAAACCAAATCATGAATACAAATACAAAACCCAAACTAAATTACTAATCCCTAAGCATTGAACACAAATATTTCATTGGATTCAATGCCCTTGGGCAAAAAAAAGGAGAAAAGAAATTAGAGAGAAGGGTTAATCCCTCTCTCTCTACCTACTCATAGAAGAATGAACAGAAAATTATCCAAAACTTAGCCAAAATTAAACCCTTGTACACATAGGCTCATATACATAGTAGTAGGGAAATGTGCCTTGAAAAAGGCCCAAAATGAGGCAAGAAACCCTAGCAGTCGAAATTGGCACGGGGAGTGGTGTCTGGCATGTCTGTGCTAGTTGGCTTTGGCACCAACCGGCACAAACCATGCTACATGGCACGACCATACTGGCTAGCTTTGGTATGAGCCATACTTGCTGACATAGACCACCGGCTGGGGCTTTGTCCTCAGCCTTCTGAGCACGCAGCTGTGTCGTTTGGCACGGGCCGTCGGCCGAGTGCGTGAGTATTCCTTTTGAATGATGCAGGCCATGTGAATCTTTGTGGGCTATCGGTTTGGAGTTAATTTTTGAGCAATATAATGGTACAACTGTGTAGAACGTCATATCCCGTGGTCTGGTCTTTGAATATTGGAGATTAAATAACACAAGCCATTTAAAAGGGAACGACCCGTGTCCATACTTAGCCTCAAGAAGGTCTGGGCTGGCACATGCTGAGTTGGAGCTGGCGGCTCATGCCGAGGGCATGTGGCATGGCTGTGCTGGATGGAATGGCTCATGCCGATGGTTCCTGGCATGGCCGTGTTGGTTGGCACAACCCGTGTTGCGGCCGTGCCAAGTCTTGAAGAGTTAAACTTTGACTTCTTTATTTTTCTAGCTTGTTTCCATCTACTACCACGTTTTGACTCGTGCCCTTCTATCTTTTACAACCTTTGTGGATGGGATTCTACAAGATGATGCTGAAGTGATCATGAGCAATCTACTAATAAGCTCACAAAAGAAGATCTAGGTGCTTGTGAGGACAAAGTATCCATTAGATCCAAATAAATCTACAAAAACTTGAGATTCAGATAAGAAAACCAACAATGGTCATCTAAACCCTTTGTAATGTAAACCTAACTAAAACTAGCAATCAACCAACCAAAACTTAATAACAAGTGTGTTGAATGCATTAGTTAACACATGCCTTCAGGTGTAGATCAATTTCCCCACACTTAAACCTTTACTCGTCCCCGAGTAAACAAAAATGAGTAAAAACCTAAGAGGCAAGTAGCATGCAAGAAAAAGTTAACTAGTACATACGAACTTATTCCTATACTACCCTAGTTCTCCCAAAGATGTAAGAATCTCACAACTCTCACTCTCCCTAAAGAAACTCAAGTAATCTATACAACCAAATCATACCAAGAAAAAGATGAAATTCACAAAGATGAAATTCACAAAGATGAGTGAAAAACTAAGTTACTTACCAAAAGGACTTCGAAAAGAGCAATCAAAGAGAACCATAGGAATTTTTTTTAAAATTTCCCTCATTTTCCCTAGGAGCTCTTTTGGGTTTTCATCCTAGCTTAACACACAAATTGAACTCATTTCCACACCATGACCTCTCATTTTTGCCTAGGTTTTTCAACCTATATGGGACTTTTCCATTGTTTCCTATGTTTCCCTTTTGGGTTTTCGACTTAGCCGGGTATATATATATTCACTTTCTCAAAAATTTCAAATTTTTTTTGTGTAGCACAAAATGGCCCAAAGATGGGCTTCATACTACATGAAGATAAACAAAAAAAAAAATGACACCACCAAATCGTTTCCAAAACATTTCCCAAACACAAACTACAAAAAGGTGCCCTCACACCCAAAAAAAAACAAACGATCTAGAGTTCGAAAATCCAAATGAGGGAAAAACAAAGGAAACTAGTCATTATCAAAAACATCCAAACCAAAGGCATAAGTAGATAAATAGGAAAGCAAAGAAGATGCCGCCATGAAGGTGTTCCAACCCCTCCCCTAAACGTATTCATGCATTGTCCCCAATGCATGTGACCAAGGTGAAAAGAAAGTTTGGAAACACAAAAAATTCCTCAGTGCCGTCCGCGACGTCTGGCTATATGCCCCTACCCGTGCGGATTCCGGTGATAGTACTCATCTCCAATCCCTGCTGTCCTTAGCAGATCAGTGATCTCTCTCACACCATAATGCAAAAAGCCCATGTTTTCCTTTATATATTGGAGCTGATCATCTACTCTGGCAAAGCTGTTGGTAGTCTTTTCATTGTGGTAGTCGAGTTGAGCTCTTAATCGGTGCACATCTGCCTAACCCCAACGATAGAGTCACCCAAAGACTGTATTCATTATTTTTATGTCACGGAATCTGGGTCCACATATGATATGATGAAGTTAACTGGTAACCCGTGAAATACTGCGGGTGCTGCCAAGGGTGAGTCTCATGCTGAGACGGAATAGAGATGCTGTGTCAGTGTGGCTCGGGAGTAGGCAGGGGCCCATGTCTGCTGTGTCTGCTCGACTCTGTAAAGAGGTCACCATGGGGGGAGTAGCTACGCCTACGAAAATATCTAGAACTATGCCCCCGTAGAATGATAAGTCTCCTCCTGCATATCAACCGGTCCTTGGAATGGTGGCGGTGCTCCAAATATCTGTTCAACTGGGGGTTGTGGCACTAGAGCCTGCTCAAACAATAGGGTGATACAAACTGTGGGAATGCTAGTGGCGACTGAAGAAGCTAGGGGTTAGTAGGAAAAGGCTGTGTGAGCTACTCCAAAGTATGGTCCTTATACATCGGAACCTGGCCATCCTCCTATTCCTGCTCGTCATCCTACTCCTTATAAGTGACTTCCAATACTACTGGTGAATCCATCATGCTGTATAATGAGATCTTGCAGTATAAATGTCTTTTCCACCCTGGTCCCCTCTCTCCGGGGAAACCTCATGAAGTTCTAATTCTTATATAATCAATAGAAAAATCCAGCATGTATTCGTATCAGCTTCGCCTCTGCCATAGCTATGGGAGTGTGGGTGTAAAGAGTGTTCAGGCTCTCCTACATCTCCTCACTCATCGAAAGGCAAAAATGAGCAACCAGGTGAGATATCATGCCCCAAGTGAGATATCATGCCCTCGATTGCTATCTTTCCCGTCTGGTCCTAGGAGAGGACGATACATTGGCCAATGAACTCATCCACCAAATCAAAGCTCGCCCAGTGCAAAGCGACCACAAGTACTTGCAATCCTTCTCACCAGCAGTGTGGCCTCCCTATGACACCTAACCACTACGCTCAAAGGTTAGCCATATATCTCAATACTGGATGCACTATGCCCCTGTTCTTGCTCTCATTCCTCCACGACCATTGGTGTGCTTCATTATGTGTGCATTAACTATTGGATTAAGTGTCATAGTTGGCTGGTTTTATGTGTTGGATTGCTAGTACTAGTTGAGTTTATGTGACAAGGGGTTTAGACGGCCATATTTGGTTTTCTTGTCTAAATCCCACATTTTTTAAACTTAATTGGTACATGGGCACCTAGATCTTCCTTTGTGATCATCCTTAGTAGGTTGCTTGTGGGTACTTTTTGTTACATTCTATGTGAAGACCATTTTCAAGGATGGTAGAAGATATTGAAAGTCGTTCACAAGGACGGTAGAAGAGGTTGAAGGCCATTCACATTAAAATGGCAATAGATGAAGGCCACACATATCAAATCGTGGTAGTAGAAGGATGGACCCAAAGATAGGCGGCATTAGAGTTCAAAACGACCAAGAAAGAAACAGAGAATCGCGGTCAGAGAGTTGTGCCAAATTACGGGAACAATCCAAGAAGAATCAGCATTTAAGGTTTCTTTCATTGTATTTTTCTCCTTGAACCATAAAAATAACTACAAGAACTCTCAAAATGGACTAGCGGTTCATCTGTAGCGAAGGAAAGAAGTTCAGCATGCCAAAACACAAACAGGTATGCACAGACCGCTTATGGGTGGCACCAACGGCCGCACCAGACAATGTGACCCATGCCAAAGGTCTTTAACACCAATTTAAGTGAAAAATGTCAAGACTAGCGGGCGGGATGTGAAGAATTGAGCGGCCATCACCAAATTATTGAGCAAAACAAGGATTCCAATGATGGCCTATGCCAAACGACACATCCAACAAATTAGAAGTGCAAAAATGACTATCCTGACGATGGGCAGCACAAGACGTCACAGACCGGGCCAGACACGACCATTAGAGATGCCATGGCCCACCAAGGAGGAGGCACAGACCGCTCTAGATCACATGGCCGCTCCAAGGAGATGATGTGGACTGCACCAAAGCAGATTAAATGAGTCATGCCAGATCTAGTGGCCTACGCCCACACGGACCTTATAAGTGCTACGGATCGCTCCATCCACGACGGTTTGTGCCAGTGGTGGTTGAACTAGGGTGTACATGTTTTAGCCTATTTTGGGCCTATTTTCAGGCCCAATCCCCTACTACTATAAATATAGCCTTAGTCTACTAGGGTTAGAGAGTTGGATTATTTTTAGTTAGTTGATTTGTAGTTCGGAGAGCATCCTTGAGAGAGAAACATTCTTTCTTCTTTCTTTTTTTTTCCTTTTTTTTATTTTGCTTTGATCCTATAATGTGGAATTCAAATCTATATTTGAATTCCATGTCTAGGGAGTAGTTTCCATAGCTTGAGGATAATTGTATTCATGTGTTGATTTATGCTTTTGTAAGATCAAGTCAAAGTGTGTGGAGTTTGCAAGTAAAATTAAAACCTGTAAGCGAAAACACTGAAAACACTGTTTCTACGTGCGATTTTTGTGCGAAAAACACACTAACAACACTGTTTTTCTTTCTCATCTCAACTTCACTGATAATGGTCCTCTTTACTGTTCCTCTTTACTGTCACTGGTTATCGACCATGGCGTCTTCGACGCCAATCCTACCTCCCGACCTTTCACCCCCCATTAACAAAAGTTTTCTTCAAGCTCTCAACGCAAAATCTTCCCCGCTCCTATCATCACTCCCCGGTACTCCAAATTTGCATCCCATCACAGAATTTAAGGGCAAGATAGCCTACATCCTCCCTCCGGAGGAAGGAGATCTTCTAGCCTCGCATTATCAGAATGCCCTGGTTGGAAAGTTTAACCGAGGGAAACCCCCTATGGATACTCTACAGTCGGCTTTCAAATCAATTGGTTTTAAATTAAAATTTCAACTAGGCTCCATTGATTACCGCCATGTTCTTATTCGTTTTCAGGAAAGCGAGGATTACCAAAGATGCTGGATGAAGGGCCAATGAATGATTCAAGGATCGACTATGAAGGTTCAGAAGTGGTCTCCGGACTTCTCACCAACTGTGGAATCTTCCATTGTTCCTGCCTGGGTAACGGTACACAAACTACCTATTCATTTTTATAATACTTCTGCAATTATTGGTATTAGCAGTCAGATAGGTAGATACCTTAAGATGGATGCTACCACAAATGCCTTAACTAGACCGTCTGCCATTAAAGTATGTGTCGAGATTGATCTATTATCCCAGCTCCCTTCTACTATTGTGGTAGGAATTGGTAACAAGGTAGCAAAATATCCTATTGAATATGATGAATTGCCAACATACTGCACTCATTGTAGGATAATAGGTCACAGTCAGGTCAATTGTAATTTCTTGCATCCAGAGTTGAGAAAAAAGAATGTTAATAAATCTGAAGTCAATGAGCATAAGGAAAGAAAATATCCAGTACATGTTGATACTCAGACAGTATTAGAATCCCCTCCAAAAGAAATAATAAACATAGAGGGATCCTCAACTCTATCCGTCTCACAAAAAGAGAGATTTTCAATCTCAAAAAACTACTGCAGGCTTTCAACATGAAAATAATCTCAACTCTTTCAATGTTAGAAATAATAAAAGAAATGCCCCTTTCTATTCTTTGGATGACATTTCTAAACCAATAACCACCTTTTTCTGGAGAAAAAAGAATAAAAAATCTGAACTTTCTCCTATCAGGGAAGATTTAACTAAAAATAATACAGTCACAATTTCAAATGCTTTTCAAACCCTAGATGACCTACAGGATGATCAGGAGGGTGAAGTTGTAGAGATTTTCCATGAGTCTTTGGAATCACAGGATGTTTCAGCGCACTCTACTGCTGATGACAACTTAACACCATCAACAGCACTTTTGGCTATCCTTGAGCATGCACAAATAGGTCCCACAGATCAAATTACCAATCCAGCTGTCAAGGAAGGAGATCAGGTTAGTGAATCTTCTGAACTGATTTCAAATGTGGAGCATACCTGTCAGGTCAAGGTTAGTAATTCTGAACAGATATCTACTTCGGATAATATGGAGAATAGTAGGGGTAAGTCTGGTAACAAAATTAAAAATTCTGCCAAGACATCTAGAAACCTAAGATCTTCACAAAAAGCAACCCCTATAGTTCTTAAATGATAAAACACACCATAATAGGGAATTTATTAGTCTGGAATGTTAGAGGTATTGGAACATCACTGGATAGATTAAAGGCTTTAAAATTTAAGCAAAAGATTGACATTCTATGTTTAATAGAACCTTGGCATGATAAACAGAAATTAAATTCTTTGATACATAACCTTGGATACAAATATGCTCTCCCTGCTCAGAGTGCTAAAATTTGGATATTATGGAACCATGTCTTCAGTAGAACAAGGTTAAGGGAGACAGATCAATTTCTACAAGTCAAAATTTCAGATATCGCATCTTCTGTTAGCTGGAATTGTTTTTTCATATATGCTAGTGTAAGTAGACAAATGAGGGAGGCCTTATGGAATGATTTACAGACTCCAACACATAATCCATCCATATATATTGGGGATTTTAATAATGTTGCTTCAGTATCTGAATACAAAGGTAGGAAATCAACACAAAAAAAAGCATGAAACAGTTTAACGGATTTATAAATAATATGGACCTGCATGATATCCCTACAGTAGGTAACTCCTTCACTTGGAGCAATAATAGATATCAGGATAAATGTAAGGACTTAATGTTTCAGAGGCTAGATAGAGGTATTGCTACTTTAGACTGGTTGGAACTATTTCTCAATAGCTCCATTCATGTGCTAAATAGAATGACTTCGGACCACTCCCCTTTATTTTTATCTGTTCAATCAGCTGAGGAACAAGTTCCTAGGCCTTTTAGATACTAAGAAATGTGGTCAAATAGACAAGAATTTCAGGCTTTAGTAGTCTCAAACTGGGAATTAGCTTCCCCATTCCGTGGGATGCATAGGTTAGTTTTTAAACTAAAGAGGCTAAAGATAGAAATTAAACAATGGAATAAATCACACTTTGGTAATGTCAACCAAAATCTGCTACAATCTGAGAACACAGTTAATGATCTGGAAATTTCTTTTCAGCAAACACAAGATGAATCGATCCTAGCTGATCTGAATAAATCAAAAGACTTGCTAATAGAGCTCAAAAAGAAAAAAATATTTTTCTGAAGCAAAAGGCTAGGTTAAATTGGTTTAAATATGGGGATGCAAACACTAGCTACTTTCATCACTCCATTAGGGAAAGGAGAGCAAGATCTAGAATTAGTAAAATCAAGGATGGTAGTGGGAATTGGATATCTGAACCACAATTGATTAAAGAAGAAGGTGTGAGATTTTATAGGGAATTACTTAATGAAGAGGCCCCTCAAAAAATGGGAACTTATCTACATCATTTCCTAAAAGAAATTCCTAAAGTGATCACTGATCAACAAAATCTCTTTCTTCTGTCACCCTTTAGTATACATGAACTCAAATTTGCAGTATTTGACCTAAATAAAGCTAGTGCTCCAGGACCTGATGGTTATTCTGGTGCTTTTTGCACTTTATTCTGGGATACTATTAAGGATGACCTTCTTGATGCTGCAAATGATTTCCTAAATAGTGGTAATATTCCTAAGGCCATCTCTAGCACCTGGCTTACCTTAATCCCCAAAAAACCAATTCCAATCACCTTTTCTGATTTCAGACCCATAAGCCTATCTAACTTTGTGAATAAAGTTTTCTCTAAAATGATAATGGAAAGGATTAAACCTCTAATGAAATTACTTATATCCCCTGAACAGAGTGCTTTTTATAAAAGGTAGGGATATATATGATAATGTTATCCTAATGAAAGAGATGACCAGAATGCTGTCTAGAAAATCCAAGGATTCAAATCTTATAGTTAAATTAGATATGCAAAAGGCTTTTGATAGGGTCTCATGGTCTTTCCTTAATTCAATCCTCCTCCAATTTGGTTTTCATGGTAAATTTGTGCATCGCATTATGCATAATATTGCTGCAGCTCACTTCTCAGTTTTAATAAATGGAATAACTTCAGGCTTCTTTGCATCTTCTAGGGGTATTAAACAGGGAGATCCTCTCTCTCCATTCCTGTACAATATTTTGTCTGAAACCTTTTCCAGAGGTTTTAAAAAATTGTTCAGTATAGGATATCTGCAATACTTTAGTTTGCCAAGGCCATGTTCCCCTATAACCCATCTTATGTATACTGAAGATACAGCTGTTTTTTTAAATGCCAATCACAAAAACTTGAAAAGGTTTAAAAGCTTTCTGAAAGCATATGAGCAAACATCAGGTCAAAAGGTAAATTTTACCAAATCTGATATCTTTGTTGCTCCAAACACTCCTGTGGCAAGTGTTCAAACAGTGTGTAGGATTTTAGGTATGGTGAAAGGCACTTTCCCTTTTAAGTACCTAGGAGTCCCTATCTTTCCAGGTCGTAATCTACAGGTTCATTACCATCCTATCTTGGAAAGAATGGAGAAATCCATTAATAATTGGAAGAATAGATGGCTAAGTACTGCAGGTAAGATCATCCTCATTAACCATTGTTTTCTTTCAATTCCCACACACATTTTTGCAGTTTTAAGTCCTCCAAAGATAGTCTTAAAAAATGGAAAAACTAGCTTCTGGCCTTTTCTGGGGGAACTGTGATAATACAGATAGGAAAAAATGGAGATCTTGGAAAAAAATGAGCCTCCCTGTAGAAGAGAATGGAATAGGCTTTAGAGATCTAAATGCTATAGTAGATGCCTTTTCTTGTAAACTATGGTGGAAACTGCAAATAAATAATACTCAATGGTCAGCTCATTTATGGTCACTCCCAGTATCTTACAAAAAATCTCACACATGGAATAGGATTTGTAAAATCACTGCTAAGGCTGATAATCTCTCTAGAGTTATTCATGGTACTGGTGAATGTTCTTTCTGGAATGCTAACTGGAATGGTGATGGAGCTTTGTGTTATGAATGGCCCCATGAGCTGGATATCCCCTTTGAGGATATTTCACTCAGGTCATTCATAGTTAACAAAATTTCTTTCCTTCCAAACCTGGAGCCTCACCTGGCTACCAATACTCTTAACTCCTTGCAGGAAGTCAAACTGGTTAACTCTCATGCAGATAGGCTTGTCTGGACTCTAACATCGGATGGGAATTTCTCCATCAGCTCTGCATATAAATTATTCAGACAGAAAAGACCAACTATCAGACACTTTAACAAGGTATGGTCCCCTTTCATTCCTAAAAAGATGTCTGTTCTCATTTGGAGAGCACTCAATGGAATCCTTCCATTTGATAATATCCTGTGTAGGTTTGGTTTCTCTTTAGCTTCCAAATATCCTCTATGTAAGAACCATTCAGATTCTCTGGATCATTTTTTTAACTCCTGCCCTTCTTCTATTGCTATTTGGCATAGAGTTAACGATTTATTACATTTTCAACAACCAGTTTTTGGAAGCTTCAGGAATAGAGTAGAATTCTTTCTCTCTTTCAGGGCTGATTCTAAAATAATGTCAAACCTGATTACTGCAGCCCTATTAGTCACAACGTAGTCTCTTTGGATTCACAGAAATAAAATCATCTTTGACAATATATCTTTCTCAGTTGATGCATGTTTTCAGAATGCTAAAGAACCGATTTACCTAATTTTCATAGCTCATCAATTGAAAGGTAATATAGATAAGCATAAGGATTTGATGCAAGCTAGAATCATCCCAAAAATCCTTCCAAAAAAGAAAAAAACTATTACTGCGGTCAGTTGGGAAAAGCCACTAAATGGTTACAAAATAAATACAGATGCCACACTGGTGGTCATTCCTCATCTGCAGTTATAGTTAGGAATTGGAAGGGAGAAGTGATTAAAATGAAAGTTAACACTTTCCAATCCCCTTCTCCATTATATGCTGAACTATTTGCCATTCAGAGTGGATATCAATTGTGCTCAAATCTGGATCTTCACTGTTGTGTGTTTGAGTCTGATTGTCTACTAGCTGTTAAAGGAATTCAGAATCCAATGTGCTGCCCGTGGAGAGTTTTCTCTATATGCAGCAGTCTAAATTTAAAACATTTACTGAACCCAATACAACACACTCCCAGGGAAGCTAACACAACTGCTGATTTCTTGGAAAAATTTGCCATGGAAAATAATTTACAGGGAGTTTTACATATTGATAATATTCCACTATTCCTTAGGGGTCTTCTGCTACTTGACAAAAATGGTTTTCCTGGGGTTCGAATTGGATCTCCTTAGGGCTGTAACAAGATTTATTTCTATGTTTCTCCTAGTTTTAGGTCTACAATTTCCCCTTCTTGTTTAGAATGGAACTGCTGTCCTTTCTTCTCTTCTTTGCAGGTCCGATGCCGAGATGAATCTTTCTTCTTTCCTGTTTGCCAATGATTTCTCTCCTCAGCTGATGCCCGTTGCATGCAACACCTAAATTCTGAGAAGATGATCGACAGGGGAATGTATAGGAGTCACAACACTGCCTTTGTTTTTCTTCTTCGCTGATTGTAACAATCTTTGGCTACTCAGGAGGTCTATTTTTTTTTTCTATTCGGCTGCATATTATTGACAAACAGGGGTTTCATTTTTTCCGACTCCCTGACCTATTCGTGGTACTGCAGTCTAATGGAATAATAAGTTAGACCTCTGCTAGCACACCATATCTCTTTAGTCTCTTAGCTTAGAATAGGTGGAAACATCGCTTTTGGAAGCAAGTGCTATTTTTGCTTCAAGGGTTTATTTTTTTGTAATGGACTCCCACATGTGGCGCCCTTCGGCTTATTTCAACTTGGTTTGGGGAGCCTAATATATTCCCCCCATCCTCGGATGGTTTAAATTAAAAAAAATTATGCTTTTGTAGGATTATTAGTTCGTCCTAATTATAGTGCTTATGATATTATTGTGAGTTGTTCTTGAATCTTAGAATTTCATGAATAGTACACTCCATTAGCACTCACACTACTCTATATTCATGTTGGTGCAAATATTGATACCCCTCAGGGAAGAGAAATCTCAGATGTGTTATGGGTACCAAGGTCTGGGTCTACATGGGTGTGCGCACATAGGTCTCTTTCGAGTTTTACTGTTACATTGCCAGTACATCAGCCTTAGATGACTATTTAAAGTATTCCAAAGGGTTACATGTAGAGATAGTGAAAAGTAGCAAGCTAGGGTTGTAAGAGTTCCTAGTGTCATAGATAAGATACCTACCCCCTTTGCCACGTTTAAAGGCTTAGGGATTAGAAACAGACCTACAATAACAGTTGGACCTTTTTGTACTCCCCTAATTGCGTAGATGGTATCAATGGAAGGTTCCAAGAGCACCCAACTTGACAGGTATGGGGACATGTATGCCATCGACCACACTACATGTTATGAGCACTAGATTAGGTTGTCTAAATCTCATATGTGAATGAATTGAGGATTGAGGCATATAATCAACTATGTTGCGCAGGCATTCCCCAAGTGTCTAGCTAATATAGTCTACGTGCCTTTTACTTTCATGTTAGTAGTTGTTAATTGAAACTAACCCCCCATTTGTTTACTATACTATCTATTCTTAGCAACACGTATGGATTGACAACCCAAACGTGGTTGTGTGTGATTGACTTTTAGGCCCTAACATCTTTGCGGACATCCCCAGGGCTTACCACTAACTACCATATTGATAGAATAGTAGTGAGTTGGGTGCAGAACTATAAATTTAAATTTGAAACCCTTTGACCTCGGTGCCTTCACTCGGGTTAATTAGCTACAATTAATAACCTTGAGTGGAGGCGGGTCAATTTTTTGTGCTATTTCCGAGGATGCTAATCATTCCAATTGTCAATTAGCATAACACATTAGTTGAGTAGTTAGTATTGTTGTTATCTTATCTTTGTTTTTATTTGTATGATGCATGAAAAATAAACTGAAAAAGAAAATATTGAAAATTCCCAAAATGGAATATTCCCGATATTGAAACTCTACATGCCCTATCTTGTTTGAATGGTCGATTTTGTGATGCCATTCTTGTTGAGCACATTTCTTCTAATTTGAATGAGGTTAATTTACCTCGAAATCTCATGACTAACATGCAGTGGGGGAAGAAGCGGGCTAAGGAATTTAAAACTCCTAAGTTCCTTCCGATCCCCAAACATAACAGAATGTATCCACTCTTCAGAAGGATGGGTTTGTTTGGTTCATCGAGCCAAAAGTAAAAGGTAAACCGAGAATGATGTGGCAACCCATCTATCGTGATGTGGTTATTGGTGGTGATTCCGGTGACCCACCAATCCACTCTTTTTAGTTTCAAAAATTGAGGGGAAAATAATTGTGAGGATGACAATAAAGAAATGTTGTTTTTATTTCAAAAATATGAGATTTTCAAATTTGATAAAATATTAGGGGTGAGTTTGATTTTTTGTGGTAATTTAAAGAAAATTTTAGTTATCTATTTGTTTGGAACAATACTACTCGTGGTTTTTAGTGTTTTTGGATGCAGGTGCAGAGAGAAAAGACTTCGGAAAAAGGGAAAGCCATGCCTTGCACTAGGGCTGGCACATACCATCCAGGGACCCTTGGCACACATTCCAGTAGCACACACTCTAGTCTATATTCATTGGGAGGTCATCGCCATACCTCTCAAAGTTAATATTTTTAAGCCCTAAATGCTTACGTAGATAGTGGCAAGTTGAGGTCGTCCACGAGAAGAGAGATCTTTCCAAGTGTTTAAACATATAAAGTGGATAACATATAGATACATATAAAAGCATATAAATGGGGGAGGGGGGTTGGTTGGTTTTCCTAAGTTACGAATTGAAAGACAAATAACTAGCAAAGCAAGGTAAAGATGCAAAACATGCAATAAGCTACTAAAAATAAGGATGAAACACAAATTACGGGACCTTGGGCGCAATTGATTTCCACTTCCAAGCCTCTTATCTATCCTTGAACTTACAACCTATCTAATACTTTCACTACTTGTTGTGAAGATAAACCTTCTATCCTTCTTAGATAGTAGTTTGCAAGAGTGGATTCAATATCTCCTGTCAAACCTCACTAATTACTCTTTTAGTCGATAAATGGCTAAAAGTAACCAATTAATGACGTTGAACATGAAGAAATAACAAGCTTAGTAACACTTATAAACACTACACTGTGTCTAAGCATTGAATCAATTCATGCATTTGCACAAGATTAGTCAAGAACGTTCAATGTTAATAGAACTCTCCTATTTGCTACTATAAACAAACATGACAAAGGGTTCAACATTATCACATTCATCTAGCAATTATCAATACATCAACACCATTAGAAGTTCTAATTCATGCTCTTGTATTCCATATCAAAAGAGTGAAAACATAGCTACTTTTTCCCAACCCTAACAAGCAATCATAGAAGCAATTCATATAATCAAACTTCCAACACCATTAATGATATCAACTACCAATATTTAAAGCTCCATAAATGCACAATAGCAAGAGTACCAAATAGATAAATAGAGTTCTAAAGACACGGGCTTGGAAGCCTTAATCAATTGCTCCCAAGACTAAGTTTAGCTACTAGAACCCATACTATTCAACAACAACAACAATTCAAACATAAATCAAGCTAAAGCAAAGATGAATTGGTGAAAAACTAGGGTTTGAATAGTAAAAATTCGGGTAGGAGAAGAAGTGAGGAGGGAGAGAAGATAATGTGCTATTTATAGTACAAGAAAAAGAAAGAATAATTCTAGTCACCTGTTCATCGTGACTCACGATAGGTTCATCGTGAATTGTGACGGGCACCCTGTAACAACATAAGTATTCAAAAGATGGTCTTCAATAGCCTCCGGTCTTCAAGTATTGATGTTATTTTTTCATCACACAAAATCCACTTAGAGAAGGTAAAAGAAAGTAAAAGTTGCTCTTCCTCTACTAAGGGAATTTCAAGGTAAAACACAAGCTCTAGATGACAAAAATCGCAAAAGAGATTCCAAAATGTCCTAAAATATGCACATAAAATGGGCAAATCAAACCTCCACACACTTGAACCTTACTCGTCCTTGAGTAAGAAAAAATTCAAGCACACAAAGGAATTCACGTACCCACGTCCTTAACTAATATCCCCCCAAATTGACACCTCACAAAACTCTCAATATCACACATCCCAAAGTTAAGATCAAAGGAGAATTCACCCACAACCCCCATTCCTAAATCTACCTAACGATACCAACCTATCAATTCACTAGTATCCATAAAAACATCTCCATGTCCCGAATTGATAATCCCAAATTCAATGGTATCAAGTGAAGTTAAAACTATATCAAATGTTCAAGCATATACTTCACTAAACACCAAAATATCAACCCAAAATCGAAGCATATCAACAATCAAGAATTCCATACCTTACTTCATTTCCCCCTGCTAAATTATCCAAATCCCAAGAGGTCCTATGATGTTAGGCTACCCAATCCATTCATATAGCAACCAAAACCTTATGACCCCAATGCCAGCAAATGAGTAGAATCATAGCATTTTTCCTTTTTTCTCTCTTTCTCTCATTTTGCCTAGGAGCCCTTTCGGGTTTTCATCCTAGCCACACATCATGTGTCTTTGGCTCACATCTCACCTTTTTCCACATATTTAGCCTCTCATTTTTTCCTAGGCTGACCTTTCAGGTTTTTGGCTTATCCGGGCCTCCAATGTTGCTTTAGTTTCCCTCTTGGATTTTCAACCTAGCGGGCTTCTTTTTATTTTTGTTCTTTTTTCATTTTATTTTTTTCCCAAAATTTTCATGTTTTTTCAAACAAAAGTAGCAAAAGATTTCCAAATGTCAAAGCTAAGAAAAATATCAAAGCTAGAAGCATCTGAGTACATCACATGAAAAGCATCCCAAACATCCAAGTCTAAGAAAAACAAATCCAAAATAGGGAAAATACCCCTGTTAAATGCCCCTCCCCATAATTAAAACACTACATTTCCCTCAATGTAGACAAAAGGGTAAAAACATACAAAGAAAAGTATGGGGAGTGTAAAAAATATAAGCTCACAATCAGGAATGAGATGGCCCGGTACCATCGTCGGAGTCCCTGCCATAGGTCTGCTGATACTGCGCCACCTAATTGGTGTTCCTCTGACGTTGATCCTCCACCTTGCTACTCTAGGGTAGGTGCCTAGGGCACCACCAAACTCCGAATGCATCTCAAAAACCCTGGATGAGAGATACTATATCTCCTCATCCATCTCCACGAGGCTTCGCGAGATGAACATGGTGTGCTCAACTTGTCCACGGTAGTGCTCATCATTCCTATGGAAGCCATGCTTCACTTTCTACATCAGCCTGGTGTAGAAGACTGGTGGAGGCTAAGGGAACTGAGGTGGCACATGATCCTTCTGCATCACCCTAGTCTCAGCGTGTTGAGGTGGAGAATGTTGCTCACCCTGCGGCTCAGTGAACCATAAGGCACCCTCGTTGGGCTGAACAGGGAGTGGAGTAGGTGACATACCTCCCCTCGGGGTTGTTAATTATAGCTAATTAACCCAAGCGGAGGACGTGGTCAAAATATAAGAGATTGATAGTTCTACACCCATTTTTACTGCTATGCTATCTTTGGGGCAGTTAGCGGTAAGCCCTGGGTTTGTCCAAATATCAATAAAAACACAATCTTGTATGGGTCGTCAATCCGTAAGAGTGAAATGAATAGCTAGTAATGCAAAGATGCAAGGGGGGGGTTGGTTTTTTAAACTAACAACTACTAAGCATAAAAGTAAAAAGTATAGTAAGCTATTTAACTAAGCACTTAGGGAGTCATAGAGCAACATGGTTAACCTAATGTATCAATCCTTGATTCATTCACATAGAAATTTAGGAAAACCTAATAGAGTGTTCACAACACGTGGTATGACTGGCATACACTTCCCCGTCCTATTCACGACGTATGCACTCGCAACCCTCCATCGACACCACCATCATAATTAGGGGAGTACAACAAGGTCCGATTGTTATTGTAGGTCTATTTCTCCCCTGTGCAATTATGTCCCGGGATTCCACGGCTGCACTACTTCCTAATGGTCCTATCAATTAGGCCAAAGGGTCGTTGGCACCTTATCTATGATCTAAGGCCTCTCACACCCTAGCTTGCTACTATTCTCTATATGTACCAGGAACCTCTCGAACAACTTTACGAAGTTAGCTAAGACTGGTGTGATGGTAAATAAGTCAGAGCATACTCAAATCTCCCGTGAAAACACCCACGCTGATGCGTTCTTCCTTACCCATTCTAACATCTAGGTTTCTCTTCCCAAGGGGGCATCGATATTTGCACCATACATGAATATAGCCCAAAGTGTCTGCTTATATATGGTGTACTATTCATGCAATTCAAATAATCAAGAACAATCACAATAATATCATGAACACAAAGTTAAGATGAACTATAGAATCCCACAAAATGATTAAATTAAACAATGCTCCTACAATTTATCCTCAAGCTATAGAAACTACTCCATAGATATGGAATTCAAATAAAGATTTGAATTATACATCCTAGGATCAAAGCAAAAGAAAGAAAAGAAAATGAGAGAGTTTTTCTCTCTCCAGAGTTGCTTTCCAGACCAAAAGATTATCTAACTCAAAGATAAGATTCAAACCCTAGTAGACTAAGGCTATATATAGTAGTAAGAGATTGAGCCTGAAAATAGGCCAAATTGGGGTAAACCCTAGCTTAGGCCGTCACAGATTGTACGGCCCGTGGCGTGTCCTTGGCATGGGGTGTATGATTTGGTGGGGGCCGTGCCTCTTCATGTTGTGCGGGGCACCCGTTCTAGTGTGTGGCACTAATCTTTAAGTGGCGCGGGGCGCGGAGTCTGGTGCAGGTCGCAACATCCCTCTGGCGAGTGCCACATCGTCTGGTGTGGGGTTCCATTAGAGTGCTGAAATTGGGGCTTCTGATTCGTGCCCGTGGCTAGTAGCACGGGCCATGGTCGGGAAGGGTGCTTCGTCAGAACTTTGGTATGGGTTGTGTGGTTTCTTACACCTCGGCAGTTGGTCTTAGTATTTTAGACTTGGAACGATGCTGGACATCAAGAATGGGATGTCCCATGTCCATACTTAGCCGTGCAGAGTGGGACTTAGTCTTGTTCTTGTGGCCTGTGGCATTTGACATGGGCCGTGCCATAGCCTCATGCTGGTCTTCTTGGCATGGGTCACGCCATAGCCTCATACTGGCCTTCTTGGCATGGACCGCACCATAGCCTCATGCTGGTCTTCTTGGCGTTATGCTGCTCTTTGGCGCAGGCTGTTGGTGTAAACCATGAATGACCCACACCCACCCATTTGTGCCTTGGCCAGCTGAACTTGTTTCCTTTGCTATGGGTGAACCATTATTTGATTGAGAGTTTTAGCAGTCGATTTTGTAGTTCGCGAGAAGACAAATCCAATGGAACTAGCTTTGAAGGAAAATTATTCTTAGATCATTCTCAGACTTAAGCACAACTCATTGGACCATGATTCACCGTTTCTTTGTTGGAAGATTTGAACTCCGTTGCCGCCTATCTTTGGCTTCAGTCTCCTTCTACCATGCATTGACGCTCATGGACTTCATCTACTACCATTCTAGTGTGAATGGACTTTTTCTCTTCTACCATCCTTGAGAACGGCCTTCAATATCTTCTACCGCCCATACGAATGACCTTCACATAGAATGTAAACAAAAAGTAACAATGCGCAACCTACTAAAGATGATCACAAGGAAGATCAAGGAGCTTGTGGAATCAATATGTCCATTAGTACCAATAATGTCTACAAAACGCGAGATTTAGATAAGAAAATCAAACATGACCATCTAAACCCCTTGTCACATAAACTCAACTAATACTAGCAATCCACCAAATAAAACTAGCTAAAAACTAGGTCAAATGCAATGGTTAACGCACTCATAATGAAGTAGATCAGACTCCCCACACTTAACCCTTTACTCGTCCTCGAGTAAACAAAGACAAGACAAAGAATCAAGAAAAATATAACGTGCAAGCATAAGTTAACCAAGACATTCAACTTATTCCTAGATTACCTTGTTTCCCCCAAAAGAGTAAGAATCTCACAACTCTCACACTCCCTGAAAAACATAAGCAATCTAACCATCTAAAAGTAAAATGTGGAAAAAGGTAAGCCAAAAAGATAAGTGTTAAGCTAGCTTACTTTTCCCAAAATGATTCCAAAGTAATCAAAGAGTCATCTTCAAAAAAAAATCCACCGCAGAAGCATGCATAATCAACCTAGTTTTTTGTTTTCTCTTAATTTCTCTCATTTTACCTACGAGCCCGTTCGGGTTTTCAACCTAGCTTTAACACGCAAAGGGTACTCACTTCTCACCTTTTTTCGTATGGCCTCTCATTTTTCCCTAGGCTTGTAAGCCTAGCCAGGCCTAGCCTCTCATTTTTACCTAGGCCTTTTGACCTATCTGGACATTTCCTAATGTTACCCAAGTTGCCCTTTCGGGTTTTCGACTTGACTAGGTTTATATATATATATATATATAATTTTTTTTTTCATTTTTTCAAGTTTTTTTTGGTGTAGCACAAAATAGCCCCAAAAGTGGGCTTCATGCTGCAAAAGATAAGTTCAAACACAAAAAATACACCACCAATAGCTTAAAAAAACCTACCCCATGCAAACTAGGATCCCTAGCATAGCATATCATGCCACCAAATGTCCATCCAAAATCATCCTTAAACAATCAATCACAAATCAAACAAGAAAAACAACTACCAATGCCAATCATGAAATGCACCGAGGAAATCTAAGAATGAAGACTCCATAAGTGCTCACTACTCCCTACCCACACTTAACCAATGCATAGTTTCTAATGCACAAAAATCATGTCAAAACATAAGTGAGGTAGGGAGAAAAGGTGATACTCACTCTTGTGGCCCCAAAGGGCCTTCATCCTCGTGACTCATAAAGCTCTTCTCATTGGATCCCGTTGCTTGAAGCATTGCCTCCATTGAGTCCATTCTCGTGCTCATCTCCTCCAATTGTGAATAAATTACTCCCATTGCTTGGATGACCTCTTGAAAAACTTGGGTAGAGTTTGAAAACTTTTCCCCAAGATATTGCAATTGGTCTATAATGCCCACAGGTACGCGAGAACAACTAGGAGGTGCTCTCGAAGAGCTCTCACCCTCGACCTCTGATGTGCCCATTTTATACGGTTATATTAGGGTTTTTGGGATTAACTTTTGTACACTTTTGTGCTCTAAATGTGACATTTTGCCTTGAAATTATCTAAGGAGGGTTAAAAGCGACTTTGACATTTTTATCACTTTTTAGAGAATTTTGTGTGGCAAGGTAATTTGTTTGAAGAATTTGAAAACTTTGAAGACTTTGAAGAATATCTTTGAAGATTTGAAAACTTGCATTTGAGCTTTTTGAAGATATGAAGAGTTGAAGAGGTTAAGAAAGGAGAGCAAAGCAAAGGGTGAAGGATGATCTATGTTTTGAAGCAGAGTTTTCAGAATTTTCCGAGATGAATCAGCCTCCAAGAGTGGTACCATTGGATTCCTCTTCTCGATTACTATAAAATTGACTGCAAGAACTCCCAAAACGGATCAACGGTTCACCCGGAGGAAGCAAAACAAATCAGGACTGAATTTTACTGATCTGGTCGCGATCGCGATGCTTAGTCGCGAGTCGCGACGGCATCGCGATCCTGCCCTGCAGCCAGCGCTTTTCTCCCCTTTTTCTTGTACTATAAATACCTCTTCACCCACTTCTTCCCTAAAACTCTAAGCCAGACTTGGGGGCTCCAAAACCCTAGTTTTTCACCATTTTCTTCCATTTCTTCTTCTTTCTTTGTAGATCTTTGTTCTATGTTATGGGTTTTGATTATCTAGCTTAGTTTTATGTTGGGAGCAATGGATTGAAGCTTCCATATCTATCTATTTAGTGTTTTTGCTATTGTACATTTATTGAGCTTTGAATGTTAATTGTTAATTGCATTGATGTTATTGGAAGCTTGAGTATATGAATATGTTTGTATGATTACTTGTTATGGTTGGGAGAAAGTAGCTAATTCTCCCCTCTTTTAATGTGGAATCCAGGAGCATGAGTTAGATCTTCTTAAATGATGTTGGTGTGTTGATAATTGCTAGATGAATGTGATGATGTCGAACTCGTTGTCATGTTTGTTTTAGGTAGCAAATGAGAGAAGTCTATGAATGTCGATAATTCTTGACTATTCTTGTGTAAATGCATGAATTGGTTAAATGCTTAGATACAGTGTAGTATTTATAAGTGTTGCCAAGCTTGTTGATTCTTCGTGCTAAATGCCATCAATGGGATACTCTTAGTCCTAAGGGAGTCATTGGTGAGGTTTGACAAGAGATGTTGAATTCACTCTTGCAAACTACTATCTAAGAAGGATAGAAGATTTATCTTCACAACAAGTAGTTGAAGTAGTGAATAGATTGTTTCACTCGTTCTTGAATCCTTTATTATTTAGCATTTATGTATTCTTGATGCTATGTTTCACTTCATTTATGTCATGGGTTGTTTGAGAATAGGAAGTGTTTTTATGATTGAAGTGTTCGGGTGTTAGGAAAGTGACGAATTCCTTAGCTCCATTGCATGAAAATCTATGAACATGAACTTAGAACTTCTTGTGCATAATGTGCTGTGATTCTTGCTAGATAAGTATGTTAATGTTAAGCCAAGTAATGAATGTGGTAGAATGAGTGAATGGTTCAATGATCTACATTAGGTTTGGAAGTGGATATCCATTGCTCCCAAGGCTTTATCTTTGTAGTTTTAAACCCCTTTTTCTTAGTTTTGTTTGATGATTAGCCTAGTTACTTGGCTTTGCTAGTTATCTTGTCTTTTAATTTCATAACTTAGGACCACCAAACAACCAAACCCCCCCCCCCCCATTTACATTCTTTTATATGTATGTATATATGTCTACTCTTAGCCTAATATCAACCTTTTGTGCCTAAATTCTTAGGAAGATCCCTCTTCTTCGTGGATGACCCTAACTTGCCGCTATCTACTTAGTTGTCGATAGTAAGCATTTAGGGCTTATAAATATTAACTTTGAGAGGTACGGTGATGACCTCCCAAATTTGGGCACCGCTGCCGTGGAAGAGGCGTTTATTCTTAAGTATTTAGGTGTATTTGGTTGCATATTAGCTAGTTGTTTTTATTTTCCACTCCTTGGTGGTTGTTTTTATTCGGAGTAGGTATTGCTTGAGTTCTTGGTGAGCTTTTATCGAGAACACTTACAATATGATTTCGGATTTTTGAAAAAAAATCTTTTAAAAAATGGAGCGTCTCACCTTGAGGGAACTCATGATGAGAAGAGAGGCTCAACTAGCAAGGTTTTGTAGGATGTGTCATTTTGACCATCCTACCGAGTCTTACTATTTGTTGTGGGGAGATCACTATGAGGGAGAAAGAACCCTTGGTTTCCAAAACCAAAGATATTATGAAGAGTGCCACCAAGAGGTAGGAGATGTTGGTTTTCAAGGGCAAGAAGCTCAAGAATGGTTTCCATACCACAATCCTTACAATCCAGAATGGAGTGGTAACCCGGATTGGTGGTATGAGAATGAGCCAGAAAACCAACAATATGAGCAAAATAGTTGGCCACCACCACCTTATACCGTACCCCAAAACCAAGCCCAACAAGGAAGTTCAAGTTTGACACGTGAGGAAGTCATGAATACAATAGCAAACTTGAACTCCTTTACTAGTGAGGAGCCGAACACCCAGCTCTCCTCTAGTGTTGAGGCTATTGAGGGGCATGTGAGGAGTATATTAGAAGCGTTGGCCCGAATGGAAGCTCGTGATTGCAAAAATACACCATCCCAAATCGAACTCAAGGATTCGGTGAGTGAGGTCACCATGGGAAATGATTTTGAGTTCGAAAGGGATGAGGAGTTGGCTGTTGAGGATAGAAAAATGGAGGAAGAGGTGATTGTGCTACATTCATTAGCATCGTCACCCATTCTCCCACCTAATGAACCAACTCTATCATTTTCAGAAGTTTTGAGGGAGACGAGAGAGGAACCGAAAGATTATCCCAAGCCTCCTAACCACTCAACCCCCTTTAAACCTTCTCCACCTCAACAAAACTTTCCTCTTGAAAGTTTTGTACCCCCACCTCTCTACTTTTGGAAGCTCATGGTGAAGGGGTTCAAGCCTTCACCATATGGATAACATTAGAGTCATGCCGATGTCCTAAAATATATGGAACTTTGTTGTGCCGATGACGTAAATAAATTCGGCCTTTATTTTAGTTTTGTTGCTTAGTTTTTGTTGTTTTGTCTTGTTCTTTTTATGGTGTGTTTTTCTGTGATTTTGTAGAAAAGTGAAGTGCATTGCAGTGGAGGTGATGAAGGAATGAGATCAATGAACAAGGGAAGAAAGCTTGGACGGTTGGTAAGTAAAGAAAAATCCTAAGTGCTGGGATGCCCTGCCGTTGCGAGTCGCGATGGGTACGTTGCGAGTCGCGACAAACAGGGGAGAAAAATTCACTCCCAGCACCAACTTTCCGCGAGTCGCGATGGCCTCGCGATGGGCCATTGCGAGTCTCGACATAGAGGTTGAGAGTCGCGACGAGATCAGAAAAGTTTTGCTAAAAATCTGCTCCCGGCCTCAACTTTTCATGAGTCGCGACGGTCCCGTCGCGAGTCACGACGAAGCATTGCGAGTTGCGACTAGTTCAGTCGCGAGTCACGATGGTAAATCCAAGTTTTCATCTGTTCTTAAACATTGCATGATCCTTCCTTCTTCTCCACCCAACACTCCCAAGAACCACCACATACCCGCTCATTCTGCCACCACTCTACATTTATTGGCATATGAACATTCTTGCACCTTTATAGTACCTTTGTTGATTGTAGTATGCCGACTACATCATTGTGACCATAAGTGCATATCCTATAATGATGCTTGTATATATGTCAATATATGTTGGATATTTTTAATGAATAATCTTATAGTGGTGGTTTATGGTGGATTGGTTGTTCTTTGAGAATACTATGGTTATTAATTCTCTATGCTAAACCTAGTATTACAAATCCTTATGTACTTGTGAGTTTAATGTTGTTCTTTGTGGTGTTAGTCTTGATCAAACGGCGCCACAGAGACAATGCTTTTCTCGAGGGGTGAGTCCTTCTATGGCAGCTTTGCTCCCCCTTTCGGCTCTGAAACCAATGGCGGGGCCGATTCTATACAAGTCCATGGGATTGCACCATATCATCGGCGAATACGCAGAGAAATGGGTGTCACTCTACCCCTTGCTTTGAGTTTTATTGTTCTTGCCTTACATGTCTACATTGAGGGCAATGTAATGTTTTAAGTGTGGGGAGGGGTTAGAGGAATCACATGCATGCTAGCTTGTTTTGGAATGCTTGTTGCTACTTTTGATTGGAAAAACATGAGAAAATGAAAAAAATATATATTGAAAAAAAACCCGCTAAGTTGAAAACCCGAGAGGGCAACTTAGGCAACATTGGGGGCCCGGATAGGTCAAAAACCCGAAAGGGCGGCCTAGGAAAAAAATGAGAGGCTAAAATGTGCGGAAAAAGGTGAGAGGTGAGCTGAAGAAACATGATGTGTGGCTAGGATGAAAACTCGAAAGAGCTCCTAGGCAAAATGAGAGAAAAAGGAAAATTCTATGATTTCACTCAATTGCCGGCGTCGGAGTCATAAGGTTGCGGTTGTCACATGGATGGATCAGGTTTTTCAAAGGTTATTTATGGAAAAGGAGATTGTTCATTCTGGAATGCAAACTGGTCAGGAAAAGGTGCTCTGATTTATGAATGACCCCAAGATGAGGAAGTTCCTTTCCCTGACATATCTCTCAATTATTTTTATAATGAACAAAAACTCTTACCTGAATATCTTGGAGCCACACTTGGATACCAGTACAATGCTAATCTTGCAGGATGCAAAAATCACTCACTTACATGAGGATAGGCTGATCTGGACTGTTTCAGTTGATGGTGAATTTAATACTGCCTCTTCTTATAAGATTTGCAGACAGAAAGGAGCAACTGTAAGACAATTACATAAGGTATGGTCACACTTTATTCCTGCAAAAATGTCTGTTTTAGTTTGGAGAGCACTTAATGGAATCTTACCTTTTGACAATATCCTCTGTAAGATAGGCTTTTCTCTAGCTTCAATATGCCCTATGTGTAGGAAGCATTCAGATTCTCTAAATCATTGTTTTAACTCATGTCCTTTTGCTATTGCAATCTGGAACAAAGTGAACTTACTTTTGCATATTAATCAATCAGTTTTTGGGAGCTTTAAGAACAGAATTGACTTCTATTTGTCTATCAGAGCTGAATCTTTGATCTGGTCCAACTTGATAATAGCATTTATAATGGTCACATCTTGGTCAATATGGACATATAGGAACAAGAAACTGTTTGAAAATCTATCTTTCTCTGTGGAAACATGTTTTCTGAATGTTAAAGATTAGGTTTACCAAATTTTTAATGCTAATCCACAAAAAGGTAATCTTGATAAACATAAGTATTTAATACAAAATGGAATCATTCCTGTCCCCCATCAGAAAAATAAGAAGTTGATCACAGCAGTAAGATGGGAAAAACCAACAGTTGGGTACAAACTCAACACAGATGCAACATGGAAACCTGATTGTGAGTCAACATGTGCGGTTATAATTAGGGACTGGAGGGGAGATGTGATTAAGTTAAGAGTGAACCATTTTAATGCTGACTCACCTTTACATGCAGAACTTATTGGTATCCACTTTGCTTATCAATTAGGTTTAGAACTTGAACTATATTCTTTCACAATTGAGACAGATTGTCTTACTGCTGTTAAAGGAATTCAAAATCCAAAAGGAAGTCCCTGGAAAGTCTTCTCACTATGCAGCACCCTGAATGAATGGAATGAAGGAGCTCTGATTCATTATATCCCTAGGGAGGCTAACTTAGCAGCAGGTTTTATGGCTAAACATGCTAAGGAAAAAAAACTATCTGGTGATCTAGATTTAGGAAATATACCTCCTTTTCTTAGAGGCCTATTACTGTTGGATAAATCTGGGGTGCATGGAATCAGAATAGGAACCTAATAGTGCATAGCTAGTGGTTACAGTATTTATGGTAGGAGCTGATGTTTATACTATAAAATCTCTTTTCGACTGGATACTGCTCTCTATTGTTTGCTGTTTTTCAGATGAGGTGGCCATGAATATACACAGCTTAGGAAGGTTACAAACTGATCAGTGGAAATGGAAAAACAGCTTGTTAGGAAGGATTATATCTCAACTCAAAGAGAATCAAGTGAGGAAGATACACTGAGGCTTACTATCTGAGGCTTCTTCTCTAAGTTCTATGATATCATAGGAAATTTTACATTACAAAGACCCTTCTGTTTGGCAGGAACATTATCGACAAATAGGAGTCTCGTTTTTGTACGATTCTTCGACCTGTTTGTGATGTTTCTGCTTCAATTTTAGGGTACATTGGGGCTCTTTAAGCCATTTTTTGCTTTAGTGATGATATTCACATACCTATTAGATATAAGTGAACTTTACTTTGAATATACATTCCTTGGAATGACTGTTGGTTAATTATCGATGTAATGTAACAATTAGTGCCTATTTGGCTCATTTTATCGGTTTGGGGAGCCAATATATTCCCCCCATCTTAGGATGGTTTAAATTAAAAAAAAACATCTAGAGACCTCTTGGGATTGGGTAACTTAGTGGGTTAGGGAACGAAGTATGGTTATGAAATTCTTGATCCCTTTATACTTCGTTTTTGGTTGATATATTGGCATTAGGTGAAGCATGTGTTTGAACCTCCTATATGGTTTTAGCTTCATTTTATGTCATTGGATTTTGGTTGATATATTGGCATTAGGTGAAGTATGTGCTTAAACCTCTTAAATGGTTTTAACCTCATTTTGTGTCATTGGACTTTGGGAATATCAATTCGGGACTTTGAAACATTTTTATGGGTAGTGAATTGATAAGTGGTAGGTTTGGTTAGATTTAGGATTGGGGTTGTGTGTGTGAAAAATTCTCATGTGAGCTTTTATTTTGGGATTTATGATATTGAGAGTTTTTGTGAGGCTTTGATTGGGGGAATATTAGTTTAGGATATGGACATATGAATTCCTCCTTGTGCTTGAATCTCTTCTTACTCGAGGGCGAGTAAGGTTTAAGTGCGGGGAGGTTTGATGTACCCATTTTATACGGTTATATTAGGGTTTTTGGGATTAACTTCTGTACACTTTTGTGCTCTAAATGTGATATTTTGCCTTGAAATTATCTAAGGAGGGTTAAAAGCGACTTTGACGTTTTTATCACTTTTTAGAGAATTTAGTGTGACAAGGTAATTTGTTTGAAGACTTTGAAAACTTTGAAGACTTTGAAGAATATCTTTGAAGATTTGAAAACTTGCATTTGAGCTTTTTGAAGATATGAAGAGTTGAAGAGGTTAAGAAAGGAGAGCAAAGCAAAGGGTGAAGGATGATCTATGTTTTGAAGCAGAATTTTCAGAATTTTCCGAGATGAATCAGCCTCCAAGAGTGGTACCATTGGATTCCTCTTCTCGATTACTATAAAATTGACTACAAGAACTCCCAAAACGGATCAACGGTTCACCCGGAGGAAGCAAAACAAATCAGGACTGAATTTTACTGATCTGGTCGCGATCGCGATGCTTAGTCGCGAGTCGCGACGGCATCGCGATCCTGCCCTGCAGCCAGCGCTTTTCTCCCCTTTTTCTTGTACTATAAATACCTCTTCACCCACTTCTTCCCTAACACTCTAAGCTAGACTTGGGGGCTCCAAAACCCTAGTTTTTCACCATTTTCTTCCATTTCTTCTTCTTTCTTTGTAGATCTTTGTTCTATGTTATGGGTTTTGATTATCTAGCTTAGTTTTATGTTGGGAGCAATGGATTGAAGCTTCCATATCTATCTATTTAGTGTTTTTTCTATTGTACATTTATTGAGCTTTGAATGTTAATTGTTAATTGCATTGATGTTATTGGAAGCTTGAGTATATGAATATGTTTGTATGATTACTTGTTATGGTTGGGAGAAAGTAGCTAATTCTCCCCTCTTTTAATGTGGAATCCAGGAGCATGAGTTAGATCTTCTTAAATGATGTTGGTGTGTTGATAATTGCTAGATGAATGTGATGATGTCGAACTCGTTGTCATGTTTGTTTTAGGTAGCAAATGAGAGAAGTCTATGAATGTCGATCATTCTTGACTATTCTTGTGTAAATGCATGAATTGGTTAAATGCTTAGATACAGTGTAGTATTTATAAGTGTTGCCAAGCTTATTGATTCTTCGTGCTAAATGCCATCAATGGGATACTCTTAGTCCTAAGGGAGTCATTGGTGAGGTTTGACAAGAGATGTCGAATTCACTCTTGCAAACTACTATCTAAGAAGGATAGACCTCTCCTTTCTCTCAGGCACGTTTCCCAATTAACAGAAATCTGTACCTCTTCTTCAGCTCTCCGCTGCTGTTAACGGCTTCTTGCCGGTAACGGCTAGTCTGAAATCACTGCTAGCTTGTAGGTTTCACCTGAGGCCAGCATGGCGCGAACGCTAATGAGCAAGCTCCACCGAAAACCTTCGCCGCTGCTTTACAAATCAAAGCCCCTCCTCTGTCCAAAATTCTGCCCAATAACCCAGAAATCACTCCTAAAACAAACCACCTGGGCGATCCTTCCTGTTTGTACTCTGAGGAACAGATTGCTACTCTCTCTGCGCATTACTCAAATGCACTGGTGGGGAAGTTTACCAGGGGCAGAATTTCGATGGAACTATTGGAGCAGGCCTTCAAAACGATGGGGTTTGAAGGTAAGTATCAATTAGGCTCACTTGATTTCAAACATGTCCTGATTAGGTTTGAACTGCTTAACGATTACCAAAGATGCTGGATGAAATGTGTTTGGAATCTTAATGGCATCTCCCTGAAAATCCTAAAATGGACACCTGAATTCTCTACCCATATCGAGTCTCCAATAGTCCCAATCTGGTGTACAATTCGTGAAGTCCCATTATACTACTATAACTCAGCCTCTATAGAAGCAATTGGGAATAGTCTTGGCAGTTTCATTAAGAACGATTTGGCCACAGATATGCTAACCAGGCCTTCTGCCATTAAATTCTGTGTAGAAATGGATCTCCAAAAACCAATGAATCACTTTATAAGGCTTGGTTCTGTAACCAACAATAGAAAATATAAGGTGGAATATGAGGATGTGCCTCTGTACTGTGACTACTGCTTGAAACTTGGACACTCTTTGCCCCAATGTAAGGCTAAGCATATGCCTAAAGATGATCTAATTCAGGATACAACCCTAGAGCCAATCGTATCCCAATCAAAATGGCAGCAAACTGGGAAAAAATTTGAGAAGGCTCCTCTAATTGTTGACTCTCAAGATCAATCTCTATCACATCAGATTAATAATAATATGGGTACATCTAGTGGATCTGAGCACAACATATCACATAGCTCCCCCCCACAGGGTATCATTAATAACCAGAGATCTCCCACTGCCATCTCACACACTCAGGATAACTATGACAGTTCTATATCTAGGCTGTTAAGGGATACTGCTATCCATAAATCACCTATTATGACATATGCTAAAGATGACATTCAGATAGGATCCTTTTCTATTCCTATGTACAGCCCAAATCACAATCTAGTGCTCTCACAGCCTGGAAATAGGGCAAACAGATTTTCTGTTTTGCAGACTTTGGAGGATGGCTCCAAGAAACAAGGTAATATATCTGAGACAGTAATACCCATGGAAGATGCTTCAAACCAGCAAAACACTACTTCCCCTTCCATCACAGGTATGCAACAAGGTAAATCTAAATTAAAGAAAAATAATTATTTGAGCCAATTAAATAGGATGATACTGAGATCAGCAACAAAAAGTGCCAAATCAGGTGAACAATGTTAGTCAATTCACATGTCAATTGGTTAGTGTGGAACATTAGAGGCATGGACACATCAATGCTTAGACTATCTAATTTATGTAAGATTAAGAAAATACAGTTGTTGTGTATCATAGAACCAATGCATGACAACAGTTCTTGCCACTCATATATGCAGAAACTCCCCTTTACTCATAATCTCACACTATATAATGGGAAAATTTGGTTAATGTGGACTAACTCTATTTCTGTTACACTGCTTTCTACACATGAACAGTTCCTGCATGTTAATGTCTTGCATCATACCTTTAACTGGCATATGGAGGCAGTATTCATATATGGCCTTAGGAATAGGGAAGGTAGGAAGACTCTATGGACTGATCTGACCCCTATTTCTAAAGGGGAAATAATTTTCATTGGTGATTTTAATTCAATCACTTCTCTAACAGAATATAGAGGCCCTTGCTCCCCGGCACTTGGTAGTATCAGGGATTTTAACTCATGGATTAACTTAAATGGGATACAGGAAGTCAACACTGTTGGAAACCTTTTTACTTGGTGTAATGCTAGGCTTAGAAACTCGACCTCTAAGAGACTAGATAGAGGCCTGTGCACCATTTCTTGGAACTCAAGATTCCCTTCCTCTTCCATTCAAATTTTGAATAGGCAGACATCTGACCATTCTCCCCTTCTCCTCCAAATCTCTTCTTTAACATCTATAAGTCCAAAGCCTTTTAGATTTATAGATGCATGGTTCCTTAGACTGGAGTTTAAAGGCATAATTAATGAATGCTGGAATTTACCAATGGCTGAAACAGGTATGCTTAGGTTTTACCTAAAACTCATTAGGTTAAAAAAAGTTCTTAAGAATTGGAATAGGGTCAGTTTTGGTAATATTGACCTTAATGTCAAGCTAGCTGAGGAGGCCTTAAGATCTCAAGAAATTAACTTTGACCTTAACCCCACAACTCAGGAAAGAGTCAAACTGAATGAGAAAAATGCATTACTGTTAAAAGCTTTAAAGGAAAAAGAAAAATTTTGGAAACAGAAGGCAAGACTTAAATGGCAGAAACTGGGGGATAATAACACTAATTTCTTTCACAAGACTGTGCTTGAAAGAAATAGTAGGTTGCAGATCACAAAAATTAAAAATGGTGCTGGTAATTGGATTAACTCCCAGGTGGAAATCCAAAATGCAGCTGTTGAGTACTTCACTGAATTACTCACTAAGCCCCCACAGGAATCTGATATGACATACTATCCTCATTTCCTAAGTCAGATCCCAAACATTATTCAAGACAGTGATAATCAAATTCTGGCATCATTGGTAACTGAATCTGAGTTGGAAAGAGTAGTAAAAGGGTTGAAAAAAATAGTAGTCCAGGTCCGGATGGCTTTTCTCCTAAATTCTACTCAAAGTATTGGCCTATCATTAAAGATGATCTGATTTCTGCAGTTAATGATTTCATAGATGGAACAGCTATGCCTAGGGGAATTACTAGCACTTGGATTACATTGATTCCTAAAAAGACTACCCCCTCCTCTTTTGATGATTTTAGACCTATTAGCCTTTCTAATGTACTGAATAAAATCTGCTCTAAAATCTTAATGGAAAGGTTAAAACCTTACATGGACAGGTTGATCTCACCTAACCAAACTGCATTTATGAAGAACAGAGACATATCGGATAATATCTTGTATTTACAAGAAATGATCAGGTTTTTGGATAAGAAAAACAGAACTCCAAACTGCATACTTAAACTTGATTTAAGAAAGGCTTTTGATAGAATTAGTTGGAACTTCCTTAAACATATTTTGCTCAAGTTTGGTTTCAGTGGGAAGTTTTTAAATGCAGTTCTAAATAACTTGTCTCAAGCATATTTTTCTGTTCTAGTAAATGGTAATCCTGCAGGTTATTTCAAGGCATCTAGGGGCATTAAACAAGGTGATCCTCTATCACCCTTCCTATTTAATCTATTTTCAGAGGCCTTTTCTAGGAGTTTAGCTTTTTTATTTCATAATAATAAACTTGCTAGCTTTCAGACTGCTGCATCTATTCCTTCAGTGTCTCATCTTAGCTATGCTGATGACACTATTTTATTCATGCAAGCTTCAAAGTCCAATTTAATTAAGATCAAGGCATTCCTTGAAGTTTTTGAGTACACTTCGGGTCAAAAAATCAATTTTGATAAGTCTGAATTCTATCTAAGCAAAAGGGCAAGCACTGCTAAGCTTCATCAAGTTAAAGCTGTATTACAAATGAAAAAAGGATCCTTCCCTTTTCAATACTTAGGCTGCCCAATTTTCAGAGGTAGAACTCTTAGGAGATATTACCAACCTTTGCTAGCCAGCATTGACCAAAAGCTTCAAAATTGGAAAAACAAATGGCTTAGTAGTGGGGGAAAAATGGTCTTAATTAAATCTTGTCTCTACTCTATTCCTCAACATATATGGACAGTAACTAATCCACCTAAAGGAACCATTAAATTAATTGAGAAAAAATTGGCTCGATTCTTTTGGGGGAAAACTGAGGACAAAAACAATAGAGTATGGAAAAAATGGGTAGACCTTGCTAAGCCTACTAAGCATAATGGTCTTGGTTTTAGATCCATTACAGCCATTGTAGAGTCTTGCTCCTGTAAACTGTGGTGGAAGTCTCAACAAGGCACTGCACTATGGGTTAAGTTCATATGGGCACTACCTACATCCCATAGGAAATCTGTCACATGGAAAAGGATCAGTCTAATCAACCCTTTTGCTGAGTCTAACTCCTTAATCATACATGGGAAAGGGAGTTGTAGCTTCTGGCTGGCCAACTGGTGTCCACATGGTCCCCTCATAAACCATATCCCAGATAGTATAATATCTCTTATGCCCTACATCAGTGTGGCAGATTTTATCAACAGTAGAAACTCTATTCTGGATCAGATTTCCTCCTTCTTGGGGCATGATACTCTTCAGTTTTTACAGGGGGTGGAAATAACTGCTGAAAGGGATGACAGAATGGTGTGGAAAGCTGAGTTCTCAGGTAACTTCACATTCAAATCATGCTATAAGGCCTTAACCTCACAGACAGGTAATTTTATAGCAAACTGCTTTCTATGGAAAATACCTGTGCAAACAAAGATCCTTATTTTCACATGGAAATTATTGAACTCCTTTCTCCCTTTTGATGAGGTGCTTATTTCATGTGGCTTTAGTCTTGCATCCAAATGCCCTATCTGCAACCATTCTGATTCCATTCAGCATTTCTTTGTGAACTGTAATTTAGCTCAGGCTGTCTGGTCTAATTTTGCATCCTTGTTACATTTCAACCTAAATGCTCTGCAATCTATTTCACAAAGATTCTTCATGTTTTGGAATTGCAGTGACTTACCAAAAACTGAAAATATTTACTGCAAAACCTTACCTTCTTTGATTTGTTGGGGCCTATGGAAGGCCAGAACTGGTTTCCTCTTTGATAATAAACCTTTTTCACTGAATGCTATCTGCAAAGAGGTTGAAGACTTGATCAAACTAACATTTCTGGTATGCCCTGGAAAACTGACATCAACTGGTCCTATAACACCCTCACTTAGACAACTTGTTACTCTATCTAGACCCCCCCCTAAGCCAAATTTTTCAAAGATTATATGGGAAAGGCCTGGCCCTGGTTATATAAAAATAAATGTTGATGCATCTTGGTCTAATGGTAATGCTTCAATGGGTCTTATTGCTAGAGATTCTTCGGCTTGCCCAATTATGATTTCTTCTGCTACCTTGTCAGCTGTTTCATCTCTTTCAGCTGAAATTGAGGCTATATTACATGTTTGTCACATTTTCCCTCATCTGAATCATACTCATGTAATTGAATCTGACTCAAAAATGGCTGTTTCTATGATTAATGATCCTTACAATGCTCAGTGGGAATTTTTTGACAAGGTCTATAAAGCTAGGGCTTTGTTAGGCCGGGCTAAGCTACAACATGTCTTTAGGGAGGGGAACCTTGTTGCTGATGCTCTTGCTAAATACCATGTTGATCCGGGTTTTTCTTTAGATAATGTATCTAAGCATATTAATGGTCCTATTACTTTAGATAAACTATCCTTGCCTTCCATTCGAGTTCGTAGCAGCAATTTGAATTGATACTGCTGATGGAGTTTTTGAACAAATATGCAGGTACGGAATGGAGATACAGAAGCCAATACAACACTTTGGCTGGTCCTTCACTTCGGTGGACGACTCTCCCAGCATCCTCATTACCTTTTATTGTAGATATGTTGTGAACTTTAGTTACAAGTAGGAGTTGCATGGCCGGGGGAGAAAATTAACACAAGGGGTGGAGATTTTCTCCCTTGGATCGCAACTTCTTCAGAAACTGCACTACTATAGTATAGATGCACATATATGTAGGCTAATACTTTTGGAGACAACAATGTTGCCTCAAGTCTAGTGACCTAGACACACTCATGTACATACTGTTTCTTTTGATATAGGGCATGGGGAACCCAATACATAACTCCCTCACCTTAGGGTGTCTTTAAAGAAAAAAAAAATCTAAGAAGGATAGAAGATTTATCTTCACAACAAGTAGTTGAAGTAGTGAATAGATTGTTTCACTCGTTCTTGAATCCTTTATTATTTAGCATTTATGTATTCTTGATGCTATGTTTCACTTCATTTATGTCATGGGTTGTTTGAGAATAGGAAGTGTTTTTATGATTGAAGTGTTCGGGTGTTAGGAAAGTGACGAATGCCTTAGCTCCTTTGCATGAAAATCTATGAACATGAACTTAGAACTTCTGTGCATAATGTGCTGTGATTCTTGCTAGATAAGTATGTTAATGTTAAGCCAAGTAATGAATGTGATAGAATGAGTGAATGGTTCAATGATCTACATTAGGTTTGAAAGTGGATATCAATTGCCCCCAAGGCTTTATCTTTGTAGTTTTAAACCCCTTTTTCTTAGTTTTGTTTGATGATTAGCCTAGTTACTTGGCTTTGCTTGTTATCTTGTCTTTTTAATTTCATAACTTAGGACCACCAAACAACCAAACCCGCCCCCCCATTGACATGCTTTTATATGTATGTATATATGTCTACTCTTAGCCTAATATTAACCTTTTGTGCCTAAATGCTTAGGAAGATCCCTCTTCTTCATGGACGACCCCGACTTGCCGCTATCTACTTAGTTGTAGATAGTAAGCATTTAGGGCTTATAATATTAACTTTGAGAGGTACGGCGATGACCTCCCAAACTCCTCAACATCTATCTCCCGGGTGGCTAAATATATGCATAAATCTCTTTCAAATCGCCGGTTTGGCTCAATAATAGGTTATCCAAGCATGTGTCATGGTTGGTGGGTGTGCGCTCCGGCTTTGGAAGTACCATGAAACTACAAGTGCTCGCTCAGCCATAAAGCCATACGTATCTACCCTCCAATGTTGTAGGTCCCACCATGGATGCTTTGACTAACTTATCGATGTAATACCTTGTACTCGATCATCCCAAGTTAGCCAATGCCCTCTGTGTGACTAGATGCTCTAAGTGTTATGCCAATAGACCTATCATACCGCCCATAGATATCTTTCCACTCTTTCTATCCCCTATTGCTAAACATTCCTACATAAAAGACCCCACCAAGTTCGGGTAAAAGTTACCCTCAGGTGTCATTGCCCAAAGGCAATGAACACCTTGTGTCAGTTCACTGTGGAAAAAGCCCCCATAGCTAACAGTCGGTGATCATAACGGAACGCTGGGTGAACCAGGGTGGTACTCTTGCACAAGTTCTTCCGACCAGTGCCTGTCAGTTGGACCCAAAAGCATCCAAGAGAGAAGGGTACCCCCTGATGATGTGTTTTCTGGATCTCCTTGCCATGCCTTCACCCAAAGGCATGCGCTACCTTCCAGTGGGTCATCTTGTACTCCTTATCATCCAGGTTTAATTTGATCACCTTATGTCCATCATCGTCCATGACTGGCTATAGAGTAGCTAGGAACTCTAGGGTTCACCTAACATATGCCTTTGAATGTCTCTCGAGAAACCCCTCTAGACCTACTCATCCTAATAGGTAAGTGATAGGCTTGAGTAAGCCTAGAGACTCCAAGGTGTCCTTGCATGTAAATCCAGTCTCCAAAATACTCATCTTCAGCTCTATCAAGTTTCTCTACCTCCGGGCAGCAGTTCCGGAGATGTTAGATAACCCCATAAACTCTTCGGTCACAAATGTGGGGTTGTGAAGAATGGAAGTCGTTGGCTCGGGGTTTGCACCCTTCGCCAGCTTCTTTCTCTTCTCACCCCAAGTGGACTTGCCTTTCTCCAAAAAATTCTTCTTAGGTGCCATCCTATCAAAGTGAAGACAAGAGTGGTGATATGATCATAAGCAAAACATGGCCTTTAATTCAATAAGAAAACATTCTCTTAAGTAGCCCAACCATTGGAATCATGATAATCTAAGCATGTAGGCTATTTAAACAAGAACATTCCTCATCAAACAACAAGCCCATGTAAGTTCTCACCAACCCATCAATAAGATCATGCAATCAAGATTCACTCTCTCCTACATCATCCAACATATGAAGATCACATCGTTCAAGCATAATAGCACATCAATCCACCCAACACTTTCTTCAACACAAGATCATGCATACAAACCCAAACAGATCTCTCAAAAACTCACACTCATTCAAGATTCATGGTTTTCATAACACCACTACAATTTCAATAAAGCATATAAAAAAAGAGTTCAATGGGTTACTTGGAATTCGAAGCTAGGATTCGTAAGACCCAGACAAGAAGAAGCAAAAATTGCTATGTTTTGGAAGAAACCTTCATTTTTTTTGAGTTTCACCAAGAGTGTGTGAGAGGGAGTGCTTCTTGAGAAGAAAGAATGTGTCAAATGATAGAATTGGGTGGAGAAATGTACCATGGGATTAGAATTTCAGCCTAGGTGACTAGGGAGGGAGGTACAATTAGGATAAGAATGGAATTTTAAAATGCTCAATTTAGGGGACAATAGTACAAATCAATTAATTCCAAGGGATATTGGAAGTATTTTAAAATATCCTAAGGAATTAGGGAATTCCAAAATTCTTGAACAAAAAATGCATTTTTGAGTTTGAAATTTAGAATTATCGCATTGTTAGAACTAATAAAAATTGGAAAATTGGTTTTACGTGCAACACGTGCTTGGCACGAACCATAGGCTCACGGCAAACATTTGGGCACAAAGTAGAGCCTCACGCCAACCATTTTGGCATGAAACAAAGCCTCACGCCAACCTCCTTGGTACGAGGTATCCCCTCACGCCAAGCATCCCGGCACGAGGTATCCACCAAAAATTTTCCCTAATCCTTTATTTTTTCCTCTTTTTATGAAAACCTACGTCACCCTTAAAATATGATTCCATTCAAACACAATCACAAGTCTCGTACTCAAAATTTCAATCCAAACTAGAGTTTCATCTCAAAAATCCTCATAGCAAAACAAGATCATGCAAAAATATAATCACTATCAAAAACACGAAAGCAAAAAGAAACACCGTATATTTATTGTCGTCCTCACAACTTATTTTCATCTTTCATGCAATCTAGTAAGAACCACCTACCAGTGGGTCTCCGGAATAGCCATCGGCGACTCCACCCATAATGACATTGTTGTGAAGAGGTCTCAACAATGAGCCATCCTTGCCTTCAGACCTCTTGTCTGTCATAAGAAATGAATCCTCGTGTCTTGCTGACATTGAGTCTGTGAATGTCACTTTGAGGTTAGGGGGAGGTCGAGGAGGTTTTAAACTCTCGACCATCTCCCTTTCCCGCTTCAAGTTGGTTAGCATTGAAAAACAATCTAGCACAAACATATTATCCATCGCATCATGCAATTCATCGGACTCATCATCAATATCATCAACATGGAATTCATTCAAACATTCATGCTCATTGGAAATACAAGAATATTCCTCATGCTCACCACATAGGGTTACACCTTTGCACATAGAAGAGACTTTGTCAAATCATGCCTATATTTATATATATCAAATTCCACTTTATCCATGTCATCTTCTAGAGTTAAGGTTTCCAAGTGGACATCGATTTTGGTCCTAGAAGTTTTAAGAAAAGGTCTCCCCAAAAGTATTAGGGGTGCACTTCTGTTATTCGCCACGTCTAGGAAATAAAAGTCTGTCGGAAAAACTAATTTTCTAACTCACACCATCACATCATTTGCTAGTTCACAAGGACTAGCTTGGGAATGATCGGCAAGTTGGACAATTACTCTATTATCCCTAAGCTCACCTATTTCTAGGCGTTCATATAGACTAAATGTGATAACATCAATGGATGCACCTAAATCTATCATGATATGTTCTACAAGTTTACCACCTAAAGAGATAGCGATAGAAAACATTCCGGGTACATCACATTTCTTAGGTAATTTTTTATGATTCAAAATGGCAACTCCTCCCATTTTCAAATGTCCTAACCTCTTAGTTAGCCTACGTCTTTTCTCTGTGTATGAAATTTTAAGAAATTTAGCACATGATGGTACATTCTCAATTAATTCCAAGATAGAGATGGTTACCTCACCCATTTTGAAGACTTTTCAAATGGTCGCATCATTGTTTACTACCTTTTCCATCCCCTCAAAGCATTTGGAAATGAAGGCAAAATAGTGATTTGTGCCTCGGGCGGTTGAAGTTCCTTGGAGGGTGCTCTTGTTCACTATCGAACCATTGCAAGCGGCATTCACCATCCGCATATCTTCATCACATAGCCCCTAGAATAAATAATACACGAAATCCCCATCCTTAAAGGTATAGTAGGGGAAACTAGCTAGTAGTCTCTTGAAGCATTCCCAATAATCATCCATACTTTCGGTAGTACCTTGGGTGATGTTCGACAATTTCTTCTTCAACCCGGCCAACTTGGATGCCAGAAAATACTTCTCTAAGAACCTCCACTTCATGTCTATCCAGGAACCAATGCATCCCGGTGGCAATTAGTAGAGCCAATCCTTGGCACTACTTTGAAGGGAAAATGGGACGGATATTAGATTGTAGTCATCTTTGGACACTCCCGGGGGCTTCATGTTCATGCAAGCCATATAGAACTGCGATAGATGTTTGTTCTGGTCCTCCCTTGCTAATCCATGAAATGTAGGTAGGCAATAGATCATGCCACTTTTTAGCTCACATATCACATTGGCGGATAATGGCCGAAAGGTAATGCACAGTGGCTGATTCTCCAAGTTGGGCGCTATGAGCTCCCATAGGGTATGATTGTATTCTGCCACTGCTAGCGGTTCTTCTACTAACACTTCCAACCTCAGTTTAACTTGTGCCTTAGTTCTTCACCTTCTTCTTCTTCGACCACCTGTGTTCTCAGTCGGGTAGTGTAAAACACCTAGATTAGTGGTACAGGTGTGTACCATAAATTAGGGCCAACAATACCCTTCTGAATACAACACTAGCAAATAGAATAAAAGGTAACAAAACAACTATAACAACAATTCCAACCAAGAATCAATAACATAAACAAAAATAATAAAAGCCAATACTAACTACTCTACTAACACATTATGCCTAATTGACACTTAGTCTGAATACCATCCCCGGTAGCGGCACCAAATTTTAACCTACCTCCCCCCGGGGTTGTTAATTGTAGCTAATTAACCCAGGCGGAGGACGTGGTCAAAAGATAAGAGATTTATAGTTCTGCACCTGTTCTCATTGCTACGCTATGAGGTTGTTAGCAGTAAATCCTGGGTTTGTCCATAGAGATTCTAGGTCCAAATATCAATCAAAACACAACCTCGTATGGGTCGTCAATCCATACGAGTGAAAGGAATATCTAGTAAAGTGAACATGCAGGGGGTCTGGTTTTTCAAACTAATAACTACTAAGCATTAAAGTAAAAAGTAAAGTAAGCTATTTAACTAAGCACTCGGGGAATCATAGAGCAACATGGTTACCTAATGTATCAATCCTTGATTCATTCACATAGAAATTTAGGCAAACCTAATAGAGTGTTCAAAACACGTGGTGTGACCGATGACATACACTTCCCTATCCCAGTCACGGCGTGTGCACTCGCAACCCTCTATCGACACCGCCATCGTAATTAGGGGAGTATAACAAGGTCTGATCGTCGTTGTAGGTTTGTTTCTCCCCTGTGCAATTATGTTCTGGGCTTCCACCATGAATGCACTACTTCCTAATGCTCATATAATATAGGCCAAAGGGTCGTTGGGCCCTTATTTATGATCTAAGGCCTCTCACACCCTAGCTTACTACTATTCACTATCTCTACCCGGGACCTCTCGAAAAACTTTACGAAGTCAGCTAAGACTGGTGCGATGGTAAAAAAGTTAGAGCATATTCGAATCCCCTGTGAAAACACACACGCGGACACGTTCTCCCTTACCCATTCTAACATCCAGGTTTCTCTTCCCAAAGGGGTATTGATATTTTCACCATACATGAATATAGCCCAAAGTGTCTGCTTATATGTGGTGTACTATTTATGCAATTCAAATAATCAAGAACAATCACAATAATATCATGAACACAAAGTTAAGATGAATTATAGAATCTCAAAAAATGATTAAATTAAACCATGCTCCTACAATTTATCCCCAAGCTATAGAAACTACTCCATAGATATGGAATTCAAATAAAGATTTGAATTCCACCTCCTAGGATCAAAGCAAAAGAAAGAAAAGAAAAGGAGAGAGTTTTTCTCTCTCTGAGTAGCTCTCCTAACCACAAAATGATCCAACTGAAAGATAAGATTCAAAACCTAGTAGACTAAGGCTATATTTATAGTAGCAGGATATTGAGCCTAAAAATAGGCCCAAAATAGGACAAATTAGGGCAAACCCTAGCTCAGAATCCACCCGACACGAGCCATCATAAATGGTGCGGCCCATGGCATGACCTTGGTGTGGGGTGCGAGATTTAATGCATGTTGTACCTCTTCATATGGTGTGGGGCACCCATTCTGGTGTGTGGCATGGATATTCAAGTGGTTCTGGTTGTGACATCTCTCTGGCACAGACGGCATCGTGTGGCGTGGAACGCTATTAGATTGCTGAAATTTAGACTTCTGATCCGTGCACGTGGCCGATGGTACGGGCCATGGTCAGGAAGGGTTCTCCATTTAGAACTTTGGTGTTAGCCGTGCAATTTCACACACCTCTATGTCTTTTCTTAGTATTTTGGGCTTGGAACAAAGTGGGGCATCAAAACGGAATGTCCTGTACCCATACCTAGCCGTGTGGAGTGGGACTTAGTCTTGTGCTTATGGCCATGGTGTTAGGCGCAGGCTACGCTGTAGCCTCATGCTAGTTTTCTTGGCATGGGGTAGCTCTTTTGGCGCCGGCCATTGGTGCCAACCATGAACGGCCCACGCTGACCCATTTGTGCCTCGTCTAGCTGAACTTGTTTTCTTTACTATAGGTAAACCGTTAGTCTAATTTGAGAGTTTTAGTAGCCAATTTTGTAGTGCACAAGAAAAAAAATCCAATGGAACTAGACTTGAAGGCTAATTCTTCTAGGTTTGTTCTCATACTTAAGCACAACTCATCGGACTACGATTCGCCGTTTCTTGTTTGGGCACTTTGAACTCCGTTACGACCTATATTTGGCTTTAATCTCTTTGTTCTACGCATTCATGCTTGTGGCCTTCATCTACTACCATTCTATTGTGGATGGTCTTCGTCTCTTCTACTGTCCTTGTGAACGGCCTTCAATATCTTCTACCGCCCTTACAAATGGCCTTCACATAGAATGTAAACAAAAGTAACCTCAGGCGACGTACCAAAGATAATCACAAGGAAGATCAATAAGCTCGTGGATACAAAATGTCAATTAGTAACAATTAAGTCTAAAAAATGCGGGATTTAGACAAGAAAGCCAAACATGGCCATCTAAATCCCTTGTCACATAAACTTAACTAATACTAGCAATCCACCAAATAAAAATAGCTAAAAACTATGCCAAATGCAATGGTTAACACACGCATAATGAAGCAGGTCAGTAGGTTATTGAGCTCCCACTCAAAATTCACCCTTCATGAAGTATCTGGTTGGATTGGAAAATCTCCACAGGTGTATCAAACTACAACTTGGTCTTGTGGCGTTGAAAAATTGTCATAAAGGTAACATTCCTCACCCTATACAACCATTGGTAAACTCCTATAGTGTCTATGGAATCTATCAAGCTGAATTTCTTCTTCCTCCCTATGGTGATGAGGTATGAAGAATCTTTTCCTAGAAGAGGAAAATCACCCTGGGCAACCAAGTCTAAGTGCTGTGCTAGGAGGGTGATTATACCCCTTTGGAAATATTCCCTTTTGGCTTCTCAGCCACACCGACACAACACTTATCAGAAATCTACAACCACTTTGGAATCATCAGTTCTGGTGGGTTTTTCTTCAATCCCCTTCGACACATAATCAATAGTAAGAAGAATATATGTAAAGCCACGAGAATTAGGAAAAGGTCCCATAAAGTCAATGCCCCAAACATCAAATATTTCACAATACAAAATAGGCTTTTGAGGCATCTCATTCCTATAAGAAATATTTCCTATTCTTTGACATTCATCACAAGATTTGCAAAAAATTATATGCATGCTTATTCAATATAGGCCAATAAAAACCACTTTCTAAGACTTTCCTAGCAGTCCTCTTTGCTCCAAAATGACCGCCACATGCATAAAAATGACAAAATGCAAGAATTAAATGCACTTCATTATCGGGGACACATCTCCTAAAAAATTGATCCACACAATGGTTTGACCAGATTGATTCTCCATTTATTGAAAAAGGCCAAGCTCCATATATCCCCGTTAAGGCAGATTGCAGCTTGTGCAATATTGGAGCATTAATCTTGCAGCTTTTGCACTTGAGGATGAAGTCGTATGCGTCATTAAACATGATTGGCCAGTAATATCCTGCTCGAACGATCTTCTTTGTGATTTTTCATGACCCTTGGTGCATCCCACATAACCCTTTGTGTATTTCCTTTAGGATCTCGTTTGCTTGCGATGACCCCACACACTTAATCCATGGAGACAGGAATCCTTTCTTGTATAAGGTCCCTTTTTCGTAAACATAGTTGTGAGATTGCATTTCTAACTTCCTAGCTTGTACCTAGTCTATCGGCAACCTCCAATTTTCAAAGTAATCAATTAATGGTGTCATCCACTTTAACTCCTTTATTTGAAATATTGACATGGTTTTCCTTAATGTGCTCTTAACTAGAACGACCTCCACCTTCACATCCTTGTGTTTGACTAATTACTCAAACCCCTCTTTTTCTAGCTTTCTTAGGGTGTATGCTTTTGTGTTTTCACTTCTTGGAATATGCTAGATGTTGAAGTATTCAAGGTGAGCAATGAGTTGAAGAACCGTGGTTAAGTATTTCATCAATTGCTCCTCTCAGACTTTGAAATCTCCTCGTACTTGTTGGACCAATATCTGTGAATCGCTAAATGCCCGAACGCTCTTGACCTTCATCTTTACAATGATATCTAAGCCACATATTAACGCTTCAGACTCAGCTTCATTATCGGTAAGTAAAAAATCAAAACAAAGTGAGTATTTGTGTTCTCCCCCGTCTGGGTTGATCAACAGTTGTCCTGTTCCACTTCCTTCCTTGCTAGATGGCACATTAATGAATAGTTTCCAATCAATGTCTTCCCATGTGGACTTTCCTTTGTCCATGTCAAGGTACAATTGTATTTTCACCTGCTGTGAACCTACACTTGTCATCTTTGCAATGAAGTCTTCTAAAGCATGTACTTTGATTATAGTTTATGGTTAAAACTAAATCTCAAATTGCCCTAATTCAAGAGCCTACTTGGTCATTCGTCTGGATGACTCAGGCTTGCTCAGGATGTTCTTGATTGGGTAGTCAGTATATACTACAATCCCATGACTGTGGAAATAGGTCACAGTCTTCTTGCAGAATGTATTAAAGCTAGAGTCAACTTCTCAATTGACAGATACGCTCGTTCAGCCTGCTGCAGTATTCTCTGGTGTAGAACACTGGTATCTGCTTCTTGCCTCCTTGCCTCACCAAAATTGAGCTCACCATGTTTATCGAAACCTCCAAGTATAAGTGTAATGTTTCTCCAGGAATTGGTGATTTTAACGTTGGCAGTGTCTGAAGCTGCTTATTCAATGACTTATATGCTATTTGACAATCTTTGCTCCAACTGGACTTTTTATCCCTTTAAGGACTTCAATGAGTGGAAAGTGACATTCGTTTTCCTTTGAAACAAACCTACTAAGCGATGCTAGCGATCTCATTAAGATTTGGACTTCCTTAGCTATTCGTGGCTGGGGGAGGTTAACAATCGCTTGTATTTTCTCTGGAGCTTCAATTCCTTTTCAGTTACCTTGTATCCTAGGAATTTTCCCACGCCTACCTCGAGGTATAGATCTTGCTCAAATACCGATGTTGGAAAGCTATAGATCTTGCAGATTCGTGAATCAAACAAATTGCAAGCCATGGATCTTGCACAAATGGCAATGTTTGCAAACTGTAGATTTTGCAACTTCGCAAACCGTAGATTTTGCAACTTCACAAACCAAACAAATGCAAGCTATATATCTTGCTCAATTACAAATGTTGTCAGACTTTGGATCTTGCATCTTCATGAATCAAAAAAATTACAAGTAGTAGATCTTGCTGATAGGCAAATATGCCTCCAACAGCTATCGACAAAAGTAAGAAATATATCTTGCAACTTTGTAACATCAACAAAACAAGCAATATATTTAGCTACAAAGTAGATATGCCCACAAAGAACAAGATCATAGAAGATCGATCTTGATAGAAAAACATGGCAAAAAAAAATCTAAACAATCGTTATCAGTACAAGATGAGTCATAGACCCCAACAGCAACAAAACATACAGACGATCATATCATCTATAGCAACAAAGATGACACACTATCTAGGACTTTAAGAGCGTGATGGTCCAGAAGAAGAGAAACTATTACGACGATGATTAAGTTCAGCCTCATAAGGAGGGTGCTCTGTTTCAGGAGAAGATCGTTCACCACCGTATAGACATTGCTCAGCTCGGTGGTGAGTTTCATCTGCCTCATGCTCTTTTCTAACTAAGTGATCATATTTCCATTACATATGTAAGTATGCAAGATGGTGGGTCATACCTCTTTGTCCCATACGATCAAGATTTTTGGCATAATAAGTAGTAAAGTCAGTTGTAGGACCAAACTCAATGCGATCCAACTGTATACTCATAACATTAACTGTTTCCTCCTGTTCTATTCTCATCCTTAAATTCACAACTTTCTCTTCAAGATAATAAATATGATATTGGACATCTTCTGACAATATAATTCTTTGACCGTTGCCACCAATAGTTAAATCACCACAGTTTGAGGTATGATGTGATGACGAAGTGATGAAAGGGGAACATGAAGTTTATTCTTGTAGTCAGTGCAAGCTTGCTCCAACTGATAAACAGACGAATCAAGACAATTGCACTCAACATGAAGATCTTCATTTTCTCCTCGTAGTTGTGTGTTTATGGAAACTTGTTCATCAAACATTTTTTTGCCATCCAACAGCAAAAGTTGAGAAGTAGTCGCATTCAGCGTGTTTCTTCTTAAGCTTTTCCAGCAGGTCATCAATATGAGCACATTGCTTATCAATAATCACCATCTTCTAATGGGCTTCACTAGTCTTGCTCGTGATACACTCCTTAGCCTCCACTTGTTTTCGGAGCATCTTTGCAAGGTCCAGTTGCTGACGGTAAATAAGATCATTTTGTTCACTTAGGATTTTGCGCAGAACTTGCAAAGCATCCTGGGTTTCCTTCGCGAATGTATCCCATTTATTTTCATGATCATCAATACCCAGGAGCATATACTTCAAATGGATGCCCAAAAAATAGACCACTCTTGAACACAAACAGGAAGGTTAAGCGGTCGGATATATGTGCCAGCAAACTCAAGATCGACTAAACCACAAACAATGTCCTTCCTAAGAAATTCAACATTGTATCCATCAGGAATAAAGTTTCTATAAGGGCAACTTGTAGACGAAAATAAAGGCATGGAAGGAAAAGGAAGTTCCCACCCAATACATAGGGGAAGTGATTCCACTTGTGTAAAAAGGTCAAAGGAAACAACCACTGCACATTCTTCAGTGAAAGATCGAGTAGCACGAAGCAAACGGATGAGTTTAGAGAGAGGGTTATTACGTCCCATAAAATTAAAGGTTTTTATAAATTTACTATCAATCAAAATGTTGAAACCCTGCACATGAGTAAGGCTGATAAGAAAATGCGAAACAACAAGCATATCAACTCTTATAAATAAAGTCGTGCAAATAGCACATACAAACACTAAAATATTTTTTAAGAGTACAACCCAGCAACCCAATGTGTATGAAGAAATACTAAAAATTAACTGACTTTGGAATTGGAGCAGCAATTGCAGAGACGTCTTGGCTAGGCCGCTGAGTGGAATCACCATCGCTGGCTTAAAGAAGAGAAGTTTCAGTACTTGCATTACCCACATTAGCATATGGATTAAGTGTCGCAACATTAGCATTGGGCTTAAAAGGAAGTTCTTCATAATAATCCACCTCACACTCTTTCAGCTCAGCCACTGAAGGGAGTAGCGAGACTAGTGAGATGTGAAAGCAAGGAGTAAGGATGCCCCCCGTCAGTGATCTTATCGATGAAGGCTTGATTCAGATTGGCTCTCTAGTTTTCTAAGGTTTCAGTGCACTTCAACAGAGTTGGTACACTTTTGCAATCACATCTAGGGTTCCAGTGTCGTACATTCTTCACAGCCTCGCAATACCCGACAATTCGAGCAGCCTTAGAGATATCTTCAAAAAACTTATAAAATGACTTTGTCTTGCATAGCCAATCCACCACCACTTGGGGGTATTGAGGGGAAGTAGTCATATTGGTTCGTATTTCATCCAACTGAAAATGAAGCTCAGAAGCTTCCACTCCCGTGAGCCTGACACTCTCCTTAGCAGCGCTTGCCTCTTCTCCGCAAGCTTTCACCTTCTCCTCAGCGGCCTTTACTTTTTCCTCAGCAGCTTTCAACAAACTCTCCAATAATGAACACTTAGTCTCCAGAGAATTGTATTTCTCCACCAGTGAATCATCAGTGGGAGAATGCTTGGACTATCGCTCGCTCGCAATCTTCAGGCCCTCACTAACCTTACAAGTAAGCAATATATGAAACGAAGTTATTCACTACATTACAAACAACATTTTAATACATAGGAAAAGTTACTCAAGGAAATTTGTAGCCTTATCGTAGCCAGTGTGTCGGGTAGTGACAGGCTGGAAAAAATATCAGAAATTAACCCATCAGCCAGAAAGCTCCAGAGAATGTCTTGAATGACCACTCATCTGATCCCTCTTGTTTTTCTTCTCCATCTGCGGGTTCAAGGCTCGACGATGGCTATTTTTCCCACCCTCAGTTTGTTTATCCCTAGGGCCTATAATGATCGACATCGGAGGCATGGCGTTATCACCACCAGCAGTGTCAGTTTGAATGACATCCATTTTTAATTTTTTATCATTGAAGATTGATGAATCAATGTCACCTTTTGTGAGATCCATATCTGCCACAATAAGAAAAAACATAGGTCAAAATGAACTCACGCAAGAAAGAAAACTAACGATACAACAAACTATTAAAAAAAGAGTACACAGTAAAATACAGTATAATTTAGGCAAACAAGATGCCTTCAGTGTCAGAGTCAGCATGGGGAAGATGTTGGGCATGTACGCAAAGCGTAATCATGATCGGCGTCCACTTAGTATAACGAACACTCAGATTAGGAAGCTTAGACTTAGGAACTTTGTAGTTTGATGAAGGTACATCAGACTCAGGATTTTTTTTTGGATTTGATAAAAAAAATCTCCTATGCCAATCGCCAACGTTACTTAGGAAGCCACTCATAAGCTCAACCCCATAAATCACAAGATATAGGGTAAATTCGTCCACAAGATTTTTCACTTTTTGAAGGTGGTAGAAAATACGGAATAAGTCAACTGTGAAAGGTATGTTTGCATTTTCACACACACAAAGAAAACCTATTATAATAGCGATGCCCTTAGGATGAAATTAGGACAATGCAATTTTATATGAATGAAGCAATGCAATCACATGTCTAGACAGTGGAAAATAGAGGCCAAAGTTCAGATATGCTAGATAACAAGAAATATAGCCAGGATGCGGGTTATGAACGCACTCAGATTTGGAAGGCAAACGAAGCTTATAAGTAGACAAAATAGGAAAGAAGTTCTTTAAGTAATTTACATAAGAAATGGTCAAGATATTGGGAATAGTGGAGGATCCGGCAACATGGTCGGAATCCCCGTCAGAAGCGGCATCCTCTATGGGGGACTTACTATGGTTAAAAGAAAACATGGAAGTCCTAAAATGGGGAGGTAATAATCTTAGTTAAAATTCAATGGAAACAAATCTAGTGCAAAAAGGATTTACAGAAAACAAATCGGAGAAGATGATCGGAAACAAGTTACACAGACAACCAAAATCATAGAAAGTACTCCAATCCCAAAGAACACAGCATAGATATGAGATATTATTTAAACAAAAAAACTTAATCTTGAAGAAGCTGGGGTTGGATTACACACAGAAAATTTAAGAATTAGTAAAAGAAGAGAAAACCTGGATAATTGAGAGGAGAAGCTGAAACGAAAGTGAAAAGGGGAACTTAAATATAAACAATAAAAGGAACAATTGAGGAGGAAAAAATAATGATGAGTATCTGGAAAAATAAAGTAAAGTACCTCTTTACTTATATCGATATGGTAGGGGTATATGAAAAGACAACACTTTTTAAGGGCTACATTAAATTTTTCGTTTCAAATTCCCCATTTAAGAGATGTAGCAATAACAAACGTTAGAGAACTGCAAGCTAGAATAACTTTGCAAGGCAAAACGTAGCCTTTCATCACAAACATTATGTACAAGAGTAACATCAGTTTGCACTCAAGCGACAAACAGCATCATCGCTTCATTTCTTATAATCTTCATGGCTAGGGGGGCTTGCGGTGTATGTGTGGCCCAGCGATCAAGGGGCTGAGAGCCGCTAGGCCTAGCCTAACATTATCCAGCCAAGCTTCAGTCCAAAACAAGTAACAGGTAGATACAACAAACACAAGAATCACAACGTGGACCGTCAAAGACGGGACACGCAGCAAACACAAAGGTCACGACCGAGGAATGTGGTAGGAGTGGCATGTCCACGATCTCAAATTCCTAAGAACAGGTAACTGCAAAGGGAATTAGCCTATAAATACAAAAATCTCTGTAGGAGCTAAGGAAGCGCTACAATATAGAGAAATTCCATTTCTTGAAGAGAGGATTGACTTGATCATCGAAGGTGTCTCCCAGAATCACTTTCGGGGCTGTATTTACAGGTAAAGGAATTTGAGAAAGTGAACCAAGAAAAGACTACCTGGACAGGCTACCACATTACAAAGTTTTCCCAAAACATCTAACATCGTATTACTAGATTATCTGAGCCCTAAGACATAAGAATCTCTCCCACTCTCACATCCCAAAGCCTAAGATAATCTCAACAATCAACAAGCCATAACAAAAGTGAAGTATATATATAATTCCAAGCTAACTTACTCTACCTAAAAAGCCACCCAATAGACAAATCAAGAGAACCATAAAATTTTTCAATTTCTCTCATTCTCTCTCATTTTGCCTAGGAGCCCTCTCGGGTTTTCATCCTAGCTTCACACTTTTTTCTTTTTCAATGCTCATCCTCACCTTTTTCCACTCAATTTGGACTCTGATTTTTGCATAGGTTGGGGCCCTTTTTCCTAAGTTACCCTCTCGTGTTTTCAACTTAGAGGGAAAACATTTTCATTCATTTTTTTAACAAAACAAATCAAAGTAGAGCATATTCTCACTACAATACAATACAATGAGATATATATCTCTTTACCAATCTCCCCACACTTGAAACATACACTGTTCTCAATATGAAAAGGATAAGATAAAGAAAAAAGGGGGAAAGAAAAATACTCACAACTAGGACCTTGAAGGTCCTTCCCGATGATGGCAATGCTCACTTCTCAATGAATGTTCTCTCCTCTATGTTCTCGAACTCCACCCAATATGCAACTTTGATCCATCCACTACGAATCCACAACTATGCAAATCTCGATCAATACTCACAAAAGACAACAACTAGTAGCACTCGTAGATGGTCATTTTGGTATTTGTTTTTTGTGGTGGATTGTGGTGGTATCTTTGTGGTTTTGGGTAAGGGCATGAGGACATGGTTGAGGATTTTTTTTCAAGAAAATAAAAACACTAACCTAACTTAAAAACTTGGGTTGCCTCCTAAGAAGCTCCATATTTTAAAGGTTGTCGGTACAACCCTAATGTTATCCATATGTTGAAGGCTTGAACCCCTTCGCCATGAGCATCCAAAATTAGAGAGGTGGGGGTAAAAAACTTTCAAGAGGAAAGTTTTGTGGAGGTGGAGATATTTTAAAAGGAGTTGGGTGGTTAGGAGGCTTGGGATAGTCTTTTGGTTTCTCTCTTATCTCCCTCAAAACCTCCGAAAATGGTGGAGTTGGTTCATTAGGTGGGGGTAAGGGTGATGATGTAAAGAATAATTAATGTAGCACAATTACCTCTTCTTCCACTTTCAACAACCAACTCCTCATCCCCTTCGAACTTGAACTCATTTCTCATGGTGACCTCACTCACCAAATCTTCGAGTTCAACTTGGTATGGTGTATCTTTGGAATCACAAGCTTTCATTCTGGCCACTGCTTCCAATATATTGCTCACATGCCCCTCAATAGCCTCAAGACTAGAGGAGATCTGAGTGTTTGGTTCCTCACTAGTCTTGGCCAAGTTGTTCAAGTTTTCTATTGTATTCATGACTTCCTCACATGTCAACCTTGAACCTTCTTGTTGGGCTTGGTTTTGAGTTATGGCATAAGGTGGTGAAGGCCAACTATTTTGCTCATATTGTTGGTTTTCCAGCTCATTCTCATGCCACCAATCTGGATTACCACTCCACTCCGGATAAGAATTGTGGTATGGATACCATTCTTGGGCTACATGCCCTTGAAAACCAACATCTCCAACCTCTTGGTAGCATTCTTCATAATACACTTGGTTTTGGAAATCAAAGGTTCTTTCCTCCACATTGTGCTCCTCTCTCAACAAATAGCAAGACTCAGTAGGATGGTCGGAATGACACATCCTACAAAACCTTTCTTGTTGAGCCTCTCTTCTCATTATGAGTTCCCTCAAGGTGAAACGTTCCATTTTTTTAAAAAAATTCCTTTTCAAAAGTCCATAATCATATTGCAAGGATTCTAGATAAAAATTCACCAAGAACTCAAGCAATACCTACTTTGAACAAAAAAAACACCAAGAAGTGGAAAATAAAAACAACAAGCTAATATGTAACCAAATATGCCTAAACACTTCAAAATAAATGCCTCTTCCCTAGCAACGTCACCAAAATTTGGGAGGTCATCATCATACCTCTCAAAGTAAAATTTATAAGCCCTAAATGCTTCCTATCTACAACTAAGTAGATGATGGCAAGTCGGAGACGTCCACAAAGAAGAGGGATCTTTCTAAGGGTTTAAAACATAAGGTTGGTATTAGACTAGAAGTAGATATATATATATATATATATATATATATATATATATATATATGGATAAAAGCAAGTAAATGGGGGGGGGGGTTGGTTTTAGTTGTAAGTTATGAAATTAAAAGACAAGATAGCTAGAAAAGTCAAGTAACAATGCTAATCATCAAACAAACAAAGAAAAGGACTAAAAACTACAAAAGACAAAGCTTTGGGGGCAATTAATATCCACTTCCAAACCTCATGTAGATCATTGAACCATTCACCCATTCTATCACATTTGTTACCTATGGGGAATGCTATCACTTCCCAATTGGAGATGAACATTCATTTCTTCTTAGGAGTAATTCACAAAGACATTCAAAGACCATTTGCAAACCTCTTGATAACCACTTTAGATGTTAAATGACCATAAATATATTTCATCAATGGCATTATACACGAAGAACCATAGATTTGATAACAACAAGTCCTACTACTAAAGACATAGCAATTTAACCAAACATAGCATTCATTAGGCTAAATATAGAACAAACCACATTCAAGACTCAACCATTCATTACATATATAGGATAAATATGAGAACAGTCCACATTAACATACTTATCTAGCAAGAATCACAACATGTTATACACAAGAAGTTCTAATTCCATGTTCTGGGAGTTTTATGTCAAAGAGCTAAGATATTGTACACTTTCCTAACACCCTAACACTTCAATCATACAAACATTTCATATTCTCCAACAACCCATGGTATAAATGAAGTAAAACACAACATTAAGAACACATGAATGCTAAATAACAAAAGTTTCAAGAAATAGTGAAATAGAGGTTCTTACTACATAAGTGTGGAAGCTTCAATAAATTGCTCCCAAGTACAAAACTAAGCTAGATAATCAAAACACATAACATAGAACAAAAATCTACAAAAAAAGAAGAAGAAGAAAATAGGAAGAAATGGTGAAAAACTAGGGTTTTGGGAGCCCCAAGTCGGGCATGGCTGAAATGGGGAAGGAAAGGGGCTATATATAGCCTAAGTTGGTCAAAAGAGGGTCAAATGGTGCAGCAGAGTGTGTGGGCGCGCGTTGGGCACGCTGGTTGATGCAGGCAGGGTCGTTAGCACGAGTCAGTAACGTGAGGCACTGGCACGAGGCCTGGGCATAGGGATGGCTATGGGGCAGGGCGGTTACATATTATAATACCCATATAAAAAAATTTATGTCCATATCCACCCCATCACCCATGGCGGGTACAACATTAAAATCCACCCCGCCCCATCAGGTATTATCTGAAATCCACCTCGCCTCATTACCCACTTGGGTTTCCATATCCACTTCAAAATCATTTTACTCACCTCATTTATATATCCAAAAAAACCTAAAATTTACTTTAAAATTGATAATTTTTGCATTAAAAGTTTAATAATATTTACATAAAAATATTATAAGTAAAACATGTGGATTATGCACAAATATTAGTTTATTATATAATAAATTAGTGTGTACATTGTGGCTATAGTGGGGTGGGTATGAACTAATATCAATGTCTGACCAATTACCCATGGCGGGTATCAATTTTAAAATCCATACTAGTCCCACCCTTACAAAACAACATCCATGCCCACCCCATTGGGGTGGATGCAGGACGGACCTCCACCAAAACCTGCCTCACTGTCATCCTTACCTCGGCGCGAAGCTTGGGAGCAGGCACATGCGGCCGCACACGTTCAAGTGCTGAGCGCACGTTGAGGATCTGAGAGCTGCTCCATGGCTTACTCCAAGGCGCATGGGAGCACGACTGTTCGCGCTGGGCGCTCGCCACAGCTTTCTTCACCTGGCCAGCCAATCTTCGCGTCACTACAAGTGAACCGTTGCTTTGATTTTGTAGTTCTTGTAGTCGATTTCATAGTTCTTGAGAAGATGAGTCCAATGGTGTCACCCTTGTAGGCTGATTCTTCTCGAATCATTTTAAGAACTTGGTCCAAACTTTCGGGTGATAATTTATCTGCTTCTTTACCTTCTTTCTTCAACCCTTCTATCTTCTAGTACATATTGGCTTGTGGCCTTCACTAAACCACTCCAAAAGGATCATGAGAAATCTATAAATTAAGCTCACAAAATGGAATCTAGGTGCTCCTAAGGACCAGAAATCTATTAGACTAAACATAGGTTACAAAATGAAGGATTTTGATATGAAAACCAAAAATGGTCATCTAAACCCCTTATGATGCGCCTAAATCTAGCAATATTACAAAAAAAAGATGACAAAATAGATTTTAAATGCTTCCAAAAATATATGCATTTAATGTCTCATCAGATTCTTCAAAATTTCACCTCTATGGTGCTCTCTCAAGCTAATGGGAAAGTTGAAGTAACAAATAGGACCATCATTCAAGGAATTCAAAGGTGGCTTGAAGGAAAGAGAAGTGACTGGGTGAAAGAAATACCCAACACTCTATGGTGATATAGAATGACCATTCGAGAACTAACAAGGAAGACACCATATAGTTTGGTTTACGGTCACAAGGTGGGGATACCGGTAGATATTGGCAATTCAAGCCTTTGAGTATGCAGTTATATAGAGAAGGACAATTTAGAAGTGATAAAGTTGGACTTGGATGAACTGGAAGAGAAAAGAGAACTGGCAACGATCATATAAGCTAAGTATAAGGAAAGAATGACTAGAGCTTAAAATCAGAAGTTGAAGGAAACATGATTTCAGATTGGCAATCTGGTGTTAAGAAAGAATGAGTCTAGCCTAGTAGAAGAACGAGGAAATTTATGCCCAAAGTGGGAAGGACCCTACAAGGTCACGAAGACTCACAAGTCCAATAACTACAAACTAGAAAGGTTGGACGGCACCAGTGTTCCGAACACATAGCATTAGATCAACTTGAGAAAATTCTATATTTATATTTGAGGAGAAAGATAGCGAGCATCTATCTGTACAGAAACCATGAGATTATCATTGGTTGCATTCATACCATTGTTCCAAACGCGACATTATCATATTAGTATGTTATAAATATCAAAAACCATGTTTCTGGGACACGATTACATTTTTAGATCTCTTCTTGCAAATTTTAGAAGATAATACATGCACACCATATCTTGATCACCGCACCAAAAAATTTTAAGTTTCAAAGGATTAACATAATCTAGCGAACAACAAGCTATAGATCTTACAATTACGTAAATCATACACTTGCAAGCTACAAACCTTGCATGATTATTGAAACTTACAGGCCTTAGACCTTGTAACTTGGTGAGCCATAAAATCGCAAGCTATAGATCTTGCACAAATACTAATACTTGCAAGCTTTAAATCTTGCAACTTTGCCAATCTCACGATTGAAAGCTATAGATATTGCACAAGAGAAAATCTACCCAGTAATGTGGCACAAGCAAGCAATGAATCTTGCATGTCCAAGAAACAGAAGCTCTTGATACATCTTGCAGCTTTGCTATACTAGTTATGCAAGCTATAGATCTTGCAAATAGCGCGAACCCTTAACAAGCCAAGATAAAGAGAAAAGAGCAAGCCAAAGATCTTGAAAATTTTCAAACTCAATCATACATGCTCATGCAACCAGCAAGAAGTAGACTACGTAAAATATTAAATGAATATAGTTTATTAAGTGATAACGAAGACACAAGTCTACTAGATCACAGAAAATTATTTGAATCACTACAGAAAAATGTGAGTAGCTCAAAAAATAGATCTATCTATGTCTAGAGGCTCGCGATGACCCATAAGAAGATGAACCCCACAATGACGACCATGCTCGACGTCGCGATGAGAATGCTCAGCCCTACATTGACTTTCTTCATCTGCACGCTCTTCATTAACCATATGTTTGTACCGCAATTTCATGTGTAAATAAGCAGGATGGCGTATAAGACCTCTTTGCTCCATATGTCCAAGATATCTAGCATAATAGGCCTTGAAGTCAGTGATAGGGCTAAACTCCTCGTGATCCAACTGCATACTAATAACATTGATGGTTTCTTTATACCTTTTCATCTAAGCCGTCAAATTATGTACCTTCTCTTTTAAGCACCAAATATGCGATCGAACAGCAATTAGATAAGTTAATCATCTGCCCACCTAACTGCATTGTAACATCTCTGTGACTAGCAGCCCTTCAGGATGAAGATAGGAGGGCCTAATGTTTGTCTTTATATTCAACACAAGCCAGTTCAAGTTGGTGCACAAACTTATCAAGCTTGTTGCACTCAACATGGAGCTCCTCATTTTCACTTCGCAACTGTGAGTTAATAGCAAACTGTTCGTCAAACTTAGTTTTCCATCCAATAACAGAGGTTGAGAGGTGATCACATTCATCCTACTTTTTCTTCATTCGATCAAACAACTCGTCAAGATGAGTACACTGCTTATCAATGATCACTATTTTCTAGTGGGCTTTGTGCGTCTTACTTACAGCATAGTTTTTGGTCTCCTCTTGCTGGCAAAGTATTGTCACCATATTTAACTATTGTCGATGGATAAGACCATTCTGCTCGTTGCAAATACTTCACAGATCATACATAGCATCCCGAGTCTCCTTTAGAGTCTTTCCCCACTTCACTTCGAGGTTATAAATACCCAGGAGTATGTACTTCAAATGAATTCCCAAGGATAATGCCAATTCTTGAACACAGGCAGGAAGGTTAAGCAAACGCAGGTACACAATTGCAGATTCAAGGTCAACCAAACCACGAATGATATTTTTTCCAAGCAACTCAATGTTATAGACATCAAGAATGAGCTTACTGCAAGGATAGACTTGGAAGAAGAAGGAGTCAATGAGGTCGTACGAGCTTCCCACCTAATATGCAATGGAATGGATTCCGCAAGGGATAGGCGATTGGAAGAAATAAGTTGAAAATATTCTTTTGATATACACTTGGTCGCTTCAATCAGGTTAATATGCCAACATTTGGGAGACGATGAAAATCCATTGTGACAAGGAAAACAAACATAACATCCCAAATATTCAACACTTTTCAAAATATATTGGTCAACCATAATATCAAAGCCCTGCAAGTAAATAAATGTAAAGAGATCAGTCAAATTATAATAAGAAACATAACTGTTGCATCATTCGCCAATAATACAAAATAGTATAAACATACTTAGGAGTATTGTCATAAATTACAAAAAAAAACTTCCTAGGTCTATAACGCTAGGATTGACTAACTTCAGAAGGGGGAGAGGATGAAGTGAACACAATAGCAGCAGCATACTCCTTGCTTATAGGATGAACAAGAGCTTCATCGTTCAAATCACCCCCAGGGTTTGCATCATCGTTAAGATTAGAAGTATGCTCAGGAATGCAAACCTCAGAACTGGAGGAACTGAAAGGGAGATACTTAAAGTAGTTAATCGTGCACTTCTTCAACTCGGCTATAGAAGGATGAGTAGGAAGACCAGTGAGATGTGATAGCAGCGTGAAAGGATGATCGTCGTTGGAAATGCTCTTAAGAAGACCCTTGTTCAGAATTTCCGTTTGCTCCGCCAAAACCTTTTCGAACTTAGCAAACTTAGGCAGCTTATCAATCTTTGTAGTAGGATTCAGCTTCCACAACTCGACCAAGGCCTCAGAATAACCAAAATTGCGAGCATTAATTGAGACATCCTCAAACAAAGCATAAAAATATTTGGTCTTCACAAGGCGGTCAATTAGAACCTGAAGGTATCCAGGCGAAGCAGGGCTGTTTTTTCGTATCTCTTCTAATTGGAAATGTATTTTCTCCATCTCTTTCAGAGTGACCAAAGCACAGTCTTCAGCAACACGCGCTCGCTCCTCAGTGTCTTTAGAAGTACTCAGAGTAGCACACTCTACCTTACTTGCCTTCAGCTCTTTCAGCATCGTGTCATCCCCTTTAGAAAAATTTGCAACCCGCTCACTGACAAGTTGTAGGCTCTCATCAACCTGGTTTCAAAACAAGCAAAAAAGAAGAGTGGTTACAATAAGGCAAAAAATTTAAAGCACGATAACACTTCAAGGGAATGAGAACGTACCACAACCATTGTATCAGAATTAGAAAGTGCACCAGGAATAGTCCCTTCTATAATCAAATCACGGCTAACACACCATTTCTTATTAGCAAGCTCCAATATGGTAGAGGTACCATTGGTTTTTTCCTTACGCCTCCTCCGATGAGCTGTTTCATTGGAATTTTGATCACCACCTCCTTTAGTTTCTTTGATAATTGACCCAGAGATTATAGGTTGAATGACAGCTTCAGTAACCACCTCTTGAGGTATTACAACCACATAATTGTTATTAACCACAATAGCTAGGGTTTCTATGTTGTTGTTCTCATTTTTAGAAAAAAAAAGTTCCTCCCAGCGGAGCGTTAATTTGGATCCATATCTGCAACTTAACACACAAAGAGAGTTAGGCGAACATGCAAACATATAAGCAAAGTAGAAACAAGGACAAATAAAACCAAACTGAGCATGGAAGAAACAACCAAATAAATGACAAGTAAAACACTTTTTTCTTAAAGAACTCGCAGGGCGAAATGAGATGGAATTCTGGCTAAGCGATGCTACAACCTCAAACTCGGCATTCGGACGAACCCCAGCCTTAGGAAGTTTTGATTTAGGAATGCCATAGTTCCTAATCGAGAAAGTTGGCCTACTATCATTACCAACTTTTATATAGAAATAATTTTTGTGCCACACCCCACAATTATTTTTGAACCCACTAACGAAATCAATAGTTGGGATCACAGGATAGAGGGTGAACTCATCAGAGTAGTTTTTTACTTTGTGAAGATGGTAAAGGAATACCAGCCGCTTCACGTACATGATAAAAGAAAACAAAAATAGAAACAACTTTAGGGTGCAGCTGACATAAAGCAACTTTATAGTGAGAAAGCAGATCCAACACATGCTGAGGCAAGGGAAAGGAAAGCTTGAACTTAAGGCAATCTAAATAAATGGAACTGTAACCAAACGGAGGAGTGCGAACACTCTCAGAGGTTGTAGGTGCCTTAAGTCGTACGAACATAAAAAGGGGAAGCTGTTTTAAAATCCTCAACATAAGAATCAGTGAGAAGGCTACTAATAATTGAAGAACCGGCCAGGTGGTCAGAATAATCCCTGGAATCAACACCAATTTCACAGACGTTTGGCGCAAAGACTCCAACATTGTTAGAGGCAGACATTAAAGACTTCAAGATCCCTAAAATCCAGATGAATGCAGTCAATTAAAAAACAAAGGCCAGAATAGGGACAACTTTCAAATCACAAGATTCAAGGTAATAATAAGAAAAGGAAACTGAAACGGCTGATGAGAGAATTGCATGGTGAACAACGAATATAAAGGAGCAAATCTCGGCTACAAGATTGTAACACCTAATTACCCATGCGATACGAAATCATTCAAAAGTTTGAAATTCAAATGAATGCATGATTTAATGAAATTAGAATACACAGCCAAGAAGCATACAACACTTTTCAAAACCAATTCACATCGCATCAAAAGGGAATGTACAATTACGCATGGCTTCGGGGAAAAATAATAAGTTCGAAAAGCAGCTCATGAACATGGTTATAGCTTTGTGTAGTATTGACTTCATGGCTAGGAGGGCTTATGGTGTGTATGTAACCCAATGACCAAGAGGCTAATGGACGCTAGGCCCAGCCCAATTTCATCCTGTAATAAGGAGAAGCCTTTTCAGCCCAAGGTGCCAATTAGCTACGTGTGAGACTTCCAATCATTACAGAGAATGTGGGCTGAGAAATACATAATGTAATCGTGGTGTGACCCACGATCTCTATTCCAAAAAACAAGGAACCATAACTACGTCAGCCTATAAATACAACAAGCTCATAATGAGCTAGGAGAAGTGTGACTATCTTGAGAAATTCCAATTCTTAGAAGAGAAGACTGACTTGATCGTCGGAGCTTTTCACGCGGAATCACTTCCGGGATTGGTTTTGCATGTGAAGAGGTTCAAGGAGTGAACAACAAGCGATTTTCTTGAACGGACCACAACATCAGAACGTAACAAAAAGTATCCACGAGCGACCTACCAAAGATTATCACAAAGGAAGATTTAGGAGCCCGTGGATACAAGATGTCCATTAGTACTAATTAAGTCTACAAAACAAGGGATTTAGATAAGAAAACCGAACATGGCCGTCTAAACCCTTTGTCATGTTGTGGTCCATACAATAAATATTATTGTAACATAAAAGATTTATGTTTACAAATACTCCTCTCCAAAATAAATGGCACATTGAAATTCGGATCGGTATTTTATGCAAGGTCAGATGGCAAAGAATATTTGTTAAAAAGTAGGGATATTTTAAAAAAATGGTGGGTCTAATCATAAAGTTGTTGAAGTTAAAGAATATATTGTAGGGATTTTACAAAATATTCCTTACCATTTTGGGTAAGAATTAAAATGTGTCATTTTATGTGGGACCGACGAAAATATAAAAAGTGTGCCAATTATTCCAGGACTGAGGGAGTATTTCTGTTCAATCCAATATTTCTATTACGAGCACTTGTAGTATTTACCCCATATGTTCCCTTTTGTTCAGATATTGAGTCCCTCTTGTGTCTGAAATCGACAACATTTGCATGTCTTTTATACAAAAAATGCAATGCATTTACCTATGTTGGTTTCATGTCGACAAGACTTTTTATGCCATCTCTTTGATTTAAATCAGGAAAATATACCCTACTGTAGAAAACAAATACAGATTTTAATGTAATCAGTACGTATTTTATAGTATTAAAGGCAGTCTATATGAAAATTTTAAAAACTACATAATTATGTATTTTCTATTTTGTATACTATAAGAAATACTAGTAGTGGGATAACTTATGCATGTTTTAACAAAACATAAATGATTCATGAGGTAACTTTTGCACTACCTCCTAACAAATGCTACATATAAAAGGAATTGACAGTTTTAAATCAAATTTGTATGTCTATTTAAAGTAATCAATGCACAGTTTATATATGACAATTTTAAACTTTCAAATTCTAGTCCCCTTTGTATAATGTACTATAACATATACTAGTTGTAGGCTAACATATGCATGTTTTAACAAAACAAAAATAATTCGTAACTTAATTTATACACTACCTCCAGACAAAGTTTCATAATTCATATTCACCATTCTAAACAAATGTGTGTTATACAAACAATACATACTATAAGGTAACAAATGCATAGTTTATATGGAAATTTTCCACAGGATTTAGTTAGTTTTTCGAATGTTCGCCACCTGTTTCTTACATGTTCATAGGAGTAAAATTCATACATCTATTGCTTCAGAAGTTTAAATAATAATTCATTTGTATCAAATTTAACAACATAAGCTCTGTGATTAATGTGAAGAATTTATACCCTGGACACTATTAATTTGAAGAAATTGATTTGATGTAGGCGAAACTTCATCTGTTTGAAATTGAATTTCATTTGTTTCAAATTGAAATCCAGTTATTTCGACCAGACTTGCCTCATGATTTTCTTCAATGTATATGGTGCTTGAGAACTCATATGTTCCGATCAAATTTTCTTGGAAACTTCTTGCGGATGGATTGCAGATGGATTGGGGCTGGTCGATTGGAGAATTTATCGGAAGGGAATGGATTAGAAGGGAAAGATTCAATGGAATTGGAGAAAGAGGTGTTTACAGGGTGGTACGGAGAAGAAAGGAAGTGGGTCGTGTTAGCTGCATTTGAAGAAGAAGTGTTAAGTCGGTTTGTTATAAGTTGGATCATTTTCTATTGATCTAACCTGCAAAATTATTTATAATTTTTGTTAATTAAAAATTGGTCCCTGACCTTTCCATAAGTTTATGGACAAGCCATCCGTCACTCTATTAGGGGACCCCCCCACTATCACAAAAATCACTGTTAGTTGTTTTTGGCCTACAACTTTTGATATTGAATAATCTCTGAGGCTTTCCTTTACGAGTTTGTGTCCTATGAGACTGTCTCATGGAGAGACCAGGGACTAGAGGCAAAATAGAAAAGGAGAAAATTAAATTTGGGTGCAGAATATGGAATAATTTGGACTCATGGTTATAAACGTAAGGCGCAAAAATAACGAGGGATTTAATTGCAAATAGCCAAGAAAACATAAGACCCTTATCAATGTCCGCCCTGCTCCTACTGCTCTGCCACCTCCTCAGCCTCGTCCGCCTCGTTGGCGTCCTGCTCCTTCAAATTCTTCTCCTCTGCCTCCTCCTCCCAACATGCTGGTGTTCCGGAGATCGAGATCCATCAGGAAATTCCATTCCTGTTCTCTCGCTCGCGTGGGAGAAGCTAGTGGATAATTCACCGCAGAAGAGCAAACATGCGTCGTTTTGGTCAAGGATTCTGCTGAACAGGAAGAGCAAGTTGGTTACCGAACGACGAGACGATAGTGGTTGTAATACGCTTGAGGAAAATGAGTGTAGGAATAGTTGTAGTAGTGCTAGTATTGAAGAATTCGTGAGCATGGTGGCGAGTTCGAGGTCGGTGTCGGTGTCGGCAGCGAAGGGCGGGAGAGGATGGAGTTTTTTGAGTTTTTTGAGTTCGTTGAGTGTTTTTTGGCAACCGTCGGCGAAGGCAAAAAAAGTTGGAAACGAAAGGTCGCCCATGTGCAAGGGCTGAGTAATCATTTTTTCATGTATGATTCCAGTGGTTGGTTGGAGATAACTGTCAACGGCCGGCGGTAGAGTTCAGCAGAGAGGAAATGTCGGGTTAATTCTAGGTCAACCCGATTTCAAAAGTGGATCCAACATAATTACTTTGGGCCTGATTGTTTTTGCACTTGTGTTGGGCCTAAATTCTAAAACATTACCTCCAAATGATAATTCATCCTACTAAAATATTTAAACATCAAGGTTAAAAATAAATTATAAAATAAACTAAATTAAAATAGATAAACATCACATAAAAATAATAAAATCGTTGAACATGAAATAAAAACACTAAAAATAAACTATATTATAGTTAAACATCAAAATATATTAAAATAGATTAATGTCAAGTATAAAATAAAATACACATCAAACAAAAATAGTTAAATATCAAATCGAATTAGTTACACCTCCAAAAAATAATAAATTAACATCCAATACAAAATTAAAATACACATAATGCTCAGTTCATCTAAAATCAGCTTGTTGAGACTTGATTATTATTTCTTGTTATGTTGTGATGTTACACAGTTATGTTGTGATGGTTCAATTTTTTTTGTTTGATGTTTTATAAAAGTATTGATGAAGATGTTGGTTTAAAAAAGATATTCATATGTTACACTGCACTTATACATTCCACTGTTGCATTTGAAATAGCTTGTTAAATGTCATTTATTACAAAAGGGTTCAAATGCCCTTAAAATTCGCTAACATAAAAACTGAAAAAATTCAAATCAAGCTAAAACATCAATAACTATCAAGCGTCTCAACACTAACAATCAACCATCATAACTGAAAAATCAATGTCAAACAATACATCCCAAGCAATCAAATTATATTTCCCTCGAACTTATTTCCGTTCATTGTTTGCTTGTTCACAGACTTGTCTTCTCTCCTGCTAGTTTTGAAGAGGATGAATCTTCTACTCCACCAACGCCAAGATCAAAGGTCAGCTCCAGTCCTCTATTAAAGGGGACATCTTCAAGAGCATGATTCCTCATAGTATGCTTTTTTTATATCTCAACAATTACATAGTAGAGCTCTTGCTTGGAAAGTATTCCTATGAAATAAACATAAAACATCACATACAAAAATTAAAACATTAATATCTGAAATTAAAACATCCCAATAGCACACATAACATCACTAACAACTACATTGTGAAACATCAAAAAAAAAATTTAAAACATCAATATCAAATTTTAAAAATATCAAACAGTACACGCTAAAATATCAAAAGAACAAAATCGAACATCAGCTGCATACTTAAATATGAAAAAACCACAAGCATCAAATACAGAAATTTAAAAAACATTGCTCCAACACAGATAACGATACTTAAAACCTAAACATGGAACATCACACAGAAAACAAGAAACACCAACATTAAGTAAAATATCACATCTGAAAAATAACAAAAAAATACAGATCCTACTTCCATCTCGATTGCACCAACAGTGGGCAAGCATTCTTAGACATCTAACAAACAACAAGAAGAACACAAAAATTAGCACAAATCGTAACAAAACACTAAGATATCACACGCACAATCAAAATAACAAAACTGAACATCTATTGCACACTTAAAACACAACAAGTATCAAATACCGAAATTAAAACATCACATCAACACAGATAACAGTACTTAAAACCTAAACATGAAACATCACACAGAAAACCAGAAACATCAACAACAGTTTGTATAACATCACATATGAAAAATAACAAAATTTACAGATCCTACTTCATTCTCGATTGCAACAACAGTGGGCAAACGTTCTTAGATATCTAATAAACAACAAGAACAACACAAAAATTAGCACAAATCGTAACAAAACCCTAAGATATCACACGCAATCAAAACTGAACATCAATTGCACACTTAAGCATGAGAACACCACAAACATCAAGCGCTTAAATTAAAACATCACACCAACACTGATAACAGTACTTAAAGCCTAAAACATGAAACATCACACTGAAAACGAGAAACACCATTAACTGAACTTGAAACATCACTGCTGACAATTCAGAAAACTTACAAATCTTTCTTCCTTCTCGATTTGCAGCAACGATGGGCAAGTGCTCTTAGACATCTAAGAAACAGTAACAATAAAACAAAAATTAGCAAAAATAGTAACAAAACTCCTAAGATATCACACACACAATGAAAATAACAAAATTGAACATCAATTGCACACTTAAAACATTACAAGCATCAAATACTGAAATTAAATCATCACGCCAACACAGATAACAGTACTTAAAACCTAACACATGAAAGCTCAAACATAAAACCTGAAACATTAACAACAGTATTTAAAACATCACATCTTCAAAATAACAAAACTTACAGATCTTTTTTCCTTCTCGATTGCAGAAACGGTGGGCGGGCATTCTTAGACATCTAAGAAACAACAACAACAGCACAAAAATTAACACAAATCATAACAAAACCCTAAGATATCACACACAATCAAAACTAAACATCAATTGCACACTTAAGCATGAAAACACCACAAGCATCAAGTGTTGAAATTGAAACATCACACCGACACTGATAACAGTACTTAAAGCCTAAAACTTGAAACACCACACTGAAAACGAGAAACATCATTAACTTTACCTAAAACATCACAGCCAAATTTACCTAAAACATCACAGCCGAAAATTAAGAAAACTTACAAATTCTTCTTCCTTCTCGATTGCAGCACCAGTGAGGAGAATCTTCTTAGACATTTAAGAAACAGCAACAACAATACAAATATTAGCACCACAAAACACAAAAAAATAGAGAAATCCCAAATGTTACTCAGTATTACCTACCAAAACCCTAGAATATCACATGAACCAAAGAAAGTAAACAAAAATCGAAAAAGCAATAAAATATGCATAAAAAAAATCTAAGCAAAGACATTACCTTCGAAGATAAACACAAAACAAAGCTCGTATTGTGTTTGGCCGCCGGAACCAAAGCTATATTGGAAAATTCGCCAGAAAATTCACTGGAAAACTCCAAAAACCTCGACAAACCACTGCGCGCAAGAATGGAGAAAGAAAAAAATGAAAATGATGTGTGGTTATTTGAAAGAAAAAGAGCTCGAATTGAAGGAAGATGGAAGAGAAATAGAGAGGAGAAGGAGATTTATACTGGAGAGGGAAATGGAGATGAGAAATAATGAGGTAGTTCACGGAAGAGAGAGGAAAAGAGAGTAGCAAGAAATCATTAGAAAAATATAGGAGAATAATTATGAAAGATTGATATTTATATCTGGACCAAAATGTTAATTAACGAAATTTCACATCTACCCCCTAAACTTTTAAATCTTCAATTAGAAACCTTATTTGCAATTAAATCTCTGATCTCACTATGAAACGATCTTATACAAGATTTGTCTTCCTTTACAACTTTCAATCTTCGGCATTTCTGTAAAATCACAAAAACTGATTTCCAAGTCTCATTATCCTTCAGAATCAGTGAGATTTCGAACTATAGTTTTTGGACAACCCATACAAGTATCAGAATGTGATTTTAGGAATCACATTCCTAATAGTTCGTACATCTTTTGTGTACAAAGGGATTATTTTCCAGGAGTAGCAGTATTTACACGTTAAAAAGTAAACGATACCATTGACAAAGCGCAAATCTTGGTGAGTACAGTGAAGATTGAAGTAAATGATACAAGCCATTACGAAGCTTATTACATCAAGATGAGCTTTGAACTACTATGATAATACTTGAAATACAATAGCTAATCCACTCATTCCCGACAGTTCAGACAATTTGCTGTCAGTTGGATGATGATCACCTGGGAAGCAAGTATGAGGCTGTGAATGAAATTGTGTATATACTCCAGAGCCAGCATGGTAAATTCAACTTCTATCGGAGAAAACTGGATGCAATAAAAGATGTCCACAAAATCTAAGAAAAAGAATGAGACTTGGGAAGGGAGGGAAGTCAACAAATGTTACCGGTGGACCTCTATTCTCTGTTCAAGATCTTGGGAACTTTAATGTAGGGCTCTTCATAGCTCGGTAAAGCTGTAATTATTCCTTCCCTGTAGGGAAAATACGAATGTATAGTCAATTGCTGATGAAAATGGATAGCAAGCAAACACAAAACTTTAGCTTCAGAAGTTAATAGACAGAATACACATAATACCTGTTATCGAAGTTTTCGGGCAAATCAAATCGTAAATTGTCACCCTCAGTCTCTGTAGATTACATAACAAATTGTTGCAAATCAGTATAAGTCTGCAGCCCAATGGATGAATAGATATTGAGCCTATATTACTTGCTGTACAACTGGAACCAACCAAACAATTAAAATCTCAGAATTTCAGGCAGAGATATTCAAAACTCAATGCTGTGAGCCAACCTGCAGTCGAATTCTTTTCTTCATTTCCCATTTTCTCAAATCTAAAGCTGACAGTGTTACATCAATTATATGTTTCCTAGACATCATTTTTCCTATAAACTACTGAACAAAAGAATATAAGAAAGAAACAGATATTAAAGCATAAATGTCAGCGGGGGAGTTCTCAACCAACAATACCCTATGATCTAACCTTTCTGTCAAATCCCAAAAATCTTGATCTTGGAGAAATGATGATTGCCCATGAATGTGTATACATATCTAGTTCAATCATCTGTTAGTATTCTAAATTGAGCTGCATTTAGCAATTAGCAGCAGGCAGCAGAATAGCAGACCCGTCATTTGCTCAACGCAAGATTGGTTTTGGTTGTCCTGTCTGCCTCTTGCTTTGATAGCCCTACCCTTTTTCCTATACAGCTTCAACAGCTCAGCGCTTCCTTGCCATGACAGGGCACAAACCTATCAAGAAATGCCTTCTCTAAAGTCTGAACAAATAAGGCACTTAGTAAAGACGAGATTCTCCTCAACAAAGCCCTTCAAAAGCAGAGCTTGGTAAACATCACACTAGGACAAATTGTCTCCTCTAAGCTCAACAAAAATAAACTATCAAACTTTGCACTATGTTAGAAACATGGTACCCCATCTTATTGACCTAAGTATCTACCACCAGTGATCTTAGATTCAGAAGCCGCTGCCTCCTGAAACCCTCAATTACCTCCTCAGACCAACCAAACTTGTTGTAAACCTCAAGTTGACTCAACTGTCAACGCTAGAACCTTAACACCTTGAAGAAACATATTCTTCTCAGGACGAAAGCCTATTTCCTTAACCCTTTCCGCACATTCCTTCAACCTCTCCGGCCTCTACTTCACTAACAGCCTAGGCATATGTTTCAAACAGTACAGAATCCCAGATTCTAAGACACCCGCCTCGGTCAAAATGTCAATATTGGGTGCCACCTTGGCATCCAAAGGTGCCCCTAAAAGGTCAGGAAACCAAGTAATGGCACACAAAACATCAACTCCGGACTTAAGGTCTCTAACATACTCCACAAGGTCTCTAACCCCCTAATTATGCAATCATAACTGGGGTATAAAGAAGCTGTATCATACATTCACTCGGTAACCATTAAACAGTGAACAGCTAAGGTTCAAATGCTGAACAAAATTAGAGTTATTGTGAATAACCTGCCCTGATTGCTGATTCAATGCTTTCTAGATCAACAGCTTGGAGTTGTCCAAACCTGTATGCCAAAAGGTGACAACTGTTACACAATTTGCAGTCTCAAGCAGTCAATTCACAAAGAAAACAAAGGAGAGGGCACCAATCAACAACTCGGGTAATCTTGGGGCCAAATTCTTGCACCTGCGAATATCCCAAAAACCTAACTCAAAAAAACAGGGGCATGATTGAATAGAGATGAAAGGGCGGAAGATTGATTACCTGATCCGGGACGAGGGAGATACGGGCAGTTTCAGCCAAACGCCCGACATTTGGTGGTTCTAGAGTAGAGTAGAGGCGGTGGAATTGAACGCGCGAAGAAAGTAGAGTGGAGAAGAAGGAGCGTGAAGGCGATACCAAAACCAATGCTCTCCCCATTCTTGGCAAACTCAAACCAGTGCTCATAAGGCCTAAGGAGATGGCGGAACGCAGCTCTTGGTTATGCTCTCTTTTATCCGCCATTTTATTCTCCTCACGCGCAGGCCATTGATTTTTTATTTATTTTTTATATATAATTGACGAAAGTGTAGATATAATTTTATGCTAATTGAAAGTACAAATATAATCCTATATATTCAGATTATGTGCATATATAACATTTTTTGGCAATTTGATGTCAAAATTAGGTGAAAAGATAACTTTACTCTGATTGGTTTATGTTTTTAAAAAATTGAAATTTTAAAATGGTGCAATAATCATATTGTCATTCGTCTCCTACCGACTCTTGTCTTCTTCCACTCACTCTACCATTCTTCTCTTCTACCACTCACTCTGGGGCTCTATTCTTCTTTCCGTCGCTACCCCTTTTCTTTCTTCCACTTCGCCACCCTCTCTCCAGCCACCACAATCACTCCCTCCGCCGCTATCCCCGTTGTTCTTTAACTCCTCTATAAACTGCTATATATGCACCCTCGATTTCCCTCAGTTTATCAAATTAGGTTCCCGAAATCTCCCTCACCCGACAAACAACCATGTCCGCTGCGCCGCCAACATGTTGTGGTACAGCTCTGCCAAGCAGTCTCCAATCCAAAACCAAAACCCCTCACGCTCTGTACAGCCCCACCTCGGAATCCCCCAAACTCCGCTGCCACAATGTCGTTGTATCATACCTACAGTCTCCGAGTTCAATCGGGTAAAATTGGCCCATCAGTCCGAGTCCTGCCGCCTCTTCAGCTTGGCCCACATCCCCCATGGGGTCAACGAAATTTCAAGGCTGTTGAAAGTTTGTGGGTTTTTATTTTGGATTCCGGGTTGTGTTCAAAATTTGAACTTGTGATATGCTGAATTAAGATATTGGAGCTCCATTATTGTAGTTGTGCAATGAGAAGGGTTGGTTGATTTTGAAAAAATATGGTGGCAAAGGTGTGGTGGTAGAGGTGGTGGTGGTGGTTGTGGCCGGAGCTAGGGTTTCGGTGGAGGGCTGGGATGGGGCTGAGCCAAGTGGTGGTGGGTTCGGGGCTGAGCAGGTGGTGGTGGCCTGGTGAACACCACCAAAAATGATAGCAGGGGTGATAGCAGGGGAGACAGATGAGCTCTAGAGGTGATGACAGGGGAGGCATATGAGCTCCGGTAGTGGTTGTTGGTGGTGGTGAGCTAGGTGGTGGCAGTGCTAGCTGCTGGTGGTTGCTAGTGGTGGTGATTGGAGGCAATTTTGTATTTTTAATTTTGTATTAGTTTAGAAGGGCAATTTGGTCATTTACGGCCGGTCAATGGGCAAAAATGGCCAGTCAATGCCAGAATAATGACTTTAGGGTTATATTTGCATTTATGTGTAATAGACATGGTTATATTTGCACTAAAATATAATTGAGGGTTATATTTGCACTTTCCTCAACATATAGGGTTATATCTGCATATTACCCGATTTTTTATAATCTACGTTATACGCTGCATCTGCTAAATTACATACAAATTTTAGTACTTTTTAAATTATTTTTTTATATCATATATTTTTATATTTTCACCTTCAAATACATATCATTACTTGTTTTAACTTAAAAAATACAATATTTTAATTTTAATTTTAAAAATTATAACATTTAAGGTAAAAGTCCCATGTGGACTATTCATAAGCTTATGTAAAGTATAGAGATGTAAATCAATTAGAATTGGGATAAGAAATGAATACCCTTTCTAAATCTATTTGATTTACATCTCTATTAGAAATACCGTCTTTCCTGAGACTTTCTCTATTTTTATTATAAGAAAAATACTTTTATAACCCTACCTAGTTGACATAAGTGTCAATCTAACTTTCCAGTGTTCTAAAGTGCCAATATAACCCTCTCCGGCAACTTTTAGCCGGAATCTTATAAAAATACATTTTTGCCCTTTTGAAAAAATAAAATACTAAAAAACTAGGAAATGACATTATTACCCTTAGAGTCATTAATACTCCAATATTGTCGGACTGCCGCAGGACCACTGCTACACCGCCACCGTAATAGGTAGGGTTATATCAGCATATTATGAAAACGGTAGAGTTATATCAGGACAATCCTAAAATTTATAGGGTTATATCAACACATTTGTAAAAGGTGCATGGTTATATCAGTACATACTATAGAATATAGGGGTATTAATGATATTTTATTTATTTTGTTGTGTTTAGTCTAGATTCATGATTGGATGACCTTTGGTTTTGTGTGTGGTTGTTAATTTGCTGTGTTTTTCAACATGGGGTTTTAATGTTGATAAATTTTTAGATAAGACTATGATATGTGATAATGGTGTTTAATATGAATGATGGTGTCATGATGTCAAATTTTATGGTGTTTAAGAAAGTGTTATGATGTTATAATGGTGTATATGATGATGTGGTCGGCAGTTAATGCCAGCCGAGTACCAGACACTTAACTTTTATAATGTGCTGATACAACCCTATAAGTTTTTGGAATGCGCGCATATAACACTACAAATTTTAGGAAGTTGCTGATATAACCCTATCAGTTTTCCTAATGTGCTGATATAACCCTACCGGTTACGGCAGTGGTGCAGCAGTTGTCCGATAGCGATCCGGTGGTGGTCAAGCAAACTTTGAGGGTATGTTAGCATGTTGATCACTTGATCGTGCGATCACTGTTTGTGTGTGCGAAAAAGTGCGAAATTGTGTGCGAAAACACTTCCCCTGCTAACCCTCCTCCTTCCTCTTCTGAACAGTTCCAATTTCTCTGTAATAGTCGCCGGTATCGACTAGTTTCGCCGATAACGGTTAGTTCAGCCGTTAACGGTTCTCAACGATGACGACCTCCCCAATTTCGGCCGTTCAGGAAACTAACAATGCTAACCAACCTCCTCCTCCTTTATCTTTCGCCGCTGCCCTACAGAATAAATCCCCGCCGTTATCAAAATTGTTGCTGAGCAATCCTGAACTTATCCCCAAATCACAACACTTAGGCGATGCCGCTTGTTTATACTCAGATGACCAAATAGCTAAGCTATCATCCCATTACGCAAATGCCCTTGTCGGTAAATTCATAAAGGGGAGATGTTCAATGGAGCAACTGGAGCAATTCTTCAAAACCGTGGGCTTCACAGGTAAATACCAATTAGGTTCTTTGGATTATAAACATGTGTTAATCAGGTTTGAGCTACTCAACGATTATCAACGATGCTGGATGAAAGGAAGGTTGGAACTTCAACGGAATCCTCCTTAAGATGCTGAAATGGACTCCAGAGTTCTCAACGCACAAAGAATCACCTATTGTCTCGGTTTGGTGTACAATCAGGGAAGTTCCGCTATATTATTACAATTCAGCTTCAATTGAGTCTATTGTAATAGTATAGGTTGTTTTATTAAAAACGATCTAGCCACTGACATGCTCACAAGACCGTCAGCCATTAAACTATGTGTAGAGATTGATCTTCAAAAGCCTCTGTGTAACCATATTCGTCTGGGCTCAGTATCTAATAACAGGAAATATCCAATAGAGTATGAGGATATCCCTCTATACTGTGATCATTGTGCCAAATTAGGTCACTCTAAAGTTCAATGTAGAGTCTTCCCCCCTTACCTTAATGCTAGACCAGAAGACAACAATATAATTCACAGCCAGCCTCAGTGGCAGGCAACTGGAGAAGTTTGATATACCTCCTTTGATCTCCCTAAATGATCAAGTTGATTCCCCCATTCCTGTTAAGGATAAGGTATCTAATCATGGAGTTATGTCAACTCCCACTCCTAACTTTCACTCCAGCTCCTCCTTAGGGATTATTAGAGCCCCTGGAATTGATAGGGCTATTTTGCCTGATATTCGTCCTAGTTCCAAAACCCATGATACTATAGATAACTCTATAACTAAGCTATTAAATAATTCAGCTCTACTTAATTTTACTCCAATGGCATATGCCACAGATGATATCCAGGTGGGGACACTTCCCTCAAGCCTGAAAAGACATAACAATGTAACTCTTTCTTTACAAGGAAGATTGGAAAACGGGTTTTCTGTTTTGCAGGATGAACCGGAAGAACAGGCTCCTGATCAGGAGGTAATTTCTAATCAACAGGTTAGTACTACTTCATCCCCTACTCAGGGTCAGAATCCACTGCAAGGTAGGGCGAAAGGTAAAAAAATTAATTACTTTAGTCAAATTAACAAAATGATGCTTAGATCATCCACTAAAAGTTATAAATCTAGTGAGCAATGATAGGTTCTCTCTCAGTTAACTTTTTAGTGTGGAACATTAGGGGTATGGAATCTTCAATGCTTAGTCTAATTAACCTTGTTAAGCTTAATAAGATTCAACTGTTGTGTATAATTGAACCAATGCATGATAACTCAAAACTTCAACCTTATATGGATAAACTTAACTTCTCTAATGGGCTGACTTTGTATAATGGTAAAATTTGGCTTATGTGGTCTAATTTGGTGACAGTTACCCTCCTTTTCCTTTCATGAGCAGTTTCTACATGTTAATATATCTCACAAATCCCTTCATTTGCAAATGGATGCTGTTTCCATATATGCACTTAGGAATAGGGAAGGTAGAAAGACTCTGTGGAAAGATTTGTCAGCTATTACTACAGGTGATACTATTTTTATAGGAGATTTCAATACTATCACCTCTCTCACAGAATATAAAGGCCCTAGTTCCCCCTCTTTAGGCAGCATTAGAGACTTTAATACATGGATAAGTACCACTGGTGTCCAGGAAATCAACATTGTTGGTAACCTTTTCACTTGGTGTAACTCAAGACTTAGGAACCCGACCTCAAAAAGGCTTGATAGAGGCTTATGCACTATCTCATGGAACTATAAGTTTTCTTCATCCTCTATCCAAATCCTGAATAGGCAAACTTCTGATCACTCTCCTCTCCTCCTCCATATTTCTAATGTGACTATTCTCAATCTTAAACCATTTAGATTCTTAAATGTATGGTTTAACCGGCCGGACTTCACCACCCTAATTAAGAATAATTGGGAAAAACAGATTGCTGGGACTGGTTTGCTTGGCTTTTTCCTTAAATTACTCAGACTGAAAAAGGAGATAAAAATTTGGAATAGAGAATGCTTTGGGAACATTGACACTAATGTTATTAATGCTGAAGAATCCCTTAGAATCCAGGAATTACTTTTTGATTTGAATCCTTCAGATGCTGAACTTATTAAACTAAATGAGAAAATAGCATTACTATTGAGAGCTCAAAAAGAAAAGGAAAAGTTTTGGAAACAGAAAGCTAAATTGAAATGGCATAGGTTAGGTGATAATAACACGCAATTCTTTCATAAGGTGGTGCAAGAGAAAAATTGCAGGTTACAAATATCCAAAATTAAAAATAGAGATGGCCAATGACTGAGTTCACAATCAGAAATTCATAAGGAAGCCATCTCCTATTACTCTGACCTGTTAACTGAACCAAACCAAATGCCAAATAATACCTATTATCCACACTTTCTGAGCCAAATCCCAAACATCATCTCTGCTCAGGATAACCTAGACTTATCTAAACCAGCCTCAGAAACTGAAATCGAGGTAGTAATTAAGGGATTAAGCAAGAATAGTAGTCCGGGACCTGATGGGTTTTCAAGCAAATTTTATTCTAAGTGCTGGTCTTATCATAAAAAATGATCTAATTGAGGCAGTTAATGATTTTATTAATGGTTCTTCCTTGCCCAGGGGAGTATCCTGCACCTGGATAACCTTAATACCTAAAAAGACTACACCATGTTCATTCGATGATTTTAGGCCTATTAGTTTATCTAATGTCCTTAACAAGATTTGTTCCAAAGTTTTAATGGAAAGATTAAGACCTTATATGGATAAATTGATCTCTACAAATCAATCGGCTTTCATGAAGAATAGGGATATTTCGGATAATATTCTTTATCTTCAGGAAATGATTAGATTTCTTGACAAAAAGGCTAGAGTCCCTAACTGCATTCTCAAGTTAGATTTACATAAAGCATTTGATAGAGTTAATTGGGATTTTCTCAAGAACGTTCTGATGAAGTTTGGTTTTGGTGGTAAATTTCTAAATGCTGTTATGACTAACCTATCTCAAGCTTATTTTTCGATACTTATTAATGGCAATCCAGTGGGCTTTCAAGGCCACAAGAGGAATTAAGCAAGGTGATCCCCTCTCTCCTTTTCTCTTTAACATTTTCTCGGAAGCTTTCTCTAGGAGTCTATCATTTATTTTCCATAATAATAAACTCTCATATTACCAGTTGTCATCTTCAATTTCAGCAGCTTCTCACCTTATGTATGTTGATGTTACTATCATCTTTGCAAGCTTCCAAGTCCAACCTCATTAGGATTAAGGCTTTCTTAGAAATCTTTGAATACACTTCGGGTCAAAAATTCAATTTCCATAAATATGATTTTTACATTAGTAAAAGGGCATCACCTACTAAATTAAATCAGATGAAGATGGTTCTAAAAATGAAATAGGGCTTCTTCCCTTTCCAGTACCTAGGCTGTCCTATATTCAAAGGTAGAACTTTGAATAGGTATTACCAACCTCTCATGGAAAAGCTGGATAGAAAATTGCAAAATTGGAAAAATAAGTGGCTAAGTACAGGGGGTAAACTAATCCTAATTCAATCTTGTTTGTACTCAATGCCACAACACTTATGGTTTATAATCAAAAATTTTGAAAAAAGATTGGCTAGATTCTTTTGGGGTGAGTCAGAAGGAAAACGAAACAAAGTATGGAAAAAATGGGCTGATCTAGCTACACCTATTTCACAGAATGGGTTGGGGTTTAGATCTATCCGAGCTATATTAGATGCATGCTCCCTTAAACTGTGGTGGAAAAGTCAACTAGGTATCACCTTATGGGCTAAATTGTTGTGGTCTCTGCCTGAATCTCATAGGAAATCAGTTACCTGGAAAAGAATTTATTTAGTTAATCTTTTTACAGAAAATAACTCTCTCATCATCCATGGTAAAGGTAGCTGTAATCTATGGACTGCTAATTGGTGCCCGAATGGCCCACTCCTTGACTATATTCCTAATCATATATCTGTTGCATTACAGCATTGTTCTGTATCAGATTTTATCAGGAATAAAGCAGATATATTAGCCCATATTTCTTCATTCCTGGAAAATGATACTCTATTATTTTTGCAAAATGCAAAAGTTGTAGAGGAAAGAGATGACAGGATAATATGGAAACCAGATCCATCAGGCACCTTCTCTTTCAAGTTAGCATACCGGGCTCTCACAAGCTCATCAGGTAATTTCCCGGCCTATAAGTTCCTGTGGAACACATCACTTCAGAAAAAGGTTTCCATTTTTACATGGAAAATGTTACACTCTTTTCTTCCTTTCGATGATGTGCATATTAGTTGTGGATATAGTCTAGCTTCGAAATGCCCAGTATGCTGTCACTCGGATTCAATTGAACATTTTTTTATATCCTGTCCCATGGCCCAATCTATATAGAATAACATGGCACCTCTAGTTCAATTCCACCTCACTGATCATCATTCCATTTCTCAGAGGTTTTTCATTTTCTGAAATTGTCTAGATCTCTCTAAATGTCATCAACTGTTATGTAACATACTTCCCTCTATCATATGTTGGTGTCTTTGGAAAGCTCGAAATAGATATTTGTTTGATCAGATTCCATTCTCTACTGAATTCATTTGTAAGGAAGTACTGGACCTCATCAAACTATCTCTGTATTCCAATCCTACACATCTAAGCCCTTCTACAGCAATTCCACACTCACTAAAGCATCTAATCCCTCACCTTAGGCCACCTCCTAAGCCAATCATACGGACTGTTTGCTGGGAAAGGCCTAGTTTAAAATCCATCAAAATTAACACAGATGCTTCTTGGTTTTCTCACATGGCTGCAGTTGGGGTAATTGCTAGGGATATCTCTGGTACTCCCCTCATGATTAACTCAGTAACCATCTCTGCAGAATCTCCACTTCATGTTGAAATACTTGCCATACAATTTGCTTGCCAAAACTTCCAACAGTTAGATGATTCATTTATTATTGAATCAGATTCCCTGTTAGCAGTTAACATGATAAATGATCCATACTCTGCTCACTGGCAACTTTTCAATTCTGCTTATAAAGTTAAAAGGCTTCTATGTGGTGCTGTGCTTAAACATGTATACAGGGAATGTAACTCAGTGGCCAATGCAATCGCTAAACATCACTCTTCTCATAATCAGGCTCTTAATCTCTCTAATGTTCCTGTACATATAAAAGGTCTCATAGCCTTAGACAAGGAACAAATTTCGCATATAAGATTGTATAAAAACAGCTATGCTAAGGATTGATACTGCTGATGTTATATTTTGCTAATGCAGGTACGACCTCGGTTCTGTACACAACTGATCCAACGCGATCTCCTTTGCTATACACAAGGATGTTCATTCACTCAAATATCACCCCCAAAGCAACAGCGCAGAGAGGAAAGATTTTGGGGATTTTGTCCAGAATGTCACCATTGATGGTTCACTAGCTAATATCTCTAGCATGCTAACTTACTGATAGATTTTCTAATGGTAGTTGCCTGGCCAAAGTACGAATTAACACGGGGTGTGGAGATTCGTTTACTTTGGAATCGCAACTAACTCATTTAGGTACTCCCATAGATCTTGTAGATTTGATCCTCGGTAGTAGATATCTCTTTTGGAGGCAATGATGTTGCCTTTTGTAAAAACTAATGTCATCTTACTATGGCTTGCTTACTACTGGCTTGGGGTACCAATATACCAACCCCCACCCTCAGGTGTTTTCCATAAAAAAAACTTTGAGGGTAAAACTGTCCACTTAATTTCAGATTTTACCAAAGGGTATTTTGGTCAATTACATAGAGTCAATGCCAGAAAATTGAAGTCAATGCCGGAAATAGGGTCTGAGGGTTATATTGGCACTTTCATTAACTAGTTAGGGTTTACCCTAAAAAATTATCTCAGGGTTATATTAACACTTCTCAAGTATGTAGGGATATATTAGCATTTATCCCTATTTTTATTTACTGTTTTGTTTTGTATGAGTTGGGTCGCGGTTGGAATAGGAGGGAATGGGGATTATGGGTGTGTTTGACAGAGTTGGTCTAATAAGTAAAGTTAGTTTCTGCTTATACATGAGAATAAGCAGTTGAAAAGAAAAGTAGTGCTTGGTAGTAAAATAGCTTATAAGTGTTTTTTCAGTGTTAAAAGCAATTGGAATGTTTGTTAAATTTAGAAGTAAAAAGTGTTTTTAATTTAGACATGAAATCTTGTTAAAAGGTGCTTCTAAATCTAAACTACTTCCTCCGTCTCAAATTAAATTACAACCTAATCATTGTACACCATTTGAGAAATATGTTTGACCGTTAATATGTTTAACTATGTATAATACCGGCAAACAAAAAGTTACTTTCTAGAAATTACTTGCTATGACGAATTCAAAAATATCACATACAATAATCACGTCTCATTTATTTATTCAAATATATCGTCAAACTTTGATAAAAAATAATATTATAAAATAAATGGATAATTTAATGTGGGAGAGAAGGAGTATCACTTTACTCCGGTGGATGGAAAACTTTTACCTTCAAAGCGTAATGCTAACACCCAAGACGTGATAAAGATATTAACTTCAGCACCAACCACTATTAATAATTAAATAATCATACTCCACATGAAACTCATTCTTTCCCACTAATTTTTCAACAATAGACATGTAGGAAACTCTTTTACTCCCACTGTTTTGTTGGATATACCACACTTTTATTTTTTAATTACTTTTATAAATTTGACACGCTTTCATTTTTTTTAGTAAGATTCATTTATTTTCATTCACCCATTCTACTTTATTTTTTAAATTCAATTTCTTCACTCATTTCATTAACATAAATCCAATCACATAACAGTAGTGTGTCACATTCAATAAAACGGATGTAGTATTTGTTACATCGATCTTCACGCATTCCGCTTCCCAATAGTGAATTTCACCACCTTCTTCTTTTTACCACCTTATTCTTTTTCAGTGATTGCTCAGCAATTGTTTGCTGCCTTGCTTCGCACACTTATGGAGTTCGTGACCTCTTGGAATGTTATAAATGTAACGCGGTTTTGACGAGAAATGCATACCTGCAGCATCTCATATCGTTCCATCCAGGCCCGAACTCACAATGGAGGCATATGATGTGCTTGTCTCAGACCCGCAACTTAGCAATTATATAGGTGGCTCATTTTAATTTTTTGAAAGAATAAGTGTTAAAATGACCCTGACTTTAGACTGAAAGTGCTAATATAGCCCTACAATCTTAAAAAGTGCCAAAATAATCTTTGACAACATTGACTAAAAAGTTAATGTTTGTTTGGCCGAATTTTGATGAAAAGACCATTTTGCTCTTGAATTAGAAAAATAAAAATATAAATAATTAAAAGTCCTCATCGTTTTCTTTCTTCCCCGTTCCCGTCAGTTGTTCTCGTTCTTCCCCGCTACTAATGACAAGATTCTAACAACCCCTTTTCTTTCTTCCCCGTTTTCTTTCTTCGTTCTTGTTCATCATTTTTGCTCTTTCTTTCTCCGTTGGCGAAGGGTTTCCGGTGGGATGGCGGGGCTAAGGAGGAGGAGATTTGGAGGGATGGCAGTCGGCAGGTAGGGCTAGGGCAGATGAGATATGGAGGGGTGGCAGTCGGGAGGCGACGCTAGGTACTGGCGCCCATTTTCTGGATCTAGAAAAGCTCCGCCCATTTTCTTTGGAGCGCACCTTCTCCACGCGGTGGGGTAGGTCATGGAGCGAAAAGAACCATGATGCTAGCCACCGGCCATCCTCGGCTTCTTGACCCGACCGGGACCCAAAACAGGATTCTATTCTCCATGACGTCCATGTTCTCAAAGAAGAACCACAACAAGAAAAACCTACCAGTAGGGTAGGTTATGGAGCACACCTTCTATGCGCGGTAGCGATGGCGGAGCTTCTCCATCTTATGACAGCACTGGGCGGAGCTTCTAATGAAAATGGGTTTTCTTCAAGAGCTTTTCTATTTGTTGGTTTGATTTTGTGAATACTGCTCTCCCATTTTGATATATGAATATGGTCAATCCAATCTGATTGGTTTATGAATATGATCTATGAATATTGCTATTCCGTTTAGGGAAGTAACGAGGGGACACCATTTCAATTTGTATAGATCGATTTAGGGATGTAAGTTGGGTGGGCAGAGAAAGCAGCGAGGTGGCGGTCGGAGGAGAGGATGGAGTTTGGAGCTGGAGCAGTGATGAAGTTGTGGACACCGCCATGGAGTTTTTGTACGGCGGTGGTCGAATTGGGGAGGTTGGGATCCCGGATTCCGACGTGGAGATCAACCTGAGTTCTGCCAAAAGGGTATTTGTGTCATTTCATTTCTTGATATTACCAGAATTTCACTTGCCAATGCTGAAATTAGGGAGTTAGGTTATATCGGCACAATTTTTTCGAAAGTTAGAGTTAGATTGACGCGTAAAATAATTAGTTAGGGTTAAATCAGGGTTATATATTTTTTTTCGCTTTTTTGCATAATACAGTTCCCCGTTAACGTTCAGATTCCACCGGAAATGGTCATAATACAGTTCCCCCATAGTGCTGCCACCGCCAATGGCGGAGGCGCCACCCCCTGAGGGGGTGAAATCCTTCCTCTCCGCCCTCACAGCCCGATCCCCTTCCCTATACCCCACCCTACCATATACCCCTAACCTCACCCCGATCAAGGAATTCAAAGGAGAGCTTGCCTGCATGTATACTTCAGATCAGATCGTGCAGCTATCAATTCACTATCAAAACGCTCTAATCGGCAAGTTCAACAATGGCCGACCTTCAATGGAGGTTCTGGAAGTGGCATTCAAAACTGTGGGATTCCAATCAAGATACCAACTTGGAGCAATAGACTACAAGCACCTACTAATTCGTTTCCAATCAAAGGAGGATTACCAACGTTGTTGGCTTAAAGAAAACTGGGTATTCAGTGGTCATCAGATAAGGGTTTTCAAGTGTACTTCTAATTTCTTCACATCAACGGAATCTCCTATTGCTCCGGTGTGGGTTACAATCAAGAATGTTCTGATTTTCTACTATAATCAGGCAGAAATTAAAGATGCCGGCAACCAGATCGGAAAATATATAAAGATGGATGCAGCTACCCTTACTCTCACAAGACCATTAGCTGTAAAAATCTGCGTTGAGGTAGATGTCAGCTCCCCTCTTCCTACTTATTTAAGGCTAGGATGTCCTGAAGATAGTGAAAGGTGTGAAATTGAATATGAATATGTTCCTTTGTACTGTAATCACTGCAAAACGTTGGGGCACTGTGTTTCAAACTGTAAAATCCTGCACCCAAACACGCCTCAACCTAGGCCCTTACAGGAAATTAGGAAACCTCCAAATGCAGCACAGATAGAGGATAAGGGTAGGCAGCAAAATCATAGGAATAGACACCTAGCTAGTAACCCGAGATATCCTCGTTCACAGTCAAGAAATGCCACTGATAACAACCCTCCAACCTCATGGAAAGCCACTGGAAGGACTATACAAACTGAGGCTCTGGACACACTCAGTCAGGAAGTGCCATTACAGATGGAGAAAGATCAAAGCCAGGAAATGGTATTACAGAACCAAGGTGCTGCTCCTTCTTCCTTCCAAAATAATACAAATACCCTTTGCCCTCCCTCTACCTCTACTCAAGGAAGACTGCAATTTCTTCCCAGTCAAATTCAGTCTCATTCAGCTCTTCAAACCTCATTTAACAGCTTGCTGAGTCACAAGGAAGACATACAAGATCTCGAGCCTAAGATAGTCTCTTCTGATATACCTATACAGAGTACTCAGGCGGTTTCAGAAGGTTTTATGGAAGCAGAAATGCAGGAAGTTATTGCTCCATCTGAAAATCAAACACAGTGGTTTTTACACAAGGACCAGTTATTAATGGTTGTTACTTCTCAAAATTTCACAGAAACAGAAAGACAACTGTGTGATGGCATCGATATATTTCCACATCCTAAGCTGCATTTTAGCCATGATGACCTCACAGGTAAGTCCACCAATCCCTCTCATTCTGATTTAGCATCTAATGTTTCTTCACCTCCACAGTCCCCAAAGGAGCAAATCCTGTCTCCGAATCGATTTGAGATACTGGGACAAATGATGGATAACGAAGATGATGAGAGCAGTGAAGTACATATATCAGAGGAGGACAGGTGTAACCATCCAGCATCTTCGGAACCCTCCAACTCAAAGAAGGCTCAATTGACACTAGACAAGGACTTGGAACTCAAGCTCAGTAGAGTGTTATCATCTTCTAGTTCTGATCCACCAAAACAGGTACTTCCAACTTTTTCAATCAGGTAAATTCGAGGAATTTAAGATCCTCGACAAAAAGTTCCAAGATATTTTATAAATGACTGATAAAATAATCATGCAGAAAATCTTGATTTGGAATGTTAGAGGCATGAACCCTGGAATGCTAAGATTAGAGAGACTTTTGAAAATACATCATATTGACTTTCTCTGCATTATTGAACCTAAGCATGACAATATAGAGTGTACCAATTATATGCATGAACTTCATTTTGATAACTGCATGACATCGAGTTCAGGGAAAATCTGGTTAATGTGGAATCATAAAGTGAATGTATCTCTGGTAATTGACCATCCCCAACACCTATCTATTCATATTGAATGCTGCACACTAGATAGAAAAATGGAAGCATCTTTTATTTATGGTCTTCATAGTAGATAAGAAAGAGCTGCATTGTGGACTGACCTTGGAAATATTTGTAACTCAGAGAGACTGATCGTTGGTGATTTCAACACAATCTCTTCTGTTAATGAATATAAGGGACCCAGTACACCAAAGATAGGTAGCATAAATGATTTTTCTGAGTTTATCACACACAATAATTAACATCAAATCAACACGGTGGGAAACTTTTTCACCCGGATAAATGGTAGAAAAGTCCCAACTTTCAAAAAAAATTGATAGGGGTCTGTGTACATCATCCTGGAGTCAAACCTTCCCAAACAGTTCTATTCACATCCTGAATAGACATCCATCAGATCACAGCCCCATGTTATTAACCATAGGATCAGATATCCCTTCAGTCCCCAAACCTTTTCGATTTATGGAGATATGGCTTAACAGACCTGATTTTCTCCAGGTACTGGCAGAAAATTGGAACCTCCCTCTACATGAGGGAGGAATGTTAGGTTTCTCCATAAAATTAAGAAGATTAAAGCCAGTCCTAAAACAATGGAATAAAAATAACTTTGGCAATGTTCATGACAACCTCATCAAAGCTGAGGAAAATCTCAAGAAACAGGAATTAATTTACCAAGCAAATACCACAGAAACTGAACTCACTAACCTCAATAAAAAAAGAGCTCTGCTGACCAGAGCTCTTAAAGAAGAGGAAGGTTTCTGGAAACAAAAGGCAAGACTAAAATGGCTCAAGGATGGTGATAATAACACTTCTTATTTCCAAAGGTGGTTCAGGAAAAAAGATCAAAAACATTAATCACAAAGATAAAAGATCTTCAAGGTGACTGGAAGAGTTTACCAGCTGACATTGAGAAGGCTGCTGTAAATTTCTACAAAAACCTACTAACTAAACCATATGATCAAGAGGCTGGCCTATATTTCCCACACTTCCTCAGCCAAATTCCAAGACTGATCAGTGATGAAGATAATATAAAACTGGTTCAAATTGCCTCCATGGAGGAACTCAAAAAAGCAAATTTTGGTCTCAGTAAGACCAGTTCTGCTGGATCAGATGGGTATTGTGGGGCATTTTATTGTGGAGCCTGGAATATTATCTGCCATGATCTTCTTCAGGAAACAAACGAATTCCTCTGTGGAGTTCATATCCCCAGAGCAATCTCTAGCACATGGATCACACTTATTCCCAAATCCAACTCCCCATCAAGTTTTTCAGAATTCAGACCCATCTCTCTCTCAAATTTCATCAATAAGATTTTTTCTAAAATTCTTGTTGACAGAATTGAGCCTCTTATGCATAAGATTATTTCTCCTTAGCAAACTTCCTTTTTAAAAGGAAGGGATATAACGGACAATGTGATATACCTACAGGAGATGTTAAAATTTCTGAATAGAAAGTCAAGAGGCCAAAACTGCATTATCAAATTGGATCTTATGAAGGCTTTCGACAGAGTAAACTGGGGGTTTAAACAATATTCTCTTAAAGTTTGGATTCCATGGTCATCTGGTAAAAAACATTTTAAATAACATTTCGGATGCATGGTTTTCAATACTTATAAATGGTAAACCAAACGGTTTTTTCAAAGCTTCCTGAGGCATTAAACAAGGAGATCCACTATCTCCATTTCTGTTTAATATTGTCTCCGAATCCTTCTCTAGGAGTTTGTCCTTTATCTTTCAGACAGGAAAGATTGATTCTTATGAATTACCAAGGCATGCTATTCCTATATCTCATCTCAGCTACGCTGATGATACAATCATCTTTCTAAAAGCCACAAAGCTCAATCTAGTCAGAATAAAGGCATTCCTAGAAAAATTTGAGCTAACTACTGGCCAAAAAATAAAGTACTCAAAAAGTGAATACTTTGTGAGTGATTCTGTTACTGTTCAGAGAAATAGAATCATCAAAATGACTCTTGGCATGAAAAAAGGAGTGTTTCCTTTTAGATATCTTGGATGCCCTATTTATGTAGGAAAAATTAAAAAAATCCTACTTCCAACCCTTACTGGAAACAATGGCCTCTAAGCTATGTAACTGGAAAAATAAATGGCTATCAATGGGTGGAAAATTGACTCTGATTCAAACATGCTTGTACTCTATTCCACAACATATATGGGCCACCATAAAACCCTCGAAAAATGTGATTACAGACTTGGAGAAGCACTTCTCAATTTTTTTCTGGGGGGAAAAGGAAAGAAAAAGGAAGAAAGTTTGGAGAACATGGAGGAAACTGTGTTTTCCTGCAAATGAGAATGGTCTTGGTCTCAGAAATATTAACTCTATCATCAGAGCTTTCTCCATCAAGCTCTGGTGGAAATTTCAACAAGGGGAGTCCCCTTGGACCAAATTCCTCTGGTCTCTTCCACCAGCAACAAGGAAATCTAGAAATTGGGGAAGGATATGTAAGGTTAACCATCTTGCAGAATCTTTTTCTAAAACCATCATTGGTGAAGGAAGCTGTAATATATGGATTGCAAATTGGTCGCAAATTGGTCACATATTGGACCTTTAGAGGATCTCCTACCACAAGATTTTCCACAGGAAATCATGGAATTGTCTGTCTCTCAATTTGTGTAGAAAAAACTTTCCCTACTGCCAACACTCGGAACAATATTGCCTCCATCCATTCTCCACTTGCTGGAAAATCTCACAATCACACCCATAAGGGCTGATAGGATGATTTGGCGACCTTCATGGAGCGGAATTTTCACTTTCAAGAGTGCATATAACCTCATCAGGGAATCCAAGCAAAGAGTTCTGTCACTCAGCAAAATATGGCACTCCAGAATTCCAAAAAAGCTAAGTATCTTCTTCTGGAGACTTCTAAATAGCTTACTCCCTTTCGATAATATTCTGCAATTCATGGGCTTCCAAATTGTATCTATATGTTGCTGCTGTCATTATTCTGATTCCTTGTCACATTATTTTAATGATTGCCCTTTTACATTGCATGTGTGGGATGAGATTAATAGATGGCTCTCATTACCTATGCTTCGTTTCAACACATTGTGGAATAGATTGTCCTATTACTTGTCATCTGCAGGTTTCACTACCACACACTCCACACTTATTAACCTACTACCATTACTTGTTTGCTGGCATCTGTGGAAGGCACACAATAAATTTTTATTTGAAGAAATTAAACCAAACTATGTTATTATTCTCTCTGAGATTAGGAAATCACTACATGACATTGCCCTCATTCACCCTGTATACCACAGTGGTGAGTTTGACAAAATATGGACTTCATCTAATCTAGTACCTTTTCTGAAAACACGGAAAAAGAGAAGAATACCAAAAGTAATATGGTATCCTCCAGTTAATTTCTTCAAAGTCAATATAGATGCCTCCTGGGACTCAATATCCAATAAATGTGGTATTGGTTTAATTGTTAGAAACTCAGGTGGAGATTGTTTATTTGCCAAAGCTGTCAGCCAAAATGCATCTTCAGCCTTGCAGGCGGAACTGACAGCTATTTTGTATGCTTTAAACCTGATGCATGAAAAGCACTTTACAATTTTTGGGCTTGAAACGGACTGTCTTAATGCAATATCACGTGTGAACTATCCCTTATCTGCTCCCTGGAACCTATATGTCCTATCTGATGATATTCCTAGACTTTTGGGTGCTGCAAAACTTGCTCATGTTTTTAGGGAAGGTAACATGCCTGCTGATTGTTTAGCAAAGAGGGCCAGGAATGAAAATATCAATTCTCTTTTCCTGTTTGCTGAGCTTGATAATAAAACAAGAGGATTAATTGCTTTGGACAAAAGGGGTGTCCCTTCTATTAGAATTTCAAATGATTTTAATGATTAGAAACTACACAATGATTCTGCTATTTTTTCTTTACAAGTTAGCTATCTTAACCAGGAAAATTTTTTGGAGGCCGAGGACAGAGAAGGCCACCTTTCATAACTGCATGCAGCAAGTAATTCATCCAGCATTTCAAACTGCCTCTCAACAACACCAGGATGACATACTGAACAATGGATTTTGGAGCTTTACTTGTTCTTTGGGACTTACCATCAAATACCATCCGGTTAACATACCATTGACAAACAGGGGTTTCATTTTTTCGATTCGCCGATCTGTTCGGGGTATTACAGCCAGATGGTATATAAACAAAGTCCTCTACTGGATCATCGATGTACATTAACATGGTTTAGTCTTGTTTAGGTGGAAACACCACTTTTGGAAGCAAGTGCTATTTTGCTTCAAGAGCTTATTAAGGTTCTTGGATCATCAATTTGGATGATCTTTTGTGTATCGAACTATGCCTTCAAGGCCAGTTAATTTTTATTTTCTTTCAGTTCGGGGAGCCTAATATATTCCCTCCATCCTCGGATGGTTTTAATTAAAAAAAGAAGATAATGCAGGGTTATATTGGCACTTTTAGCCTAAAGTCAGAGTTATAAATGTATTTATCCCCTCGTTATTAATTATATATATAGAAAAATGTAAATATTACATGTTTTAATCAGTAATTTCAATAAAAAAAGATTTCCTTCCCATGTTAGACCTCATTTTATAAATATCAGATGTTAAATATTTGGGAAATATAACCCTATATATTTGAGGTAAGTGAAAATATAACCCCCAGATAAATAAAACTACAAAAATAACCCTAACTAGTTGATGAAAGTGCAAATATAACCCTCTGGTGAGAAATTTGGCGTTGACCGTGTTTTTCCAGCGTTGACCCTGGGAGGTCAGCGTCGTACCTCTCAAAGTTAATACTTTTAAGCCATAATGCTTTTTATCTACAATTAAGTAGACAATGGCAAGTCGGGGTCGTCCACGAGAAGAGGGATCTTTTCAAGTGTTTAAACATATATAGGAGAAAACATACTAGGTATATACATACATAGATACATATAAAAGCATGTAAACAAGGGGGGGGGGGTTGGTTGGTTTTTGAGTCTAAGTTATCAAATTGAAAGACAACAATTAGCAAAGCAAGAGAACTATAGCAAAGCAAGAGAACAATTAGAAATACAACTAAAGATACGATGTAAATGATAATTAACGGAGCCTTGGGGGCAATCGACTTCCACTTCCAAACTTCCTATAGCTCATTGATTCATTCACTCATTCAATTACATTTATTGTCTATGGGGAATGTTATCACTTCTCAATCAAAGATCAACATTCATTCCTCCTTAAGAATAGTTTGCAAAGACAAACAACGACCATTTGAAAACCTCATTGATAATCACCAAAGACAAAGAACATCATAGGGGTATTTCATCAAAGGCATTTCACCCAAAAGACCATAGGTTTGATAACAACAAGTCTTCTACCAAAGACATAGTCATTTAACCAAACAAAGCATTTATTAGGTTAAACTTAGAACAAACAACATTCAAGGTTAAACCTTTCTTTGCATCTATATGACAAATATGAAAACAATCCACATTAACATACTCATCTAGCAAGAATTACCACACATTATACACAAGAAGTTCCAAATCCATGCTTTTGGATTTCATATCAAATGAGTTAAGAAATTTGTAACTTTCCTAACACTCTAACATTTCAATCTTACAAACATTTCATATACTTAAAAAACCCATGGTATGAATGAGGTAAAACACAACATTAATGGCATAATAAATGCTCTCCAATAAATGTTCATAAATGAGAAAATATAGAATCTTACTACATAAGTTTGGAAGCTTCAATCAATTGCTCCCAAGAACTAGATTTAGCTACAAGATTTCATACTAATTAATGCTAACAAACCAAACATAATACAAGAGAATTTAAATATGAAAACTGGTAGAAACTAGGGTTAGAAATAGTACCAAAAACGCAGTAAGAAGAGATGTGAATGAGAGGAAAGTGAGTGCTATTTATAGTACAAAAAGGATAAGGTTAGGTTCTGGCCACCCGTTGATCACGACTCGTAACGGGCGCCAGAACTTAACCTTCTTTTCTTTTCTTCTTGTGGTGAACACTTATCTTCACAATGATTCCTCTCATTTTCCAAGTCTTCAACTCTTTGAAGAAAGTCTTCAAGTCTTCAAAAATGGTCTTCGACGGCCTCCGGTCTTCAAGTCTTCGTGTCTTCGAAGCAAGTCTTCAAAGTCTTCAAAAAGTGATCTGTTAATGACCTCCGGTCTTCAAGCCTCCATGTTCTTCCTTTGTCACGCAAAATCCACTTAGAAGAGGTAAACGAGCGTAAAGTTGCTCTTATCTCTCCTAAGAGAATTTCAAGGTAAAACATAAGCTCGTGATAATAAAAGAGCACAAAAGTGACCCCAAAAAGTAATAAATTATGCACATAAAATGAACATATCAATCCCCCAAATGACAAAAATGATCGCGGACCAAAAGCTAAATTTGGGTGGACAATTATACCCTCACCCACCACCGGACCATCGCTGGACCACCGCCGAACCACCGCCGGACCTGGTAGAGTTATATCATCACATTATGAAAACTAATAGAGTTATATCAGCACATTATGAAAACTAATAGAGTTATATCTGGACATTCCTAAAACTTATAGGGTTATATCAGCACATTCGTAAAAAATGTAGGGTTATATCAGTACATATTATAATAGCAAAACCCATCAACATTAAAAGCCCTAAATCAAAGTATACAACAAAATAAAAACTACACACACAATACCAAAGGTCATCCAATCATCAATCCAGACTAAACTCATTAAAATACATAAAATATCATCAAAATCCTTATATTCTATACCATATATACCACATATCTCTATTCATGTGATGAGAAGCCAAAAAAATCACAAAATCAAACTCAATGTCGCATTAATCTAGTGAATTAAGGGGAATTTTGGATGAAGATACCATTTTTGAAATGTTACCTCCACTTCAACGTCCTCTGCGTCGACCTCGCCAAAGCTTTTTTCTTTGCCACTAGAATCACACTTTGGAACTTCGATAACCCTACATAGGAGGTTGTCGCCGTACCTCTCAAAGTTATAATTTATAAGCCCTTTATGCTTACTAATTACAATTAAGTAGATAGTGGCATATCGGGGTCGTTCACGAAGAAGAGGGATTTTCTTAAGCGTTTTAGACATATAAGGTTCATATTAGGCTAGAAGTAGATATATATAGATATATAAAAGCAATTAAAGGGGGGGGGTTTGTTGGTTTTGTTCCTAAGTTATGAAATTAAAAGACAAGATAACTTGCAAAGTTAACTATGCTAATCTTCAAACAAACTAAGAAAAAGGGGTAAAAACTATAAAAAACAAAGCCTTGGGGGCAATTAATATCCACTTCCAAACCTAATGTAGATCATTGAACCATTCACTCATTCTATCACATTTGTTACCTATGGGGAATGCTAAAACTTCCCATTCGAAGATCAACATTCATTCATTCTTAATAGTAATTTGCAAAGCCAAACAATGACCATTTGCAAACCTCATTGATAATCACTCTAGGCAAACCACACCATAAAGGTATTTCATCAACGGAATTATACATGAAGGACCATAGATTTGATAACAACAAGCCTTTTACCAAAGACATAGCCATTTAACCAAACATAGCATTCATCAGGCTAAACCTAGAACAAACCACATTCAAGATTCAACCTTGAATTTCATCTATAGGATAAACATGAGAACAATCCACATTAACATATTTATCTAGCAAGAATCATAACACATTATGCACAAGAAATTCTAATTCCATGTTCTTGGATTATCATGTCAAAGAGCTAAGAAATTTGCAACTTTCCTAACACCCTAACACTTTAATCATATAAACACTTCATATAATCAAACAACCCATAGCATAAATGAAGTAAAACATCACATTTAAACACATGAATGCTAAATAATAAATGCTTCAAGAAAGAGTGAAATAGAGGTTCTTACTACATAGGTGTGGAAGCTTCAATCATTTGCTCCCAAGCTTCAATCATAAGCCGATATGAAGCTACCTTCGAGCAAAAGCACATGATTGATTTAACAAGCTAGGCAGGGGGTCGTTACATTTGTATCGAGACTTCGAAAGGGCCCTTTTAGGACAGGTCTTCCAAAAGAAAAGGTTTACGAATGCCCTGATTGAGCTCTACCAGAATAAGCAGAGGCTTGGTGAATCGACATAGATGTTCTATCATCGATACGTGGATGAGAGCCTCATTGTGATCAATCATACTGAGGATAAGGGTGATCCTTGTTTATATGAACGGGATGTCCAACCTTAACTTGTATAAGAAGCTGGTTTCCAAAAATCCAGAAACCTTACAATAGCTATAAGAAGTTGTAGAACAATATTCAAAGATCAAAGAAGCCACAAAGAGGAAATGAGAGTAGGATAGATGGGTTGAAAATGAGCCTAAGACCTCCAAATCGAGGTCGAGAAGGCCCGACCCTTTGAAGAAAGGTTTCGAGGGCTATGTTCCCCTGACTAAGTCCCTGATGGAAATACACTCCATCCACAAGGGGCAGTTTCAAACTCCACCTCCCGGAAGAGACTAACCAGGAAAAAGAGATCCACCCAAGTTTTGTGATCATCACAAAGAGTCAGGCCACGATATGAACAAATTCACTCACTTGAAGCAAGAAATTGAAAGCTGCGGAAGTGAGGGTTTCCTCCAAGTCTGCGTCAAAAGACCGGGAGGAGAAGCATCCTTGAGGTGACGAGGAAAGAACTATTGGAAATGCAAGAAAAGAGCTAAACAAGGTTGCAGAAAATATCAGGCAAACGATGGAGAGCAAGCTTGAAACTAAGCAGGTGTCCGGCCCGATGTCGAGGCTCAGTTGAACAGAAACCGGTGAGATGGGGCTAATCGGGTGATTAACTTCATCAATGGGGTTGTAGGTGACCAGTCTTCAAACACCATCATCAAAGATCAGTCCCGATACGTGCCCTCCCAAAGAACCTTGTCAAAAGTAGTTTCGAGCAGAAGAAGCAATCACCTTCTCAGAAGCTCCACATGGACCTAATGGTAATCTATGCCACCATTGGAGACTGTTACATTAAAAGGGTGTTTGTGGATGATGGTAGCGGCGTGGTGGTGATGTTCACAAATTGCTTCGATCAGATGGGGCTCAAACGTAAAAGTTTGAGAAGAACAACCTCTCCCTTGTCCGGTTTCACTAGGAAAATGGTGCTACCTAGGGGTCGTGACCCTCCCAGTCAAAGTTGCTGGTGGGGACAAGGAAGTCATAATTGACTATAGCTTCACAGTGATTGATGTCGTATCCCCCCTATAATGTGATACTAGCAAGGCCCTGGATGTGCCAGGTGCGAGCCGTATCGTCCCCCTATCATTTGACAAAGAAGTTCCCCACCAGGATGGGAATAGCCGTCATAAGGGGAGACCAACCCGTGGCTAAGAGCTATTAGGCTAAAGCTTTAAAAGAAGCTAAAAATGAGGACAAGGTGGCTTCGGTCAACAGAGAAATTAAACCTACGGACATAGAGCCAATGGCTGTGCTAGAAAAAGGAAAGGTGCCCGTGAGAAAAATGATACCACCCGTAACGAGAAAGAAGCCGAAGAACCTCTTGGACAAATATATTGACATGTTTTCATGGGACACCTTTGACCTCACAGGGATACCAAAATAGCTGATGGTGCACAGGCTAAATGTGGACACCTCCCAAAAGTCAATTAAGAAAAAAAGGAGATCATTCACCCCCGAAAGGGCCAAAGCCATAAAAGAGGAAGTTCAAAAACTCTTCAAGTTATGGAAGAAGTATTTTATCCTGAATGGATAGAAAATCCAGTGATAGCCCTAAGCATGATAAGGCTCGGAGAATGTTCATAGACTTTACAAATATCAACAAATACTGCCCCAAGGATAGCTATCCCCTACCCTCCATGAATCAACTGGTTAAAGCAATAGCAGGATATGAGGTGCTAGCCTTCTTCGATGCTCATAAGAGCTACCACCGATACTTTTAATAGAGGAGAATAAGTAGAAAATATCTTTCATAGCAGATGTGAGGACATTTTTCTATAAGAAAATTCCATTCAGACTAAAGAATGTTGGAGCCACCTACCAAAGGCTGGTTGACAAGCTCTTAGAAAAACATATTGGCAGAAACATTGAAATATATGTGGATGACATGGTAGTTAAAAGCAGAGGCTTCGACCAGTTCTTGCTAGACCTCGAAGAAACTTTCCAGAGGCTCCTAGAGGCCAATCTAAAGCTGAATCTAAAGTTGGACCTTTTTGTTACCTTTTGATCCATTTGCTAGTGTTGTATTTGTAAGGGTATTGTTTTCCCTAGTTTATAGTACACACCCGTGCCACTAATCTAGGAGTCTTACACTACCCGATTAAGAACATAGGTGGTTAGGGGAGAAGGAGGCAAAGAACTAGGGCACATATTCAAACGAGGCAAGAAGTTATAGTAAAAGGTCCGTTAGAAATGGCAGAAGACAACTGCACCCTACGGGAGCTCATGGCACCCAACTTGGAGAATCAACCTCTATGTACCACTTTCTCGCCATTACCCACCTATGTGATCTGTGAGCTAAATAGTGGCATGATCTTTTTCCTTCCTACATTTCATGGACTGGCGGGTGAGGATCGAATAAGCATCTTTTGGAGTTCCATTTGGTGTGTACTAATATGAAGCCCCTAGGAGTGTCCGAAGATGACTAAAACCTGAGAGATTTCCCATTTTCACTCAAAGGTAGTGCTAAGGATTGGCTCTACTACTTACCACCGAGGTGCATTGGATTGTGGATAGACATGAAGAAGAGATTTCTAGAAAAATATTTCTGGGCATCAAAGTCGGCTGGGTTGAAGAAGGAGTTGTCGAACATTATCATTTACGATTATTGAGATTGCTTCAAGCTAATTTTGGCAAGTTGTCCTTACCACCCATTTAAAGAAGGAGATTTGGTGTATTACTTCTTGAGGGATTGTGCGATGAAGACATGTAGATGGCAAATTTTGCATGCAACGGCTCGATAGTGAACAAGAGTCCCAAGGATGCATTGGCCCTCTTTGAAGAAATTACAAATAGTATGCAGCAATTTGGCACTAGATCGAGGGTGAATGCCTTGGATGAATCCACACACTCACCCAAGTTGAAGGAGTAAGTCTAAACTCTTGCTTCTATGATGAAAGAGCTTTTGCGAGGAGAAGTGCATCAAGTCCCAGTGTTTGGAGTTTGTAACCTCAACCACAATTCCAAAACATGCCCCAAAGTCATAGATGATTTAAAAGAGGTGAAGGCAATTGACTACAAAAACCAAGAAAGACCACAATTTGCTAGGGGTCAACCACAAGGATTTTGAGGGAACCAAGTAGATGCAATTCCGGACCCCTATGTAAATTTATTCAATCTGAGGTATAGAGATCATCCTAATTTTGGATGAAGGGAGGACAACCAACCTCAAGGGTACCAGGGAGGAAAAGCTCCACCTCAACCATATTCTTGAGGTGAAGGTCTTTCCAAAACTCATGCTTCACTTTGCAAGTCCAAACGGGATGAGATCCTGGAAACCATAGGCCAATTGGAGAAGAAACATGAGATCTCCGTGGAGTGGACAAGGCGAGATATGGATGACCTTGGCAATAGATCTTTCTCAACTATAAAAAAATATTGAAGTTCAAGTTGGGCAACTTGCACTTTGGTAGGCCGAATTAAGGCCAAGGAGTCCAAAAAACTACCCTCCCAACCAGAGGTAAATTCGAGAAATGTGAGCGAACTTAAATTGAAAAGTGGGAAGGAAGTCCGTGAGATCGAGAAGAAGACAATGCAAGAAGATGATAAGATAGTGAAGGCTACCAAAGGACACTTAAAAGAGGAAGATATTGTGGTCAAGGAAGCACCCTCCAAGGAAATTCCACCGCCCGAGGCACAAATCACCATTCCACCTCTATTTCCAAATGCTTTGAGAGGATGGCCAAAGGTGGTGAGTGATGATGCAAACATTTGAAAAGTCTTTGAAAAGGTCTAGGTAACCATCCCTATTTTGGTATTAATTTAACATGTGCCATCATATCTAAATTTCTTAGACTTGCATGCACAAAGAAAAGGCATGGACCAACTAAGAGATTAGGATATTTGAAAATGGGAGGAGTTTCCATTTTGAATTATAAGAACCTACCTAAGAAATGCGATGGCCCCATAATATTTTCTATCCCTATCTCTTTAGGTGGTAGACTTGTGGAACATGCCATGAAAGATCTTGGTGAATCCATTAATGTTATCCCGTTTAGTCTATATGAACGCCTAGAAATAGGTGAGCTTAGGGATACAAGATTGATTGTCCAACTTGCTGATCATTCCCAAGCTAGTCCCCATAGACTAGTGAAGGATGCGATGATGCTAGTTGGTAAGTTGGTTTTCCCGGCGGACTTTTATGTCTTAGACGTGATGCACGGCAGAAGTGCACCCCCAATACTTTTGGGGAGACCTTTTCTTAAAATGTCTAGGACTAAAATCAACGTACACTTGGGAACCTTGACTCTAGAAGATGACATGGATAAAGTGGAATTTGATATCTTTAAGTCTAGGCATAATTCAACAAAGTCATCTTTGATGTGCATAGGTGTAACCTTATGTTATGAGCATGGTGAATCTTCTGGTGTTATAAACGAGCATGAATGTTTGAGTGAATCCCATGTTGATGATAATGATGATGATTCCGATGAATTGTATGATGGGATGGATAATATGTCTGTGCTAGATTGTTTTTCTAAGCTAACCAATTTACAGTGGGAAAGTGAGATAATCGAGGGTTTAACACCTCCTCGACCTCTCTTAATCCCCGAAATGGAATTAACGGACTCAATGATGGCAAGACATGGAGATTCATTCTTATTGGCGGAAAAAAGGTCCGAAGGTAAGGATGGCTCATTGTGGATACCTCTCCATGATGATGTCATCGTGGGTGGAGTCACCGATGGTGATTTCGGAGACCCACTGGTAAGTGTTTTTAACTAGAATGCATGGGAAAAGAAAATAAGTTTTGAGGACAACAAAAAATATATGGTGTTTCTTTTTCTTTCGTGTTTTTTATTAGGAATTATATAGTGTTTGCATGAATCTATGTTTTTCTATGTGGATTTTTGAGATGAAACTATTGATTGGTTTGGAAATTTGAGTTCGAGACTTATGATTGTGTTTTAATGGAATTAAATTGGACGGGTGACATAGTCTTTTGAAAAAAGAGAAAAAAAACTAAGGATTAGGGAAAAGGTTGGGGCATGCCTCATGCCAAGTAGCCTGGCATAAGGCTATGCTTCGTGCGGGACTAGAACGGCTCGAGGCTATGTCTCGTGCCAAGGGTTTGATGCGAGGCTTTGCCTCGTGCCAGGCACTTTTTGTGCCTAAAACCTAATTTTCAATTTTTCTTTGTTTCGATAATGCATATTTTTGAAAATTCTGATTCTCAAATTCAAAAATGGTTGTTTGGTTCAAGAATTTTGGAATTTTCTAATTCCTTAGGATTTTTGAAAATACTTCCAAATCCCTTGGAAATTAATTGTTTCACCCTATTATCCCATAATTTGAGAATTCTAAAATCCCATCCTTATCTTAAACATTCTTCCTTCTTGAGAAACACTCATTCTCACACATTCTTGGTAAAACTAAAAACAGTGAACCTCTCTTCAAAAAATTAGCAATTTTTGCTTCTTTTTGAGTGATTCTTGCAAATCATAGGTTCACATTTTGGGCGAACCATTGAATGCCTTATTTATATGTGTTCCATTTGACATTGCGGTGGTGTTATTTAAAGCATAATTCTTGAATGAGTGTCTGATTTTGAGAAATTTGTTTGGAATGGAATTATGCTTGGGTTTCATTGTTTGGATGCAGGATTTTTCAACAATTTCATTGGAAAAGGATTCAAGGAGTATCGCTAATTTCCCTACCTCACCTATGTTTTGATATGATTTTTGTGCATTGGACACTTTACATGGGCAAAGTGTGGGGTGGGAGTAGTGAGCACTTAGGGAGTTTTCATTCTTGGATTTCCTCGGTGCATTTCATGATTTACTTTGGCAGTTGTTTTTCTTGTTTGTTGGTCATTTTGGTTTTTTCTAGGGGTGATTTTGGATGGACATTTGGCGGCATGACATGCTATGCTAGGGATTTCCAGTTTGCATGGGGTAGGATGTTTTAGGAAATGGGTGGTGCATTTTTATGATTTGACTATCTTTTATAGTATAAAGCCCACTTTTGGGGCATTTTTGTGCTACACCAAAAAAATTGAAAAACTTAAAAAAATACACACTTGGACAAATAAAAAACCCGAAAGGGCAACTTGGATAACATGAGGAAAAGCCCGGATAGGTCGAAAGACCTAGGTAATAATGAGAGGCTATGCCCGGCTAGGCTTACGAGGCAAAAATGGGAGGCCGTATGGAAAAAGGTGAGAATTGAGTACCCTTTGTGTGTTAAAGCTAGGATGAAAACCCGAAAGGGCTCCTAGCCAAAATGAGAGAAATTGAGAGAAAACAAAAAAAAAAAGTTTGAATGCATGTTTCCATGCTGGATTGTTTTTGAAGACTACTCTTTGATTGCTTTTGGGATCATTCCGGGAAAAGTAAGCTAGCTTGACACTTAATTTTTGGCTTACTTTTTTCCATACTTTACTTTTGGGTGGTTTTATTACTTATGTCTTTCGGACAATGTGAGAGTTGTGAGATTCTTACTTTCTTAGGGGAAACATGGTAATCTCAGAATAAGTTGAATGCCTCGGCTAACTTACTCTTGCACGCTAAATTTTGCTTGATTATTTTTCTTATCTTCTATTTACTCGATGGCGAGTAAATGGTTCAGTGTGGGGAGTCTGATCTGCTTCATTATGCGTGCGTTAACTGATGCATTTGACATACTTTTTAGTTACTTTACTTGGTGGATTGCTAGTATTAGTTGAGTTTACATGACAAGGGGTTTATACGGCAATGTTTGGTTTTCTTGTCTAAATCCCGAGTTCTGTAAACTTAATTAGTACTAATGGATAGCTTGTAACCACGGGCTACTTGATCTTCCTTGTGATCATCTTTAGTAGGTCGTCCTTGGGTACTTTTTGTTTACATTCTATGTGAAGGCCGTTTATAAGGGCGGTAGAAGATATTAAAGGCCGTTTGCAAGGATGGTAGAAGAGACGAAGGCCATTCACATTAGAATGGTAGTAGATGAAGGCCACGATCATCAATGTGTGGTAGCAGGAGATTAAAGCCAAAGATTGGTAGCTACAGAGTTCATAGCAGCCAACAAAGAAATGGGGAATTGTGGTCCGATGAGTTGTGCTTCAATCCGAGAATGATCCAAGAATAATGAGCCTTCAAGGCTGGCTTCATTGGATTAGTCTTTTCAAGTACTACAAAATCGACTATTAAAACTCTCAAATCGGACTAAAGGTTCTCTTATAGCAAAGGAAACTAGTTCAGCCAGCTGATTCACCAAAGAGTTGGTGCGGGCCATGCATGGTTTGGCACGAATGGCCTGCGCCAAAGGAGACACCCTGCGCCACAGAAAGCAGCACGATGCAATGGAGCGACCCGCGCTAGACGGCCATGAAGCACAAACTAAAGACCCCTCAATGCGGCTAAGTATAGGTGTGGGATGTCCCATTTTAGGCGTTCCAAGTCATTATGTCAAGACCAGCACGCGGGATGAATTTACGTAACCAGCACCAAGTTTTTGAGCAAAACACCTAGCCTGACCACGGCTCGTGCCAATGGCCATAGGTGCCAATAAGAACCTCAATATTCAGTGCCCTGACGATGTCCCGCAGTGAACGATGTGACCCGTGCCAGTGCTAGACGTGACCCACACCAGCCCTCACGCTCCGCTCCAAGTACAAGCCACAGGCCATGTCATCCATGACGCAGCGCGCCGGGTAGTAGCTGAGCTAGGGTTTACTCTATTTTGGGCCTATTTTTAGGCCCAATCTCCTACTACTATATATAGAACCTTCGTCTACTAGATATACACTTTCATACCATATTTCATTCTTAGAAGAGTAGATGGGAGATTCTCTCCTTAGGAAACTTTATCTTTTTCTTCTTTTATTTTGCTTTGTCCTAAGATGTGGAATTCAAATATTTGTTTGAATTCCATGTCAAGTGAGTAGTTTCTATAGCTTGGGGATAATTGTAGTGACTTGGTTTTATCTATATATTTTTAAATTCTCTAGTTCATCCTAATTTTGTGTTCAAAATATTATTGTGATTTTCTTTTGAGTTTGAATGCATGAATGTTACACCACATATATAGCACACAATTTGGGTTGTATACATGCTAGGCGCATATATCGATGCCCCATTGGGAAGTGGAACCTAGATGTTTGTATGGGTGGAGGAGAACTCGTCTGCGTAAGTGTGTGCACGGAAGATTCAAGGTCATTCTGATCCACTTACCATCGTACCAGTCTTAGCTGATTTCATAAATTTATCCGATAGGTTTCAGGTAGAGATAGTTTAATAGTAGCAAGCTAGGGTTACAAGAAACCCGAGTATCATGGGTAAGGTGCCCCCTGGGCCTAATTGATAGGGCTTGAGGGGAGTAGTTGCATTTTTGGTGGAAGCCCGAAACATAATCACACGGGTGAGAATAAGACCTACGACAACGGTCGGACCTTGTTGTACTCCCTAATTACGATGGTTGTTTTGATGGAGGGTTGCAAGAGCACCGCTATTACAGGGATGGGAAATTGTATACTATCGGCCACATTACCTGTTATGGACACACTATTAGGTTTACTTAGATCTCTATGACAATGAATCGATGATAGAAGCATTAGATTGACCAAGTTGCTCAATGATTTCCCCAAAGTGCTTAGCTAATACTATAGTTGTATTTTTTTGTTTCATGTTTATTAGTTGTTAGATTGAAAATCCAAAACCCCCTCCTTTACTTGCATGTTTGCTTTACTAGTTATTTTGTTCACTCATATGGATTGACGACCCGTATGAGATTGTGTTTTGAGAGTATACATTAGACCTAGCATCGCCGTGGACAAACCCTGGGCTTACTGCTAACTACCCTATAGGTAGCGTAGCAGTAGGAATGGGTGCAGAACTATACATTTATATCTTCTGACTGCACCACCTCTGTCTGGGTTAATTATAAGCTACGGGTATAAACAACCCCGGGGGGAGGCAGGTCAAGCCTCGAGAAACATTTTCCATTCATTAATGTGCATAAAAAAGCCAAAAAAAATTTGAATGGACAGAGGAATGTGACAAATATTTCTGAGACCTAAAGGAAAACTTATGAAACTTGCCCACCCTGATGAAAACAGACAAGGGGGTAGATTTGTACTTATACATCTCCGCATCCCCCTTAGCGATAAACGCGATTCTAGTGAAGGAGAATAACCAATCTACACCATTATGCATGCTTTAACCAATGCAATTGACATAGTTTTTATTTACTTTTGGTTGGAAGTTTGGCAACATTAGTTAAGTTTACATGACAAGGGGTTTGACAACCATTTTCGGTTTTCCATTCTAAATCTCACGTTTTGTACACTTAATTTGTGACTATTGACATATCGTTTTCACGGGCTCCTTTGTCCTCATTATAAGTTCCTTTAGTATGTCGCCCGTGAATGTTATTTGTTACATTACATTCTTGCAAAGGACATTTTATTTTAATGTTAGAATATTTGAAGGCCATGGGCATCAATGTGTGGTAGAAGGAGATTGAAGCCAAGGATGGGCCAAGACGAAAAAAGGTGGAAACGGTGAATCATGGTCCAAGGAGTGTTGCCTCAGTCAGAGAATGATTCAGGAAGAATTAGCTTTCAAGGGTGGTTCCATTGGATTCATCTTCTCGAATACTACAAAATTGACTACCAGAACTCCCGATTCGGACTAACGGTTCACCCATGGAAAATAAACGAAGTTTAGCCAATGAAGGACCAGCGGCCCCATGATAGCCCGCACTACATGAAGTATCAGCAGCCTGTGAAGATGCCCACGATCTGCCCTACACAAAGCAACAACGCCGGTCCGTGACAAAGGAGTTGGGCCGTGAAGCATGGAAGGGAAGAGTTGAAGAAATTTGGCTAAGTATGGAGCTTGTCCATTAAAACCTTCACGGACTGTGACGAGAGTTCTGAGCAAACACCCATACTACCCATGATCCGTGAAAAGGAAGCTGGGACGTGAAAACTACTGAGTGGAAACCGTGGTGATGCTCGCGGTCCGTGAAAACCTTAACGGACCATGGTACGAGCCCACCTTCACAGACTGTGGCTTCCTGTGGCTATGAATCTTCATGGACCACACCAGATGATACGAATTAGGTTTATTTATTTATTTTTATTTATTAGGATTTTTAGAAGATAACACTATACTCTTTTTCCCATTGGGTTTTTTAATGAGGTAGTGTGATCATTTATTTTATTTTAGAATAAGACCCATTAATTCTGCCATGCTGGCCTTTGAAGAATTAATGTTTCGGTCATGCATTTATTTTATTGTTTAGAATATTTAGTTATGATTTGATTAGAATTAGATTTGGTAATATTAGATAAGCCAATATTCATTCAGGATTTATCTTGAAGAATATAGCCATTTATTTTAGGTAGTTCAGTTAAATATGGTTTTAGCTTCTTAAAGCCGCCATAATCCTTTTTCATTTTCTTATTTGTAATTTTTGAAGACCATACCTATGTACTATAAATAGGGGTGGTATTCAACATTATTTTTACCTTACAACCTTTCATAAATCAAATATACAACCTTTTGAGTTCATACTCTTTGCTTGCGAGCTAATCCATTGTTGGTTAACCCCGAGGGCTAGTTAAGTATCAATAAACCTTGTAATCTAATCCCGAGGGCTAGTTAGAGAGCAAGTCAAAGTTAGGCGTACCCCGAGGGCTAGACTCCTGAATTTCGTGCGAGATAGTGCGGGTTTGCAGATCCCTTCACTAGATCAAAGATATAATTCCGCAAATCGTGAGTCTTCGCAAGGAGATTCATATCAGTCCCTCCGAGGTCGAAAAGTTTCTTCCTCGAAACGTGAACGATATAAAAATAACTATAGATCAACGTCCCAAGCCATCCCTGTGAAGAACTGCTAATAAAATGGTGACAAAACGCTGACTAGGCAGTGACTGGATTCTGATGTGGCTTCAACTCGTGATAAAAAGGCTGCTGTCGAGAAGACCAATAAACCACGATAAATTGAAAATCTCACGAGAAAATGGTCAGATCACGAGAAGAAGAGATGGCTGGTTGTTTCACGCGTGTCACACACGCTCCTTCAATGGGACACGCGCGTGAATCTCACGCGCCTCGGTTGTTGCTTGCGCGTGCGTTTCACGCGCCGACCTTCTTCTTCACTTCCGCCGAAGTTTCTTCTTCCTCGTTGTACTGGATCTCTGGACGCTCGCTGGAGTTAAGTGACCACGGGAACTTTCAGGCTCACGCTGAACTGGGAATGGAAAATCACTTCACGCCGGAGGAGATGCCCGAAAAAGGTCATTGGAGGAGATGAATTCGTCGGCGGTGGAGAACGCTGCGGAGCGGCTGGAGAAAAAAAAACCTGGAACAAGGAGGAGCTCGCCGGAGTCGATCGGGGACGCCGTGGAGTAGTCGGAGATGGAGAAGAGACTAGCGGTGCGGCGGCGGGATCGTCGGAGATGACTACTAGGATAAATCGGTCGAAGCAGAGCCAGACGGCGGTGCGACGGCAGAATCGTCGGAGAATTCTGAGCAGCGGCAGCGGATTCTGCTATATGATTTTTTTGATTTTTTAAAATTATTTTCTTTATTTTTTTGATTTTTTTTTCAAAAAAAAACTTGAAATCCCTGTTGATGAACTTGTCCAAGGATCTTTTGCTTTGCTCTGATACCAACTGATATGAATCTCCTTGCGAAGACTCACGATTTGCGGAATTATATCTTTGATCTAGTGAAGGGATCTGCAAACCCGCACTATCTCGCACGAAATTCAGGAGTCTAGCCCTCGGGGTACGCCTAACTTTGACTTGCTCTCTAACTAGCCCTCAGGATTAGATTACAAGGTTTATTGATACTTAACTAGCCCTCGGGGTTAAGTAACAATGGATTAGCTCGCAAGCAAAGAGTATGAACTCAAAAGGTTGTATATTTGATTTATGAAAGGTTGTAAGGTAAAAATAATGTTGAATACCACCCCTATTTATAGTACATAGGTATGGTCTTAAAAAATACAAATAAGAAACTGAAAAGGATTATGGCAGCTTTAATAAGCTAAAACCATATTTAACTAGACTACCTAAAATAAATTACTATATTCTTCAAGATAAATCTTGAATGAATATTGCCTTATCTAATCTTACTAAATCTAATTCTAATCAAATCAGAACTGAATATTCTAAATACTAAAATAAATGCATGACCGAAACATTAATTCTTCTAAGGCCGACATGGCTGAATTAATGGGCCTTATTCTAAAATAAAATAAATGATCACACTATCTCATTAAAAAACCCAGTGGGAAAAGAGTATAGTGTTATCTTCTAAAAAATCCTAATAAATAAATTTAAATAAATAAACCTAATTCGTATCACCAGATCTGGCGATCCATGGTTGAAGGATTCACAGACTGTGGCATCCGAGCTGGTCCATGAAAACTAGGCGGCTGACCTAGATTTTGGCACTTTTGCCCTGTTTTGGGCCTATTTTTTGGCCCAATCTCCTACTACTATATGTAGGATAATAGTCTACTCATTTTCATATACATTAGGAGAGATAATTCATATCTTGTAACTTGGAGAGCATTTGGGAGAAGGAAGGAGTTCATTCGTAGGTTTTGTACTTTTTCCTTTTCTTTTCTTCTTTTTTCATCCCAAAGATGTGGAATTCAAGTCTATATTTGAATTAAGTGTCTAGAGAGTAATTAGATTAAGTTTGGGACATATTTGGCACATGTGTAGCTTTTGATGCTTTATGAGATTCCTTAAATTCCATCTACCTTTGTGTTTATGATATATTGCGATTATTCTTGAATGTGTCAAACACATGAACACTACAACACATATGAGCACCCACTTTGGGCTATGTTCATGTGTGGTGCACTTATTGATACCCCCTTGGGAAGAGAAACCTAAATGTTTGAATGGGTGGAAGGGAACGATTTTGCGTGAGTGTGTGCACGGGACATTTGAGGTAACCCTAATTTGCATATCATCACACTAGTCTTAGCTGATTACTTAACCATTTTTTGATAGGTTATGGGTAGAGATAGTTGATAGTAGCAAGCTAGGTGTTGTGTTGAAACCCTAGTATCACAGATAAGGTGCCTATGAACCTAAGGCCTCGCTTATACAAGACCTGTGGGAATTAGTGCATTTGTAGTGGAAGCCCGGGATGTAATAGCACGGGGTAGAAATAGAACCACAACAACAGTCAAACCTTGTTGTGCTCCCCTGATTACGAAGGTGGTGTCGATGGAGGGTTGCAAGCGCATCCACCCCGATAGGGATGGGGAAGTGTATTCCATTAGCCACACCACGTGTTGTGAACACACTGATAGGTCTTTTGTACGTCTATATGTGAATGAATCGAGGATTGAAGCATTAGAACTACCATGTTGCTAAATTAGTCCCAAGTGGCTAGTATAAATAGTTTACTTGTTTGTTTATTTTATGCTTGTAGTTGTTAGTTGAAAATACCAACCCCCTACCCCCAGTTTGCACGTTTACATTAGTAGCTATTCATTTCACTTGTGTGGATTAACGACCCGCATGAGGCTGTGTTTTAACTTTTACTTGAATCATAGCATCCCCGTGGACAAACCTAGGGCTTGCTACTTACTATCCTTTGGTAGCCTAGCAGCGAGAAATGGGTGAAGAATACAAATTTTATATTTGACTATCCCATGAGACTAGTGCCTTGGCCTAGGTTAGTTAAATTGTGCTTGATGCGACTGTATGAAAGACCCCGGGTTGGGCGGGTCAAATTTTGGCGCCGCTGCTGGGGATGCTTTCCAATTCAAGTATTGGTTAAGCATAGCGTGTTAGTAGAGTAGTTAGTAGTGTCTTTTATTGTTTGTCTATTGTTTTTTTTGTTTGTCGTGAGTTGAGCTTTGGTTATAGTTTTCTTGTCACTTGGATCGTATTTTCTATTGTGTTGTTGGAATGATAGTGCGACCCTAGTTTATGGAACATACCCGTACCACGAATCTAGATGTTTAGCATTCCCTAACTAATTCCATAGGTAAGAAAAGAAGAAGGAGGAAGAGAGCTAAATCGGAGGTTCAATTTAAAGGTTTGAGTTTTGAGGAATTACCACACGAAATGGCAGAGGACAACTGCACTTTGAGAGAGCTTATGGCTCCTACCTTGGAGAACCAACCACTATGTATCACATTCCTACCTTTGCCTCTGAATGTGACTTGGAGCTGAAAAGTGGGAGGATACACTGCCTTCCAACATTCCACAGTTTGACCGGAGAGGATCCAAACAAACATTTGTTGGAATTTCATTTGGTATGCACAACATGAAATCATTGGGAGTGTCGAAAGATGACTAAAACTTGAGAACCTTCCCTTTTTTCGCTACAAGATGGAGCAAAAGATTGGTTATATTATTTGCCACCGGGGTACATAGGGTCATGGATGGATATGAAGTGGCAGTTTTTGGAGAAATATTTTTCGGCCTCAAATTCAGCCGATTTGAAGAAACAATTGTCCAACATTACTCAAGGAGCAATCAAGAGCTTACATGAGTATTGGGAGAGATTCATGAGGCTTCTCATAAGTTTTCCCTATTTTTCCTTCAAGGAAGGCGACTTAGTCTATTACTTCTTTGAGGGCTTGTGTGATGAGGACATGAGGATGGTTAATGCCACATGCAATGGTTCTATCGCCAACAAGAGCTCAAAGGACGCTATGGCACTTTTTGAAGAGATGGCTAACGGGATGGGGCAATTTGGTACAAGGTTGAGGGTTAAGATCTTGGATGACACCGCACACACACCGAAGTTGGAGGAGCAAGTCCAAGCTCTAGCATCTATGATGAAAGAGCTTTTGTGAGGAAAGGTGCACCAAGTTAAGATGTGTGGGGTTTAAAACCTTGACCACCACTCCGAGAAATGGCCTGAGGTTGTTGGTGATATGCAAAAGGTGAATGTCATGGACTACAACAACTGGGAAAGACCTTGATATGTCCATTTTATGTGCATAATTTAGTACTTTTTGGGGTCACTTTTGTGCTCTTTTATTATCAAGAGCTTGTGTTTTACCTTGAAATTCTCTTAGGAGAGGTAAGAGCAAATTGATTCACTTTTACCTCTTCTAAGTGGATTTTGCATGACAAAGGAAGAACATGAAGGCTTGAAGACCGGAGGCCATTAAAAGATAACTTTTCGAAGACTTGCTTCGAAGACACAAAGATTTGAAGACCGGAGGCCATCGAAGACCATTTTTTAAGACTTTGAAGACTTTCTTCATAGAGCTGAAGACTTGGAAAATGAGAGGAATCATTATGAAGATAAGTGTTCACCAGAAGAAAAAGAAAAGAAAACAAGGTTAAGTTCTGGCACCCGTCGCGAGTCCCGACCAATGGGTGGCCAAAACCTAACCCTATCCCTTCTGTACTATAAATATCACTCTCTTTCCTCTCATTCACATCTCTTCTTCCTGCGTTTTTGGTACTATTTCTACCATTTTTCATCTTTAAATTCTCTTGTATTGTGTTTGGTTTGTTAGCATTAATTGGTATGAAATCTTGTAGCTAAATCTAGTTAGTGGGAGCAATTGATTGAAGCTTACAAACTTATGTAGTAAGATTCTATTTTTACTCATTTATGAACATTTATTGGAGAGAACTTATTATGTCATTAATGTTGTGTTTTACCTCATTTATACCATGAATTGTTTGAGTATATGAAATGTTTGAAAGATTGAAATGTTAGAGTGTTAGGAAAGTTGCAAATTTCTTAACTCATTTGATATGAAATCCAAAAGCATGGATTTAGAACTTCTTGGGTATAATGTGTGGTAATTCTTGCTAGATGAATATGTTAATGTGGATTGTTTTCATATTTGTCATATAGATGCAAAGAAAGGTTGAACCTTGAATGTCGTTTGTTCTAAGTTTAACCTAATAAATGCTTTGTTTGGTTAAATGACCATGTCTTTGGTAGAAGGATTGTTGTTATCAAACCTATGGTCCTTTGGGTGAAATGCCATTGCTGAAATACCCGTATGATGTTTGTTTTTGGTGATCATCAATGAGGTTTACAAATGGTTGCTGTTTGTCTTTGCAAATGACTCTTAAGGAGGAATGAATGTTGATCTTTGATTAAGAAGTGATAACATTTCCCATAGACAATAAACCTAATTGAATGAGTGAATGAATCAATGAGCTATCGGAAGTTTGAAAGTGGAAGTCGATTTCCCCCAAGGCTCCGTTAATTATCATTTACATCGTATCTTTAGTTATATTGTATGATTAGCATAGTTCTCTTGCTTTGCTAATTTTGACTTTCAATCTGATAACTTAGGCTTAAAAACAAACCAAACCCCCCTTGTTTACATGCTTTTGTATATATCTATGTATGTATATGCCTAGTATATTTTCTTCTATATATGTTTAAACACTTGAAAAGATCTATTTTCTCGTGGACGACTCCGACTTGACATTATCAACTTAATTGTAAATAGGAAGCATTAGGGATTAAAAGTATTAACTTTGAGAGGTACGACAACGACCTCCCAAATTTTGGCACCGCTACCGGGGAAGAGGCGTTTATTTTTAAGTGTTAGGGCATATTATGTGTGATTATATGCTAATTGTAAATATTTTTTGGTTTTCATTTATTTTGATTTCTTAGTTAATTTTCCATTTTCACTTGGCTTGGAGACGCATTGTTCGAGTTCTTGGTGTATGGTTCGTACGCGATCCTCTTCACAAGAACTCCTGCACTACAACCTCGAGTTAGAGTTGAATTTGAGACGGGCTAGGAGGATTTCTTTAGAAAGTATGAATAACACCCATCCTAGTGACCATTATGTGGATACCTCTTCCTCTATGGAATGTCAACTTGATCACGGAGATGAGCATCCGGGAGGGGGACCTTAATATCCTCCTCTCTAAGGGCGAGCTCCTCCTCTCCACCAAAGGGAGATTCCTTTGGGGAAATATTTGTTAAGAGACATCATGGCCCCCAACCTCGATCAACAACCAATGTGCATTGAGTATCCCGTGGTATGACCGAACGGGCACTTTGAGCTAAAGACCAGATTCATCAACACGCTACCCATCTTCCTTGGTAGGAAAGGGGAGAATACCAACAAACACCTCATCGAATTTCACTTCCTGTGTGGTGGTACGGTCCCCCATAGAGTGGATGAATATTTCTATAAGTTGAAGGCATTCCCGTCACACTAAGGGATGTTGCAAGAGATTGGCTCCACTACCTACCACCCAAGAGCATCAAGAGTTGGCTCGATATGAAAATGAAGTTTCTAGCCAAATACTTTCCAGCCTCTAGATCCACTGCCTTGAAGAAGAACATAAGCAACATCCTCCAATGACATAAAGAATCTCTCTTCGACTATTGGGAGAGGTTCAAGAAGCTTCTTGCAAGTTGCCCTTACCATGGTTATTCGGAGGGGGATTTGGTTTATTACTTCTACAATGGCCTTCTTGATGAGGATCAAAGGTTGACAAGAAGTTCTTGTGGTGGCACTCTTGGGAACAAAACTTCATCTGAGGCAATGCAATTGTATAAGGAGCTAGCGGAAGAATCGAGAAACTTTAGCTCAAGGGCCGATTTGAAAAGGAGAAATTTAATTCCCACAAGTGACTCTTCCAATAGTGGGAAGCTCGAGGACCAAGTCTCAGCCCTTGCATCTATGGTAAAATCATTGATGGCGAAGCCCAAGAATGCACCACATGTTAAATCATGTGAAATTTGTTACTTGGCGCATCCTATGGACACTTGCCCTACTTTGCAAGAGGACTATATCAAGGAGGTGAATGCAATGAGATATCAAGGAAATCAAGGCTACCAAGGAAACCAAGGATATCAAGGTGTGCAAGGCTACCAAGGTCACCAAGGCTACCAAGGTTATCAAGGGTACCAAAACTGGCCGTACAATTTGGGAAATCATGATAACCCAAACCTCCAGTATGGAAACCCTCAAGGAAGCCAAAACCCTCAACCACATCGGCCTCCTCAACAACAATATAGGCCACCTTAACAACAATTTCAAAGGCTCCAAGACAAACCCGGAGACCAAGGGGAGAGCTTGGGGCTAACAAAGGATGAGGTGATGCAAGCCATTCACTGGCTGGGCATATGTGTGGAGAAAAGTGAGAAATTCTAAGATGAAGCCAAGGAGAGTACCAAGAACTTGGAAACTCAAGTGAGCCAAATAGCTCAAGTGGTGAATTGGAGAAAGCCCGGGAAAATGGTAAGCTACCCTCCCAAGCGGAGATCAACCCTCAAAAAAATGAAAGTGCCATCACTTTGAGAAGTGTTAAAGAGGTTGGCTCTTTCTCGATTGGGGAAGTTATTGAGGACGAACCTAGGAAGCTTTAAATTATTGAGAAAGAAGTGAAAGAAGAGAACGAGGAGGTGGCCAAGGAGCAAGCAAGGAAGGGAAAGGAGAAGGAAGAGGAGATCACCGTTGAGAAATCAACCTCCATTCTCGAACCTTCATCCCCCCTCACAAGAAGGCAGGAGTAGCGGAAATTCCTCCATATGTACCAGAACCACTGTTCCTAGAAGCTCTAAAAGATAAACGGAGGAAGGAATCCAACAAGGACATCAACGAAGTCTTTGGTAGGTGTGAGGTAAATATCCCTCTTTTGAATGCGATTGAACAAATTCCTAGCTATGCAAAATTTTTGAAGGAATTATGTGTAGTAAATAGGAAATAAAGAATGAAGAAAAAGCTTAAAAATGGGAGAAGTGAACATGTCTCCTCTTTGTGCCAAAGGGAGTCACCCCCTAAATTTAGCAATATAGGCATGTTCACGATCCCTTGCATAATAGGAAATACACATTTTAAAAAAAGAGCAATGCTTGACTTAGGTGCATTAATAAATGTGATTCCTTACTCATTGTATGAAAGCCTCAATCTTGGTAATTTACACAAAACCGGGGTGGTAATCCAACTAGTTGACCATTCAAGTGTGTACCCTAAGGGTATCATCGATGATGTGCTGGTTAGGGTGGATTTTTTAATATTCGCCGTGGATTTTTATGTCCTAGACATGGAGAATGATAAACATGCTGCCCCAATCTTGTTAGGGAGGCCACTTTTGAAGACCTATAGGACCATCATTGATGTGCATAACAATACCCTCACCGTTGAATTTGACGGGATTAAAGTAGAGTTTAATATAAACGACTCTATGAAGTATCCTCTTGAAGAGTATTCTTGCCATGTTATTGATTTTGTTGACAACTTTGTGCAAGATGTTTTTAAATTGAGTGGTGATGATTACTTATTAGTGTCTTTGGAAAATGATGTTGAAAATGCATGTCTTGTGTATTCCATGAGTACTAACTTGAAAGAAAGCATTGGGGAGTTAAGCATTCTTGAGGAAGTTGTGCAAAGTCCCGACTTTCTAGCCTTAGAGGAACCTGAAGAACCGGAATTTCTCCCATCACTTGTGAAAGCTCCGGTGATTGAGCTTAAACGTTTGTCAAGTGACCTCAAGTACATATTTCTTGGGAAAAGGGAGATGCTTCCAGTTATCATTTCAAGCAAGCTCACCAAGGAGCAAGAAGAAAAGGTGATGGTGGTGTTACGGGAGAACAAGGAAGCAATTGGATGGACTTTTGCTGACATCAAAGGCATAAGTCCATCCACTTGCATGCATAGAATTTTGTTGGAAGAAGATGCAAGACCTGTGTGAAAACCCCAACATCGTTTAAACCCACCTATGATGGAGGTGGTAAAGGCGGAAATTCGTAAGTTACTCCAAGCAGGCATGATCTATCCAATCTCGGATAGCAAGTGGGTGAGTCCAACTCTAGTGGTACCCAAAAAGAGTTGGGACAGTAGTCGAAAATGAAAAGGGTGAAATGGTACCCACTTGAGTTCAAAATGGATGTCGTGTTTTTATTTACTACTGGAGGCTAAATGCAGAGACCCGGAAAGACCACTTCTCATTGCCATTCATTGATTAAATGCTCGAGAGGTTAGCAAGCCACCCTTTCTATTTCTTTTTGGATGGGTACTCGGGGTATTTTCAAGTGGTTATTGCCCCGGAAGACCAAGAAAAGACCACCTTCACGTGCCCCTTTGGTACGTTTGCCTACCGGCGTATGCCTTTCAGGTTATGTAACGCTCCTAAAACTTTCCAGAGGTGCATGGTAAGCATTTTCTCAAAATTTGTTGAAAACTTTGTTGAGGTATTCATGGTTGATTTCACCATTCATGGTAATTCTTTTGACAACTGTTTGGAAAATTTAGCACAAGTTCTTAAACGTTACATTGATACTAATCTTGTGTTAAATTCTGAGAAGTATCATTTTATGGAAGAGCACGGCATTGTCTTAGGCCATGTTGTCTCCTCTAAAGGTATTGAGGTTGACAATGAAAAGATAGACACAATTCAAACTTTGCCTGATCCTAATAATGTGTGCATAGTGCACTCTTTTCTTGGCCATGAAAGATTCTATCGCCGGCTCATCAAGGGCTTCTCGAAGATATCATCTCCTTTATGCAAGTTGTTGCAAAAAGAGGTGGAATTTGTGATGGATAAGGGTTGTAAAGGGGCCTTCAATACATTGAAAGGAAGGTTAGTTTCAGCCCCTATTATACAACCCCCGGATTGGTCATTGTCTTTTGAGATTATGTGCGATGCTAGTGATTACGCCATTGGAGCGGTGCTTGGTCAAAGGGTGGGGAGAGCGCCTCATGCCATCTACTATGCATCCTATGTCTCTGAATGAAGCCCAAAGAAACTATTCCACCATAGAAAATGAATTGCTAGCAGTGGTATTTTCTTTGGAAAAATTCTGATTTACTTGCTTGGTACAAAAGTTATTGTGTACGCTGACCATGCAGTGCTCCATCATTTGATGATGAAGAAAGAGACTAAACCAAGACTTATTAGGTGGATCCTACTCCCAAGTGAATTTGAATTAAAGGTGCGAGACAAGCAGGGTGCGGAGAACCTCGTGACTGATCACCTGAGCCGATTGGCACCCCGCCAAGATAATGAGGTAAATCTATTAATGAAGGAGCAACTACGGGAGGATTTCCTCGATAAAAAATTGTTCACTATTAGGGACCAACCGTGGTATGCCGACATTGTGAACTTTCTTGTCTCTGGTAAATTTCCTCCTCACTTTTCTAAAGCACAGAAAGATAAGCTAAAGAGCGATGCTAAATATTATGTGTGTGATGATCCCTTTTTGTGGAAACATTACGTAGACCAAGTTGTTAGGAGACGCATCCCCGATAATGAAGTGTATTCAATTCTCACTTTTTGTCCTTCTTATGCATGCGGCGGTCATTTTGGAGCTAAAAGGACTGCTAGGAAAGTCTTGGAAAGTGGTTTTTATTGGCCTACTTTGAATAAGCATGCATACATATTTTTTAAGGCTTGTGACAAGTGCCAAAGAGTAGGAAATATCTCATCTAGAAATGAGATGCCCCAAAAAGCTATGCTATATTGTGAAATCTTTGATGTTTGGGGTATTGACTTTATGGGACCTTTCCCTAGTTCTTATGGCTTTACATATATTCTTCTTGCCGTTGATTATGTGTCAAAGTGGGTTGAAGAAAACCCACGAGGAATGACAATTCTAAAGTGGTTGCAGAATTCCTGAAAGATAACATCTTTTCTAGGTTTGGGGTACCCCGAGCCTTGATTAGTGACTGTGGCACCCATTTTTGCAATTGGACCATAGAGGCACTCTTGAAGAAGTATGATGTTACTCACAAGACATCCACTGCCTACCACCTGCAAACCAATGGGCAAACCAAAGTTTCTAATCGGGAGATCAAGTCCATCATTCAAAAAATGGTTAACCCTAACTGGAAGGATTGGAGTTCTCGGTTGAATGATGTCTTATGGGCATATAGAGCGGCTTACAAGACACCAATCGGTATATCACCGTACCGGTTAGTGTTTAGTAAGCCCTGTCACCTACCGGTGGAAATTCAACATAAGGCTTACTGGGCAGTCAAATAATTTAATCTTTATATAGATGGGGCTGGCTTGCATAGGAATTTACAATTGGATGAACTAGATGAGATCCGGAGGGAGTCCCATGTGAACGCCAAAATCTATAAAGAGAAGACAAAGGTGTGGCATGACACGATGATCATTAGGTAGGAATTTGACGTTGGTAAAAAAGTCATCCTATTCCAATCCCACCTTCGCCTATTCCTAGGTAAGTTGAGGTCTCGATGGATTGGTCCTTTTACAGTGGTGAAGGTATTCTTGCATGGCATGGTGGAGATTCTAGATCGAGCTAAGTTCAATACATTCAAGGTCAATGGACAACGTTTGAAACCTTACCACGAGATTTTTGTGCTGAAAAAGGGAGAGGATGTTGATCTCCTTGATCCAGTCTGTGAGTAAACTCCAAGGAAAGGGAGTAAGTTGTGCCGATGCCGTTAAATAAACATGGTTTTGATTGTCCGAATCGTCATTCCTGACCTTCTATTGATGTTGCTTGGTTTTGGATTTTGTCATTAGTTTCATTGTTTTTTCTTTGTGCTTTTCACGGGTTATTTTTCCATGATTTTGTAGCAATTTGAAACCAAGGCATTGGACTTTTGAAGGGAGAAATGCTTGGAGTCAAGAGGGAAAGACTTGGACAAGAGGTGAAAGCAGGAAATGTTTGGGTTGCCCGTCGCGAGTTGTGACCACCTCGTCGCGAGCGTGGATCAGAAAATTTTGTTCTTATTTTAGGTTTCAGCCTTCACTTTCTGCAAGTCACGATGGCCTCATTGCGATTTGCGACGGACCATCGTGAGTCGCAACCAGATCAAAAAATTTGGCTGAAAATTGGAGATCTCAGGCTCCACTTTTCACTAGTCGCAACAGACCATCATGAGTCGCGACCAAATCCAAAATTTTGTATGAAATAGAGGTCCCAGCCTACACTTTTCGCAAGTCGCGATGGCCTCATTGTGAGTCACGACAGACCATCGTGAGTCACGATGAAGTGGTCGCGAGTCACGACATAAGCATTGACTTCAGGTACCCATTGACCTACCCATCGTGAGTTACGATGAACACATCATGAGTCATGACGAGCATGCAGACTTGTTTTAAAAAATGGACTGAATCAAATTCCAAAGCCACAAACCAATCTCCTTCCCGATTCCCCTTCATCTTCTCCAACCGTCCACCTCCACCTCACCGCCGCTTACCGCTGCCACTCCACACCCCGTTCTTTCTTCCCAAGCTCTACCTCACAAATCACCCTAAACTTGTTCAAGATTACAAAACCCTATAATTTGGGATTTTTGTTATTTTTGGCAATTAAACTTCAAATTGCTTGTGGGCTTCTTTCCTTTGTAATCCTAGGCATCTAATTGGTACATTTCTTCACTTTATTGAACTTCAATTGTGATTATGATTGTATACTCTATTTATTGGATATTGTGTAGATTTTTTGTGATGCCTTAGGAAATTAGATTGTTGGACCTTGGTTGATTTTTGTGAAAATATTGTGCTTGCAATTTAATTTGATGGATTGTGTGCATATTTTGTGTTTGCGGTTTGGTTAGTTGTATTGAGTTGCTCGTATGGTATTGTGCTAACATTGCGCCATTTGTGTTTCTTTGGTTGAGAATGGATTGTGGTTTATGCTGGATATGAGGCTTTTTGGCCCTTGATTAAACATAGATGTTATTTGGATAAAATATTATTGTGCTTTGCAATGTTATTTTGCTTCGGGTAGTTTAGCCATGGGACTTGAATGTTGACATTATAGATATACTAATGGTGGCTAAACTAGTTAGGCATGACTGTGATGTTGAGATATAATATTTTGATATTTAACTATGTAAGAACTTCATGGACTTGAGAGTAAGGGCATGTTGGACATAATATGGATTGTATGTGAAATTGTGATTAGGACTTGAACTTGTTGGTTTGGACTTGATTTGACTTATGATGATTGACAAAAACTAGTTTAAGGTTGAGTATGAATTTTCAATATTGCATATGTACATATTCCTGTACGTTTGACTGGTTTGCTGTAGTTGTTAGATATGGCCCCTACGAAGAGACCCAGGGCTCCTTCCTGAGGCGGGCACACCGCCGCTCCACCTCCGCCTCCACCACCAGCTTCGGAGTCGAGCCCTGTACCTCCCTCTCTGGATAGGTACATGGGTTTGACCTAGATCATCGGGTTCTATGCTGATAGGTGGGAGGCCCTGGCGAGTCGTCAACTTAAGGAGATAAGCTTTGTAGACTTACCCACGCTGAACGCTCTTGGGCTCTCCCAGCCTACCTGAAGCCTCCTCGCCAAAGGGGGGATGGAAGGATTCATGAGCAGGAGCGCACCCTCTTACCAGAGATTCATGCTAGAGTTCCTGTCCACTGTCAGGATATACAGCATCAGAGATGATCAGCTCTCCCAGCCTGCCGGATGCCTCCTCGCCAAAGGGGGGATGGAAGGATTCATGAGCAGGAGCGCACCCTCTTACCGGAGATTCACGCTAGAGTTCTTGTCCACTGTCAGGATATACAGCATCAGAGATGATCAACCATAAGAGAGGTACATTATTTTTCACTTGGATGATATATCTTGACAGATAACCATCTCGCAGATTGAGGAGGCGTTTGGATGGAACACTGCAGAGATACGGGCAAGGTTGGACCCACAAGCCCAGGAGTGATCAATCGAGGATGACAAGAAATTCTGGAGTGTCATCAACATGAGGCCAAAGAAATTCCATGACAAGAGCAGTGTCATCATCCACCCTGAACTTCGTTATGTGCACTGACTGTCGGTTGGCACAGTACTTTGCTCGGCGGACCTCAACATTCACTTTCTGTGGCACTTAATGAGTGAGGGACCATGATATGGGTTATGGGCTTAGTTTTGGATGATGAGAATTATAGAGGTGACAGGAAAGCCAAAGGGGAAGATTATGGTTGGAGGTATGCTAGGCCTCTTGGCAGAGTACCTAGGATTGGTTCCTCTGCCTGAATTTCTTCGCTTAGAGAGGCGCACTTCCTACCTCATCACTACTAAGAGGTTGATTTGATTTGAGATGCTTAGTGCTACCCAGACCACGAGGGTATTCCATTGGTTGTATGGAGCCAGGAAGATCACATTCATGGTACTTCCTCAGCCCAACCAGACGAAGCTGAAATTTGATACACCTCTAGGAGACTTGGCAATTTCACTTGACTCCTCGTGTAGAGAGAACTTCCACCGCAAGCTCCGCAACCTTGGTCCAGGCCCTGTCCAGTGCGATGATAGCAGCCCACTTTTCTTCGACCAACAGCAACAACACTTCTCGCAACCTCAACCAATGATTGAGCTGATGCAGGAGGACGATGTGCCACCTCACTACTCCCAGCCTTCACCAGATTTTTATGAGTAGATAATGCAGACCATGCAAGATGGATTTTTCCGCTTGGATAGCATGATACTGGAGCACAACATATTTGTCTCCCAGACCTTGATTGACATGGATGAGGAGATTGATCACCTGTCAGCTCGCATCCATGAGATGCAGTCCCAGGCATGTGGTGTCTCAGGCCCCAATCCAGGAGAAGAGAGGCGAAGAACTAGGAGGCAGAGGAGCACATATTAGCTGGCTCATTATCAGCAGTGCTATTTTGGCAGTGGTCCTTCTTCCTCACATTAGTGATTTGTGAGCACCATATCCTTACCCTTTCCATACTTCGCTTTGGAATATCAACTTGTGCACGAAGATGAGCATTCGGGAGGGGGACCTCAACATCCTTCTCTCTAATGGCGAGCTCCTTTTCTCCACAAAAAGGGAGATTCCTTTGGGGTAAGCTTTGTTAAGAGACATCATGGCCCCCAACCTCGATCAACAACCAATGTGCATTGAGTATCTCGTGGTTGGACCGAACAGGCACTTTGAGCTAAAGACCGGGTTCATCAACATGCTACCCATCTTCCTTGGTAGGCAAGGGGAGAATGTCAACAAACACCTCACTGAATTTCACTTCTTGTGTGGTGGTACGATTCCCCATGGATTGGATGATGATGTCTATAAGTTGAAGGCATTCCCGTTCACACTAGGGGATGATGCAAGAGATTGGCTCCACTACCTACCACCCAAGAGCATTAAGAGTTGGCTTGATATGAAAATGAAGTTTCTATCCAAATACATCCCAGCCTCTGGATCCGCCACCTTGAAGAAGGACATAAGCAACATCCTCCAACGGCATGAAGAATCTCTCTTCGACTATTAGGAGAGGTTCAAGAAGCTTCTTGCAAGTTGCCCTTACCATGGTTATTCGGAGGGGGATTTGGTTTATTACTTCTACAATGGCCTTCTTGATGAGGATTAAAGGTTGGTAAGAAGTTCTTGTGCTGGCACTGTTGGAACAAAACTTCACCCAAAGCGATGCAATTGTATGAGGAGCTAGCGGAAAAATAGAGAAAATTTAGCTCAAGGGCCAATTTGAGAAGGATAAATCCAATGCCCACAAGTGACTCTTCCAATAGTGGGAAGCTCGAATACCAAGTCTCGACCCTTACATCTATGGTGAAATCATTGATGTTGAAGCCTGGGAATGCGCCACATGTTAAATCATGTGAAATTTGTTACTTGGCGTATCCTACGGACACTTGCCCTACTTTGCAAGAAGACTATATCGAGGAGGTGAGTGCAATGGGATATCAAGGAAATCAGGCTACTAAGACAACCAAGGATATCAAGGTGAGCAAGGCTACCAAGGTCACCAAGGCTACCAAAGTTATCAAGGGTACCAAAACCGGTTGTACAATTTGGGAAATCATGATAACCCAAACCTACAGTATGGAAACCCTCAAGGAAGCCAAAAATCTCAACCATATCACCCTTATCAAAAATAATATAGGCCACCTCAACAACAATTTCAAAGGCTCCAAGACAAACCCCGAGACCAATGGGAGATCTCGGGGCTAACAAAGGATGAGGTGATGCAAGCCATTCACCAATTGGGCATGTGTGTGGTGAAAAGTGAGAAATTCCAAGATGAAGACAAGGCGAGTATCAAGAACTTAGAAACTTAAGGGGGCCAAATAGCTTAAGTGGTGAATCAGATGGAAACCCGGGAAAAGGGTAAGCTACTTTCCCAACCGGAGATCAACTATCGATAAAATGCAAGTGCTATCATATTGAGAAGTGGTAAAGAGGTTGACTCTCCCCCGGTTAGTGAAGTTGTTGAGGATGAACCTAGGAAGCTTGAAATTCTTGAGAAAGAAGTGAAAGAAGAGAAAGAGGAGGTGACCAAGGAGCAAGCAAGGGAGGGAAATGAGAAGGAAGTGGAGATCACCATTGAGAAATCAACCTCCATTCTCAAACCTTCATCCACCCCTCACAAGAAGGCAAGATTAGTGGAAATTCCTCCATAAATGCCGGAACCACAATTCCCGGAAGCTCTAAAAGATAAACGGAGGAAGGAATCCAACAAGGACATCTACGAAGTCTTTCGTAGGTGTGAGGTAAATATCTCTCTTTTGAATGCAATTGAACAAATTCCTAGCTATGCAAAAATTTTGAAGGAATTATGTGTAGTAGTAAATAGGAAACAAAGAACGAAGAATAAGCTTAAAAATGAGAGAAGTTAACATGTCTTTGCTTTGTGCCAAAGGGAGTTACTCCTAAATGTAGCAATCCAGGCATGTTCATGATCCCTTGCATGATATGAAATACACATTCTAAAAAAAAGCAAAGCTTGAATTAGGTGCATCAATAAATGTGATTCCTTACTCTTTGTATGAAAGTCTCAATCTTGGTAATTTGTACAAAATCGGGGTGGTAATCCAACTGGCCGACCATTCAGTGTGTACCCCAAGGGTATCATCGGGGATGTGTTGGTTAGGGTGGATTCCTTAATATTCACTGTGTATTTTTATGTCCTAGACATGGAGCATGATAAACATGCCGCCCCAATCTTGTTGCGGAGGCCATTTTAAAAAACCTCTAGGACCATCATTGATGTTTATACCAGTACCCTCACCGTGGAATTTGACGGGATTAAAGTAAATTTTAATATAAACGAACGACTCTATGAAGTATCCTCTTGAAGAGTATTCTTGCCATGTTATTGATTTTGTTGACAACTTTGTGCAAGATGTTTTTGAATTGAGTGGTGATGATTACTTGTTAGTTTCTTTAGAAAATGATGTTGAAAATACATTTCTTGTTTATTACATGAGTACTAACTTGAAAGAAAGCATTGAGAAGTTAAGTATTCTTGAGGAAGTGGTGCAAAGTCTCGACCCTCTAGTCTTAGAGGAACCCGAAGAACCAGAATTCCTCCCATCACTTGTGAAAGCTCCGGTGATTGAGCTTAAACCTTTGCCAAGTGACCTTAAGTACACATTTCTTGGGGAAGGGGAGATGCTTCCGGTTATCATTTCAAGCAAGCTCACCAAGGAGCAAGAAGAAAAGTTGATGGTGGTGTTACGGGAGAACAAGGAAGCAATTGGATGGACTATTTCCGACATCAAAGGCATAAGTCTATCCACTTGCATGTATAGAATTTTGTAGGAAGAAGATGCAAGACTTGTGCAACAACCCCAACACTGTTTAAAACCGCCTATGATGGAGGTGATAAAAGGTTGAAATCCTCAAGTTACTCCAAGAAATGGTTGTCAAGGAAGAACCCTCCAAGGAGCTTTCACCACCGGAGGTTAAAATTTCTATTCCACCTCCGTTTCCAAGTGCTTTGAGGGGTTGGCCGATGGTAAAGACAAATGAGGCCAACATTTGAAAAGTCTTCAAAAAAAAGTGGAGGTATCTATCCTTATCTTGGAATTGATTGACAATGTGCCTTCATATTGTAAATTTCTTAAGGTTGCATGCACTAAGAAAAAGAGTAGACCACCTAAGAAGTTAGGGAAGCTAAGACTTAGGGAAGTCACAGTTTTTAATCATAAGAATTTACCTAAGAAATGTGATGACCCCGGAATGTTTTCTATCCCGATTTCTTTAGGTGGGACACTTGTTAACATGCCATGATAGATTTAGGATCTTCTATCAATGTGATTCCCTTTACTCTATTTGAATGTCTTAAAATTGGTGAACTAAAGGAGACTAGAGTCGTTGTTCAACTCGCCGATCATTCCCAAGCTAGCCCTTGAGAGCTAGTGAAGAATGTGATGGTGCGAGTGAGCAAGTTGGTTTTTTGGCAGACTTTTATGTCCTAGACGTAGCGCACGATGGTAGTGCATCCCCAATCCTTTTAGGGAGACCTTTTCTAAAAGTAGGACTAAAATTGATGTCCACTCGGGGATCTTGACTCTAGAAGATGACTTAGACAAGGTGGAATTTGACATTTATAAATCTAGGCATGATTCAACATAACCTTCTCTTATATGCAAAGGTGTGACACTTTTTTATGAGCATGATAATCTTGAACCTTCTTATGTTACAAATGGGCATGAATCTTTTGATGATGAATTTGTTGAGAATCCCGACTGATTGCATGATTTGGTCAATGATATTTCCATGCTAGATTGTTTTTCTATGCTAACAAATTTGCAGCAGGAAAATGAAAGGGTCAAGGAATTAATACCTCCTTGACCCCCTCCTAAGGTGACGTTTAAGGAGTCGATGTTGGCAAGAAAAGGAGAAACATTTCTAGGTACTGACGAGGGTACAAAGGTAAGGATGCTCATTGTGTAGACCTCTCCATAATGACATCATTGTAGGCAGAGTTGCTGATGGCGATTCTGGAGACCCACTGGTAAGTGCTGGAAAGTTGAATGCATAAAGAGTAATATGTCGTGATGACGATAATAGACATACATGGATCTTTTTGTTTGCTTATTTTGAGTAGTTACTTGGTAGAATTTGCATGTCATGCTTGAAATAAATGATCCATTGAATGAAATTCTTGCTTGATTTGAAAATCCAAATGTGAATATAAGTGATTATGTGTAGATGGAATGAATTTTGATGGGCGACATAGTTTTGTTTCAAAAGTTGAGAAAAACCAAGGAATAGAAAAATCTGGGGTTAGCCGCGTGGTTGTCATGAAGGGAAGGTCCCGTGCCATGATGATGGGTACAAGACTGCCTCATGAAGATGGAAAAACTGGGCAGCAATCATTTTTTGTCAAATTTTGATTTTCCATCCCCCGACTTGTTTCAAAAATGAAAATTTTGAAAAGGAAGTATGAATTTCAAAGTTAAAAATGCATTTTTGGTTCAATAAGTGAGATTTCCTATTTCCTTAGTATTTTTTATGCAAATAGTACTTCCCATGTTAATTGATTGTACTACTTGTCCCCTAATTTTAAATTCCATCTTTATCCTAAGTGTACCTCTCTCTCTTTTTCACCTATGCTAACATTTTATTCTCATGGTACCACTCTTCACCTAATTTCATCATCTACACATTCTTTCCTCTCAAAAAACAATCACTCACACACACTCTTGGGCGAACACAAAAATTGAAGCTTTTTCTTCCAAAAATTAGCAATTTTTGCTTCTTCTTGTGTGGATTTTACACTTCTAGGCTCCAAATTTTGGGTAATCCTTTGATCTCTTTGTCTATGTACTTGATTTACATTGTGGTTTTGTTATGAAAAACATGATTTATGAATGAGCATGTGTTGTTGTGATGTTTTTGGGTTTTTGTTATCAATCTTGTGATGATGAAATTAGGGATGTTTTGAATGTGCCAACGATATTGAGTGATGTATTCTTCATGTGTTGGGTAATTAGAGGGAGTATGAATCTTGTTTGCATAAATCTATTGATTAGTTGGTGAAAGGCATACATGATGTTGTTGTTTGATGAGGAATATTCTTATTTTGAATGACCTTTATGCTTATACCATCATGCTTTAAATGTGGTCATTTTGGGAGAATATTCTTTGTTGAATGATATTATGGGTTATGTATTGTTTATTGTGACATTACTATTCTTCTCTCTCTCAATTAGTTAGATGGCTTCAAAGAAATGTACTTTAGAGAAAGAGAAGTCGTCAAGGGGTGAGAAACATAAGAAATTAGTTAAGGGTGCAAACCCTAAACCGATGACACACATTCCTCGCAACCCCAAGCCTGTGGCCAAAGAGTTTTTAGGATTAACCAACATCACCGGGACTGTAGCTCAGAGATTGAGGAATTCTAGGTAACCAAAGAGGAGAATTTTGGATACTAGTTTTGCTTGCAATAGCACCTTGATGGCTCTAGGTTTACTTGAACCTGTGACCTTTCTTTGGGGTTGGGTAGGCCTAGAAGGTTTTCTTGATGTGCACTCAAAAACCTACAAAAGGTGGACCTTAGAGTTTCTAGCTACCATTTGGAAAATCATAGATGAGGAGGGTCGCAAGGCGATTAAGTTCAACTTAGATGACAAGGAGTACCAAATGACCTATAGAAAGGTGTCACAAGCTTTTGGGCGGAAGATCGGCCAGGACATTCCACAGACTCATCATCAAGGAATGCCATTCTCCCTTGGGCGCTTTTGGGTGAAACTAACCGAGACTAATAGGAAGAATCTGAGCAAGAGCATGACTATAGTCCACCCGAAGATCCGTTATGTTCATCAACTCCTTTCTATAGGTGTTCTATGCCACGATGAATTGACGCATTGTCCAGGCTCTATGTACACCTTTTTTAGGCAATGAAACTGGAGGGGAACATCTACTCGGACTTGGTTTGTGTTTATATTGAAGAATGCATAGCGATGTGAGAGCAGAAGAGTGGGAAAATATCCATGGAAGGCATGGTTGGTCTTTTGGCGGATTATCTAGGTCACCCAGTCACACAAAGGGCTCTAGCTAACTTAGAAAGATTGGGCACAAGGTACAATATTGAGAAGTTAGCTAAGGTTTCTATGGTGAGACCGACAACATCAGAGGGTAGATATGTATGGCTCAATGGGAGAGCGAGCACTTGTAACTTCATAATTCTTCCACAACCGGAGTGCACCGCCATTGACCATAACACATGTTTGGTTGACCTACTTATTTCGCTGGATCGGAAGTTTGAGAGAGAAGCCTACAATGTTACGAAAAACCAAGAGTTAGACCTAGAAGAGGCCGAAGGAGAGATCTTCGAGAGCAATTGTGTGCCGATCTCATATTTCCACGACCATTGTGGATCAACTACACCTACTTGGAGAGCAACTCTCAAGTTCTTCAAGGGATAGTTCAAGCAATTAGAGGAGTGAAGGCACAAGTGGAGGAGCTCAACACGAGAGTGGATTACCTTGAAGCCACAATCCAAGCGACATGGTTCATAGAGAGGTGTTTCACTAGCCATGAAGAGGCTGGCCCTTTGGGGCCGGAAGCGTATGTATCACTAATCTCCCTTCCTCACTTATGTTTTGACATTATTTTTTGTGCATTGGAGACTTTGCTTCCAAAAAGTGCGGGGAGGGAGTAGTGAGCACATAGGAATTCTCATTCTTGGATTTCTTCGTGCATGCATATTTTGTTTGTTTTTTATTGATTGTTGGTAGTTTTAGTTCTCGTTTGTTGGGGAAGATTTTTTATGAACATTTGGTGGAATGACATGCTATGCTAGGTTTCATAGTTTGCATGGGGTAGGATGTTTTAGCTATTGGTGGAGTATTTTTGTGTGTTTGACTATCTTTGTAGTATTGAGCCCACTTTTGGGGAATTTTTTGAATATTTGGAAAAATGAGAAAAAGATCAAAACCTGGACAAGTCGAAAACTCGAAAGTGTCTTGGCTAGGGTAGACTTACGAGTCTAGGAAAAAATGAGAGGCTGTATGAAAAAAGGTGAGAGGTGAGCACATTTTGTGGGATAACGCTAGGTGAAAAACTGAAACAACGCCTAGGAAAAATGAGATAAATTGAGAGAAAAAAGAAAAAAAGAAACAAGAAACTAGGTTGACGATACATTGGACTCCTTGTTTGCAGCTAGGTCGAGAATCTAGATTTATCCCTATGTTGCAAGCAAGTCAAAAGCTTTTGGATTTCCTTGGTGGATTGTTTTTACTTGAGGATTTCTCTTTGATTGCGTTTGGGACTTCTTTGGGGAAAGTAACTTGGCTTTATTTCAATCTTTTGTCACTTACCTTTTTCCATACACATTTACTTGCTTTGGGTGGTTTGGTTGCCTTAGGTACTTTGGGGGAGTGTAAGAGTTGTGAGATTTTCATCTTTTTGGGGGAACTAGGATAGCTTGGGAATAAGTTAGATAGATTGGCTATTTTTGCATGCTTCATGTCGCTTGAACCTTTTTCTTTGATTTTATTTACTCAGGTACGAGTAATGGTTTAAGTACGGGGAGTCTAATCTGCGCCATTATGCATGCTTTAACCAATGCATTTGATGTAGTTTTTATTTACTTTTGGTTGGCAATTTGGCAACACTAGTTCAGTTTACATGACAAGGGGCTTAGACAACCATATTTGGTTTTCTATTCTAAATCCCACATTTTTTACACTTCATTAATGATTATTGACATATCGTGTTCACAGGCTCCTTGGTCCTCATTATAATTACCTTTAGTAGGTCGCCCATGAAGGCTATTCGTTACATTCTTACGAAGGCCATTTGCTTTTGATGATAGAATATTTGAAGGCCATTGAATGGTACTAGATGAAGGCCACGAGCATCAATGCATGGTAGAAGGAGATTGAAGCCAAGGATGGGCGGCTTCAAAGTTCAAGACAAAAAAGGTGAATATGGTGAATCGTGGTCCTAGGAGTATTGCCTCAGTCCGAGAATGATCTAGGAAGATTTAGCCTTCAAGACTGGTTCCATTGGATTTGTCTTCTTGAGTACTACAAAATTGACTACTAGAACTCCCGATTCAGACTAACGGTTCACCCGTGGCAAGCAAACGAAGTTCAGGCGATGAAGGATCAGCGTCCCATGATAGCTCACACTACACAAAGCATCAGTGGCCTGTGAAGATGGCCACGGCCCACCCTACACAAAGCAACAACGCTGGTCTGTGACAATGGAGCCGGGCCGTGAAACATGGAAGGGAAGAGTTGAAGAAATTTGGCTAAGTATATAGCCGGTCTGTGAAAACCTTCACGGACCATGAGGAGGGTTCTGAGCAAACACCCATGCTGCTCACTGTCCGTGAAAAGGAGGTTGGGCCATGAAAGCTACTGAGTGGAAACCGTGGTGCTGGTCGTGGTCCGTGAAAACCATTATGGACCGTGGCACGAGCCCAGCTTCACAGACTGTGGCAACCTGCAGCTATGATTGTTCATGAACCATGCTAGATCTGGCGGTCCATGCTTGAAGGCTTCACGTACCGTGGCATCCAAGTCGGTCCATGAAAACTAGGTGGCTGACCTAGGGTTTTGGCACTTTTATCATTTTTGGGCCTATTTTTAGGCCCAATCTCCTACTACTATATATATAACCCTAGTCTACTCATTTTCATATACATTAGGAGAGAGAATTCATATCTTGTAACTTGGAGAGCATTTGAGAGAAGGAAGGAGTTCCTTAGTAGTTTTTGTACTTTTTCCCTTTCCTTTTCTTCTTGTTTTATCCCAAAGATGTGGAATTCAAATCTATATATGAATTCCATATCTAGGGAGAAGTTAGATTAAGCTTGGGACATGTTTGGTACATGTGTAGCTTTTGATGCTTTATGAGATTCCTTGATTTCCATCTGTCTTTGTGTTTATGATATTATTGTGATTTTTTTTGAATGTGACAAACACATGAACACTACACCACATATGAGCACACACTTTGGGCTATGTTCATGTATGGCGCACTTATTAATGTTCCCTTGGGAAGAGAAACCTAGATTTTTGAATGGGTGAAGGGGAACGATTCTGCGTGAGTGGGTGCATGGAAGATTTGAGGTAACTCTAATCCATATACCATCGCACAAATCTTAGCTAATTACTTAACCATTTTCCGATAGGTTACGGGTAGAGATAATTTATAGTAGAAGGCTGGGTATGTGTTGTAACCCTAGGATCACAGATAAGGTGCCTCTGAACCTAAGGCCTCACGTATGGAGGACCAGTGGAAATTAGTGCATTCATGGTGGAAGACCGAGACATAATAGCACGGGGGAGAAACATAACCAAAACAATAGTTGGACCTTATTGTGCTCCCCTAATTACAATGGCGGTGTCGATGAAGGGCTGCGAGCGCACCCACCATGACATGGATAGGGAAGTGTATGCCATCAGCCACACCATGTGTTGCGAACACATTGATAGACCTTTTGTATGTCTATTTGTGAATGAATTAAGGATTGAAACATTAGAACTGCCATGTTGCTAAATTAGTCTCAAGTGCCTAGTATAATTAGTTTACTTGTTTGTTTATTTTATGCTTGTATTTTTAGTAGAAAATACCAGCCCTCTCAATTTGCATGTAGCTATTCCTTTCACTCGTGCGATATTGACGACCCATACGAGGCTATGTTTTGACTTTTACTTGAACCCTAGCATTTCTGTGGACAAACCTAGGGCTTGCCGCTTACTACTCCTTGGTAGCCTAGCAGCGATAAATGGGTGAAGAATATAAATCTTATATTTGACAATCCTATGGGACTAGTGCATCGGCCTGAGTTGGTTAAATTATTCTTGCTGCGACTGTATTAATGACCGCGGGTCGGGGCGGGTCAAGGACAAAGCCCAACACCCAATTTGCTTCATAAGCAGAGCCTTGCATGGTCCGATGACTCGACACACTGTCTTCAAAAAGTTAATCTTGAGTCTAGTTCATGGGGCGAGATGCTTCCGACTGTACTTCCAAAGTCACAAGATCATCTTCCTCACCAACCATTTAATTATGTAGGTGCTTCTAAATCCGGGGGCCTCAGAATGAATGATGAAATGGGAAATCGAACTGGGAGAGCATGGCATCCAGTTTCGTCCAAGAACAGCCATCAAGGGCCAAGCCTTAACGAATTTCATTGTGGAAACTATAGAATTAATCATAGTCGATGATGAAAAAGAATCAGAAGAAACATGGCAACTATATGTTGATGGATAATCACACTCTAGAGGCATTGGGGCCGGAGTCTTACTCTCGAACCCCAAACAGAAGGACAATCCCCATGCCTTACACTTTGACTTCAAGACTACAAACAACAAAATCCTAAGACCTTGGAGTTCGATGGCTAGAGTCAAAGGGAGTACGAGGCCAAGAAAAGAAGTCTGCAGTGTTACCTGGAAGTGGTGAAGCCCCTCCTTTAACATTTTCATCATTAAACCCTTACTCAAGTCTCTCGAGAGAAAAACCACAAGGGAGATGCTCTGAGCAAATTGGCCTCGTCGGACCTAGACTTGCAATCCAATGGGAACTTAATGGTGGAAACGATGAGTAAGCGTAGTTTAGAGGAGGAAGCAATGATGATGATGGTAGAAGAATCAAGTTTGGATAATGCCCATTATTAACTACCTTCGAGATGGTACCCTTCCAGCAGATGGCATCGAATTAAGGAAAGTTATACTAAAGTTGCCTAAATATGTGATTCACGAAGACATGCTTTATCGCCAAGGCCACCTACAACTGCTTCTTCAATGTGTAGCCCCCACAAAGCTGACTACCTGATCCATGAAACCCATGACGGGGTCTGTGAAAGTAACCAAGGGACTCAATTGATAGAAAAGAAGCTCCTTCTAGAGGGATACTATTGGCCCAAGATGTTTGAAAAGGTTAACAAGCACATCTAAGCTTGCCACCAGCGCCAAAGGCATTCGCCAATCACCCATGTCCCCCAAGAAGAAATGATGAACATTAATTATTCTTAGCCATTCAACAAATGGGGGATCGATCTGGTAGGAGCTTATGCGGAGGCTCCAGGCCACTTTCGATACTTGATTGTGGATGTAGACTACTTTATAAAGTGGGTTGAGGTCCAAACCCTAACCGTCATAAAAGGGAAAGTGGTGATTGGCTTTTGTTGGAAGAATATCATATGCCATTTTGGGATCCCTTGAATAATCATAACTGATAATGGTTCCTGGTTCGAAGATCCGTGGTGGGAACTTTGAGGTCTTATCACCAAGAGAACATCCTCGGCACCTTTAAAACTGAGAGGAGCTGCCGGACCCTTACCGCTAGCAATGCTGCCCCCTCTTCTGGAAGAGGGCCCTCTGGAGGAAGTAAGGACCCCCCTCCTTCAAATAGAGGCACCAACTTGATTACTCGAGGGTTAGTAATTGAAAGCGTAGGATCGAAAGGTCTTGATCGAGACCCATGGGCCTCTACTTGAGAGGGATCCTACTGCAAGGTAGGGACCCTAGGTGGGTGGCTGAAGATGGAATCTCCCCTTCCATGAGATGCTCCGAAGGAGCCACTCCCTGTGGGGTTAGGAACTCCACTCCTTCCTTGAACATTGTGGGAGCTCGAAGCCCGCTCGTATTATTTTTTTTCGCAAATCCTTTAGCCACCCCTTAGCATCTTCATAAGTATATCGGTACTTGGGATCCCTTGTGATATTTTTTCTCTCCATTATATTGATGGTCTCTTGGAGAAATGCTTCGAAATCTTCAATTAGGGGCGTATCGGCAGTCCCAACCTGAAGCTCATATGCTTAAAAACTATTAGCTGTCGCTATGTAAGTCTGATACAGCTTGGCATTCTCCCTCTCAACCTTTTCTTATCTATAAAGGTAACCCCAACAAGGGCTTCATTCTCCCTACCGGTCTGCTCTAAGGTAGGAATGAGACATCGTTCGTACTCCCTATTCCATGGCTTTCATTCCTCTAATTTGGCAGGGGCTATCACAAGGGCTGCTCGAGCCACTTCTACATTTTCTCGTCCACTTGAGCCTTGCAGTGCTAACACTCGATGGTCTCGTTAGGCTGAGAGGATGATGCCCCCCAGTAGCCTTAAAAGCTTTGGTAGCAGTGATGCACTCATGAATTGAAATGAACTCGGCTCTGGTGGTGATCTCTTCGAGGACCTCTTTGTACCAAGCCTTGAGGGAGCGATAATCTCCTGAGATCTCATCCTTAGCATCAGCTAGGAAATACCTTGCCTCCCTTGAATGGCTAAGTGTGTCAAGAAGTTATTTTTGCCTCTCATGAAGGCCTTTACGCCCCAAGCTAAGCTCTTCATAGGCAGCTCAAAGCTCCTCTTCGAGAAGGACATATTTGTGTGAGAATCCAGAAGCTTTGATTCGGTTCTCCCATGATTATTCTTCATTTCGGTGGTACCATTCCTTTATGAATTGGAAAAAAAAGAGGCCCTCCTTTGAAGATGTGAGAGGCGATAGATACCAAATCTAGAATCTACAAGTACCAAAACAATTATAAATGAGTAAGTAAATATATAAAAGATTTTCATTAATATTGAAAGAAACAAAGTACATTAGAAGTCCTAAAGAGGAAATAATTCATACATTATTCTCTACGCTATGATCTGCCTGATTAGAGCTCAAAGAAGTATGCCGGTGTTGGGGCTTCAGGAGGGGGTCCGATTCGCTCCACTTCTTTTCTTCATCTACCTCCAGATGGCGAATCTCCTCCACCAAAAAGAACTTACTAGAGGCCTTTAAGTGATCGAGCAATGAGAGTTTGATGCCCCCATCTTGGATGGACTCCTACCTGAGATTATTCAGCTGCTCCAGTTCGGTGTTGTTCTTGTGGACGTCCAGCATGGTTGCATATTCATTAGGGAGTTCCTTGCAGATAGAGTTGGCTAGATTTTTCAGAGTGAGCTTCACCAAGACCTTAGAGAGGGATAACAAGATGTCTCGGAACCCCTGGGTTTTCACGAGCTTTTTAGTGTAGGCCTTGAGGATGAAGGCCTGCTGCTCGGGAGAACAGAGATTGGCCAGCTTAGCATTCTTGTTGGATAGGCTTTCTTAGAAGTCTGGGCCTCTAAGAGCTTCGTTTCAAGCTCCTTCAAATAGCCATCCTTTTTTACGGCCAACTTTTCCAACTCCTCCTTGTGTTAGGAGGTTATCTTGGTCAGCTCTGCCTCATGACCGGAGGCCAACTTCTCCAATTCCTCCTGGTGATCGGAGGTAACATTCTTAACCTCTGCCTTGTGGCAGAGGCAACCTTCTTCAGCTCCTCCAGGAGCTCAGTGATTCTGGCTTCTGGGGCCTTCGATTGGGCCATTGCCTCTTGAGCTTATCTAGCCTTCACCGCAAAGACATGGAAGACAGATTCCAAAGAAGTTGTGGCTGTGGCCACCTCTAGGTCAGCTGGATCCAGAGAGGTGGAATTCCCCTCCCCTAAAATATTCCCAGCAGTGGACTCAACAACTTTAGAGCCACTAGTTTGGGCCCTAATAATAACAACCTTGTTCATCCATTTTCTTTGGGGAGAATAACTGTGGGAAAAAGTGCCTTCTCGAGACCGTTTGGGAGTCGCTGAGTTGTGAGGGGCCTCTGCTTGAACCTCCAGATGAGGCTCCCATCGGACCTCCAAATGGAATTCACTTTGGACCACCGGAAATGATGCCGTTTCGATAGGCGACTAGACCGGAGGCTGGGAGTGAACCTCCAAATTATACTCGAAAAATATTATCTCTTCTTTCTCCTTGTTTCCAAGACCGAGCATGCTAGCAAAGTCCACTACATAACACAAAAGGAAAGTGGGTCAGAAATAGAAAAAAAGTTGAACAACAACTAAATTAAAAACTAGGATGCTGCAAACACCTCGAAGGTGGGAAGCACACCTAGAAGGGTCTTTCACAACATTATCTTTCTCCAGGGGCTCCGAAGTAGTGACAACGGGCCTTAAGACAAGCTTCGAAGAAACCTTTATCTTTTTTTCCTTTCTCGGAGCCCCATCATCGGAAACCAGAGGAACCTTCCTCTTAGCCTTCTTAGGATCACCCTCAACCATTTTTTTCTAGTCCCTTTATCTGAAGGGGCTTTTGAAGATTAGGCTGGGGGAAGGGGCTTAATCAAAACTGGTTTCTTACTATAGATCCACTCATAGACCTCCTCGGGCTAAATATAATCAAACGTCTTTGAAATGTCGAGGGGATCACTCAACAACCGATCCCTATCTGCCACTACACTCCCTGGGGAAACATAAGTGGTAGCATTCTCATACATAGGGTTCGAATTCCAACCCAGAATGTTGTACTTGTCCACCTCACTCTCAAAGGTGTATATTAGGGTTTTATGCCACCCCTTGCAGTTTGAGGAATTTTTTATATGGTTCTTCGAAAACCTATTACTAAGGATTAAAATCTGCTAATCTTTGTATCCCCATGTATCACGAGTCTACTAGCAAAAATATAGTACAGGGACCTAAAAAACACGTAGCTAGGGCTAATACCTAAGCTATTACATCGGGACATGAATGCCATAACCAAGAGTATGGCGTTCAAATGGAGATGGGCTAGGTTAATCTGGTGCTACTTGAGAAGATGAGAGAGGATAGGGGAAAGGGGGAAACAAAGGCCGAATTGGAGGTGGCACTCATAAGTGGCACACCGACCAATCCTCGTATCCCCGAGATGTTCACCTTTCTAGAGGACCTCCAACCGCATGTCCTCTGGAAGCCTAATCACGAGGGGTAGGGAAGATAGCAAATTAAAGATCTCCTTAGTAATTGGTTTAAGGCTCTTGGGGACGGGAGTCAGAATCTTCTAAAAAAAGAATCGACGACCCTTTTTATCCTTCTGAACCTGGCCTGCCTCAGAATTTAGGATCTCAACTTTTGATGATGGCCCTTAGGTAGCCTAGAGATGCCAACGGAGCACACTCTAGACTCCCTATCAGTGAAATTAGAACCGACAACCGAGGATGGAACGGTGCTGGAATCTTAGAGGCGGGAGCTCTCAACCCCGCCGGTAGGAGAAACGACCAGAAAATAAGCTGGAATTAATCCCAGTCCCCCTAGCGGTGTTTGCGACATCTCTATAAGGGGAAAAGAAAGGTCAAATGAGAGGGAACTTACTGGTTAGCGACCAGAGTTTGATCGAAGCTCTCTGAAAAGGTTAACCAGGAGAAAGCACCTAGGAGCTTCTTTGAGAGAGAAAGTGGAACTTTGAAAATTTGAAAACTATTTGGGTACATAGTGGGTTAAAGCAATAGGAAGTGCCTTAAATAGAAAAAGGAATAAGAGGTAATGATTACCTTGGGCCACCACATAATAAGTAAGTACGTGGGTAAATAGGTCGTGTGGGTGAGAAATCCAAGACTTATGGGGAAAGTGGCAAGCGTGGAACCCAACCTGGACTTCACACGCTCACAAATAAGAGAGAGCATCATGCCCTCGTAACCATTCCACTTCCTGCTTTGAATGCCCCGGGACCCAAATATAGATTGGAAGGATGAAGGTTGAATCCCCTATTCCTAAATACTAGGATTTGAACTCCCTCGGACTCTAACATAAATTAGAAAGTCGAAGGTTGAATCCCCTATTCCTAAATACTAGGATTCAAATACCCTCAGACTCTAATACAGATTAGAAGGCTGAAGGTTGAATCCCCTATTACTAAATATTGGGATTCGAACACTCTTGAAGTCCAACACATATTAGAAGGCTGGAGTTTGAATCCTATATTCCTAAATACTGGGATTCGAATGCACCCAGACTCTTACACATATTAGAAGGTTGAAGGTCGAAATCCCCTATTCCTAAATACTGAGATTCGAACGCCATCAAAATATAACACAGATTGTAAGGCCAAAGGTCAAATCCCCTATTCCTAAACACTAGGGCTCGAAGAGCCTCATATTCTGACATAGTTTAGAAGGCTGAGAGTCAAGTTCCCTATTGGGGCTCTAAGGCCTTTGGTTTCCAACACAGATTAGAAGGTCGTGGGTTAAACCCCCTACTCAAAACCTTTGGGGCCCAAAGGCCCCCTGAGAAATAATGGAGGCTGGATCAAGGACCTTGGGCTCTAACATAGACTAGAAAGCCGAAGGTCAAACCCCCGACACATTAATCTGCTTGAACAACAAATTTGAAGCAAACCTGTAATGAACCCTTAACACATTGCAGTGACACAAAAATTGTACCCCTAGGTATCATGGTATCTCGGAGGGTAAACCCTCGCTTATTCACCAATTCAAAATAGCCCCGTCTGAAGGGCGCAATGTCAAATTCATGAATGAGAGAACAGATTCAAACCCAGGACCTAGGGATAAATTCGAAGGCCGAACCCTCAACCTTCCAGGGGCTTAATGATAATGTGTAAATTTGTACTGGGCCCAAGTGCCTTGTACGACCGGCCTAGATCTGTAGCATTATCCTTTGGGTAATTCCGAATGGGCTGGCCCAATGGAGTTGTACTTGCTTCACAAGAAAATAAAATAGTTGCCCTACTTGCATACTGACAATGTATAAAATCATATGTGCTTAATAACATTTGTGACCGACCATCGGACAAAGGCTTTACCCTTAGGGTAAAGCCCCCTTTTTGGTCTGGCCCAAGGTGGGGTACTTGTTCCATAAATAAGCTAAATAGTAGCCCTACTTGCCTACCTATATAAAGGCTAAAGGTAATCCTACATACTATAGTATTCATTCCTAATCACACTCTGATACATTGTTTGCTTACTTGACCATCCAAGCCTCTTTCCTCCCCAGACACCTCCGGGATTTTTTTCTTGCAAATTTGGGTACGACGGATGGCATCGTAGTAGCGGTGGAAAATTGGTAACAAGTTGGCATGCCCGGTGGGACCATCGAAATTAGATCTATGCTGCTTTATGGTTTATGTCCGCCCCTACAGAAAGTTCATTATGTAGGAGCAAACAGTTGAATGATAGGGACTTTTGGCCACCGAAGAAGAAGTACAGTTCCCTTACTGGAGAAAAAAATGGCGTGGGACCAATTGGATGGATCCTACTCCCTCAGGTGCCGGTCACCAACACACAGAGAGCATCCAAGATTAGATCCTGGAATCAAGAGGACTGGAGGGCTGTTATATTGAAGCCCTCGTGTAGCCGAACACTCTGGGAAGCCAGCGTCGAGCCTTGGTTGGGGGGCGTTACAACCCCTACCACACATAACCAGGCATGACAGCACAAAGAGTATTGGCCATAATTTATAGAGGCTACGGCCAATTCACAAGTGGAGCCTATAGAGGGAACTATTCAGAGGACGAGGGGCACAAACAGTGTGATTCCCCTGTTGCAGCAGGACCTGGCGTAATTGGCCCAGACTCTCAGATATGCGGGGTACCAGGTAGAACCCCTAATGCTCTGGCAACAAATGGTCCAACAGAAGGTGGTGGTCCTATTTTTAACACTCCTAGCATTCAATTGAAGGATCCAGATGCAAGCTATTCCAGGACCAATCTACCCATTGGATATGGGAGGATAGGACCGGCCTCAGCCAACGTACCCAGGTTTCACTCAAACCGTGGCTAATTCAGTACCAGCTCCAATCCGTAGTTTCAAAATACCGATGATACCTTATTTGATGCCTTGGAAAATGGGTGGATATCCAGGGTTCAAAGCCCAAATGCACTCATGGTCTCGGCTAGAGGTGTCTCCCATACGATCCCTATCATCTAGGACATCAGCAGATACCATATAGTTTAGCTATTAGAGGATCATGGCTAGGGACCATGGATTTGAACCAGGAACCCACTAATAATGCCACTTGGCTAAATTGGTGGGAAGATTCATGAGCAGGGGGGAGTTAAGTGACTCTCTCGCGAGAGATCTTGATAGACTAATCGGTCATTTTGGCCAAGCTGTAGTCTCTCCCTTTAGCCCCGTTATAATGGCCATCCAATGGCCTGGAGATGTTTAACCTCCCGAAGGGCTCCCCATATACATTAGAGATTCGGACCCCCGAGAATTCATCCAGACCTTCCTCAGTGTGATGAACTCAAGAAACTTTAATGAACAGCTGACATGTAAGCTAGTCGGATGCTACCTTCAGAGGAAGGCCCAGGAATGGTTCAAAAAGTAGGCTAAAGGATTATTGCATTCTTATAGGGACTTCGGAAGGGCCTTGTTAGGTAAGTTCTTTCAGAAAAAGAGGTTTACTGAAACCTTGGTAGAACTTTACCAGATCAAGCAAAAGCAGGGGAAATCGACCCAGGCATACTATCATAGATATGCGGACGAGAGCCTCAGTGTGATCAACCATACTGAGGATGGAGTAATCTTGTGGTCTATGAACGGGATGTTCGATATCAACCTGTACAAGAAGCTACTCTCGAAAAGGTCGACGACTTTGCAGCAACTACAAGAAATTGTAGAAAAATACTCCAAGATTGAAGAGGCTGTGAAAAGGAAAAGAAAGGGGGATAGAGGGGGCAAAAAAAGGCTCCAAGCACCCTAATAAGCCAAGGAGACCCGAAGCTTCGAAAAAGGGCCTCAGAAGCTACGCCCCCCTGACTAAATATGTGACGGAAATATATTCTATCCATAAGGGCCTATTCCAAAGGCCTCCCCAAGGAAATGATTTATCCAAAAAGAAGGAATCTCCTAAGTACTGTGCTTCTATCAAGAACGAGGTCACGACTTAAATGAGTGTCACCACCTGAAGGCAGAAATCTGAAGGTGCACTAAAGAAGGGTTGCTCTCGGATTACATCGAGGGATCAAAGGGAGGAACCTCTTCAAAACTCAAGAAGAGCCATTGGAAGGGTGGAAGAAAGGGAGTAAATTGAAGGGCCAAAGAGCAACAATGAAATGAGGCAGGATAAGCAGGAAATATGACAAGGGAGAACGATAAACCTAAGGTCCAATCCAGGTCGGATTGAAACCAAAGAGATGGTCCAAACTGGGTAATTAATTTCATCAATGGTATAGTAGGTGACTAGTCATCGTACACCATCATTAAGGCACAATCTCGGTTCATGCCCCCTAGAGAGCCCAGTCAGAAGCAGTTTTAACCAGAAGAAGCGATCACTTTCTCAGAAGCAGACCTGGTGCCTAGCCGAATCCCCCATGTGGATCCAATGGTCATACATGCAAAAATTGGGGATTTCTATGTTAAAAAGGTGCTCCTTGACAACAGCAGTGCAGTAGAAGTGATGTTTTCCAATTGCTTTGATCAGCTAGGGCTCAACCACAAAAGTTTGAAAAGAACAACCCCCCCATCTCCATCTTTACTGGGAAAATTGTTCTGCCCTTAGAGGTTATAAGCCTTCTAGTTATAGTGGGAAATAGAGAAAAGGAGGTCACGATTGATTGCATTTTTGTAGTGATCGATGTTGTATCCCCCTACAACGTGATATTGGGAAGACCTTTGATGTTCCAAGCGCGAGCAGTATGGTCCCCCTACTATCTGACAATGAAATTCCCAAGAAAGAAGGGAATAGCAGTCATAAGAGGGGATCAGCAAACGATCAGAAGTTGTTTAGCTATTCTGTTAAAAGAGGCTATGAGGGAGGAAAGGGTGTTTTCAGTCAATGGGGAGATCAAACCCATAGACACAGAGCCAATGGCCATTTGGGAAAAAGGAATAATGCCTGTGGGAAAATGATACCCTAATCATAAAAAGGAAAGTTGAAGGACCTGTTGGATAACTATGTCTATGTGTTTTCTTGGGACACCCTCGACCTAACTGGGGTTCTGGAGTAGATGATGGTTCACAAAATAAATGTGGATCCCTTCCATAAGCTAATAAAATAGAAGAGAAGATCATATGCCCCGAAAGGGTGGAAGCGATAAAAGAAGATGTCCAAAAGCTTCTTAAGGATGAAGTGATTGAAGAGGTTTTCTATCCCGAGTGGATAGCGAATCCAATAATGGCTCCCAAACACGATGTGGCTTGGATAATGTGCATTAATTTTACAGACCTTAACAAATGTTACCGATAGGACAACTATCCCTTACCCTCCATTGATGTACTAGTAGAAGCCATTGTTGGGTATGAGGTTTTGGCATTTTTTGATACCCATAAAGGCTGTCATCAGATACTCATGGCCAAAGAGGACAAGCAGAAGACATCTTTCATAACAGACGTAGCTACATTTTGTAGAAGAACGCTGGAGCCACCTATCAGAGAATAGTCGATAAGCTGTTCCAAAAGCAAATCTAGAGAAACGTTGAAATATACGTAAATGATATGGTGGTTAAAATTAGGAGCTTCAATCAATTCCTTTGGACCTCGAGGAAACATTCCATATGTTTTGAAAAGCCAGCTTAAAGCTAAACCCAATGAAGTGTGTAATCTGGGTAGGATCGCAAAAATTTCTTGGATTTATGGTCTCAAAAAGGGGTATTGATGTTAACCCCTAAATAAGTGAAGTTCTAATGCTGATGAAACCCCCTTAGCCGGTAAAGGACATCTAAAGACTAATAGGGACATATTATTATCCTATCTTAGAAAGAATGGAAAAAGCAATCAGTAACTGGAAGAATAGGTGGTTAAATACTTCAGGCAAAACCATCCTTATTAACCACTGTTTTCTTTCAATCCCTACTTATATGTTTTCAGTTTTGAATCAACCTAAGGCAATTTTAAGGAAAATGGAGACTATGGCTTCTGGTTTTTTCTGGGGTGGTAGTGATAACACTGAAAACAGGAAAAGATGGAGGTCATGGCATAGAATGAGCTACCCAGTCCAAGAGAATGGCACTGGATTCAGAGATCTACAGGCTATAGTTAATGCCTTCTCTTGTAAACTGTGGTGGAAGCTGCAAGTTAATAACACCCTTTGGGCACACCATCTATGGACACTGCCAGATTCCTATAAGAACTCTAATGTATGGAATAGAATCTGTAAAATAACTGAATTAGCTAATGGATTCTCAAAGGTTATCTATGGAAAAGGAGAATGTTCTTTTTGGAATGCAAACTGGTCAGGAAAGGGTGCACTGATTTATGAATGGCCCGTAGATGACGAAGTTCCTTTCCCTGATATATCTCTCAATTGTTTTATATTGAATAAAAACTCTTACATGAATATTTTGGAGCCATATTTGGCTACCAGTACAATCTTGATCTTGCAGGAAGCAAAAATCACTCACTTACATGAGGATAGGCTGATTTGGACAGCATCAACTGATGGAGAATTCACAACTGCTTCTGCTTACAAGATTTGCAGACAGAAAGGTGTAACTGTAAGACAATTACATAAGGTATGGTCACACTTTATTCCTGCAAAAATGTCTGTTGTAGTCTGGAGAGCACTAAATGGAATTCTACCTTTTGATAATATCATTTGTAAGCTAGGCTTTTCACTGGCTTCAATTTGCCCTATGTGTAGGAACCATTCTGATTCTCTTAATCATTGTTTTAACTCATGTCCTTTTGCTATTGCAATCTGGAATAAGGTGAATTCACTGTTGCATATTAATCAACCAACTTTTGGGAGTTTTAAGAACAGAATTGATTTCTATTTGTCCATCAGAGCTGAATCTTTGATCTGGTCCAACTTGATAATTGCTTATATAATGGTCACATCCTGGTCAATTTGGACATTTAGGAACAAGAAACTTTTTGAAAATTTATCTCTTTCTGTGGACTCATGTTTTCTGAATATTAAAGATCAGGTTTACCAAATATTTCAAGCCTATCCACAAAAAGGTAAACTTGATAAACATAGATACTTAATCCAAAATGGAATCATTCCCCAACCTGATCAGAAAAATAAGAAATTGATCACAGTAGTCAGATGGGTAAAACCTATTGTTGGTTTTAAACTTAACACAGATGCAACATGGAACCCTAACTGTGAGTCAACATGTGCAGTTATAATTAGGGATTGGAGGGGAGATGTGATTAAGCTAAGAGTGAATCATTTCCAGGCTGAATCACCTTTATATGCTGAACTTACTGGTATTTACTTTGCTTATCAATTAGGCTTAGAACTTAATCTGAATTCATTCACAATTGAGACTGACTGTCTAACAGCTGTTAAAGGAATTCAGAACCCAAAAGGAAGTCCATGGAGAGTCTTTTCAATTTGTAGCACTCTGAATGAATGGAAGAAGGGAGCAATGATTAATTATATCCCTAGGGAGGCTAACTCAGCAGCAGACTTTATGGCTAAACATGCTAAGGAAAATAAACTTTCTGGTGATCTAGAACTGAGAACTTTACCTCCTTTTCTTAGAGGCTTGTTATTGTTGGATAAATCTGGGATATATGGTATCAGAATAGGAACCTAATAGAGAATAGCAAGTGTTTTTACTTCTCTTTCAATGGGATACTGCTCTCCTTCCTTTGTTTTCTTGCAGATGAGGTGGACATGAGGATACTCAGCTTAGGATGGCAACATGCGAATGAGAAACTGATCAGTGGAGGAAACTGATATAGGGATTGCAAAGGTTGCGGAAGAAGGATCACCTGTAGCAAAGGATAGAACTGAACTTACATTTCTGGACTGAATACAGGGAATGCAAAGGCTACATAGGGACTGATCACAGGGATTGGTCAGAGGATTGAGCAATCATCCATCATTTGACTTTTGAAGCGGCTACTCGGGATTTGATCCCCACTCAGTAATCTATCATCTTGGCCGGCACATCGTTGACAAATAGGAGTCTCGTTTAATCGCTTCTTCGACCTGTTCGCGATGTTCTAGCTAGATGGTTTGTTTTCACCTAGGCTCTTTTAGCTATAATTTTAGTTACTTGACTGTTAGGGTGGAAACACCAATTTTTGGAAGAGTTTAGGAAGCAACAGCTGTTTTTGCATCATGAGATTTACTTAGCTCTGGGAACAACTACAGGATGATTTTTTTCTTTATTAATTGTGTTGTACTACGACAGTTAGCGCCTATTTTGGCTCATTTGAATGGTTTGGGGAGCCAATATATACCCCCCATCCCAGGATGGTTTTAAAGCTAAAAAAAAAAAAAGACTAATAGGGTCCCTTGTGGCCCTTAGTCGATTCCTTTAAAAAGAGCAGAAAAACACTTGCCATTCTTCGACGTTCTTTGGAAAACTAAGAAATTTGAATGGATGGCAAAATGTGACAAAGCCTTCTGGGAGTTGAAGGACCACTTACAAAGTTTGCACACCCTAATGAAGCCAGATAAAGGGGAGGATCTATATTTGTACATCTCAGCGTCCCCCTTGGCCATCAGTACAGTTCTGAATAAAGAAAAGGATAAAGCTCAACACCCTGTCTACTTCGTAAGTAGAGTTTTGCATGGTCCAGAAACTAGATACACTGCCCTCAAAAAGTTAATATTAACCCATATCCATCCTGCGAGGCGTCTCCGGCCATACTTCCAGGGTCATAGGATCATCTAACTAACGAGTCATCCGATCAGGAAAGTTCTCCTGAAGCTGCAGGCCTTAGAACGAATGATGAAGTGGGCCATCGAACTGGGTCAGTATGACATCCAGTGCTTCCCAAAGATAGGCATAAAGGGCTAAGATTTAGCAGACTTCATTTTAGAAACTACTAATCCAATCGTAGTACACGAAGAGAAAAATTTCAAAGAGTTTTAGCAGTTGTATGTGGAGGGTTCGTCACATTCCAAAGGCAGTGGAGCTGACATCTTCCTAAAAAACTCCGAGAAGAAAGACTTCCCCTATTCCTTACACTTTTACTTCAAGGCCATGAATAACGAAGCAGAATATGAAGCCTTGATCACATTGCTTCGAATAGCCAAGGACTTGGCATTCAAAGGTTGGACATATTCAGTAATTCCTATATCATGGTCCTTCAAGTTAAGGGGGAATATGAGGCTAGGGAAAGGAGCCTAAAATGCTATCTAGAAGTAGTGAAGCCCTTTCTCAGACATTTTCACCATTATACCCTCACACAGGTCCCTCGGGATAAAAATCACAAGGCTGACGCTCTAAGAAATTTGGCTTCATCCAATCTGGACTTGCAATCTTAAGGGCCCCTGATGGTGGAATCATTGAGTAAATCAAGCTTTGAAGAAGAGGAAATGGTAGTGATAGTAGAAGAGCAAGATTCGTGGATAATGCATATCATTACCTACCTTTGAGATGGTACCCTCCCGGAAGATACTGTCAAATCAAGGAAGATTAGGATTAAACAACCTAAGTATGTAATCCACGAGGATGTGCCATATCAATGAGGACATGTTCAGCCGCTCCTTTGGTGCATAGCCTCCCATGAGGCTAATTATCTGATTTGCAAGGCTCACAAAGGGCCATGCAGAAGTCACTAGGGGGCTCACTTGATAGCAAAGAAGATCCCTTTGGATAGGTATTATTGGCCCAAGATGTTTGGCGTAATCCATAAGCACATCCAGGCATGTCACAAATGCTAAAAGCTTGCGGTAATCACCCACATCCCCCAAGAAGAGATGATGAACATCAGTAGCTCTTGGCCATTCGACAAATGGGGGATCGACTTGGTGGGTCCTTTCCCGGAGGCCCCTGAACACTTTCAATACCTAATTATGGTCATTGAGTACTTCACAAAGTGGGTTGAGGCCAAAGCCTTAATGGGTATGAAGGGAAAGTCGATGATTGGCTTTTGCATGAAAAATATCATATGCTACTTTGGAATCCCCCGAACGATTATAACCGACAATGGTGCTCAATTTGTCAATAACCCTTTCAAGAGATGGTGTAAGAATACGAAATTTGCATAAGGATTACCAGCATTTACCACCCACAAGAAAATGGGCAGGTGGAGGTCACAAATCGTACCATTTTTAACGGTATCCGCTCAAGGCTTGAAGGGGCAGGAGGAAGTTGGATCGATGAGCTGCCAAGTGTGCTTTGGTCATTTTGGACAATGGAGTCGTCTGCCATGGGCAAAACCCCCTACTACCTATTGTACGATTCAGAGGTGGTTATCACCATGGAGGAGAGACTCCCAACCTTACAAATGACCTCCATAAACAATGAGCTCCAGGAAGTTAATGATGAAAAACATTGATTAGATCTTGACCTCCTCGAAGGGAAAAGAGAGAGAGAGAGAGAGAGAGAGCATCCCTTCATGAAGCCAAGATCAAAGAGAGGGTTAACCAGTACCATGACTGGAGGGTCAGGAAGGTCCAGTTCTCCCCGGGAAACCTCCTAATGAGAAAAAAATGAGAAAAGTCAAAAGGAGCCGGAGGGGAAGCTATTAGCTAACTAGGAAGGACCCTATCGGATTGTGGAAGGTTGCCCTAGAGACAGCTATATGCTTGATACCCCCCTAAGATGGGGCGATTCTACCCACTAAAAGCCTCAAGGACACTGAATTCCTAGGCTAATGTCTTAGAGGGTCCAAACTGCTAACCGAAGACCTTAGGGACACAGATCCCTTGAACATATTTGAGATAAGTCTTATCGAATGTCCTTCAAGCACGTTCCCCTAGGACATTCGAAGATTGCCTTAGGCGCACTAATCCCTTAGGATAATGATTCAGAAGGATCTGAACTGCCTACTGAAGGACTCAGGGAATGGCTAACGATTCAGAAGAGTCCAAACTGTTCACCGAGGGCCTTAGGGAAACTGATCCTCTAGGCTAACGTCTCGGAGGGTCTGAACTGCCCACCGAAGACCTTAGGGACACAGAACCCAAAGATGAAATTTGAATGCGCAACAAGCTCTCAAGGCTTAAACCTTGAAAAATATACGAAGTTTCAGCAAAGCCCCGTTCAATTGTGTAAACCACACAGGGCTAAGACCTCATAAATTGCTTGAAAAAATGTAGAGGAACAAGTTAAAGAAATTTAGCTTTGGGGCAATGGCCCTACCTAAAAATGGAAAAAAATGCTCTAACAACGGCAAAGGTAAGAATTTATTATTATTTGGCCAACACAACTTACAAATACACATAAATAAATTACAACTATTTTACAAAGTTGGAACCTTAAGATTTTGCATCAGGGTCTCCGAACTAAAGGTTCTTCTTCGTCGTCGAAGGAACCTGATCAACTTTGACCTACCATAGACGAAGAACCTCTCCCTTGACTAGCGGAGAAGTGCTTCGAATCGTTTCAGTTCGTTGAGCTGAAGCCACATGGGGAGAGGCTTCACCTGAAGTAGAAGCTCAATTCTAATAGGGGCACTATGGGAACTTAAAGCTTCCACTTTCATTTCCTGCACTCTGTCCAGCCACCTCTCAGCCTCTTCATACACTTTGCGATACCTGGGATTCCGAGTATTATTTTTTTGCTCCATGATATTGATAGTGTCTTTAAGAAAACCTTCAAAATTTTCAATCAATGGAGCTTCAATTGTCTCGAGTCAAAGCTCGTATACTAGAAGGTTGTTGGTCATTACCTCGTATATTGAATACAGTTCAGAAAGCTCTTTATCAACCTTCTCTTTGTCCCTAATAATGATAGCAATGATGGCCTAATTCTCCTTAATGGTTCGTTCCAAACTGGAACCAGGTCTTGCTCATATGTCCGGACTTCTTCTTTCAACTGCTTAAGTTTTTTGGTAGAAGTTGTTAGGGCCACTCGAGCCACCTCTACATTTTCTTGGGCCGTTTGAGCCTGATGACCGTAACTTTCGATGGACTCATTAATGCACCTCGAATGGGTTTGTGGACCTTAGTAGCTAAAACACATTCATGCATCAATGAAAACTTAGCCTTGGTAGTTATCTCTTTGAGAAATTCATTATGCGGGGATTTGAGAGATTGAAAATCTTCCAAAATTTCATACTTAGCAGCAGCTAAAGAATCCCTTTCCCCTCTCGAATGGCTCAGTGCTTCGAGGAGTTCCCTTTGCCTTTCATGAAGACCATAGCACAATAAGCCCAGTTCCTATTATGCTGCTCGAAGCTCCTCTTTGATACGGATAGACTTGTAGCAAAATTGGAATGCCTTGATCCAATTCTCCCAAGCTAATTCCTCGATCCGGTGATACCACTCTTTCATGATTTGAAAGAAGAAATTGGAGGAGGTACTCCTTAAATGAGGGGGAAAAATGGTACCAAGTCTAAAGTCTACGAAAGACAAAAGAAAAAATAGATAAGTATGATAAAAAAAAGTGTCTTGATTTACAGAAAGAAAGAAGTACATCAGGAGCCCCCAAAGGGAGAAATTTTCATACATTTTTTCCCACGCTAGATGCCTCCCAAGAAGAACTCAAAGGGTTAGGCCTATGCCAAGATCTCGGAGCGATAAGGGGATTCAACTCTTTCCACTCGGTGTCTTCATCCACCTCCAGGCCACAGATCTCCTCCGTCAAGAAATACTTGTTGGAGGCCTTCAAATGGTCAAGCAAGGGGAGTTTGATTCCCCTATCCTGGATAGAATTCCACCAGAGATGGCTCTGTTGTTTGGGTTCCAAATTGTTCTTGTGAACATCCAGGATAATAGCGTACTCAGTCGAAAGGTCCTTGGAGCCAAACTGTTCCAGGTTATCCCAACCAAGAGCGTGGAGGGGAGGACAAAAAATCCTAGGACCCCTGGGTCTTGACCATCCTATTTTTATAGGCCTCAAAATTTGAAGCTTGTTGCTCGGGAGAACAAAGGCCAGATAATCTGGAAAGTTTTTCTAGGGTCTTCAAAAGCTTCAGCTCGAGCCCTTTCAGATATTTGTCTTTCTCGGCAGCCTGTTCCTCGAGCTCCCTTCTATAAACAAGGGCCTATTTCTCAAGCTCCTCTTTGTGAATTAGAGCCTTTTTCTCCAGCTCCACATGATGGGCAAAGGTAGCGACAACACGCTCGACCTTATAGCTGGAGGCCACCTTCTCCAGGTCTTCCTTGTAATGGGAAGTAGCTTCACGCAACTCCCCTTCAAGTTCCTTAGACTTAGCAATAGCTTTCATAGCCTCTTAAAACCTTCATTAAGTAGGCTTGGACAATAGAGTCCTAGGAAACTAAGAAGGGTGCCTCCGGGAAATGGGTTAAGTGACCCTTCACATGTAGAGGAGGCAAGTTGCTCTTCCTAGAGAGGGGACCAGGCCTCCGAGCTGGTGATCTCGGGGGAACCAAGTTCGACGGGGGGGTTAAATGGATGAATGGGGGGGCATGTCGCTTCTTAGCCTTTGAGGGGAAGGCTGGAGCCTCAAGGCACCATCGTAACCCCATTCCTCTCATTGTCTTCACCCTAGGGCTCCAACTGAACTTCGGAGTGGGCCTCCGGTTGAATGGGGCTAGAAGTGGGGTGGCTGTGAGGGTCTTCTGGAGAGGCCTCTACAAAAATTTCCTCAACCTCCATCTAGTTGTCGAAGTCAAGAGTTGCAGTAAAATCCACTAAACAAGGGGAAAAAGGGGAAAACACGAATTAGCCAATAAAAAAACTAAGGATGCTGCAAACACCTTCAGAAGGTAAAGAAGGGACCCTAATCGGGTCCTCTTCAGTGTTCTCTGCTAGGGCAGGCTCTGGAACGGCCTTGGCAGATTTGAAGGGACACCTAGAGGATTTTAGGTTGCTACTCTTAGTCTTCTGCTTCTTGGAATCCTTTAAATCCCCTCCATCAACAGCCGAAGAGGGCTTCCATTTTACTTTTGTTCTAAGGGGTTGATCACCCACATCTTTCTTCTTGATTGAAGCGGCCTTCTCTTTAGTGATAGGAGTCCCCTTCTTGGCAAGCTTCTCCTTCTTGATCCTTTGCCGGAAACAGACTCCACAGCTACCGTTGGTGGTTTAATCTGAACTGCCCCTTAATAATAAATTAAGTCATATACTTCCTCCGACTATACAAAATCAAAACTCCTCAAGATATTGAGATGATCACTCAGCAACAGATACCTATCCCTCACAACACCCTCCAGAGCGATAAATACAGTGAGGTTCTCGAACTTAGGTTTCGGATTCCAATCCGGAACAAAGTAATCCTTGGTCTCATTCTCAAAAGTGAAAATGGGAGATCTGTGCCACCCTTTGCAGCTTGTAGCAATTTTTATGGGGTGATCCGAGAATATGTTGCACAGAGTCACGATCCCCCAAGAATTGTATCCTGCCCTCCGGCTGAATGCATGACTAATATATTGCTAGAGAGGTAGTATAACGACATGAACATCTTATACCAAAGAGTGATACCTAAGTTGTTGCACCGATTCATAAATGTCATAAAAAACATGATGATGTTCGAATGTAGTTAGGCCAAGCTCACTTGATGCTCCTGCAAAAGATGAGAGAGAATGGGGGGTAGAGGGAAGCACAATCAAAGATTGAATTGGTGCTCGTAGACAGCGCACCGACCAGACCTTGTATCCCTCAGATTTTCATCTTCTTGGAGGACCTCCAACTTCAAGTCCTCTAGAATTCTCACCCATAAAGGGAGGATTTTCAATAACTTAGCTATTTTTGGAGCCAATGCTTCTAGGCTCTTGGGAACAAGAGTTAATATCTTCTAAAAAAAGTAAGGCCTTGTTGCCTTGTGTTCTCGAACCTAGGCCCAGCTTGGGACCCGAGACCTTGACAGTACCCATTTTCGGCATAAACCCACAGGTGGTATGGAGCTGGTTTTAGAACTTCCCCCGGCATCTGAATCCATAGCAATATAGCTGGTCACTGGGGATTGAATGGTGCCAGAATCTTAGAGCTAGGAACCATCAGTGTTGGCGGCCGAAGCAGCCGTGAAATAATACGGAATGGAACCCTTTCCAAATGAAGAAATTTGCGACATCCTTAAGAAAAATAAAGAATAAAAGGTCAGGGGACTTACTAGGTATTGGCTAGAAAATGTAGCTGGAACTCTCAAAAAGCGTGAACGGAGAAAGGGCATCAGCGAAGTGCTTTGAGAAGGAGAGCAAAGAGTTTGGAAGTTATGAGAATTGTCAGTGAGCTAAAAGTCAGAAATAGTGAAAGTTTTTGCGTATATACATAGAAATTGGAAAAGGGAGCAATTATTACCTCGGCCTGTGAAGTGAAAAAGCTGCTGCGTAGGTAAGTGGGCTGCATAGATCAAGGTCACCATAGGGAAGTGGTGCACGTGGAACCTAACAAGGGCTCCACTCACCTATAGAAGAAGGGTAAGCATTACGTGAACCTTTTCCACTCCTCGCTTTGAATTCAAAATCTAAACCCAGGCAACTTTTCCATTTCCCATTTTTGAACTTTTGAATGCTTAGCTCTCTAAACGAGGGTAGGAGGGCCAAGGGCTGAACCCATCATGACTTTGCATGCGAACACTCCTAAAACTTAAGAAGATCGGGTCCGTTACGCCCCTACTCCTCAGTAGACAAATTTTAATGCCTCGCTTTCTGGCAAAGATCAGAAGGCTAGAAGCCGAATCCCTTTACTCTAAGTAATAGTTTCGAGACCCCTGTCCCTTAGTGGAAGGATTCGAATGTCTTGCTTACTGGAAAAGATCAGAAGGCTAGAGGTCAAATCCCCTTACACTTAGTAATAGTTTCGAAACCCCTATTCCTCAGTGGAGGGATTTGAATGCCTCTCTTACTAGCAAATATCAGAAGGCTAGAGGTCAAATCCATTTACACTAAGTAATAGTTTCAAAACCCCTACTTCTCAGTGGAGGGATTCGAATGCCTCACTTCATGGCAAAGATCAAAAGGCTAGAAGTCGAATCCCTTTACACTAAGTAATAGTTTCAAGACCCCTATCCCTCAGTGGAAGGATTCAAAAGCCTTGATTACTGGAAAAGATCAGAAGGATAGAGGTTGAATCCCCTTACACTAAGCATCAATTTTGAAACCTCTACTCTTTATTAGAAAGATTTGAACACTTCACTTTTTTAGCACATATTGTAAACGTAAGTTTCGAATCAAATACCTTTAAGATATTGGGGATAACGGATCTTAGACCCTGATGAAAATTAGTAAGCTAAAGATCGAAACCCCCTTATCTGCCCAGTAAGGACTAGAGACCCTTGGTTCCTAACACATATTAGAAGACCAGAGCCCGAACCCTTACCCTGGGCTACTATGGCCTGAAGGCCACCATGGGAAATAAAAGAGGTGCGGTTTAGGCCCTTAGGCCCTAGCACAGAGTAGAAAGCTGAGGGTCGGACCCCCGATACATTTTATCTGCTCAAACGAAAAGTTTGACGCATTCCCACAACGGACCCTCAACTTGCCATGGGGATGTCAAAATCATACCCTTCAGGCATGGGGAATTTCCAGAGGCGAGTACGGATTCAAACCTCCAATTTGGGGATAAAATTCGAAGGTTGAACCCTCAATTTTCTTGGGGCTTATTGATAATGTGTAAAACTGTACATGCTTAATGGCTCGTGCGTCCGACCATTGGCCCAAGGCTTTACCCTTAGGGTAAAGCCCCCTTTTTGGGCCGACCCAAGGTGGAGTACTAGTTCAACAAGAAAACAAAATAGTAGCCCTACTTTTCTACCTAAATAAAGGCAAAAGGTAATCCTACACACTCAACTATTCATTCCTAATTACACTCTGATACACTGTTTGCTTACTTTGCCGTCGGAGTCTCTTCCCCCCGGACACCTCCGGGGGAATTTTCTTGTAGATTCTAGTACAACGGACATCAGCGTAGTAGTGGAAAAAATTGGGGCACATCGGGAGGTCATCGTCGTACCTATCAAAGTTATAATTTATAATCCCTTTTATGCTTACTAAATAAAATTAAGTAGATAGTGGCAAATCGGGGTCGTCCACGAAGAAGAGGAATTTTCTTAAGCATTTAAACATATAAGGTCGATATTATACTAGATATGCATATAAAAGCAAGTAAATGGGGGGTTTTGGTGCGTTGGTTTTCTGAGGTTATGAAATTAAAAGACAAACTAACTAGCAAAGTTAAGTAACTATGCTAATCATCAAACAAACTAAGAAAAAGGGGTAAAAACTACAAAAGATAAAGGCTTTGGGGGCAATTGACATCCACTTCCAAACCAAATGTAGATCATTGAACCATTCACTCATTCTATCACATTTTTATCTATGGGGAATGCCAAAACTTCCCAATGGAAGATGAACATTCATTCATTCTTAATAGTAATTTGCAAAGACAAACAACGACCATTTGTAAACCTCATTGACAATCACTCTAGGAAAACCACACCATAGAGGTATTTCATCAATGACATTTGACACGAAGGACCATAGATTTGATAACAACAAATCTTGTACCAAAGACATAGCCATTTAACCAAACGTAGCATTCATTGGGCTAAACCTAGAACAAACCACATTCAAGATTCAACCTTTCATTGCATCTATAGGATAAATATGAGAACAATCCACATTAATATACTTATCTAGCAAGAATCACAATACATTATGCACAAGAAGTTCTAAGTTCATGTTCTTGGATTTTCATGCCAAAGAGCTAAGGAATTCGTCACTTTCCTAACACCCTAACACTTAAATCATGCAAACACTTCCTATTATCAAACAACCCGTGGCATAAATGAAGTAAAACATAGCATTAAGAACACATGAATTCTAAATAAAAAAGGCTTCACGAATGAGTAAAAAAATCTATTCACCATTTTAACTACTTCTTGTGAAGATAAATCTTCAATCCTTCATAGATAGTATGATTAGCATAGTTACTTAACTTTGCTAGTTAGTTTGTCTTTTAATCTTCTATCCTTTTTTTTCCTTTACTTTCATACCGTTATCTGACAATAATGGTCACAAACGGACAGATCCCCCCCTTTTCTTATGGCGGCACATCCGCCTGCCCGCGGCGGCAACGCGGCAGGCAAAACCTTTCTCCAGGCCCTAGCAAACCGTCCCCTCCACTGCATGCTAACCTTTCATCCAATCTTGAAATTGTCCCCAAGACGCTACATAAAGGAGATATAGCTTGTCTTGTCACGCGCAAAGAAGCCGAAATCCTCGCATCACACTATGAAAATGCCCTCATTGGCAAATTTGCAAGAGGCAAGCCACCGATGGTCAAGCTAAATGAGGCGTTTCAATCTGTCGGTTTCAAAGGTAGCTTTCAAATCGGCTCGATTGATTTCAGACATGTCCTGATACGGTTCCAAGAAAAAGAAGACTACCAGCGTTTCTGGCTAAAAGGCCATTGGATTTTCCTTGGTGCTCATATGAAAGTGCTGAAATGGACAATGAATTTTTCTCCAGAAGCAGAATCCTCAATCGTTCCGGTATGGGTTACTATCCCTTACGTACCTGTGTTTTTCTACAATACTGCAATGATAAAGTCGATGGGCAATCAAATTGGTAATTTCATAAAAATGGATGCTGCTACTGAGGCTCTATCTAGGCCATCTGCTGTCAAGCTATGTGTGAAAATAGATCTTACCTTCATTAGAGTAGGAATAGAGGAGGATGGGGTAAAATATAATGTGATGAAACTCCCTCTGGAATTTGAAGAGCTTCCACTGTACTGCTACCACTGTAAATCCATAGGTCATGAAGACAATCAATGTGTACATCTCCACCTTGAACTTAAGAGAAGTAGACCTTTTAAGAAAGTTCATCCTACCACTGATGCCACTATGCTACATAAATATGGAAAGGATATGGCTCCTCCTGTTTTGAATGCTGGCTTATCTGGAGTTTCTGCTCAAGACAAGGTTCAGACAATTAAGTACCAGGAAAAGGCTCATAAATCCAAATATGTGCCAAAAAAAAAAGTACCGCTTACTGATGACCTGATGGTTGATAATAAGGCTGTAAACACTGAAGATGGAGTTATTGAGGAGGTTACTAAAGTCAATGAGGTCACTAAGGTCACCGAAGTCATCACAGAGGATAATGGGGAACCAGAACCTCCTATTAAGCTTGTGAATGATGTACATCTTTCTATAGATGTTCTTGAAATTGTGGACATCACAGAACAAGAAGAAACCTCTCAACAAGAAGAAAGCAATGAAGATTCTCAGTCAAAGGCCCCTGTGGTGGTCTCTCTAGCATAAACTTCATCTGGATTCCATCTCCAGCACTCCGGCACACCTACACAACAACAACTTTCCCCCACTCAGGACCTTTACCCCAAAACCTATGCTGGCAATTCCTCCTCCTCTGCACCACCACACTTTAACAGTAAGAAAGCATCTGCTAGGGATGACACCCCGGCCAAAAGAGGTAAGAATTTCTCTCCTTTGAATACAATTTTGGCTGCTAAAAATTTTATCTTCTCTCAGCAGAGATCCAAAGAAAACAGGTTCCTTCTCCTGGCTGAACCTAAAAACTCTGTGGAAGTTTCTGAATTGGTCTTTGAGGCTCCTGCTACCAGTGCTGAGGGTCCGGCTCCCAGTACTAAGGTTCCAGAAATCCCTGTTTTAAATCCTCCTCCCCCACCAGGTGGCACAGGTAAGTCCTACAAAGAACCAGAAAAGTCCTCCAAGTCTAGGAAACCTGCTAAATTAGACAAGCAGGGAAAATCTAGCACTTCAGCTAATGAGACCTATTTAACTTAGTTAAATACTATCATGACTAGATCAAAAAGCACTAATGATGTTTCTCTATGAATAGCACAACTATAAAAATAAAATTCCTGGTTTGGAATCTCAGAGGAATGAACACTTCTATGCTTAGACTTTCTAATCTAATCACTAGGCACAACTTTGAACTTTTCTGCATTATTGAACCTAAACATGATAACATGCAATGCGAACATTATAGACAGCTACTTCATTATGACAATTGCATGTATGGCAGTAATGGAAAATTTTGGCTTTTTTGGAATACCAACTTGTCATTATCTGTTAAAGCTGATAATCTTCAGTTTCTAGCTGTAACTTTGAACTCTCTAACTCTCAATAAAAGTATGGATGCATTTTTTGTTTATGGTATGAGAACTAGAAATGGTAGGAAAGATCTATGGTCTGACCTTAGGTCTTTTGTTCACTCTGAGTCAATTTTTATTGGAGATTTCAATGCTATTACATCTATAAACGAATATAAAGGTCATTCTACTCCCAAACTTGGTAGTATGAAGGACTTTAATGAGTTTATTAATGTAATGGCATTGGATGAAATAAACACTGTTGGGAATTTTTTTACTTGGAGCAACAACAGACTTAGGAACCCTACTAGACAAAGGTTAGATAGAGGTCTCTGTACATCATCATGGTCATCCACTTTTCCTGATTCTTCTGTTCAAGTTTTAAATAGAGCTTCTTCTGACCACAATCCTATGATTCTTTCCATTAGCAGTGATATTCAATCTGTCCCTAGGCCTTTTAGATTTCTGAATACTTGGTACAAAAGGAAAGAATTCACGGATGTTATCAAACAGAACTGGAATCTTCCTATCTGTGAAACAGGAATGCTTGGCTTTTTTCTTAAATTAATAAGACTGAAGAAGGAACTTAAAATTTGGAATAGGGACCACTTCGGTAATGTCCATGAGAATGTGATTAAGGCTGAATCAGTTCTAGGTTTCCATGAATCTGAATATGATATAAATGCTTCCATTGAAAACCTGGTTAGAGTAAAAGAAGCTAAGGCTAGGTTGGTCAAAGCTCTCGCAGAGCAAAAGAATTTTTGGAAACATAAGGCTAGGGTAAAATGGCTAAAGGAAGGGGACAGTAATACCAAATTCTTTCATAACTCTGTTAAAGAAAGAAAAAGTAGGCTTGGCATCACAAAAATTAAGAGCAGTAATAACCAATGGCTAGATAACATGCAAGATATTGAGAATGAAGCCATTAACTATTACAAGGATCTCTTAACTGAAGATAGTACCCCTAATAGCAACCTGTTTCAATCTCATTTCTTAAGCCAAATCCCTAAATTGATCAACAGTGAAGACAATGCTAAATTGCTACAACCTGTTGTACTTTCTGAGCTTAAAGAAATAGTTTTTAGCCTGAACAGAAATGGAACTCCTGGTCCTGATGGATTCACTCCCATTTTCTATATCAAATCATGGGATGTCATTGCCAATGATTTATTGTCTGCGGTACATGATTTTTTATCTAGAAGCAACATTCCTAGGGGTATCGGCAGCACTTGGATCACAATTATCCCTAAAAAGGATATTCCCGTGTCTTTCGATGATTATAGGCCAATAAGTCTTTCTAATGTTGTGAATAAAATCTTCTCTAAGGTGCTTATGGAAATACTTAAACCCCTTATTCCCAGGATTATCTCTCCACAGCAAACTGCCTTTCTTAAAGGAAGAGATATCTCTGATAATGTTCTATACCTTCAAGAAATGGTCAGATTCTTGCACATGAAAAATAGAACTCCTAATTGTATTGTTAAACTAGACCTCGGGACATTTGATAGAGTTAAGTGGTCCTTTCTATATTGTGTGCTAGCTAAATTTGGTTTCAATGCTAAATTCATTTTTAGTATTATGAAGAATCTATCACAGTCATGGTTCTCAATTCTGATAAATGGTAAGCCTGTGGGTTTTTTCCAAGAATCAAGAGGTCTTAAACAAGGTGATCCTCTCTCTCCTTTCTTATTCAATATTTTTTCAGAAGCATTTAGCAGGAGCTTAGCTTTTATTTTTCAAAATGGTAAGCTAGCCTACTATGATTTACCTGGTCAGGCTCTTCAAACCTCTCACCTCTCTTATGCAGATGATACAGTGGTTTTTCTTAAAGCCAATACTCAAACTTTGATTAGGTTTGAAGCCTTCTTATCTAAGTTTGAGGATACTACTGGCCAAAAGATAAACTACAACAAGAGTGATATTTTCATTAGTAGGCATGCTTCTGTTCATAAAATTACCTTTGTTAGGACAATTCTTGGCATGAAAATTGGTAAACTTCCTTTTAAATACTTAGGTGTTCCCATCTTTCATGGCTTTGCAAAAAAAACAAATTTCCAACCATTAATGGAACAGATTGATTCTAGGTTAAATAGTTGGAAAAATAAGTGGCTTTCAACTGGGGGAAAAATCACTCTCATTCAGTCATGTATTTATTCTACTCCACAACATATTTGGTCTGTTCTTAAACCTTCAAAGGAGATTATTCACACCGTGGAGAGAAAACTGAGTAGATTTTTCTGGGGGGTGCATGATCTGAAACCTAAAAGGGCATGATGGAAATGGGATGCTCTCTGCTATCCCATTAACCAAAATGGCCTAGGTTTCAGATCAATTCCAACCATCATTACCACCTACTCAGTAAAATTGTGGTGGAAATATTAAATTGCTAATGCCCCATGGACCCATTTTTTTGCTTCTCTGCCACCCTCCTTTAGAACCTCATCAAATTGGAAAAGAATTTGCTATGTTAATGCATGGGCTGAGTCTCATTCTAGAGTGATAGTTGGTACAGGTTCATGTAATTTCTGGTCATCCAACTGGCTGGACTTATGTCCTGTTATGGATCTGTGTGACCAGAGTCTTATTGACATTCCAACTGACTGTACAGTGGCTAATTTCATCTTTCACAAGGACACTCTTGTTCCTAAAATCTCCCCTTTTCTCTCACCTAATGTTGTCTCTCTTTTGCAGGGTGCAACACTCTCTCCACACAGACAGGATAGGTTAATATGGAAACCTGACAAAAAGGGAAGATTCTCCTTTCACTCTACATATCAATTGCTCAGATCACAAAGAGGTAATATTGCCTCAATTCAGCACCTCTGGAATCCAAGGGTTCAAAATAAAGTCTCAATTTTTATGTGGAGATTGATTAACTCTTTCCCCCCATTAGATAATGTTTTGAAAAAGATGAGTTTTTGCATGCCTTCAAGATGTTGTATGTGCTATCAGCATGAGGAATCTCTAGATCATTTTTTAATTCCTATCCTTTTGCCATTCACATTTGGAAGACAGTGCATGAGTTTATGGGTATTAGGGATATAATTTTTCCATCCATATGATAAAGACTGTCATGCTACCTTACATATTCTGGCCTCAGCTCTTTACATTCCTTGATCATTAAATTAGCACCTTCAATAACTTGCTGGAACCTCTGGAAGGTCAGGAATAAATATCTGTATGACAATGTGCCTCCACTGACCAGCTTTGTTGTTTCACAGATCAGGGATCAGATCTTCTATTCTTTCAGTGCTAAACCTGTTTATGTTTCTTCTGTTTTTGACTTGGGTATTGCAGATCACTCCTTTCTTCCTCTAATCAAATCTGCCCCTAAGCCAAAAATTTTTAAAATTGCTTGGTCTAAACCGTGCATAGGTTTTAAAGTTAATGTTGATGCTGCATGGTGTGGTCTTTCTAAAAAGTGTGGGCTTGGTATGATCATCAGAGATAATAGAGGTGGTTTCATTGATGCACACAGGAAGTATACAAATGCTGAAACTTCTCTAGAAGCAGAACTTAGGGCAATTTTATTTGCTCTTCAGAGGCTGCTGGTTGCATGCTATTCAGTTCCTATCTGTATTGAATCTGACTGTCTTAATGCAGTCTCCTTTGTTCTGAACCCATCAACTGCTCATTGGACATTGTTCCAGTTGGCTGATGACATTAACCTTCTTCTGAATGATATTACCCTAACGCGTGTATATAGACAAGCTAACCAAGTTGCTAATAGCATAGCAAAATCATGCCTCCAAGCTCAATCTTGTTCAAACCTATCTTTAGTTCCCTATCTAACACTGTACAGGGGCTGATTAGACATGATCAGATTGGTGTACCTACTATCAGAATTGTAACTTGAACGGATGCTACTGATCTTACTTATTTTTTGCCAGGTGCACACCTCTGACTAAGAAGATCCTTTCAAGTTCACCATGACTGAGAAGATCTATTCAAGCTGAGAGGATCCCAGATGCTGACCATGATGACCTTTGCTGGGACTACATTCCAAAGATCAATTTCCGGCTCAGGAAGTTCTCATCTCCAGCTCAATCCTTAATTTTTTGCTCCACCTTTTGAATGGATGCTACTGATTTACTTGTTTTTCATACAGAAGATATTTCCACACTCAGCTTTCTTTCCAACTAGTTTCCAGATTGCCACATCTGTTCCTTATGATGAATGCCAAAGATCAATTTTCGGCTCAGGAATTTCTCCTTTCCAGCTCACTTTTTAATTCTACCTCCACCTTTTGACTAAATTGTGCTTCATTTTATACGATCACTAAATTGTTCGAGGGTACGGAACTATAATTATTGGGTGAACAAAGAAACCTACTGCATAGATTTTGGCTGATCAGATGGTTCGAGACCTCGAGGGGGTTCGTGACCTCGAGGGGTGGGTTTGGGAACTAAAGGGTTTCAGGACCGAAAGGGTTTCGAGACATCGAGACCTCGCACATAGTGGATCGAGGAGTGTTTTTTTGGTGGTTCGAGACCTCGAGGGGTGTTTCGAGACCTCGAGGGATGGTTCGAGGCCTCGAGGGGTGGTTCGGAACCTCGAGATGTTTTTCCGAGACCTCGCACGGTTCGAGTCCTCCAGGGGCTGGTTCGAGACCCCGAAGGCCGGTATTACCTCGAGACCTCGAGGGGTGTTTTCGACCCCTAGAAATAGGCAAGTCTACTCCTTTTTCCTGCACACTAACATAGGTTAGTACTATTCTTTTGGAATCAACTAGGGTTGGTTCGAGGGTGTTTCAACTCTCATATGTATCTCATATGATCCAAACTTAGCGATGGCTACCTGTATTTTGTGAATGTTCTTTTTAATGGTTTAGGGGGGCCAAATAAAATTCCCCTCCATCTCCGGATGGTTCCATTCAAAAAAAATAATCCTTCATAGATAGTAGTTTGCAAGAGTGAATTCAACATCTCTTGTCAAACCTCACCAATGACTCCCTTAGTCGAAACACGACTAAAAGTATCCCATTGATGGCATTGAGCACGAAGAATCAACAAGCTTGGCAACACTTATAAACACTACACCGTGTCTAAGAATTTAACCAATTCATCATGCATTTACACAAGATTAGTCAAGAACAACGAGTTCAACATCACCGCATTCATCTAGTAATTATCAACACATCATCATCATTAAGAAGTTCTAACTCATGCTCTTGGATTCCATATTAAAATAGGGGAGAATTAGCTACTTTCTCCCAACCCTAACAAGTAATCATACAAGCAATTCATATACTCAAACTTCCAACAATATTAATGCCATTTACAATTCACTTTCAAAGGTCAATAAATGCACAATAGCAAAAGCAATAAATAGATAGATATGATTCTTGAGACATGGATTTGGAAGTCTTAATCAAGTGCTCCCAAGATTTTATTAACGTAGATAATTAAAAGACATGATTAACCTACAAAAACTAAGAAAAGAAAACTAGGGTTTTGAACCCAGAAAAATCGCAGGAAAAAGAAGGTTGTGAAGAGGAGAGGATAAGGTGAGTATTTATAGTACAAAAAAGTAAGAAATTTTCTGGCCATACGTCCATCGCGAGTCGCAACCGAGCCCAGTTTTAGCATCTTGATTTCTTTCTTCTTTTTGTTTTAAGTTCTCCTCTTCACTTCACTTATCTTCAATTCTTCAAGTCTTCAAAAGCTCAAATACAAGTTTTCAAGTCTTTAAATCTTCAAAGGTATTCTTTAAAATCTTCAAAAACTTCAAACAAATTGCCTTGTCACACAAAATCCTCTAGAAAAGTAATAAAAGCGTAAAAGTCGCTTTTAACTCTCCTTAGAGAATTTCAAGGCAAAATGTCATAACTAGAACACAAAAGTGTACAAAAGTGAGTCCTAAAAGTCCTAATATAACCATATAAAATTGGCACATCTAACCTTCCCGCACTTAAATTGGGGCGCATCCTTTGGGTTATATTTGCACTTTCAATTATCATAAGGTTATATTTTCATGTGAATTATATAGGGTTATATATGCACTTTTCTCTAAATATTATATGGGAGACATTTTCTTTCTAATTTGCTTTAATCCCCCAAAAATGTTAGGGCCGGCCCTGGTTCCACCACCAAAAATCATTTACTCTATATTTTCCTCTAAAAAGAATATTCCTTCGTATTCTTGATAAATCTTAATTTTATTATTTCTTTATATATTTTTTATAATATAACAAATTTATCTCAATCATATATTTACCTTAAATTATTATTTAATCTAAGGTAAGTATTTTTACCTGGAAACTTTTAAATAGTTTACTTCCTTTTGATAATGTGCTTCAATTTATGGGTTTCCAACTACCATCAAAATGTTGCTGCTGTACACACATGGACTCCATTTCACATTTTTTCAATGACTGCTCTTTCACTTTACTTGTGTGGGATGAGATTCATAGATGGCTTTCCTTACCTGTGCTTCGTTTTAATTCACTGTGGGATAGACTGTCTTATTACTGGTCAACGGTGGGTTTCACCAACACACACTCTGCACTCATTCATCTTCTACCACTACTAATTTGTTGGCACCTGTGGAAAGCACGAACCAAGCTGCTGTTTGAGGAAATCAAACCGAGATATGTTACTATTTTATTGGACATTAAGAAGTCACTGCATGATATATCCATTATTCATCCTTTTCTTTTAGGCAGTGAGTTTGATAAAATATGGACATCATCCAACATAGTGCCTTTCCTGAAAACAAAAAAAAGGGAGAACAATCACAAAGGTAATATGGAAACCACCTGATAAATTCATCAAAGTAAATGCTGATGCCTCCTGGGATTCAAAGTCTAATAAATGTGGTATTGGTCTGATTGTTAGAGATGAATATGGTAAATGTTTGTTGGCAAAAGCAATCAGTATAACTGCTTACTCAGCTCTGAATGCGGAACTGATTGCAATACAGAGTGCTGTTAAACTGATGCATGAAAAAAACATATCTAATTTTGAGCTGGAAACTGACTGCATGATTGCTATCTCCTGTGTAATGAATCCTTTCAGTGCCCCTTGGATGCTATACGATTTATCTGACGAGATACATAATCTATTGGGTAATAAGATACTTTCCCATGTTTTTAGACAAGGCAATATGCCTGCAGACTGTTTGGCAAAGAGGGTCAGAGTTGAGAATATAAATTCTATTTTCAACTTTGATGATTTGGATGGCAAGACTAGAGGTCTAATCTATTTGGATAAAAGGGGTGTCCCCTCGTTTAGAATTGTAAATGATGACCTTTGAATAGAATCTACACAATGAGTCTCTCTCTTCTCTGTGTTTACAGGTCCCCTAACTTGGCATGGAGATCAACACAATGGCTGTGGACTTATATATACAGTTATCTAACTGATGCAGCTCGTCTCTACAAAATAGAAGGTGTCCGGATGGAAGCAAATTTGTCCTACAGGGATAACATACATCTAACACATTTTGCCCAACCTGTTCTCGGAGCACTATTTTGGGGGACATATACTGATTCGATGCCATCTAGCTGACTTGTCACTGACAAACTGGGGTCTCGAAAATTCGATTCGCCGACATGTTCGTGGCTTTTCGGTTAGATGGTATATAAGGATAGTGCCCTACTCCATCATCGAAGTTCAATAGCCTAGAATATATTTATCATTAGCATAGACGGCTACACCGCTTTTGGAAGCAATTCTTGTTTGTTTCAAGAGCTAAATACGGATCATCTAATAGATGACCTCTTGTAATTTCAAATTTCATCTTGCGCCAATCTTGGCAAAAACTAAATGGTTTGGGGAGCCTAATATATTTCCCTCCATCTTCAGATGGCTTAAAATTAAAAAAAAAGTTCATAAACTTATAGAAAGACAGTCTTTCCTAAGACTTTCTCTATTTTAAGTAATGCATTGCATGTAATTGTCATGTCGGAGTATCCATCAACGAAAGGATCACATTTAAATATAAAATTATTATTTTTTTAAATTATAAATTATATTACATATTAAATTTTCATTCAAAATTGTGCATCAGCACGGGTGTTATCTAATATATACTAAAACTGAAACTTCTTGATTGAGTGACACCCCCACATTTAACCACTTTAATATTCTTTAAAGTTAATTCTCAATTTAATGCATACCTCTTTCCCAAGATTTTTAATGCTCTTTCTACACTTCAATGTTTTTTAATTGATGATTAATTAATACTACCAATTAATGAGGATGCGCATTCTTGTCAAGTGGATTGTTTTGTATTCTCAACCTCCATCTATGGTGAAAATTCATTCATAAAAATTATTCTTTGTTATATTAATTTTAAAATTTTATACACTTTCCTTTTTAGTTTATATTTTAATACTATCAAACTTCATTCATGACGACGAGTGAATTATTTTCAGCTACTTATTCCTTTTTTCACAACTTTCTGCAATCAACTTTTTTCACGCAATTTAATTTGCCTACCAAAATATCTAAAATTACTATGTGTCTCTAATATATATTTATTTTGAGAAACAATAAGTATAAAATGCTTTATATAAATATTAAATCTAGTATTGAAAGATTTTATTTATAAATCCTTTCACTTGTGTATTTAATACTTTGTAAATTTTATTTACAATTTTTTGCTATGATTTTATTTATTTATTGTTAATTAATCTTTAGGAATGATGTATTTTAGTACATATCGGCTTGTGATAATATTAAAAAAAAATTCATCACTAAGAGTTAATGCGTTAGGATATATTATATTATAATATATTTTAATTTAGATTATCACAAATTTTAAATTAAATATTGAAATTTAAGACTATATCATTTTTATTTATTTCTCCAAGATGATGAATTTAGATTTTTTTTTGTGGATCAAAATTCAAAACTTCATGTTTTGTGTTTTTTTAATTCAATCAATTAATCATGAATTGTTGACAATACTCCTAATTTAAAATTTTCATATCTAACCTACGTAAATTTTTTTTACCATTATAAATGAGCTCATCCTTTTATTTGAACCCAGTTTCGCCACTGGTGTTGCCAAAAATGTCCAACCTTTTAATGTAGGTTTTGTCTAAAATTGATGTACGGAGTATAGTATTAGTTAACCATCGAAGCTTTTTTTTTCTAGGCCTTCCCTAGAATTTAAAATAATAACCACCTTCTCTAAAATGCCTTTTTTTGGTCAGAAATGAATCATTGACCATGGTTGTGCAAAGAAAACACAATATTATCAATTAATTTAAATATATATTTTTAATTATTTAAAGAAGAAGAAAATGGACATCTATAACTCAATTGCACAAAGTCTTAAGTGGAAAAATTTATCTGCTAATTTAAATAAATTTATAAATTTATAAAAAAATCTTTGATAATAAAAAATATGTTTTTATCATAAACCGTGCAATGGTACTATATTACAATCAAAGTTTTTAAAACTTTAATCATTTTTCATATTCTACGAAATTTGAATGCATGCAATGGTTATACAAATAATGTTGTTTTGCTAAAGTGATAATCATTATTATTTTTATCAATTAAATAAATTTTATTATATATAGAATTAATAATAATATTTAAATTCCACCTATGCAAAATATGGGTGTTATCTAATTAAGTTATAAGTTATCAAACACAAAAGGAGACATCACTTATAAGCTGCCAAACACTTTTTTTAGATGAAAACACCCTAAGGTGGCCTTTGTAGAGACAAATACATGAGAGTAATTCTTTGTACAAATTGTTCAATGAGGCAACATAGTTGCCTCCAAAAGAATACCTAGCATTTAGTGATGATCGAGAGATTTTTCGAATCTAGTGATAAGAAAAAGGTTAGGAATGGTAGTTGCGATTCCAAAAGAGAATCTCCACCCCATGTGTTAATTCTTTCCTTTGGCCAGGCAACTTCATTCTAGCATATCAAGATTGGAACCTAAAAGGCAAAACCAAAGCTTTGCTGCAGGAGCTGCACGGGAGCTCTCGTATGCTTTGAGCTTTTTCATTCTAAGGTGGACAGCAGCCGGAGAGACTTTGAAGTAGAGATGGATTACTGGAGGTGGAGAGATCTGCACCAGTACCTGTAGAAAACCAGAAGGATAAAACATTAGCAGTATCAACCCTATTTAGTGCCATGCTTATGTGTTCTAATGTAGGTTGTGTGATCCCTATCCAGTTTGATGAGTCCCTTGATGTGTGTAGGGATATTGGAAAGGTTCAGAGAGAGTTCACTAATGTGGGCTGGGTGGTCCTTAGCAATTACATCTGCAACAGAGTTACATTCCCTAAAAACATGTTTAAGATTGACATTCTTTAGCAGGGAATGCACCTTAGAAGGTAAAGTGAAAAGTGACCAGTTTGCAGTATATGGATTTTTTATCATGTTCACAGCCAGCAAAGAGTCTGATTCAATGGTGAAAGAACTATCCAAAGATGGGTAGGCCTGACAGGAAAATAAAATAGTCTTGATTTCTGCTTGAAGTGATGAATCTGCTGATATGTTAGTAGCTTTTATAAGGCACGGAATACCATTACAGTTTCTGGAAATTAGACCAACAGTGGAGTTAGTAGAGGACCAGAAGGCGTCTACATTGATTTTTCTGCTGTTTGGTTTCGGCCTTTCCCAGTAGACAATAGAGATTGTAGGTTTTGGTGGTGGTCTAGGAGAGGGGATTAGTTGAGAGAAACTAAGGCTCATAGGAAGGTGGGAACTAGAGGGGCAAGGTTTGGCAGAGAGAGATAGGAAGATGAGATCACGGATTTCCTTGCATATATGAATTGGAGAGAAATTTTTTCTATCAAAATAGAAACTAGTTCTGGCTTTCCATAGGGTCCAGCAAATCAGAGAGGGGAGAATTTTACAAATCAGCTGATGCATTCTGGGAAGATCATGGCCGTTCCAAAATAAAAAGAACCCGTCAATTATAGAGTCTAGACTCTGGAGGTTAAAATCCAATAAGACAGCCATCTCATTCCATATTGATTGAGCAAGGGGACAAAAGATGAAAAAGTGTTGGAGAGAATCAGAATGGTTACATGCAGGGCATTTCGAAGCTAGACTGAAACCACATTTTATTAAAACATCATCAAAAGCAAAAAATAGTGCAGTAGTTTCCATGTGAAAAAATGGAGATTTTTTTCTACATTCTGGGATTCCATATAAGGTGAGTGGCAGGAAAGGTACCTGAGGAGAAGGTAAGAGTCTTATAGGCTGATCTAAAGGTAAAAGCTCCTATCACCTTTGGTTTCCAGATAAGTCTATCATCTCTGTCTTCATTGATTTCTACCAACTGCAAAGAGGAGAGAGTATCATGTTCTAAAAAAGGAGAAATATGAGGTAGGATAGAATCTTTGTTGCATATAAAATGGGCAACTGAGCAAGAGAAGAGTGGACAAAATGATAGAGGTAGGGATATGATTTAAAAGTGGCCCATTAGGGCACCAGTTAGCAGCCCAGAGATTGCAGCTTCCTCTCCCATGAATAATCAGAGTGTTATTTTCAGCAAAAGAATTAACAGAGCAGATTCTCTTCCAAGTCAGGGATTTTCTGTGTGTTTGGGGCAAGGACTAAATCATTTTAGCCCACATAGTAGTACCCAATTGGCTTTTCCACCATATTTTAAGTGAACAAAAATCAACTATAGCCTGAACTGATCTAAAACCTAAACCATTCTGAGACCTAGGGGTAGCTAGATCAGACCATTTTTTCTAAACTTTATTTTTTTTCCCTTCAGTTTCGCCCCAGAAAAATCTGGACATCCTTCTCTCTAGTGTCTTGACTATATGAGTAGGTGGCTTATGGATAGTCCATATGTGTTGAGGTAAGGAGTATAGGCAGGATTGAATTAGGGTCAGTTTACCTCCTGAACTCAACCATTTATTTTTCCAATTCATCAGTTTTTTATCTAAGAGTTCCAATAGAGGTTGGAAATATATGTTAAGTGTTCTACCTTTAAAAATTGGACAACCTAGGTATTTAAAAGGAAAAGATCCTTTTTTTTCATTTTTAAGATCATCCTAACCTGATTTATCCTAGTAGGTGTAGCTCGTTTGCTAATATAAAAATCAGATTTTTCAAAGATTTAGCAGGTGTAGCTCGTGTACCTCTGGCTCGTTTGCCAGAGGTAGATTCAAAGATTTCTAGGAAAGCATTGATCTTAATTAGATTAGGTTTTGAGGCCTGCATGAAAATAATGGTATCATCAGCATACATTAAGTGGGAGGCTAGTGTGATTGCAGAGGGTAACTGATAATGTGTGAGACTGTTATTAAAAAAAATGAAGGAGAGACTCCTAGAGAAAGCTTCTGAAAAAATGTTAAAAAGAAAGGGGGATAGGGGATCACCTTGTTTGATGGGTATCTTTAAAAAAGCCCACTGGATTACCATTTATAAGCACAGAGAAGTGTGCCGGCGAGAGATTGTTCAGGACTGCATTCAAAAAATTCCAAATAAAACCAAATCTACCAAGTATGTTTTTTTAAAAATCCCAATTAACCCTATCAAAAGCTTTCCTGAGGTCCAACTTGAGAATACAGTTAGGCACTCCATTCTTTTTGTCTAAAAATCTTAACACTTCCTGAAGGTAAAGTATGTTATCAGAAATGTCCCTGTTTTTCATAAAGCAGTTTGATTAGGTGAAATTAAACTCTCCGTGTAAGGTTTAAGTCTTTCCATCAGAACCTTCGAACAGATTTTATTTACCACATTTGAGAGACAAAAGAGGAGGGTGTTGCTTTCTTTGGAATTAAGGTTATCCAGGTGCTAGAAATACCCCTTGGCATATCTGATCCTAAGATAAAATCATTTACAGCAGATATCAGATCTTCCTTAATAAAATCCCAGCATTTAGTATAAAATTTACAGGAGAAACCATCTGGACCTGGGCTACTGGTTTTGTTCAAACTTATTATCACTAATTTTAGTTCCTCTTCTGAAACTTGTCTGGATTGAGTTAGATTGTCTTGTTCAGTAAGGATAGTAGGTATTTGGCTAAGAAAATGAGGGTAGTAAGTGTTATTAACCAACTGGTTAGGTTCAGTTAAGTGCTCAGAGAAATATGCTGAGGCTTCTTTTTGGATTTCTAATTGGGAGTTAAGCCATTGTCCTTGTCTGTTTTTAATTTTTTAAATGTGTAGCCTACAGTTCTTTTCCTGTACAGTTTTATGAAAAAACTGAGTGTTATTATCACCAAGTTTAAATCATTTTGATCTTGCTTTCTGTTTCCAGAATTTTTCTTTTTTCCTTTAGAGCTCTAAGTAATAATGCCATCTACTCATTTAGTTTGATTAATTCTGAATCTGAGGGGGTGGAGTCATAAATAAATTCCTGTAATCGAAGGTTTTCCTCTGCAGTAGTTACATTAACATTTATGTTGCCAAAGCAGTTCCTATTCCAAATCTTTATCATTTTTTTCAGCCTAATCAGTTTTAGATAAAAACCTAACATTCCTGACTGAGGGGTAGGGGTTGACCAATTTTCCTTGATTAGGTCTATAAATTCTGGTCTATTAAATCAGGTATTTATAAACCTAAAAGGTTTAGGGTGAGAGATAACTAGTGATGATACCTGTAGGAGGAGAGGAGAGTGATCTGAGGATTGTCTATTCAGAATTTGGATAGAAGATGCTGGAAATTTTGTGTTCCACTGAATAGTACATTGACCTCTATCTAATCTCTTAGAGGTCGGATTCCTAAGCCTAGAGTTTGTCCAAGTGAATAAATTCCCTAATGTATTAATTTCCTGAATTCCAGCAGAATTAATCCAATTGTTAAAATCTCTAATACTACCTAAAGAAGGGGAGCTAGGACCCTTATACTCTGAAAGTGAAGTGATTGTATTAAAATCTCCTATGAAAATAGTTTCATTCTTGGGTAGGAGACTCAGATCATTCCATAAAGACTTTCTACCATCCCTAGTTCTGAGGGCATAAACAAATACAACTTCCATATCAGTGGCTGAAATTAGGTGGGTTATTTTGACATACAGAAATTGGTTATGATGTGAAATTAGGGAGACAGATATAGGATCATTCCACATTAGCCAGATTTTGCCATTATGAAGAGGAATATTATGTGAAAATTTGAGCTTTTCCATATATGATTGACACTGGCTATTCTCATGCATAGGTTCAATAATACAAAGCAGTTGTATTTTCTTCTGATTAACTAGATGTTTTAATCTCAGCATTGAAGATTCCATACCCTTAAGATTCCAGACTAAAAAATTAAAGGTTAAGGTGTGTGTCATTGTTCACATGATTTATGACTTTTAGTAGCTGATCTTAACATCATCTTATTCAGCTGGCTGAGATAATTGCTCTTTTTATGCTTTGACTTACCTTGGTGTTCTGTGTTACCTTTTAGTCAGTTAGTCAGTAGTGCTGAGTGTGAGTGGTGACTGTTGGAGAGTGTACTGACCTCCTCTATGATGTCCTGCACTTCTAGATCAATGAGTTCTTGTGGTTGAGGGAGGGTGTCCATATCTTGCAATAAAGAGAACCTATTTTCCATCTTTCTCTATTGAGAAAGTGGGCAGTTAGTAGAAGAGAACTGGTGCAGGGTTAGCCTGTGGGAGCCAATGTGGATATCATCCTTTGCATAGGTTAAAGGAGGAGGATTAGAAAGAGCAGTTGCATTTAAAAGTTTTGTAAGGGGAGACTGAGAGTTAGATGGGGTGAGTTGTTAGGTGACTGAGCTGGAGTGATTTTAGGTGACTGATGAGTAATTGTTTCGAGCTCTTCATTTAACACCAGAGGTGAATAGGAGGATGGGTTCAAAGAGAGGTTAGTTGTGGCCCTCTGATGTGCTAGATGACCCTTGCTAGGAGGGGTGTTAGTAGCCTGATTATCCGTTGACATAACAGGGGTCTTGTTGAATTTGTTTCCAGTAGCTTGCCACTGTGGTTGTGTTTGGTTTTGGGGGATGGCTCTACATTGATTAAGGGAATGGCCTAACTTAGCACAGTGATCACAGTATAGAGGAACATCTTCATATTCAATTTGGTATTTTCTGTTATTAGTGACTGAACCAAGTCTGATGAAATTGTTCAAAGGTTTCTGTAAGTCAATTTCCACACACAGCTTAATTGCAGAAGGCCTAGTAAGCATTTCAGTGGCTAAATCATTCTTAATGAAACTTCCTATACTATTTCCAATAACCTCAATAGACGAAGTATTGTAATAGTAAAGAGGAACTTCCCCGATAATGCACCAAATTGGCACGATTGGAGATTCCCTATGGGTGGAGAAGTCAGGTGGCCATTTGAGCATTTTCAGCTGGATTCCATTGAAACTCCATATGCCCTTGATCCAGCATCTTTGGTAGTCGTTGATCTGATCGAACCTGATCAGCACGTGCTTGTAGTCCAAAGAGCCCAGTTGATAATTGCCGGCGAAACCAACAGTCTTGAAAGCTAGTTCCAATTGCTCCATCGAAAGCCTTCCCCTTGTAAATTTATCGACTAGCGCGTTAGCATAATGAGCAGAGAGTTTAGAAATTTGATCATCAGAATAGAGGCATGCCGGATCCCCCAGGTGTTCGTATTTGGGGGTTAGCTCGGGATTATTAGGTAAGGATGTCATGAGAGGTGGGGATTTGGTCTGTAGGGCAGCTAGGAAGGTTTTTGGTATACCCTGTGAGGTGTTGTTGTCCGCCATAGCGGCCGACGGAGCTGTAGCCATCGTACAGATGACTGTTCTCGACAAGAAAGAGCCATTAGCGGCGGAGAAAAGGAGCCGTTTCCAGTGAGAAAAGAAATAACGGTGACTCAGTTACAGTTTTTTGAAGAGAAAGAGGAGAGAGAAATTAATTGCATGTAGAAAAGTTTTGAAAGATAGTTAATAAGCTGCCAAACACAACCTATATTAAGGAGGGAAAATCCGTATACCTATTCCCTTCATTCAATTGTGAAGGAACGGATAAGATAATATCCATGATTAAAATTATGATGCTTTTATAATAACTAGTGAGACAACTAAACTTAAGAAGCAGAGTATATGTGTGCTTAGTAGAATTTATATACTGATTTATTTGCAAGCTAATCAATTTTGGTATTTGATGAACTATTTAAAGTCGAAGATATTTTTTAATGAACTTTTAAAATAATTTAACTTTATTTAATGCTCCACCAAACACAATCGTTCACTTCAATTCTCATTTGTTGAACAGGATCCGATGATCCAAATTTACACAATCTTAAATTTGTGATTTTTAATCTAGGGAGTATGCTAACTTTTTAAGGTCAGTGAATATTCTGATTTTTATACGTTGTGGGATTTGAATGCATACTTAATGAATTGAATTCTAAGAGGAGATAGAGTGGAGCAAGTAATTTTTACATTTCTCGATTAGATCACAAATGCTCTCAAAAATTTAAACATCTCCAAATTCTCTCTCCTCCTATCTCTCTCCTCCTATCTCTCTCCTCCACCACCCCCTCTGTAATCGTTTTTCCACTGTAGAGACCGGTAACGGCCACATCTCCACCGTTGACGGCTCTCTCTCGCTTTGACGAGAGAGTTGCTCCGTTTATCGGAAACCATGGTTGACAAAACAGCAACCACAAATGCTAAATCCTTCATCACAGCGCTCCAGTCGAAAGCCCCGCCACTCCTCTCAGTCCTACCAAACAATCCAGAGATCACCCCAAAATTCGAACACCTCGGAGAACCTGCTTGTTTATACTCTGACGATGACATATCCACACTCTCGGCTCACTATACGAATGCCCTCGTGGGTAAATTCACCAAAGGGAGGTTATCTATGGAGCAGCTGGAAGGGGCTTTCAAGACTGTGGGCTTCTCTGGGAAATACCAATTAGGGTCGCTCGACTACAAACATATACTCATCCGCTTTGAACTACCAAACGACTATCAACGCTGTTGGATCAAGGTCTGTGGAGCTTCAATGGAGTTCACATGAAGATCCTCAAATGGTCGCCGAATTTCTCCACACAGAAGGAATCGCCGATCGTCCCCATCTGGTGTACAATCAGGGAAGTTCCCCTTTACTATTACAATCCTTCATCTATAGAGGCTATTGGGAATAGTATAGGAAATTTCATCAAAAAATATTTAGCAACTGAAATGCTAACTAGACCATCTGCAATCAAGCTCTGTGTTGAGATAGACCTGCAAAAACCCTTAAATCAGTTCATAAGATTAGGCTCTGTCTCTAACAATAGGAAGTATAACATTGAATATGAGGATATACCCCTGTACTGCAAAAATTGTGCTAAGTTAGGACACTCACTGAACCAATGTAGAGGCCTAACCCAGACCAACACAGCTCCACAATTGCAACCCACAGGGAACAAGTTTGAGAAGATGCCTAAAATTGTTAATGATCCACAACCTACTAACAACACCCATCTCAAAGACCAACTACTGCATCAAAAAGCCACTACTAATCCTACACTGCAACCATCCTCCTACATACCCAAGTACCTGGAAAATAACTCTGCTAAGATCATTGCACTGCAAGAAGTCAGTCCAGTAAGTAACACAACACACACACCTCATCCATCTCCAATCCTTGACCTCACAGACTCACCCCAAGCTAACCCAGTATCACCTACTACAGAGTTGATCAATGCAACAGCACTACCAAGCCATAACAAAACTCACAAGGTCTATGCTCAGGATGATATACAGATAGGGTCCCAAACACTTTTTACCCACAAATTCTCTCACACTAATCCTCCACTTTCTCAACATAGAAAGATGGCAAATAGATTTTCTATTATGCAGGACACAGGTGTATCCCCAGAAGCAGAGGAAGAAATGAACCATCCACCACAACAAACACTGCTAGAAGAAATGGAGGAAGAAGGCACATTCCTGGATGACACAACTACTATACCTGAGCAGGTTAATGTTCAATCTCTATCAACAGGTAACATAAATACTACAGGTAAGTCCAAGTCTAGGAAGAACACTTACCTGAATCAGTTAAATAAGATGATGTTAAGATCCAATACTAAAAGCCACAAATCAGGTGAACAATGACATACACCACTTCCATTAATTTCCTGGTCTGGAACCTTAGGGGTTTAGAGACTTCAATGCTTAGGTTAAAACACATCGTCAGGAAAAATAAAATTGAGTTGTTGTGTATAATAGAGCCAATGCATGATAACAGTAAATGTTACTGCTACATGGAGAAACTTAGTTATTCACATTTCTTACCTCTTCAAAATGGGAAAATATGGCTGTTCTGGAATGACACTCTAAATGTTGCCTTACTGTCCCAGCATGAACAATTTTTACATGCTAAACTTACACATGTTATAACAAAGATTGAAATGGATGTTGTTTTTGTCTATGGCCTTAGGAATAGAGAAGGAAGAAAGGTCTTGTGGCATGACCTGAGTCACCTTCCAATTTCAGAAACAATTTTCATAGGAGATTTTAACACAATCTCTTCACTTACAGAATATAGGGGACCTTCCAACCCAAGTCTAGGTAGTATAAGAGATTTTAATAATTGGATAACCACTAATGGAATTCAGGAAATCAATACAGTGGGAAACTATACATGGACTAACTCTAGGTTGAGAAAGCCCACTTTCAAAAGACTAGATAGAGGTCTTAGTATCATGCAAAGGAATGCTAAATTCCCAGCATCTTCCATTCAAGTACTAAATAGGCAATCCTCAGACCACTCCCCTCTTCTTCTGCAAATCTCATTCACAGTCCCCTCCCAGCCAAAACCCTTCAGATTTCTTAACACATGGTTCAACAGATCAGAATTTATAGAATTGGTTAGGAATAACTGGGCCATACCAAACTCTAACCAAGGAATGCTCAGACTTTATCTTAAACTAATAAGGCTAAAAAAGGTAATTAAGGTCTGGAATAAAGATTCTTTTGGAAACATTGATTCTAATGTATTAGCTGCTGAAGAAAATTTGAGATTGCAGGAGATAAACTATGACTCCATAGGCACAGATATAGAATTAATTAAACTGAATGAGAAAAAGGCCCTGCTAATTAGAGCTTTAAAAGAAAGAGAAAAATTCTAGAAGCAGAAATCCAGAACTAACTAGACCAAACTTGGAGATAATAACACAGCTTTTTTTCATAAATCAGTTCAGGAAAAGAACTGCAAGCTACACATCTCAAAAATAAAAAAGAATAGACAAGGTCTTTGGTTAGAAACTCATACTGACATTCAGAAGGAGGTTGTGTCTTTTTACTCTGACCTGCTCTCTGAACCTAATCAGCCCAACACTACCACATATTATTCCCACTTTCTCAGCCAAATCCCAGAACTAATATCTCCCCAGGACAATCAGTCTTTGTCCAAATCGGTTTCAGAAGACGAATTAAAAAAAGTGGTAATGAGTTTGAATAGGAATAGTAGCCCAGGCCCTGATGGTTTTACCCCAAAATTTTATGCTAAATGCTGGGATATAATCAAACAGGACCTAATAGATGTAGTAAATGATTTCCTGCTAGGCTCAGAAATACCAAGAGGAATTAGCAGCACATGGATAGCCTTAATACCCAAAAAAACAAACACCCTCCTCCTTTGATGATTACATGCCTATTAGACTATCAAATGTTGCAAATAAAATCTGTTCTAAGGTGCTAATGGAAAGAATGAAACCATACATGGACAACTTAATTTCCCCTAACCAGAGAGCTTTCATGAAAAATAGAGACATATCTGATAATGTACTCTACCTTCAGGAAATGATTAAGTTCTTAGACAAGAAAAATAGGATACCAAATTGCATCTTAAAGTTAGACCTTAGAAAAGCTTTTGATAGAGTTAATTGGCAATTTCTGGAAAGGGTTCTTAGTAAATTTGGATTCACAGGGAGTTTTTTAAAAGCCGTAATGAACAACCTTTCTCAGGCCTACTTTTCTGTTCTTATAAATGGTAATCCGGTTGGATTTTTCAGAGCTACAAGGGGCATTAAACAAGGTGATCCTCTATCCCCTTTTCTTTTCAACATTTTCTCTGAAGCTTTCTCCAGAAGCTTATCTTTTATTTTCATGAATAAAAAACTCAGTTACTATCATCTCCCCACTGGTATCACACCTGCATCTCACCTGAGCTATGCAGATGATACTATCATTTTCATGCAAGCATCAAAGTCTAATCTGATCAGAATAAAAGCCTTTTTAGAAACTTTTGAACTCACTTCTGGGCAAAAGATAAACTATGATAAATCTAATTTCTATGCTAGCAAAAGAGCAACAACTGTTAAGATAAATCAGATAAAATCAATCTTAGGGATGAAGAAAGGAATCTTTCCATTTAAATACCTGGGATGTCCAATTTTCAAAGGTAGGACTTTAAATGTATATTTTGAACCTTTGTTGGAAGCTGTAGATAGAAAGCTTCTGAACTGGAAAAATAGGTGGTTAAGTTTGGGAGGCAAAATGGTGCTTATTGATTCTTGTTTATATTCCCTCCCATAACATATTTGGTCAGTCCTAAAGGCCCCTAAACAGATAATAAAAGCACTGGAAAAGAAGATGACAAGGTTTTTCTGGGGGGAAACGGATGGAAAATTACACAAAGTGTGGAGGAAATGGACTGACCTGTGTAAACATAAATTCCATAATGGTTTAGGATTTAGATCTGCAAGAGCTATAATTGACTCATGCTCAGCCAAACTATGGTGGAAAAGCCAATTGAGTACAACCATGTGGTCAAAACGGCTATGGGCACTTCCACAGTCCCATAAGAAATCACATACCTGGAAAATGATATGTAGTATTAACTCCTTTGCAGAAGAAAACTCTCTCATCATACATGGTAAAGGATTGAGTAATTGCTGGAATGAAAACTGGTGCCCAAATGGTCCGCTCTCTAAATATGTTCCACTCTCAGCCCTGTCTCCCTTTTACTATCCCACCATTGCTGATTTCATCCGAGAAAAAAACCAGATACTGCAGAATATCACACCTTATCTGGAACATGGTACTTTGACTTTCTTGCAAGATGCACAGCCTCACACAGACAGGGAAGATAGACTAATATGGAAACTAGAAGATACACGTATCTTCTCTTTCAAATCAACATATAGAGGCCTTACTCAGCAATCAAGTAATTTTACAGCCACTGCATATATTTGGAACCCTAGACTACCAAAAAAAGATTTCCATTTTCACATGGAAGCTGCAGAATACCCTCCTTCCTTTTGATGATGTCTTAGTCCAATGTGGTTTTAGCTTAGCCTCGAAATGTCCTACATGCAATCATCCTGATTCAATAGAGCATTTTTTCACTTCATGCCATTTAGCTCAAGCAGTTTGTGATAATACTGCTGACATTCTGGGGATAAAAATGGATACATTAGACAGCTTAACCCTAAGGTTTTTTGCCTACTGGAACAATACTGAACCCTCTAAGGTGCATAGAGATATTGGTAGAATGTTGTCATCTCTGATATGCTGGTCATTATGGAAAGCAAGAAATTCCTTCCTCTATGACAACAAAAAATTTTCACAAGTAATAATTATTAAAGAAGTGAGGGATCTTATCTTCCTGTCATTCTCAGCTAAACTGGCTCACTCCAATGTGTATCTTACTAGAAGCTATCCTATTTTCTCACTAATTCCGCCTCTGAGACCACCATCTAAGCCTTCGATATCCATTATCTCTTGGGAAAAGCCTCCACAAAACAGTATAACTGTGAATGTGGATGCATCATGGTCCCCCGGCATATCCATAATTGGCCTAATAGCTAGAGACTGGACTGGTAAGCTATGCCTAATACAATCCTTCACTACCATTGCCAGTACACCTTTAGAGGTGGAAATGATGGCCATCCAGGCGGCAGCTAGATGCTTCCCCAGTTTGGACCCCGGATATTCCTATATAGTGGAATTAGATGCCATGAGCGCAGTGAACATGATAAACAATCCCAGATATGCCAAATGGTCTTTATATGTCTCAGCTTTCCAAATTCACACTGAGCTTAACCAAGCTATTTTAAGACATGTATATAGGGAATGTAATGCAGTTGCTGATGCAATCTCAAAGCATAAACCGACCCACCCTCCCCAACATGACATTAACATCTCCAACATTCCAGCTTTCATCATAGGTCTTATCGAACTGGACAAAAATGATTTTCCTTACATCCGAACACATAAGCATGCTGCTAAATAATAGATACTGCCGAGATTTTCCTTTCATTTTGTGCAGGGACACACCTTTGAGCTTAGTCTACTTCCACCTCGAGCCTGGAGTGTCGAACACTCGAACAGGGAGGCATAGAGCCTTTGCACCCTCGAGCAATCAGTTTTTAGTGGGATCGTGTATTGGAACTCTCGAGCTACAGAGCAATCGAGAACTGGACACCTCGAAGGATATCAACTTGAATCACGACACTGTACATAGACATTTCTCCTGCTTGAGCCTGGAGCATCGAGCACTCGGGCCTGGAGCATCGAGCACTCGGGCCTGGAGCATCGAGCACTCGAGCCTGGGGCTTCGAGCACTCGGGGCTGGAGCATCAAGCACTCGAGTCGGGGGTTTTGAGCCCTCGAGCCTGGTTCATCGAGCACTCGAGCCTGGACCATTGAGCACTAGAGACTGGAGCATCGAGTAATCGAGACTGGAACATAGAGCACTCATACTTGGAACCTGGAGCATCGAGCACGGAGTATAGAGCATGGAGTACTCGAGACTGGAACATCGAGCATTCATCCTTGGAACCTGGAGCATCAAGCATGGAGCAAGGTGCACTTGAGATTGGAGCATCGAGCACACGAGACTGGAACATTGAGCACTCGACACTGGAGCCTGGAGCATCGTGCTCTCATTTTGGTGCCTGGAGCATCGAGCACCCAAGCATGAAGCATCGAGCAATCGAGATGGGTATTCGAGCACTCGACAATGGAGCATCAAGAAATCGAGATGGGTTTTCGAGCACTCAAGAATGGAGCATCGAGCAATCGATATGGGTATTCGAGCACTCAACAATAGAGCATCGAGCACTCGAGACAGGAGCATCAACCACTCAAGAATCAAACATCGAGCACTGTTGGAGTCTGGATCATTGAGCACTCGAACCTGGTGCATCAAGCACTCGAGCCAGGTGCATTGAGCACTCGAATACATCAGCATGGAACATTGACCACTCGACCTTGGAGCATCGTGCACTCGAGCATCGAACAGTCAAGCACTCGTACATCGAGCACTCAAGCATCAAGCACTCGAGTCTGGAACATCGAGCACTCAAGACTGGAGTATTGAGCACTCGAGACTGAAGCACCCGAGACTGGAACATCGACCACTCGAGACCGGAGCAGCGAGCACTCAAGACCGACGTACTCGAGACTGGAGACTCGAGTACGTGCCCCATGGAGCATCGAGAACTCAAGACTGGCAATGAGACCTCGAGACTGGAGCATCAAGAACGCGCCAAACAGACCTCGCCCTATGGAGTCTCGACACCATGGAGCCCTCGAACTATGGAGCCCTCAAACACAAGCACAACACTCCTTGAGAACTAAGGCACTCGACAACTATGGACCTCTCGAACACGAGCACACCACCCCTCGAGAACTACATCACTCGACACCCAGAACACATCACCCCTCGAGCACACCACCGGACCCCGACCCAGCAAGTTTCAACTCCTTTCATTTTACATCCACCAGTCCACTACTGTTAGTTTATTCTTTTGAAGGCAATGAGGTTGCCTTACCGATCTAACATCCCAAACATCTTTGTACATCTTTTTGTTTCCACATAGGTCTGGGGAACCTAATACATATCCCCCACCTTAGGGTGCTTAAAATTAAAAAAGAAGAAGTAATTTTTACATTTCTGGTGTATCTAGTGTTCATCGGATCTCTGAAGGCAATCACACGAGTTTATACTATATATGTGTAGAAAATAAGGGTAATAATGTGTGTATTTATTCATGATCTCATGTTCCATTATATAGTGATACTGAATACCTATACAAGCCAGGAAAATGATATAGAATCTAATTACAATTATAAGAAATATCTACATTCCTTAACACCCTCCCTCAAGTTGGAGCATGTGGATCAGAAATAGCTTACTTGTCAAGTAATGAATGAAACTGGTTACGTCCGAGAGCTTTGGTAAATAAGTCGCAGGTTGATCAGAAGTGCAGATATGATGAGTAACAATAGTACCAGACTGCACGAGATCCCAGACAAAATGACAATCTACTTTGATATGCTTCTTACGTTTACGGAATACTAGATTTGCCGCAATATGAAGAGTGGATTGACTATCACAAAATAAATGCATAGGAGAAGTATGTGCAACCCCCAAATCTTTATGTAAAGATTTAAGCCATAATAATTCACAATAAGTAACAGCCATATCACGACACTCTGCTTTAGCTGAAGACCGAGAGACCGTAGATTTGTTCTTAGTCTTCAAAGAAATCGGAGAATCACCAATCATCACAAAGTATCCGTAAAGATAACGCCAAGTAATAGGACATGCAGCCCAATCAGAATCACAGTAAGCAGTTAATTGCATATTACTATGGGACGAGAGAACGATTGGGAAACCAGGAGGCTCGGTGCGGTGGTCGATGAACAGAGATCAGTGGGTAGGATGATGCGGCAGCACGTGGGTTTCACTGCAGCGGCACGTGGATCGGTGTCGGCGCGTAGCGGATGATGCACATACGGATGGACAACAACGTGCAGTCAGATGATTGCAAAAACCTCGAGACTCGGTGCGGCGATCGGCAGATGAAGAACGGCGAGCAGTGGCAGTAGAGATCGGAAGTGAATGTGACAAACGTGCAGCTAAACGTGTCGGTGGCGGCGGTTCCGGAATGCAGGGGGAAATTTTCATAAATTTTTAGGATTTTAGGCTTTGATACCATGAAGAAAATAAGAGTAATAATGTGTGTTTGTATTCATGATCTCATTGTACATTATATAGTGGTACATAATACCTATACAAGCAAGGAAAAGGAAATATTTACTAATTAGAATTATAAGAAATATCTACATTCCTTAACAATATGTATTATGACTTCCTGAATTTATGGAATGTAACCACGTGATCCCCATGCCTCTATAGATTGCACCCACACGATTCCTATGACTTGAGAACTCCGCGAATCATGGACATACTGGATCTAAGCGGTCTAGTAACAATGTTACCATAATCCCACATTCGAGATAAAGATGGTCCAACTGAATGAGGAGTCTATAAATAGGACCAAGGCAGCACCACCATATACGCACTCTATTTCTAATCTAGAAACTGGATTATATCCAATCACAAACCTACTAACTTGATTGTCAGCGCTTCCTTCCCGGATCAACTCCAAGAGTTCTTCGCAGAATACAACTAATCCAAGATTTCAAAAGAATCCCTTGTCATAGCTAGAGAAAGGGATATTAACCACATCATTAGCGCCAACTTTGGGATCAAATTTTCTTAAAGTTAGCTATGGTTGTAGCCAAGAGTGGCATGATTGTGCGCAAGAGAGGCAGGAGCCATCCAATCGTGCATCTTCATGCAGAGCTAGTAGGTATTCAATGTGCTTATCAATTATGCTCAGAACTTGACATTAACGGTAGTGTGCTTGAGTCAGATTGCCAATCAGCTGTTAAAGGAATACATGATCCATATGGAAGTCCATGGAGAGTTTTTTCTATTTGCAGCAATTTGAATATGTTTTTTTTTTTTTAATTTAAGACCATCCGAAGATGGGGGGAAATATATAGGCTCCCCTAACCTTTATAAGAGACCAAAATGGCACCTTGTTAGTGTGTTCAATACAAAAAGGATAGCCAGCGGGATGCTTACAAAAAGCTATTTGTACTTCTATACGAGTTAAAAAAAACTAATGCTAAGGCTAAGGGAGGAAAACTATTGTTCTGTGATATCACGAACGGGTCGGGGAATCGAGCCTGTCGAAACCCACATTCGTCAATGATATTCAGAACAAGAAAAGAAAGATGAAAGCTAAGCTAACTAAGCTAGGCGAGATCAGATTCGACACGTAGCGCGCATAATTGTAGCAAGATTAGCTTGGCGTTACAGTAAACAAACTGCAGCAGCACTTGAATGGAGCATCAGTTGGAGCAATCGGCATGGCAGCAAAACTGGAGCAATCATGTGGAGCACCTTGAATGGAGCATCATGTGGAGCAATCGGCATGGCAGCAAAACTGGAGCAGCAAGGGTGCTTTCGGTCTGTGACCTACAACAGCTTCATGCTGGTTGTCCCCTGAATCCCTGAAAGAAGAAAAATAGCCACAGCAGTATGTGTATAGATTGAAAATTAAAATCACAGCACTTGTTAACTATCTACATAATGTCTACAGAAATTTGTTTCCCTCCAACTCGAATTGCTGGAAAACTGAAGCAGTCAAGTTTTAATAATCCTCTAAGGAATAGTGGGATAGAATCAAGCTCAATAACCCCATTAAGGTTATTTTGTTTAGCATATTTTGCCAGAAAATCAGTGGCCGAGTTAGCTTCACGTGGTATGTGCTGCAATGTGGTGGTGCCTAATGCTATATTAAGAGCATCACACATAGAAAAAACGCTCCATGGAGAAGACCGGGGATTTAAAATACTCCTTACTGCAGATAAGCAATCTGATTCAATGATAGCATGTTCTAGATTGAGTTCAGAGATGACATCAAAGCCGCGTCGAATAGCAATGAGTTCTGCATGCAAGGGAGATGGAGAATGAAACGTATTGACAACCATTTTAACTACATTCCCATATCTATCCCTTACTATAGCAGCCAAGGATGACAAACCTCCTGAAATCCAAGATGCATCAGTGTTGACTTTGTAGCCAACAATAGGTTTCTCCCATTGAACCTTAGACAAAGCAATTTTCTGTTTTTGAATAATGTGTGGAACAATGTTATCCCGTGTCCATATCCTGTTCTTTTCCTTATTACCTATTAGGCTATGTGCCAGGAAAATTTGATAAATAGTATTCTTTATTTCAGCAAAACAAGCCTCATGAGAGTATGGTTTGTTCTCAAAGAAGAATCTGTTCCTTTGAATCCATAGTGTCCATATTGTGACCACTAGAGCTGCAATGATAATGCTTTCATGAATTTTTGAATCAGCTCTGAATGATAAAAGAAAATGCACTCTACTTTTTAAATCTCTGAAATCAGGAGCAGGTAACCTTAACATGGTAAAAACACTATTCCACACATCAGTTGAGAATTTGCAGGAATTGAAAAAATGATCCAGACTTTCTCCAGTATTCTTGCATATTGAACACTTTGAAACAACTGAGAAGCCAATTCTAGTTAGTACATTATCAAAAGGCAGTAAATTATTAAGCACCCTCCACAGTAAGATAGACATCTTTCTTGGGATGAAAGGGGACCATACCTTTTTAAAATATTGGATTTGAGAGCCCCTCTGTCTCAGGGCGTTGTAAGCCGAGCTGACTGAGAAATTTCCATCAACAGTGAGTATCCACACCAGCTTATCTTCATGGCTGTACTCCAGACTTGTCTCCTGCAAAATTGTAATAATGTTGGTAGCCAAATATGGCTCCAGGGTTGGAATAAGAGCAGATTTGTTAGATAGAAAATCACTAAGGGAGATGCACTCGAAGGGGATTTCAATTTCTTCCGGCCAGATATAACATAGTGCTCCTTCCCCACTCCAATTGGCACTCCAGAAGGAGCAATGTCCCCTACCAAAGAGAACTCTGGAGAAACTGTTTGCCAAAGGTGTGATCTTGGTGATTCTTGCCCATATGTGAGAATGTTTATATGAAACTGGCAGTGACCACAGTAGGTTAGCCCACTGAGCATTATTGATTTGTAACTTCCACCATAATTTACAAGAATAGGCATCTAAGGTATCACTTAATTGTCTAAAACCTAAACCATTTTCTTCCAAAGGATAGCACATTCTTTTCCAGGATCTCCACCTTCTTTTTTCAGTTAAATCAGAATGACCCCAGAAAAAATTTGAAGCCAGCTTTCCTATTTTTTTTAGAACTGATTTTGGGGGGTGTAAAACCCCAAATATGTGTGTTGGAATTGAAAACATCACAGAGTTTATCAAGATGATTTTACCTGCTGGGCTCAGCCACCTATTTTTCCAGTTATTTATCTTTTTCTCCATCCTTTCAATTACTGGTAAGTAGTACACACTCAGATTTCGACCAGTAAAAATTGGAACACCAAGATATTTGAAAGGAAAATATCCCTTTCTCATTCCTAATGTTCTTTTTGCTGTTAGAGAGCACTGAGGAGGAGCCTTATGTGATACATAAAAATCAGATTTTGAGAAGTTGACTTTTTGTCCCGAAGTCTCTTCATATGCAGAAAGAAACTTTTTGAAACGCTTTAAATTTTTTATGTCCGAACTCAAAAAAATTGCAGTGTCATCTGCATACATCAAGTGAGTGAGGGGTGTACAGCCTGTAGGAAGGCTGAAATGAGTTAAATAACCTGTGGAAAAAAGTTTTTTTAACCCCCTTGAGAAAGCCTCTGATAAGATGTTATATAAAAAGGGAGATAAAGGATCTCCTTGCTTGATCCCCCTGGAGGAGCTAAAATAACCTGCAGTGACCCCATTAATTATCACAGAGAAATTTGCTGTCATTATGTTGTGCATTATTAATCTAACAAATTTACCATGGAACCCAAAACAAAGAAGTAATGAATTTAGGAAGGACCAAGAAACTCTATCAAAAGCCTTTTGCATGTCAAGTTTCACTATTAGATTCGGGATCTTTGTTTTTCTTGACAGTAATCTAGTCATTTGCTGCATTAAAATGACATTGTCCGAGATATCCTTCCCTTTCATAAAAGCACTTTGTTCTGGAGATATCAAGAGTTGCCATAAAGATAATCCAATTCAATATGTTCCTAGGGAAGCTAACACAGCTGCAGATTTTTTGGCAAAATATGCAAGGGAGAAGTCTTTAACAGGAGACTTAAATATAAGGAATGCTCCACCCTTTCTTAGAGGCTTGATTCAATTAGATAAAATTGGAGTTAAGGGAGTTAGAATTTATACATCATAAGGAAACATGTTTCTACATAGCTGTATCTTTTGGTACTTCCACTTTCCCTCTTGTACAGAAAGGTTGTGCTCTCTGGTTTTCATATGCAGGGCTGAAAAGGAAGATATGAGCAGGCACAAAGGACCGCACAGATTCTAATTTTCTGGCTTCAAATAGAGACCTTAAGAGGTCTTATCTCTTTTCAGCAAAGAGACATTGACTAATAAGGGTTTTGAATTCTCAACTCCCTGACCATGTTCGTGTCACTTTGTTGGAAGATAATAAGACTGTCTACATATCTCCATCTTCATCTAGTTTTGGCTTGGTATTGTATAAATCGAATGCCTAGGAAGTTCTTTTTTGTTCCTTTTTGGAGCATCAAATGAATGATCTTGTACAGATGTAAACATGACTCTGCCCTTTTGGGTCAGCTTATATGGTCTGGGGAGCCGAATATAATCCTCCCATCTATTTGGATGGTTAAAATAAAAAAAAAGATTTCTATTCCTATCTATAGATGGTTGATGCCCTAGCGTAGTCTATAGAGTTATGATAGATAGTATGGAAATGACAAGTTATTTTGGTGTATCATGACCTGGTATGGGAGGATCCCACATAGCTGGATTGTCTTGAAATTGCACAATTTTCACAATAAAAAAAAAATCGTGCATCAAACTAGGGAAATTAAAAAATAAAGAAATTCATATTGAATAAAAGTATGTGGATGTCGAAGAGAAAGAAGCAGATTCTTATTACACTGAGCATTAGAAGGAAATGATAGCTTCATTGTGTTTTTAAAAGCTAATAGAGAGAATCTATATGACCAATTTTTAAGTACGGTGACATCCAGGGGAGAGTTCAGTCAGGAACCGGGAATTAGACTTTGCCAGGAAAGAGAAGTGGTACATCTCCAACCTCTTAAGGAATCCAATGGAGCAAGAAGATCTTGTTTCAAACTATGAAAACCTATATGCTGATGAACTCAGAAACATTGTAGCGGAAGATAATGTTGACCATTTATCGCTTGTAACAAACTTACAAAATTTTTAGATACCTTAGGATTAAAATCACCACATCACGTCAAAGTGTATGATGTAATATCAGATGCAAATGATTTCATGCATTCTTATCACAATGACATGTGCTTCTAATATGCAACCATCCAATTTTTTTGCGAGGCATTTCCTATTTTCCTTATAGGAACAACAATCACCTGGTACAATGAACTTCCAAGGAGAAGAATTCATTCTTCAGCTCAAAAGTTGAGTCAATTTCTTTGACGTTTTTTATCATAAATAAAAGTTCACAAAGACTATAGCGGACATGATGAATGTAGCCCCACAAAGTGGAGAGAGCATAGACGACCTTCATGACAAATTACTTTCAGAGAATTAACAAATTTGTAAGTTAACCTACTAGGTGTTGCTGGGAGCATTCCTTAACAGAGTGCGATCGGGTGATTTTAATGATAAAATCACCAATGACGTGTTAAAAAAATTCAAGAGACCTTCAGAAGATGGTGGAGATATATGTTTGTACGGAGTAATAAAATAAAATAAAGATAGAAAATTAACGAGGTAAAAATGAAAGAGGTGAAAAGAGACCAGGCGATGAAACTCGAAAAAAATAACATGGAAAGAGGGAAAGCAATCACTCCCGTGGACAAAAGAAATGGTTGCAAACAATAACACACTGATAGAATGTAAAACCCACATAATATTGTGGCTGTGTGTATTGATATATATATATATATATATATATATATAGTGAGTACAAAGGGTATACAAGACCTAAACAAAATATGGAACATGATATATACAAAACCAATAAGAAAGGGTAGTCCTTTCTTATCCTAATTCTAAATCAACTATATCTCTATTACCCCCCTAAAGCGAAGCGTATGACTGGTCACAACACAAAGCTTGGAATGTAGAAATTCAAATTGAGGACGGGATAGAACCTTTGTAAAGATGTCAGCAACCTGCAAGTCTGTAGAAACATGAGCAACCCTGAGCTTGCCAGAAGACACCATCTCACGCAGAAAATAATAGTCAATATCAATGTGCTTGGTTCTCTTATGAGAAACTGGATTCTGAGCCAGGAAGAAAGCACTATTATTATCACACAGCAACACAGCTGGGGCGCACGTCGTCACACGTAAATCCCGAAGAAGATTCATCGACCAAGCTAGTTCTGCAGCGGTATTAGCCATAGCACGGTAGTATGATTATGAGCTAGAACGAGAAACTGTAGACTGCATCTTAGCATTCCATGAAACCAGGTTGACACCAAGGAAAATGGCATAACCATATGTAGACCTACGAGTCTCTTTACAATGAGCCCAATCAGCATGAAAGTAACCCAGAACTGGTAAAGCAGGCAAATCTGCACAAAACTGAAGCCCATAGTGTAGTGTAATATGCACATAGCGTAAAATCTGAGTGACAGCTTGGTAGTGGTTATCAGTAGGAGCCTGCATACCCTGACTGACCGTATTCACAACACAGGACAAGTTGAGACGTGTAATCGACCAATATTGTAGCGCACCAACCAAAGATTGATAAAGAGTGGGGTTTTCGAACAGCTAACCAGAAGTGCTTGACAGTTGCAAAAAGGCTACCAATGGGATGCAACTGGCGTAGAATCCTGAATGCCAGCTCACAGTAAAATATCCTTGACATATCTGGCCTGACCAAGGAATAATTCGTTGGAAGTACGAACAACCTCCAAACCCAAAAAATACTGTAAAGTGGCAAGATATGTATTCTTAAATTCCTTATTAACCCAATCAATAAACTTCCGAACAAGACGTCCAACAATTTCGGTAAGAATAATGTCATCAACATAAACCAATAAATAAAGCAAAGAGGCACCCTATGAGAAAACAAATAAGGAGGTATTGGAGAAATGCATACAAATCCCAGATCAATAAAAAAAAGAACTGAAACGCTGAAACCAAGCACGAGGAGCTTGCTTCAAACCATAAATGGCTTTGTGAAGGCGATAATAATAATCAAGCCGCATTGGGTCTTTGTATCTAGTAGGTTACTCCATGTAAACCAGGGAATCAAGAATGCCATTTAAAAATGTCTTTTTGACATCAAGCTATCGCAATGGGCAATTTCGATGAATAGCAATAGATAAAAAAATACGAACAGTAGAAGCCTTTACCACTGGACTAAATATATAATCATAATCAAAGCCAGATAGTTGCAAAATCCCAGAGCAACTAACCTTGCTTTGTGTCGGTCAAGGAAGCCATCAAATTTAAACTTCAACCGGTAAACCCATTTTGAATCAACAACATTTGCATTTGAAGGATGAAGAACTAACTACCACGTCTGTTGAGTGCGTAAGACATCCATCTCTGAATCCGTAGCAGCAACCCATTCAGGATCCTTAACAGTTGAGGGATGACTCCAGGGCTCGATCTTTGAAAATAAAGCACTCAGTAAACTAGAAATATCATAGTAAAAAATATCCTTGTACCATAGAGAACCACGCGCAAACGAGTATCTATCGGATGCAGGGAAGAGGGGCCCACAGCTGGTGAAGGAGGGAATCCAGAGGATGGCACAGATGCCAAGGTGTTGGGCACAGATTCTAAGGCAGACAATGCTGATGGGGGCACTGGAGGAAAAGGGTTAACCGGGGCTGTTAGAGAAGATGGCGGTGGCTGGTGGAGTGGTGCGTAGAGCGCACACACGGCCGGGGTGGCTGGCGCGTGAGTCGATGGTAGCGGCAGCGTCTGCTATGCTGGCGGTGCTATTTGTCGTCAATTATGTTGTTGGTCTTCTTGTGGCAAACAAATGCAATTTTTGGAAGATCCCCGAGCTTCCAATATGGTTGGAAATTTTAAAATTTCTAAAATAGTGGGTGACTATGCAGAAGAAGATGGCTTAAAAACCTCTGATGGAACGGACGAAGGCTCCAAAAAGAAGAAACATCTAATGATGATAAATCTGTAAAAATTCCGTTACAGGTAGCAGGAAAAATGACTCATTAAACCGAGCATGGCGAGTAATGTACTCCTTCTTCGTGAGAGGATCAAGACATCTATAACCCTTGTACTGCAAAATGTAACCCAAAAATATATAGGACATACTCTGAGGTGCCAACTTATGTGAAACATAAGTGCATAAATACGGAAAAAATCGACAGCCAAATGGATGAAAATTGGAGTAGTCAGGAGTCGTACTAAAAATAACAGATAGCGGAGACTGACCAGACAAAACTGGGATTGGCAGCCTGTTGATGATGTAGACTGTTGTAGCAAAAATCATCATACAAATATGAATGATGATGGATGGAATGAAAGAGCATTCACAATCCTATCTCAGTGATGTGATGATGCTTACGCTCTGAACGACCATTTGCTCTGGAGTGTAAGGATAAGAAAGTTGATGATAAATGCCCTTGGACGCAAAATGTGATCGCATGGGATAATTTTTCAAAAACTCAGTTCCAGTATCACTCTAAAATACTTTAATGTTGGTAGAAAACTTGTTCTCAACAAGAGCTTTAAAATACATATAAGCCTCCACAAAACCAGACTTTCGTCGCAGAGGATATAACTAGGTGAACCGAGAAAAATCATCGACAAAATTGACATAATAAGAGTAGCCATCTCGAGAGATAATAGGTGAGAGTCCCCAAATATCACAATGAATTAAATCAAGTATGCGTGGTGTGCATTTTAAATTATCACTACAAGAAAGACGCTTGGCCTTGGCTATCTCACAAGCGGGACATAAATGAGGCTTAGGCAGCAAACTGGTAACTAACAAACATCCACATTTTCTCAAATATGAAATGATGTTGTCAGGCACATAACCCAATATACTGTGCCAAAGTTCGAAAGATGTTGTAGAAGCACTCATGCAAGAGAAACAGATAAAGCAACACCACCATGATCCAAAACATATAAGTCACTATCAAGATGGCCTTTGCCAATAACATCTCTAGTAAAATTGTTCAAAATAGTGACATTGTTAATTGTACCATTGTTAACAGTATCCACTCAAGGATCAAAGGGGCAGGAGGAAGTTGGATTGATGAGCTGCTAAGTGTGCTTTGGTCATTTTGGACAATGGAGTCGTCTGCCATGGGCGAAACCCCCTACTACTTAGTGTACGGTTCAGAGGTGGTTATCCCCATGGAGGTGAGACTTCCAACCTTCCGAATAACCTCCATAAACAATGAGCTCCAGGAATTTAATGATGAACAACGTTGATTAGATCTTGACCTCCTCGAAGGGAAAAGAGAGAGAACAACCCTTCATGAAGCCAAGATCAAATAGAGGGTTGAGCAGTACCATGACCGGAGGGTCCAGAAGGTCCAGTTCTCCCCAGTAAACCTCATAATGAGAAAAAAAATGAGAAAATTCGAAAGGAGCCATAGGGGAAGCTATCAGCTAACTAGGAAGGACCCTATCATATTGTGGAAGTTGGCCCTGGACACAGCTATATGTTTGAAACCCCCCTAAGGTGGGGGTGATTCTGTACAGATGGAATGTCTCAAACCTTAGAAGATTTTATGCCCAAAAATCCTAGATGACTTGGAGAGGTTGGCAAATAGCCCACCCAGAAGTAGCTATAGGTCGGATAATGTCTTTGATTAGCTAGCACTGTAAGTCTGTAGGATTCTTTTGTATCTCTAGGCCCCATTTCTATATGAAAGTGTGTTCCTTATGTGCCTATTTTATACGGTTATATTAGGATGTTTAGGATTCACTTTTGTACACTTTTGTGCTCTAAATGTGGAATTTTTCCTTGAAATTCTCTAAGGAGGGTTAAAAGCGACCTTTACGCTTGTATTACTTTTCTAGAGAATTTTGTGAGGCAAGGCAATTTGTTTGAAGACTTTGAAGACTTTGAAGAATACCTTTGAAGATTTGAAGATTTGAAGACTTGTATCTAAGCTTTTGAAGACTTGAAGAATTGAAGAGAAGTGAAGAGAAGTGGAGGACATGAAGCAAGAAGTAGAAAGAAATCAAAATGCTAGAACAGGGCACCGTTACGACTCACGACGAACCTGTTGCAACTCGCGATGGACGTATGGCCAAAAATTCTTCTTGCTTTTTGTACTATAAATACTCACCTTATCCTCTCCTCTCCAAGAACAAGAATCCATACTCTTCTTCTTGTGATTTTTCTTGGTTCAAACCCTAATTTTTCTTTCTTTATTTTCATAGTTTTTGTAGGTTAATCATGTCTTTTAATTATCTAGCTTAGTTTTATCTTGGAAACAATGGATTGAAGCTTCCATATCTATTAGTAAGAACCATATCTATCTATTTGGTGCTTTTGCTATTGTGCATTTATTGAGCTTTGTATGTAAATTATGAATGTCATTGATGTTGTTGGAAGCTTGAGTATATGAATTGCTTGTATGATTACTCGTTAGGGTTGGGAGAAAGTAGCTAATTCTCCCCTCTTTTAATGTGGAATTCAAGAGCATGAGTTAGAGCTTCTTAATGATGTTGGTGTGTTGATAATTTCAAGATGTTGAACTCGTTGTCATGTTTGTTTTGGGTAGAAAATGAGAGAAGTCTATGAATGCTGATCGTTCCTGACTAATCTTGTGTAAATGAATGAAATGGTTGAATGCGTAGGCACGGAGTAGTGTTTATAACTGTTGCCGAGCTTGTTGATCCTTCGTGCTCAATGCCATCAATGAGATACTTTTAGTCATGTTTTGGCTAACAGAGTCATTGGTGAGGTTTGATAAGAGATGTCGAATTCACTCTTGCAAACTACTATCTAAGAAGGATGGAAGATTTATCTTCACAACAAGTAGTGGAAGTAGTGAATAGATTGCTTCACTCGTTCTTGAAGCCTTTGTTATTCAGCATTCATGTGTTCTTAATGCTATGTTTACTTCTTTTATGCCATGTGTTGTTTGAGAATAGAAAGTGTTTCTATGATTGAAGTGTTAGGGTGTTAGGAAAGTGACGCATTCCTTAGCTCCTTTGCATGAAAATCTAAGAACATAAAATTAGAACTTCTTGTGCATAATGTGTTGTGGATCTTGCCAGATAAGTATGTTAGTGTGGATTGTTCTCAAATTTATCCTATAGATGCAATGAAAGGTTGAACCTTGAATATGGTTTGTTCTAGGTTTAGCCTAATGAATGCTATGTTTGGTTAAATGACTATGTCTTTGGTAGAAGGCTTGTTGTTATCAAATCTATGGTCCTTCGTGTATAATGGCATTGATGAAATACCCCTATGGCCATTGTTTCTCTAGGGTGATCATCAATGAGGTTTGCAAATGATCATTGTTTGTCTTTGCAAATTACTATTAAGAAGGAATGAATGTTGATCTTTCATTGGCAAACCCCATAGGTAACACTTGTGATAGAATGAGTAAATGGTTCAGTGATCTACATTTGGTTTGGAAGTAGATGTCGATTGCCCCAAGGCTTTATCTTTTTAGTTTTAAACCCCATTTTCTTAGTTTGTTTGATGATTATCATAGTTACTTGACTTTTCTAGTTTTTTTGTCTTTTGTTTTCATAACTTAGGACAACTAACCAACCAACCCTCCCCCCCCCCCTCTTTTATAAGCTTTTATGTGTGTATATACATCTACTCCTAGCCTAATCGCAACCTTTTGTGTTTAAACACTTAAGAAAATCCTTCTTCTCCGTGGACGACCCCGACTTGCCGCTATCTACTTAGTTGTAGATAGTAAGCATTTAGGGCTTATAAATATTAACTTTGAGAGGTGCGGCGATAACCTCCTAAATTTTGGCACCGCTGCTAGGGAAGAGACGTTTAATTTTAAGTGTTTGGGTGTATTTGGTTGCATATTAGCTAGTTGTTTTTGTTTTCCACTCCTTGGTGGTTTTTTTTGTTCGGAGTAGGTATTGCTTGAGTTCTTGGTAAATTTTTATCGAGAATCCTTGCAATATAATTTTGGACTTTTGAAAATAAAAAAATAAAATAATAAAATAATGGAGTGTCTCACCTTGAGGGAACTCATGATGAGAAGAAAGGCTCAACAAGCAAGGTTTTGTAGGACGTGTCATTTCGACCATCCTGCCAAGTCTTGCTATTTGTTGTGGGAAAAGCACTATGAAGGGGAAATAACCATTGGTTTTTTAAACCAAGGGTTTTATGAAGAGTGCTACCAAGAGGTAGGAGTTGTTTGTTTTTAAGGGAAAGAAGATCAAGAATGGTATCCATACCATAATTCTTACAATCCGGAATGGAGTGGTAATCCGGATTGGTGGTATGAGAATGGGCCGGAAAACCAACAATAAAAGCAAAACATTTGGCCATCACCACCTTATACCATACCCCAAAACCAAGCCCAACAAGGAAGTTCAAGTTTGAGACGTGAGGAAGTCATGAATACAATGGCAAACTTGAACAACTTTACTAGTGAGGAGTCAGCCACTAGGCTCTCCTCTAGTGTTGAGGCTATTCAGGGGAATGTAAGGAGTATATTAGAAGCGTTGGCCCGAATGGAAGCTCGTGATTCAAAAATTACACCATCCAAAATTGAACTCGAGGATTTGATGAGTGAGGTCACCATAGGAAATGATCTTGAGTTCGAAGAAGATGAGGAGTTGGTTGTTGAGGATGATAAAAAGAAGGAAGAGGTGATTGTGCTACATTCTTTAGCATCGTCACCCCTACCCCCACCTATTGAACCAACTCCACCATTTTCAGAAGTTTTGAGGAAGACAAGAAAGGAGCCAAGAGACAACCCCAAGCCTCCTAACCACCCAACTTCCTTTAAACCATCTCCACCTCAACTAGACTTTCCTCTTGAAATATTTGTACTCCCACCTCTCTACTTTTGGATACTCATGGTGAAGGGGTTCAAGCCTTCACCATATAGATAAAATTAAGGTCGTGCCGACGACCTTAAATATACGGAGCTTTGTCGCACCGACGACGTAAATAAACTCGGCCTTTATTTTTGTTTTAGTTGTTTAGTTTTATTTATTTTTTCTTGTTGTTTTTACTGTGTGTTTTACTGTTATTTTGCATTGGAGGAGATGAAATAATGAGATCCATGAGAAAAGGAAGAAAGATTGGAATGTTGGTAAGAAAAGATTGAATTCTATTTAAGTGCTGGGAAATCCTATCATCGCGACTCGCAATGACCTCACGATGGACCATCCTGAGTCACGAGTGATGAGAAATTTTATGCTAAAAATCAGCTCCCAGTCTCCACTTTTCGCAAGTCGCGACGAGCCCATCGCAAGTTGGGCCTAATGGGTCCTCGAGACTAGCCTCGAGACGTCATCTTTCATCCTCGAGGCCATAAGACCAGCCCCTTGACTCCAGACGAAGCAGGAAAGCCATGAATCCTTGAGACCATTGTCCCTTGAGACCATCATTCCTAGAGACCAGCCCCTTGGGACACCATCCCCTCGAGATCTCGACTCAAGTCGAACCCAAAAAACCATCAGTCCCTCGAGACCAGTCATTCCTCGAGACTAACCCCTCGAGACCTCAGGTCTTTGAGGCTGCAAGCCCTTGACTCCAACCAAACCTGAAAGTCCATCACCTTCTCGAGATCAGTCCTCGAGACATCCCTCGAGACCTCGGGTCCTCAAGGCCCCAAGACCTTGACTCGAGCGGAAGCCCTCGAGACCTCAGGTCTTCGAGCTCACAAGCCCTCAATTAGAGCTGAAGCCCTTGAGACCACGTGTCCTCGAGGCCACAAGCCCTTGATTCGAGCTGAACCCAAGAGTACAGCATACCCTCGAGACCTCAGGCCCTCGAGGCTGCGATCCCTCGACTCGAGCTAAAGCCCTCAGAACCTTAGGTCCTCGAGGCTGTAATCCCTCGACTTGAGCTGAAGCTCTCGAGACATCATTCCCTCGAGACCTTGGGTCCTTCATATCAGAAGCCCTCGAGACCAATCAAGCCTTTTAGCCCCTTGAGACCAACACCCCTCGAGATGTCATCTTCCATCCTCAAGCCCAGCCAGACCCATGCCCCTCAAGACCAAATCTTTCATCCACGGGACTAGCCAGGCCCAAGCATTCCCTACCTATCTCGACTTGCGATGATGCATCGCGAGTCGCGACCAGTGCTATCGCGAGTCGTGATGAAAAATCCAACTTTTCAACTGAGTTTAAAAACTGCATAATCCTTCCTTCTTCTCCACAAAATACTCCCAAGAACCACCACACATCTACTCATCCCTCCACTATCTCACATTTATTGACATATAAAAATTCTTGCATCATTATAGTGTCTTTGTTGATTGTAGTATGCCGACTACATCACCGAGTCTTTAATTTCTATATTCTATAATGATGTTTGGATATGTGTCGATATATGTTGGATATTTTTATTGGAAAATCTTATAGCGACGATTGCATGATGGATTGGTTGTTCTTTGATAATACTATGGTTATTAACTCTTGATGCCAAACCTAGTATTAAAAATCCTTATGTACTTGTGAGTTTGATGTTGTTCTTTGTGGTGATAGTCTTGATCAAACTGAGCCAAGGAGACAAAGTTTTCCTCGAGTGGTGAGTTCTTCTATGACACTTTTTCTCCCCCTTCTGGCTCCGAAACTGATTTTGGGACTGAATCCATACAATTACATTGGATTGCGCCATATCACTGGCGACTATGTGGAGAAACGGGTGTCACTCTACCCCTTACCTTGAGTTTTATTATTCTCGCCTTACATGTTTACATTGAGGGAAATGTAATGTTTTAAGTGCGGGGAGGGGTTAGAGTACTCACAAGCATGCTAGCTTCATTTGGAATGCTTTTTACTACTTTTGATTGGAAAAACATGAGAAAATTTATTGGAAAAAAAATCAAAGATTGATTTTTTTTAAAAAAAAAAGAAAGAAAAGAAAAACCGCTAAATCGAAAAAACGAGAGGGCAACTTAGGCAACATTGGGGGCTTGGATATGTCGAAAACCCAAAAGGGCGACCTAGGAAAAAATGAGAGGCCAAAATGTGCGGAAAAATGTGAGATGTGAGCCAAAGAAACATGATGTGTGGCTAGGATGAAAACCTGAAAGGGCTCCTAGGCAAAATGAGAGAAAGAGAGAAATAATGAAAATGCTATGATTTCACTCATTATCCGGCGTTGGAGTCATAAGGTTGTGGTTGTCATATGGATGGATCGGGTAGCTCAACATCTTTAGACCTCTTGGGATTGGGTAACTTAGTGGTTTGAAAAACGAAGTAGGGTTATGAAGTTCCTGATTCTTTTATACTTCATTTTGGTTGATATATTGAAATTGGGTGAAGTATGTGTTTAAACCTCCTCTATGGTTTTGACTTCATTTTGTGTCAGTGGATTTTGGTTGATATATTGGTATGAAGTGAAGTATGTGCTTGAACCTTTCCTATGGTTTTTACTTCATTTTGTGTCATTGGACTTTGGGATTATCAATTCGGGACTTTGAATCACTTTTATGGGTAGTGAATTGATAAATGGTAGGTTTGGTTAGACTTAGGAATTGGGGTTGTGTGTGTGAAAAATTCTCATTTGAGTTTTGATTTTGGGATTTACGATATCGAGAGTTTTTGTGAAGTTTTTATTGAGGGAATATTAGTTTAGGATATGGACACATGAATTCCTTCGTGTGCTTGAATCTTTTCTTACTCGATGGCGAGTAAGGTTTAAGTGCGGGGAGGTTTGATGTGCCTATTTTATATGGTTATATTAGGAATTTTAGGATTCACTTTTGTACACTTTTGTGCTCTAAATGAGGCATTTTACCTTGAAATTCTCTAAGGAGGGTTAAAAGCAACTTTTACGCTTTTATTAATTTTCTAGAGAATTTTGTGTGACAAGGCAATTTGTTTGAAGACTTTGAAGACTTCGAAGAATACCTTTGAAGATTTGAAGTCTTGTATTTAAGCTTTTGAAGACTTGAAGAATTGAATAATTGAAGAGAAGTGAAGAGAAGAGGAAGACATGATACAAGAAGAAGAAAGAAATCAAAATGCTAGAATTGGGTCGCGACGAACCCGTCGTGACTCACAACGAACGTATGGCCAGAAATTCTTCATGCTTTTTGTACTATAAATACTCACCTTATCCTCTCCTCTCCAAGAACACTAAATTATACTCTTCTTCCTGCCATTTTTCTGGGTTCAAACCCTAGTTTTTCTTTGTTTTTTTTCTTATTTTTTGTAGGTTAATCATGTCTTTTAATTATCTAGCTTAGTTTTATCTTGGGAACAATGGATTGAAGCTTCCATATCTATGTAGTAAGAACCATATCTATCTATTTGGTGCTTTTGCTATTATGCATTTATTGAGCTTTGAATGTGAATTATGAATGTCATTGATGTTGTTAAAACTTGAGTATATGAATTACTTGTATGATTACTTGTTAGGGTTGGGAGAAAGTAGCTAATTATCCCCTCTTTTAATGTGGAATCCAAGACCGTGAGTTAGAGCTTCTTAATGATGGTGGTGTGTTGATAATTGCTAGATGGATGTGATGATGTTGAACTTGTTGTCATGTTTGTTGTGGGTAGAAAATGAGAGAAGTCTATGAATATCGATCGTTCTTGACTAATCTTGTGTAAATGAATGAATTGGTTAAATGCTTAGACACGGTGTAGTGTTTATAAGTGTTGTCGAGCTTGTTGATCCTTCATGTTCAATGCCATCAATGGGATACTTTTAGTCGTGTTTAGGTTAAGGGAGTCATTGGTGAGGTTGAAAACAGATGTCGAATTCACTCTTGCAAACTGCTATCTAAGAAGGATGGAAGATTTATCTTCACAACAAGTAGTGGAAGTAGTGAATAGATTGTTTCACTCGTTCTTGAAGGCTTTGTTATTTATCATTCACGTGTTCTTAATTCTATGTTTTACTTCATTTATGCCATGTGTTGTTTGAGAATAGAAAGTGTTTGTATGATTGAAGTGTTAGGGTGTCAGGAAAGTGACGCATTCCTTAGCTCCTTTGCATGAAAATCTAAGAACATAAAATTAGAACTTCTAGTGCATAATGTGTTGTGACTCTTGCTAGATAAGTATGTTAATGTGGATTGTTCTCATATTTATCCTATAGATGCAATGAAAGGTTGAACCTTGAATGTGGTTTGTTATAGGTTTAGCCTAATGAATGCTATGTTTGGTTAAATGGATATGCCTTTGGTAGAAGGCTTGTTGTTGTCAAATCTATGATCATTCGTGTATAATTCCATTGATGAAATACCCCTATGGTCGTTGTTTCTCTAGGGTGATCATCAATGAGGTTTGCAAATGGTCGTTGTTTGTCTTTGCAAATTACTATTAAGAAGGAATGAATGTTAATCTTTCATTATCATTCCCCATAGGTAACAATTGTGATAGAATGGGTGAATGGTTCAATGATCTACATTCAGTTTCAAAGTGGATGACGATTTCCCCCAAGGCTTTATCTTTTTTAGTTTTAAACCCCTTTTTCTTAGTTTGTTTGACGATTAGCATAGTTACTTGACTTTACTAGTTGTTTTGTCTTTTATTTTCATAACTTAGGACAACCAACCAACCAACCACCCCCCCCCCTTTACATGTTTTTATATGTGTATATATATCTACTCCTATCCTAATAGCAACCTTTTGTGTTTAAAAGCTTAAGAATATCCCTCTTCTTCGTGGATGATCCTAACTTGCCGCTATCTACTTAGTTGTAGATAGTAAGCATTTAGGGCTTATAAATATTAACTTTGAGAGGTACGGTGACGACCTCCCAGATCCTTAAACTTTTCCTTCTAGAATATTAGAATGCATTTCCTAAAAAAGGAGTCAAAGGTGTTTCAAGGGTCCGAACAGCCTACCGAAAACCTCAGGGACACATATCCCTTAAAGATATTTTAAATAAGTCTCCTCGAATGTCCTTCAGGCATATTCCCCTTAGACGTTCGGAGACCACCTTAGGGGCACTAATCCCTTAGGATAACAATTTGAAAGGGTTTGAACTGCCCACCGATGGCCTCAGGGACACTGATCCCCTACACTAACGTCTTAAAGGGTCCGAACAGCCCACCGAAGACATTAGGGACACATAATACTTAAACATATTTGAAATAAGTCTCCTCAAATGTCATTTGAGCATGTTCCCCTGGGATGTTTGGAGACCACCTTAGGGGCACTAATCCCTTAGGTTAACGATTTGGAAGAGTTTGAACTGCCCACCGAAGGCCTCAGGGACACTGATCCCCTAGGCTAACATCTCGGAGGGTCCGAATTGCCCACTGAAGACCTTAGGGACACGGATCCCTTAAACATATTTAAAATAAGTCTCCTCGAATGTTCTTCTGGCACGTTCCCCTGGGTCGTTTTGAAGACCACCTTGGGGACACTAATCCCTTAGGCTAACGATTCAGAAGGGTCCAAACTACCCACCAAAAGCCTCAGGGACACTGATCCCCTAGGCTAACATCTTGGAGGGTTCAAACTGGCTACCGAAGACCTTGGGGACATAGATCCCTTGATCATATTTGAGATATGTCTTATCGAATGTCCTTCAAGCACGTTCCCCTAGGACGTTCAGAGACCGTCTTAGGGGCACTAATCCCTTAGGCTAATGATTCAGAAGGGTTAGAACTGCCTACTGAAGGACTCAGGGACACTAATCCCTATGGCTAATGATTCGGAAGAGTCAAAACTTTCCACCGAAGGCCATATGGACACTAATCCTCTAGGCTAATGTCTCGGAGGGTCTGAACTGCCCACCGAAGACCTTAGGGACACAGATTACTTAAACTAGTCTGACTTGATCTGTTCCCCTTGAGTAAGCCCATCTTGAGGACACAGAACCCAAAGATGATATTTGAATGCGCAATAAGCGCTCAAGGCTTAAACCTTGAAAAATATACGAAGTTTCAGCAAAGCCTCGTTCCATTGTGTAAACCACACAGAGCTAAGACCCCGTAAATTACTTGAAAAAATGTAGCGGAACAAGTTAAAGAAATTTAGATTTGGGGCAATGGCCCTACCTAAAAAAGGAAAAAATGCTCTAACAATGGTAAATGTAAGAACGTATTATTGTTTGGCCAACATATCTTACAAATACATAGAAATAAATTACAACTATTTTACAAAGTTGGAACCTTAAGATTCAGCGCCGGGGTCTCCGAACTAAAGGTTCTTCTTCGTCGTCGAAGGACCCTGGTAAACTTTGACCTACCATAGATGAAGAACCTCTCCCTTGGCCAGCGGAGAAGTGGCTTGGAATCGTGTTAGCTCTTTGAGCTGAAGCCACAGGAGTAGAGGTTTCACCTGAAGCTGAAGCTCAATTCTACTAAGGGCACTATGGGAACTTGAAGTTCCCGCTTTCACTTCTTGCACTCTGTCCAATCACCTCCTAGCCTCTTCAAACACTTTGCGATACTTGGGATTCCGAGTAATATGTTTTTGCTCCATGATATTGATAATGTCTTGAAGAAAACCTTTAAAATTTTTAAATAGTGGATTTTCAACTGTCCCGAGTCAAAGCCCGTATGCTAGAATGTTGTTGGTCGTTGCCTCGTATGTTAAATAAAATCCAGAAAGCTCTTTATAAACCATCTCTTTGTCCCTACAAACGACAACAATGACGGCCTAATTCTCCTTAATGGTTCGTTCCAATGCTGGAACTAGGTCTCGCTCATATGTCTGGACTTCTTCTTTCAATTGTTTAAGTTTTTTTGTAGCAGTTGTTAGGGCCACTCGAGCTACCTCTATGTTTTCTTGGGCAACTTGAGCCTGGCGACGGTAACTTTCAACGGACTCGTTCGGCCAAGAAATTGATTCACCCCTAATGAATTTATAGGCTTTAGTAGCTAAAACACATTCATGCATAGATGAAAACCTGGCCTTGGTAGTTATCTCTTCGAGAAATTCATTATACGGGGCTTTGAGAGATCGAAAATCTCCCAAAGTTTCATCCTTAGAAGCAGCTAAGGAATCCCTTTCCTCTCTTGAATGGCTCAGCGCTTCGAGGAGTTCATGTTGCCTTTCATGAAGGCCATTGAACCATAAGCCCAATTCCTCGTATATTGCTCGAAGCTCCTCTTTCATCCAGACAGACTTGTACCAAAACTGGAAAGCCTCGATCTGATTCCCCCAAGCCCATTCATCGATTAGGTGATACCGCTCTTTCATGATTTGAAAGATGAAATCGAAGAAGGTACCCCTTAAATGAGGAGGCGAAATGGTACCAAGTCTAAAGTCAACGAAAGACAAAATAAAAAATAGATAACTATGAGAAAATAAGAGTCTTCATTAAGAGAAAGAAAGAAGTACATCAGGAGCCCCCAAAGGGAGAAATTTTCATACATTTTTCCCACGCTAGATTCCTCCCGAGAAGAACTCGAAGGGGTAGGCCTATCCCGAGATCTTGGAGCAATAAGGGGATTCAGCCCTTTCTACTCGGCATCTTAATCCACCTCTAGGCCATGGATCACCTCTGTCAAGAAATAATTGTTGGAGGGCTTCAAATGATCAAGCAAGGGGAGTTTGATCCCGCCCCATCCTGGATAGAACTCCACTAAAGATGGCTCAGCTATTTGGGCTCCAAATTGTTCTTGTGAACATCCAACTTAGTAGAGTACTCAGCCAAAAGGTCCTTGGAGATGGAGCAAGCCAAACTGTTCCAGGTTATCCCAACCAAGAGCGTGGAAAGGGAGGAGAAAAATCCTAGAACCCCTAGGTATTGACCACCCTATTTTTATATGCCTCAAAAGTTGAAGCATGTTGTTCGAGAGAACAAAGGCATGGAAATTTTTGCCTGGGCCTTCGAAAGCTTCAGTTCGAGCCCTTTTAGATAATTGTCTTTCTTGGCAGCCTGTTCCTCGAGCTCCCTTCTATAAACAATGGCCTATTTCTCGAGCTCCTCTTTGTGAATAAGAGCCTTTTTCTCCAGCTCTGCATGATGGACAAAGGCATCGACAGCACGCTTGGCCTCATAGCTGGAGGCCACCTTCTCTAGGTTTTCCTTGTAATGAGAAATAGCTTTGCGCAACTCCCCTTCAAGTTCCTTAGAATTAGAAATAGCTTGCTCAGCCTCTTGAACCTTTATTAAATAGGCTTGGACAATAGAGTCCAAGGCAACTGAGAAGGGTGCCTCCGTAAAAGGGTTAAGTGACCCTCCACATGCGGAGGAGGCAAGTTGCTCTTCCTCGAGAGGGGGACGGGTCTCCGAGTTGGTGATCCTGGGGGAACCAAGTTTGGCCGAGGGGTAGAGCGGAGGAATGAGGGGCATATCACTTCTTGGCCTTTGAGGGGAAGGCTGGGGCCTCAAGGCACCATCTTGACCCCACTTCCTCTCATTGTTTTCACCCTGGGGCTCCAACTGAACTTCAGAGTGGGCCTCCGATTGAATGGGGCTAGAAGTGGGGTGGCTGTGAGGGTCTTCCGGAGAGGCCTCTACGAAAATTGCCACGGCCTCCATCTCATTGTTGAAGTCTAGAGTTGCAGCAAAATTCACTAAATAAGGTTAAAAAAAAGGAGAAAACATGAATTAGCCATTAAAAAAACTAAGGATGCTACAATCACCTTCAGAAGGTAAAGAAGAGACCCTAATGGGATCCTCTTTGGTGTTCTATGCTAGGGCAGGCTCCGGCACAACCTTGGTAGTTTCAAAGGGACATCCAGAAGGTTTAAGGTTGCTACCCTTTGTCTTCCGCTTCTTGGCATCTTTTAAATCCCCTCCATCAATAGCTAAAAGGGCTTCCTTTTTACTTTCGTTCTAGGGGGCTGATCACCTGCATCTTTCTTCTTGATTGCAGCGGCCTCCTCCTTAGTGATAAGAGTCCCCTTCTTGGAAAGCTTCTCCTTCTTTTTTCCTTTGCCGGAAACAAAATCCACATCTATTGTTGGAGGTTTAATCTGAACTACCCTTGACTATAAATCAATTCGTATACTTCCTCCGGCTATACAAAGTCAAAACTCCTCAAGATATTGAGTAGATCACTCAGGAATAGATCCCTATCCCTCACGACACCCTCCAGAGCGACAAATGTGGCTGGATTCTCGAACTTAGGTTTCAGATTCCCATTCAGAACAAAGTAATCCTTGGCCTCCTTCTCCAAAGTGAAAATGGGAGATTTGTGCCACCCTTTGCAGCTTGTAGCAATTTTAATGGGGTGATCTGAGAATTTGTTGCAGAGAGTCATGATCCCCCTAAGAATTGTATCCTGCCCTCTGGCTGAATGCACGACTGATTTGCTGTCGGAGAGGTAGTATAATGACCTGAACAGCTCATACCAAAGAGTGATACCTAATGTGTTACACCGATTCATAAATGCCATAACCAACAGGATGGCGTTCGAATGTACTTGGGCCAAGCTCACTTAATGCTCCTCCACAAGATGAGAGAGGATGAGGGGTAGAGGGAAGCACAATGCGAGCTTGAAGTGGTGCTCGTAGACAGCGCACCGACCGGACCTTGTCCCTCCGATTTTTATCTTCTTGGAGGACCTCCAACTTTAAGTCCTATGGAATTATCACCCATGAAGGGAGGATTTTCAACAACTTAGCTCTCTCTGAAGGCAATGTCTCAGGGCTCTTGGGAACAAGAGTTAATATCTTCTCAAAAAATTAAGGCATGCTTGCCTCATCTTCTTGAACCTAGGCCCAGCTTGGGACCCGAGACCTTGACAGTACCCATTTTCTGCGAAACCCGTGGGTGGTACGGAGGTTCTGCTAGAACTCCCTCCAGCATCTAAATCTATAGCAATATAGTTGTTCGTTGGGGATTGAACGGTGCCAGAATCTTAGAGCTAGGAACAATCAATGCCGGTGGCCGAAGCAGCCGTGAAATAATCCGGAATGGAACCCTTTCCGGATGAAGGCATTTGCGTTATCCTTAAGAAAAAAAAGAATAAAAGGTCAGGGGACATACTAGGTATTGGCTTGAAAATGTAGCCGGAGCTCTCAAAAAGCATGAACGGAGAAAGGTATCGGTGAAGTGCTTTGAGAAAGAGAGTGAAGAGTTTGGAAGTTATGATAATTTTGAGTGAGCTAAAAGTGAGAAACAGTGAAAGTCTTTGCATATATATATATATATATATAGAAAGTGGAAAAAAGGAGCAATTATTACCTCGGCCTGTCAAGTGAAAAAACTGCTGCGCAGGTAAGTGGGCTGTGTATCGAGGTAACCATGGGAAAGTGGTGCACTTTGAACCTAGCAATGGCTCCACACACCTAGAGAAGAAAGGGTAAGCATTACATGCACCTTTTCCGCTCCCCGCTTTGAATTCAAACTCTAGTCCTAGGCACATTTTCTACTTTCCATTATCAAATTATTTAATGCTTAGCTCTCTGAACAAGGGTAGGAAGGTCAAGGGCCGAACCCATCATGACTTCTCATGCGAACACTCCTCAAACTCAAGAGGACCGGGTCCGCTATGTCCCTACTCCTCAGTGGAAAAATTTGAATGCCTCACTTTCTGGCAAAGATCAGAAGGCTAGAAGCCGAATCCCTTTACACTAAGTAATAGTTTCGAGACAACTATCCCTTAGTGGAAGGATTTGAATGTCTCACTTACTGGAAAAGATCAGAAGGCTACAGGTCGAATCCCTTTACACTTAGTAATAGTTTCAAAACCCCTACTCCTCAGTGGAGGGATTCAAATGCCTCTCTTACTAGCAAAGATTAGAAGGCTAGAGGTCGAATCCCTTTACACTGATTAATAGTTTCAAAACCCCTACTTCTTAGAAGGCTAGAAGCTTAATCCCTTTACACTAAGTTATAGTTTCGAGACCCCTATCCCTTAGTGGAAGGATTCGAACACCTTGATTACTGGAAAAGATCAAAAGGCTAGAGGTTGAATCCCCTTACATTAAACATCAATTTTGAAACCTCTACTCTTTAGTAGAAAGATTCGAACACTTCACTTTTTTTAGCACAAATTGTAAACACAAGTTTCAAATATAATACCTTTAAGATATTGGGGATAGCAGATCTTAGACCCTGACGCAAATCAGTAAGCTAAAGACCGTAACCCCCTTATCTGCCCAGTAAAGACTAGTCACTCTCGGTTCTTAACGCAGATTTGAAGACAAGGGCCCAAACCCTTACCCTAGGCTACTGGGGCCCGAAGGCCACCAGGGGAATAAAAGAGGTGCGATTCAAGCCCTTAGGCCCTAGCACAGAGTAGAAAGCCGAGGGCCGGATCCCCGATACATTTTATCTGCTCAAACAAAAAGTTTGACGCATGCCTAGAACGGACCCTCAACTTGCCACGGGGATGCCAAAATCATACCCTTAGGTGTGGGGAAGTTCCAAAGGCAAGTATGGATTTAAACTTTTGATTTGGGGGTAAAATTCGAAGGCAGAACCCTCAACTTTCCAGGGGCTTGTTGATAATAAGTAAAACCGTACATGCTTAATGGTCTGTGCGTCCGACCATCGGCCCAAGGCTTAACCCTTAGGGTAAAGCCCCCTTTTCGGGCCGACCCAAGGTGGAGTACTTATTCCACAAGCAAACAAAGCAGTGTCCCTACTTACCTACCTATATAAAGGCTAAAGGTAATCCTACACACTCAACTATTCATTCCTGATTACACTCTGATACACTGTTTGCTTACTTGGCCATCGGGGCCTCTTCCCCCCGGACACCTCTGGGGGAATTTTCTTGAAGATTCGGGTACGGCGAACAGCGGCATAGTGGCGGCAGAAAATTGGGGAGCATTGGGAGGTCATCGTCGTACCTCTCACAGTTATAATTTAAAACCCCTTTTATGCTTACAAAATACAATTAAGTAGATAATAGCAAATTGGGGTCATCCACTATGAAGAGGGATTTTCTTAAGCGTTAATACATATAAGGTCGATATTATGCTAGAAGTAAATATATATGTGTGTATATATACATATAAAAGCAAGTAAATGGGGGGGGATAAGGTGGGTTGGTTTTCCTAAGTTATGAAATTAAATGACAAACTAACTAGAAAAGTTAAGTAACTATGCTAATCATGAAACAAACTAAGAAAAAGGGGTAAAAACTAGAAAAGATAAAGCCTTGGGGGCAATTGACATCCACTTCCAAACCAAATGTAGATCATTGAACCATTCACTCATTCTATCACATTTGTTACCTATGGGGAATGCCAAAACTTCCTAATGGAAGATCAACAATCCTTCCTTCTTAATAGTAATTTGCAAAGACAAACAACGACCATTTTAAAACCTCGTTGACAATCACTCTAGGCAAACCACACCATAGAGGTATTTCATCAACGACATTTCACACGAAGGACCATAGATTTGATAACAAGTCTTCTACCAAAGACACAGCCATTTAACCAAACATATCATTCATTAGGCTAAACCTAGGACGAACCACATTCAAGATTCAACGTTTCATTGCATATATAGGATAAATATGAGAACAATCCACATTAATATACTTATCTAGAAAGAATCACAATACATTAAGTTCATGTTCTTGGCTTTTCATGGCAAAGAGCTAAGGAATTCATCACTTTCCTAACACCCTAACACTTAAATAATGCAAACACTTCCTATTCTCAAGCAACCCATGACATAAATAAAGTAAAACATAGCATTAAGAAAACATGAATGCTAAATAACAAAGGCTTCACGAATTAGTGAAACAATCTATTCACTACTTTAACTACTTGTTGTGAAGATAAATATTCATTCTATCCTTCTTAGATAGTAGTTTGCAAGAGTGAATTCAACATCTCTTGTCAAACCTCACCAATGACTCCCTCAGTCAAAACACGACTAAAAGTATCCCTTTGATGACATTGAGCATGAAGAATCAACAAGCTTGGCAACACTTACAAACACTACACCGTGTCTAAGCATTTAACCAATTCATGCATTTACACAAGATGAGTCAAGAACGGTCGACATTCATAGACGAATCTCGTTTGCTACAAGCAACAAACATGACAACGACATCATTACATTCATCTAGCAATTATCAACAAATCAACATCATTAAGAAGCTCTAACTCATGCTCTTGGATTCTATATTAAAAGAGGGGAGAATTAGCTACTTTCTCCCAACCCTAACAAGTAATCATACAAGCAATTCATATACTCAAACTTCCAACAATATTAATGCCATTAACCATTCACATTCAAAGCTCAATAAATGCACAATAGCAAAAGAAACAAATATATAGATAGGTTTCTCAAGATATGTATTTGGAAGTCTTAATCAAGTGCTCTCAAGACATACGTCCGTCGCGAGTCGCGATGGGTTCGTTATGAGTCGCGATCGAGCCCAGTTTCAGCATCTTGATTTCTTTTTTCTTTTTGTTTCAAGTTCTCCTCTTCACTTCACTTATCTTCAATTCTTCAAGTCTTCAAAAGCTCAAATACAGGTCTTCAAGTCTTCAAAAGCTCAAATACAAGTCTTCAAGTCTTTAATCCTCAAAGGCATTCTTTAAAGTCTTCAAAGTTTTCAAAGTCTTCAAACAAATTGCCTTTTCACACAAAATCCTCTAGAAAAGTAATAAAAACGTAAAAGTCATTTTTAATTCTCCTTAGAGAATTTCAAGGAAAAATGTCATATCTAGAGCACAAAAGTGTACAAAAGTGAGTCCTAAAAGTCCTAACATAACCATATAAAATGGGCACATCAAACCTTCCCGCACTTAAATTGGGGCGCATCCTTTGGGTTATATTTGCACTTTCAATTACATAAGGTTATATTTTCATGTGAATTATATAGGATTATATATGCACTTTTCTGCAAATATTACATGGGAGACATTTTTTTCTAATTTGCTTCAATCCCCCCAAAATATTAGGGCCGATCCTGGTTCCACCAACAGACTACGAGGAGGTTCAAGGTTGGGAGAACTGTTAGTGAGGGCTTGATCACTGAAGAGGGTACATTTGAGTGTCAATTATGCAATAAGTTCTTCCGAGAAAACAACGATTATAATGTTCATGTCGCAGTCCACACTAGGAAACAAACCCTAAGTTCAGAAGCAAAGCAGCTCCTGATGATATCCAGAAAATCAAGGAAACTCCTTCCAATGAGGTTAAACATTTAGGATCATCAGAGATGAAAAAATTCCTCCATCAGAGCAACTCCAATGGTTTCCTCCATCTTTCAGTTGCTACAGTAATTTTTTACAGTTGCTACACTGTATTTACTCCAATGGTTTACTCTATATTTTCCTCTAAAAAAATATTCCTTCGTATTCTTGATAAATATTAATTTTATTATTTCTTTATAGTTTTTTATAATATAACAAATTTATCTCAATCATATATTTACCTTGAAATATTATTTAATCTATTCATAAATCAATTTAAATTAGTATTTTAAAAAAAAATTGGGTAACAACTCAAATGAGCTCCCAATAAAATCCTCTCTTTCCCTTGCCCTTGGTGGGAATTGAACCCATGAACTCATGGTATTAGCACTAGATTTCAACTATTAGGCTAACATTCAATCCCCCATTTTTTTAATGATTAAAGTTGACTATGTTTGACTTGCAAAAATCAAACAAAGCAATTTGAAGTGGGACAGAGGGAGCATGTGTTTCTTAATGAATGTTTTACAGACTCTCTATCAAGAGGTGGTACTCCATCCATGCATGTTAAGCACAATTATACTGGTACTTCCTCCGTCCCACTCCAAATTACTCACCTACTTTACGATACTATTCTCTATCAAAGTTTGTCCTCATATTTGAATAGATATATGAGATATAATATTAACGTATGTGATATTATTAAATTTATCGTAACAAGTAGTTTCTAGAAAGTAACTTTTTGTTTGTCATTATTATACGTAATTAAACATATTAACGGTCAAACATGTTTATCAAATTATGTGTAATAATTAAACTGTAGTTTGGGCTGGAACAGAGGGAGTACTCCATTTATATCTTAGCATTCATGCAAAACACAATTATACTGGTATATACTCCATTTATACCTAAACATTCAATATGTCTGAATGTGGAAGTGGTTTACCAATCATGGTGCACGGCTCCAAGTCCATAAGGCCAGAAAATCCTTAGCCAAAAAAAAAACATAGGTAAAGTATCCGGAGAACTGAAATCCAACATTCGGGCCAGAGTAGGGAAATAGTAGTACTCGATCACCATCTCTATAGTACCTAAGCTCCATTTGGGTACTCTTTGATTTGAGTTTAGTAGCTAATTGTATTAGAAGGAAAGAAATGTGTAAAGATTGCAAGGATTAGTCAGCTCATATATGCAAATAAATAAATATAATTTCCAACTTCACAATATGTTGGTTGCATATTTCTTGTAATCTTTTCATATGTAATACAAATATCTTTTTCAAGTAACAAGGTAAGAATTCCTGAATATGAAGTTGGCAAATTTTAATGTTGCTACTACTAGAAGTGACGCAAAGCTACAAAAATTCTTACCAAACAACAGAGCTGCAATAGTAGTCAGAAAATCTGAAAATAAACGGATAAAACTTGCCGACAAAATGAGGTGAAAACAGAGCTAAAACAATATTTTAGTTAGAGCAATGGAATGAATGAACTTCAAATCGAATTCCACCCCAAATTAACAATCTATCACGTTTAGGCAAACCTTAAAGATAAAATAAACATGAAATTATTCGAGAAACGAAGGCAAACAAAATTAACACATTCAACAACAAGAAGGCAAGAAACGAAGCCACACAAAATTATTCGACAAACAAAGACACAAGAAATTTACACGTTCAACAATGAGAAGGTAACAAACGCAAGAAGGCATCGAGATGCTGCTTACTGTGATGAAGGAAACGATGTTGATGGAGTGAAGACAGTGATATCGATCATGGAAGGTGGAGAAGAGAAGGTTACGTGGTATTCTCAGAAACAAGGAAAATAAGTATTAAAAAAGAACGCGTGGATTTTTTGGAAGCTGGTATACCCCAACTTCTGTTTTTCCTTAAAAGCGATTTCTGCGCTTTTAAAAAAAACAATTCTATAGTCTATTCTATACACTAAAATAGCAACTTTTTGATTAAGTGGCACCTCTACATTTAATCACATCAACTTTCACAAATTTTTGACAAGAAAAACTTCTAAAGCTTGACACATCATCTAGCCTCATTTAGTGATTTCCAGTACTTTGAAAATTATTTCTGTCTTTTTATTCTTCTAAACTGAAAATGTTTCATCTTCTTCTTCTTTAATCTCCATCTCCATCTCTCTTCGCGATTGCTTATTCCATAAAAAATTATTTATATATTATTTATTTTTTACAATATTTCTAAATAAAGTTTATCTTCCTCCTTTACCAAAAATATATATCATTTTCATGTAAATATAAAATATTTAACTAATTATCAATAAATAGTAAATTAAATTAAATTTTACTTATAATTTATAAATATAATATAATATTGAGTCCCTCTCTTGAAAGACGATCTTTTCATAAGTTATGAAAAGAACCAGGTTTAAATTGCAAATTGGAAGAAATAAAAATAAACTTTTTGGGTTGCATTAATTGGGTCATAAACTTATAATTACTACACGTTGCATAGTAAATTTTAAATAGTACAACTTAAATATTCTATTTTTTTTATTATTCTAAGTAATGTCTTTCCATACGTTTATGGAAAGACGGTCTTTCCTAAGACTTTTCCTAAAATATTAATAATTGTAGTTACATTTTTTAAATCGTGCATTGTACGAGTATAAATTATGTTATATTTTATATTCTATATTTTTATTTTTAATTATTTTATTTTTAGAAATTATTATAGTATTTATAAATGTATCAATTTATTTGTAAAGGGTGAGTCTCCTTACAGGCGGCCTGTCTATAAGCTTATGGATAGACCACTAATTTTTTTACCTTATACACTGCGTTTGTTAAATTACATTACAAATTTTACAATTTTTGAAAATATTTTTTTATATCATATATATATATATATATATTTTCACCTTCAAATACATAATATTAATTTTTTTAACGTATAAAATAGAATATTTAAATTTTATAAAAAACACCACACCATATAAAGCAATAGCTGTCCATAAGCTTATAGAAACACTGTCTTTCCTAAGACTTTCTCTATTTTAAGTAATTCACTGTGTGTAATTGTCATGTCGGAGTATCCATCAACGAAAGGATCACCTTTAAATATAAACTAATCATTTGCTTAAATTATAAATTATATTACATATTAAATTTTCATTCAAAATTGTGCATCGGCATGGTAGTTATCTAGTATATACTAAAAGAGAAACTTCTTGGTTGAGTGACACCCCCACATTTACCCACGTAAGATTCTTTAAAGTTAATTCTCAATTTAATGCATACCTATTTCCCAAGATTTTTAATGCTCTTTCTACACTTCAATGTTTTTTAATTGATGATTAATTACACTACCAATTAATGATGATGCACATTCTTGTCAAGTGTATTTTTTTGTATTCTCAACCTCCATCTGCTGTGAAAATTCTTTCATAGCAATAATTCTTTGTTATATTTATTTTTAAATTTTATACACTTTCATTTTTAGTTTATATTTTTAATACCATCAAACTTCATTTCATGATGACGGGTGAATTATTTTCAGCTACTTATTCCTTTTTTCTCAACTTTCTGCAATCAACTCTTTTCATGCAATTTAATTTGCCTACCAAAATATCTAAAATTACTATGTTAAACATATAGAATAATAGATGGAGTAATCTTATTAAAATTATATTAGTGTCTCTAATATATATTTATTTTGAGAAACAATCAGTATAAAATTCGTTATATAAATATTAAATCTAGTTCTGAAAGATTTTATTTATAAATCCTTTCACTTGTGTATTTAATACATTTTAAATTTTATTTTAAATTTTTTTCTATGATTTTATTTATTTATTGTTAATTAATTCCTAAGGAATGACGTATTTTAGTACATATCGGCTAGTGATAATATTAAAAAATTATATTTTCATCACTAAGAGTTAATACGTTAGGATATATTACATTATAATATATTTTAATTTAGATTATCATAAATTTTAAATTAAATATTGACATTTAAGACTATATAATTTTTATTTATTTCTCTAAGATGATGAATTTAGATTTTTTTGGGGATCAAAATTCAAAACTTCATATTTTGTGTTTTTTTAATTCAATATTTTTTTTTTGAATGAAGCCATCCGTAGATGGGGGAAATTATATTAGGCCTTCCCAAGCCGTAAAATAGACAAAGTAAAAGGAAAATAATGAGAATCCGAAGATAAGTAGCGTTATACAATGTTGAGCACTAGGCTCTTGAAGCAACACTCGATTGCTTCCAAAAGAAAGATAAAAAACTATCGACAGTTAGTGAGAGGATTTCAAAAGCTCTTTGTCTAAATGGGAGAAAGTTAGAACTTATTAGTGAATCTCAAAGAAACACAAGGCAGTTCCAGCCCTCCCACCTAGATAGAATCGCTTCCTCAAGTAATAGTAAGAGAGGACACCAAAGATGTTGCAGTCCCTGATGCATAACCAAGCATCCAGAGAGCAACCTGAAATCTTCTGTTGCACCCATTGCCAGCAGAAGCCTAGAGTAAAGACCCTGATGCATAACCAAGCAGCAGAGCAGCCTGAAAGGATCAACAAAGTCTATCCTTTGAGTCTGCCTTTTTCTTCCTTGTACTCCTACGGTTGTACCCTTTGTGAATCCAAGTTGCCAAAACCTGAAATCAAGAATGTAAAAATGAGTAGCATCTGAACTAGTTTGCAAACCGCAGAGAAGGAGTTCCCAGCTGATCAAGTCTAACTAAACCCTGTACAGTATTGGAAAGCTCAGAAATGTTAAGAAAGGATGAATCACATTGAAGTCGCAAACAATTTCTAGCTAGCGTATGAGCAACAAGGTTTGCCTGTCTATATACATGACCAAGTTTAATATCACCCAGAGATTGATGAATCTCATCAGCTAAGCAGAAATAGTTCCAATGAGAACGAGGTGGGTCATTAGCAAAGAGGACTGCTGAAAGGCAGTCAGATTCTATGTACAGTGGTGAAGGCAAATCATATGTCATTTGTATAGCAAACTTAATAGCCCTCAGTTCAGCTTCTAAAGGGGAGGATGCATTAGTAAATAGAGTGGAAGCTTCCCTGAAAGCGCCCCTACTGTCCCTAATAATCACTCCAATCCCACACATATTAGTATTTCCGGACCATGAAGCATCAACATTAAGCTTGAAACCCGATGTAGGCCTTTTCCAAGCAATCTTCCATATTTTAGGCTTTGGTGGACGTTTCAGGAGGGGTAGAAAGGAGTGATTCGATATGCTAACATCCAGGGGAGATTCAATGTAAACCGGTTTTGCACTGAAGGAGGTAAAGATCTGGTCTCTAATCAATTGGAGCACTAGAGTAGAGGAAGGCTTAATAGAATCAAATAAATATCTATTCCTCATCTTCCAAAGATTCCAGAAAGTAAATATGGCAGAGGATCGGATCATGATTGAATGTAAAGCAGATAAAGTTGGCATAGTTAAGTAATATGAGATTCTCTCCCAAACTGATGGGAAAGCCCTATCAGTAATACCCATGAACTGGTGGATAGTTTTCCATACAGATATTGAGAAATCACATGAGTTAAAAAATGCTCTAAGGAATCATCATGTTTGTTGCACATACAACATTTAGAGGCCAAACAAAACCTCAGTTTCCTGAGGATGTTATCAAAAGGCAACAGAGAATTTGTAACTTTCCACATAAACACAGATATCTTTTTTTCCATTCTGGAATTCCAAAGATGTTTGGAAGAGGATATGGTACCTGAATGGGTGCAGAGCAGATTATATGTATGTTTGAAAGAGAAGCTCCCAGAAATACCTGGTTTCCATATTAATCTGTCAGCCCTGTGTGGAAATAATTTGGATTCCTGCAATAAAGTAAGAATATGAGTTGGCATGAAAGGTTCTATTTTTGTGATGTAAAGATCTTTGTTAGCAATAAATTCAGAGACAGTACATTCTTTGTTTATGTCCACACTATTCTGATCACATACATCTGTAAGTAATCCTACATCAAGCCAGTTTGAATTCCAGAAATTACAATCACCCTTTCCTATAATTACTTTAGAATTATTCTCAGCCCAAAGATTTACTGAGCATATTCTCTTCCAGTTTGGAGAGGTTCTGTGAGATGGAGGTAAAGCTGCCAATAACTGAGTCCAGAGGGCATCACCCATTTGGTATTTCCACCACAATTTAACCGAGCATGTTTTTATTATGGTATGTATAGATCTGAAACCTAATCCATTTTGATCAGTGGGGAGGCACAAATCAGGCCACTTTTTCCATGATCTCTTAGGCTTTAAATCCTCTCCCCAGAAAAATCTGCTCAATTTTTTTTCAATGGTAAGTATGATCAGTTTTTTTGGTTTGATCACCTGCCAAATGTGTTGGGGGATAGCATATATACAAGAATTAATCAGAGTTATCTTACCCCCCATAGATATCCATATATTTTTTCCAGTTCCCAATCTTATTGTCAATTAGTTCAAAGAGTGGCTGAAAATGAATTTTTTTTGCAGCTCCAGTGAAGATTGGAACTCCTAAGTAGGAGAAAGGGAAAGACCCAAGTTTCATTCCTAAAATCCTTTTAATATGGGTCACTCTTTGTTCTGTTGCATGCTTACCTATGAAGATGTAACACTTATTATAATTAATAGACTGGCCAGTGACTTCCTCAAAGATGGACAAAAAAGCCTTTAATCTAATTAAGGTTAGTTTTTTTGCTTTGCAAAAAATAACAGTATCATCAGCATAAGATAAGTGAGAGATTCTTGGAGGATTACCTGGGAGATCAAAGCAGGATAGCTTACCATTATCAAAGATGAAAGTCAGACTTCTTGAAAAAGATTCAGAGAAAATATTGAACAAGAAAGGAGATAAGGGGTCTCCCTGTTTAATACCCCTAGAGGATTGAAAAAATCCAACTGGCTTACCATTAATGAGAATAGAGAACCAAGCCTGTGACAAATTTTTAATAACAGTATAGATAAATTTTGCATGGAAACCAAATTTTGCTAAGACTTTGTATAGAAAAGACCATCTAACCCTATCAAAAGCTTTTTTGAGATCTAGTTTAACTATGCAATTAGGATCTCTTCTCTTCCTGTTAAGAAATCTAAACATTTCCTGTAGGTAAATGACATTATCAGAGATATCTCTACCATGTAGGAATGCAGTCTGGTTAGGAGAAATAATTTTTGGCATAATAGACTTAAGTCTTTCCATTAGTACTTTAGAACAGATCTTGTTTATCACATTGGATAGACTTATAGGTCTATAATCATCAAAGGAGGCTGGGGTTTTCTTCTTTGGAATTATGGTGATCCATGTACTACTAATACCCCTAGGCAGATTGGCTGAAGATTGAAAATCATGAACAGCTAGAAGGAGGTCATTTGCTATGATATCCCAGGATTTAATGTAGAATTTTGCAGTAAAACCATCTGGACCTGGAGTGCTTGATTTATTAAGACTGTAGACTATCAACTTAAGCTCATCTAGTGTGACTGGTTTCAAAAGATTATCATTATCTTCCTGAGTAACCAAATTTGGGATATGATTAAGAAAATGAGATTGAAATGGAGAGCTATCATTGGGAACATCCTCAGTTAGAAGATCCTGATAATATTGGATAGCTTCCATTTCCACCTCTTGAATATTTTCCAACCATTGTCCATTCCTGCCCTTAATTTTTGTGATCCTCAATCTATTGTTCTTGTCCTGAACCGATTTATGGAAGAAAGTAGTATTGTTATCACCATCTTGAATCCGTTTTATCTTAGCTTTGTGCTTCCAGAAATTTTTTTGTTCAGACATGGCTCTTACTAGCCTAGCTCTAGCCTCCCTAAGATTAACCTGATTGATAACAGAATTGTTCTGATCCGATATGGCTTCCTGAGCCTGCAGGGTTAATTCAGCTTGTGTGACATTATCATGGATGTTTCCAAATTTTTCCTTATTCCAGATTTTTAAAGCCTTCTTAAGTCTAACCAGTTTTAAGTAAAAAGCCAGCATTCCTGAGTTATGCATAGGGGTGTCCCAATATTTCTTAATTACATCTTGAAAATCCTTTCTTTTGTACCATGTATTAAGGAACCTAAAAGGTCTAGGATTGGATGCTATTTCACTACCTACAGTCAACAGCAAGGGGTTGTGATCTGAACTTACTCTATTCAGAATCTGAATTGAGGAGGAAGGGAAAGAAAGAGACCATGATGCAGTACACAGTCCTCTATCAAGTCTCTTAACTGTAGGAGATCTTAACCGGTTATTAGTCCAAGTAAACAGGTTCCCCACAGTGTTAATTTCTTCCAGAGCCATTACATTAATGAAGTCATTAAAATCTCTCATACTTCCTAAATTTGGAGTGGATGGTCCTCTATATTCAGATATTGATGTAATGCAATTAAAATCTCCAATAAACAGAGAATCTGAATGGCTGAAAGACCTGAGATCAGACCAGAGATCATTTCTCTCTAATCTGGTCCTTAGACCATAAATAAAAAAGGCATCCATAGGCTTGATTAAGATTGAGCTAATCAGGTTAACTCCAAGAAACTGAAGATTGTCACTTTTAACTGTCAGAGTAATATGTGAAGACCAAAAAATCCAAATCTGACCATTAGTTGCAGAAAAACAATTATCAAACTTCAGCTTTTGTCTATATGAATCACATTGTGAGTTGTCATGTTTAGGCTCAATTAAACAAATGAGTTCAAATCTATGCCTGTTGATAAGATTAGATAGTCTTAACAAAGATGTATCCATCCCTCTGATGTTCCAAACCAGCATTTTAATATTAACAGATGTATTATTCATAGTGAAACATTAGAGGAGCTTTTTGATCTAGTCATTATGGTGTTTTTCTGTGAGAAGAAAGTATCATTAAATGATTTGCTATTTTTAACAACAGACTTACCTTTCTTCAACTTACTAGGATCAGAAGATGAGGTACTGTCTACCTGCACTTGATCATCACTATCTTCAGGGAGGATGACACCTACTTCAGTAGCAGGATCTTCAATTTGAGTGTCCTCATCACCAGATGTTTCTTCAACAGCAAGGGGTAAAAATCTATTTGACCTATTTTTCTGCTGAGAAAAAATGAAGTTCTTTGCAGCAATAATAGAGCTTAACGGAGAAAAAGACTTCCCTCGTTTACTGGGGAGGTCGTCTTTAGCCAATATTGTCCTAATGATAGGAGGGGCAGATTGAAATTGCCTATCCTGATTTCCAGATGACCTAGGTGCTGGGGAAAACACTGGAGGGGAGGGAGTAAGATTTAGGCTTTTAGGTTCAGGTGACAGAGATATAAATTCCTTTTCAACATCACCTTTACTCCTGACCTCAGTACTGGGCTCAACCACAATGCTAGGAGGAATTTGTTGTAACTCCTCAGGGCTAGGATTAGCTACGAAGGGACATTTTTCAGGTGAGAGAGATATAAATTCCTTTTCAACATCACCTTTACTCCTGATCTCAGTACTAGGATCAACCACAATGCTAGGAGGAATTTGTTGTAACTCCTCAGGGACATTTTCAGTTAAGGTGGACTTAGTAGGTTCCTTTGCTAGATCTTGTATCATCTGTTTCTTAGGAACATAAATAAATTTCTGAGCCTGATAAGTTTTTTGTTTATCTATAATTGATACCCCAGAGCTCTCAGCAACTAAGTTCCCATTCTTGTTTATGTTTGATTTGCCATTTACCTGTCCTAAAGAGTTTTCCAATTGTGAGTCATTTTCAGTTTTCTTAGGCCAGGTTCTTTTAAGCTCTTCGATTCCAACTCTAATGTAGGATGGTAGTTTCTTTTTTAAGTCTATTTCAACACACAATTTCACACAAGAAGGCCTAGACAGGGCCTCAGTGGCAGCATCAACTTTAATAAAGTTTCCAATTTGATTTCCCATGATTTCTAGCATTGCAGAGTTATAGAAATAGACTGGGACATGAGGAATTGATACCCATACCGGAACTATGGACGATTCTGCGTCTGGAGAAAAATCGGAAGTCCATTTCAGCACCTTCATTTGGGCGTTATTGAAACTCCAAGAACCTTTGAGCCAGAACCTCTGGTAATCTTCCTTCTCTTTGAACCGTATTAGGATATGCCGGTAGTCTATCGATCCGATTTGAAATTTTCCTTTGAAGCCTACAGAATTAAAAGAGTCATTCAGTTGAGCCATAGATGGTTTTCCCCTTGCAAACTTACCAATCAGGGCATTCCGGTAATGGGAGGATAGGGTTTCGGCATCTTTGCGACTGACAAGGCAGGCAATTTCCCCTTTGTACTGAGTTTTGGGGATGATCTCCGGGTTCGACGGAAGGGAATCTTGGAGAGGCGGAGGACGGTTTGCGAGAGCTTGGAGGAAGGATTTGGATCCCCCTTGGCTTCTGTTGGCCGACGGGAGAGCCGCCATGGCGGCGGCGGGAAGGTGCAACGGTAAGAAAGAAGACCGTTATCAGATAGGAAGTTGAAGGAGGGAGAGGAGAAGGATGAAAACGACAGTGAAAATTCTCGTTTTGGCGAAATCGCACCAAAAACACACGTAGCAACAGTAATTGAGAGCGAGAGCTATGCAATTGTACCCTTATTCATGATTCAATAAATTAATCATGAATTGTTGACAATACTCATAATTTAAAATTTTCATATCTAACACACGTAAATGTTTTTTATCATTATAAATGAGTCTATCCTTCTATTTGAACCCAGTTTCGCCACTGGTGTTGCCGAAAATGTCCAACCTTTTGATGTAGGTTTTGTCTAAAATTGATGTACGGAGTTTTTTAACCATGGAATTTTTTTATCTAGGCCTTCCGTGGAATTTAAAATAATAATGACCTTTTCTAAAATGTCTTTTTTTGGTAGGAAATGAATCATTAACCATGGTTGTGAAAAGAAAACACAATATTATCAATTAATCTAAATAAATATTTTTAATTATTGAAAGAAGAAGAAAATGGACATCTATAACTCAATTGCACAAAGTCTTAATTGGAAATTTTTATCAGCTTATTTAAATATTTTTATAAATTTTACAAAAAATTTCCGTGATAATAAAAAATATGTTTTTATCATAAACCGTGCAATAGTACAATATTACAATAAAAAATTTTAAAACTTTAATCATTTTTCATATTCTACGGAATTTTAATGCATGCAATGTTAATAAGAATAATGTTGTTTTGCTAAAGTGATATTCATTATTATTTTTATCAACTAAATAAATTTCATTATATATATAATTGATAATAATATTTAAATTTCCACCTATGAAAAATATGGGTGTTATCTTATTAAGTTATAAGTTATCATACACAAAAAGAGACATCACTTATAAGCTGCCAAACACAACCTATTCATATAATGCAACCACACGATCGGCCGAGTGGTTAAGTGCTTGGTTTCATTCCCCACAACCGGGGTTCGATTCCTGGTAGTTGCAATGTGGGAATTTCTTCCTTTGGAGGGGTTTCTTGTGGGCACCTGCATAAATCGTGGACCAGTGCTTGACCCTCAGACACTGTGATTTACCCCTTCATCGACTGTGCTGCCGGGATGATGGGGCCATGAGGGCGAGAGCATCGCCTTTCCAAACACAACCTATATTAAGGGGGGCAAAAATCCGTATTCCTATTCCCTTCTTTCGATTGTGAAGGAACTGATAAGATATGATAGAATGATTTGTCGTAATGAATTGTATTATTGATATCTAAATATATAGAGAGTACAATAGATGTGTAATAAAGAAAGAAATCTAATCATAATAAATCATAATCTAATCAAGAGTCTGATTTATTCTAACACCCTCCCTCAAGCGAAGCGTCGGATGCTCGCCGACACATAGCTTGGACCTGAAGAACTCGAACAGCGGATGAGAGAGCCCCTTGGTTAAAATGTCTACAATCTGAAGAGAAGTCGGAACATGAGCAACGCGCAGCATTACGGATGTCACCAACTCATGAACAAAATGGTAGTTGATGTCGATGTGCTTCGCCCGCTTGTGCGCCATCGGATTCTGAGCCAAGAAGATAGCACTACTATTGTCGCATAACAACAGTGGCGAACCAGAAAGCGGAACCCGAAGATCACGAAGCAAATGAGTGAGCCATACCCCTTCTGAGGCAGTGTTGGTGAGAGCACATTATTCAGACTCAGTGCTAGAGTGAGAAACATTGGGCTGTTTCTTTGCACTCCAAGAAACCAGATTCCCACCAAGAAAAATTGCATAACCATAAGTGGACCGACAAGTCTCCATACAGCGAGCCCAATCAGGATCAGAGTACCCTAACACATCAGGAGTACTTGTAGAAAAAAACCTGACACCAAAATGAAGAGAGCCATGAACATACCGTAAAATTTGAGCCACAACAGCAAAATGGTCATCTCTGGGATTCTGAAGATACTGACTCACCGTGTTGACTGAGAATGCCAAATCTGGGTGAGAGATGGTGAGATACTGAAGAGCACCAACAAGAAAATGATAAAGTGTAGGATCCCGGAATGGAGGACTGGTAGAGCTGTGAAGTTGAGAACCAGTGACAAATGGAGTAGAAACAGGGGCCGCGTCACACATACCAGCCCGATTCAAAATATCACGCACATACTTTGCTTGGCCAAGTAGTAACCCTGAGGAGGTAGGTGAAACTTCAAGACCAAGAAAGTAATGAAGAGCACCAAGATCCTTGATCGCAAACTCTCTGTGTGTCCGATCAATGAACTGGCGAAGAAGAGTCTAGTCATTGCCTGTAAGAATGATATCGTCCACATACACAAGTAGGTACAGTAACAACGACCCTCTCGAAAGGAAAAATAAAGAAGTATCAGCTGATCTATATCAAAAACCAAGCTGTGTCAGATAACTGCTGAAACACTGGAACCAAGCCCGGAGAGCCTGCTTAAGACCATAAATGGCCTTTCACAAGCGAAAAACATAGTCTGAATGAACAGAATCCTGATAACCAATGGGCTGCTTCATGTAGACTAGAACATCAAGAACACCATTGAGGAAAGCATTTTTTACATCCAACTGATAAAGTGGGCAGGAAAGTGACAGGCGGACGGTCGTCGCGTCCGCCATGCAAAAGATAATTTATAAGCCCTAAATGCTTACTTTCTACAACTAGGTAGATAGCGGCAAATCGGGGTCGTCCAATGAGAAGAGGGATCTTCCTAAGCAATCAAGCACAAATGGTTGATACTAAGCTAGGAATAACTATATTTACACACACTTAAAAGCAAGTAAATGGGGGGGGTTGGTTGGTTGGTTGTTCCTAAGTTACGAAAGTAAAAAGACAAAATAACTAGCAAGGTCAAGTGACTATGCTAATCATCAAACAAAACTAAGAAAAGGGGTTTTAAACTACAAAGATAAAATGCCTTGGGGGCAACGGATATCCACTTCCACATCTAATGTAGTTCATCGAATCATTCACACATTCCATCATATAGCATTCAGGACCCAACACTCACACACCCATCTAGCAAGTACCACAACACACACATCACAAGGAGTTCTAAGTTCATGCTCATAGATCTTCATGCAAAGGCGCTACGGAATTCGTCACGTTCCTACACCTAAACAATTCAACCACACAAGCACTACCTATGCTCAAACAACTCATGGCACACATGCAGTGAAACACACCGTCAAGAATACATAAACGCCAAATAACAAATGCTTCAAGAATGAATTTAAATCATCTATTCAATACTTCAACTACTTGTCGTGGAGACTAAACTCCTATCCTTCTTAGTTCGTAGTTTGTGAGAGTGAGTTCCACATCTCTCGTCAAACCTCACCAATGACTCCCGAGTCGCGACCACGACTCAAGGTGTCATTGGTGGCATTTAGCACGAAGGACCAACAAGCTTGGCAATGCCTATGACCATTACACCGTGACTAAGCATTTAACCAATTCATGCAATTACACGAGATTAGTCAAGAGCGACCACTCATAGACCACGAGCATATAACTCTTCTCGTTTGCTACACAAACGAACATGACGAAGAGTTCAACATCAATCACATTCGTCTAGCACATTATCAATCCATCAACACAATCAAAAGCTCTAAATTATACTCTCACATTACTAACAAGAACAGGGGGGAAATTAACCCAAATCCCCCAAACCCTAGCTAGCAATTGATCCAAGCATTTCATATCATCAAGCTCTCAACAACATTAATAGAATCAACAATTAACATTCAAAGCACAATAAAAGCACAATAGCAAAAACACCAAATAGATAGATAGAAATGAGTTCTTGCTACATAGATAATGGAAGCTTCAATCCTTTGCTCCCAAGAACAAAAACTACTCTAGAATAACAAGTGACATAATTAAACTACAAAAACTAAGAAAAGAAAGAGAAGAAAACCAAGGGTTTTCAAGCCCTAAAATGCAAGAAGAAAAGGGAAAAAAGGGCTGATTTCAAGCCCTAAAATGCAGAGAAGAAAAGGGCTGATTTTAAGCTGTCGTCGCGAGTCGCGACGAGCTTCGTCGCGAGTCGCGACCAAATCAGTAAACTGCAGTCCTGTTTTGTTTTGCTTCCTCCGGGTGAACCGTTGATCCGTTTCGGGAGTTCACTTTTATGCTGAATTTCTGACCTATTTTGTAGCCTCATGAACACCCATGTATGGACTCTTAGGGAGCTCCTTAGGGAAAAACTGGGCTGATTTGTGAGGGGATGTTTAAGGAGAACCTATCATGTTCCTTGCTGATAGTGGATAGGTAGTATGAAAGTTCATTTGGGAATGGAATGACTGATGGGTTTCATACATAGAGATTGTTACTACCCAACTCATTTGGGCAAGCTGGGGCTCGAACCCCAGGCACTTGACTGGCCTAGCTTGTGTTCAGATCCCGACCTATCCCTCCGGCATAGCTAGTGCCCAGAACCCGGTCACCTTCCGGCCCTGCGTGCACTCAAAACCTGGGAAACTCTCACCCTTGCAAGCGCCCGGTGAACCACGGCCTTGCGTGTGTTCAAACCCCAGCAAACTCACAGCCTCGCTTGTGCTCAGTTCTCGAAAACCGCCCGGCTTGGTCTTACCTGAATTAGTTAGAGTTGAGACTGATTTGCTGTGCTCTATGCCATGAAAGCGGATTTCTTTTATTCACTTTGGACATCCATATGCATGCCCAAAAAAAGACAAATGGAACAGCTGATTCTCATAACTGGTGGATTCACTTATTTTGCCCAGTTTCCGGCGACTCACCGGTGCCAAAAAGTCACGTTCGAGGTGAGGAAGCAAGTCTAGATGCGAGATTCATTTTACAGCTGGATCGGGACATTTTGAGTTCGGACCTCGAAGAGATTACACCCTTGAAGGGGCTATGCCCTCAAAGGGTTTAAACCCTTGAAGGGACTCTGCCCTCAAGGGGTTATACACTCGAAGGGGCTCTGCCCTCGAAGGGGTTAATCACTCGAAGGGGCTCTTACCTCGAAGGGGCTCTGCCCCCGAAGGGGTTATATCCTCGAAAGGGCTCTGCCGTCGAAGGGGCTCTGCCCTCGAAGGGGTTATACCCTCGAGGGGGCTCTTCCCTCGAAGAAGTTATACCCTCGAGGGGCTCTGCCCTCGAAGGATTTATACCCGCAAAGGGGCCCTGCCCTCAAAGGGGCCCTGCCCTCAAAGGGGTTATACTCTCAAAGGGGCTCTGCCCTCAAAGGGGCTCTTCCTTCGAAGGGGTTATACCCTCGAGAGGGCTCTACCCTCGAAGGAGTTATACCTTCGAAGGGGCCTTACCCTCGAAGGGGCCCCAGAAAAAAAATAGCCTCTCTTGCATAGCCATTCGGGCCGGAAGGCCGAGTTCACTCTCCGTTTTGAAGGTCGTTGCCACACTTCAGCGATGGTTAGGTTGACACCCGTGGGGAACAAACCACGGTTCGAGAGCCACTTCACACTTCCGGCTGTATGGAAGCTGTATTTGTTGGTTATGCTATTTGCCTGCGTTGCACTGAAAAGTGTAAAATGGCATCAGGCTGTCCATTTGCCTAAAATGGAAAGAACAGTTACAAAACCGTTATACGGGGCATGCGCAGTAGAAGTCATGCCCAGTCTCTTATCACTAGGGGGTCTATCCACGGGGACCACTTGGGAGCACAACAGACTACGGTCAATCGGCTCTCAACCTCAAAAAGAAAACCTCGGTGCTCATCCAGAGATCGTTATTGATGGCCAATAACACCTCTTTATCTTCATCTTAGAGGTTTACATGGTAGAAGCAGTGGACCAGCTCTTCCCGAAGGAGAAGACGTACTACTTCATTTGAAGGCCGAGACCACCCTCAGTTAGGAAGACACCAGTACAAACCATGGTTGAAGAGCTGGTTCACACAACCGGTTGTATGGAAATTGCATGGAGTGAGGGCACTAAGTCTGTTCTCGTGGAAGTTGTATGGAAGTTGCATGGAAGTTGCACTGAGTCTGTTCTCATGGCCCTCGGTATTTCTCATGGATGGTTTCTACAGACCCCTGTCACCACGAAGGGATTAGCTTTATTCTCTCACGGATGGATTCTAAATGAAGGGTTTAGCATCTTCTTGCCACCTGGTAGTAGCATCTAGACCAGGGGTAGTTTTATTAGGTTTCATGTATTAAGGGAGTGGGCTAATATTCCCACTCCCGTACACACTACTGGTTCTTTTTTATTTACCATTACCTTCGACTAGTGACTAAGCTAACTTTAACAAATCAACGGTCTAACTTTACTCAATTTTCACTATATAAACACTAATAACGAATTTAACTAATCCACGGTCAAAATTTATTTGAATTAATATATATAAATACAAATAAAAAATGGCTGGAAATAAGTGAAATGAATATTATACCCCTGAGATAAAAAAATTGAAAAGGAAACCCTCATTTCTTCATTTTCTTTCTTTCTTCCCAAAATTCACCCTTCAAGTTTTCCTCGCAGCTGCTCGACTAATCTACGATCGAAGGTGGTGGGATTGGTGTGGGCACGGTGGTTTGATTGGAGATGAGTCAGCGGCGGCGTGATGGTGGATTGATTGGAGTTGTTATGGAGAAGCGGTGGCAAAGTGGCGCGGTGCGGTGGGGGATAGAGTTTCTGGTAGAGTTAGGAGGTGGCAGAGCTAGGGCAAAGGTAGGGGGTGGCAGAGCTAGGGCATCGGTTGTAGACCTAGGGCAGTGGTGGCGCACGGTTATTTCTGGTGGCTGGTGGTGTGGGTTTTTGGCAAAGTTAGGGCAGCGCTAGGAGGTGGCAGAGCCAGGAGGTAGCGGAGCTAGGGTGGTGGTAGGGGTACGGTTCTTTCTGGTGGCTGGTGGAATGGGTTTCTGGTGGAGCTAGGGTAGGGCTAGGAGGTGGTGAGGTGGCGGCACGATGATGTGGTGGCGCAGGGGCAACAGAGGCGGTGAGGTTAGGCAACGACAATGGTGATGGGATGAGATGGATGTGGTGGTGGGATGAGGCGGATGTGGTGGTAAGACGAGGCGGATGTGGTGGTGGGACGAAGCGGCGGCGGTGGCAGACTCCACTTTGCTCATCCCCCAAAATAGGGCTTCATCCGAAATTATAAGAATTCGCCAATACGTCCTCGATGTTGCCTCATTGTTTACCTTTGATTCCCCTTATAGAGTTGCTTTTGTTAATTGTTTGAGATTTTGGGGTAAAATGTGCGAATGTGGGTGAATTTTCTAGGGTTTATATTCTTTTATGAATTTTGCTTGTTTTATTGTGATTTCTAGGCTTGTGGAGATGTTATTATATCATATGATCCAATAAAGTCCTAGTTTTTGCTAGCTCTTTTGAACAAGCATGGCAAAACTTGCTGATGAACTTTACAACTTGTCTGATTCATCAATGTTTTCACATTTCTAGAGAACAATTTTAGCTTTTATACAGTTATTAAGTAAGAGGCTTAAGATATTATGTACATAACCTCTCTTTTGTCTCAGTCAGAGAACTTCAAGTGAGTTTAATAGGCTTTGCTTTTTGTCAGAAGTTGGTACTATAGCTGATTTCTGGGTTAATGCCTCTCAGGTGGGTGGAGGAGTATCATATTGATGGCTTTAGCTTTCACTCACTTCCATCAATTTTGTACACACACAATGTTTTTGCTTCATTTACGGGTGACATGGAGGAGAAAGTTCTTTTACTTATCGATTTAAGTAAATTTTTCTTTACTTTGATTATCATGTGGTTTATGTAATCATTACTTACATACTTTAAAGCTACAAGTCTAGTGTCACTAGAAATTTTTTTCCCATCCTCAATTATAACTCTGGCCATATTGGTTGTATTAAGTTTTAATCCGCATTAAGGATGATGTACTCTTATCATTTTGTGACAGTTTTCGGCCGGAAATTATGCCTTTCATAACAGATAGCATCTTTTGCAGGTACTGCAACCAATACGTTGACAAGGATGCTTTGTTATATCTCGTTCTAGCGAATAACATACTGCATGCTCTTCATCCAAACATAATCACAACTGCCGAAGATGTGAGCACTCTTGCATATTTTTTTTAAGTCTATTAAATATTTTATAGGCGAGGTTCACATGTTTAATTTTTTTAAAATTGTTTTGAGGCAATCTAAAGGTCTTGTTTTTAATTTTAAAAATGTCAGTTGCAGTTTCTTAGACCTTTTTGCATGTTGGGTATAACTTTGATCTGGGGGAATTGGTTTATTTACATTGTAGGCTTGTTGCATTCATGTGAGCCTAAGATCCATGTTCGTAATATCTCGAAATAACAAATTTAGAAGCTGGTTTAAGTGATTCAGGGTATGAGCTATTCTTTGAACCTCTTTTTCTTCTTCTTTTTAATCTTGTGTAACCCTTTTGACTAAGCTTCTCCTTTTGTGCCTAAGATGATTCAATCCTTTCACTTCCCAGGCAACTCTTTATCCAAGACTATGTGAGCCTATTTCTCAAGGTGGACTTGGATTTGATTATTTTGATAACCTTTCTACACCTAAGATGTGGGTTTCGTTACTTGAAAATTCCCCCGATCATGAATGGAGCATGAGTATGGTTCGTGCCATGCTAGAATCGTATGACATTATATATGTTAGTTTCTAGAACATTGTTTTACATGTTTAATTATGTGAATATCTCTCCCTAAGAATTTCTTGTTTTGATCACAGGTAAAGATTTGAGTGACTGTTTTTATGTAAGATAAGTTTTGAATCCTTATTTTTTACTCTTTTTTTTGCCAAGATTATAAGCACATTAGTTGGGAACAAACATAATGCATATACGGTGCTTTTGTATGCTGAAAATCACAACCAGGTGACTTGTAAATTCTCTGTTTATTTTTTGAAACCCACTCTTTTGTAGTAGTATTTAACTCTAGCATAGCATGCCATTGTTTTATAGAAAAATTTTACATCTGCTGATATCGCTTCTAACAGTATGAAATTGCATAATGGTACCATTCTGATTATCATTTTCTTGCTTGCCAGTCCATATCAGGAGGGCAGTCCCTGGCAGAAGTTCTGCTTGGTAAAGCTGTAGGCTCATCTTTTATTACAAAGGATTTGTTCAGAGTTTGTTCACTGCACAAAGTAATCTAGTGTTATAGATCCTCTCTGGGAAACTAATCAAATGTATTAAATTGGTAGCCTGTAACTAGAACAGGTTCAAACAAATTACTAGGTAAATTCAAGGAGATCTTATTATCTAGATAATCTAATTCTAAGCTACTTTAAATAATAAGAACTAACTACCATAATGTCTGTTATGCAATCATCATGCTGAAGGTATTGTATGCAATAGTTATTTCTTAGTTTATTTGTGACCCTCTCCATCTAGATCATAAGGTTGATTACATTCACAATTGGTGGCTCAGCATATCTCAACTTCATGGGAAATGAATTTTGACACCCTAAGGTGAAGCCCAGTACCATATGTATGTGGATTTTATATATGCTCAGTTGTTCGGTTTTAATGGATAAATGTTTTTGTTGGTATTTTCTAGGGAGTTGAGTTCCCAATGCCAAGCAATAATTTTCATTTACCTTTGCTAATCGTCAATGTTACCTCTTATCGAAGGAAGGTGTTCATAGTAAGCTATTCTCATTTGATAAGGTAAATATTAGTCCCGTGGATTCAACTTTGTGTTTTCTTTTTTAACTCCAAGTAGAAAATATGAAATTAACATTGGAACTTGGGGAAGAGTACATACCTTGTTTTGCATTAGTTGGATAAGAGGAATGATAGAAATATCTGTTGTGCTATTAGATGCATCAACACTACATCTTATACATGGAGAAGAGAATAAAATGGTAGAGCTGATATGCTGAATGTTTCTTTACTATGGACTGATACCTCCAGGATATGATGAATTTGGATCAAACTGACATAATTCTTTCAAGTGGTTTAGATGGCTGTTCCAACATTCATCATATAAATGACTCTGCCATGGTAAAGTTTATTTATATATCGATATTCATACTTCTGGCCTCTTGGGTGAATTCATCACTCTTCATGATTTGAAGTAGTTTAGTAGAAGTTATAACATGTGTGGTTTATATTCACATCCCTATAACAATCAATATAATATGATTGAGTTGCTTTTTGCTTGTACTCATTTTGGATATTCATGGGCGGTCGGTAGTGGGTTACCAAACTTTGTAGTTCCTTAGATATTTGTTCAAAGTACTAGCTTGGAATCAATGCTTTCATGGATCCCTAGTAATGTATTTTGTGGCACAAAAATAGGAATTCCTTACATTCTGAAAGTTTCTGTTTTTGGCTAAGCATAAATTTAGTCGCAGGGATGTCCTACTAAATTGTTTTTGGGTTTTTTTCCCTTTCTCTGAAAGCCACATCGCGCAGCAACTTTCAAAGAAAGGGACTTTTTTATTCATCGTAAATATTTTAGCACCGTTTAAAAAACTGGTGCTAACAAAAAAATCGGTGCTTCCGGTGCTAAAATTAGCACCAGTTGAAAAATTGGTGCTAAAATATTTACAACTAAAAAAAATCCCTTCCTCTGAAAGCTGTAGTGCGAGGAAGGATTTATTTTAGTCGTCGTAAATGTTTTAGCACCGGTGCTAACGAAAAAACCAGTGCTACCAGTACTAAAATTAGCACCGGTTGAAAAACCGGTGCTAAAATATTTATGACTAAAAAAAATCCCTTCCTCCGAAAGCTGCAATGTGCAGCAGCTTTCAGAGGAAGGGATTATTTTTAGTCATCTTAAATAGTTTAGCACCGGTTGAAAAATTGGTGCTAACAAAAAAACCGGTGCTACCAGTGCTAAAATTAGCATCGGTTGAATAACCGGTGCTAAGTAAAAAAACCGGTGCTAAAATAGCACCGGTTTAAAAACCAGTGCTAACAAAAAAACCTATGCTAAAAGTAGGGATTTAGCACCGGTTTTTTCCAACTGGTAAAACCGTTTCATCAGTTACTTAGGCACCGGTTTTTTTTAACAAAAAGTTAGAAAAAACCGATGCTAGAACAAAAAAAACTGGTGCTAAAGGGGGGTTCCTGTGATAGTGAATTGCGACATGGCGTAGAAGGGCCATAGTCTAATTTCCTAAACGTTTCGTGAAATACTCCGTTTAAAGATTACGGGCCTTCCCCTCGACCTGTTTAAGCCCAAATCGGAACAACATTTTTGTCAAAATTTGAATAAAAAATGTTATCTCCAATTTTGCATTTCAAAATTCCTAACTTTCTTGGAGGGATCTAAGTGTAAAAATTATAATGATCACTGGTTGTCCCAAACTCGATTCCAATTGTCCAAAAAAGAAGCCTTTTCAACCCTAGTCAAACTTATAATAACCGAGAGTAATAAAGAAACTGGTTTTATTCCACATAGACTTCCACAAGTTCTTATGACCGACCCTCGTATACTTTTAAGTAATCATATACAATTTAGTCTAAACCACATACTAGAGCTTTCTAAAATTTGATAGATGGAATTAATTACTTTTTTATTTCATAAAAAACCAAAAATATGAAATTTCATGTGATTCTATGTTGCGGAAATTAATGTTCCCATAACGCATATCGTAAGTGTATTAATGGAATACTATAAAAAATGGATGATTACCCGGGTTCGTGTCCCCATAAGACAATATGCATTATTCCACATGGAACATTTGTCATTATGTTCAGGTGCATAGCTCTTAAGCGTAGTGAACATGCAAGGAAGTTTGGGCCATAATGTAATTTCTCCCAAGTTTTGTCATGTACTATCCATGGATATTTTGTGCTCGTTCCATGGATGCATTCATAGCCAAATTGAAACACCGTGGTCGTGACAATGTGAATTAGATAAGGGTATATCCAATTTTTCATTTCGACATATCCCACTTTCTTGGAGGGACCTAAGTATAAAAAATAAAAAGGTCATTGGTTGTCCCAAACTTGATTCCGATTGTCCCAAAAAGAAGCCTTGTCATCCCTAGTAGAACTTATAAGACTTCCACGAGTTCTTACAATCGACCCGCGTATACTTTTATGTAATCATTTACAATTTAATCTTGACCACGTACTCGCGCTTTCTAAAACTTGATGGAAGGAATTTATTACTTTTTTATTTCATAAAAAAACCAAGAATATAAAATTTCATGTGATTCTATGCGGTTGAAATTATCGTTCCCATAACACTTATCGTAAGGGTATTAATGGAATACTATAAAAAATGGATGATTACCAGGATTCACGTCTCTGTAAGATAGTACGCATAATTTTCATATGGAACATTTGTCGTTATTTTTAGGTGCTTAGCTCTTAAGCGTAGTGAACATGCAAGGAAGTTTGGGCTATAGTGTAATTTCCCCAAAGTTTTGTCATGCTCTGTCCATGAATATTTTGCACTGGTCCCTTTTACATGTTCATACCCAAATTGTAACATCATGGTCGTGAAAATGTACTGAAATATAATCCCATATTAATTAATTCTCTAATTGAATTGTTTGGGCCTAGATTTTTTTATTTTGGGCTAAATGACCCACAATCAACTTTGTGACGTCGCTAAATTGTTGGAATATATTCTAACAATGCCATGTCTGCGACATTGGGCATTAGTGGTTTCAGTCCACCACTAACCAGACCCGTAGATATTTATGGTTTGGGCCACTTGTTTAATTCGGCCCAGTTATCATTATCTGCAATTTTGGGCATACCTCAGTGGTCCATCGGATATGTCGATTTGGTTTGTGACTTCGGCTAATGCCGATTTGATTACCTCTGGTCAAGGCCCAAATGTATAATGTTTGGGCCCAATCATATATGTTGCCCAAAATATACGAACAACGATGTCGCACTGTATTCTATGTTTGTCTTTCTATGTGACATAGACTGCAACGTTGCATACATGTTTAAACGCGGCATTTCACTGCGAGTATATAAACAGCCAACCACCCACCCCCTTTGCATTCCCAACCAACGACGTTGTACCAAAACCTTCCACCTAAAGTAATCATTCCCAGTTTGGAGAAGGCCTTGCATGTATGAGGTAGAAGCAGATACTATTGTTAGAGTAAATCATGTTTCTGATTAGATCTTGATTGATTCTGGACAAGTCATGATTACTAAGCTAGTCATGGTCATATCTAATATTGTTATACTTCCTGTCTGCAATAGATCATTTTCTAATATTGTTATCCTATTGTTAGAGTAAATCATGTTTCTGATCAGATCTTGATTTATTCTGGACAAGTCATGATTAGTAAGGTAGTCATGGTCATATCTAATATTGTTATAATTCCTGTAAACAACGGATCGTTTTCTAATATTGTTATACTATCGTTAGGGTCAATCATGTTTCTTATCCGAATTTGATTGATTCTGGACAAGTCATGATTATTAAGCTTGTCATGGTCAGATCTAACATTGTTATACTTCCTGTCAGCAGTAGATAAATTTTCTAATATTGTGATACTATTGTTAGAGTAAATGATATTTCTGATCAGATCTTGATTGATTATGGACAAGTCATAATTACTAAGCTAGTCATGGTCAGATCTAATATTGTTATACTTCCTGTCAGAAATAGATCATTTTCTAATATTGTTATCCTATTGTTAGAGTAAATCATGTTTTTGATCAGATCTTTATTGATTCTGGACAAGTCATGATTACTAAGCTAGTCATGGTTATATCTAATATTGTTATACTTCCTGTCTGCAATAGATTATTTTCTAATATTGTTATCCTATTGTTAGAGTAAATCACGTTTCTGATCAGATCTTGATTTATTCTGGACAAGTCATGATTACTAAGCTAGTCACGGTCATATCAAATATTGTTATACTTCCTGTCAGCAATAGAATATTTTCTAATATTGCTATACTATCGTTAGAGTAAATCATGTTTTTTATCAGATCTTGATTGATTCTGGACAAGTCATGATTACTAAGCTAGTCATGGTCGGATCTAATATTGTTATACTTCCTGTCAACAAAGGATCATTTTCTAATATTGTTATACTATCGTTAGGGTCAATCATGTTTCTTACCAGAACTTGATTGATTCTGGACAAGTCATGATTACTAAGCTTGTCATGGTCAGATCTAATATTGTTGTACTTCCTGTCAGCAGCAGATAAAGTTTCTAATATTGTGATACTATTGTTAGAGTAAATGATGTTTCTGATCAGATCTTGATTGATTCTGGACAAGTCATGATTACTAAGCTAGTCATGGTCAGATCTAATATTGTTAAACTTCCTGTCAACAAAGGATCATTTTCTAATATTGTTATACTATCGTTAGGGTCAATCATGTTTCTTATCAGATCTTGATTGATTCTTGACAAGTACCGATTACTAAGCTTGTCATGGTCAGATCTAATATTGTTGTACTTCCTGTCAGCAGCAGATAAGGTTTCTAATATTGTGATACTATTGTTAGAGTAAATGATGTTTCTGATCAGATCTTGATTGATTCTGGACAAGTCATGATTACTAAGCTAGTAATGGTCGGATCTAATATTGTTATACTTTCTGTCAGGAATAGATCATTTTCTAATATTGTTATCCTATTGTTAGAGTAAATCATGTTTCTAATTAGATCTTGATTGATTCTGGACAAGTCATGATTACTAAGCTAGTCATGGTCATATCTAATATTGTTATACTTCCTGTCTGCAATAGATCATTTTCTAATATTGTTATCCTATTGTTAGAGTAAATCATGTTTCTGATCAGATCTTTATTGATTCTGGACAAGTTATGATTAGTAAGGTAGTCATGGTCATATCTAATATTGTTATAATTCCTGTCAACAACGGATCGTTTTCTAATATTGTTATACTATAATTAGGGTCAATCATGTTTCTTATCCGAACTTGATTGATTCTGGACAAGTCATGATTACTAAGCTTGTCATGGTCAGATCTAATATTGTTATACTTCCTGTCAGCAGTAGATAAATTTTCTAATATTGTGATACTATTGTTAGAGTAAATGATATTTCTGATCAGATCTTGATTGATTATGGACAAGTCATAATTACTAATCTAGTCATGGTCAGATCTAATATTGTTATACTTCTGTCAGAAATAGATCATTTTCTAATATTGTTATCCTATTGTTAGAGTAAATCATGTTTTTGATCAGATCTTGATTGATTCTGGACAAGTCATGATTACTAAGCTAGTCATGGTTATATCTAATATAGTTATACTTCCTGTCTGCAATAGATTATTTTCTAATATTGTTATCCTATTGTTAGAGTAAATCACATTTCTGATCAGATCTTGATTTATTCTGGACAAGTCATGATTACTAAGCTAGTCACGGTCATATCTAATATTGTTATACTTCCTGTCAACAATAGAACATTTTCTAATATTGCTATACTATCGTTAGAGTAAATCATGTTTCTTATCAGATCTTGATTGATTCTGGACAAGCCATGATTACTAAGCTTGTCATGGTCAGATCTAATATTGTTGTACTTCCTGTCAGCAGTAGATAAATTTTCTAACATTGTGATACTATTGTTAGAGTAAATGATGTTTCTGATCAGATCTTGATTGATTCTGGACAAGTCATGATTACTAAGCTAGTCATGGTCAGATATAATATTGTTATACTTCCTGTCAGCAGTAGATATATTTTCTAATATTGTTATACTATTGTTGGAGTAAATCATGTTTTTGATCAAATCTTGATTGATTATGGACAAGTCATGATTACTAAGCTAGTCATGGTCAGATATAATATTGTTATACTTCCTGTTAGTAGTAGATATATTTTCTAATATTGTTATACTATTGTTAGAGTAAATCATGTTTCTGATCAGATCATGATTGATTCTGGACAAGTCATGATTACTAATCTAGTCATGGTCATATATAATATTGTTATACTTCCTGTCAACAACGGATCATTTTCTAATATTGTTATACTATCGTTGGCGTCAATCATGTTTCTTATCAGATCTGGATTGATTCTGGACAAGTCATGATTACTAAGCTTGTCATGGTCAGATCTAATATTGTTGTACTTCCTGTCAGCAGTAGATAAATTTCTAATATTGTGATACTATTGTTAGAGTAAATGATGTTTCTGATCAGATCTTGATTGATTCTGGACAAGTCATGATTACTAATCTAGTCATGGTCATATATAATATTGTTATACTTCCTGTCAACAACGGATCATTTTCTAATATTGTTATACTATCGTTGGCGTCAATCATGTTTCTTATCAGATCTTGATTGATTCTGGACAAGTCATGATTACTAAGCTTGTCATGGTCAGATCTAATATTGTTGTACTTCCTGTCAGCAGTAGATAAATTTTCTAATATTGTGATACTATTGTTAGAGTAAATGATGTTTCTGATCAGATCTTGATTGATTCTGGAAAAGACATAATTACAAAGCTAGTAATGGTCAGATCTAATGTTGTCATTATTCTTGTCAGCAATAGATCATTTTATAATATTGTTATCCTATTGTTAGAGTAAATCATGTTTCTGATCAGATCTTGATTGATTCTGGACAAGTCATGATTACTAAGCTAGTCATGGTCAGATCTAATATTGTTATACTTCCTGTCAACAACGGATCATTTTTTAATATTGTTATACTATCGTTAGGTCAATCATGTTTCTTATCAGATCTTGATTGATTCTGGACAAGTCATGATTACTAAGCTTGTCATGGTCAGATCTAATATTGTTGCACTTCCTGTCAGCAGCAGATAAATTTTCTAATATTGTGATACCAATTGTTAGAGTAAATGATGTTTCTGCTAAGATCTTAATTGATTCTGGACAAGTCATGATTACGAAGCTAGTCATGGTCAGATCTAATATTGTCATTATTACTGTCAGCAATAAATCATTTTCTGATATTGTTATCCTATTGTTATAGTAAATCATGTTTCTTATCAGATCTTGATTGATTCTGGACAAGTTATGATTACTAAGCTTGTCATGGTCAGATCTAATATTGTTGTACTTCCTGTCAGCAGTAGATAAATTTTCTAATATTGTGATACTATTGTTAGAGTAAATGATGTTTCTGATCAGATCTTGATTGATTCTGGACAAGTCATGATTACTAAGCTAGTCATGGTCAGATCTAATATTGTTAAACTTCCTGTCAACAAAGGATCATTTTCTAATATTGTTATACTATCGTTAGGGTCAATCATGTTTCTTATCAGATCTTGATTGATTCTTGACAAGTCATGATTACTAAGCTTGTCATTGTCAGATCTAATATTGTTGTACTTCCTGTCAGCAGCAGATAAATTTTCGAATATTGTGATACTATTGTTAGAGTAAATGATGTTTCTGATCAGATCTTGATTGATTCTGGACAAGTTATGATTACTAAGCTAGTCATGGTCATATATAATATTGTTATACTTCCTGTCAGCAGTAGATATATTTTCTAATATTGTTATACTATTGTTAGAGTAAATCATGTTTCTGATCAGATCTTGATTGATTCTGGACAAGTCATGATTACTAAGCTAGTCACGGTCATATCTAATATTGTTATACTTCCTGTCAACAACGGATCATTTTCTAATATTGTTATCCTATTGTTAGAGTAAATAATGTTTCTGATCAGATCTTGATTTATTCTGGACAAGTCATGATTAGTAAGGTAGTCATGGTCATATCTAATATTGTTATAATTCCTGTAAACAACGGATCGTTTTCTAATATTGTTATACTATCGTTAGGGTCAATCATGTTTCTTATCCGAATTTGATTGATTCTGGACAAGTCATGATTACTAAGCTTGTCATGGTCAGATCTAATATTGTTATACTTCCTGTCAGCAGTAGATAAATTTTCTAATATTGTGATACTATTGTTAGAGTAAATGATATTTCTGATCAGATCTTGATTGATTATAGACAAGTCATAATTACTAAGCTAGTCTGGTCAGATCTAATATTGTTATACTTCCTGCCAGAAATAGATCATTTTCTAATATTGTTATCCTATTGTTAGAGTAAATCATGTTTCTTATCAGATCTTGATTGATTCTGGACAAGTCATGATTACTAAGCTTGTCATGGTCAGATCTAATATTGTTGCACTTCCTGTCAGCAGCAGATAAATTTTTTAATATTGTGATACCAATTGTTAGAGTAAATGATGTTTCTGATAAGATCTTAATTGATTCTGGACAAGTCATGATTACGAAGCTAGTCATGGTCAGATCTAATATTGTCATTATTCCTGTCAGCAATAAATCATTTTCTGATATTGTTATCCTATTGTTATAGTAAATCATGTTTCTTATCAGATCTTGATTGATTCTGGACAAGTTATGATTACTAAGCTTGTCATGGTCAGATCTAATATTGTTGTACTTCCCGTCAGCAGTAGATAAATTTTCTAATATTGTGATACTATTGTTAGAGTAAATGATGTTTCTGATCAGATCTTGATTGATTCTGGACAAGTCATGATTACTAAGCTAGTCATGGTCAGATCTAATATTGTTAAACTTCCTGTCAACAAAGGATCATTTTCTAATATTGTTATACTATCGTTAGGGTCAATCATGTTTCTTATCAGATCTTGATTGATTCTTGACAAGTCATTATTACTAAGCTTGTCATGGTCAGATCTAATATTGTTGTACTTCCTGTCAGCAGCAGATAAATTTTTGAATATTGTGATACTATTGTTAGAGTAAATGATGTTTCTGATCAGATCTTGATTGATTCTGGACAAGTCATGATTACTAAGCTAGTCATGGTCAGATATAATATTGTTATACTTCCTGTTAGCAGTAGATAAATTTTCTAATATTGTTATACTATTGTTAGAGTAAATCATGTTTCTGATCAGATCTTGATTGATTCTGGACAAGTCATGATTACTAAGCTAGTCACGGTCATATCTAATATTGTTATACTTCCTGTCAACAACGGATCATTTTCTAATATTGTTATCCTATTGTTAGAGTAAATAATGTTTTTGATCAGATCTTTATTGATTCTGGACAAGTCATGATTACTAAGCTAGTCATTGTTATATCTAATATTGTTATACTTCCTGTCTGCAATAGATTATTTTCTAATATTGTTATCCTATTGTTAGAGTAAATCATGTTTTTGATCAGATCTTTATTAATTCTGGACAAGTCATGATTACTAAGCTAGTCATTGTTATATCTAATATTGTTATACTTCCTGTCTGCAATAGATTATTTTCTAATATTGTTATTCTATTGTTAGAGTAAATCACGTTTCTGATCAGATCTTGATTTATTCCGGACAAGTCATGATTACTAAGCTAGTCACGGTCATATCAAATATCGTTATACTTCCTGTCAGCAATAGAATATTTTCTAATATTGCTATACTATCGTTAGAGTAAATCATGTTTCTTATCAGATCTTGATTGATTCTGGACAAGTCATGATTACTAAGCTAGTCATGGTCGGATCTAATATTGTTATACTTCCTGTCAACAAAGGATCATTTTCTAATATTGTTATACTATCGTTAGGGTCAATCATGTTTCTTATCAGAACTTGATTGATTCTGGACAAGTCATGATTACTAAGCTTGTCATGGTCAGATCTAATATTGTTGTACTTCCTGTCAGCAGCAGATAAAGTTTCTAATATTGTGATACTATTGTTAGAGTAAATGATGTTTCTGATCAGATCTTGATTGATTCTGGACAAGTCATAATTACTAAGCTAGTCATGGTCAAATCTAATATTGCTATACTTCCTGTCAGCAATAGATCATTTTCAAATATTGTTATCCTATTGTTAGAGTAAATCATGCATTTGATTAGATCTTGATTGATTCTGGACAAGTCATGATTACTAAGCTAGTCATGGTCAGATCTAATATTGTTATACTTCCTGTCAACAACGGATCATTTTCTAATATTGCTATACTATTGTTAGAGTAAATCATGTTTTTTATCAGATTTTGATTGATTCTGGACCAGTCATGATTACTAAGATAGTCATGGTCAGATCTAATATTGTTATACTTCCTGTCTGCTATAGATCATTTTCTAATATTGTTATCCCATTGTTAGAGTAAATCATGTTTCTGATCAGATCTTGATTGATTTTGGACAAGTCATATTTACTAAGCTAGTCATGGTCAGATCTAATATTTTTATACTTCCTGTCAACAATAGAACATTTTCTAATATTGATATATTATCATTAGAGTAAATCATGTTTCTGATCAGATCTTGATTGATTCTTGACAAGTCATGATTACTAAGCTTGTCATGGTCAGATCTAATATTGTTGTACTTCCTGTCAGCATTAGATAAATTTTCTAATATTGTGATACTATTGTTAGAGTAAATGATGTTTCTGATCAGATCTTGATTGATTCTGGACAAGTCATGATTACTAAGCTAGTCATGGTCAGATATAATATTGTTATAATTCCTGTCAGCAGTAGATATATTTTCTAATATTGTTATACTATTGTTAGAGTAAATCATGTTTCTGATCAGATCTTGATTGATTCTGGACAAGTCATGATTACTAAGCTAGTCACGGTCATATCTAATATTGTTATACTTCCTGTCAACAACGGATCATTTTCTAATATTGTTATACTATCGTTAGGGTCAATCATGTTTCTTATCAGAACTTGATTGATTCTGGACAAGTCATGATTACTAAGCTAGTAATGGTCGGATCTAATATTGTTATACTTCCTGTCAGCAATAGATCATTTTCTAATATTGTTATCTTATTGTTAGAGTAAATCATGTTTCTAATTAGATATTGATTGATTCTGGACATGTCATGATTACTATGCTAGTCATGGTCATATCTAATATTGCTATACTTCCTGTCTGCAATAGATCATTTTCTAATATTGTTATCCTATTGTTAGAGTAAATCATGTTTCTGATCAGATCTTGATTTATTCTGGACAAGTCATGATTAGTAAGGTAGTCATGGTCATATCTAATATTGTTATACTTCCTTTCAACAACGGATCGTTTTCTAATATTGTTATACTATCGTTAGGGTCAATCATGTTTCTTATCCGAACTCGATTGATTCTCGACAAGTCATGATTACTAAGCTTGTCATGGTCAGATCTAATATTGTTATACTTCCTGTCAGCAGTAGATAAATTTTCTAATATTGTGATACTATTGTTAGAGTAAATGATATTTCTGATCATATCTTGATTGATTATGGACAAGTCATAATTACTAAGCTAGTCATGGTCAGATCTAATATTGTTATACTTCCTATCAGAAATAGATCATTTTCTAATATTGTTATCCTATTGTTAGAGTAAATCATGTTTTTGATCAGATCTTGATTGATTCTGGACAAGTCATGATTACTAAGCTAGTCATGGTTATATCTAATATTGTTATACTTCCTGTCTGCAATAGATCATTTTCTAATATTGTTATCCTATTGTTAGAGTAAATCACGTTTCTGATCAGATCTTGATTTATTCTGGAAAAGTCATGATTACTAAGCTAGTCACGGTCATATCTAATATTGTTATACTTCCTGTCAACAATAGAACATTTTCTTATATTGCTATACTATCGTTAGAGTAAATCATGTTTCTTATCAGATCTTGATTGATTCTGGACAAGCCATGATTACTAAGCTTGTCATGGTCAGATCTATTATTGTCGTACTTCCTGTTAGCAGTAGATAAATTTTTTATATTGTGATACTATTGTTAGAGTAAATGATATTTCTGATCAGATCTTGATTGATTCTGGACAAGTCATGATTACTAAGCTAGTCATGGTCAGATATAATATTGTTATACTTCCTGTCAGCAGTAGATATATTTTCTAATATTGTTATACTATTGTTAGAGTAAATCATGTTTCTGATCAGATCTTGATTGATATCGGACAAGTCATGATTACTAAGCTAGTAATGGTCGGATCTAATATTGTTATACATCCTGTTACCAATAGATCATTTTCTAATATTGTTATACTATTTTTGGAGTAAATCATATTTCTGATCAGATCTTGATTGATTCTGGACAAGTCATGATTACTAAGCTAGTCATGGTCAGATATAATATTGTTATACTTCCTGTCAGCAGTAGATAAATTTTCTAATATTGTGATACTATTGTTAGAGTAAATGATATTTCTGATCAGATCTTGATTGATTATGGACAAGTCATAATTACTAAGCTAGCCATGGTCAGATCTAATATTGTTATACTTCCTGTCAGAAATAGATCATTTTCTAATATTGTTATCCTATTGTTAGAGTAAATCATATTTTTGATCAGATCTTGATTGATTCTGGACAAGCCATGATTACTAAGCTAGTCATGGTTATATCTAATATTGTTATACTTCCTGTCTGCAATAGATCATTTTCTAATATTGTTATCCTATTGTTAGAGTAAATCACGTTTCTGATCAGATCTTGATTTATTCTGGAAAAGTCATGATTACTAAGCTAGTCACGGTCATATCTAATATTGTTATACTTCCTGTCAACAATAGAACATTTTCTTATATTGCTATACTATCGTTAGAGTAAATCATGTTTCTTATCAGATCTTGATTGATTCTGGACAAGCCATGATTACTAAGCTTGTCATGGTCAGATCTATTATTGTTGTACTTCCTGTTAGCAGTAGATAAATTTTTTATATTGTGATACTATTGTAAGAGTAAATGATGTTTCTGATCAGATCTTGATTGATTCTGGACAAGTCATGATTACTAAGCTAGTCATGGTCAGATATAATATTGTTATACTTCCTGTCAGCAGTAGATATATTTTCTAATATTGTTATACTATTGTTAGAGTAAATCATAATTCTGATCAGATCTTGATTGATATCGGACAAGTCATGATTACTAAGCTAGTAATGGTCGGATCTAATATTGTTATACATCCTGTTACCAATAGATCATTTTCTAATATTGTTATACTATTTTTGGAGTAAATCGTATTTCTGATCAGATCTTGATTGATTCTGGACAAGTCATGATTACTAAGCTAGTCATGGTCAGATATAATATTGTTATACTTCCTGTCAGCAGTAGATAAATTTTCTAATATTGTGATACTATTGTTAGAGTAAATGATATTTCTGATCAGATCTTGATTGATTATGGACAAGTCATAATTACTAAGCTAGTCATGGTCAGATCTAATATTGTTATACTTCCTGTCAGAAATAGATCATTTTCTAATATTGTTATCCTATTGTTAGAGTAAATCATGTTTTTGATCAGATCTTGATTGATTCTGGACAAGCCATGATTACTAAGCTAGTCATGGTTATATCTAATATTGTTATACTTCCTGTCTGCAATAGATCATTTTCTAATATTGTTATCCTATTGTTAGAGTAAATCACGTTTCTGATCAGATCTTGATTTATTCTGGAAAAGTCATGATTACTAAGCTAGTCACGGTCATATCTAATATTGTTATACTTCCTGTCAACAATAGAACATTTTCTTATATTGCTATACTATCGTTAGAGTAAATCATGTTTCTTATCAGATCTTGATTGATTCTGGACAAGCCATGATTACTAAGCTTGTCATGGTCAGATCTATTATTGTTGTACTTCCTGTTAGCAGTAGATAAATTTTTTATATTGTGATACTATTGTAAGAGTAAATGATGTTTCTGATCAGATCTTGATTGATTCTGGACAAGTCATGATTACTAAGCTAATCATGGTCAGATATAATATTGTTATACTTCCTGTCAGCAGTAGATATATTTTCTAATATTGTTATACTATTGTTAGAGTAAATCATAATTCTGATCAGATCTTGATTGATATCGGACAAGTAATGATTACTAAGCTAGTAATGGTCGGATCTAATATTGTTATACATCCTGTTACCAATAGATCATTTTCTAATATTGTTATACTATTTTTGGAGTAAATCGTATTTCTGATCAGATCTTGATTGATTCTGGACAAGTCATGATTACTAAGCTAGTCATGGTCAGATATAATATTGTTATACTTCCTGTCAGCAGTAGATATATTTTCTAATATTGTTATACTATTGTTAGAGTAAATCATGTTTCTGATCAGATCATGATTGATTCTGGACAAGTCATGATTACTAATCTAGTCATAGTCAGATCTAATATTGTTATACTTCCTGTCAACAACGGATCATTTTCTAATATTGTTATACTATCGTTGGCGTCAACTATGTTTCTTATCAGATCTTGATTGATTCTAGACAAGTCATGATTACTAAGCTTGTCATGGTCAGATCTAATATTGTTGTACTTCCTGTCAGCAGTAGATAAATTTTCTAATATTGTGATACTATTGTTAGAGTAAATGATGTTTCTGATCAGATCTTGATTGATTCTGGACAAGTCATGATTACTAAGCTAGTAATGGTCGGATCTAACATTGTTATACTTCCTGTCGACAATAGATTATTTTCTAATATTGTTATCCTATTGTTAGAGTAAATCATGTTTCTGATCAGATCTTGATTGATTCTGGACAAGTCATGATTACTAAGCTAGACATGGTCAGATCTAATATTGTTATACTTCCTGTCAGCAATAGATCATTTTCTAATATTGTTATCCTATTGTTAGAGTAAATCATGTTTCTGATCAGATCTTGATTGATTCTGGACAAGTCATGATTACTAAGCTAGTCATGGTCATATCTAATATTGTTATACTTCCTGTCTACAACGGATCATTTTTCTAATATTTTTATACTATCGTTAGGGCCAATCATGTTTCTTATCAGATCTTGATTGATTCTTGACAAGTCATGATTACTAAGCTTGTCATGGTCAGATCTAATATTGTTGTAATTCCTGTCAGCAGCAGATAAATTTTCGAATACTGTGATACTATTGTTAGAGTAAATGATGTTTCTGATCAGATCTTGATTGATTCTGGACAAGTTATGATTACTAAGCTAGTCATGGTCATATATAATATTGTTATACTTCCTGTCAGCAGTAGATATTGTTATACTTCCTGTCTGCAATAGATCATTTTCAAATATTGTTATCCTATTATCAGAGTAAATCACGTTTCTGATCAGATCTTGATTTATTCTGGACAAGTCATGATTACTAAGCTAGTCACGGTCATATCTAATATTGTTATACTTCCTATCAACAATAGAACATTTTCTCATATTGCTATACTATCGTTAGAGTAAATCATGTTTCTGATCAGATCTTGATTGATTCTGGACAAGTCATGATTACTAAGCTAGTCATGGTCATATCTAATATTGTTATACTTCCTGTCTACAACGGATCATTTTTCTAATATTTTTATACTATCGTTAGGGCCAATCATGTTTCTTATCAGATCTTGATTGATTCTTGACAAGTCATGATTACTAAGCTTGTCATGGTCAGATCTAATATTGTTGTACTTCCTGTCAGCAGTAGATATATTTTCTAATATTGTGATACTATTGTTAGAGTTAAATTATATTTTTGATTAGATCTTGATTGATTCTGGACAAGTCATGATTACTAACCTAGTCATGGTTATATCTAATATTGTTATACTTCCTGTCTGCAATAGATCATTTTTAAATATTGTTATCCTATTGTTATAGTAAATCACGTTTCTGATCAGATCTTGATTTAATCTGGAAAAGTCATGATTACTAAGCTAGTCACGGTCATATCTAATATTGTTATACTTCCTGTCAACAATAGAACATTTTCTAATATTGCTGTACTATCGTTAGAGTAAATCATGTTTCTTATCAGATCTTGATTGATTCTGGACAAGCCATGATTACTAAGCTTGTCATGGTCAGATCTAATATTGTTGTACTTCCTGTCAGCAGTAGATAAATTTTCTAACATTGTGATACTATTGTTAGAGTAAATGATGTTTCTGATCAGATCTTGATTGATTCTGGACAAGTCATGAATACTAAGCTAGTCATGGTCAGATATAATATTGTTATACTTCCTGTCAGCAGTAGATATATTTTCTAATATTGTTATACTATTGTTAGAAAAAATCATGTTTCTGATCAGATCTTGATTGATTCTGGACAAGTCATGAATACTAAGCTAGTAATGGTCGGATCTAATATTGTTATACTTTCTGTCAGCAATAGATCATTTCTAATATTGTTATCCTATTGTTAGAGTAAATCATGTTTCTGATTAGATCTTGATTGATTCTGGACAAGTCATGATTAATAAGCTAGTCATGGTCATATCTAATATTGTCATACTTCCTGTCTGTAATAGATCATTTTCTAATATTGTTATCCTATTGTTAGAGTAAATCATGTTTCTGATTAGATATTGATTTATTCTGGACAAGTCATGATTAGTAAGGTAGTCATGGTCATATCTAATATTGTTATAATTCCCGTCAACAACGGATCATTTTCTAATATTGTTATACTATCGTTAGGGTCAATCATGTTTCTTATCAAAACTTGATTGATTCTGGACAAGTCATGATTACTAAGCTTGTCATGGTCAGATATAATATTGTTATACTTCCTGTAAGCAGTAGATAAATTTTCTAATATTGTGATACTATTGTTAGAGTAAATGATATTTCTGATCAGATCTTGATTGATTATGGACAAGTCATAATTACTAAGCTAGTCATGGTCAGATCTAATATTGTTATACATCCTGTTAGAAATAGATCATTTTCTAATATTGTTATCCTATTGTTAGAGTAAATCATGTATTTGATCAGATCTTTATTGATTCTGGACAAGTCATGATTACTAAGCTAGTTATGGTTATATCTAATATTGTTATACTTTCTGTCTGCAATAGATTATTTTCTAATATTGTTATCCTATTGTTAGAGTAAATCACGTTTCTGATCAGATCTTGATTTATTCTGGACAAGTCATGATTACTAAGCTAGTCACGGTCATATCAAATATTGTTATACTTCCTGTCAACAATAGAATATTTTCTAATATTGCTATACTATCGTTAGAGTAAATCATGTTTCTTATCAGATCTTGATTGATTCTGGACAAGTCATGATTACTAAGCTAGTCATGGTCGGATCTAATATTGTTATACTTCCTGTCAACAATAGAACATTTTCTAATATTGTTATGCTATCGTTAGGGTCAATCATGTTTCTTATCAGAACTTGATTGATTCAGGACAAGTCATGATTACTAAGCTTGTCATGGTCAGATCTAATATTCTTGTACTTCCTATCTGCAGCAGATAAAGTTTCTAATATTGTGATACTATTGTTATAGTAAATAATGTTTCTGATCAGATCTTGATTGATTCTGGACAAGTCATAATTACTAAGCTAGTCATGGTCAAATCTAATATTTCTATACTTCCTGTCAGCAATAGATCATTTTAAAATATTGTTATCTATTGTTAGAGTAAATCATAATTTTTATTAGATCTTGACTGATTCTGGACAAGTCATGATTACTGAGCTAGTCATGTTCAGATCTAATATTGTTATACTTCCTGTCAACAACGAATCATTTTCTAATATTGCTATACTATTGTTAGAGTAAATCATGTTTTTTATCAGATCTTGATTGATTCTGGACCAGTCATGATTACTAAGATAGTCATGCTTAGATATAATATTGTTATACTTCCTGTCAGCAATAGATCATTTTCTAATATGGTTATCCTATTGTTAGAGTAAATCATGTTTCTGATCAGATCTTGATTTATTCTGGACAAGTCATGATTACTAAGCTAGTCATGGTCAGATCTAATATTGTTATACTTCCTGTCAACAATAGAACATTTTCTAATATTGCTATACTATCGTTAGAGTAAATCATGTTTCTTATCAGATCTTGATTGATTCTGGACAAGTCATGATTACTAAACTTGTCATGGTCAGATCTAATATTGTTGTACTTCCTGTCAGCAGTAGATAAATTTTCTAATATTGAGATTCTATTGTTAGAGTAAATGATGTTTCTGATCAGATCTTGATTGATTCTGGACAAGTCATGATTACTAAGCTAGTCATGGTCAGATATAATATTGTTATACTTCCAGTCAGCAGTAGATATATTTTCTAATATTGTTATACTATTGTTAGAGCAAATCATGTTTCTGATCAGATCTTGATTGATTCTGGACAAGTCATGATTACTAAGCTAGTAATGGTCGGATCTAATATTGTTATACTTCCTGTCAGCAATAGATCATTTTGTAATATTGTTATCCTATTGTTAGAGTAAATCATGTTTCTGATTAGATCTTGATTGATTGTGGACAAGTCATGATTACTATGCTAGTCATGGTCATATCTAATATTGTTATACTTCCTGTCTGCAATAGATCATTTTCTAATATTGTTATCCTATTGTTAGAGTAAATCATGTTTCTGATCAGATCTTGATTTATTCTGGACAAGTCATGATTAGTAAGGTAGTCATGGTCATATCTAATATTGTTAAACTTCCTGTCAACAACGGATCGTTTTCTAATATTGTTATACTATCGTTAGGGTCAATCATGTTTCTTATCCGAACTCGATTGATTCTGGCCAAGTCATGATTACTAAGCTTGTCATGGTCAGATCTAATATTGTTATACTTCCTGTCAGCAGTAGATAAATTTTCTAATATTGTGATACTATTGTTAGAGTAAATGATATTTCTGATCAGATCTTGATTGATTATGGACAAGTTATAATTACTAAGCTAGTCATGGTCAAATCTAATATTGTTATACTTCCTGTCAGAAATATATCATTTTCTAATATTGTTATCCTATTGTTAGAGTAAATCATGTTTTTGATCAGATCTTGATTGATTCTGGACAAGTCATGATTACTAAGCTAGTCATGGTTATATCTAATATTGTTATACTTCCTGTCTGCAATAGATCATTTTCTAATATTGTTATCCTATTGTTAAAGTAAATCACGTTTCTGATCAGATCTTGATTTATTCTGGAAAAGTCATGATTACTAAGCTAGTCACGATTATATCTAATATTGTTATACTTCCTGTAAACAATAGAACATTTTCTAATATTGCTATACAATCGTTAGAGTAAATCATGTTTCTTATCAGATCTTGATTGATTCTGGACAAGCCATGATTACTAAGCTTGTCATGGTCAGATCTAATATTGTTGTACTTCCTGTCAGCAGTAGATAAATTTTCTAATATTGTGATACTATTGTTAGAGTAAATGATGTTCCTTATCAGATCTTGATTGATTTTGGACAAGTCATGATTACTAAGCTAGTCATGGTCAGATATAATATTGTTATACTTCCTGTCAGCAGTAGATATATTTTCTAATATTGTTATACTATTGTTAGGGTAAATCATGTTTCTTATCAGATTTTGATTGATTCTGGACAAGTCATGATTACTAAGCTAGTAATGGTCGGATCTAATATTGTTATACTTCCTGTCAGCAATAGATCATTTTCTAATATTGTTATACTATTGTTAGAGTAAATCATGTCTCTGATCAGATCATTATTGATTCTGGACAAGTCATGATTACTAATCTTGTCGTGGTCTAATCTAATATTGTTATACTTCCTGTCAACAACGGATCATTTTCTAATATTGTTATACTATCGTTGGCGTCAATCATGTTTCTTATCAGATCTTGATTGATTCTTGACAAGTCATGATTACTAAGCTTGTCATGGTCAGATCTAATATTGTTGTACTTCCTGTCAGCAATAGATAAATTTTCTAATATTGTGATACTATTGTTAGAATAAATTATATTTCTGATCACATCTTGATTGATTCTGGACAAGTCATGATTACTAAGCTAGTCACGGTCATATCTAATATTGTTATACTTCCTGTCAACAATAGAACATTTTCTAATATTGCTATACTATGGTTAGTGTAAATCATGTTTCTTATCAGATCTTGATTGATTCTGGACAAGCCATGATTACTAAGCTTGTCATGGTCAGATCTAATATTGTTGTACTTCCTGTCAGCAACAGATGAAGTTTCTAATATTGTGATACTATTGTTAGAGTAAATGATGTTTTTTATCAGATCTTGATTGATTCTGGACAAGTCATGATTACTAAGCTAGTAATGGTCGAATCTAATATTGTTATACTTCCTGTCAGCAATAGATCATTTTCTAATATTGTTATCCTATTGTTAGAGTAAATCAAGTTTCTGATTAGATCTTGATTTATTCTGTACAAGTCATGAGTACTAAGCTAGTCATGGTTATATCTAATATTGTTATACTTCCTGTCTGCAATAGATCATTTTCTAATATTGTTATACTATTGTTAGAGTAAATCATGTTTCTAGTCAGATCTTTATTTATTCAGGACAAGTCATGATTAGTAAGGTAGTCATGGTCATATGTAATATTGTTATACTTCCTGTCAACAACTGATCATTTTCTAATATAGTTATACTATCGTTAGGGTTAATCATGTTTCTTATCAGAACTTGAATGATTCTGGACAAGTCATGATTACTAAGCTTGTCATGGTCAGATCTAATATTGTTATACTTCCTGTAAGCAGTAGATAAATTTTCTAATATTGTGATACTATTGTTAGAGTAAATGATATTTCTGATCAGATCTTGATTGATTATGGACAAGTCATAATTGCTAAGCTAGTCATGGTCAGATCTAATATTGTTATACTTCCTGTCAGCAATAGATCATTTTCTAATATTGTTATCCTATTGTTAGAGTAAATCATGTTTCTGATCAGATCTTGATTGATTCTGGACAAGTCATGATTACTAAGCTAGTCATGGTCAGATCTAATGTTGTTATACTTCCTGTCAGTAGTAGATATATTTTCTAATATTGTTATACTATTGTTAGAGTAAATCATGTTTCTGATCAGATCATGATTGATTCTGGACAAGTCATGATTACTAATCTAGTCATGGTCAGATCTAATATTGTTATACTTCCTGTCAACAACGGATCATTTTCTAATATTGTTATACTATCGTTGGCGTCAATCATATTTCTTATCAGATCTTGATTGATTCTGGACAAGTCATGATTACTAAGCTTGTCATGGTCAGATCTAATATTGTTGTACTTCCTGTCAGCAGTAGATAAATTTTCTAATATTGTGATACTATTGTTAGAGTAAATGATGTTTCTGATCAGATCTTGATTGATTCTGGACAAGCCATGATTACTAAGATAGTAATGGTCGGATCTAACATTGTTATACTTTCTGTCAGCAATAGATCATTTTCTAATATTGTTATCCTATTGTTAGAGTAAATCATGTTTCTGATCAGATCTTGATTGATTCTGGACAAGTCATTATTACTAAGCTAGACATGGTCAGATCTAATATTGTTATACTTCCTGTCAACAACGGATCATTTTCTAATATTGTTATACTATCGTTAGGGTCAATCATGTTTCTTATCAGATCTTGATTGATTCTTGACAAGTCTTGATTACTAAGCTTGTCATGGTCAGATCTAATATTGTTGTACTTCCTGTCAGCAGCAGATAAATTTTCTAATATTGTGATACTATTGTTAGAGTAAATGATGTTTCTGATTAGATCTTGATTGATTCTGGACAAGTCATGATTACTAAGCTAGTCACGGTCAGATCTAATATTGTCATTATTCCTGTCAGCAATAGATCATTTTCTAATATTGTTATCCTATTGTAAGAGTAAATCATGTTTCTGATCAGATCTTGATTGATTCTGGACAAGTCATGATTACTAAGCTAGTCCTGGTCAGATCTAATATTGTTAAACTTCCTGTCAACAAAGGATCATTTTCTAATACTGTTATACTATCGTTAGGGTCAATCATGTTTCTTATCAGATCTTGATTGATTTTTGATAAGTCATGATTACTAAGCTTGTCATGGTCAGATCTAATATTGTTGTACTTCCGGTCAGCAACAGATGAAGTTTCTAATATTGTGATACTATTGTTAGAGTAAATGATGTTTCTTATCAGATCTTTATTGATTCTGGACAAGTCATGATTACTAAGCTAGTAATGGTCGGATCTAATATTGTTATACTTCCTGTCAGCAATAGATCATTTTCTAATATTGTTATCCTATTGTTAGAGTAAATCAAGTTTCTGATTAGATCTTGATTTATTCTGTAAAAGTCATGAGTACTAAGCTAGTCATGGTTATATCTAATATTGTTATACTTCCTGTCTGCAATAGATCATTTTCTAATATTGTTATACTATTGTTAGAGTAAATCATGTTTCTAATCAGATCTTTATTTATTCTGGACAAGTCATGATTAGTAAGGTAGTCATGGTCATATGTAATATTGTTATACTTCCTGTCAACAACGGATCATTTTCTAATATAGTTATACTATCGTTAGGGTCAATCATGTTTCTTATCAGAACTTGAATGATTCTGGACAAGTCATGATTACTAAGCTTGTCATGGTCAGATCTAATATTGTTATACTTCCTGTAAGCAGTAGATAAATTTTCTAATATTGTGATACTATTGTTAGGGTAAATGATATTTCTGATCAGATCTTGATTGATTATGGACAAGTCATAATTGCTAAGCTAGTCATGGTCAGATCTAATATTGTTATACTTCCTGTCAGCAATAGATCATTTTCTAATATTGTTATCCTATTGTTAGAGTAAATCATGTTTCTGATCAGATCTTGATTGATTCTGGACAAGTCATGATTAATAAGCTAGTCATGGTCAGATATAATATTGTTATACTTCCTATCAACAATAGAACATTTTCTATTATTGCTATACTATCATTAGAGTAAATCATGTTTCTTATCAGATCTTGATTGATTATGGACAAGTCATGATTACTAAGCTTGTCATGGTCAAATCTAATATTGTTGTACTTCTGTCAGCAGTAGATAAATTTTCTAATATTGTGATACTATTGTTTAAGTAAATGATGTTTCTGATCAGATTTTGATTGATTCTGTACAAGTCATGATTACTAAGCTAGTCATGGTCAGATATAATATTGTTATACTTCCTCTCAGCAGTAGATATATTTTCTAATATTTTATACTATTGTTAGAGTAAATCATGTTTCTGATCAGATCTTGATTGATTCTGGACGATTACTAAGCTAGTAATGGTCGGATCTAACATTGTTACACTTCCTGTCAGCAATAGATCATTTTCTAATATTGTTATCCTATTGTTAGAGTAAATCATGTTTCTGATCAGATCTTGATTGATTCTGGACAAGTCATGATTAATAAGCTAGTCATGGTCAGATATAATATTGTTATACTTCCTATCAACAATAGAACATTTTCTAATATTGCTATACTATCATTAGAGTAAATCATGTTTCTTATCAGATCTTGATTGATTATGGACAAGTCATGATTACTAAGCTTGTCATGGTCAAATCTAATATTGTTGTACTTCTGTCAGCAGTAGATAAATTTTCTAATATTGTGATACTATTGTTTAAGTAAATGATGTTTCTGATCAGATTTTGATTGATTCTGTACAAGTCATGATTACTAAGCTAGTCATGGTCAGATATAATATTGTTATACTTCCTCTCAGCAGTAGATATATTTTCTAATATTTTATACTATTGTTAGAGTAAATCATGTTTCTGATCAGATCTTGATTGATTCTGGACAAGTCATGATTACTAAGCTAGTAATGGTCGGATCTAATATTGTTACACTTCCTGTCAGCAATAGATCATTTTCTAATATTGTTATCCTATTGTTAGAGTAAATCATGTTTCTGATTAGATCTTGATTGATTGTGGACAAGTCATGATTACTATGCTAGTCATGGTCATATCTAATATTGTTATACTTCCTGTCTGCAATAGATCATTTTCTAATATTGTTATCCTATTGTTACAGTATATCATGTTTCTGATCAGATCTTGATTTATTCTGGACAAGTCATGATTAGTAAGGTAGTCATGGTCATATCTAATATTGTTATACTTCCTGTCAACAACGGATCGTTTTCTAATATTGTTATACTATTGTTAGGGTCAATCATGTTTCTTATCCGAACTTGATTGATTCTGGACAAGTCATGATTACTAAGCTTGTCATGGTCAGATCTAATATTGTTATACTTCTTGTCAGCAGTAGATAAATTTTCTAATATTGTGATACTATTGTTAGAGTAAATGATATTTCTGATCAGATCTTGATTGATTATGGACAAGTCATAATTACTAAGCTAGTCATGGTCAGATCTAATATTGTTATACTTCCTATCAGAAATAGATCATTTTCTAATATTGTTATCCTATTGTTAGAGTAAATCATGTTTTTGATCAGATCTTGATTGATTCTGGACAAGTCATGATTACTAAGCTAGTCATGGTTATATCTAATATTGTTATACTTCCTGTCTGCAATAGATCATTTTCTAATATTGTTATCCTATTGTTAGAGTAAATCACGTTTCTGATCAGATCTTGATTTATTCTAGATAAGTCATGATTACTAAGCTAGTCACGGTCATATGTAATATTGTTATACTTCCTGTCAACAATAGAACATTTTCTAATATTGTTATACTATCGTTAGGGTAAATCATGTTTCTTATCAGATCTTGATTGATTCTGGACAAGCCATGATTACTAAGCTTGTCATGGTCAGATCTAATATTGTTGTACTTCCTGTCAGCAGTAGATAAATTTTCTAATATTGTGATACTATTGTTAGAGTAAATGATGTTTCTGATCTAATCTTGATTGATTCTGGACAAGTCATGATTACTAAGATAGTAATGGTCGGATCTAACATTGTTATACTTTCTGTCAGCAATAGATCATTTTCGAATATTGTTATCCTATTGTTAGAGTAAATCATGTTTCTGATCGGATCTTGATTGATTCTGGACAAGTCATGATTACTAAGCTAGACATGGTCAGATCTAATATTGTTATACTTCCTGTCAACAACGGATCATTTTCTAATACTGTTATACTATCGTTAGGGTCAATCATGTTTCTTATCAGATCTTGATTGATTCTTGACAAGTCATGATTACTAAGCTTGTCATGGGCAGATCTAATATTGTTGTACTTCCTGTCAGTAGCAGATAAATTTTCTAATATTGTGATACTATTGTTAGAGTAAATGATGTTTCTGATTAAATCTTGATTGATTCTGGACAAGTCATGATTACTAAGCTAGTCATGGTCAGATCTAATATTGTCATTATTCCTGTCAGCAATAGATCATTTTCTAATATTGTTATCCTATGGTAAGAGTAAATCATGTTTCTGATCATATCTTGATTGATTCTGGACAAATCATGATTACTAAGCTAGTCCTGGTCAGATCTAATATTGTTAAACTTCCTGTCAACAAAGGATCATTTTCTAATACTGTTATACTATCGTTAGGGTCAATCATGTTTCTTATCAGATCTTGATTGATTCTTGACAAGTCATGATTACTAAGCTTGTCATGGTCAGATCTAATATTGTTGTACTTCCTGTCAGCAACAGATGAAGTTTCTAATATTGTGATACTATTGTTAGAGTAAATGATGTTTCTGATCAGATCTCGATTGATTCTGGACAAGTCATGATTACTAAGCTAGTAATGGTCGGATCTAATATTGTTATACTTCATGTCAGCTATAGATCATTTTCTAATATTGTTATCTTATTGTTAGAGTAAATCATGTTTCTGATTAGATCTTGATTGATTCTGGACAAGTCATGATTACTAAGCTAGTAATGGTCGGATCTAATATTGTTATACTTCCTGTCAGCAATAGATCATTTTCTAATATTGTTATCCTATTGTTAGAGTAAATCATGTTTCTGATTAGATCTTGATTTATTCTGGACAAGTCATGAGTACTAAGCTAGTCATGGTCATATCTAATATTGTTATACTTCCTGTCTGCAATAGATCATTTTCTAATATTGTTATACTATTGTTAGAGTAAATCATGTTTCTAATCAGATCTTTATTTATTCTAGACAAGTCATGATTAGTAAGGTAGTCATGGTCATATCTAATATTGTTATACTTCCTGTCAACAATAGAACATTTTCTAATATTGCTATACTATCGTTAGTGTAAATCATGTTTCTTATCAGATCTTGATTGATTCTGGACAAGCCATGATTACTAAGCTAGTAATGGTCGGATCTAATATTGTTATACTTCCTGTTAGCAATAGATCATTTTCTAATATTGTTATAATATTTTTGGAGTAAATCATATTTCTAATCAGATCTTGATTGATTCTGGACAAGTCTTGATTACTAAGCTAGTCATGGTCAGATGTAATATTGTTATACTTCCTGTCAGCAGTAGATATATTTTCTAATATTGTTATACTATTGTTAGAGTAAATCATGTTTCTGATCTGATCATTATTGATTCTGGACAAGTCATGATTACTAATCTAGTCATGGTCAAATCTAATATTGTTATACTTCCTGTCAACAACGGATCATTTTCTAATATTGTTATACTATCGTTGGCGTCAATCATGTTTCTTATCAGATCTTGATTGATTCCTGACAAGTAATGATTACTAAGCTTGTTATGGTCAGATCTAATATTGTTGTACTTCCTGTTAGCAGTAGATAAATTTTCTAATATTGTGATACTATTGTTAGAGTAAATGATGTTTCTGATCATATCTTGATTGATTCTGGACAAGTCATGATTACTAAGCTAGTAATGGTCGGATCTAACATTGTTATACTTCCTGGCTGCAATAGATCATTTTCTAATATTGTTATCCTATTGTTAGAGTAAATCATATATCTGATCAGATCTTGATTGATTCTGGACAAGTCATGATTACTAAGCTAGTCATGGTCAGATCTAATATTGTTATACTTCCTGTCAACAACGGATCATTTTCTAATATTGTTATACTATCGTTAGGGTCAATCATGTTTCTTATCAGATCTTGATTGATTCCTGACAAGTCATGATTACTAAGCTTGTCATGGTCAGATCTAATATTGTTGTACTTCCTGTCAGCAGTAGATAAATTTTCTAATATTGTGATACTATTGTTAGAGTAAATGATGTTTCTGATCAGATCTTGATTGATTCTGGAAAAGTCATGATTACTAAGCTAGTAATGGTCGGATCTAACATTGTTATACTTCCTGTCAGCAATAGATCATTTTCCAATATTGTTATCCTATTGTTAGGGTAAATCATGTTTCTGATCAGATCTTGATTGATTCTGGACAAGTCATGATTACTAAGCTAGTCATGGTCAGATCTAATATTGTTATACTTCCTGTCAACAACGGATCATTTTCTAATATTATTATACTATCGTTAGGGTCAATCATGTTTCTTATCAGATCTTGATTGATTCTTGACAAGTCATGATTACTAAGCTAGTAATGGTTGGATCTAATATTGTTATACTTCCTGTCAGCAATAGATCATTTTCTAATATTGTCATACTATTGTTGGAGTAAATCATATTTCTGATCAGATCTTGATTGATTCTGGACAAGTCATGATTACTAAGCTAGTCATGGTCAGATATAATATTGTTATGCTTCTTGTCAGCAGTAGATGTATTTTTTAATATTGTTATACTATCGTTAGGGTCAATCATGTTTTTATCCGAACTTGATTGATTCTGGACAAGTCATGATTACTAAGCTTGTCATGGTCAGATATAATATTGTTATACTTCCTGTCAGCAGTAGATATATTTTCTAATATTTTTATACTATTGTTGGAGTAAATCATGTTTCTGATCAGATCTTGATTAGTTCTTGACAAGTCATGATTACTAAGCTAGTCATGGTCAGATCTAATATTTGTTATACTTCCTGTTAGCAATAGATCATTTTCTAATATTGTTATACTATTGTTGGAGTAAATCATATTTCTGATCAGATCTTGATTGATTCTGGACAAGTCATGATTACTAAGCTTGTCATGGTCAGATATAATATTGTTATACTTCCTGTCAGCAGTAGATATATTTTCTAATATTGTTATACTATTGTTAGGGTAAATCATGTTTCTGATCAGATCTTGATTGATTCTGGACAATTCATGATTACAAAGCTAGTAATGGTCGGATCTAATATTGTTATACTTCCTGTCAGCAGTAGATATATTTTCTAATATTGTTATACTATTGTCAGAGTAAATCATGTTTCTGATCAAATCTTGATTGATTCTGGACAAGTCATGATTACTAAGCTAGTCATGGTCAAATCTAATATCGTTATACTTCCTGTCAACAACGGATCATTTTCTAATATTGTTATACTATCGTTAGGGTCAATCATGTTTCTTATCAGATCTTGATTGATTCTTGACAAGTCATGATTACTAAGCTTGTCATGGTCAGATCTAATATTGTTGTACTTCCTGTCAGCAACAGATGAAGTTTCTAATATTGTGATACTATTGTTAGAGTAAATGATGTTTCTGATCAGATCTCGATTGATTCTGGACAAGTCATGATTACTAAGCTAGTAATGGTCGGATCTAATATTGTTATACTTCCTGTCAGCTATAGATCATTTTCTAATATTGTTATCTTATTGTTAGAGTAAATCATGTTTCTGATCAGATCTTGATTGATTCTGGACAAGTCATGATTACTAAGCTAGTAATGGTCGGATCTAATATTGTTATACTTCCTGTCAGCAATAGATCATTTTCTAATATTGTTATCCTATTGTTAGAGTAAATCATGTTTCTGATTAGATCTTGATTTATTCTGGACAAGTCATGAGTACTAAGCTAGTCATGGTCATATCTAATATTGTTATACTTCCTGTCTGCAATAGATCATTTTCTAATATTGTTATACTATTGTTAGAGTAAATCATGTTTCTAATCAGATCTTTATTTATTCTAGACAAGTCATGATTAGTAAGGTAGTCATGGCATATCTAATATTGTTATACTTCCTTTCAACAACGGATCATTTTGTAATATAGTTATACTATCGTTAGGGTCAATCATGTTTCTTATCAGAACTTGATTGATTCCTGACAAGTCATGATTACTAAGCTTGTCATGGTCAGATCTAATATTGTTATACTTCCTGTCAGCAGTAGTTAAATTTTCTAATATTGTGATACTATTGTTAGAGTAAATGATATTTCTGATCAGATCTTGATTGATTATGGATAAGTCATAATTACTAAGCTAGTCATGGTTAGATCTAATATTGTTACATTTCCTGTCAGCAATAGATCATTTTCTATTATTGTTATCCTATTGTTAGAGTAAATCATGTTTCTGATCAGATCTTCATTGATTCTGGACAAGTCATGATTACTAAGCTAGTCATGGTCAAATCTAATATCGTTATACTTCCTGTCAACAACGGATCATTTTCTAATATTGTTATACTATCGTTAGGGTCAATCATGTTTCTTATCAGATCTTGATTGATTCTGGACAAGTCATGATAACTAAGCTTGTCATGGTCAGATCTAATATTGTTGTACTTCCTGACAGCAGTAGATAAATTTTCTAATATTATGATACTATTGTTTGAGTAAATGATGTTTCTGATAAAATCTTGATTGATTCAGGACAAGTCATGATTACTAAGCTAGTCATGGTCAGATCTAATATTGTTATACTATCGTTAGGGTCAATCATGTTTCTTATCAGATCTTGATTGATTCCTGACAAGTCATGATTACTAAGCTTGTCATGGTCAGATCTAATATTGTTGTACTTCCTGTCAGCAGTTGATAAATTTTCTAATATTGTGATACTATTGTTAGAGTAAATGATGTTTCTGATCAGATCTTGATTGATTCTGGAAAAGTCATGATTACTAAGCTAGTAATGGTCGGATCTAACATTGTTATACTTCCTGTCAGCAATAGATCATTTTCCAATATTGTTATCCTATTGTTAGGGTAAATCATGTTTCTGATCAGATCTTGATTGATTCTGGACAAGTCATAATTACTAAGCTAGTCATGGTCAGATCTAATATTGTTATACTTCCTGTCAACAACGGATCATTTTCTAATATTGTTATACTATCGTTAGGGTCAATCATGTTTCTTATCAGATCTTGATTGATTCTTGACAAGTCATGATTACTAAGCTTGTCATGGTCAGATCTAATATTGTTGTACTTCCTGTCAGCAGTAGATAAATTTTCTAATATTGTGATACTATTGTTAGAGTAAATGATGTTTCTGATCAGATCTTGATTGATTCTGGACAAGTCACGATTACTAAGCTAGTCATGGTAAGATATAATATTGTTATACTTCCTGTCAGCAGTAGATATATTTTCTAATATTGTTATACTATTGATAGAGTAAATCATGTTTCTGATCAAATCTTGATTGATTCTGGACAAGTCATGATTACTAAGCTAGTCATGGTCAAATCTAATATCGTTATACTTCCTGTCAACAACGGATCATTTTCTAACATTGTTATACTATCGTTAGGGTCAATCATGTTTCTTATCAGATCTTGATTGATTCTTGACAAGTCGTGATTACTAAGCTTGTCATGGTCAGATCTAATATTGTTGTACTTCCTGTCAGCAGCAGATGTATTTTCTAATATTGTGATACTATTGTTAGAGTAAATGATGTTTCTGATCAGATTTTGATTGATTCTGGACAAGTCATGATTACTAACCTAGTCATGGTTATATTTAATATTGTTATACTTCCTATCTGCAATAGATCATTTTCTAATATTGTTATCCTATTGTTAGAGTAAATCACGTTTCTGATCAGATCTTGATTTATTCTGGACAAGTCATGATTACTAAGCTAGTCACGGTCATATCTAATATTGTTGTACTTCCCGTCAACAATAGAACATTTTCTAATATTTCTATACTATTGTTAGAGTAAATCATGTTTCTTATCAGTTCTTGATTGATTCTAGACAAGCCATGATTACTAAGCTTGTCATGGTCAAATCTAATATTGTTGTACTTCCTGTCAGCAGTAGATAAATTTTCTAGCATTGTGATACTATTGTTAGAGTAAATGATATTTATGATCATATCTTGATTGATTCTGGACAAGTCATGATTACTAAGTTAGTCACGGTCATATCTAATATTGTTATACTTCCCGTCAATAATAGAACATTTTCTAATATTGCTATACTATCGTTAGAGTAAATCATGTTTCTTATCAGATCTTGCTTGATTCTGGACAAGTCATGATTACTAAGTTTGTCATGGTCAGATCTAATATTGTTGTACTTCCTGTCAGCAGTAGATAAATTTTCTAATATTGTGATACTATTGTTAGAGTAAATGATGTTTCTGATCAGATCTTGATTGATTCTGGACAAGTCATGATTACTAAGCTAGTCATGGTCAGATATAATATTGTTATACTTCCTGTCAGCAGTAGATATATTTTCTAATATTGTTATACTATTGTTAGGGTAAATCATGTTTCTGATCAGATCTTGATTGATTCTGGACAATTCATGATTACAAAGCTAGTAATGGTCGGATCTAATATTGTTATACTTCCTGTCAGCAATAGATCATTTTCTAATATTGTTATCCTATTGTTAGAGTAAATCATGTTTCTGATTAGATCTTGATTAATTCTGGACAAGTCATGATTACTAAACTAGTCATGGTCATATCTAATATTGTTATGCTTCCTGTCTGCAATAGATCATTTTCTAATATTGTTATACTATTGTTAGAGTTAATCATGTTTCTGATCAGATCTTGATTTATTCTGGACAAGTCATGATTAGTATGGTAGTCATTGTCATATCTAATATTGTTATAATTCCTGTCAACAACGGATCGTTTTCTAATAATGGTATACTATCGTTAGGGTCAATCATGTTTCTTATCCGAACTTGATTGATTCTGGATAAGTCATGATTACTAAGCTTGTCATGGTCAGATCTAATATTGTTATACTTCCTGTCAGCAGTGGATAAATTTTCCAATATTGTGATACTATTGTTAGAGTAAATGATATTTCTGATCAGATCTTGATTGATTATGGACAAGTCATAATTACTAAGCTAGTCATGGTCAGATCTAATATTGTTATACTTCCGGTCATAAACAGATCATTTTCTAATATTTTTATCCTATTGTTAGAGTAAATCATGTTTTTGATCAGATCTTGATATATTCTGGACAAGTCATGATTACTAAGCTAGTCATGGTTATATCTAATATTGTTATATTTCCTGTCTGCAATATATTATTTTCTAATATTGTTATCCTATTGTTAGAGTAAATCACGTTTCTGATCAGATCTTGATTTATTCTGGACAAGTCATGATTACTAAGCTAGTCAGGGTCATATCTAATATTGTTATACTTCCTGTCAACAATAGAACATTTTCTAATATTGCTATACTATCGTTAGAGTAAATCATGTTTCTTATCAGATCTTGATTGATTCTGGACAAGCCATGATTACTAAGTTTGTCATGGTCAGATCTAATATTGTTGTACTTCCTGTAAGCAGTAGATAAATTTTCTAACATTGTGATACTATTGTTAGAGTAAATGATGTTTCTGATCAGATCTTGATCGATTCTGGACAAGTCATGATTACTAAGCTAGTCATGGTCAGATATAATATTGTTATACTTCCTGTCAGCAGTAGATATATTTTCTAATATTGTTATACTATTGTTAGAAAAAAATCAAGTTTCTGATCAGATCTTGATTGATTCTTGACAAGTCATGATTACTAAGCTAGTAATGGTCGGATCTAATATTGTTATACTTCCTGTCAGCAATAGATCATTTTCTAATATTGTCATACTATTGTTGGAGTAAATCATATTTCTGATCAGATCTTGATTGATTCTGGACAAGTCATGATTACTAAGCTAGTCATGGTCAGATATAATATTGTTATGCTTCTTGTCAGCAGTAGATGTATTTTTTAATATTGTTATACTATCGTTAGGGTCAATCATGTTTTTATCCGAACTTGATTGATTCTGGACAAGTCATGATTACTAAGCTTGTCATGGTCAGATATAATATTGTTATACTTCCTGTCAGCAGTAGATATATTTTCTAATATTTTTATACTATTGTTGGAGTAAATCATGTTTCTGATCAGATCTTGATTAGTTCTTGACAAGTCATGATTACTAAGCTAGTCATGGTCAGATCTAATATTTGTTATACTTCCTGTTAGCAATAGATCATTTTCTAATATTGTTATACTATTGTTGGAGTAAATCATATTTCTGATCAGATCTTGATTGATTCTGGACAAGTCATGATTACTAAGCTTGTCATGGTCAGATATAATATTGTTATACTTCCTGTCAGCAGTAGATATATTTTCTAATATTGTTATACTATTGTTAGGGTAAATCATGTTTCTGATCAGATCTTGATTAATTCTGGACAATTCATGATTACAAAGCTAGTAATGGTCGGATCTAATATTGTTATACTTCCTGTCAGCAGTAGATATATTTTCTAATATTGTTATACTATTGTCAGAGTAAATCATGTTTCTGATCAAATCTTGATTGATTCTGGACAAGTCATGATTACTAAGCTAGTCATGGTCAAATCTAATATCGTTATACTTCCTGTCAACAACGGATCATTTTCTAATATTGTTATACTATCGTTAGGGTCAATCATGTTTCTTATCAGATCTTGATTGATTCTTGACAAGTCATGATTACTAAGCTTGTCATGGTCAGATCTAATATTGTTGTACTTCCTGTCAGCAACAGATGAAGTTTCTAATATTGTGATACTATTGTTAGAGTAAATGATGTTTCTGATCAGATCTCGATTGATTCTGGACAAGTCATGATTACTAAGCTAGTAATGGTCGGATCTAATATTGTTATACTTCCTGTCAGCTATAGATCATTTTCTAATATTGTTATCTTATTGTTAGAGTAAATCATGTTTCTGATCAGATCTTGATTGATTCTGGACAAGTCATGATTACTAAGCTAGTAATGGTCGGATCTAATATTGTTATACTTCCTGTCAGCAATAGATCATTTTCTAATATTGTTATCCTATTGTTAGAGTAAATCATGTTTCTGATTAGATCTTGATTTATTCTGGACAAGTCATGAGTACTAAGCTAGTCATGGTCATATCTAATATTGTTATACTTCCTGTCTGCAATAGATCATTTTCTAATATTGTTATACTATTGTTAGAGTAAATCATGTTTCTAATCAGATCTTTATTTATTCTAGACAAGTCATGATTAGTAAGGTAGTCATGGTCATATCTAATATTGTTATACTTCCTTTCAACAACAGATCATTTTCTAATATAGTTATACTATCGTTAGGGTCAATCATGTTTCTTATCAGAACTTGATTGATTCCTGACAAGTCATGATTACTAAGCTTGTCATGGTCAGATCTAATATTGTTATACTTCCTGTCAGCAGTAGTTAAATTTTCTAATATTGTGATACTATTGTTAGAGTAAATGATATTTCTGATCAGATCTTGATTGATTATGGATAAGTCATAATTACTAAGCTAGTCATGGTTAGATCTAATATTGTTACATTTCCTGTCAGCAATAGATCATTTTCTATTATTGTTATCCTATTGTTAGAGTAAATCATGTTTCTGATCAGATCTTCATTGATTCTGGACAAGTCATGATTACTAAGCTAGTCATGGTCAGATCTAATATTGTTATACTTCCTGTCAACAATAGAACATTTTCTAATATTGCTATACTATCGTTAGAGTAAATCTTGTTTCTTATCAGATCTTGATTGATTCTGGACAAGTCATGATAACTAAGCTTGTCATGGTCAGATCTAATATTGTTGTACTTCCTGTCAGCAGCAGATAAATTTTCTAATATTGTGATACTATTGTTAGAGTAAATGATGTTTCTGATCAGATCTTGATTGATTCTGGACAAATCATGATTACTAAGCTAGTCATGGTCAGATATAATATTGTTATGCTTCTTGTCAGCAGTAGATGTATTTTTTAATATTGTTATACTATCGTTAGCGTCAATCATGTTTTTATCCGAACTTGATTGATTCTGGACAAGTCATGATTACTAAGCTTGTCATGGTCAGATATAATATTGTTATACTTCCTGTCAGCAGTAGATATATTTTCTAATATTTTTATACTATTGTTAGAGTAAATCATGTTTCTGATCACATCTTGATTAGTTCTTGACAAGTCATGATTACTAAGCTAGTCATGGTCAGATCTAATATTTGTTATACTTCCTGTTAGCAATAGATCATTTTCTAATATTGTTATACTATTGTTGGAGTAAATCATATTTCTGATCAGATCTTGATTGATTCTGGACAAGTCATGATTACTAAGCTTGTCATGGTCAGATATAATATTGTTATACTTCCTGTCAGCAGTAGATATATTTTCTAATATTGTTATACTATTGTTAGGGTAAATCATGTTTCTGATCAGATCTTGATTGATTCTGGACAATTCATGATTACAAAGCTAGTAATGGTCGGATCTAATATTGTTATACTTCCTGTCAGCAGTAGATATATTTTCTAATATTGTTATACTATTGTCAGAGTAAATCATGTTTCTGATCAAATCTTGATTGATTCTGGACAAGTCATGATTACTAAGCTAGTCATGGTCAAATCTAATATCGTTATACTTCCTGTCAACAACGGATCATTTTCTAATATTGTTATACTATCGTTAGAGTAAATCATGTTTCTTATCAGATCTTGATTGATTCTGGACAAGCCATGATTACTAAGTTTGTCATGGTCAGATCTAATATTGTTGTACTTCCTGTCAGCAGCAGATAAATTTTCTAACATTGTGATACTATTGTTAGAGTAAATGATATTTATGATCATATCTTGATTGATTCTGGACAAGTCATGATTACTAAGTTAGTCACGGTCATATCTAATATTGTTATACTTCCCGTCAATAATAGAACATTTTCTAATATTGCTATACTATCGTTAGAGTAAATCATGTTTCTTATCAGATCTTGCTTGATTCTGGACAAGTCATGATTACTAAGTTTGTCATGGTCAGATCTAATATTGTTGTACTTCCTGTCAGCAGTAGATAAATTTTCTAATATTGTGATACTATTGTTAGAGTAAATGATGTTTCTGATCAGATCTTGATTGATTCTGGACAAGTCATGATTACTAAGCTAGTCATGGTCAGATATAATATTGTTATACTTCCTGTCAGCAGTAGATATATTTTCTAATATTGTTATACTATTGTTAGGGTAAATCATGTTTCTGATCAGATCTTGATTGATTCTGGACAATTCATGATTACAAAGCTAGTAATGGTCGGATCTAATATTGTTATACTTCCTGTCAGCAATAGATCATTTTCTAATATTGTTATCCTATTGTTAGAGTAAATCATGTTTCTGATTAGATCTTGATTAATTCTGGACAAGTCATGATTACTAAACTAGTCATGGTCATATCTAATATTGTTATGCTTCCTGTCTGCAATAGATCATTTTCTAATATTGTTATACTATTGTTAGAGTTAATCATGTTTCTGATCAGATCTTGATTTATTCTGGACAAGTCATGATTAGTATGGTAGTCATTGTCATATCTAATATTGTTATAATTCCTGTCAACAACGGATCGTTTTCTAATAATGGTATACTATCGTTAGGGTCAATCATGTTTCTTATCCGAACTTGATTGATTCTGGATAAGTCATGATTACTAAGCTTGTCATGGTCAGATCTAATATTGTTATACTTCCTGTCAGCAGTGGATAAATTTTCCAATATTGTGATACTATTGTTAGAGTAAATGATATTTCTGATCAGATCTTGATTGATTATGGACAAGTCATAATTACTAAGCTAGTCATGGTCAGATCTAATATTGTTATACTTCCGGTCATAAACAGATCATTTTCTAATATTTTTATCCTATTGTTAGAGTAAATCATGTTTTTGATCAGATCTTGATATATTCTGGACAAGTCATGATTACTAAGCTAGTCATGGTTATATCTAATATTGTTATATTTCCTGTCTGCAATATATTATTTTCTAATATTGTTATCCTATTGTTAGAGTAAATCACGTTTCTGATCAGATCTTGATTTATTCTGGACAAGTCATGATTACTAAGCTAGTCAGGGTCATATCTAATATTGTTATACTTCCTGTCAACAATAGAACATTTTCTAATATTGCTATACTATCGTTAGAGTAAATCATGTTTCTTATCAGATCTTGATTGATTCTGGACAAGCCATGATTACTAAGTTTGTCATGGTCAGATCTAATATTGTTGTACTTCCTGTAAGCAGTAGATAAATTTTCTAACATTGTGATACTATTGTTAGAGTAAATGATGTTTCTGATCAGATCTTGATCGATTCTGGACAAGTCATGATTACTAAGCTAGTCATGGTCAGATATAATATTGTTATACTTCCTGTCAGCAGTAGATATATTTTCTAATATTGTTATACTATTGTTAGAAAAAAATCAAGTTTCTGATCAGATCTTGATTGATTCTTGACAAGTCATGATTACTAAGCTAGTAATGGTCGGATCTAATATTGTTATACTTCCTGTCAGCAATAGATCATTTTCTAATATTGTCATACTATTGTTGGAGTAAATCATATTTCTGATCAGATCTTGATTGATTCTGGACAAGTCATGATTACTAAGCTAGTCATGGTCAGATATAATATTGTTATGCTTCTTGTCAGCAGTAGATGTATTTTTTAATATTGTTATACTATCGTTAGGGTCAATCATGTTTTTATCCGAACTTGATTGATTCTGGACAAGTCATGATTACTAAGCTTGTCATGGTCAGATATAATATTGTTATACTTCCTGTCAGCAGTAGATATATTTTCTAATATTTTTATACTATTGTTGGAGTAAATCATGTTTCTGATCAGATCTTGATTAGTTCTTGACAAGTCATGATTACTAAGCTAGTCATGGTCAGATCTAATATTTGTTATACTTCCTGTTAGCAATAGATCATTTTCTAATATTGTTATACTATTGTTGGAGTAAATCATATTTCTGATCAGATCTTGATTGATTCTGGACAAGTCATGATTACTAAGCTTGTCATGGTCAGATATAATATTGTTATACTTCCTGTCAGCAGTAGATATATTTTCTAATATTGTTATACTATTGTTAGGGTAAATCATGTTTCTGATCAGATCTTGATTGATTCTGGACAATTCATGATTACAAAGCTAGTAATGGTCGGATCTAATATTGTTATACTTCCTGTCAGCAGTAGATATATTTTCTAATATTGTTATACTATTGTCAGAGTAAATCATGTTTCTGATCAAATCTTGATTGATTCTGGACAAGTCATGATTACTAAGCTAGTCATGGTCAAATCTAATATCGTTATACTTCCTGTCAACAACGGATCATTTTCTAATATTGTTATACTATCGTTAGGGTCAATCATGTTTCTTATCAGATCTTGATTGATTCTTGACAAGTCATGATTACTAAGCTTGTCATGGTCAGATCTAATATTGTTGTACTTCCTGTCAGCAACAGATGAAGTTTCTAATATTGTGATACTATTGTTAGAGTAAATGATGTTTCTGATCAGATCTCGATTGATTCTGGACAAGTCATGATTACTAAGCTAGTAATGGTCGGATCTAATATTGTTATACTTCCTGTCAGCTATAGATCATTTTCTAATATTGTTATCTTATTGTTAGAGTAAATCATGTTTCTGATCAGATCTTGATTGATTCTGGACAAGTCATGATTACTAAGCTAGTAATGGTCGGATCTAATATTGTTATACTTCCTGTCAGCAATAGATCATTTTCTAATATTGTTATCCTATTGTTAGAGTAAATCATGTTTCTGATTAGATCTTGATTTATTCTGGACAAGTCATGAGTACTAAGCTAGTCATGGTCATATCTAATATTGTTATACTTCCTGTCTGCAATAGATCATTTTCTAATATTGTTATACTATTGTTAGAGTAAATCATGTTTCTAATCAGATCTTTATTTATTCTAGACAAGTCATGATTAGTAAGGTAGTCATGGTCATATCTAATATTGTTATACTTCCTTTCAACAACAGATCATTTTCTAATATAGTTATACTATCGTTAGGGTCAATCATGTTTCTTATCAGAACTTGATTGATTCCTGACAAGTCATGATTACTAAGCTTGTCATGGTCAGATCTAATATTGTTATACTTCCTGTCAGCAGTAGTTAAATTTTCTAATATTGTGATACTATTGTTAGAGTAAATGATATTTCTGATCAGATCTTGATTGATTATGGATAAGTCATAATTACTAAGCTAGTCATGGTTAGATCTAATATTGTTACATTTCCTGTCAGCAATAGATCATTTTCTATTATTGTTATCCTATTGTTAGAGTAAATCATGTTTCTGATCAGATCTTCATTGATTCTGGACAAGTCATGATTACTAAGCTAGTCATGGTCAGATCTAATATTGTTATACTTCCTGTCAACAATAGAACATTTTCTAATATTGCTATACTATCGTTAGAGTAAATCTTGTTTCTTATCAGATCTTGATTGATTCTGGACAAGTCATGATAACTAAGCTTGTCATGGTCAGATCTAATATTGTTGTACTTCCTGTCAGCAGCAGATAAATTTTCTAATATTGTGATACTATTGTTAGAGTAAATGATGTTTCTGATCAGATCTTGATTGATTCTGGACAAATCATGATTACTAAGCTAGTCATGGTCAGATATAATATTGTTATGCTTCTTGTCAGCAGTAGATGTATTTTTTAATATTGTTATACTATCGTTAGCGTCAATCATGTTTTTATCCGAACTTGATTGATTCTGGACAAGTCATGATTACTAAGCTTGTCATGGTCAGATATAATATTGTTATACTTCCTGTCAGCAGTAGATATATTTTCTAATATTTTTATACTATTGTTAGAGTAAATCATGTTTCTGATCACATCTTGATTAGTTCTTGACAAGTCATGATTACTAAGCTAGTCATGGTCAGATCTAATATTTGTTATACTTCCTGTTAGCAATAGATCATTTTCTAATATTGTTATACTATTGTTGGAGTAAATCATATTTCTGATCAGATCTTGATTGATTCTGGACAAGTCATGATTACTAAGCTTGTCATGGTCAGATATAATATTGTTATACTTCCTGTCAGCAGTAGATATATTTTCTAATATTGTTATACTATTGTTAGGGTAAATCATGTTTCTGATCAGATCTTGATTGATTCTGGACAATTCATGATTACAAAGCTAGTAATGGTCGGATCTAATATTGTTATACTTCCTGTCAGCAGTAGATATATTTTCTAATATTGTTATACTATTGTCAGAGTAAATCATGTTTCTGATCAAATCTTGATTGATTCTGGACAAGTCATGATTACTAAGCTAGTCATGGTCAAATCTAATATCGTTATACTTCCTGTCAACAACGGATCATTTTCTAATATTGTTATACTATCGTTAGAGTAAATCATGTTTCTTATCAGATCTTGATTGATTCTGGACAAGCCATGATTACTAAGTTTGTCATGGTCAGATCTAATATTGTTGTACTTCCTGTCAGCAGCAGATAAATTTTCTAATATTGTGATACTATTGTTAGAGTAAATGATGTTTCTGATCAGATCTTGATTGATTCTGGACAAATCATGATTACTAAGCTTGTCATGGTCAGATATAATATTGTTATGCTTCTTGTCAGCAGTAGATGTATTTTTTAATATTGTTATACTATCGTTAGCGTCAATCATGTTTTTATCCGAACTTGATTGATTCTGGACAAGTCATGATTACTAAGCTTGTCATGGTCTGATATAATATTGTTATACTTCCTGTCAGCAGTAGATATATTTTCTAATATTTTTATACTATTGTTAGAGTAAATCATGTTTCTGATCAGATCTTGATTAGTTCTTGACAAGTCATGATTACTAAGCTAGTCATGGTCAGATCTAATATTTGTTATACTTCCTGTTAGCAATAGATCATTTTCTAATATTGTTATACTATTGTTGGAGTAAATCATATTTCTGATCAGATCTTGATTGATTCTGGACAAGTCATGATTACTAAGCTTGTCATGGTCAGATATAATATTGTTATACTTCCTGTCAGCAGTAGATATATTTTCTAATATTGTTATACTATTGTTAGGGTAAATCATGTTTCTGATCAGATCTTGATTGATTCTGGACAATTCATGATTACAAAGCTAGTAATGGTCGGATCTAATATTGTTATACTTCCTGTCAGCAGTAGATATATTTTCTAATATTGTTATACTATTGTCAGAGTAAATCATGTTTCTGATCAAATCTTGATTGATTCTGGACAAGTCATGATTACTAAGCTAGTCATGGTCAAATCTAATATCGTTATACTTCCTGTCAACAACGGATCATTTTCTAATATTGTTATACTATCGTTAGGGTCAATCATGTTTCTTATCAGATCTTGATTGATTCTTGACAAGTCATGATTACTAAGCTTGTCATGGTCAGATCTAATATTGTTGTACTTCCTGTCAGCAACAGATGAAGTTTCTAATATTGTGATACTATTGTTAGAGTAAATGATGTTTCTGATCAGATCTCGATTGATTCTGGACAAGTCATGATTACTAAGCTAGTAATGGTCGGATCTAATATTGTTATACTTCCTGTCAGCTATAGATCATTTTCTAATATTGTTATCTTATTGTTAGAGTAAATCATGTTTCTGATCAGATCTTGATTGATTCTGGACAAGTCATGATTACTAAGCTAGTAATAGTCGGATCTAATATTGTTATACTTCCTGTCAGCAATAGATCATTTTCTAATATTGTTATCCTATTGTTAGAGTAAATCATGTTTCTGATTAGATCTTGATTTATTCTGGACAAGTCATGAGTACTAAGCTAGTCATGGTCATATCTAATATTGTTATACTTCCTGTCTGCAATAGATCATTTTCTAATATTGTTATACTATTGTTAGAGTAAATCATGTTTCTAATCAGATCTTTATTTATTCTAGACAAGTCATGATTAGTAAGGTAGTCATGGTCATATCTAATATTGTTATACTTCCTTTCAACAACAGATCATTTTCTAATATAGTTATACTATCGTTAGGGTCAATCATGTTTCTTATCAGAACTTGATTGATTCCTGACAAGTCATGATTACTAAGCTTGTCATGGTCAGATCTAATATTGTTATACTTCCTGTCAGCAGTAGTTAAATTTTCTAATATTGTGATACTATTGTTAGAGTAAATGATATTTCTGATCAGATCTTGATTGATTATGGATAAGTCATAATTACTAAGCTAGTCATGGTTAGATCTAATATTGTTACATTTCCTGTCAGCAATAGATCATTTTCTATTATTGTTATCCTATTGTTAGAGTAAATCATGTTTCTGATCAGATCTTCATTGATTCTGGACAAGTCATGATTACTAAGCTAGTCATGGTCAGATCTAATATTGTTATACTTCCTGTCAACAATAGAACATTTTCTAATATTGCTATACTATCGTTAGAGTAAATCTTGTTTCTTATCAGATCTTGATTGATTCTGGACAAGTCATGATAACTAAGCTTGTCATGGTCAGATCTAATATTGTTGTACTTCCTGTCAGCAGCAGATAAATTTTCTAATATTGTGATACTATTGTTAGAGTAAATGATGTTTCTGATCAGATCTTGATTGATTCAGGACAAGTCATGATTACTAAGCTAGTCATGGTCAGATATAATATTGTTATACTTCCTGTCAGCAGTAGATATATTTTCTAATATTGTTATACTATTGTTAGAGTAAATCATGTTTCTGATCAGATCTTGATTGATTCTGGACAAGTCATGATTACTAAGCTAGTAAGGGTCGGATCTAATATTGTTATACTTCCTGTCAGCAATAGATCATTTTCTAATATTGTTATCCTATTGTTAAAGTAAATCATGTTTCTGATTAGATCTTGATTGATTGTGGACAAGTCATGATTACTATGCTAGTCATGGTCATATCTAATATTGTTATACTTCCTGTCTACAATAGATCATTTTCTAATATTGTTATCCTATTGTTAGAGTAAATCATGTTTCTGATCAGATCTTGATTAATTCTGGACAAGTCATGATTAGTAAGGTAGTCATGGTCATATCTAATATTGTTATACTTCCTGTCAACAACAGATCGTTTTCTAATATTGTTATACTATCGTTAGGGTCAATCATGTTTCTTATCCGAACTTGATTGATTCTGGATAAGTCATGATTACTAAGCTTGTCATGGTCAGATCTAATATTGTTATACTTCCTGTCAGCAGTAGTTAAATTTTTTAATATTGTGATACTATTGTTAGAGTAAATGATATTTCTGATCAGATCTTGATTTATTATGGACAATTCATAATTACTAAGCTAGTCATGGTCAGATCTAATATTGTTATACTTCCTGTCAGAAATAGATCATTTTCTAATATTGTTATCCTATTGTTAGAGTAAATCATGTTTTTGATCAGATCTTGATTGATTCTGGACAAGTCATGATTACTAAGCTAGTCATGGTCAGATATAATATTGTTATACTTCCTGTCAGCAGTAGATATATTTTCTAATATTGTTATACTATTGTTAGAGTAAATCATGTTTCTGATCAGATCTTGATTGATTCTGGACAAGTCATGATTACTAAGCTAGTAATGGTCGGATCTAATATTGTTATACTTCCTGTCAGCAATAGATAAATTTTCTAATATTGTGATACTATTGTTAGAATAAATTATATTTCTGATCACATCTTGATTGATTCTGGACAAGTCATGATTACTAAGCTAGTCACGGTCATATCTAATATTGTTATACTTCCTGTCAACAATAGAACATTTTCTAATATTGCTATACTATCGTTAGTGTAAATCATGTTTCTTATCAGATCTTGATTGATTCTGGACAAGCCATGATTACTAAGCTAGTAATGGTCGGATCTAATATTGTTATACTTCCTGTTAGCAATAGATCATTTTCTAATATTGTTATAATATTTTTGGAGTAAATCATATTTCTAATCAGATCTTGATTGATTCTGGACAAGTCTTGATTACTAAGCTAGTCATGGTCAGATGTAATATTGTTATACTTCCTGTCAGCAGTAGATATATTTTCTAATATTGTTATACTATTGTTAGAGTAAATCATGTTTCTGATCTGATCATTATTGATTCTGGACAAGTCATGATTACTAATCTAGTCATGGTCAAATCTAATATTGTTATACTTCCTGTCAACAACGGATCATTTTCTAATATTGTTATACTATCGTTGGCGTCAATCATGTTTCTTATCAGATCTTGATTGATTCTGGACAAGTAATGATTACTAAGCTTGTCATGGTCAGATCTAATATTGTTGTACTTCCTGTTAGCAGTAGATAAATTTTCTAATATTGTGATACTATTGTTAGAGTAAATGATGTTTCTGATCATATCTTGATTGATTCTGGACAAGTCATGATTACTAAGCTAGTAATGGTCGGATCTAACATTGTTATCCTTCCTGGCTGCAATAGAACATTTTCTAATATTGTTATCCTATTGTTAGAGTAAATCATATATCTGATCAGATCTTGATTGATTCTGGACAAGTCATGATTACTAAGCTAGTCATGGTCAGATCTAATATTGTTATACTTCCTGTCAACAACGGATCATTTTCTAATATTGTTATACTATCGTTAGGGTCAATCATGTTTCTTATCAGATCTTGATTGATTCCTGACAAGTCATGATTACTAAGCTTGTCATGGTCAGATCTAATATTGTTGTACTTCCTGTCAGCAGTAGATAAATTTTCTAATATTGTGATACTATTGTTAGAGTAAATGATGTTTCTGATCAGATCTTGATTGATTCTGGAAAAGTCATGATTACTAAGCTAGTAATGGTCGGATCTAACATTGTTATACTTCCTGTCAGCAATAGATCATTTTCTAATATTGTTATCCTATTGTTAGGGTAAATCATGTTTCTGATCAGATCTTGATTGATTCTGGACAAGTTATGATTACTAAGCTAGTCATGGTCAGATCTAATATTGTTATACTTCCTGTCAACAACGGATCATTTTCTAATATTGTTATACTATCGTTAGGGTCAATCATGTTTCTTATCAGATCTTGATTGATTCTTGACAAGTCATGATTACTAAGCTTGTCATGGTCAGATCTAATATTGTTGTACTTCCTGTCAGCAGTAGATAAATTTTCTAATATTGTTATACTATTGTTAGAGTAAATCATGTTTCTGATCAAATCTTGATTGATTCTGGACAAGTCATGATTACTAAGCTAGTCATGGTCAAATCTAATATCGTTATACTTCCTGTCAACAACGGATCATTTTCTAATATTGTTATACTATCGTTAGGGTCAATCATGTTTCTTATCAGATCTTGATTGATTCTTGACAAGTCGTGATTACTAAGCTTGTCATGGTCAGATCTAATATTGTTGTACTTCCTGTCAGCAGCAGATATATTTTCTAATATTGTGATACTATTGTTAGAGTAAATGATGTTTCTGATCAGATTTTGATTGATTCTGGACAAGTCATGATTACTAACCTAGTCATGGTTATATTTAATATTGTTATACTTCCTATCTGCAATAGATCATTTTCTAATATTGTTATCCTATTGTTAGAGTAAATCACGTTTCTGATCAGATCTTGATTTATTCTGGACAAGTCATGATTACTAAGCTAGTCACGGTCATATCTAATATTGTTGTACTTCCCGTCAACAATAGAACATTTTCTAATATTTCTATACTATTGTTAGAGTAAATCATGTTTCTTATCAGTTCTTGATTGATTCTAGACAAGCCATGATTACTAAGTTTGTCATGGTCAAATCTAATATTGTTGTACTTCCTGTCAGCAGTAGATAAATTTTCTAACATTGTGATACTATTGTTAGAGTAAATGATGTTTATGATCATATCTTGATTGATTCTGGACAAGTCATGATTACTAAGTTAGTCACGGTCATATCTAATATTGTTATACTTCCCGTCAATAATAGAACATTTTCTAATATTGCTATACTATCGTTAGAGTAAATCATGTTTCTTATCAGATCTTTCTTGATTCTGGACAAGTCATGATTACTAAGTTTGTCATGGTCAGATCTAATATTGTTGTACTTCCTGTCAGCAGTAGATATATTTTCTAATATTGTGATACTATTGTTAGAGTAAATGATGTTTCTGATCAGATCTTGATTGATTCTGGACAAGTCATGATTACTAAGCTAGTCATGGTCAGATATAATATTGTTATACTTCCTGTCAGCAGTAGATATATTTTCTAATATTGTTATACTATTGTTAGGGTAAATCATGTTTCTGATCAGATCTTGATTGATTCTGGACAATTCATGATTACAAAGCTAGTAATGGTCGGATCTAATATTGTTATACTTCCTGTCAGCAATAGATCATTTTCTAATATTGTTATCCTATTGTTAGAGTAAATCATGTTTCTGATTAGATCTTGATTAATTCTGGACAAGTCATGATTACTAAGCTAGTCATGGTCATATCTAATATTGTTATGCTTCCTGTCTGCAATAGATCATTTTCTAATATTGTTATACTATTGTTAGAGTTAATCATGTTTCTGATCAGATCTTGATTTATTCTGGACAAGTCATGATTAGTATGGTAGTCATGGTCATATCTAATATTGTTATAATTCCTGTCAACAACGGATCGTTTTCTAATAATGGTATACTATCGTTAGGGTCAATCATGTTTCTTATCCGAACTTGATTGATTCTGGATAAGTCATGATTACTAAGCTTGTCATGGTCAGATCTAATATTGTTATACTTCCTGTCAGCAGTGGATAAATTTTCCAATATTGTGATACTATTGTTAGAGTAAATGATATTTCTGATCAGATCTTGATTGATTATGGACAAGTCATAATTACTAAGCTAGTCATGGTCAGATCTAATATTGTTATACTTCCGGTCATAAACAGATCATTTTCTAATATTTTTATCCTATTGTTAGAGTAAATCATGTTTTTGATCAGATCTTGATATATTCTGGACAAGTCATGATTACTAAGCTAGTCATGGTTATATCTAATATTGTTATATTTCCTGTCTGCAATATATTATTTTCTAATATTGTTATCCTATTGTTAGAGTAAATCACGTTTCTGATCAGATCTTGATTTATTCTAGACAAGTCATGATTACTAAGCTAGTCAGGGTCATATCTAATATTGTTATACTTCCTGTCAACAATAGAACATTTTCTAATATTGCTATACTATCGTTAGAGTAAATCATGTTTCTTATCAGATCTTGATTGATTCTGGACAAGCCATGATTACTAAGCTTGTCATGGTCAGATCTAATATTGTTGTACTTCCTGTCAGCAGTAGATAAATTTTCTAACATTGTGATACTATTGTTAGAGTAAATGATGTTTCTGATCAGATCTTGATCGATTCTGGACAAGTCATGATTACTAAGCTAGTCATGGTCAGATATAATATTGTTATACTTCCTGTCAGCAGTAGATATATTTTCTAATATTGTTATACTATTGTTAGAAAAAAATCAAGTTTCTGATCAGATCTTGATTGATTCTTGACAAGTCATGATTACTAAGCTAGTAATGGTCGGATCTAATATTGTTATACTTCCTGTCAGCAATAGATCATTTTCTAATATTGTCATACTATTGTTGGAGTAAATCATATTTCTGATCAGATCTTGATTGATTCTGGACAAGTCATGATTACTAAGCTAGTAATGGTCGGATCTAACATTGTTATACTGCCTGCCAGCAATAGATCATTTTCTAATATTGTTATCCTATTGTTAGAGTAAATCATGTTTCTGATCAGATCTTGATTGATTCTGGAAAAGTCATGATTACTAAGCTAGTCATGGTCAGATCTAATATCGTTATACTTCCTGTCAACAACGGATCATTTTCTAATATTGTTATACTATCGTTAGGGTCAATCATGTTTCTTATCAGATCTTGATTGATTCTTGACAAGTCGTGATTACTAAGCTTGTCATGGTCAGATCTAATATTGTTGTACTTCCTGTTAGTAGCAGATATATTTTCTAATATTGTGATACTATTGTTAGAGTAAATGATGTTTCTGATCAGATTTTGATTGATTCTGGACAAGTCATGATTACTAACCTAGTCATGGTTATAATTAATATTGTTATACTTCCTATCTGCAATAGATCATTTTCTAATATTGTTATCCTATTGTTAGAGTAAATCACGTTTCTGATCAGATCTTGATTTATTCTGGACAAGTCATGATTACTAAGCTAGTCACGGTCATATCTAATATTGTTGTACTTCCTGTCAACAATAGAACATTTTCTAATATTGCTATACTTTCATTAGAGTAAATCATGTTTCTTATCAGATCTTGATTGATTCTAGACAAGCTATGATTACTAAGCTTGTCATGGTCAGATCTAATATTGTTGTACTTCCTGTCAGCAGTAGATAAATTTTCTAACATTGTGATACTATTGTTAGAGTAAATGATGTTTATGATCATATCTTGATTGATTCTGGACAAGTCATGATTACTAAGCTAGTCACTGTCATATCTAATATTGTTATACTTCCCGTCAATAATAGAACATTTTCTAATATTGCTATACTATCGTTAGAGTAAATCATGTTTCTTATCAGATCTTGATTGATTATGGACAAGTCATGATTACTAAGCTTGTCATGGTCAGATCTAATATTGTTGTACTTCATGTCAACAGTAGATAAATTTTCTAATATTGTGATACTATTGTTAGATTAAATGATGTTTCTGATCAGATCTTGATTGATTCTGGACAAGTCATGATTACTAAGCTAGTAATGGTCGGATCTAACATTGTTATACTTCCTGGCTGCAATAGAACATTTTCTAATATTGTTATCCTATTGTTAGAGTAAATCATATATCTGATCAGATCTTGATTTATTCTGGACAAGTCATGATTACTAAGCTAGTCACGGTCATATCTAATATTGTTATACTTCCTGTCTACAATAGAACATTTTCTAATATTGCTATACTATCGTTAGAGTAAATCATGTTTCTGATCAGATCTTGATTGATTCTGGACAAGTCATGATTACTAAGCTAGTCATGGTAAGATCTAATATTGTCTTTATTCCTGTCAGCAATAGATCATTTTCTAATATTGTTATCCTATTGTTAGAGTAAATCATGTTTCTGATCAGATCTTGATTGATTCTGGAAAAGTCATGATTACTAAGCTAGTCATGGTCAGATCTAATATCGTTATACTTCCTGTCAACAACGGATCATTTTCTAATATTGTTATACTATCGTTAGGGTCAATCATGTTTCTTATCAGATCTTGATTGATTCTTGACAAGTCGTGATTACTAAGCTTGTCATGGTCAGATCTAATATTGTTGTACTTCCTGTTAGCAGCAGATATATTTTCTAATATTGTGATACTATTGTTAGAGTAAATGATGTTTCTGATCAGATCTTGATTGATTCTGGAAAAGTTATGATTACTAAGCTAGTCATGGTCAGATCTAATATCGTTATACTTCCTGTCAACAACGGATCATTTTCTAATATTGTTATACTATCGTTAGGGTCAATCATGTTTCTTATCAGATCTTGATTGATTCTTGACAAGTCGTGATTACTAAGCTTGTCATGGTCAGATCTAATATTGTTGTACTTCCTGTTAGCAGCAGATATATTTTCTAATATTGTGATACTATTGTTAGAGTAAATCATGTTTCTGATCAGATCTTGATTGATTCTGGAAAAGTCATGATTACTAAGCTAGTCATGGTCAGATCTAATATCGTTATACTTCCTGTCAACAACGGATCATTTTCTAATATTGTTATACTATCGTTAGGGTCAATCATGTTTCTTATCAGATCTTGATTGATTCTTGACAAGTCGTGATTACTAAGCTTGTCATGGTCAGATCTAATATTGTTGTACTTCCTGTTAGCAGCAGATATATTTTCTAATATTGTGATACTATTGTTAGAGTAAATGATGTTTCTGATCAGATTTTGATTGATTCTGGACAAGTCATGATTACTAAGCTAGTAATGGTCGGATCTAACTTTGTTATACTTCCTGTCAGCAATAGATTATTTTCTAATATTGTTATCCTATTGTTAGAGTAAATCACGTTTCTGATCAGATCTTGATTTATTCTGGACAAGTCATGATTACTAAGCTAGTCACGGTCATATCTAATATTGTTGTACTTCCCGTCAACAATAGAACATTTTCTAATATTGCTATACTTTCATTAGAGTAAATCATGTTTCTTATCAGATCTTGATTGATTCTAGACAAGCCATGATTACTAAGCTTGTCATGTTCAGATCTAATATTGTTGTACTTCCTGTCAGCAGTAGATAAATTTTCTAACATTGTGATACTATTGTTAGAGTAAATGATGTTTATGATCATATCTTGATTGATTCTGGACAAGTAATGATTACTAAGCTAGTCATTGTCAGATATAATATTGTTATACTTCCTGTCAGCAGTAGATATATTTTCTAATATTTGTTATACTTCCTGTTAGCAATAAATCATTTTCTAATATTGTTATACTATTGTTGGAGTAAATCATATTTCTGATCAGATCTTGATTGATTCTGGACAAGTCATGATTACTAAGCTAGTCATGGTCAGATATAATATTGTTATACTTCCTGTCAGCAGTAGATATATTTTCTAATATTGTTATACTATTGTTAGAGTAATCATGTTTCTGATCAGATCATGATTGATTCTGGACAAGTGATGATTACTAATCTAGTCATGGTCAGATCTAATATTGTTATAATTCCTGTCAACAACGGATCGTTTTCTAATATTGTTATACTATCGTTAGGGTCAATCGTGTTTCTTATCCGAACTTGATTGATTCTGGATAAGTCATGATTACTAAGCTTGTCATGGTCAGATCTAATATTGTTATACTTCCTGTCAGCAGTGGATAAATTTTCCAATATTGTGATACTATTGTTAGAGTAAATGATATTTCTAATCAGATCTTGATTGATTATGGACAAGTCATAATTACTAAGCTAATCATGGTCAGATCTAATATTGTTATACTTCCTGTCAGAAATAGATCATTTTCTAATATTGTTATCCTATTGTTAGAGTAAATCATGTTTTTGATCAGATCTTGATTCATTCTGGACAAGTCATGATTACTAAGCTAGTCATTGTTATATCAAATATTGTTGTACTTCCTGTCTGCAATAGATCATTTTCTAATATTGTTATCCTATTGTTAGAGTAAATCACGTTTATGATCAGATTTTGATTTATTCTGGACAAGTCATGATTACTAAAATGTCACGGTCATATCTAATATTGTTACACTTCCTGTCAATAATAGAACATTTTCTAATATTGCTATACTATCGTTAGAGTAAATCATGTTTCTTATCAGATCTTGATTGATTCTGGACAAGTCATGATTGCTAAGCTAGTCATGGTCGGATCTAATATTGTTATACTTCCTGTCAACAACGGATCATTTTCTAATATTGTTATTCTATCGTTAGGGTCAATCATGTTTCTTATCAGAACTTGATTGATTCTGGACAAGTCATGATTACTAAGCTTGTCATGGTCAGATCTAATATTGTTGTACTTCCTGTCAGCAGTAGATAAATTTTCTAATATTGTGATACTATTGTTAGAGTAAATAATGTTTCTGATCAGATCTTGATTGATTTTGGACAAGTCATGATTACTAAGCTTGTCATGGTCAAATCTAATATTGTTATACTTCCCGTCAACAATAGAACATTTTCTAATATTGCTATACTATCGTTAGAGTAAATCATGTTTCTTATCAGATCTTGATTGATTTTGGACAAGTCATGATTACTAAGCTTGTCTTGGTCAGATCTAATATTGTTGTACTTCCTGTCAGCAATAGATAAATTTTCTAATATTGTGATACTATTGTTAGAGTAAATGATATTTCTGATCAGATCTTGATTGATTCTGGGCAAGTCATGATTACTAAGCTAGTCATGGTCAGATAAAATATTGTTATACTTCCTGTCAGCAGTAGATATATTTTGTAATATTGTTATACTATTGTTAGAGTAAATCATGTTTCTGATCAGATCTTGATTGATTCTGGACAAGTCATGATTACTAAGCTTGTCATGGTCAGATATAATATTGTTATACTTCCTGTCAGCAGTAGATATATTTTCTAATATTGTTATCCTATTGTTAGAGTAAATCATGTTTTTGATCAGATCTTGATTGATTCTGGACAAGCCATGATTACTAAGCTAGTCATGGTTATATCTGATATTGTTATACTTCCTGTCTGCAATAGATCATTTTCTAATATTGTTATCCTATTGTTTGAGTAAATCACGTTTCTGATCAGATCTTGATTTATTCTGGACAAGTCATGATTACTAAGCTAGTCACGGTCATATCTAATATTGTTATACTTCCTGTCAACAATAGAACATTTTCTAATATTGCTATACTATCGTTAGAGTAAATCACGTTTCTTATCAGATCTTGATTGATTATGGACAAGCCATGATTACTAAGCTTGTCATGGTCAGATTTAATATTGTTGTACTTCCTGTCAGTAGTAGATAAATTTTCTAATATTGTGATACTATTGTTAGAGTAAATGATGTTTCTGATCAGATCTTGATTGATTCTGGACAAGTCATAATTACTAAGCTAGTCATGGTCAGATATGATATTGTTATACTTCCTGTCAGCAGTAGATATATTTTCTAATATTTTTATACTATTGTTAGAGTAAATCATGTTTCTGATCAGATCTTGATTAGTTCTTGACAAGTCATGATTACTAAGCTAGTCATGGTCAGATCTAATATTTGTTATACTTCCTGTTAGCAATAGATCATTTTCTAATATTGTTATACTATTGTTGGAGTAAATCATATTTCTGATCTGATCTTGATTGATTCTGGACAAGTCATGATTACTAAGCTTGTCATGGTCAGATATAATATTGTTATACTTCCTGTCAGCAGTAGATATATTTTCTAATATTGTTATACTATTGTTAGAGTAAATCATGTTTCTGATCAGATCATGATTGATTCTGGACAAGTGATGATTACTAATCTAGTCATGGTCAGATCTAATATTGTTATACTTCCTGTCAACAACGGATCATTTTCTAATATTGTTATACTATCGTTGGCGTCAATCATGTTTCTTATCAGATCTTGATTGATTCTGGACAAGTCAAGATTACTAAGCTTGTCATGGTCAGATCTAATATTGTTGTACTTCCTGTCAGCAGTAGATAAATTTTCTAATATTGTGATACTATTGTTAGAGTAAATGATGTTTCTGATCAGATCTTGATTGATTCTGGACAAGTCATGATTACTAAGCTAGTAATGGTCGGATCTAACATTGTTATACTTCCTGTCAGCAATAGATCATTTTCTAATATTGTTATCCTATTGTTAGAGTAAATCATGTTTCTGATCAGATCTTGATTGATTCTGGACAAGTCATGATTACTAAGCTTGTCATGGTCAGATAAAATATTGTTATACTTCCTGTCAGCAGTAGATATATTTTGTAATATTGTTATACTATTGTTAGAGTAAATCATGTTTCTGATCAGATCTTGATTTATTCTAGAAAAGTCATGATTACTAAGCTAGTAATGGTCAGATCTAATATTGTTATACTTCCTGTTAGCAATAGATCATTTTCTAATATTGTTATCCTATTGTTAGAGTAAATTATATTTCTGATTAGATCTTGATTGATTCTGGACAAGTCATGATTACTAAGCTAGTCATGGTCATATATAATATTGTTTTGCTTCCTGTCTGCAATAGATGATTTTCTATTATTGTTATACTATTGTTAGAGTAAATCATGTTTCTGATCAGATCTTGATTTATTCTGGACAAGTCATGATTAGTAAGGTAGTCATGGTCATATCTAATATTGTTATAATTCCTGTCAACAACGGATCGTTTTCTAATATTGTTATACTTTCGTTAGGGTCAATCATGTTTCTTATCCGAACTTTATTGATTCTGGATAAGTCATAATTACTAAGCTTGTCATCGTCAGATCTAATATTGTTATAATTCCTGTCAGCAGTGGATAAATTTTCCAATATTGTGATACTATTGTTAAAGTAAATGATATTTCTAATCAGATCTTGATTGATTATGGACAAGTCATAATTACTAAGCTAGTCATGGTCAGATCTAATATTGTTATACTTCCTGTCAGAAATAGATCATTTTCTAATATTGTTATCCTATTGTTAGAGTAAATCATGTTTTTGATCAGATCTTGATTCATTCTGGACAAGTCATGATTACTAAGCTAGTCATTGTTATATCAAATATTGTTGTACTTCCTGTCTGCAATAGATCATTTTCTATTATTGTTATCCTATTGTTAGAGTAAATCACGTTTATGATCAGATTTTGATTTATTCTGGACAAGTCATGATTACTAAGCTAGTCACGGTCATATCTAATATTGTTATACTTCCTGTCAATAATAGAACATTTTCTAATATTGCTATACTATCGTTAGAGTAAATCATGTTTCTTATCAGATCTTGATTGATTCTGGACAAGTCATGATTACTAAGCTAGTCATGGTCGGATCTAATATTGTTATACTTCCTGTCAACAACGGATCATTTTCTAATATTGTTATTCTATCGTTAGGGTCAATCATGTTTCTTATCAGAACTTGATTGATTCTGGACAAGTCATGATTACTAAGCTTGTCATGGTCAGATCTAATATTGTTGTACTTCCTGTCAGCAGTAGATAAATTTTCTAATATTGTGATACTATTGTTAGAGTAAATAATGTTTCTGATCAGATCTTGATTGATTTTGGACAAGTCATGATTACTAAGCTTGTCATGGTCAAATCTAATATTGTTATACTTCCCGTCAACAATAGAACATTTTCTAATATTGCTATACTATCGTTAGAGTAAATCATGTTTCTTATCAGATCTTGATTGATTTTGGACAAGTCATGATTACTAAGCTTGTCTTGGTCAGATCTAATATTGTTGTACTTCCTGTCAGCAATAGATAAATTTTCTAATATTGTGATACTATTGTTAGAGTAAATGATATTTCTGATCAGATCTTGATTGATTCTGGACAAGTCATGATTACTAAGCTAGTCATGGTCAGATAAAATATTGTTATACTTCCTGTCAGCAGTAGATATATTTTGTAATATTGTTATACTATTGTTAGAGTAAATCATGTTTCTGATCAGATCTTGATTGATTCTGGACAAGTCATGATTATTAAGCTTGTCATGGTCAGATATAATATTGTTATACTTCCTGTCAGCAGTAGATATATTTTCTAATATTGTTATCCTATTGTTAGAGTAAATCATGTTTTTGATCAGATCTTGATTGATTCTGGACAAGTCATGATTACTAAGCTAGTCATGGTTATATCTAATATTGTTCTACTTCCTGTCTGCAATAGATCATTTTCTAATATTGTTATCCTATTGTTTGAGTAAATCACGTTTCTGATCAGATCTTGATTTATTCTGGACAAGTCATGATTACTAAGCTAGTCACGATCATATCTAATATTGTTATACTTCCTGTCAACAATAGAACATTTTCTAATATTGCTATACTATCGTTAGAGTAAATCATGTTTCTTATCAGATCTTGATTGATTCTGGACAAGCCATGATTACTAAGCTTGTCATGGTCAGATTTAATATTGTTGTACTTCCTGTCAGTAGTAGATAAATTTTCTAATATTGTGATACTATTGTTAGAGTAAATGATGTTTCTGATCAGATCTTGATTGATTCTGGACAAGTCATAATTACTAAGCTAGTCATGGTCAGATATGATATTGTTATACTTCCTGTCAGCAGTAGATATATTTTCTAATATTTTTATACTATTGTTAGAGTAAATCATGTTTCTGATCAGATCTTGATTAGTTCTTGACAAGTCATGATTACTAAGCTAGTCATGGTCAGATCTAATATTTGTTATACTTCCTGTTAGCAATAGATCATTTTCTAATATTGTTATACTATTGTTGGAGTAAATCATATTTCTGATCTGATCTTGATTGATTCTGGACAAGTCATGATTACTAAGCTTGTCATGGTCAGATCTAATATTGTTATACTTCCTGTCAGCAGTAGATATATTTTCTAATATTGTTATACTATTGTTAGAGTAAATCATGTTTCTGATCAGATCATGATTGATTCTGGACAAGTGATGATTACTAATCTAGTCATGGTCAGATCTAATATTGTTATACTTCCTGTCAACAACGGATCATTTTCTAATATTGTTATACTATCGTTGGCGTCAATCATGTTTCTTATCAGATCTTGATTGATTCTGGACAAGTCAAGATTACTAAGCTTGTCATGGTCAGATCTAATATTGTTGTACTTCCTGTCAGCAGTAGATAAATTTTCTAATATTGTGATACTATTGTTAGAGTAAATGATGTTTCTGATCAGATCTTGATTGATTCTGGACAAGTCATGATTACTAAGCTAGTAATGGTCGGATCTAACATTGTTATACTTCCTGTCAGCAATAGATCATTTTCTAATATTGTTATCCTATTGTTAGAGTAAATCATGTTTCTGATCAGATCTTGATTGATTCTGGACAAGTCATGATTACTAAGCTTGTCATGGTCAGATAAAATATTGTTATACTTCCTGTCAGCAGTAGATATATTTTGTAATATTGTTATACTATTGTTAGAGTAAATCATGTTTCTGATCAGATCTTGATTGATTCTGGACAGGTCATGATTACTAAGCTAGTCATGGTCAGATAAAATATTGTTATACTTCCCGTTAGCAGTAGATATATTTTGTAATATTGTTATACTATTGTTAGAGTAAATCATGTTTCTGATCATATCTTGATTTATTCTGGAAAAGTCATGATTACTAAGCTAGTAATGGTCAGATCTAATATTGTTATACTTCCTGTTAGCAATAGATCATTTTCTAATATTGTTATCCTATTGTTAGAGTAAATCATATTTCTGATTAGATCTTGATTGATTCTGGACAAGTCATGATTACTAAGCTAGTCATGGTCATATCTAATATTGTTTTGCTTCCTGTCTGCAATAGATGATTTTCTATTATTGTTATACTATTGTTAGAGTAAATCATGTTTCTGATCAGATCTTGATTTATTCTGGACAAGTCATGATTAGTAAGGTAGTCATGGTCATATCTAATATTGTTATAATTCCTGTCAACAACGAATCGTTTTCTAATATTGTTATACTTTCGTTAGGGTCAATCATGTTTCTTATCCGAACTTTATTGATTCTGGATAAGTCATGATTACTAAGCTTGTCATGGTCAGATCTAATATTGTTATACTTCCTGTCAGCAGTGGATAAATTTTCCAATATTGTGATACTATTGTTAAAGTAAATGATATTTCTAATCAGATCTTGATTGATTATGGACAAGTCATAATTACTAAGCTAGTCATGGTCAGATCTAATATTGTTATACTTCCTGTCAGAAATAGATCATTTTCTAATATTGTTATCCTATTGTTAGAGTAAATCATGTTTTTGATCAGATCTTGATTCATTCTGGACAAGTCATGATTACTAAGCTAGTCATTGTTATATCAAATATTGTTGTACTTCCCGTCTGCAATAGATCATTTTCTAATATTGTTATCCTATTGTTAGAGTAAATCACGTTTATGATCAGATTTTGATTTATTCTGGACAAGTCATGATTACTAAGCTAGTCACGGTCATATCTAATATTGTTATACTTCCTGTCAATAATAGAACATTTTCTAATATTGCTATACTATCGTTAGAGTAAATCATGTTTCTTATCAGATCTTGATTGATTCTGGACAAGTCGTGATTACTAAGCTAGTCATGGTCGGATCTAATATTGTTATACTTCCTGTCAACAACGGATCATTTTCTAATATTGTTATTCTATCGTTAGGGTCAATCATGTTTCTTATCAGAACTTGATTGATTCTGGACAAGTCATGATTACTAAGCTTGTCATGGTCAGATCTAATATTGTTGTACTTCCTGTCAGCAGTAGATAAATTTTCTAATATTGTGATACTATTGTTAGAGTAAATAATGTTTCTGATCAGATCTTGATTGATTTTGGACAAGTCATGATTACTAAGCTTGTCATGGTCAAATCTAATATTGTTATACTTCCCGTCAACAATAGAACATTTTCTAATATTGCTATACTATCGTTAGAGTAAATCATGTTTCTTATCAGATCTTGATTGATTTTGGACAAGTCATGATTACTAAGTTTGTCTTGGTCAGATCTAATATTGTTGTACTTCCTGTCAGCAATAGATAAATTTTCTAATATTGTGATACTATTGTTAGAGTAAATGATATTTCTGATCATATCTTGATTGATTCTGGACAAGTCATGATTACTAAGCTAGTCATGGTCAGATAAAATATTGTTATACTTCCTGTCAGCAGTAGATATATTTTGTAATATTGTTATACTATTGTTAGAGTAAATCATGTTTCTGATCAGATCTTGATTGATTCTGGACAAGTCATGATTATTAAGCTTGTCATGGTCAGATATAATATTGTTATACTTCCTGTCAGCAGTAGATATATTTTCTAATATTGTTATCCTATTGTTAGAGTAAATCATGTTTTTGATCAGATCTTGATTGATTCTGGACAAGTCATGATTACTAAGCTAGTCATGGTTATATCTAATATTGTTATACTTCCTGTCTGCAATAGATCATTTTCTAATATTGTTATCCTATTGTTTGAGTAAATCACGTTTCTGATCAGATCTTGATTTATTCTGGACAAGTCATGATTACTAAGCTTGTCATGGTCAGATATAATATTGTTATACTTCCTGTCAGCAGTAGATATATTTTCTAATATTGTTATACTATTGTTAGAGTAAATCATGTTTATGATCAGATCATGATTGATTCTGGACAAGTCATGATTACTAAGCTAGTCATGGTCGGATCTAATATTGTTATACTTCCTGTCAACAACGGATCATTTTCTAATATTGTTATTCTATCGTTAGGGTCAATCATGTTTCTTATCAGAACTTGATTGATTCTGGACAAGTCATGATTACTAAGCTTGTCATGGTCAGATCTAATATTGTTGTACTTCCTGTCAGCAGTAGATAAATTTTCTAATATTGTGATACTATTGTTAGAGTAAATAATGTTTCTGATCAGATCTTGATTGATTTTGGACAAGTCATGATTACTAAGCTTGTCATGGTCAAATCTAATATTGTTATACTTCCCGTCAACAATAGAACATTTTCTAATATTGCTATACTATCGTTAGAGTAAATCATGTTTCTTATCAGATCTTGATTGATTTTGGACAAGTCATGATTACTAAGCTTGTCTTGGTCAGATCTAATATTGTTGTACTTCCTGTCAGCAATAGATAAATTTTCTAATATTGTGATACTATTGTTAGAGTAAATGATATTTCTGATCATATCTTGATTGATTCTGGACAAGTCATGATTACTAAGCTAGTCATGGTCAGATAAAATATTGTTATACTTCCTGTCAGCAGTAGATATATTTTGTAATATTGTTATACTATTGTTAGAGTAAATCATGTTTCTGATCAGATCTTGATTGATTCTGGACAAGTCATGATTATTAAGCTTGTCATGGTCAGATATAATATTGTTATACTTCCTGTCAGCAGTAGATATATTTTCTAATATTGTTATCCTATTGTTAGAGTAAATCATGTTTCTGATCAGATCATGATTGATTCTGGACAAGTGATGATTACTAAGCTAGTCACGATCATATCTAATATTGTTATACTTCCTGTCAACAATAGAACATTTTCTAATATTGCTACACTATCGTTAGAGTAAATCATGTTTCTTATCAGATCTTGATTGATTCTGGACAAGCCATGATTACTAAGCTTGTCATGGTCAGATTTAATATTGTTGTACTTCCTGTCAGTAGTAGATAAATTTTCTAATATTGTGATACTATTGTTAGAGTAAATGATGTTTCTGATCAGATCTTGATTGATTCTGGACAAGTCATAATTACTAAGCTAGTCATGGTCAGATATGATATTGTTATACTTCCTGTCAGCAGTAGATATATTTTCTAATATTTTTATACTATTGTTAGAGTAAATCATGTTTCTGATCAGATCTTGATTAGTTCTTGACAAGTCATGATTACTAAGCTAGTCATGGTCAGATCTAATATTTGTTATACTTCCTGTTAGCAATAGATCATTTTCTAATATTGTTATACTATTGTTGGAGTAAATCATATTTCTGATCTGATCTTGATTGATTCTGGACAAGTCATGATTACTAAGCTTGTCATGGTCAGATATAATATTGTTATACTTCCTGTCAGCAGTAGATATATTTTCTAATATTGTTATACTATTGTTAGAGTAAATCATGTTTCTGATCAGATCATGATTGATTCTGGACAAGTGATGATTACTAATCTAGTCATGGTCAGATCTAATATTGTTATACTTCCTGTCAACAACGGATCATTTTCTAATATTGTTATACTATCGTTGGCGTCAATCATGTTTCTTATCAGATCTTGATTGATTCTGGACAAGTCAAGATTACTAAGCTTGTCATGGTCAGATCTAATATTGTTGTACTTCCTGTCAGCAGTAGATAAATTTTCTAATATTGTGATACTATTGTTAGAGTAAATGATGTTTCTGATCAGATCTTGATTGATTCTGGACAAGTCATGATTACTAAGCTAGTAATGGTCGGATCTAACATTGTTATACTTCCTGTCAGCAATAGATCATTTTCTAATATTGTTATCCTATTGTTAGAGTAAATCATGTTTCTGATCAGATCTTGATTGATTCTGGACAAGTCATGATTACTAAGCTTGTCATGGTCAGATAAAATATTGTTATACTTCCTGTCAGCAGTAGATATATTTTGTAATATTGTTATACTATTGTTAGAGTAAATCATGTTTCTGATCAGATCTTGATTGATTCTGGACAGGTCATGATTACTAAGCTAGTCATGGTCTGATAAAATATTGTTATACTTCCCGTCAGCAGTAGATATATTTTGTAATATTGTTATACTATTGTTAGAGTAAATCATGTTTCTGATCAGATCTTGATTGATTCTGGACAAGTCATGATTACTAAGCTTGTCATGGTCAGATAAAATATTGTTATACTTCCTGTCAGCAGTAGATATATTTTGTAATATTGTTATACTATTGTTAGAGTAAATCATGTTTCTGATCAGATCTTGATTGATTCTGGACAGGTCATGATTACTAAGCTAGTCATGGTCAGATAAAATATTGTTATACTTCCCGTCAGCAGTAGATATATTTTGTAATATTGTTATACTATTGTTAGAGTAAATCATGTTTCTGATCAGATCTTGATTTATTATGGAAAAGTCATGATTACTAAGCTAGTAATGGTCAGATCTAATATTGTTATACTTCCTGTTAGCAATAAATCATTTTCTAATATTGTTATCCTATTGTTAGTGTAAATCATATTTCTGATTAGATCTTGATTGATTCTGGACAAGTCATGATTACTAAGCTAGTCATGGTCATATCTAATATTGTTTTGCTTCCTGTCTGCAATAGATGATTTTCTATTATTGTTATACTATTGTTAAAGTAAATCATGTTTCTGATCAGATCTTGATTTATTCTGGACAAGTCATGATTAGTAAGGTAGTCATGGTCATATCTAATATTGTTATAATTCCTGTCAACAACGGATCGTTTTCTAATATTGTTATACTTTCGTTAGGGTCAATCATGTTTCTTATCCGAACTTTATTGATTCTGGATAAGTCATGATTACTAAGCTTGTCATGGTCAGATCTAATATTGTTATACTTCCTGTCAGCAGTGGATAAATTTTCCAATATTGTGATACTATTGTTAAAGTAAATGATATTTCTAATCAGATCTTGATTGATTATGGACAAGTCATAATTACTAAGCTAGTCATGGTCAGATCTAATATTGTTATACTTCCTGTCAGAAATAGATCATTTTCTAATATTGTTATCCTATTGTTAGAGTAAATCATGTTTTTGATCAGATCTTGATTCATTCTGGACAAGTCATGATTACTAAGCTAGTCATTGTTATATCAAATATTGTTGTACTTCCTGTCTGCAATAGATCATTTTCTAATATTGTTATCCTATTGTTAGAGTAAATCACGTTTATGATTAGATTTTGATTTATTCTGGACAAGTCATGATTACTAAGCTAGTCACGGTCATATCTAATATTGTTATACTTCCTGTCAATAATAGAACATTTTCTAATATTGCTATACTATCGTTAGAGTAAATCATGTTTCTTAGCAGATCTTGATTGATTCTGGACAAGTCATGATTACTAAGCTAGTCATGGTCGGGTCTAATATTGTTATACTTCCTGTCAACAACGGATCATTTTCTAATATTGTTATACTATCGTTAGGGTCAATCATGTTTCTTATCAGAACTTGATTGATTCTGGACAAGTCATGATTACTAAGCTTGTCATGGTCAGATCTAATATTGTTGTACTTCCTGTCAGCAATAGATAAATTTTCTAATATTGTGATACTATTGTTAGAGTAAATAATGTTTCTGATCAGATCTTGATTGATTCTAGACAAGTCATGATTACTAAGCTTGTCATGGTCATATCTAATATTGTTATACTTCCCGTCAACAATAGAACATTTTCTAATATTGCTATACTATCGTTAGAGTAAATCATGTTTCTTATCAGATCTTGATTGATTTTGGACAAGTCATGATTACTAAGCTTGTCTTGGTCAGATCTAATATTGTTGTACTTCCTGTCAGCAATAGATAAATTTTCTAATATTGTGATACTATTGTTAGAGTAAATGATATTTCTGATCAGATCTTGATTGATTCTGGGCAAGTCATGATTACTAAGCTAGTCATGGTCAGATAAAATATTGTTATACTTCCTGTCAGCAGTAGATATATTTTGTAATATTGTTATACTATTGTTAGAGTAAATCATGTTTCTGATCAGATCTTGATTGATTCTGGACAAGTCATGATTACTAAGCTTGTCATGGTCAGATATAATATTGTTATACTTCCTGTCAGCAGTAGATATATTTTCTAATATTGTTATCCTATTGTTAGAGTAAATCATGTTTTTGATCAGATCTTGATTGATTCTGGACAAGTCATGATTACTAAGCTAGTCATGGTTATATCTGATATTGTTATACTTCCTGTCTGCAATAGATCATTTTCTAATATTGTTATCCTATTGTTTGAGTAAATCACGTTTCTGATCAGATCTTGATTTATTCTGGACAAGTCATGATTACTAAGCTAGTCACGGTCATATCTAATATTGTTATACTTCCTGTCAACAATAGAACATTTTCTAATATTGCTATACTGTCGTTAGAGTAAATCACGTTTCTTATCAGATCTTGATTGATTCTGGACAAGCCATGATTACTAAGCTTGTCATGGTCAGATTTAATATTGTTGTACTTCCTGTCAGTAGTAGATAAATTTTCTAATATTGTGATACTATTGTTAGAGTAAATGATGTTTCTGATCAGATCTTGATTGATTCTGGACAAGTCATAATTACTAAGCTAGTCATGGTCAGATATGATATTGTTATACTTCCTGTCAGCAGTAGATATATTTTCTAATATTTTTATACTATTGTTAGAGTAAATCATGTTTCTGATCAGATCTTGATTAGTTCTTGACAAGTCATGATTACTAAGCTAGTCATGGTCAGATCTAATATTTGTTATACTTCCTGTTTGCAATAGATCATTTTCTAATATTGTTATACTATTGTTGGAGTAAATCATATTTCTGATCAGATCTTGATTGATTCTGGACAAGTCAAGATTACTAAGCTAGTCATGGTCAGATATAATATTGTTATACTTCCTGTCAGCAGTAGATATATTTTCTAATATTGTTATACTATTGTTAGAGTAATCATGTTTCTGATCAGATCATGATTGATTCTGGACAAGTCATGATTACTAATCTAGTCATGGTCAGATCTAATATTGTTATACTTCCTGTCAACAACGGATTATTTTCTAATATTGTTATACTATTGTTGGCGTCAATCATGTTTCTTATCAGATCTTGATTAATTCTGGACAAGTCATGATTACTAAGCTTGTCGTGGTCAGATCTAATATTGTTGTACTTCCTGTCAGCAGTAGATAAATTTTCTAATATTGTGATACTATTATTAGAGTAAATGATGTTTCTAATCAGATCTTGATTGATTCTGGACAAGTCATGATTACTAAGCTAGTAATGGTCGGATCTAACATTATTATACTTCCTGTCAGCAATAGATCATTTTCTAATATTGTTATCCTATTGTTAGAGTAAATCATGTTTCTGATCAGATCTTGATTGATTCTGGACAAGTCATGATTACTAAGCTAGTCATGGTCAGATCTAATATTTGTTATACTTCCTGTCAACAACGGGTCATTTTCTAATATTGTTATACTATCGTTAGGGTCAATCCTGTTTCTTATCATATCTTGATTGATTCTTGACAAGTCAGGATTACTAAGCTTGTAATGGTCAGATCTAATATTGTTGTACTTCCTGTCAGCAGTAGATAAATTTTCTTATATTGTGATACTATTGTTAGAGTAAATGATGTTTCTGATCAGATTTTGATTGATTCTGGAAAAGTCATGATTACTAAGCTAGTAATGGTCGGATTTAACATTGTTATACTTCCTGTCAGCAATAGATCATTTTCTAATATTGTTATCCTATTGTTAGAGTAAATCATGTTTCTGATCCGATCGTGATTGATTCTGGACAAGTCATGATTACTAAGCTTGTCATGGTCAGATATAATATTGTTATACATCCTGTCAGCAGTAGATATATTTTCTAATATTTTTATACTATTGTTAGAGTAAATCATGTTTCAGATCAGATCATGATTGATTCTGGACAAGTGATGATTACTAATCTAGTCATGGTCAGATCTAATATTGTTATACTTCCTGTCAACAACGGATCATTTTCTAATATTGTTATACTATCGTTGGCGTCAATCATGTTTCTTATCTGATCTTGATTGATTCTGGACAAGTCATGATTACTAAGCTTGTCATGGTC